>OZ024814.1:85383121-86710433 GCA_964017055.1 Chloromyia formosa | reverse complement strand
AACTGCTGAAGCTGCCCGGGAAGACGGTTGTTATAAGAAGTTGCAGGTTTTCAGCGGCAGATTAAGTCCAGGCTCCGTCAGGTCTTTTGATGAAAGACTGGCAACTTTGGCTTCTAGACAGAATCTTGCACGGCCTTGCTGAAGCCCCAGTCTTCTCAGTTGATTCATAGTAGTCCCTCCAAGATTTCTTCTTGACAGCTCTGATGGCTTTTTTGTATATTTTTAAGCAGGCATTGTACGACTGTCAGAACTTATGCTTGTAGCAAATATTAAAGATCTCCCTGGTCAGCTTTCGAATTACCAATCAATATTATCAACTATTTCATTTTATTAGTCATCATCATATCTTTGCAGTACTGTGAAACTACAGGCTAAAATGAATCACGTTCTTTATCATAATTTTAGTAATAGGGATTTTCCCCGAAGAATATGAGCAATATAGTGTATGTTGCAATTTAGTTGTTAAATTTGCAAATAACTTCTTCTCGGTGATTCCTCGAAATTTATGCAAATTTGCGATATTATTTTGTAAATATGCATTTTTTTCAGTTAAGTTAGTAGCGGGCTTTCTGGAGGCTTTAGGACAACTGAAGGCGTCAGTCTGTCTGGCATCAAAACCCAAGCGTCCAAATCGATTATCTAATCCTGGAATCTTTCACAAGTGAAATTTCTCTCATTGCCATGCCACAAACGTTAATAATTTTATGATTTTCTCAATATTATTGTAAGCTCTGTTCATGTCGTAACTGTCACTCGTGTTATATTATGTTGGGATGGAGAAATTGATATATGTAAAATATGTAAAGAGACGATTCCACCATGTAAAGTAGTAATGGGGAAAAAGACATATCTACGAGTAGGATTTTTATTTGCTTTCTTGTTTTCTTAAGAAAGTCGACGCATTTTTCTTTACCCCAATATCTTTCTCCACGTCTAGTCAAAGGTCAATGCAAACTCAAAGCAGTGATCATCAACACACAAGCTACACCAGCAGCTCCGGCAATATACAGCACGCCGAATAAATGTTGTGTGAAATGTGTGGAGAGCAGGGAAAAAAATGGAAATGGAATGGAATCTCAATAAAAGTGGATGGGAAATGTGAATCAGGCGAATGAATGATAACAAAGTTAATATACATGAAAATCGAGTAAAATACATCTGACGTGAAGTTGACATGGCGGCAATCGGTATCATTCAATTGACCATAAATAAGAAAATAAACATAAATGAAAAGATGCATGACATTGTCTAAGACAAATGCATAAATTAATCATTGACTTGAATCTGCTTCGCGTGCAGCGATTACAGAAATATAAAATGATACAAGCATTCCACGTTGCCAAGGGTCTATTGTGGTCATTGTTTGGTCAGTAATGAATATTCTTTGTTTAAATCTTGTCTATTGGGTTTTGTTATTCTCAAAATGGTAAATTACTTCTAATACAGCTACATTTGGGAACTATTCTCAAAGCGCTTTGTAATTTTGGTCGTTAAAGAAAGACAAAAAAAAAACAAGCTATTGTTCTGGTAAATACCCTTGAAATGCGGCGATGTAAAAAATCAATATACATATGTACTTGAATTTAATTACTCATTGTTGAATTCATGAAAATAAATACTTAAAAGTTTTTAATTCATTTATTTTTTAACGTTAATTTGATGTTTTGCGAACGTTAACTGGCTATCTAACCCAATACATTCGCCATCAAATACTCCTCGATCATTTAGATATTGTAGAACCGGGGTCAGCAACCAGCGGCCCGCGGGCTATATGCGGCCCTCCATTAGTTTTTGTGCGGCCCGCTAGGCAATAACGCATTATGAACTTTAAGTTGGGATCTGCAAAACGTGAGCATGCTGTGAACGCACAAAAGCGCCCTCTTGAAGTTTTTAGAAATATATGAAGTCCATAATAACCCTACTCATGTGCACAGTCTTGATTGTAATGGTGTCTGATTCAGGACACCGCCACAAGTGTTAGTGCGAAACGACGGACCAAAATGCAATTTTGCAACATTGCGGCATAAACCCTAAAAAGAATGAGAATTGGATATTTAGGCTTTGAATCAAGATTATTGACCTGAGTAGATGTCACCGAAGAAGCGTCGACTTTCGCTCTGTTCTTCAAGAGAATTAGTCAGTCTTTTTTAAGTGAAACTTATGGTAGCGTCAATGATGCTAATGAGGACAAAAATTAAATTATAAATAATTTTTTTAGCAAAAGTTGGATAAAATGCATACTAAGGGTCGATTACATTGGGCGAGTTAATTAGCTAGAAGCTGGCAAGTCCGCTAATACACAATTTTTCGCTCAGTAGCCAACTAGCAGATGGTTGCATTGGCGACTCCCGCACGATCTAGTTGCAGTATATTCATAGCTATTTCATTGGCAACTACATATGATTACACATAACTAGTTTACTTGCATAATCTGAGCTACCTGAGTTAGTAAATTCACTTACTTGTAGCTAGTAAACTAGCCCAATGAAATCAATCCCTTTAAGGCGATTCAGATTAGCTACATTTTCAGCTCCGACGCAACCACGCACAATAGCCAAGCATAGTCGATCGTATCGCATGCTGAGCGATGAGTGTTAATCCGCCCATTTGATGCTGTGTATCTCGACTGAAATTTCAAGCAGCCGTGCAGCGCGGTGTCTTGTGTGTGAATTTCGCCTAAGGCCGGAAAAGCGGTCCTCATGCACATAGGGTGGCGGGAAGTGAGCAAGTCTAAAGCTTTACTAATTTTGTTCGCTTCCTTCCCCATCTACCCAAAATGACCGCAGACCCGCATTAAGTGTTAAGGTGCATATTGCTAGGCACCACTCTGCGTTGATCGCAGGCGACGATAAAATACAGTCATTTCCACAAGAGCGTATACTTTGTAACTTTTTAATGCACCATTTCTCAAAGAGTGGTGGGGGACTTTTAGTTACCTGCATTTTTCCTCTTTTTCGCATTGTATAAATTTGGTCATTCTAAGTTCAAGTAGGAGAGTGATAAGACGTCAAGTGAAATGAGTGCGATTTACAAAAAACGATTTGAAGCTGTGTTTTTAGTAAGTCATCCGAAAGGACCAAAAATGACACCTGCATCGGCCGGAAAGTACCTGAAAGTTTCGACACAGTTTGTGAATAAGTGGATAAAGCGTTTTAAAGATACTGGAAATGTAGACGATCTACCTGGTAGGGGTAAAACCCGAAGCACTTCAAAAACCCAGGATAAGGCCATCATTGATATTTTTAAGAAAAATCCGTCCGTTACTACCTTAGTGCAAGCAAAGGAAATGTTATCGAAGAAGAATATTTACGTGTCCTTGAATACGATTCGGCGAAGATTACAAGAGGAAAACATCAAAACCAGGTATGCCTTGATGAAACCATTACTTACCGAAAACCAGAAGCGAAGACGTGTAGAGTGGGCTAAGGAAAACATCGATCGTGATTGGGACACCGTGATCTTTACGGATGAATCAAGTTTTGCTGTAAATACGTTCAGGAGACGAGTGTGGTCACAAAAAGGAGAAGCTGTCGTGAACCGAACCGTTAAACACCCTGTGAAGGTCCATGTTTATGGATGCTTTTCTGCACGCGGTTTCGGAAAATTAATAACGTTTACCGGAATTCTTACTGCTGAAAGGATGATCATTTTGTACAAGAAAGGATTATTGAAGTCTGCTAGGATGCTATATGGCAACGACAACACCGATTGGTTTCTACAAGAAGATAACGATCCGAAACATAGAAGCCGGTTGTGTACACGCTGGAAAGAAGAAAATAACATTCAAGTACTTGATTGGCCTTCGCAATCGCCGGATGCCAATCCTATTGAAAATGTTTGGGGATTAATGAAGCAGAAGCTTCAAGGAGCTTCAAAATCAATCCAAATCAATTTGGAATAACTTATCGACAGACTACGCGGAAAAATTGGCCGAAAGTTGTCACCGAAGATGCCAGTCAATAATCAATAGTGACGGCGATTGGACCATGTATTAAATATAATTGCGAAAATGTATTTTGTATTTACTTTCAATAAAAAATAAAATTTCTTACTTGTAACACTTTGTTTTTATTTTGTGAGGTATACGGTCTTGTGGAAATGACTGTATATACACACATATAGTGCTCCGCGCGCTTTGAGTTGATTGCTAATCGCAAATAATTTGCGACGATCGTATATACCTGGCAAAACACACCTTTGAAGTTTTAGTAGTTTAATCCCACTTTCACCTCATTTATGCGGTATACCATTTGATTTGAGGCACGCATTTTGCTAACTTTAATTGAGTTTTCTAGGGAAACATTTTAGCGTAAAAATTACTTGAAAAGCCGATTTACTATCAGTTCAACAATAGGAAAAATGAATGAGAATCTTGTAGAAATAAGGATAACATATTTTTAGTTTTTCCTAAAGCTTCAGCGCTTCAAATTATCGTCAGTTATTCTTCAGAATTTCGTTTGAATTTAAGAGCAAGTAAAGTTTTCTACGTTGGGGGGTTTTCGAGTTTCAAGTGATTTTTGGAGCCTATACTCCCTACACTGCGTTTTCTTATTCTGCTTAGAAAATCGTAAATCATATTTTCAAATTTAAAAAATCGGAAAACTTTGTTGTATGTTTTTCTAATCGTATTAGCTGAAAATCGTGCAAAATCGCGGGTGTTCAAATCTTAGCGTGATCAAAAAACTGCCTGTGAGTGCTAATTGAACTCTCACAGTTTTCCGAGCTTGTCAGTATAAAGACGGCGCGGGTAGGAGGTGCATGCATGCACTTCTGAAAAGTAGATATGCTATCGAAACGTCAACAAGGTAGAAAAATGCTAGAGATGTTGACGCGCCATACTCCTGGAGGAGTCAGGACAATTAACACTATATGGCAGTGCACGGGAGCGACTTGTCTACGGTAATTTATTTTCGCAATTAACAACGTCTACCAATGTTGTCATAACGTTTAAATTTACAATTTCAAATGGTGGTGGTGTTAGCAATGGAATTTCTGTTTACTTCCTGCACTGACACTTAATGTTTTTTTTTTTCTACTGTGCGACCCGCCTAAATATATTTCTTTTGAAAGTGACCACTGCCTTGAAAAGGTTTCCGATCCCTGTTGTAGAATACGGGGTTAATAACACTCTGTTATATTAAGACTTAATATTATTGGACGCGGTCACGGGACCGAGATAATTGGAGGACAACGATCCAGGCGGCCAAGGCCCGACCAAAGATTAACCATAAGGAAGATACCCTACTTCATACAAATTAACGCGACTGACTAGTAGTTGCGTATGTGTAGGTTCCCATATGCGTACACAAAGGAGTGGTGCCAACTAACAAGCATGTTACTCACACATTGAAACTTTATAGGCAGTTGCCATTACTGAAGTGTTGCCGTCTCTATCTCTCTTAAGGGAATTTACCTTTGAGTTAATGGCAAAGATTAAACATGGGTGCATCCCGTTCTAAAAATTAAATCGTACTAAGTGAGGTATCTTAGTAATGTTTAATCTTTGGCGCGACGTCGGGCTGTCGCGCCACGATGATGATGATGAATTAACAAAAAAATAAGCTCCTTGAAAACAACTAATTTGTTTGTACGATAACAAAAACAAATATTTTGCGCTACAGTTCAAAGACTGACTGACTGTATCATGATCATGACTTGCAACGTACGTGAATAGTAAGTACGTCGAAGTGGTGTTGCACACGTAACCGCTCGTTACACTGCCGCTCTGAGCATTTTCCAGTCGCATGCTTTATGGACAACACAATAGACGTATTCGATTCGATCGGATCTCATAGGATCTTCATATAAATTTGCAGACCGGTCTTAAATCCACGTCTGTTATTGGATCTCGTTGGATTTGTGCTGCTGGGTCGTGCATTTACATCCACAAAGTTGTCGCCCTGATATCTGTATGACAGTTCTGGAACGTTAATTGGCTGTCATCTCTCTCAATTGCCCTAACCCCTTGTGGGGCATAGTGCGCCAACTGTTCCATGTGGCCCAGTTGACGTTTGGTCGGCATAAACTTGTTTCGGAGAATGCAGTTGCCAGCATGCACCTCCTGCACATCCATGGCCACGAACGTCGTCGTGGACGAGATTCGAACCCGAAACGCCGGTAGTCAAACATGAGACTGATGCCTCAACACACTGCGCTACCGGTCGCCCCGGCTGTCATAGTTGTCATGGAATTTAAAGAGATGCGGGTGCTGTATACGTACATATTAAATTGTGAATTGCATGTTTGAAAAATTAACATGTCGTAAACAAGATACGTGCACATAACACGCATTTCATTCAATTCAATAGTATTTAACCTGCGGCTGTACGCTTCGCTTGTTCGGGCTAATTGACAACTCCCATAACTTTGACGTTGTCTTGTTCTTATTTTAGTAAGTACTACCAACTGTTAGATTTTGAGATTCATGCCGTTTTATTCATTCATGATCCAGATCTGAACGAATTGAATGCACCTAATATGAGATTCGAGTCCACATCGGCGGGTCAATACAATGGTGTCCCAACGAAATATACCACTGACTTACATAACTAACTCCTGTTGGGGCTTCTCGGTTTGTAGCGCCGAACGAATCTGTCTACGAGTAGAAAAAAAACACTATGTCGTAAACGGTAAATTAGTCATCAACCTTTACTACTGGTCAGCGTACTTCCAAATTATTTTTAAACGCTTAGTAATTATTTTCGGAGTATACAATTGATATGAGTTTCAATTGAATACTACATACAAAGTCACATATATAAATCAGTGTTTTATCTAAAGAATATTACTGCCAAAATATTTTTCTGCTTTTCGAGCACTTCAAATTGATTTGTTTCGTATCGAAAAGTAATATTTCATTTTAGTGTTCAAGGCAAGCGATATATGTCGTCTAAATCTATAAGAAACGGTCGACGAATACTACTTTAAAAACACATAATAAATGAATTTTCTAGTGGGCGATTAGATAAGGTCTAGAAAATGTTCCAATAATATTCTTAATTTTTTATTCAATTATGTAATTGGACTTTTTGACTCCAACCAACGCATTTCTGTAAATGTAGAAGAGAATTTTTGACAAACCTAATCACTCCAAATGTGACTAGATTTTTTGTATAATTTCTTTATCGCTTAAGAAAGTTGATATCCATGAGCTCTTTCGATCTAAGAATGGCGTCATCTATTTCAGTAAGTAGGAAATTTCTCTTGTTTTTCTTATCCCTGAAATTATGGAAATTTATTTTTCAGCACTTATAGTATTTATAATCATTTATTTAGAAAACCCACCATTGCGTTTTTGTATGCAAACTTTGAGGGCCATGACTGTTCCATATTAATCATCAGCAAGTTGGCAACCAAAAATTAGAATTTTTCACGAGTTCACTGATGCTCTATAGTATTAGAAGGGGTTTTTAATGAATTTTTTTTGTTAATTATATATTTGGGTGCCAACTTCATGCCGCGCCCTATTAGTCATCATAATTGTAGAGTTGCAGACTTCTTTCCAGAATTAATGAGGAGAACTCTATGTTCTCCATAGATTCAAGGAATTTGAAATATTAAATTAGGTTACATGGGCTGCCGTGGGGATCCACGGCACACTTAAATCCGGAGTTGGATCCATTGTGTTACCCAAAGGAGTAATTTGTCCCTAGCGCGTACTACTTACTAAAACCAGCCGGAGTTTTTGATAAATCTATGGAGCGGACCAATCTCTAAATCCGGCAGTTCTCCCAGATGTGCAAAGAAAAATTCCCCCAAGATGTGCCCTTAAATGAAGAAGTGCGGCTACTGTCCCTAATGGTGGACACTGCGTTCATAGTAGGTCTATTGTACCATGGCCCTTAAAAGATCATTGCACCATTCTTCCGAAGGCTAATATGTTTTTTGCTGGAGTATTCCTGATATCTGCAGACCTAGTGACGATTCTTCTGAAGAGCGTAAACCTTGCCCGTGCAATCGCTGGACATTAACATAAAATGTGATATGTGGTCACATTATCCTTCAAAAAGAGACCACATTCCGTTTCTCCAGATAAACGCATCTTATTTAGATGATATCTAAAACAGTGATATCCCGAAAGGTAGCCCACAAGTAGCCTCGGGCCAGCTCTATGTGCGTAGTAGCCCCGTAGTCGAGGGCTCTCATCAACTTCTTCGATTGCCTCAGCCCTGGAAGGTCATCCCAGTAGTGCTCTCGTAGCCTTTCAGACCATGTTTTAATCTTATCGTCCTGGCTGAAGCCAAGCCTAAACCATAATATGGTTTCGGTCCAATAACATTAAACGTTGAGCCTTGCCTGGCAAATTCATCCGCTGATTCATTTCTAACGAGACATGGTTGTCGGTCGCCAGACATTGGAGAAGTTCGCGAGATTCTTTCATCAGCCTTGAAGAAAGCTTGTGTCAAGATAGAGCCTTTATGGCTGCCTGGTTATCCGTGCAGATAGCAATGTGAGCGCTTCTAAGATTCTTCTCCAGAATTGTCCTGCCGCAGACCTCTATGGCATTGATCTCGGCTTGAAAAACGCTGAACCAGGCACCCATCTCGATTCAGATCCCGGAGTTTGGTCCAAAGGCGCCAGCAACAACTCCCTGTTCCGTCTTAGGCCCATCAGTGTACCACATGATACACCTGACAGGCGGGGATTGTCATTTTCCCATTCCATACGGTCTGAGATGTGGGCTAAGAATTTATTGCCGAACCATAATTCCGTAGTCATATAATCTGATCTTAAGCAGATTTCTAAGCCAGGAATTTGTTCCGGAATGCTCATTTGACCAATGTCACTACCGCATACACCAGAACTATGATCCTAAAAGCATCGAGCGCTGCTTTTAGGTGTATGGTCCACACCAGATTGAACGCAGAATGCAGCAGCAGCGGCAGAAGCAACAACAACAACAGGTAGACCTGTCATCGCCACTGTGCCATCGCGACAATAGAAGGAATAGACGTTGATACCCGAGCATACTTTACTTCTGCTATAATTATTGCTGGATCTACCTGCTGTTTTGTTGCTTCTGCCGCTGCTGCAGCATTCTGCGTTCAATCTGGTTTGGGCGTTACATATTTTCGTCGTGACAAAAACAATAAACTTTCGCTTCACCCATACTTTTTTCAATTTTGGGTGTCAACTTCCTGGGAAATTTTCCCTTAAATCCTAGAAAACACCGCGCTTGTGAGCTACCTGATTAGCAACAGCTTTCTTTCAATTAATGGTAGGCCTAGTAGCTACGACAAAACGAATCGTTCAGAAAACTGGAGGCCTTGTAGCAGGTGGTAAATACAGTTGCGCTTTCGCACTTCCGACAAGACATGTTGAAATTTTTATCCAATAATGGGCTCAAAATGGGCTAATTATGGTACATCCTCGTTTTTATGATTCGAAGAGCCGATTTTGTAGAACTGGGCCCCGCATTTCTATTAAAAAAAACATATGCCTTTTTGAGCCCGACATTTTTGTTTGCGGTCCATGATCAGCCCATTTTGAGGCCACTATAAGGTAAAAATTTCAACACGTGTTGTCGGAATTGCGGGTCCCCGACAGTGCACCTGGGAATTCGTGACGTTTACACGGAGACGCAGCACATCCAACTTCTAATTTTTATGGAAATGGTCATGTAAATAAATAAAATAAATGACTGGCACAGCAGTTCAATTTTAACCACGGCCTCGAGATGATTTAGCATCATCTCATTGTCTAGATCGTGACGGTGTGTTTTGTGCAGAGGTGTGTGATCAACAACACTGTCAACCGAGTTATTTTAACAGCTGAGTGGAATCATAGTCCGACACGTAAATCCCCTTTGAAAACTGCCACATTCAGTAGGAACCGAACCGGGGCCCAGTGCATAAAAAGCGAACGTGCTAACCATTGCGCCATCTGGACTATTAATGGTCATATAAACAAAATATTAAAATCATTCTGGGCACAATTCCCATCCAACCACCACTTTAGCGAGGCAATTCTCGCAGCCAGGATATGTAGGCGGGATTGGGAGTCCTCTATTACCGCGTGGATGTTGTTGTTCAACGCAGTTTTTTTAGAACCTCAAAATAGTGTCTTCTCGCTTGCAAAACATCAGTTAATATAAAGTTCAAATCTGGAGCTCCCGAGGACAAATCTCAAGCCTTAATGAACTAAGACACATCTTCAACTGTTGAAAAACATCAGTAAGATATTATGCTCGTATATGAAAGTGAAGCCCGACGATGAAAATATTTTTTCAACTTTTATAACACAACCCTCTAAATATCAGTTGCTTTTGCGGTTGTTGTAGCAATGGTCAGAAGTTCGTTGTGTGTGTGTGTTACATGTTGTGTTGTTCTTCGTCTTCCTCGGTGTTGAGTGATAGGAAGGTAGCTGCCTCTACGGGGTTCTCCCACAGTGATCTGGGGGTCAGGTGTGTGGGTGCAGCTGGGCATCTGAAAATGTGGTCCACATCATGAGGTGTACCATTACAGGCGGGGCATGTGCTCGTAACATCCCGATCAATGCGAGACAGGTAGGAGTTTAGACGCGAACACCAACCCGACCTAAGTTGGGCAAGTGTCGTCCTCGTTGCTCTCGGAAGCGTTCTCTCGTCTGGAGAGGTGGCTGGTGGTTGTGTCGAGAGGACTTTGTTTGGACCTAGTCTCGCAATTGATGCTTGTACTTCCTCGTGGTGTATTGCTGCGATGGCTGTTCTGTATGCGCTGTTATCGAAGGGGTCCCTTTTGTACCTCTGGACGTCTCTTTCGAGGTCCCTCAAATCACGCCTGACATGCCTTGGTGGCGGCGCCTTGTCCATGAGGTCAGAATTGGGGTGCTCCTCATGATAACAACCCACCAGGTATTGTTTTGCAAGAAGTTTGTTGTGATCCCTTAGAGGCATCATCCTCGTTTCCTGATGTAGATGGTCCTGGGAAGACATCAGGAGACAGCCAGTTACAGTACGGAGGGCGGCATTTTGACAGGCCTGGATGTTATTCCATTGTGTGTCACAGAGATTCTGTGACCACACTGGAGCCGCATAGTTGGCTACAGACCTTCCGACTGCTTTGTATGTGACCAGTGAGTAGGGTCTCTTTATCCTTACCCCAGGTGCTATCCTGTTACACACTGTTGAAGCATGGGGGGATGACGTGGCCATACTGTCCAGGGTTACTCCTAGGATTTTAGGATGGTTCACGGTCGGAATAAGTTGGTTACCAATCGAGATCTCAAGTTGCATCTTGACTTCCTTCGTCTAGGTGGTGAATAATGTTGCCGAGGATTTGGGCGCGGATACGATTAAATTCTTGCCCGTAAAGAAGGAGTTTAGCTGTTCCAGGTAAGCATTTATTCGCTCGCACATTTCCTTTATGTCGCTCCCTGTTGCCAAGATGGAGCAGTCGTCTGCATAGGAGACAATTTCGATTCCTTGAGGTGGAGTTGGAATTCCAGATAGGTAAAGGTTGAACAAGGAGGGAGACAAGACTCCTCCTTGTGGCACACCTTGTTTGATCTTCCTTAGCTTCGATTTTTTGCTCCTGAATTCGGTATAGGACTGCCTGACCGCGAGGTAGTTGGCAATCCATTTTGTGATATGCGTTGAAAGAGGTGCATTGTAAAGGTCGGACAGAAGTGCTGAGTGGCTGACTGTGTCGAAAGCTTTCGACAGGTCAAGTGCCACTAGAATTGTTCTGTGACATGGACGAGGTTGGTTGAGGTCATTGTGGATCCGAGTTGTAATGGTATCCAGGACCGTCGTCGTACTATGCATCCTTCTGAAGCCGTGCTGGTGGTTTGCAAACCTGATGCGGGCCGCAAGAACAGGGTGAATCAATGCTTCGAGCGTTTTGGCAACTGCTGATAGAAGTGTGATGGGACGATAGGACTCGCCGAGTGTCGCTTTTTTCCCAGGTTTCAAGATTGGGATTATTCTCCCTTTCTTCCAGAGTTCCGGAACGATCAGTAATGTGATGGATAGATTGAATGTGGCCGTGAGGTATTCGATAGCTGGTGTGTCGAGATGTTTAAGCATTGTCATTGAGATTCCATCAGGTCCCAAGGCTTTAGAGTTGTTCGCTTTCCTGATTGCTGCAGCCACTTCGTCCGTGGTGAAGACAGGTATGTTGTCGGTAGTTCGGTTGGGAATCCTCCTTCGTATTATGCGCTTTTGTCTGTCTGGTGAAGGATGTTCAATAAACTGCCTATTGAAGCGACTTGCACAATGGGCAGGGTCGGAGTTTGGGTTTTCTCCGAACTGTATGGCGACATTTCCCATCTTTTTCGGTGGATTAGAGAGGGCACGGCCTGTCGACCATAGTTTGTTAATACCTGTTGTTAGGTTGCATTCATTCAGATGCGAACTCCATTTTGACCTCTTATGTTCGGCCACTTGTCTTTGGATTTCACAGTTCAGTTCATGAATTCTGGGATCGTCTGTGTTAGTGCTCCTGATGTTATCTCTCTCGTCTGCCAATCTGGCGGCTGTGGTAGGAAAGTTTGGCCTAATTTTAGGAATGCGTCCTGCAGGAATAAATTTCGCAACCGCTTTATTGAGGACTTTCCTGATATTGGACTCGGCCTTACGTACGTCGGTGGGAGTTGGCAAGGCGAGGAATTTAGCACTTGTATAATCAGTAAACCTATTCAGCTTTGTTGTGGTTGACAAAGGTGCGGTGTTCGACAGATATAACATCTCTCGGTTTGTCAAGCCTTATCACGATCGGTAGGTGGTCCGATGATAGTGTAAGGACCGGCTCCCATTGTGTATTGTCTATGAGGCTAGCACTGGCAATCGTGATGTCTGGTGAACTAGAACAGGTACCAGCAATACGGGTGGGCGTATCATCATTCAGTGTACAGAAGTCTGAGGCATCAAGTTGTTCAGCAATGGCTGTACCTCTGGCGTCGTTGTTAAGATGTGAGTGCCGGAGTTCATGGTGAGCGTTAAAATCACCAAGCAAGAGACGGTGTTGACCATTGAGGAAAGTGTTGATATTTACATGGTAGCCAGGGGGACAACTGGATACCGGTGGAATGTAAATGTTGTAAATTTCAATATCAACATTGCCTGATTTTAAGGCGATGGCTTGCACTTCCGTGGTGGTGTCGTTGTTAGTGACATCTATTTCTCGGTATTGTACGGAGTGGTGGATGATGAAGGCAAGTCCTCCTCCAGCGTTGGTCAGCCTATCTTTCCTTATGATGATATAATTCCCATGAGCGTTAAGGGACGAATTGGGATGTAGTTTCGTCTCCTGGATGGCTCCAACTTGAATGCGGTGTCTGTCCATGAATGAAGCGAGTTCGGAAATTTGTTTTGCAGCCCGTTGCAATTTAGTTGGACGAGTGAGAGCGTATCCAAAATTGCGATCGGTGGTGCAGGCGTGAGGTTGTTTTGTTGGGGAATCCTACTGGGTCTATTCGCAGGAGTCGTTGGCGTTGACTGAAAGCTCGTATGGGTGCTCACTGGTGTAGGAAGGTGAGGCGTGTTTGATGAGCTCGCTGCTTGTGGACGGTTTCTACACTGACTGGCGGTAAACGAAGGATTCCAGTGCCTGTGATGGTTTAGACCGGAGCAGTTTCTCAGGTGGCACCACTCGTCGCAACAGTTGCATCTCATTGACGTTGCATTGGGATGCAGCTCTCTATTGCATACGCAGCAGATCCAAGGACCTGGGTTGTATTCGATGCTGGCGCGGTGAAGTAGTATTGAGAGTAGTTGCGCCGAGATGTGTTGCTCCCAATAAACACAAAAAACAGATACTGCATGTAACACACGAACATACGTCCTTCTTGCATTGAAGGGGTTTGGCAGCTCTTGGCCGTTGTAAAAACGGGTCGCTCCGGTGCGTAGAACCGGCTGCCGCAGGAACGCTTTTGTGGTCATTTGTGTTTGCTATATTTTATTTTTTTTTATATCCATAAAGCACAGAATTGATGAGGCGTGCGCAGCCCTCTTTGCGTGTTGATCAGCCTATTCCAGTACATGGGGTCTCAGACCACAGACGGCATATTACATATTTACATGTGTAGTAGAGCCTACACTGGTGTTTGTGTAAGGTGGAAAGCCACCGAGAACAGAACCAATGTCAAAAAATCAGTGACATTGCTCAGATTGGTCTGCATAAGCATCACGGGTGCCCTGAGAACCACTCCACGGCGGGGCTGGAAATCCTAGGACTTATGCCCCTGGATCGGTTCATCCAAAGAAGCGCATGCCTAGCAGCAATACGCGCTAAAAGTTCAGGTATGTGGCACAATTCAAATAAGAAGGCCCCAATTGTATTTTGACAACAAATCAGATCCAATACGGTCTTGATCTTGAGGATACGGATCACATGAGCAAACAAACATGCAGTCATTTCCACAAGACCGTATACCTCACAAAATAAAAACAAAGTGTTACAAGTAAGAAATTTTATTTTTTATTGAAAGTAAATACAAAATACATTTTCGCAATTATATTTAATACATGGTCCAATCGCCGTCACTATTGATTATTGACTGGCATCTTCGGTGACAACTTTCGGCCAATTTTTCCGCGTAGTCTGTCGATAAGTTATTCCAAATTGATTTGGGTTGATTTTGAAGCTCCTTAAAGCTTCTGCTTCATTAATCCCCAAACATTTTCAATAGGATTGGCATCCGGCGATTGCGAAGGCCAATCAAGTACTTGAATGTTATTTTCTTTTTTCCAGCGTGTACACAACCGGCTTCTATGTTTCGGATCGTTATCTTCTTGTAGAAACCAATCGGTGTTGTCGTTGCCATATAGCATCCTAGCAGACTTCAATAATCCTTTCTTGTACAAAATGATCATCCTTTCAGCAGTAAGAATTCCGGTAAACGTTATTAATTTTCCGAAACCGCGTGCAGAAAAGCATCCATAAACATGGACCTTCACAGGGTGTTTAACGGTTCGGTTCACGACAGCTTCTCCTTTTTGTGCCCACACTCGTCTCCTGAACGTATTTACAGCAAAACTTGATTCATCCGTAAAGATCACGTTGTCCCAATCACGATCGATGTTTTCCTTAGCCCACTCTACACGTCTTCGCTTCTGGTTCTCGGTAAGTAATGGTTTCATCAAGGCATACCTGGTTTTGATGTTTTCCTCTTGTAATCGTCGCCGAATCGTATTCAAGGACACGTAAATATTCTTCTTCGATAACATTTCCTTTGCTTGCACTAAGGTAGTAACGGACGGATTTTTCTTAAAAATATCAATGATGGCCTTGAAGTGCTTCGGGTTTTACCCCTACCAGGTAGATCGTCTACATTTTCAGTATCTTTAAAACGCTTTATCCACTTATTCACAAACTGTGTCGAAACTTTCAGGTACTTTCCGGCCGATGCAGGTGTCATTTTTGGTCTTTTCGGATGACTTACTAAAAACACAGCTTCGAATCGTTTTTTGTAAATCGCACTCATTTCACTTGACGTCTTATTACTCTCCTACTTGAACTTAGAATGACCAAATTTATACAATGCGAAAAAGAGGAAAAATGCAGGTAACTAAAAGTCCCCCACCACTCTTTGAGAAATGGTGCATTAAAAAGTTACAAAGTATACGCTCTTGTGGAAATGACTGTACTTCGAAACGAACTTCGAAGTAAAGTTCCCAACAAGAGGAAGCTGGGAGAACAGGAAAGTCATCAAAACGGCGGCTCCTTAATCTGTACGGATGGGTCACAGATGAACACAGGAGTAGGCTCAGGCATCTACTCGGCGGATCTCGGCTTGAGCCGGTGGTATAGACTGCCGAACCACGCGACTGTATTCCAGTCAGAATTACATGCTATACGCATGGCGGCAGAGTCCATACAAGGGAACGACGACAATTTGCGTCGACAGTAGGGCCGCCATTCTGGCTCTAGCATCATAGGCTACGAGAAAGTTGATAACCTGGCAAGGAGAGATTCGGGAGCCGAGAACAGCCCATCGGCACCTACATATACCATGGTCACTTGCGGACATCATAAACGAAATAGATGGGACCATATGGACAAAACTATTGTACAATCCGACTGTGCAAACAGAACGTATTGTAGGGTAGCTAGTACCTTCTGGTCATCATCTGATATGAGCAACAGTAGGATACTGCTCAAACTCAGATGAAATAGGCTGAGAGCGACGACTCATAGAACACTGCCTTACCGCATCTCATGCGAGTAGATTAGAATTGACCTCCAGCAACTTACACAGAAGATGTGAGATGGAAGAGGACCCCATCGAACACACCTTGTGTGAGTGTCCAGCCCTAAATTGACAACGTCTCAACATATTAAGTGCTTACCACTTTCAAGAGTTAGCAGAAGTGGCCAGTGCCGTGTCGTGGAATCAGCTGCAGCAAGACTAAAAATGGATAAAATATTTCCGTCGTCGGAGTCTTAGTAATCCACCTACGTATGTGCAATAGCACTAAAGGGAAGTCTACTGAAGCCTTGGAAATAACACGAAAAAAAAATATTTAAACCGAAACGGTTTAGTTTCTGTTAACCCAAAGGAGTTTTTTTAACACCATGTTCTCGGAGTATTTAGTACACCCAAAGGACTTCATGGCAGACCGATTCGGTGTTTTATCTGCACCAGATTTTTTACTGTGTGCAGGAGAATCGTACTGGACTCCCTAATGTTAAGTTTTGTGTTAACATTAAGTGTATCTACACCAAAACATTTCTGAAATCTGGTGGTGTGTTTCTTTTCGCATTTCAAATCTTCTCTTAGTCTTCTTGAGAGTTGTATTCAATTACATATTTTTTTTCTGCCCATTTAGTTTGTTCGTCAACGATGAAAATTTTCTCGTCCGCCGTTAGAGAGATCCTGGCTGCGTGGGGGGTCATCGGTGTAATGTCCTTGTCATTTCCTCAATTCTTTTTAGGAACATATACGATACTTTGATTTACTTTATTATTATTTTTTAAGTACTCGTGCATTGTAAATTTCTCCGTCTATAAGTCATCCATGATCATGCTTTCTTCTACTATAAAATCAACTTTCAAAACTCGATTTTCAACTAGTATATTCGATTTCATCTTGCCTGACCTCTGATTTATCCGGCAGTTAAGGAGGTCGAGAATCTGCTGCATGTCTGGTTAATATTTCAAAGAATTTATTATATGTAAGTATAGTATAAGTATGTACGTAATATGCACACATACCGACCGCAACTCAGAGGTCACATATCTACGTGTAGTTAATGTTAAAGAAAAATCATTTGACTTGTGTACTAAAATTTAACAGCAGTTGCATTGCGATTATTAACAAAAAAATGGTAATCAATTGGCCACTTATTAGAAAGCAATGACAGTGGCAAAGAATCTAGTTCCTGTCTGTAACTTTAAAGAAAAATTGATCAGTCAGTTATATACGAGTATCTGATCTACTTCTTTCAAAGATACACGTAGTTAGCTGGTTGACCCAAATCAAAAAGTTAAAAAAAATGTCGTTAATGCGATACTTGCATTGAAACGATTGGAAGCCCATATTGGTGAAAACTACTTTACGACTTGCCAATGCCAATATGCTTCAAACAGAAAAAAAATTGATTAAAACGTGAATCCTCTAGACCAGGGGCCGGCAAACTTTTTCTGAAAAGGGCCAGATTTTTTAAATTTTAAGCTCAGCGGGCCGGATAGCAAAATCCAAATGAAACTGCTTACTATATACCACCAGTCCAAGCCGTTAGCCGTATCATATCTATTACGCCCAAATCCAATGACGAAATCTATATGTGTTTCTGCAAATGGCCGCAAACCTGTATCGATTTGGTCAATTTAAAGTAACGAAACAGAGAGGATACCATTTGCAATATACTCGTAACTAGATGTAGACGAAATTGAATCGATATTATGAGCAATATAACTGCTAGATAGAAGAGAAAAAATGGTTATTTTTTTGATGGCGAAATTCAAGAGAATTCAAGTAATTTACTTATTTTTTACATTGTTGTTATTGAGGGTGACTCCTGAGTGGATTCCTGTATCATAACCAAAGCTTAACGCAGAATAACGAAAAACCGTACTGCCTAAAGTGGAAATCAACTTCAGCGATTGAAATTCTTGACAGAGGAGGCCGTAGTAGCGCCACGAACCCTCCGAATTAATATTTTCTTGGCGCAGGACTTAACGGCATGAAAAAAAGCTTAATATACGCTGGGCGAGACTTCCATAGCAATTGAGATCCTTGTGTTTAGTTCAAATACCCCACCACAGACTCTCTGATCGGTTTTTCCCATATAATTTACCTAGGATCTTGACAGGGATTGCTATTTGGAATATTATTCCAGTTGAGTCTTCAATATAGCAAATAATTTTTTTCTAAATCCACTTCAAACACACTACGTTGTGATAAACAAAAATCGATTTTAAATGATCAACTTGTCTTTTAAATTATGTATTTGTATAAATTTGATTTCGTAATGTCAAAACCAATATTAGCTCGCGGGGGAAGAAAATCCTTATTGCACTGGACAACCAATCGGTGATCAGACGCGTGCAGCAGACGAACATAAACTCTAAACTGGTACTAGAGTGTGTCCGGAAGCTCAACACGTGTGCCTCAGAAAATGAGGTTACGCTGAGCAAACAAGCTCGGAATGCAATGACCAGCCCTTTAGGCAGGGAAGCGAGAAAGGTACTTAGTTATAAACGGAGTACCCTAAGCTGGATAACTGCCTTGGTCACAGGGCATGGTAATTTTAAGGCTCATCTGGCCAAGATGGAAATCGGGGAAGATGACGTTTGCAGGCTATGCCTGGAGGAGGCCGAGACGGCAGCACACATTGTGTGCGAATGTCCAGCACTGGCTAGCACGAGGTTGAGGATCACAGGCAAGCACACGATAAGTGTGGAAGCCATGAGTGAACTCAGCCTTAAACAAATGCTAGCAATAACACGGGACTCAGTGATGAAGAAAGAGGTCGACAACTATCAGTCGACATCTGGAAGCCACTGATGACCGGGAGGGGGCGAAAAGGGACCCAAACGTTAGTGGTCTGCTTCGGCTATCCCCCAGAATATAATAATACTATAAGCTCGCGGGCCGGATGAAACCCAGAGGCGAGCCGGATTGGGCCCGCGGGCCGGAGTTTGCCGACCCCTGCTCTAGACCTATACCGACCTATGTGCTGATACCAAAACGACAAACTGGCGATGGCCATAAGCATAAAAATTGTGTTTCCTATATGTACATAAGTTAACCGATCATCTAAAATACGATGGACGAACCTTTGTATGGAAGGAAGGTCATTTTGAGTCAAGTGAGCTCGTTTCATAACAACTAAATAAAGGTATCATTTGAAGGCGGGATGCCATAAATCTCTCGTGTGATTTTGTTCAAGATTTAAGAACAAAAGGTTGAAAAGTATGGTAGTAGAGGCAGTTTGCATTGAAAATACACTTTTTTGCAACCAATTTATTATAGGCGAGTTCAATATGGCTCAACTATTACCAAAGCAGTCCCTGAGCAGGGTTAGTCGAACGTCGACGTATAATATTTGTTGATTTTAAGCGTGTAGTGCAGTGTACTGTGCAATATCTGTTCAATATCGTGGTCCAATTTGGTATACCAGCGAATGTGTACGACTAAACAAAGATGGCGATGACCAATTCCGTCTTACACGTCACGATTCAGAACGTACTAAGCTGAAGCAAGGCGATGGACTCGTCATATGCTGTTTACCCTAGATATACGAATATGCACGCCATCCGGGCGATGAATGCGGACTCCAAAGGCACGGTATTTTTTTCTAAGTACTAGTAGCGTATGCCGACGACATCATTATCATGTCGACAACCCTGCCAGCCACCTAAGAACTACAATATAATCTTGACACGGCTGCGAAAGAAGTTGAACTACACATTAACGAGGAGAAAACAAAAATCATGTTACAATCAACAAGGACGCCAGCACAACTGAACCTCATCATCGGGCAACTTAAAATCAAATCCGTAGACCACTTCAAATACCTGGTCAGCAATCTGTCAAAGAACGCCAGCGAGACCAACAAAATCAAGTATAGCTTTTTCAACAATTCTCCCAATGATGAAATCTCGAAGCACGAGGAACAGAAATACGAAGCTCTACATATGCAAATCATATGACCTGGATCCTAATTCAATCCTCCAGGCCTTCGGCGAATATTCCCAGCAGTTTCGTCCGAAATGAATGGTGCATCCGGTTCGAACTATACGACGACATACTACTACTATTTTGCCTTAACCCCTAGCGGGGCATAGCGCGTCAACTACTCCTGCGCGCCATCGTACTCTGTCCTGGGCAATGGGGCGCAACTCCCCAAAAGACTTACCCAGTGCCTGACACTCCTTTGCTACAGATCGACGCCATGTGATTCGAGGACCCCCTCTTGGTCGGCCTTGGTTGGAAATGGGGTTCCATTTCATGGCATGCAAAGCAATGCAGTTATCACTCTTCCGCAATGTGTGACCTATCCACTGCCATTTTCGCCTGCGTATCAATTCGTCGATTGGCATCTGACCCGTACGCCGACTTAGTTCTTCATTTGATATTGTTTCAGGCCCAGCTTGGTCTTGATGCTGAGATAACTGCTCTGCCAGATTTTGGACAGCATGCCGTATGCGCGTTTAGCCTGGTTGATACGACGAGCGATGTCCTGCTCCGTACCACCATTTTCGGCAACAATGCTACCCAGGTAGACGAAGTTGTCCACCTTCTCTACAGGTTGCCCATTAATATTGATGGCAATAGGTGTTGGATTTCTTTTCGCAACGGCGGGCTAAGAACCTTGGTTTTGTTGGTTTTAATCTTTAGCCCAACCTTGCTTGCCTCCCTCTCGAGATCTAACGCCATTGCGGACAAATCCATGATTTTGTGGGAGAGTAGGCATATGTCGTCAGCGTAGTCTAGATGTTGCAGATAAGATGTCAAAGTCCATTGAATTCCTCTGTCGAGTCCGGATAGGGCTGTATGCAACACATCGCCGATCACAATGAGGAGTAGGATCGGTGAGAGGATGCACCCCTGCCGAACTCCACTGCGAATATCAAAGTCCGTCGACACCTTACCTTTATGCAGAACGCGACATTTCGCGCCGTCATAGGTTGCCTTAATAATAGCCACAAGCTTCTCAGGGATGCCTCTCCTGCGCAAGGCCGCCCATATAGAATCCCGGCTCACACTATCGAAAGCCTTTTCGAAATCGATGAAAAGCAAGTGAAGCGGAGAATCGTATTCAGCGCATTGCTCGATGATGATTCGCAAGTTGTTAATGTGATCGACACAGAAGAATCCGGATCGAAAACCAGCCTGCTCTTCACCAATTGTGCTTTCTAAGTGGGCCTTTAGTCTTTCCAGGACGATTTTAGCTATTATCTTGGCAGCGGCAGGAAGCACACAAATGCCTCTCCAATTATTACAGTCTGTGAGGCTACCCTTCTTTGGAAGTTTGATGATCAAACCTTCCTTCAACTCAGTGGGAAAGGTCTCTGTATTCCACGCTTTATCAACAAGTGGGTGCAGCAAATCGGCAATTACGCTTGACGCTCCTTGATAAAGTTCGGCAGGGATACCGTCAAGTCCGGTGGCCTTTCCTCGTTTTAGTGCAATAATTGCAGTGACTATTTCCTCTTTAGTCGGGGCAGTCGACCGTATACGCACATTTTGATGGTTAGCTAAAATAAATTATCTATATGAGGGGGAACTTCACCAGAGGTTACACGGTTCAAGACCGCGGCGAAGTGTTCTTTTCACCGCCTCATTTGATCTTCTTCCAAGATAAGTAGCTTTTAATCACTATCTTTCACCGGATGTTGGCAGGAGTTACGACCACCTGTAAACTCCTTGATGACACCGTATACGGCGTTTAAGTTGTTACTTCTTCCAGCTTCTTCTGCTGAGGCTAAAAGAGAATTGGCATAAACTCTTTTATCGCGTCGCACACTACGCTGAACTTGTCGAGCTTTCTGACGGTAAAGGAGTTCGATACTGCTTCGATTGTCATCTGACGCTGCAGCCAAACGAACTTTCAGCTCCTTTCTTTCAACAATCCGCTGCCATGAAGCGTCGGACATCCAGAGCTTATTCCGGCAATCCGGGTTTGTGCCAAGGATGGTATCTGCGCTATCAATGCACGCATTTTTTTTATGGCATCCCAGTTTTCGTTTATGTGACTATCTGGGTGATTAGTTATCTCAGCTGCTTTTTGCGCAAGATGGTCATTATATTGTTGTAAGACAGCTGGATTTTTTAATCGAGCGGTGTTGAATTTGCGGCGTCTGGATCTTTCGTCGCTGGGGCGGCGCACGGCTGCAATACGCAATCGAACATTAGCGATCATAAGATAATGGTCTCTTCCCATCCCAATATCGGCACCCTTCTTGTTTCGCACGTCCAGGAGGCAACTCTTGAATCTTTTACTAATGGTAAAATGGTCGATCTGATTTTATGTTCTGCGCCGATCAACAGAGGACCAACTGATTTTGTGGTGGTCCTTATGCTCAAACATAGTACCACCGATGAAGAGACTGTGAAAGTTGCAGAACTCTACAAATCTTTCACCGTTGTCATTACGATCACTAAGACCGTATCTCCTCAACACATGTCTGAGCCCATAGTTATCAGCGCCAACTTTCGCATTCAAATCACCCATAACCATTATACTACTTTACCTTAACCCCTAGCGGGGCATAGCGCGTCAAACCATTATAATATTAACCATTATAATGTCACCTTTAGGTGTTCTGCTCTGAACGGCGTTTAGTTCTTCGTAGAAGGAGTCTTTTGCCATGACATTGTCGGGTTCAGTAGGGTCATAACATTGTATTATTGAGATGTTCCTCATTTTGGTCCGGAACATGGCGGTCAGGATTCTGTCAGAGACCGGCTCCCAGGATAAGAGACAGTTTCGCGCGGCTCTGGTTAAAAGGAGCCCCACACCTGACTCACGACGACTACCGGTAGCTTTACCAGAGTACAACATTACAGTGCTGCCCGTTGGAGAGATAAATTCTCCGCTGTTCCACCATCTTATCTCACTAACTCCTAAGATATTTAATTTGTACCTCAGAAATTCACTCTCTAATTGAAGAAATCGTGCGTTCTGGGGACCTTCTGATCCATTGTCCATGAGAGTACGCACATTCCAGAATCCAATCTTTGTCATTGTACGATAGCCAAAAGTCGTACCCATTGAGTCAGTCCTTTTCCGAGGCATAGATGACGTTTCGTTAGCATATAAAGATTTCGGATAGTACAAGTTGCTGGCATACACATCCTGTCCTTTGATTGTCGGTTTTAACGACAGGCCCTCAAAGGGAAAGGCCGTGGTATTATTTTTACACCCCACACCACAGGGGGAAGGTTTACCTCAACCAAATCATCGCACCGCCATCACTGGCGGCTTGACGTTGGTTGGCAATGGTCAGTGACCACTGCTGTACCAGGCGGCGCCCACGCGGAGGACTATGGAAGAGGAGTTTTTGCCCCCACAGCCAAATGCCTAAACGAACAAGAGATGCATTAGCATAGCAGGGCTGAAAGGAAGACCGAGAGCTCGATAGGAAGACTCTGGGGATGCTGCTTTCCGAAATTGGACGACGCGATCGAGATGGGAGACAATTGGAGGAAAACGATCCAGACGGTCAAGGTTCGACATCGGAGCACGATGATCATGATTAATATGGTTCTAGAAGTCATCTGACCCAACGCGAAATTTCTACGTTCATCCATTCGAACGTTATATATTTGGACTAACATTTGTGTTTGTTTTATGGCGATGTTTTGCTCGTATCTTGTCCATTGTCCAATTTTATCAAAATTTCAAATTGCTAACTCCATTTTATGGAAAGTTGTCGTCTAATTCAGATTTCGTTTGCAGAGGAGGTAGGCGTTCCTCCGTTCTGATCATGCTTATTTTCAATACCAACGAACTGAATCCTTCTACATATATTTGACCAACATTTTAGGTTGCTGGTTCATTGTAAAGTGATCGTGCGAACGGACATATGGTCAAACATGACCTATAATGCCGTATCTACAAAGCCTTCTTTAAGGTATTTCATCCGTTCTGACAAAAACCATATACCCTCCTGTCTTTATAAAGCCTAGGGTATAAATTTAAACTCGCATCTGTGTATGACTTTTTTAGCTGTGCAAAATAATAGTTTAGCTTGCGGGTATTAGATTATTACAAGCTTTATTGCATGGAACTTGTTTTTAACTATAGAGACTTTAACCTTTTTTTATTTATTTTTTATTTTCCGGTTATTGTTTCATCTGTAGCTTTTCTATATAAAAAACATATTCTATGTTAGCTAAGCTCCATACAATTCCGAGAGTAAAGCGGTGTGAAATATATTCTGTCTTCTAACCTTCTAACGGATCATGTGGCTTCATAAAAATTTACATTTTTTTCCTCTGTATCATTAGAAGACGTTTGTTGTGTGCGCTGTTCGAGTGGTTTTCCTATGACGATGTCTAGCTCGTTTTCACACAGTTCGGCTATATCAATTGATATTTGGAGTGGATTTCAATTTTCAATTGATAAATAATTTTCGTATCTGACTATGGGAATTTTCCTTGGTGGAAGTACTAGTAAGATATTCATATTTATAGATAGCCGATCCAATGTGGTAGATTGACTTGGATTCTTAGCCCGGTCCATATTTTATTGTAGGTATTTGAAGCTTAAGGTTTAATGTCGTACCTGTATTTAATGACAAACACTAGGTTCTTTTCACCCGAACAAAATCTCACTCCCACACGAAACGACTGACCGATCGTATCGTATGTGGTATGTACGAGTACATACTAGGTATGTTTCGCTAGGCGATGATGATTGAGCATGGCGTTTGCGATCTGTAGGATTTGTACGTATGTACATGAGGCGAATGTATGTCATGTCATGAGGCAAATGCACTAGACTACTGGTAATGACATTTTGAGTCGTTTGATGTAGAAAAAAGGATATTCTTGGCTATGAAGTGGTATTTAGGCAAGATCAAGGGTATCATATGACAGGGGTGTTCAGACAAATGTACCACACTACTGTTGAAGGCATTTTGAGTCCTTTGGCTAGAAAAAAAAGAACTTTGTTGCCAATGAAGTATATCCCATGAAAGCAGGTTTTCCATTCTGTCGTGGGCAACCTCAATTTTTCTTTGATCTGAGACTCAAAATTACTTTCTAATGCCTTGGTTACACAGTGCGAGCTATCGTGCGAGTTGGCCTAGACAGCTACTGCAGAGCAGCTACTTGCACCATGTGACCGCATCATACGGGTTACTGTCATGTGCGATTCGGTCAGTAGCTCGCATCCGAGTTACTACAACATTTTTTGTTTTGACTCGGCCACTCGCCCCCAGTCAGCGTCAGCTGGTATCGCATACTACGATTCGGACATTCGAAATTGCACCGATTGTGAAATAACAATTGCTCGAAATTAACCACCGGGTGCATTCGTCTGTAAATTTTGCCGTTCACAGTGTGAGCTTATTGTGCAACAATGGATAGATGGACTTCGGAGCAGAATTTGAAATTTGTCGGTTTATACAAGGACCAAACAAACCTGTGGAATTGTTTGGATCCGAGCTATAAAAACCGAGATTTGCGTAAAGCGTCTCTGGAATTTATTCGTGTAGAAATGGCATTAAAAGACATAAGTGTTTTAAATATTTTATGAGTTGCCCCTTTCCTTTGCATACAATTCCTGACCCAGATCCTTCTTTTTTTCTTCTTTTTTTGTATAACTCTTTCAGCCCGAAGTACACTAAAAGCGCAAAGTATTTTTGTAACTGCTCTCATCACGATAAAAGCAGTGTTCACTCGTTCACTTCGCGACAACATTATACGAGACATGACATGCTACTGAGATGCAACTACATACGTGCAATAGCTCTCTACTCTGCCGACAGCTCGCACTTGTGTGACCGGGCGATGCGAGTCGAGCTACTCTCATGCGAGTACACAGGTGCAGTAGCTGTCCACTGTCAGGTCAGCAACTCGTACTGTGTAACCAGCCCATAATTCGAGTCAACCAGATCGGACGAGTATATCTCATGAAAACAGAGTTGCCATTTTGGGATGAGCAACCTCATTTTTTTTTTGTTTATTGACTTCAGATTGCGAATCTGAAGTTTCAATCACCAACCCAAAATGAACCCTACTAGTTTTTCCAGCAAGATTGGCGGTGTTAAAAAAAGTGTTACCATTCTGCATCCTTTGCTTTTGATTTTTTGCAATTTTGACTTCAGATTCGGAACCAGCCGTTGTAGTTTCTTCCTGAAGTTTTATCGTTTTGTATTTCCCTTTTTGGCCCCGGTTCGATTCCTACTGAATGCGGTAGTATTTTCGATAAAAAAGGGGATTAGCGTGTCGGACTATGAGCCCACTCAGCTGTTAAATGAGTACCCATTTATGGGGTAAATAACTCGGTTGAGCGTGTTGCTGATTGATTACACACCTCTGCACAGGACATACCGTCACGATCTAGCAAAATGAGATGATACTAACTCATCTCGAGGCCAGGGTTCAAATTGGACTCTTGCTTGTTGCAATGTTCATGCAATGTTTTTTATACCCTTCACGAATGTGTGGGTATATTAACTTTGTCACGAAGCTTACAACGCATAGAAGGAAGCATCTCCGACCATAAAAACTATATATATTCTTGGTCAGTCAGTATGATGAGATGAGTTGACTAAGCTTTGTCCGTCTGTCTGTTTTTGTTCGATTTTTTTTTTTCTTATTTCTGAGGGTATCTTTATCAAATTTCATACCATCCACTCATATTTACCACCAAACAAACTTTTTTAAATTTTGTTGAAATTGGCACACTATTTCAAATACCTCACAGGAACAGTGAAATTGGAACAATTTTTACTACTACGATGAAGCATCCCATCACGGGTGGAACCATCATCACGGGGACACTAGCTCAGGATGATTCACCGGAACTTTCACAGATGGGCTTATTTCACCCTGAGCAGTGATATCTATCAAATCACCAATCACACTTGCGATTATTCACAGGACCTTTCTCGGGTGAAATCATCTCGCCCTGAGCAATTGTATCTACGAACGACCAAGCACGAATCGCAGGTGTAACCATGGTCTCATCATCATCGTGGCGCGACAGCCCGACGTCGGATCTTGGCCGCCTGGATCGTTGTCCTCCAATTATCTCGGTCACGTGACCGCGTCCTCCAATCTTTGGAGGCCCAGTAGTTGCGCGGCGTCCACATAAACTGACCTCTCCCAACGAGATCTCGGTCGTCCTCGAAGTTTCGCTCCATCCACCCGTCGTGCGTTCATTTACCCTCTTTGGCATGCGATCATCGTACATTCGTTGTACATGCCCTGCACATCGAAGTCGTTGTAGTTTGACGATTTTCGAAACTTCCAGCTCATCGTACAGTTCATACAACTCACGGTTGTACAGGATGCGCCATCCATCTCGATCGCAAGCGGCCCCGAAAATCCCGCAGAACCTTACGTTCAAATGTGTCTAGCAGGTTTCCGAAAGCTTGATCCATGCTTCGCAGCCATAGCATACCACTGGTCGTATAATGGTTTTATACCCGCGGAGCTTCGTGTTTCTGTGCACATGCTTCGATTTCATTATGGGGAGAACCGAGAAAAACATCTTATTTGCTAATTGTACCCGTCGCTTGATTTCGTCAGTTTCGTTGGCGTCCCTTGACAAATTGCAACCCAGGTATATGAAGTCGTTCACGAACTCGATGTTGAGTTCCCCCACATAGATGCTCGACAGTGCAGGTGTCCTTGTCGTCGATTGCATCATTATTTTAGTTTTACCCTCGTTGGTACGTAGTCCAACTTCTTTTGCCGCGGTGTTGAGCGTATGCAGAAGTCCTTCTGCGTGGGCCAATCTTCGGGACATGATGTTGATGTCGTCGGGGTACGCTGCTAATTGTGCCGACTTGATGAGTAGCGTCTTGCTGTTGTCGATATTCATAGCCCGAACAGCGTATTCCAGTGCTAGGTTGAAAAGCGTCGGTGCCAGTCCATTGCCCTGTTCGAGACCAGTGCGTGTTTCAAATAGATCAGTAAATCTATTATGGATCCTGACCTGTGAGACGGAGTTGGTCATCGTCATCTTTGTCAGTCGCACTAATTTGGCCGGTATCCCAAATTGCAGTATGATGTTGTACAGTACTACTCGATCCATACTGCAGTATGCCTGCTTGAAATCGACAAAGATTTGGTATACGTCTACGTTGTATTCCCAGCACTTCTGGAGTACTATATCAGTTTGGCCGTAAAGTGCCGATCGGTTGTGGAGCAGCCAGGTCTGAAACCGCTTTGATATTCGCCAACGATTCGTTCTGCGTACGGTTTTATTCTATTTTCCAGAATTTTCGCCAAAATTTTATAAGACGTACAAACTAGTGGTATGCCCCTGTAATTCTCACACGGCAGTTGATCTCCCTTTTTCTGAATTGGACAGTTGATGCTTCTGCCTCAATCGTCTAGGATCATCTCGTCCTCCTATACTCGTAGGAGTAATTGAAGTATGGCATTAACTAGACCCGTTTCACAGAATTTTAGCAGTTCAGCTGGAATCTCATCAGCGCCCGGCGCTTTATTTCGTTTTAGTGACCGCAACGCGAGATCAACTTCCTCTACTATCGGAGGTTGTATTGGTGGGCCTAGATCAACAATATCGTCGAGAGCTTCTTGTGTGGGGATGTTACATGGTAGATTCAGAAGACGATGGCCTCTTATTTTGAAGAGCTTGTTAATACCATCAGTGTCAGGTGCATTGTCGGGGACCCCGCACTTCCGACAACACATGTTGAAATTTTTACCAAATAATGGGCTCAAAATGGGCTATTATGGGCGCCAAAAAAAAATTTGGGGCTCAAAAGGGCCTGTTTTTATTTTAAAAAATGCAAATGGGGGGCCCAGCTCTACAAAAAGTGCCACCCCGCACACAGAGAAACGCAGTCAAAAATTAAAAGAAGTAGATAAAAATAACGGGCTTTTTATGGGCTCTCCGATTCATAAGACAAAACTAGGATGTGCGCAAAATTTTAAAGATGGAAAATGAAAATAGAATAACTTATGGGGGGCCTCGCGCCTAACGTGAATTTCAGCTTCGAACGAATAAAAAAACGGGAAATGAAATGGAGCAATATTATGGGCTAATTGTGGGCTGCAAACCTGATGTAAAAATATGCTCGAAAAAGGACGAAGGAGCACATAGGGATCGGCAGTGCGGGTGCTGACGCTATATTGCCATAATCGAAACCAAGCCTTGTCTACATCGATGCAGGGCCCTCTAAATATTATGGGCTTTTTATGGGCTTTCGTTTATATCATGCGACAGTGCGAAAAACGTAACTGTTGTTTGTAAACAACAATACCGGTGTCACGTGACAAGTCGGATGCGGGGTCCACAACTACAACAAGCACTACTCTCTACAAAGGTGAGTGCTTGAGGAGCAGTTGTGATAAGATTTACGGGCTATTTATGGGCTTCAACATTTTGTATGCAAAAAATTTCGGACTCATCTGTCGCTGCCGCTGCGTTCAATCTAGTACCCGAACTAGAATGAACGCAGAAAGTAGCAGCAGCGGTAGCAGGAACTACAACTACATGCAGATCTGCTTTCGCCACTGTCGCTGCCGCTGCGTTCAATCTAGGTCGCGTATAGGAAATGCGTTCTTTCTAATTTGATATTTTGCTGCCGCTGCTGCCGCATTGTGCGTGCATTGTGCGTTCATTCTGCTTCAGTGTTCGATTCGTTGCATAGGTTGTCTTCGCGCATCTTATTCAAAAATACGTTTACTATATTCGCAGTGTTACATGTTCGACTCTTTGTACAGGGGAATTTGACTGCTGCTGCATTCAGCGTTTATTCTGGTTCGGGCATTATTTTGAAACGAGTTTATTCGCAGTGTTGCATGTTTGATTCGTTGAATAGATTGCAAAGGTTTTTCACAAGTAATGCCGGAATCAGAATGAACATAGAAGTCAGCAGCAGCGGCAGCAGGAACTACAACAACATGCAGATCTGCTTTCGCAGCTGTCGCTGCGTTCAATCTAGGTCGCGTATGGGAAATGCGTGCTTTCTAATTTGATATTTCGCTGCCGCTGCTACTGCATTGTGCGTTCATTCTGGCTCGGGCATGGTTATACACACACATTATCGAAAAGGAATACAGTAGAGTTTCGCTAATCCGGATCAATTAAAACCGGCCCAATCCGAATTATGCGGGAATCCGGATTACCAAAGGCATATGAAAATTATTAAAGAAAAACATTTACAAACGCTTATTCATTTATTATATTATACATATTATATTATGATCGCGCTCGATTGCCGTGGTCGTTCGGTCACCTCTCTACAATACTAATCTTGAGGTGGGAGTTTAAATGTAGGAGCGATCAAAAACTGCCTGTGGGTACTATAATTGAACTCTCACAGTGCTCCGAGCTTGTCATGATGAGGTTCCTTTTAGCGTTTTCGATCAGATGAACACTAAACAGACATTGAGAAAATTGAATTGTGCTATCAGGCACTTTATTCCACCGATAAATTTTAGTAGGACATTGTGAAAACGGCCCTATGACTTTTGGATATCGTTTCCCTCTATTTTATTTCTCCAAGTTTAGTGGTTTCGTACCAACATATATAGTAGAAGCATTCATCAGGTGTGTTGCATCTTTGCAGCTATATACGACCCTGTGCAAGGCGACCACGAAATTGTGAAAATTCTGCTAGTACAAGCCGCGAAGACGTGATTTTTACTTGGAAACTCGGCCGTCGAGATCTAGTTGGTGTCAAGTACAGTAAGACCCCGCTTAACTCGAGGGATGCGTTCCCACATGTTGGAGCGCTAAACGAAAAAAGCGTTAATCGAGTCATTGTAATTTGTAGGTAAATTTTTACCTAAGGGAATTTTTTTTTTATTATTATTATTATTTTTTTTTTTGCTTTAACATGCAATTCAAATACATAGTGAATCATATTATGGTCTCTCCAAATACATCGTACTGAACAAGTAATATTATTCCAGAATTTTCGTCAGCATACTTAAAAAAAAATTAATACTACTGTGTGTTACAAGCCGAAATGTCTACAACTATGCTTTTACACAATCCTTAAAATCTACAGTACACAAGAAGAGGTGGCACAATCTCCAAGTTTTTCAATTTTTTTAGTTCCTTCTCTCGTCCTTTCGCATCATCAATTGCGGTCCACGTGTCTTTTCCGTGAAAAAGGAAGGAAACGTAATGATTGACTTCTCCGATTAAGTCTTCGAGTTCACGTTCGATTTCGTCCGACGCTCGCTGTTTCCTCCTCTCACCAGAATACCGAGTTGCCTTGTATCGGATGTACGAAACACATCCTTGAAGCTTGAACTTTGTTTCGTCGACACTCAGCATTGTAGGGACGAGTTTTAGTTTCATTGCTCGGGGTACCCCTAATGTGTACGTATCGATCAGCAGCAGTGGTCCAATGTGGGAGTGGCACAATGCAGTAGCAGCAGCAGCGGCAGCGAAATATCAAATTAGAAAGCACGCATTTCCCATACGCGACCTAGATTGAACGCAGCGGCAGCGACAGCGGCGAAAGCAGATCTGCATGTTGTTGTAGTTCCTGCTGCCGCTGCTGCTGACTTCTGTGTTCATTCTGATTCCGGCATTACTTGTGAGAAACCTTTGCAATCTATTCAACGAATCAAACATGCAACACTGCGAATAAACTCGTTTCAAAATAATGCCCGAACCAGAATAAACGCTGAATGCAGCAGCAGTCAAATTCACCTGTACAAAGAGTCGAACATGTAACACTGCGAATATAGTAAACGTATTTTTGAATAAGATGCGCGAAGACAACCTATGCGACGAATCGAACACTGAAGCAGAATGAACGCACAATGCACGCACAATGCAGCAGCAGCGGCAGCAAAATATCAAATTAGAAAGATCGCATTTCCTATACGCGACCAGATTGAACGCAGCGGCAGTGACAGTGGCGAAAGCAGATCTGCATGTAGTTGTAGTTCTTGCTGCCGCTGCTGCTACTTTCTGCGTTCATTCTAGTTCGGGTACTAGATTGAACGCAGTGGCAGCGACAGTGGCAGCGACAGCGACAGATGAGTCCGAAATTTTTTGCATACAAAATGTTGAAGCCCATAAATAGCCCGTAAATCTTATCACAACTGCTCCTCAAGCACTCACCTTTGTAGAGAGTAGTGCTTGTTGTAGTTGTGGACCCCGCATCCGACTTGTCACGTGACACCGGTATTGTTGTTTGCAAACAACAGCTACGTTTTTCGCACTGTCGCATGATATAAACGAAAGCCCATAAAAAGCCCATAATATTTAGAGGGCCCTGCATCGATGTAGACAAGGCTTGGTTTCGATTATGGCAATATAGCGTCAGCACCCGCACTGCCGATCCCTATGTGCTCCTTCGTCCTTTTTCGAGCATATTTTTACATCAGGTTTGCAGCCCACAATTAGCCCATAATATTGCTCCATTTCATTTCCCGTTTTTTTATTCGTTCGAAGCCGAAATTCACGTTAGGCGCGAGGCCCCGCATACGTTATTCTATTTTCATTTTCCATCTTTAAAATTTTGCGCACATCCTGGTTTTGTCTTATGAATCGGAGAGCCCATAAAAAGCCCGTTATTTTTATCTACTGCTTTTAGTTTTTGACTGCGTTTCTCTGTGTGCGGGGTGGCACTTTTTGTAGAGCTGGGCCCCGCATTTGCATTTTTAAAAATAAAAACAGACCCTTTTGAGCCCAAAATTTTTTTTTGGCGCCCATAATAGCCCATTTTGAGCCCATTATTTGGTAAAAATTTCAACATGTGTTGTCGGAAGTGCGGGGTCCCCGACAATGCACCTATCAGTGTCGCTGATGATGTTTCCATCCTTGTCCTTACAAAGTCTAGTCCTGGGTTGATAGCCGTGCTTAATTGTATTTACTAGTTTGTACGCTTGTCTGGTGTTCCTATTAGCTAAGTTTTCGTTTATGTTCAGCAACTGCAAAGTATTTACTTTCTTACGTCTAATTATTCTATTCGATATTCGCCGTAGCTCGTCATATTTTTCTCTTCTGGCTCTGGTTCCTCGTTGAATCCATTGTCTGTAGACCTCGTTTTTCGCGTCAAGTGAATTTTTGCATTCTTCGTCGAACCAGTCATTTCGCGCTCGCCGGGCTTTATATCCCACGACCTTCTCTGCGACATCCTTGATGGTACCCTTGAGTTCTTCCCAGAACCCATGAACGCCTGTGTTGCTGATGTTGTGTAGCATAGGTGATAGTTTTTCCTCAAGGCCGGTAGTATACGCCACCGCTGTAGCATCACTCAAAAGCTTATCAACCGCAAAGATTTTGGGAGAGCTGATTCTTGATTGGTGCACTGAGGAAATTCTACATCTGTAGGTCGTCTTCACCAAGTGATGATCTGAGTCGCAGTTTGCTCCTCGATAGGAGCGGACATCCATGACACTAGACGCCCATCTCCTGCAAATGAGGACGTGGTGAATTTGGTTGACGGTATGTGCGTCTGAAGACTTCCAGGTCTGCTTGTGAATGCGTCGATGCGGGAAACACGTTGAGCTTACGACTAGATTCCTGCTTCGAAGTCGATAAGTCGCTGGCCGTTGTCGTTACATTCTTCAGGGAGACTGTGGCCTCCAGTGGTTTCCCGGTGCCAACTTTCATTTCCGACTTTCGCGTTAAAGTCTCCCAGCAGCAATTTGACTTCGTTTGTTGGAAGTGAGTCGAAGAGAGTCCCAAGGCTGGCGTAGAACTCGTCTTTTACTGCGTCTTTTTTTTAACTTCAGTGGGGGCGTGCACATTGATGAGCCAGAGATTGAAGAATTGAGTCTTAATGCGAATGTCTCACTAGGACAATATCATAACAAGTGCATAAGCGACATATAACAACTCTCTCTCTCTCTCTGGTTCCTGTTAACCCTTTTGGCGTATAGTACATTAACCACGCCTACTTTCAACCTCGTCCTGTTCATCGCCAACGCTTTCAGCTCACTCCGCGACTTGCCTATTGAGGCACCCTCTCTCATAACTGATCTTCTCCAGGTATTACTAGGTCGTCCAACACGGCGACTTGCGTTGGTTCCCTGCGGGCTCCAATCGAGGGCCTGTTGAGCAATGTTATTCGGCCTTTTCGGAGAGTGTGACCTATCCATTGCCACTTTCGCCTTTTAATGGAAGTGTTTATCCTGTCCTGACCAGTAATAGTAAGGAGGTCGTCGTTAGAAACGACCTCCGGCCGCCGTATGTGTAGGAAGCGCCATAGACACTGGCTCGCAAAAGTTTGCAATCTAGTTGTTATCTCATTGGTCACCTTCCAAGTTGTACAGCCAATAAAAGCACTGATTCTACGTTGGTTTCGAAAATCCGGAGTTTAGTGCGGAACATAAGCACTTCTTTTTCAAGTGGAAATTTGAAAGGATGCATGAAAATGGAAACAGTTCGATCTTCAATTCTTCATTTCCTTTTCATGGGTGCATTCGGGCGTCACGGAAAAAAGCGTAATGCGCTGCATAGAATTAGCGAATTCCTAAGCAGCACACAACAATTTTTGTTTTGTGACGCCCGAATGGTATGCTGGCTCACCTATCAAATGACAAGTTCAGTTTGGCATTTGTTTAGCATTTAACAGATGATTTTAAATTCTGCTGCATTGTAAAAACTATGAGAACAATGGAGAACGCACAATTCAGTCGACTAGGCAATTCTATGTTGTAAATTGACATGCCTGCATTCACAAATCGGTAGCGCTACTTGAGCGCTCCTATTTTTGTCCCAATTTTGCACTGAATTACAACAACAAAAATGGGAGCACTCCGGTAGCGCTATGATTTGTGAATGCAGGCAATTTGTTCGAACTGTCAAATCTCCACTAAGCCAAGATAGCAGCGCCTAGCTATTTGCGCTAAGTTTAGCAGTGGTTTAGCACAACATTCGGAATACAAATCACGAGGCAGCACTCAAAGCTAGCTAGCAACCGTGACTCCCGAATGCACCCATTAAGACGTTATCTTTTACACTCATAATACCATTCTCATGAGAAGGCCTATCAGCACCTTAAATACCCTAGATTGTCCACATAAATATGGATGTCAGCACTGCAATATATTTATGTAGCTCGCAAACGAAATTTCTCAATTCACAAACCTTTCATCGCCAATCTGTTATTTTTCTCCCATCCATCGCGAACAAACAATTCAATTTGAATCTATTAAAACATTGAACATGAAATTCGTGACAAGCAGAAGATTACCAAGATACATTACTAATATGAAGGTCAAATGTGGCGATTTCAACAAGGCTTTCAAAATACCATCCTACCGTGTGGCAGCTAGTACTATTTTGCACTTGCCCCCTAATGGAGGAGTGTGTAATTTACGTTTTGTATTCATGAAAACAGCCATAAATAACACCAGAAAATTATTGCAGGAGCCTCCAGCGCAATTCAATGGATGATTTTAAGATGATTGGACAGCAGGTTCCTGTCCCGTGAATTTTTCATTCTGTGTCCATGTACCATACCATATACAATTCGAGTGTTGATTTTTTTATATTTCATGTGCAATTCATTAATAAATCTTAGCTACTTAATGTTGTTGAAACGCTTGAAAATTGTCGATTGCCGCCGGAACTCTTGTTGCGTCCCTGCCTATTGTTGTTGCTATGCATTCCGAGAGTAAAGTCATATGGAAAAAAAGATGTTTGGTTGGTCGATGCGCTTTCCTGTGTGTGGGAACAATTCTCCATGCATGCTCTCATATGAGTCAGACAGAAGATTGTCATCGTACTTGACGTCGAGAGCGGGCTCTCTATAATAACAAGTAGACAAAGTGATTTTTCACAATGGCCTAATCAATAGCGGAATCTGTATAGTTTGGCCTACAATAGCACCACGAGACGCATTGGAGGTTATTGCATCTTGAAGATGTCCACGATGCGATGAGTGGTATGTACTCCATGCCAGCTTACCCATAAGCCATAAGTGCAATTTTTCAATTTTAATGAGTTTACACAAGTCTGTCCCATGTTAGCTTAGAAGTACATACATACATATTTACATTGTCATGGAAAATTTATTTATCCGTTCAAGGTGTTGTTGATTAACACAAATTTGTTAAGTGCTTAGTTTTGACAAATAGGGAATTAACACATTAACACTTTGTTTAAGACACCGATGCCTGTGATGCAGGACGGTTGTCGGGTTGTTTTAGAATATGCTCCAGAGTCTAGAAAATCATTCTCTATCGCTTAATTTTGTAGCTGAATAGTTTTCCCTTTCGGGGAAACATTCGTCTTCTGGAGAAATTTGAATATACGAGTATCTTTAGGGCTTATGTCATTAATAACATAGAATCTTTAATGTCATGTCATGCCAATTAGAGTAGTCTGATAAGCTTTCAAAATTGTCCGTAGCGACGAGCAATTTTGAATATGACCGCTTAAATATTAGATAGTAGTGACGAAAAAATAAAAAATGTGAAAATTACGAATGGACTCTCGTTGGAACTTGGCACCAAGTGTCAAATTAATGACAAGCATACTAATATGCGAGTTTTGCTGGTACAATTGTACAATCTATCGAGTTTAGGTTAGCCAACCTACTGGCCTGTACAGTGTAACGGACGGTGTGGTGGGCATCCGAAGATGCCCGTTGGGACGGAGCCTAAGGTAGCATATGACCGTGTAGGTCGGGCCGTGCCATTTGGCGAAGAAAAAGGCCCCTCACGAGCTAAGCAGCGGCCTATGCTTGCTGTAGCTCAGTTCGGGAGATGTGGGCGGGGTCTCGCCGCTCGTTGCCTCTGTCCTTTACGTATTAACAAAATTTCATATGCCTGGGGAAGACAACACAAACAAGGGAGGTAAAAATGGAGAATAAAAAAAAATAGTCGAGAAGGATGGAATGGTTGGCTGACGGATCAGACGCCCATGCGGTCGAATTCGGGTCCGGGTGTAATGGGACCCTCGGCCTCTGGTTTGGTACCAACAGATCACTACTCATCAGGTGCTGCTTCGATCTGCCGGTGGGAGCAGCACTACCAGACCACAATATGGTTCATTACAGGTGGTTCATTACAGCAGGTTTAACTTGTTGTAATGCATGGAGATACCCTAGGTTAGGTTAAAAGGCTGCCGCGGATGATGCAGCACACATAGGCCACCAAAGGGCTCGTTGTGATACCTACCAGGATAAACACCTATCCCATTGAAATTGCTATCCATTGAACCAGCCAGATCTGGCAATGAACCGATAAAGCCTGAGCGGGCTTATGCCCCTTAGCTCTTCCAAATAAAGGAAGAAAGAGTTCCCCAGAAAGACCCGCCTCCTCGCAGCCAAGGCAGGAAAGGTGCATAGAAAATGGAGGGTACTCTCCTCCCCGTCAGCATCCTCGCAGCTTCTACAGAAGTCATTGTAGGGTAAGCGGAGTCTTCTTGCGTGCTCGCCACAGTGCCCAGTGATAATATTCACCACTTGCTTCCTATTCAGTGATAATATTGCAGCAGAACGGCCGGGGTTCGTTGTGGGCCATAAGCTCTTCAGGGTTTGACACGCACCGTCCTCAATCTATCTAGCGCTCGCTTTATGTTTCGCGTTAGAGTTGATAATTTGTTTGCAGATTGTGAAAGGCACTTCGATGTCCCAACGACCGTCCTCAATTGTCCCAGCCCGAGCAAGTTCATCAGCCATACAATTACCAGCATAATCACTGTGACTTGGAATATAGCACAACGTGATTTCAAAGTAACGTCCCATCTCATAAAGAAGCGATCGACAGTTCGTAACCGTCTGCGATGTCGACAGAGCCGATTCAAGCGATCGAATTGCAGCCTGACTGTCAGTGTACGAGAATACGTACGAATTGTGACGTTATATCCCAGCCAGGCGAGAGCTTCTGAAATCGCCAAAATCTCTGCCTGCAGTACGCTGCAATGATCGTGTATGCGGAAAGATAAACTAATCTTTAACGTCTCCGAAAAGATACCGGCTCCCACTTCAGCATCCGTTTGGATCCGTCAGTATATAAAACGATGGAGTCTGGGTCCTTCCTGCGGCAGCTTGTTCTTCGTACCGGAACGACCCAGTTTTCAACGGCCAAGAACTGCCAAACCCTCCCGATGCCATCGCTACCACAACATGGAGTCTGGGTGAGTGATTGTCCCAGTTTCCCACATGTTCCTTGAGGGAATCTGGTTCACAAAATTCTTGCCAAACCTATACTTAGGAAAGATATTGTATAATCCGTATATGCAGGGAGGTCAAGATTATTCAAAATTATTCAAGAGATACCCTAACCTGCACCAGATAAATGTTCACCTACTATCGTGTCGCCACGGCTTGATGCTGTCATCCAAAAAAGGCAGAAACAAAAAAAACGTCAACTAGTCAGTGAGCCGCTTAATCAATATTTGGAATAAATTAAATAGTTTATTTTGGGGCTGGTAGCTCAGTGTCTTGAGGCGTCAATTGGATGTCTCATCATACCGGTTCTTGCGGGCTCGAATCTCGCCGTTGTCATGAATTTTTGTTTTGTCTTTGCTCCTGAGGCGGGCGCCGTAAGAATGATGAGTAATTTCCGTCTTATCGCAGGATGTGGCTAAATGGGCAGGAGGTGTAAGCTAGCAGCATCGTCCGAGACCAGTTATATGCTAACAAAACGTCAACTAAGCCTCTTAGAAGTATTTGTCGCGCTATGCCCCACGTACTATTAGACTAATAGTACAGGGCGGCCCATAAGTGACGAAATTAGACCTTTTCGTGATGTGATTTCCATATTTTTATATTTGTTTATGATTTGTATTTTATTTCTGTGCTAAGTCTAGTACTGTGTTCTGCTAAACGAAATGTAACGGAAACTCTCTTACAGAATGTAGCGCTATGAACACTGTAGATGTATGATAAATGTTTTCATCACACTTCTCATAAAATTTACGTTTCCATGGAATCACAAAAGAAAACACAAAGCGAATAGTAACCTTCACACAATCCTGAATATTAGGTTTCCAGGGGCGTGCTGGGCTCTAAATTTTGACCGCGATTTGTATCATAAGTGCCGCAAACTTTCCGATAATAAAGCATGACTGATCTATTTGGAAGTACTCTGCCACCCGCGAAAAGGCGCCCCGGGAAAATTCCGGTAGCCCGGCGGGCCAGCACACCCCTGTAGGTTTCCATCCTTGTTGTTAACAATAACCCTCAGGAATCTTGATTTACCAGCAAAAACTGGCTTGGTTCCCCACAATATCGGGTTTAAGACTGAACCCATTCCTAGTAAGGAGAACAAGTTAAATTTTGTTTGTTATTTGGAATTTCAGTAAAGACACTATATATTAGAATTTAAGTTGTTTGTGCTCTGTATCCTTTGTCGCTGTTCAGTTCGGCTCGGTACACAAAAAATCGTGGCTATTGTGTCTTTTGTGGATTGCTTCAAAAATATTTTATATAAACTTATTTCGTTAATGGTTTATAGGCAGACAATCTTACCCTTGGGGTGGCTTTTCGACCTGTTTCCCTTGAATGCTTGTTTTTATTTATTTACTTATTATTACAAGACTTTGGCTCAAATTACAATTCATGCAAAGAGAATGGAATATACGAGTACTAGACATTTTAGTACTGTAAAGAACTCTGGACTAATGGAAAAAAGTGAAAAGAGCTTCAAGACTTCTACCATCTGGTTCAACAATCGACTGTATAAAAAGGAATTAGATGTGCCGGATTTGTTTTGTTTAAACATCGTTCTTAGAAAATGTAGGGATGGGAACGCCTAAAAATAGATGTTTGACTGATTCTCAAATTGAAATCGATTATGTGCAAGGGCATCCCACCACCCATAATAATTCCATGCATAAGTGTTGGGCATACAATAAATACAATACATAAAGCCAGTAGACCACTTTGTATTGCAGGCCCCAGCTTTCACCAACCGCTTTCCTACAAAAATAGGGAGTAATGGTTTCCTTCTTCACACTATTAGGTTTCCATCCAAAATTTTTGTTAAAAATAACCCCTAGGAGTGTTTTTTTTTTGTTCGTTAATATCTTATGACTTAATGTCGAGTTTTATAAAAAAAAAATTCTACTATGTACAATAGATCAGTAGAGGTTTGCTCATGCAACTGTAAAAGTTCGCAGTATAAAAAAGGGGCGAATGCTCTTTTAGCGAGCTACGCAGCGAAACGTTCTCATGATAGCTTTAGGACTGTTATCTCAATGTCCGGTCGCCTAATCGGGATATAAGTCTATCAAAGCGACAAACTGACGGTTAAATTACCAAGTCTAAGGCCGATCATATACCTTCACGTATGGTATACCTTGTGGTATACCTGCACAGGTTTTCCGTAGTGGTCGCGCTCGGTGGCCCTGGTCGTGCGGTCACCTCTCTACGATACTACATTTAGAGCTCGGAGCTCAAATCTCGGCGCTATCAAAAACTCCCGAAAATTATGGTACGATAACCAATTCTTTCTTCTTTCAAGGAAACAAAACACTTGTTGCACTACTGTCGTCAGCTTCACTCCACCACTCGCCATTGAAACATGAATCTATCTTTGAGATGCATGCTAGCAACTGCACTTCCGAAAAGTAGATATGCTATCGAAACGTCAACAAGGCATAGACATGCTAGAGATGTTGACGCGCCCATGCCCATGGAGGGGTCAAGGCAATTAACATGTGACAATTTGAATGTGAATTAACTCGACAACAATTAATAACAAATAAACATACCTACATACTTGTAAAAAACTAACTATCTAAATTTAAACAGCTTAAAAATTTAAATAAAAAATGTGTTTTACATTTTTTTCTAAAACTCTATATTCTTTTTTTCTTTTCAGGTAAGTTTCATGGAGTTTCTTCATTTGACCGTTACAATTCTGCAAGTTTGAAAAAAAAACAGTAAGGTGGGGTAGTGCTTGAATTTATAATTTAAAGTTTATCGAATGACGTGTAAGATTTTGTCAAACAGACAAATTCAAACGCTTAAGAGTGTTGTTTAGACAGCACCGAAACTTCGCTCTTTTTTTTTTTCAAAAATCGAGTTTTAGAAGTGAGCCGAAAGATATCTACCTTATAAACAAATTCTGTCACATTCTAAACATGAATAATTTTTAATATAAAACAAATTTGTGAACATTTTGTTCAATTTAACAATTAAATAGAAACATCTTGTTACTGTTGTGCCTAAACAAAGATTAATACTCAATTGCTCTAACCCCTTGTGGGGCATAGCGCGTCAACTGTTCCATGTGGCCCAGTTCACGTTTCGTTGACATAAACTGGTTTCGGAGAATGCAGTTGCCAGCATACACCTCCTGCACATCCATGGCCACGGACGTCGTCGTGGACGGGACTCGAACCCGAAACGCCGGTAGTCAAACATGAGACTGATGCCTCAACACACTGCGCTACCGGTCGCTTCTTCCTTGCCCTTTCATACCACTCAGCGGCTTCGCGTTGCTCTGCCTGTGGTGTTGGCACTTCACCCATTTTGGCGGTATAATCTCAGCTCCCTTCTGTAGGCAGCTCGGTCTTGGATCGTGTCATCGCCGAGACTGATGCGTTGTTGTTGCTTCTTCATCTGATCGATCCTTGTGTGTTTCCGTCTGCCTCGGGGTTTGGGTCCAGCAAATGGAACATTCATTGATAGTGACTTCATGACTGGGTTCTCAGGTGGACGCCTTAGAACATGGCAATACCAATCCATACGAAGATCTTCGAGCTTTTCAGTGATCGCGTTGCTCAATAAACAAGCTGCTTCGGATGTAGGTACTTTTGATACGATCTGTTTTGGTCACACGGCTGACATCCGTAGCATTTTCATCTCGATCGCAGTCATTTTACTTTCGTATGTCTTGTACACAGTCCAGCATTCAGACGCATATATGAGTGCGGGACGTAACCGATCACTGAAGAGCTCGAAGATCGTCGTATGGATTGGTACTGCCATGTTCTAAGCCGTCCACCTGCGAACCCAGTTATGAAGGCACTATCAATGAATGTTCCATTTAATGGACCCAAACCCCGAAGCAAACGGAAGCACACGTGGATCGATCAGATGAAGAAGCAACAACAACGCATTAATCTCGGCGATGATTCGATCCAAGACCGAGCTGTCGGCAGAAGGAAGCTGAGATTATACCGCCAGAATAGGCGAAGTGCCAACACCACAGGTAGAGCAATGCGAAGCCGCAGAGTGGGAAATGGCATGGAAGAAGAAACGTACTGTTTTAATTACGTGTTGTAAATCGGTACTTAACAGGAGTACAAAAGAACACGAATATTATTTCGGTAATATATTCAGCGCTTGAATTTGATAGCTCCATGTGTATTATCTTTGGAAACAAGTTGGTATTTCATATCAACCAACTAAAAATAATCATCTACTTTCTTAACCTATAAGTCACAGCCTTTCCGAAAAAACACTCAAATAAACTTTGACCCACTTTATCTCTATAGTGACCTTACGAGTATATTGTATTATTCCACCATGTTTAATGAAAAAAACTCGTTTGCTACAATTGAAGTTTGTAAAACCATATTTGGCACACTGCTTCTCAGTTTGACTATCGATGGTGGTGCAGTTTAGTTAGAAATGTGCCAGAAAATGGACTCTTGCCAATAAATTCTTACGCGATGCTATAGAGTTGTTGTTTGTTGATAAACCTCATACCAAACATCATTTTTCCACTTACCTCACGATAATGTAATCTACTAATGATTTTCCACTATACGGATCATTGCAATTGTTGAAATATTTGATAGAAATGTATGTTACTAACATATCGAGCATAGCTTGTAATTCTTTATATAAATGGCTAGAAAATCTTATTTCTGTTCACTTCGTGTACCTGTTAGCTATATTAGTTGTGAAAAAGTCTTGGAATTTAACTTTTCTCTGTCGTAATCTTGTCTATGGAATTGATTATTCCATGTTAGTTAATGGTTCTTTCACAGCGAAGTTTGATGATGCATATGAACTAACTATCTAAGTTTAGTATCCATTCATGGCCTATTCAATTTAGCAGATATTTTCTGTCATGACCATGAGTTTTGCTTGCTGTATTAGAGTAAGGAAGAATTTATAAAGGCATATGAAGCCTAGGGGATCCATGTAAATGGGCAGGGGCGACCGATAGCTCAGTGCGTAGAGGCATCATGCTCTTGTCTGACTACGGTCGTTACGAGTTCAAGTCCCGTCCACGGTGTTCGTGGCCATGGATGGATGTTGGCGTTGTTTTCCCCTGTAGTGCGGGGCGTAATAATAAGCCACATTTCCCGACTTGTCGCAGATAGGCGGCTGCATGGAGACAGGAAGCGCATGCTGGCAACGTGCATCGTCCAAAACTGGTTTATTCCAATGAAATGTCAACTAAACCACATGGCATAGTTGACACGTTATGCCCCACTAAAGGTTAGGGCAAATGAGTATGTAAATGGGCAGTCGGCGAATCGAGCGAAGCATATTTGAATGTTGCATGGTTTCTTGGTCGGTTTCAATGTGAATGCCTCTTAAACATCACTTAAAACCGAATCAAACCGACTGAAGGAAATCCTTTTAAATAGTTGAACTCCGATTAGCTTAGCTTTTCTCTCTCAATTGCCCTAACCCCTTGTGGGGCATAGCCCGTCAACTGTTCCATGTGGCCCAGTTGGCGTTTCGACGGCATAAACTGGTTTCGGAGAATGCAGTGCCAGCATGCATCTCCTGCACATCCATGGCCACGAACGTCGTCGTGGACGGGATTCGAATCGAACCCGAAACTCCGGTAGTCAAACATGAGACTGTTCTCTCAACACACTGCGCTACCTTTATAAGATAAACATTTGGAATTTATTTAAACTGCACTGATTTCTCAGTCAGCAATGCATCAGATGCAGTACCTTAAGATCACAAGATAAACGCAAATTGTATTGTCTCAACTGAAATGAAGACGACTTACATTTCCTGTTCAGTGTAATAAACAATTTAAGCATAGCGCGACTATAGAAAAATGGAAATTTTACTAACTTCTTCTTAGCGATACAGTGAGGAGTCAGACGGTGGAGATTTATTGTATTAGTACTACAAAGAGTAGTGTGAATACAAGAAGAAGAAGAAGAAATAAAAACTTGACTTCTACATAAATCTTGTTTGTTGCGCAAGCCTCTATTTTAAATCTAACCGTGCGACTCAATATACATTTTGCAATGTGATTATTTAATACTCGTACTAGGAACTCCTTAGGCAAATGGAGACCGTGTCGAGTCGCCCGACCGCAAGTCAGATGCGCTTTGGAACGAGTTAAATAACATCCACCACCGCTGTGAATATCATCCCATCATTACCACTATCTTGGATCTTCTTCTTTGGGAGAATGGTGTGTGCATTATATAAAACATAAAACATCTCAAGCATTGTGTGCTAATTCCAGAAGAAAGTTATTACATTTTCAATCGACTGGTCAATGCTCTTGAATACTGCAGAGTATTAGGTGGAACAATGGCGATAATCGTTCGGAAAATACAAACACCTTTGATATGCAAATTGAGATGAACGCTTCCAGAGTTCTTTTTATAGTATCCAACCAGTTTAAGTCATCAGTGAAAATAACAGTATCGAACATCGATACATTCATGATGAAAAAGTTACATGGTTATGCATACAATAGATGACATATTTCACAAAAATAAACTTGAAATCTTATGAAAATTAAAGTTGTATGTCTGTCAAAGCGATCTGAACATACATTGATTGCAACAATGGTTTTCACCTTGATGGTAGTTAAAGAGCCCACCTTTTTCACATTATTGTAGTGGAAGTTGAACGACAATCCGCGTTCGTTTAAATGCATTTCGGTTTCTATGTATATCAGTCAAGATACTTCCCCGCAATTCGCTGGGTTTCTATCTATCTGTCCGAGGGGTGATCGTAACATTCCGGCATCAATATGAAAATGACGCCCGACGATAAAATTTTTGCTGTCCATTTTGAGAACTCTGTATTTTTATTCCATTCTGAAAAATTTATTTTCGAAACTTTATACTACGTTCGGTTTTTTAAATTGAAAAGGTAGATCGCCGCACAACACATCGTTTCTCGGCGAAAAATCGAAAAATTTACTATTTTTATCCGACTTTGAAAGTATTCTATATTTAGGAGAATATGTTGTTTGTAGCACCTAAAATGATGGTTTTGATTTTTTTAGTAATATCGTATTATTAAAGATGAAAAATTCAAAATTCATTCAAAAAAAGGTGTATGAGTTTCAATTTGTCTCTTAGTCTACAATCGAGTCCTGGTTATCTTCCAAATAGACTAGGGCCCGTTTTCTCAATGTCTGATTAAAATTTAAACTCCAGTTAAACAGACATTGAACGTACTCATCTGTCAAATTTTACAGGGAAAACAACAACAATAACAAATTTGATGTCGCGTTTAAATTTTAACTGGACATTGAGAAAACGGGCCTAGGTCTCACACTCATGGTGTACGACAAAAAAAAATTGACAAAATTGATTTAAACACACAAAAAATACTTTGAATAAAGATTAAAAAAGAACGTCATAAAACGTTTCGGGTGGTTGACAGTTTCTGTAAGCTATATATTGTATATATATACTCATTTGCCTAACTTAGTGCGTCAACATTTCTATGTGGCTTAGCTGACGTTTTGTTGGCATAAATTGTTTCGGACGATGCACGTTGCCAGCATGCACCTCCAAGCTATACACAATATATACACTTTAAGTCCCACTACCATTTTTCTCGTTTAAACTGTTTTTTTTTAATGTAATTGAAACTTTTACGTGTCAATAACGTATTTACATATAACAAATATAGATATTAATTTGTCAAAACAAGCAGAAAGTTACAATTTCAGCAAAGATATGAACAATTTTATATTTCGTAGGTAAAATAAGTACTTAACATACCCTCTGCCGGTAAATACTTAAATAATAAAAAATACTTTCGATCTTTCGAGCAGGATAACAAATAAGCGTTGCAAATCGTTGCTGATTGCCAGTTTATTCTCTTCTTTTTTGTAGTCCGGATGGCGCAATGATTAGCACATTCGCCTTCTGCGCCCTGGTCCCCTGTTCGACTCCTACTGAATGCTGTAGTTTTCGATAAAAAAGAAGGGGATTTACGTGTCGGAGTATGAGCCCACTCAACTGCTAAATGAGTATGGGGTAAATAATTCGGTTGAGCGTGTTGCTGATCACACACCTCTGCACAAGACATACCGTCACGATCTAGAAAATGAGATGATGTTAACTCATCTCGAGGCCATGGTTCAAATTGAACTGTTGCGCCAGTTATTTTTTTTTATTGTATTTAGTTTATTATCTTCGCAGTAATCTTTTATTATCCGTCATTAACTTCGGATGTCTATTCTATTATAGGAGACAAATGAACTAAAAACAGTCAAAATTGAAAATCGAAAACGCATTAATCGATCTTTTTCCAATTCATAGACAGCAAGGACTTAGATAATCACAATTTGGGCAATATTCAAAAACAATCGGTTGTATTATTTTGAAGATATTGTATTTTGAATATTAACCCAATCCTAAAATGAGAATATGCCTTTCTCAATATCTCAAAACTGCGTGACTAGATCACTAAGAAATTCCCAGTTTAATATCTATAGCTTACCCAAAATGTATGTTAAATTTTGTAAACGTGCACCAATCAAGATTCAGCCCTCCCAAAATCTTTGCGGTTGATAAGCTTTTGAGTGATGCTACAGCGGTGGCGTATACTACCGCCCTTGAGGAAAAACTATCACCTATGCTACACAACATCAGCAACATAGGCGTCCATGGGTTCTGCGAAGAACTCAAGGGTACCATCAAGGATGTCGCAGAGAAGGTCGTGGGATATAAAGCCCGGCGAGCGCGAAATGACTGGTTCGACGAAGAATACAAAGACTCACTTGACGCGAAAAACGAGGCCTACAGACAATGGATTCAACGAGGAACCAGAACCAGGAGAGAAAAGTATGACGAGCTACGGCGAATATCGAATAGAATAATTAGACGTAAGAAACGTAAATACTTTGACGAGCAGTTGCTGAACATAAACGAAAACTTAGCTATTAGGAACACCAGACAAGCGTACAAACTAGTAAATACAATTAAGAACGGCTACCAACCCAGGACTAGCCTTTGTAAGGACAAGGATGGAAACATCATCAGCGACACCGATGGTATTAACAAGCGATGGGCCTCTTATTTCGAAGAGCTTCTAAACCGACCATCTAACATCCCCACACAGGAAGCTCTCGACGATATTGTCGATCTAGGCCCACCCAGTCAACGCCCGACAGTAGAGGAAGTTGATCTCGCGTTGCGGTCACTAAAACGAAATAAAGCGCCGGGCGCTGACGAAATTCCAGCTGAACTGCTAAAATTCGGTGGAACGAGTCTAGTTGGTGCCATACATCAATTACTCCTGCGAGTATGGGAGAACGAGGAGATCCCAGACGATTGGCGCAGAAGCATCATCTGTCCAATTCATAAAAAGGGAGATAAATTGCGGTGTGAGAATTACAGGGGCATCTCACTAGTTTGTACATCCTATAAAATTTTGACGAAAATTCTGGAAAATAGAATAAAACCGTACGCAGAACGAGCCATTGGCGAATATCAAAGCGGTTTCAGACCTGGTCGCTCCACAACCGATCAGCTCTTCTCAGTCAAACTGATACTCCAGAGGTGCTGGGAATACAACGTAAACGTATACCAAATCTTTGTCGACTTCAAGCAGGCATACGACAGTATCGATCGTGGAGTACTGTACAACATCATGCTGCAATTTGGTATACCGGCAAAATTAGTGCGACTGACAACACAGTTAAAAATCCTGGTCTATTATCAATGCTAATTGGGGTTACATATATGACGACACCAAAATTGTATTAGATTTTAATAAAATGAAAGTATTACAATTGCTTCCGTAAACTTCACTGGCTTAAATATTAAACTTTTCTGGCATTATTTTTTTAATCAAATTGTTGGTTTAAAATTTAATCTACAGATATTATAATCTATGAAAAAATATTAATTTTACTGCGTTTTTTCCTCTAAGTTTTTTCTCCATTATTTTTTTTTTTCAATTTTCTAAACTTCCAAATCCTTTATTAAGCCCATCGCAGGTTAGCCAGCTAATCTTTAACTTTTTTCGCCATGGCGCAGCATCGAACCTGTGAACTCCGTGTTGTAGAGTTGCGACCTAGACCACTCGGCCACGCAGCATAATATTTTGAGCTGACTGCGAGTAGTTATAGTGAGACTTGAGACTCAAAAAATATACTTTGTGGGGTTTACCTTTTAATTAAACTTAGATTAGAAACTAATGCGAAAACAAAAGGAACACAAAAAGGTTTGAATTGTATTAGAATTTATTACAAATTGGTTTAAAATAAGAGTAAACTTTGAATTGTATTAGAATTTATTACAAATTTGGTTTAAAATAGAAGTAAACTTTGAAAGGGTTTAGATTATAGAATTAAAATTATTAAAAATGGTGGTAGTCCAAGACCAGGTTTAAAAAAAATACCGAGATTTTTAACTGTGAAAGATGACGATGACCAACTCCGTCTCACAAGTCAGGATCCAGAATAGACTTACTGATCTATTTGAAACACGCACTGGTTTGAAACAGGGCGATGGACTGGCATCGACGCTCTTCAACCTAGCATTGGAATACGTTGTTCGGGCCATGAATATGGACAACAGCAAGACGCTACTCATCAAGTCGACACAATTAGCAGCGTACGCCGACGACCTCAACATCATATCCCGAAGATTGGCTGACGCAGAAGAACTTCTGCATACGCTCGATACCGCTGCAAAGGAAGTTGGATTACGTATTAACGAGGGCAAAACTAAAATAATGATGCAATCGGTGACAAGGACACCTGCACAACCGAGCATCAATGTGAGGGACCTCAACATCGAGTTCGTGAACAACTTCATTTACCTGGATTGCAACCTGTCAAGGGACGCCAACGAAACTGACGAAATCAAGCGACGGATACAGTTAGCTAATAAGACTTTTTTCTCGGTTCTCCCCATAATGAAATCGAAACATGTGCACAGAAACACGAAGCTCCGCGTGTACAAAACCATTATACGACCAGTGCTATGCTATGGTTGCGAAGCATGGACCCTAACTCAAGCCTCCGAAAACATGCTAGACACTTTTGAACGTAAGGTTCTACGGCAAATTTTCGGGGCTGTTTGCGATCGAGATGGATGGCGCATCCGGTACAACCATGAGTTGTATGAACTGTACGATGAGCTGCAAGTCTCAAAAATCGTCAAACTACAACGACTTCAATGGGCAGGGCATGTACAAAGAATGGACGATGATCGCATGCCTAAGAGAGTAATGAATGCAGAACGAGTCGACGGAGCCAGACTGCGAGGACGACCGAGATCTCGTTAGGAGAGCTCAGTAGGTGTGGACGCCGCACAGCTGCTGGGCTCCCAAAATTGGAGGACGCGGTCACGTGACCGAGATAATTGGAGGACAATGATCCAGGCGGCCAAGGCCCGACGTCGGGCTGTCGCGCCACGATGATGATGATGGTCTATAAATCTTAAACCAATTGACGTAGACACCTGATTTTTGGCATATAACTCTGAGGTGAGAAGCTGCTTGAGTTTTAGTAACTTGGGCATAATAAGATCAAAGGAACGCCTACCTCCCCTGCAAATTTCAAAAAAATAAATATTCCTTTAATTACGATAACTTTCGATAGAATGGCACTAGCAAGTTGAAAATTTGGTGGAATGTTGCTAGTAAGACCTACTGGCTGGTATTGAAAATGGGCAAGATCCGACCCAAGGAACCCCACCTCCCCTACAAATAAAACTTCAAATAAGCAATAACTTTTGATAGAATAAAGCCAGCGACTTGAAATTTTGGTCAAATGTTTGAAGTGACATTGAGTTAGTTGGCATTAGAGAAGGGTAAGATCCGACCTAAGGAACCCCTACCTCCTCTAGAAATGGAACTTAAAATAAGCGATAACTTTCGATAGTGTAAAGCTAGAGACTTGAAAAATTCAACAAATATTTGTAGAATGGGCTAGTTAGTTAATTGATTTTGAGAATGGTCAAGATCCCACTGAATGAGTGCCATATAGGAGACCCACTTTCAATGCATATGGTCGTTGCCAATTGGTACTTTTGGTATCACCACTAGGTCTGTACAAGTCTAGGGTATTTACGCTTCGGACTCCGGGCCTGGTTTTTTTAAAGACGTTAGCTTTGTTCAGCAGAAATGGAACTTTTTCAGTTTGAAATATACTTGGCTGTTTTAGTTTCACCAATTGTGTTAACTGATGTGCACTGATATACGTCTTACTACTCTTCAGTGGTTTGTTTTGTCGCTTATTTCCAACCTAGTTATCCTGTGTAAAGGAAACATTTTTGTCAAATTGACGGAGTGAAATGATGCAATATGCGGGCGCCCTAAAGCTGATTTAGATGAGGCTTACAGGGGCTCTGCGCCGTCGTATGCCGTCATAAAAAGCTTGATGACACAGTTTAATAGTATATGCACACCAGAGCCTTAATTGTAGATAGATTTGCAAATCCGGAAACCCATGCACATTATTCGTTTTCTTCTTCTTCTTGAAATACATACCAAGAATTAGTTGGCAGTATTGCTGTCGTTTACTTAAATGGGACAGGTAGGTGCACCAGAGACTTAATTGTCGATAGATTGGCAAATCCGGAAACCCATGCACATTATTCGTTTTCTTCTTCTTCTTGAAACACCAAGATTTAGTTGGCAGTTGTGCTGTCGTTCACTTAAATGGGACAGGTAGACTATAGTCTGGTGGTCTCTATATACATACATACATTAATATTTAATAACAAATAGCTGTCATATGATCCCTTCTTCTTTTTCATGGATAATTCACTAGAAAATATCGCATACATTGTGGCGAAATGTAGCAAAACACAAATTTAGAGGAAAATACGAGACTTGAGACGAGATGTGTTTTAATCTTGCTCCAAATTTAGATTAGGAAATCTTAATAAATGCATGGCAAATCTAGGAGATCTGGGGGTAGATTTACTTAAATATCGAGATTTATCCAAATCTCCTCTAATGTGCATGAGCTATAAGCCTAGTCGTAGCAGTTTGGTTGATGAAGCTGTTTTAAGAGGACTAAAAATTTCACCCAACAACGGAAGCATCGAAAAAGTGCACCAAATTGTTTAAGATGGCCACTGGATAAAAGTTCAAAATTTCGAAAGTGCATATCATGTTTTTGCATGAAAAACTCCACTAACCTTCCTTACCCTCCTTCTCCCCCAATTGAGAATCTCCGGTTCTGTCAGCCTCCTCGGGCGGCAGGTAACAGGATATTGACATCAAGAGCGGGATGGATAAGTTACAAAATAGACTTGAGACCGAGCCTTCTTTTCTAATAAAGTATATGTTTTCCTATTTAATCAATATTAAATGCCTTATATAATTTAGCGTTTAATAATGTCACGGTGACTAATGTGTACTATTGTTGATGACATCATTTGGCTATGGATGGATGATTAGTTGCTTGTTATCGGAATTGTATCAGATTATCGCTTAATTATTTTCTATTATCGGTTTAGTCGCGGCTTATAAATATATTGTACATAATTTTTATAAATGTTGGTATTGCAAATTTTCAATTAACATAATAAGCGCTTTTTATTCAACAGTTCAGATCAGAGCCAAACAAAAATTGCTCGCGTTACACCAACAAAGTTGTTCTATACAGAGCAGGTTGTTAGTGTAATGTGTGCGATTGTTGTTCTACTCTTGATCTAGACTGTTGAAAGAAACACGCTTAATATGTGCTCCTAATTTCCTATTATATTTTAAGATTTTTGATATTTCTTCTTAGGCAGATGATAATACTGGGGTTTAAGTACCATGTAGATCGACCGTGGGAAATTGATGAAATTTGCATAGAACTCATGGGCACGTTATTTCGCTTCACTGTTTTTGCACTTAATAAGCATTTGTAAAATACCTGGCCTGATGACGAGATGATGTATAGAAAAGGAATAGTTTGATTTCCGACACTTGTCATATTTAAGGCGGTCGATGTAACATCTAAATTTAGTAACAAAGTACTGTGGAAGGAAGTGAGTTGCTTCCGAAATACATGTATATACATGAATAAAATTTATTGTAGTTAGGAGAGCTACTGTTTTTCACTAATTATAGAAAAGAAGTCACTCGTGATCGCGAAATATGGAACACTGCAATTAGAACCAAATTAATCAATCATCGGGGTTGAACTGTCTATGCGATATTCTGAGCTCCGTACAAAATTAACACCCCTAGATTTGTACCTAAGTTCTTTTTTGTATTATGGGTCTTGGCTTAGAGATCATATTAAAGCCCATAATTCGAAAAAAAATATGGCACTTGGTTCCTTTTGAATTTCGACTCTTCGATTGTATAGTAGTCATGAAAAACATATTTCGGATGGTGACAAAGTTCGAATAACTCATTCAAGCAATTACAAGGCGTATAAATAAATCCTGTTTGGTAGTGAGTTGAACTGAGATTTAGTTTCGATTTTGGTGAAGAACTTTAGTTGGAACGATATTTAGCTGTTCTTCGTATACTCTAATTTAAACCCGAAACACTGGCACTTTTTTCAACGTTGATTTTCTGCAAATAACGCTTAATCTTTTTGCATCAAGCAACCATTAGTTTTGAATAACTTGCATTACATTCCACACCTTGGCATTTCTTTCAAACCAAACTGTTGCCATTATTCTTGAATCATCTTCATTACATTATGCTGCCATTTTCATCGGCTCTTCCACACACTAATTCGTCAGGGTAATAGCATGATGTACGAGTTTGTAGAAGCAATTTACTTTAATTGGAAATCTAATTACAAACATAACTTTCTTACCATGCATGAAGTATCTGTGAGTCGGCTAGCTCAGTACTAGAGAGACAACAAATGCTTCATTTTTGCAACACTTAAGCATGAACATTTTCTATGTCGAGACTGAGTGCACACAGAGGAATAATTCGTGTAAGATGGGACACTACTACAATATATCTAATAATGCAATTCAAATTAGGTATAGTACATATGTACAGCTTCTATTTGCAAATTATAAAAAAAAAATTTGTCGTGACAGGATCCAGGAACATTTCAAACAAAAATGTCGCCTTGAGCTCATTCTCGGAACAAAAGAAGTAACATAAATGCAACATGAATGCTGGATTGTTTATGTGTTATGGTAGGGAAGAACAGAAATTCGTATTTTATTTGAAGGTTTATATTGTATTGTACATAAACTTCTTAAAACGCTGGCTGCTGGGTTACTGAGCCTGTAAAGGCATGTATTGATGTTCAATTTATCATTTGTTTTTGAGATTTTCCAATAACACATGTATTTGATAGATCTTTCAGGTAAATGCAGTCTGGTTGTGGCGACTTTATTAACTTCCATTTTATTCAAAGTCACGTGCTTTTAGTCGATTAATGTTCTTATTTTGCCAGATATATATGTACATAATTTTGGCAGCTACTTATTGCCTTCTTTGATGTCATAACATACGTCATATGTTTTTTAGGGTTTTGTAGTAAAACAAAACCCTTATGAAATCGGTCATGCGTCCGTCTGTCTGTCTGTCTGTCTGTCTGTCTGTCCATGGAATATCTCACGAACCGCTGAGGCTACATGTATGAAATTTAGTGAAAATATGTAGAAGTACTATAATTCTCTGGAGAAAGTGATGCATCGTTATAGGTCAACTTTGAGGGGGGGTCCCCATAGAGGGGAAATGAAGGACGAAATTTTTTTTTCATTTGGTATAGGCAAGTGGGGTATCGTAAGAAAGGTACCGTCGAGTACATTTCATTTCTGGAATTTTCTTCAAATTTGAACAAAGGGGAAAAGAGGGAGAGGGGAAAATATGTCATCCGAGTTTGTCCCCCCCCCCCCCCTTGCATTTCGAAACCGTTATACTTAGAGATGTGAAAATTTACAGAAAAGCGGCATTTTACTAACATAGAAAACTATAAATAATAGAATTCCAAAATCTCATCAAAAAAGGTTAATAATAGTACATTTATATTTTTTCAGTTAGCACACCCCTGCACCCCTTAAGTACACCCGAGGTCAAAAATATTGATGGCCAATGATAACCAACACCATAGGCAATAATGCCTCTACGTTTCATTACAACCATGTAATATTTAACAATAGTACATTCACTTAAAGTTAGGCATTTTTACACTATTCATACAAAAAATACACCTACCGGCTTCAAAGGTGTGAGTACTACTTGCATGTTGTTTTTCGTAGTGCGAATCGCAGTTATTATTACATATTATGGTTAATCACATTTATGAAAGGGTAAAGATTGGTAGGGGGCGATGTGTGATAATTGGCCAACTGTAACGGGCGGTGGAGGCGAGGGTGAGGGTTAAAATTAAGGTCAAATTTTGTTTATCGACTGGTATAGGCAAGTGGGGTGTTGCGAAAAAGGTAATGTTGAGTTTACTTTACTTATATTTGAAAAAAGGGGAACATTGAGTGAGGATAAATTATTAGATCGTAATTTGCCCCCCCCCCCCCCCCCCCCCACCCCTTGCATTTCCAGACCGTTACACTTAGAAAAATGAAAACTTCCAGGAAGGTGGGTTCCGAACAGTATATAAAATGGGAAATAATGGAATTTGTATATCTCCTCAAAATAGGTTAATAATAGTTTGTTTCCATAGTTACAGTTAGCGCATCCCTGCATCCCTTAAAGACGTCCGAGATCAAAAGTACCGATGGCCAAGGATAACCAACACCATAGGCAATAATATCCGTATGTTCTAAGTTTCGTTACAATCACGTAATATGATTGGGCATATAAGATACTTATATTATGGGTCAGACATTTTATTTTTTTTATCCATCTAAGTGGTACCAAGAAGAGCAAGGAGCCGATACTTACATACCAAAATAAGTACTTGCTACAAAACCCTCGGATTGCGGGCGTAGCCCTCTATATTCCGGTTTCATTTTTACTTACTTACCTTTTTATTCATTTACATTAATTATACCTTAGACCTTATAAGGTATAGGGTATATTGTTTTTTGTCACGATGAAAATATGTAACACCTTAAAGGAGGCTCCGTAGGTATACATTCTGTCCAAAAAGTACCGGGAATCAATCATTAAAAAAGCCAAGTGTGTTTTGCGATTTTTGCAATGGACGACATTATCGAACAAAGAATTTTTCTTAAATTAAATTTGTCAATTCCGACCACACATTCATGAAACGAATTGTAACTGGTGATGAGGCATGGGTTTTCGAGTTTGACATGCAAACCAGTCAGCAAACTTCGGAATGGCGCCTTCCAACTGAGCCGAAACCGAAAAAACCACGTCGTGCACTCAGAATTCTTGCCCGAAGGTCAGGCGGGTAATAAAGAATATTATTTGAGCGTTATCCGGCGATTGAGAGAACAAATTCGTCGAAAAAGGCCAGATTTGTGGAAAAAAACTCTTGGATTTTGCATCACGACAACGCACCATCACATAAGGCTATCATTGTGAACGAATTTCTGACCGAAAACCCAACAAATACCATTGAACAACCACCGTCTTCACCTGACATGGCTCCGTCCGACTTTTTTCTCTTCCCGAAACTGAAATTACAACTTCGAGGCACCCGCTTTCAGTCGATAGAAGACATAAAACAGAATTCGCTGCAAGACCTGAAGCCGATTCCAAAAAATGCTTTTGAAAAATGTTTTGATGATTGGGTTACTCGTTGGCATAAGTGTATCATTTCAGAAGGGGCTTTCATACTTTGAAGGCGATAAAATAAATTTGGATGAAAAATAAACATTTTGTGTTTTATTTACCAATTCCTTGACAGAATGTTAGAAATGATCAGCGTCAGCTCCTGACTCGATTCAGCGATGTATGTCTGTCTGTCCGTTCATACGATAACTTCCGATAGAAGGGAGCACCTGCCTCCCCTATATATTCCAAATATTTTAATGTATATTATCATCATTATCGTGGCGCCACAGCCCGACATCAGGCCTTGACTGGATCGTTCTCCTCCAATTATTTCGGTCACGTGACCGCGTCTTTCAATCTTGGAAGCCCAGTAGTTGCGCGGCGTCCACATTTACTGAGCTCTCCCAACGAGCTCTCGGTCGTTCTCGCAGTCTCGCTCCGTCGACTTGTCTTTGGCATGCGATCATCATCCAATCGTTGTACATGCCCTGCCCATTGATGTCGTTGTAGTTTGACGATTTTCGAAACTTCCAGCTCATCGTACAGTTCATACAACTCATGGTTGTACCGGATGCGCCATCCATCTCGATCGCGAAGAGCCCCGAAAGTTCGCCGCAGAACCTTGCGTTCGAATGTGTCTAGCATTTTTCCAGAGGCTTGAGTTAGGGTCCATGCTTCGCAGCCATAGCATAGCACTGGTCGTCCGATGGTTTTGTAGACGCGGAGCATCGTGTTTCTGTGCACATGCTTCGATTTAATTATGGGGAGAACCGCGGAAAAATCTTATTAGCTAGCTGTGTCCGTCGCTTGATTTCGTCAGTTTCGTTGGCGTCCCTTGACAAGTTGCAACCCAGGTAAATGAAGTTGTTCACGAACTCGATGTTGAGGTCCCCCACATTGATGCTCGATTGTGCAGGTGTCCTTGTCGTCGATTGCATCATTATTTTAGTTTTACCGTCGTTGATACGTACTCCAACTTCTTTTGCGGCAGTGTCAAGCGTATGCAGAAGTCCTTCTGCGTTGGCCAATCTTCGGGAAATGATGTTGATGTCATCGGCGTACGCTACTAATTGTCTTGACTTGATGAGTAGCGTCTCGCTGTTGTCCATATTCACAGCCCGAATAGCGTATTTCAGTGCTAGGTTGAAGAGCATCGGCGCCAGTCCATCGCCCTGCATCAGACCAGTGTGTGTTTCAAATAGATCAGTAAGTCTCTTATGGATCCTGACCTGTGAGACGCAGTTGGTAAAAGTCATCTTTGTCAGTCGCACTAGTTCTGCTAGTATACCAAATTGCAGCATGATTAAATGTATATATAGGTATAACTCCCGATTGAATAAACGTGAAAAACTCTAACTATGGCAGATGACTCGAAAGGATCAGTCTTGTACGCTCTTGTAAAAATAAGGTTGGTCAGTTAGAAAATAACGGCACTTTTTTTACAAAGAGCGCCGCATTACCCTACTTTTCAGGATTTTTGTCTATAACTTTTGAGCCAATTGACCTAGGAAGTTAATTTTTGGTGAGTGAGGTGAGAAGTTGCTCGAGTTCGAGTAATCAGGCCAAAGGAACGCCTACCTCCCCTACAAATGTCAAAAAATGAAATAATCCTTTAATTGCGATTACTTTCGACAGGATAAAGCTAGTATGTTGAAAATTTGGCCGGATGTTGCTAGTAAGATCTAGTTAGTTGGTGCTGAAAATAGGTAAGATCCGACCAAAGAAATCATTACTTCCCCCACAAATTAAACCTAAAATTAGCGATAATTCTCGATAAAATCAAGCTGGTGACTTGAAATTTTGGTTAAATGTTTGTAGTTGGATCCAGTTGGTTGATTTTGAAATTGGGCATGATCCTACTGAATGAATGCCAACCTCCCCTATAAATGTTAGTTCAAATATACATATATAACATCCAAATGGATGAACCTCTCGTTGGATCCACACACACACTTCAAACTGTCCATATAGGAAACTCACTTTTAATGCATATGGTCGTTACCAATTGGTACTTTTGGTATCACCCCTAGGTCTGTACAGGTCTAGGGTATATACGCCTCGGACCTAAGTACACTCCTGTAAAAATTAGTTCAATCCGATGAAAATCAAGGCCACTTCCCATACAAAGTACCCCTTATCAAAAACTGGCTGTGGGTACTATAATAGAACTCACAGTGCTCCAAGCTTGTCAGTATAAAGACGGCGCGCACTTTCCAAAAGTAGATATGCTATCGAAACGTCAACAAGGCATAGAAATGCTAAAGATTTTGACGCGGCCATGCCCTGGAGGGGTTAAGGCGATTAACAACAACAAACTATCCTACTTGAAAAAAAATAGTTTTGAAACCTAACTAAAAATAGAAAAACAAATTGTGAAGCTTTGAAATTTGACACAATTAACGAGAATGCTCTAAATACATGCTCAAAAGTCCCCATTGATAGGGGAGCAGAAAGTATCGGAAAAAGGGGGCCCTTGCTTCAAGTTTTCCTTGAATATTTCCGTTTTTTTTCCTCTTTCTCTTAGACGATTTTTTTTCCAATACTGTTTGATTTTGGAGAGAAAAAAACCGAAATATTCGAGGAAAACTTGAAGAAAGGGCATTGAACGCCTTTCCCTACACTTGCTGACCCCCTATCACAGGGGACTTTTGAGCGTGTATTAAGAGCATTCTCATCAATTGTGTCGAATTTTAAAGCTTCATATTTTTCCCCCATTTTTAGTTAGATGTCTAAACTAAAAAAAAAGTAGGGCAGTATGGGGCACTTTGTATGGGAAGTAGCTTTGATTTTCATCCGATTGAACTAATTTTTACAGAGTAGTGTACTAAAGTCATAGGCAACCACCCAAATTTGACCTGCTTGTTTTTGTTCAGTGCTGCGTTCTTGGCATATTTGAAAAAAAATTATTTGTAGGGGAGGTAGGCGTACCTTTGGTTGGATCTTTTTCATTTCCGGTATAAACCAACCAAATTTTGATGTCACTACCTCTTTTCTATGCGGTTTTCGTGCGGTTATTACCTTCGACCCCTTTTTCCCTACACTTCCGGACCCTCATCGGAGACATCTGATCACATTCACGGGACTTTCCTCCAAAAATGTGCCAAATTTCAAAACTACACGATTTTTTTTCCTAATCAAGCATTTTCGAACTTCTTAGCCTGGACTATAGTTGTCACTGCTTTGGTGATATTATGGATACCCTTCATTCGCCGAAGTAATGTTTAGTTTTACGCATAATGAATAATAACAGCGGTGTAATTTGTGCTGAGAACTGTAGAAATACATAATAAATAAAATTTTCTCCACTGGAATGTGCGATCATGATGTGTATTATCTACTGAAAGAACCGTCTGCTGCAGCCGGTGTTTTCAATAACAATACCTTTTTTTCTTATCTGTTCGAAGTAAACCGAAAACACCCTCATTTATCGATTGTTTCTCTGCATAAAAGAAAATTGCATTTTCTTTGCTCATTTAGATTCCATTAAAGAAATTCTTAAGCGAACATTCACATGGTATAGTATCCATCGTATGCACTTCATTCTAGTTGTGTCATTGTTCGCATTATTGATGGTACTATCTTTATCTACAGTCACTTATGTCTGGCCATCAATGGAGTGGTGCATTAAATCGAAATATATATCATAGAACATTTACGAGTATGTATGTAAGGAAAATGTTTTGAATAAGTAGTGGGTGTTTTAGATACTCTGACACTACCATTTATCAATTGAGACGAACTCTATATCAGTAGCACACTTTATGAATTCAAATATTACACATGTTTTGATTGTGATTATAAACGGAAAATCATAGCATTCCTGACGTTTTTTTAACTGTAAATGACGGAGTTGGCGAAGAGACGAAGATACTCATGTAAGCAGTTGAGAATAATAAATAATTAACTTTTTTTATGTGATTGTCAATACTTCAGGGGATTACCCTTTTACTGATTTACAAAGGAGTCCTCTACGATAAACCCTTTTATCGGAGAAGTAATTCTAGAAGAAACCGGTAATATCGGTCTGTCTAACTGATTTTGGAGTGTCAGAAATGATATTTTGATGTCCAAAAATCGGCACTGGTTCCGATATCGCTGCACCTCTTTGTAAACTATGGAACTACTGCGAATAAGCAGGGAACGCATGGAAAATTACAAATTTCCTTAATTTCGGGTGCCAACTTAACTGAATGGGGTAAAGCTAAAATTATAAGACGTTGTCACGTCAAAATGTTAAATCAAAGGTAAATGGTATTAAAAAAAATCAAATCATTGACTATATAAGGTTTCGGTCGGCACTCTACGATGCTGCTTCTAGAGAATCAGGAGTTCAACCCCTGGCGCGTTAATAAAAATTATCTGTGGGTATTATTAGAACTCCAGCAGTGTTTCAAGACGTCAGTAAAAGACGGCTCGGATAGGAGGTCCATGCTAGCACCTGTACCATCCGTTTTTTTATGCTAACGAAACGTCAGCATGGCATTATTATGCTAGAGATGTTGACGCGCCCATGTCCTTGGAGGGGTCAAGGCAATTAACAACATCTTAAAAAAAAGATTTTTTTGACGTTTCTCTAAAAATCCGTAAGTCTGTGTCTCATTCAGTAACGCGCTCATGGACTCAAGGTGTGTTTGGTTATTTTTACTGTGCCCGAACAACAATTCAATTTTGTTCATCAGGATTTCGTCGGTTCTAGCTTCTTCCCATTGCTCCTGGTATTGTTGAGCCATAGTCGTTTGTTTCTCACTTTTTACAACCGATCAGAAAACACCGTAGCGTATGCCTTCCAAGCGAATTGAGCACCGAGAGTTATTGCGACCGTTCATTGCGTCCAATTTAAAGCAGCAAACTAACAAATGTTTGCTTACAAACTCCTGGACTGGAAACGAGTTTAGTTTATACCCCAGGTGACGAGCGCCAACAGGGGTATGCTGAAAAAAGGAAGTAGCTCCATTTCTGTAAAAAAATTTAAGAAATTTTCAGAACGTCTGGAAAATCAAGATTGAGAGTTATGCAAAAAATCTAAATTTTATAAATTTGCTCACTTGTCCCGCATATCACTATCATATTTTCACTCAAAAATATATTGTCCAGCGATTTTTTAAATGTTTTTTGCGATTTGTAATTTTTTTTTTAGAAAAATTGAGCTACCTCCTTTTTGCAGCAAACCCCTAATTTGAAGATCGAGGGAGACAATTTAAGGAGCTTTGAAATTTGGCGCGATTTATTGGTACTAGGTGTATATTATACTAAAAGTCCCCGCCTGTGGGGTGTGATCTCGCGCGGGGGGAGGGGGTTTAAGAAGAGTTTTTTTTTGTGTCTTGCTTTTGTCTCCCTAACTGTTAATCTTAGAACAAAATTTATAAAACAAAGTTAAGGTACATAAAAACCTTTTTTTTTGTATTTTAAGAAGTTTCCTAGATTAGCTCACTTGAAAAACACTTTCTGCATATTGCTCGTTTGTTCGCACAAAGTGGAAAAATTATATAATATTATAAATATTATTTTCCTCGTGGAACTAGTATTTTACCCGATATTTGAAGAAATGTATCTCAAAAACGATGATTTTTCCACTTCGTGCGAAGAAACGAGCATTTATCAAAGAGTGTTTTTCAACTGAGATTATTTCGAAAACTATTAAAGTTACGGAAAAGTGGTTAAAGCATTTCTAATAATTTTTTTTATGCTCTTTAACTTTGTATTTGAATTTTCTTTTATAGGATTAATAGTTACGGAGATAAAAGTAAGATACCAAAAAAACTCCTCTTTAACCAGCTCCCCCGCGCGTGCTCATACCCCACAGGCGGGGTAACAAACAACAAAACGCGCCAAGTTTTAAAACTCCTCGAATTTTTTTCTTCGATTTAACTCATAGGCCAGTCAAATTAAGCCAATTTTGGGGCTTTTTAATAATAATGAGGGAAATATCTGAAAATAATTTTAATCCCTTCTATAGATACTGAATACTTGGAAACTGAGTTTGTACGGTCGTAGAAGGTGAGCTTAACTTTTGGAGGGCGAAACTCCGAGAAATTTGAGCCCTTTTTTTAATATTATCGTTACAAATCCTAAACGGTGCCTCGGATCGAAAAACCTTGCATGTGTAAATTAAAGACCGTTGAATTCTGCGTTCAATGCACTGCTCAAAGTTGAAATTCGGTTCAGTAGCGTAGTCAAAATCGATAGTCAAAAAATTACAATTTTCGAGGCTCACTTTTTCACTTTTCAAGCTCACAGATCTTTGCAAATGGAAAAGCTTGTCTGTAAAAGTTGGGGACAATTTGATTGTGAGCCTAACGTGGCCAATATTTTTCAATTCAGGCCATTTTTAGAGTAGCTATGACCAAAAATTCAAAAATTAATGCTCCTCGATTTATGCCTTAAAAGCTCTATCTCGGTAAGTGTAATAGCTAGAAGTTTATTTTAGTCTCAAATTGTAGATAAATTACTCCAGTTAAATAAAGTTTTACAAAATTTCTTGTGAGACCAATTTAGGAGATACTGGAAAGAAACAGGACAAGCCAAACAATTGGGCACATTTGCAACATGGTGGCGGGGTCTGTGGTGTTAGGGGGTAAATAGAAAACTCGAATTTTTAAACAATGTACCAACTCAAACAACATATTGTATCAAAAATTGAAACTACCCTAATTAAAGCAACCAGTGTTATAACATTTTGACTGACCAAAGTACAATATTTTAACCTTTGCAGAATCACTGACTTTTTTTATACCCTAGACTTTTAGTATAGGGTATATTGTTTTTGTCACGACGGAAATATGTAACACCTTAAAGGAGGCTCCGGAGGTATAGCAATGTATATATATAAATGATCAGGATCACCTCCTGATTCAATTAAGCCATGTCTGTCTGTCTGTCTGTCTGTCTGTCTGTCTGTCCGTTCGCACGATAACTTTCGACAGAATAAAGCTAGAGACTTGAAATTTTGGTCAAATAATGGAAGTATAATCTAGTTGGTTGGTATTGAAAATGGGCATGATCAGGCCAAGAGAACGCCTACTTCCCCTATATATGTAAAATAATTAAATGTATCTATAACTCCCGATTGAATAAACATTAAAAGCTCTAGCTTTGGTAGATTGCTCGTGAGGATAATCTTCTACTCCACTGAAAAAATAAAATCAATCAGTGGAAAACGAACGGTAATTTCCTTACAAAGAGCCCCGTACTACCCTACTTTTCGGGTTTTTTGTCTATAACTCTTGAACCAATTGACGTAGACACCTGATTTTTGACGGGTAACCCTGGGGTAAAAAGATGCTTAAGTTCTAGTATTTTAAGTTGGGCATAATCGGATAAAAGGAACGCCTACCTCCCCTACAAATATCAAAAAAATTAAATATTTTTTAATTACGATAACTTTCGATAGATTGACACTAGCGAGTTGAAAATTTGACAAAATGTTGTTAGTAGGATCTACTTGGTTGGTATTGAAAATGGGTAAGATCCGACCCAAGCAACCCCTACCTCCCCTACAAATGCAACTTCAAATAAGCGATAACTTTTGATAGAATGAAGCCAGCGACTTGAAATTTTGGTCAAATGTTTGAAGTGAGGTCGGGTTAGTTGGTATTTAAGATGGGTTAGATCCGACCTAAGAAACCCCTACCTCCCCTACAAATGAAACTTAAAATAAGCAATAGCTTACGACAAAATAATGCTAGCGACTTAAAATTTTGGTTAAATGTTTAAAATAGGATCCAGTTGGCTAATATTGAAAATATGTAAAATCCGACCAACGAAACCCCTACTTCCCCTACAAATAAAAATTCTAATAAGCGATTAATTTCGATGGAGTGAAGCTAGAGACTTGAAATTTTGGTCAAATGTTTGTAGCATGATCTTATTTGTTTGTGGCAATGATGAGCAAAATCCGGCCGAAGGAACCTCTACCTCCCCTACAAGTGAAAATTCAAATAAGCAATAACTTCCGATAGAGTGAAGCTAGAGACTTGAAATTTTGTTTAAATGTTTAATGCGCGATCTTATTTGTTGGTGGCAATAATGAGCAATATCTGACCCAAGGAACCCCTACCTCCCCTACAAGTGAAACTTCAAATAAGCAATAACTTTCGATAGAATGAAGCTAGCGACTTGAAAAATTCGACAAATATTTGTAGAATGGGTTAGTTAATTAATTTTGGTAATGGTCAAGATCCTCCTGAATGATTGCTGCAACCTCCCCTATAAACTGGCCATATGAGAAACTCACTTTTAATGCATATGGTCGATACCAATGGGTACTTTTGGTATCACCACTAGGTCTGTACAAGTCTAGGGTATGTACGCTTCGGACAATTAGTATTAGTATTAGTTCAGTTTTGCGCCTTCAGCCCACATTCGAAGGTCTACGCATCAACACGCTTTCTAGTGCGACATCTCTCTCCCATTAACGCATCAAACGAAATATTACATAGCTGCGTTTTTGTTTTCAACAGTCCAGATCAGAGCAGAACAATAGCACGCGTTACACTAACAAAATTGTTCTGGATAGAACTGGTTGTTAGTTCAATGCGTGCGACTGTTATTCTGCATTTGTTCTGGATTGCCAAAAAATGCAGCTATTATATGTGTTCAAAAATATTACTACATACATACTAAAAAATTAATTATGATAAAGCACAAGCTAATTTTTAATAAACTATCCCAAAACCACTTGTACGCGTTCACCCACAGCCACTATTCGTGGCCCAACACATAAAATCAAACCATTTTCTTGTTATCCGTGTCATCCAACCATAAATATTGTCGTCTAAAATAAGAACCACTTAGAAGTTCATCCACTCTAGAAGTAGGTTTTTGTGTCACATAGTATAATGCTCAAGAATATAAATATAGATGTGTGTACGAGTATAACGTGCCGAAATCTTAATTACAAAACTTGGTCAGTTCCGAGACACTTTTCCATGTAGATTTTAAAAATTTACAGCCCTTGTCATTATCAGAGTCAAGCGTGTACGTATCTATGATAAATTGTTCAGTACATAATTGATTTTTATTTTAGAATGCATTGACATGCGCCCTTGTTTAAAAGATATGGAGAATGGAGTAGAGGGTACGTGCATACAATTGCTTGTAATGTTTATGCACTAGTGCTAGACCACATCAAATGTAATTTATCCCAGAAATATGATAGGAGAATAGCTGCCAGTTAACCTTAGAAGACGGTAGTTTTAGTTGAAAGAAGTAATAAAAAAAAAGCCCAAATTAAAAATATATGCGTATGTATTACTGTTTTCCCTAAGCCCTAGTGGGGCATAGCGCGTAGTTTACGTGGCTTAGTTGACATTTCGGTAACATAAACTGGTTTCGAACGATGCATGTTGCTAGCATGCATCTCCAGCAAAGGTTTTGGCTTATTATTATTACAACACACATGGGTATCGAAACCGTGGTAGCATGAGACAACAGACTGACGTCTCTACGCACTGAACCCTCCTCAAAATATAAAATATGTACATGCATAGGTACATGAAAATAAACCTGACAGCTAAGCTGAGTTCGGAACATTTCAAATTACTGATCTTCCCGATCTGAATTAGTCCCAAATTTAGTAATTTGGCTTTGCTGTCAACGTACCTAACTGGTTTTGGTAAGTACGGATATACGAGTATATACTTCAATACAATGTAATGCCGGTGCACATGAGCCACAAAAGTAATAGGGACGTCGCGTTCTTTTCAATCCTATCTCTTTGATGTTAATTGCCTTGAAACCTCTGCAGGGGCATGGCGCGTCGATATCTCTAGCATTTCCATGCCTTGTTGACTTTTCGCTAGCATATCTACTTTGTCGGAAGTGCACTTGCTAGCATGCACCTCCTATCCGCGCCGTCTTTATACTGACAAGCTCGGAGCACTGTGAGAGTTTTATTAGTACCCACAGGCAGTTTTTGATCGTGCCAAGATTTGAACTCCGAGCTCTAGATTAGTATCGTAGAGCGGTGATCGAACGACCACGGCCACCGAGCGCGACATAGGCAAGGAAGTAATATGAATGGAGGAGTCGCCTCCACCGGGAACATTAAGGCTTCTGATGATGCAGAATTAGATGAAATAAATCACACACAGTGACGGTTTGAATACCCCAGTTCACGGTTACTCAATCTGACTCCCAACAAATGCCCAATTGTGATGCGTCCAAATCTGTATTGACGCAGAGCTTTGATTTTTTTAAGGTGCCGTTCAAAAATTGTTCAAAGACGTATTAAAGAAGTATGGCGCTATGTGTGCTATTTAGCTGAGTGAATAACGGACGTGGATGTTGATTCACGCCACGTGTCATAGAAGGTCCTATTCACATGATCAGCGAATTCGCTGATTCACTATGAATATGATGACTGATGTGGCACGTAGGTGACATGTGTTATACATACCTTGGACAGACGTAGCAGTCGAATAATCACTAGGCGAATGATTAGAGAGTTTCAGCAAAGACGTACAAACCGCTTGTCGTTTACGCCTTTGAGTGCCGGAAAGGTAATGTGTGTGCGCACGGAATCTGTTGTCGTTAAAAAAAGAAGATGTAATACGAGAAGCTCGCCTGTTTAACGTTTATAATTGTCGTAGGTGACAAAGTTTGTACGACTTGCTAAATGACTCTATTAATTGCTAGCAAATGACGTATAGGAATACACACATCAATATGAACGTCATTTCAACTGAACTTTATGAATAAATATGGTTCATATCGCGTAGCAAGAAACATATCGGCTAGCAACGAGTGAATGTTCAACGAGTAAATATTATTTCTGCTCAATTACAAATTAATCGGATAGGTGGCACTGCATACACAAACACACAAAGAAGGAATAAAGTGTGCTCTGGCAATTGTAATTCGCGAAATATCATTCGCATGATGTTTGAATGATCATTCGCAAGGACACACATGAAATCGAATTATCATTCGAATTTGGAATGATAATTCGCGTGCATCGTGTGTCATAGGTGTAACTATCCATATGCAATGCACGTTGAGTATGCGTGCTTGGTGAGTTTATACGATGTGTGTGCCGCATTGCTTTTCGTAACAAAAATAGAGCATTACACCGGTACTGTCCCTTAGCTTATTTTGTTGAGTCGTTCAAAATGAACGACACGCTCAGGTACAAGTCGTCACTATTACACTGCATATGATACATTTCTTCCGTATTTCTATGCACATACTCGTATATGATCTATGGCGATTCTTTATTGTTTTACAAATGAATAAAGTTAGATTTAGTTTATAACCTATAATTTATCAATAATTCCTTAAAAACTATAGTATTAACCAACCAAAGAAAGAAAACTGGTCATCTTAATAAATCCGAACATTGAAGAAAATCAAGCTTAAAGCATCGTAGGATTAAAATCCTCATGCGCCACTAAATTGAAGACGCGAGCCGCGAAAATATTAATTTTTTCCGACGTTAATTGGGAATGCATGCCGCGGCGTCAGATGAATTCGGAGTGCCCGCCTGCAATGCACTTGCAGGCGCAATATTTCACGGGCGCGGCGGGGACAGAAAAAGCCGACTAATCAATAATATCGTGTGTACTATACAGTATGAGGTGCGAAGTCTAGAAAACTAAACAACTGCGACGACAACAACGATTTGCAAGTGCGACTTTTCATTGGATCCCATTTAAATCATTTGGGTTATTATATTGTACACAAAATGCATCAATCCAACAATAATTGCAATATCGAGAACAGAAGAAAATTTCAAATGTAATGTTTTTATATGCGAAATACATGCTCGTAATGGCATTATTGGCATGAGAGCTACTCGAATTACTTGAAGAGAAATGTACCTCTTAGAAAATATGAAAATTTTAATTTTCTTTTAATATGTTTTCATTTCACATTTCAAATTAGTATGCATCTAGTAGATTAGCGCGACAACGTGCCATTTTTTTTTCTATGAGAATTTCAAAATTCTCGAATGCCGTATTTTTTTTATAATTTTATCCGTAGCTGTAATAATTTCAATCATCAAGAGGTATTTAGGTGGTACGGTTAAAAATCAAAAATATAAGTAATGATCGTCTACCGACTCATGTAGGGCATGTAAGGATCCATCATAGTTGGAATCATCTAAGATGTTCCACGGTCATGGAAATTTAGGAGGTCTCTATGCGAAGAACATAAGGAGCGGAGCTAGGAAGGTCATTTGAAAATGAACATTTTTAAACATTCATCATCATCATCATAGTGGCGCCACGGCCCAAAGTCGGCCCTTGGCCTCCAAATGTCTTGGTCCAAAGACCGTGGCCTCCTGTTTCGGAATCTCAATGTAGAGAAAATTCTCAACATAGATATTTCGCAGCTCGATACATCAGGAAAAAAATGCTTTGCCTACTTAAAAAAAACACTCGGTATCCTCAAATTGCCGGGGTCCAGTGATCCGTGATCGCGTCCTCCGTCCGGGTCGGGTGATTTTTTTTGCGATGGTATCCTCACAATAAACTGACCTATTCTTTAAATAACATTTAACGTATCTCTTACACTGTAAAAAAAATTTACTGATGGTGGGCTCACGGACAGAACGGCCCAATAGACCTAGCTAAGTAAGTCGACGTCTTAAAACGGGTAAATATTTGATATTGATACGAATGTATAGTTTCATACAGTCAATCAAAATGGTCTCACGATTGAGGTGAACCAATTTGGAACCAATTTCTTCGTCAAGTCTCGAGTTGTTCGGTCCCGACCGTGCAAATCATCAGCGTTGTATGGAAATGGCGTTTGTTGTTTGTTTTTAAGAATTGAGCCAATTTTTCAAACATTAGTAAATGGAACCATAATGCTTTTTTGTTTGATAACACAAAATAATGAATTAAATTTTAATTAAATTCAAACTCAGACATTTTTACCGTTGATGTCTTACCGCTTAGTTATGTATATTGTGCATGAAAAACGTCCTCAAGACTCAGCCAACGAAAATCAGCTGTTCAGCCTGTTATAGTTAAATCTTCTGTCCGCGTTCGTGTGACACATTTGAACTGTGGAAAACTGACCTTCTAACAAAGTTGCAACTTTTTTTTTTAAATTAAAAGTAGAAACATGCACTTCCAAGGGCTTAAAAGTAATTTATTTTGGAACAAAATAAATAGTCGCCCACAGTTTTAAAACACAAGCATATGTGAATTGACACTTCGTGGCGCGTTGATTCTGACAAAGTTGAACTCGTCTTCGTGAGCCACGTATTGTTCGCGCAGAGTATACTTATCGCCATCTGAAATACATTGGTTCAACTTTATTTGACAGCAGAAGTCGTTTTCGCGGTTAGCGATCAAGCCATATAGCACGGAACATTATTTGTATGTATCGTTACCCCCCCCCCCCCCCCCCCCCCCCCAATATTGGGGCAAAAGGTGCCTCCCTCCCCCCCACCACCACCACCACCATAGTCGGCGTCTATGATCTAGGGCCACTCTCTTAACTTGACGCCATCCGCATAAAAAATAGGTTATGAATCCTGGCCCAAAACAAAAAGCAACCCGCTAGATTTAGACTAGATAATAATTCCACAAGCAGCACTTGACACGAACTCGAGCTATCATTCAAAAATTTAATTTAAACTTGAGTTAATTCTACCGCAATGTACTCGTATATAAGTTTCGAAAAGTTTAAAAAGTCACTACAATAAAACTCTCAGCAGGACTTGTCCGGTTTGCATCATTATCGAGGGACTACGCACGTGGATCATTATATAGTAGAGGTCTTGACCCTATGTAATGGAAAAGTCGGTTATTATTGCAATTGCGTACATATTTCTCTTTCATGATATAGTTTACGAGTACCTAGTCTAGCCATAAATATTGTTACAAGGTTTGGCAACCCTGCAGAAAGGAACCGTTATATTGCATTTCTTAAAAATTGAGCTAATCGCTATAGTACGCTTGTGCTTGATGCATTTGTCATCATTTGAGTTTAATTTTTAGTGTAGTGAACATGGATTGGGGTGACAAAGAAAATAGAATTGCTGTGATTGCACTTCATAAAGTAGGAATGCAACCAAGTGATATTTTTAAGACTCTGCATACCCTTGGTATAAGCCGAATGTTTGTATATCGGGCTATTGAAAGATTTAATGATACGTCTGGAGTAAGTGACCGTGAAAGAAGTGGCCGTCCGCGAACTAATCGAACACCTCAAGCGGTTAAAGCCGTGCGCGAGAGAATTCGCCGTAATCCTCTTCTGAAACAAAAAATTTTATCGCGTGAGATGAAAATACCCCAAAGAACAATTTCACGTATCATCAAAAGTGACTTGGGATTGGGTGCTTATCGTAGATCTACCGGGCATTTACTAACAGATTCGTTAAAAAAAAATAGAGTGGAAAAATCAAAACGATTACTTTGCCGGTACGCAAACCAAGAACACCGTAAAATTTTGTTTACGGACGAAAAAATGTTTACTGTCGAAGAAACATTTAATAAACAAAACGATAGGGTTTATGCTCTCAGTGCCAGAGAAGCTTCTCAAGTTGCCCAAAAGGTTCAAAGAGGTCATCATCCAGCCTCAGTAATGGTTTGGTGGGGTGCTAGCTTCAACGGGGTGACAAAGTTGCATTTTTGTGAGAAGGGCGTCAAAACGTCTGCCAAAATTTATCAAGAAAGTGTCCTTGAAAGTGTAGTGTAACCTCTCAACACGTCATTATTCAAAAATCAGCCTTGGAGTTTCCAGCAAGATTCTGCACCAGGTCATAAGGCGAAGTCAACCCAAAAATGGCTTGAAGAAAATGTTCCAGATTTTATTAAAGCTGACGATTGACCTTCCTCTAGCCCAGACCTGAATCCGCTGGATTACGAATTATGGTCTGTCTTAGAGCAAATGACGTGCTCTAAAAGACATTCTAATATCGAATCCTTAAAGAAGTCTCTTACACATGCAGTCGCCAACTTTCCGATTGAAGTCGTGCGTGCTTCCATAGATAAGTGGCCAGCTCGATTAAAGGCTTGTGTAAAGGCAAAAGGCAATCACTTCGAATAACTTGTTGCAATTTCCGTTGTTAACAATGCATTTAATAAATAAACAATGATTTCTTAATATATAACACCTCTTTTATTGAACAGTGCTTCAAAAAGTTTGTAACAGTATTTATGGCTAGACTAGGTATACTAGCCCCTGTCTGACTGTATAGTATGCTCGTAAGTACAGGCAACGCTGCTCGCTCCACGTACGTTGGCACTTATTGCTATTTCATTGCCGGCAGAAGCAAAGCAGCGGCAGCAGCAGCAGCAGTGTTTTGGGTAAGTGTGCTTTCTTACACCTAGCTCGCATCTAGCAAATTTTCGTACAAAGCTTGTTAATGTAACTCGTACAATTGATCCAGCGCATTGTACATACAAAAAAACGGAGCTATTATCTTCGAGAAATTATGTCTGAGGTCTTAAAAGCCATTGCCAATGGAGAAACTAAGCATATGAGGGCATTCTGGAAAACATTCAATATTCTTAACGCTATAAAGATTATAGACATGTTGGCAAAAAGAAAACAGACAACAATGGACAGCGCCTGGGAAGCGCTTTGCTCCCAATTTAATCCTTTTGATGAAGAACCTCATAATACCTATAACATTTTTAATGATTTCAATAGCACATGAACTCGATCTTAACATAGTTTGGATGATATCCACGCATCATAATACTTACACTTAAACCTACACATTCTATAAATACTACCTCATTAGGTGCGTTTCTTCGTTCAACGGGTTAGTGCGCTTTCACACGAAGAGCCGCACGGCTCTCGCTCGCGAGTGAGAGCGAGGCGCGTAAGACTGAAATGCAAAGGCTACACTGCAGCTTTCACACGGGGAGCGCGAGCCTTTACGTCGCGCGAGTGAGAGCCGGTACGGCTCGTGCATCTCGAGCCGTGCGCCGCGGCTCTTGATATAAATGCACAGAGACGAGTACCGGCATTCACATGGCAAGAGCGACAAAGGCTCTCGAGCTTTGTAGTCGCAAAATACGCGTTGCAGACGTGTTGTGACTATGTATCTTCTTTACCGTCGACGCTGTCTCCGACGACAAATACACCAACATTCCAAAGCGTATTGTGTCCATCCTAGCGGGTAGCGAGGGAGTGAGGAGCGAGAGCCGTTGTCGTTCTTCCCGTGTGAATGCCGGCACTTCTCGCTGTGCATTTAGACCAAGTGGCGCGACGCGACGGCTCGAGATGCACGGCTCTCACTCGCGCGACGTAAAGGCTCGCGCTCCCCGTGTGAAAGCTGCAGTGTAGCCTTTGCATTTCAGTCGTACGCGCCTCGCTCCCATTCACGAGCGAGAGCCGTACGGCTCTTCGTGTGAATGAATGGAAGGTGGGAGCGGAAAAGGCTCTCACTCGCGAGCGAGAGCCGTGCGACTCTTCGTGTGAAAGTGCACTTAGGGTTAACTCGTGGAGCAAAAAAAAAATCAAGCAAGGGTTCGCTACCCAGGTTTAGACCATTTAGTAATGGACTGTGGCTCGACCATTTAAAAATGCTCCAACATTTGGGGAATAAGTCGACAGTTAGCCTCAAAGATGTAAAAAAGAACAGGATTGGAACATAGCTCATAAACGTATGTGAGAACAACAATAAAAAGTGTTCCCATTCAGAGTGTACTTAATTTTCAGTTTCTAGTAAAAAGTAGGTAGCTAAATGTCAGATATTGAAAAGTTTCCCGATTTTAATCTCGACTGATTGACATGTCAAATGCAGTTTTGCCCAAAAATGATGTGCATCAGCTGCATCGTCTTTAATGAAAAGTTACTCCCAATATTTTCCAGTTCTAATATTCCCTAGTATAAGGTCAGCCTACTCCGTTAGCGTTTGGTACTGACATCAATTCTTGTCAATTTTTAAATTTCATAATTACTAAAGGGTCTTATTGGAGCTACTGGTTTCTATTGAGACATACAGGACAAGCGCATTCCACGTAATATTGCGTGTACAACTTTACTTCCGCCGTTTTTTTCCTGAATTAAAAGCTTAATTGTTTAAAAGTACTTACAGATGTATTATTCATAGTACTGTCCATCGCTAGCGCCAACTCTCGCCGATCTCTCCGGCAATTTTCGGATTCCATCTCGGAAAAAGGAGGCGTCTTTCGACACGATCCACGATTGGATCCATTTTTCGACTTCCTCGTACGAACGAAAATTCTGATCAGCCAGTCCGTGCGCCATGGAACGAAACAGATGGTAGTCGGAAGGAGCGAAGTATGTCTTGACCACTTTTGCGACGTGTGGCCGAGTATTGTCATGCTGGAGGATGACTTTGTCGTGTCTCTCTTGGTACTGTGGTCGTTTTTCCTTTAATGCTTGACTTAAACGCATCAATTGCGTTCGGTACCGATCTCCTGTGTTAGTTTCATTCGGTTTCAGTAGCTCGTAGTATATCACACCGAGCTGGTCCCACCAAATGCAAAGCATAACCTTGACGCCGTGAATATTCGGTTTTGCCGTCGACGTTGAGGCATTTTCGGGCATTCCCCATGACTTTCTGCGTTTAGAATTATCGTAACGGACCCATTTTTCGTCGCCGGTTACGATACGATGTAGAAATCCCTTCCGATTCTGCCTTTGAAGCAGTTGTTCGCATGCAATAATCGCCATTCAATATCTTTCGGTTTTAAGCCGTACGGAACCCAATTTCCTTGTTTCTGAATCATGCCCATGGCCTTGAGGCGTTTCGAGATGGCTTGCTCAGTCACTCCCAGTGATTCAGCTTATTCTTCTTGCGTTTGGCACGAATCTTCATCGAGCAGTGCTTCCAATTCGTCGCCTTTGGAAATTTTTTCTCTCCCACCACCATGCTTGTCCTCGAAATTGAAATCGCCACTTTTAAAACGTTGAAGGTACTCATGACATGTTCTGTCACTCAGAGCAACCTCACCGTAAGTATCTGAGAGCATTCGATGAGCCTCAGCTGCAGTTTTTTCAAATGGAAGCAGAAGATCAAAATTTCCCGCAAATGACGAGAACTTGGCTCAAAAACAGACATTTTGAATCGCGAATCTTATTAAAAATGCGAACAACTTTTACTAATGCGGGGTTCTCGATACGTTCACAGACGTCCAAACTCACTTTGTGACACTTTTGAACTACATACGTATTTTGACCAGCCCTCACCGATGCAGCCGTCTGTTGGAAAGGGTGGAAGCAATGTTCTAAGTATGTATCCTGGTTAAATTTTTAAACGCCATGTTGTCTATCCTGATTGGCTTTCAGAATTGACAGTTGCTGCTTTCAGAATTCGTTTTTGTTCATGTGACAAGCAATTATGAATACGGCCGCCCAAATTGCGAATGATGATGATGAACTGTACGAATTGATTAAGGCATCTTCGTCGGAAATTGGGACCAATTGTCAAATTAACTACAAGCATTCCTATAAGCGTTTTTTTTCGTACAATTGTACAATCTGTCGAGTGCAGGTCCACTGTAATGTGTGAGATACCCTAACCCGCATGGATAAATGTTCAAAAAACACACCTATAACAATTTTCTCGAGCGAACTTGTAACTATAATCAGCATACGGCAACGACATTTATTAATCTCTAAAAGTATGCAAACACATCATCGAAAAAGTCAACGTTCGATGGAAATGTATGTACATATAACCAAATTACGAAACATCGATTTTCCCTTTAATCCAATTTTATTTATAATTTCACATTGAAACTTTTCCATATTCCACCTACTCGGACGTTCATTCCTACGTGACACGCGATCATTCCAAACTACCACAATTCATCCATCTATTCTGCATCAAGGCGCGGTGAATGTAATGTAGTAATAAAACCAAGAACCTTTTCAGGAAAATAATTTCCCAACTCACTGCACACTATCTCGTTTCTTGCATTTGCAACTTTTTTCGTCTCCGCCACTCAACTCAAGTCTCTTGAGGTGCTCATAACATGAAATCGATTGAAGGTTGTAGGCGTATCCGAACATTGAAATGGGGATAAAGTACATACGTATATTGCATAGACTCGGTGTAGACTACGAGAGAATAAGCGAACAGATTTCTCTAACCAAGTGACCCTCAACCTTGCTGAATGATAATGAATCAAACAAGAATGGTTACTGAAAAAGGACTTGAATAACGAGTGCATCTCGTTTATTAATCGCCTTGACCCCTCCAGGGGCATAGGCGCGTCAACATCTCTTGCTTTGCTATACCTTGTTGCCGTTTCAATAGCATATAAATTTCGGATCATGCAGTTGCTAGCATGCTCATGACAAGGTTGAAACGCTGTGGGAGTTCTAGTACTATAGAACCCACAGGTACTTTTTATTAACACGCTGGGGATTGAACCTCTGCTCTCTAGATGCAGCTTCGTAGAGTGGCGATCGAGACCTCATGGCTACCGAGCGCGTCATGTACATATTTCTTTTGCAATATTCAAAATTGCATTACACTGAATTTATTGAAATTCGATTCGCACGTAAAAGTCTCCTCGAATGTTTTCAAATTATTACTTTTTGTATTCGATTTTTTCAACAACAGAAATGGTTTGTCCCTACTGCCTGTTGATATACTCGTATGTACTATTATCGAAATTATGTGACATAGCGAAGGGAAGTGCACTTCAGATCAATACAACAATATTAACTCAATCATTGTGAGATCTTGGTCTACGGAAAATCTGATATCCGAAGGATTCTTATCTTTAACGAAAAGTAACAACAGCAAATTCTTTTTCCTTTTTTTAGAGGCCTTGTCGTCTAGGTCTGTTTCTAATATTATTTTCCTTGAGGGTAAATATAAGATACATAATAGGAGTGAGGAAAGTACAGCACAGTTGGGCGGACATTGTGCACGGCGAAATACTTATGTACTCGTATATGACAATTTTCTTCTGACGTTTCTTGAGGGTGTTGTGACGGGAATACTCGTAGAAGGGCATTGTTTGCTTTTCATTTCCGTTTAACGAAAGTTGGGGTGCAAAATGATGCAATTTCAAAATGGAGAAAGAATGAAAATGTAACTGTTCTCTTTATTTGATTTTTTTTCGAACATATGATGCTTCAGAAATCGTTTATACGGATTTGAGAGCTTTTTATTGGAAGATTATATATTCCGTTAGAAGGATTTTTGTTTATGATTTAATGGCAACCAATGCAACCAAGGCCCGACGTCGGGCTGTCGCGCCACGGTGATGATGGCAATTTAATCGTATTTCCCGATACCCATCTGCCTTTGTAGGAATAAAATGAAAGAATACGAATCCGTTTTTTATTTATGATGTCGTCTATACTGTCAATGGCGATGTTTTTGTCAATAAATATAATCAATACATTAAATAATAACTAGTCGACTCATATAACCACTTCGTTTTCAAATCAAATGTACGTAAGTACACGTAATCACGTATCAATGATAATGAAAAAAATTAAATTTTTAAAATACACTCGTGCCTATCTTCCTGAACCTTTCTTCTTCTAAAAATATACGATACGTCTAGAAAATCAAGTGAACCATTAAAAGAAGGAAATAGCATGTCACGGTACAGTGGCTTTTTCCACTTATTTACCTATGGTTTATACTAATTTTCATCGTGATAAAAAATACCTGGACAACAAGCGAAAAAAATCACTTGACATCAAAGGGAATGCATATACATATAATTATGCACTTTAAATGCGAATCGTAAGGGGTTTTCGAACATGAACTTCAAAATGGCAATTGAAAACGCAACTGAACTTATTCTGTATACATATATGTATGTACATAGATTTACTACTTCTTTGTTGTATCTTTTACTTTGCAATGATATCATAGCTGCAGGGGATTGCCATTTAATGCATATGGCATAGCGATGGCAGAAAGGCTTCAGAGACATACGAGTATATTGCAGGAAGGTAGGTAGGTAAACTGGCTACTGTGACAAGCACAGCATACTTAGACCATAAGCTGATCCGTTGTAATGCTACCGGGTTTTATTAATCCATAACCTTAACTAATTATTAAACCATCCTGAGCTGGTGATAAGACGGGGGAGGCAACCGATATTGACATTCTTCACATCCTCCAGTTCCGAGAAAAAATAGGAGCCGAGATCTGATCTCCTCTTACATACTTGCAAAGCCGGACAAGAATAGAGAAGATGAAAATAACTTTCCTGGCTTAGGCCAGGCCACAACGATCTATTGTAGTTGCATGATATGTAATGCCATTCAACAACCTAGAGTATGTCTTATTGATAGGCTTAGATTTAAGGTAAGTCTACATGAATTGATGGGCTCGGGAATATTATCATGTTGCCGCAAAGCCACGCCCATAGACGCTTACCTAGCAAGTTCAACAGGGTGAAAGTTGCTAGCAAAACAACTATGGGCCGGAATCCAGCACAAGACAATATCAAAAGACCTGCCCGTCTCAATGAGGGTCGAAAGGCATTCAGCTACTATCTTAAGCTGCGATTTCGCATACAACAGAAACACAACAGAAATTTATTGTTTTCGGTAGTAAATGTTGTTAATTTTATCGCTATAGTGACAAGAACAGAATTATAATTAAGCTCCTGTTGCAAACGTGTCACCTCAGCCGGACTAGAGACTCGAAAATCGCAGTAATCAGTAAGACGGAAAGATAGGCTTAGGTCAAGTTTATCGGATTAAACGCCCGCTTCCACCCCCAGTCTGTTTTGGAGCCATTCGTATAGATGCCTATAGAAACCGTCAACGGGAACTCGCCCTCCACTGATTTCGAGTGGGGATCATACTAACAAAGTTCTTCCCGAAAATGAACCTAGGGTAAGGGCCGTTTTCTCAATGTCCAGTTAAATCTTATCCTGTAGATAAACGCTAAACGGCACTTATCTTCCGGTTAAAAATTTATCGGACAATAATTCCAAACAGCTGATACGCACTGCTGAGATTTTTACAGCTAGAACTGTTTACGTTTGCACATTCAAATGAGAGAATTAAACTGGTCACAAGGAACAGAGTTCTAGATATTCATTCGAAGGAAACGGATCTGAAACCAATTCAGCCGCAAAATAATGCTGAGAGGTGGCACAGACGTAGAATAGAATTGAACATGTGGCAGAATTCCGCCAAGAAACTCAGCTGACTTGCTACTGCATTAGCTGCGCTGTGGAATGCATTATTATATTTTGAGCGTTGCATGCGCTAAGGTTAAATTTTGTGTCCCGGATAGCTAACTGGCAGTTTAACCAGACATTGAGAAAACGGGCCTAAGTGTAATAAGTACCAAAGGGATTTTCAGATGGTTCAAGACAACCGAGTGGCCCGTACTTGACGGGAACCAGCGCCCGGAATTTCATTGTCCGGTTAGAATGCCCACTAATAGTGCGTACTGTCTTCTGAGTTCCTTAAGACTTTTAGTCTTTCATCTGTAGGAGTTTGAGAGTAGTTTCGTTATTCTGAAGTTGTTGGTATTATGCCAGTTTGGGTTGAATTGCCCACAGATCCTATCATCCAGTTTCTTCTTGAACGTCTATTAACGTCGATAGCTCTTCAACTGTCTCTCGGTCGAGGCTAACATCCTGTTTAGGCAATCCATTCACGATTTCGTTACTTAGAACCCCGCTGTGGCCCGGAACTCACTGTTCTAGCGGTCTCCAACGTTTGGGGAGCTATTAGACATGTATGTATTATAATATCTTCGACTTGATGGAAACTGACTGTAGCGCCGCCTGACTGTCCGAATGTGTGACGATTCTACCCTTTTTCCGAGAGGTTATATCATCTCATCTCATCTTCAGCTGCCTTTTGAATTGCAGGCATCTCCGCCTGGAATATGCTACATTCATCTGACAGCCTGATAGATTGCTTAGAAGTTCTGGCGAATAAACTGCTGCACTAACTCTAGTTTCCATCTTGGAGACGTCTGTAAAGAGGTTCAGAGTCTTTCTACGTACACGCTAATCTATCTCGAAATACTTTCTATCGGGTGTATTAACTTTCAAGTTTCTAATGAACCTCTGTTGTGGTTTCATATAGTCTGCATTATTAGGTGGTAATACTGCGATGGGTATATGGCCTTTCTCTGAAGTGTGCTGCCTCTCTGAGCATTAGGGCACATTTAGCTGCCACCTTCCGTAGGTAAAGATTAACAGGCAGGCAGTTTGAGGAGACGGTCCTCAAAGCACCGGTAATCACCAAGCAATATATAGTTTCTCTTTTCATTTTTATACCTTTCACGGATGTGATAGGGTATATTAACTTCGTCATGAAGTTTGCAACGCACAGAAGGAAGCATCTCTGACCATATAAACTATATATTATGTATTCTTGGTCAGTATGATGAGACGAGTCGATTAAGCTTTGTCTCACTCCGTCTGTCTGTCTGGTTCTATGCAAAACTAGTCCCTCAGGTTTAAAGCTATCGAGCTGAAATTTTTTGCAAAGCCTTCTTTCTATTGCACGCTAAACAAGTTTTACCACTGATTTCAAAGAGGCAAATGCACCGCTTCGCTTGAAGGGTATCATACTTTCGGCAACCTAGCTTTTGAAGGCTAGCTTGTTTTTTAGGGTTTTGTATTGTAGAAAAACAAAATCCTTTTGAAATCGGTCATGCGTCCGTCTGTCTGTCTGTCTGTCCATGAAATATCTCACGAACCGCTGAAGCTACATGCATGAAATTTGGTGGAAATATGTAGAAGTACTATAATTCTCTGGAGAAAGCGATGCGTTGTAATAGGTCAACTTTAAAAGGAGGTCTCCATAGAGGGGAAATGAAGGTCGAATTTTTTTTTTCGTTTGGTATAGGCAAGTGGGGTATCGTAAGAAAGGTACCGTTGAGTACATTCTTTTCTTCAAATTTGAAGAAAGGGGAAAGATGGGAGAGGGGAAAATATGTGGTCCGAGTTTGTCCCACCCCCCTTGCATTTCGAGACGGTTATACTTAGAAATATGAAAATTTACAGAAAAGCGGCATTTCACTAACCTAGAAAACTAAAAATAATGAAATTTTGAAATCTCATCAAAAAAGGTTAATAATAGTATATTTCTATATTTGCAGTTAACACACCCCTGCACCCCTCAAACACACCCCAGGTCAAAAATATTGATGGCCAATAATAACCAACATCATAGGCAATAATATTTCTAAGTTTCATTATAATCACATAATATTTATTTTAATAATAGTACATTCATTTAAAGTTAGGCAATTTTACACTATCCATACAAAAAATACACCTACCGGCCTCATGCATAGGTGCATATGGTTTTTCGTAGAGCGAATTGTAGTTGAACCATTTCTGTAAGGGTAAAGATTGGGGGGAGTGGAAGGAGGGGAGGGGGGTTATGCAAGTTTGCAATTTGCAATGTCGTCTTAACATGAATGGTTAAGCATCTCGAAGAGTAGGACAGTTTATCTCGTATACGTTCATATCTACATATCTACAGTACAGCTTCTCGTAATAAAACTATTACTTTGAAAGGTGAGATAGATGGAGTCTTTTTTTATTGGATTGACTTGTAAGATACTATATCACGTGTAAGACATTTCAGTTATGGTGTTTTTATCCATCTGAGTGATACCAAGAAGACCAGGGAGCCAATATTTACCTATACATGCCAAAATAAGCCCTTGCTACAAAATCCTCGGGTTGCGGGCGTAGCCCTCTATATTCCGGTTTCATTTGTATGTTGGTTTTCGTGTTTAGTGGTGTCCACGAGACTACAGCTCCGTGTGTTAGTATCGGTCTTACGACGGCTGTGTACAACCAGTCGCTGATTTGCGGTTTCAGCCTTCACCTTTTACCCAGCAAACTCTTGCAGGTGTAGAAGGCGATGTTGGCCTTCTTGATTCGTTCGACACTGTTACGACTCCAGTTAAGTTTTCTACCCAAGAGAGAACTTTGAGCTTGCTTTGATCGAGTTGATAAAGTAAACTCGAAACATGGAAACTAGAATCGTATGGAGAACTGAAACAAATCTTTTGGAAAACTGATATTAATCTTATAGAAAACCGATAGAAATTCTATGGAAAACCGGAATGGAACTACGTAAAACTGATATGAACAGGTTGTAGGTTCTGCACCAGTTAATTACTGCAGGACTCTATGCTATTTAAAGAGACGAGTTCGTGTGGAATGTGTTTTTGACGTTAAATTTAACCTGAGCGTAGATCTTGCGACGCCATTTGTCATTGTCAACTGTCCCATCATTGTTCCAGGTCGTTAGACTACGAGTATCGTAGATAGTGTATTACTTTTTCTGTGGCCCGGCCCTAACCTCATGGTGTCTGTGAACATAGTTCGTAGAGTTATAAATGATAATCGTGAAAAATATGTTACATTGATGCGGTCAAGTTCTTTTGCGTTATTATAGTATAGTATTGTACTACGCTACCATTATATATTATTTTTTATTTATTTAATACTGAATAAAGAAAATTAATTTGAACATGCAACCATTGCGCAAAAATAAGTCCATTTCTGCGCCTATATGGTTTCAATTTCTTTTAAATATCCGAATCGAAACTAGACCTCATATTGATCGGATCGCTCTTGTTACATTATTTATACAATCCGTAAAAAAGGACACACCCGACACTATATCACACAATCTTTTTACCATATGAACAACCTAAATGTGGAACAAAATTAGCATTTTTCTCATTGACTCTCCTTAAAAAAATCGAACTTCTCGACCTTTTTTCATTCTCTTTGTCAATTTGACACTCGTTATCCACTTTTCTTCACATTTAGCTCCCAACTGAGTCTCTATCAAGAACCATCCAATTACGGCTGCACCCCGACTCTTTCATCAAGAACAAATTACCCTCTCCACTAGAAAAGTCGACCATGCATCAATCTTTCATATTCTGTGTTTGGAATAATACGCAAGGTTAGGCCTCTCGTAAAGTCATTTCCAATTCATTCATTTCGAAATTAGTCAAGTTCAAAAGGAGTCGACTGATGGTGAAACGCGAAAGATGACTTCACGCGTTAGGGTGGTGTTTTTTTCTTTCGAGCGAATATGAATCATTTTAACGAAGGGTGCTGACAAAACGATGACTCATTGCTGTATACTCTCATCAAGAATCCCGTTTTCTCTTCAATGAAAGGCCCCCAGGGCTTTGTCCTTGGAAAAAGCAACAGTTTCACATTATAATCATCATCGTTGTCGTAATCGATTGTGCGAGTATTGCAATGTTGTGGGTGTCTAGTCTGAATACTCGTTGAGTTTTATTAGAAAACTGGTATCACAGAAGTGCCCTTTAGCGAGGATGCTCCTTGTACGTACACATAAGTATGATGAAAAAGAACAGAGCGCCATTCTATTCTCTCTCCCTGTCATGTGTTTCCAACCATACACAATCCAAAGCAGCCTAGCATAACACCAAGTTTAGTTTGGGGGGATTTCTAAAAATAAATGTCTACAAGGAAACTTCCGACTTCTTCCGAAAGGTTTTCATTTTATTTTCACACTTCTTCCTGAGTGGAAACTTATTGAATTCGTGTTGCCATAGTCTTCAGTTGTTCTAAGCAGATTGACGTTTTTCACTAATTCCTTCAAACGTATGTCTCTATTGAAACATCCCAAAATTAATACATTTCGTTTGTAGAATTTAGAAAATTCAGATTCACGCTCCCTGTCGTAAATATCCTAAACGTGGTATTCGTTGTTAACTTCTGTCATCCCCATAGAAAAATGACAGAAGTTTACAACTTTACGACAAATACGACATTTACGACGTGAGTATGAGTCCCCCTTATATTTTCTGTAACCTTTGCTCTACACATACTACCTATAGACTCCACTGTAATGTTTCTTTGAAATACGAGCATTCACACTATATTTTAACGGAGTGCTGGTCTTAAACGTAATCGCCAGCTTAGCTAGCACTACTCGTATACTACACACACACCAAAAAATGTGATTCACGCGAGATTCGAACCCACGACAATGGGAGGAACAAGCTAAACTAACAGTTCATCACGGCTATAAATGACGCCTGGTGAAAAGTCATACCTGGATGCGAATAGAACAATCAAACTTTGTTCGGAGGAGCTCTTATCTTGGTTCGAAACAAAGGAATGAGTAAATGCGCTGCTTTAATATAGTCAGCTCTAGTTATTTGCTTCGTTTTGCTAGAGGCGCTGCTTTTATCGTTTATAGCAGCCCAGAAAAAACCACACCATTAGACAATCGGCAAACACATCCTCTAAATCTTAAATAAAATACATGCAAGCCCTACTGGATGATAATGATGATTATATTTTACTTATATTATCGTCACCCTACCAATAACACTACATATAAGAAACATTCTCTTTTCTGTATTTTTATTTGATATGCTTAGCTTCACCACATGATTCATACGTTAACACAAAACCTAACTGCCAGACAGACAAGAAACAGATTCAATACTTTGTACGCAGCGTACCAGGACATTTACACTCAGCAGGATATAGGCATACACAAATGTTCTCTCTACGGAAACTCATGACGTTTTCAGAGCAGGGCTAACGTACGAACAACAAACTCACGGCGATGAGTCATCCAACGTAATCGCACACACAAATGAATCGTGCACAGGATGAAGACATACCCTTGCAATTACCACGCGCCGTCATGCCATGACTCGTTGATTGCCTACACATTTCCCCACCTACAATATTTTATCCTGACTTTAAAGATACCTCTGACTGTTTTCCGGAGTGAACGTTTAAGTGTAAGGTGATATATTCGTAAACAAACGTGGAAGTGTGTGATGACACAAAAGGAACGACCTTTGTTGATCAATGTGTATCTTGTCGTCATTTCCAGAAAGTAATGACCAATTTAGAAAATATGTTTGTTGATTTTCAATTTATCCCGAATTCAGAATTTTATTAATGTTTGAAGCTCATAATCATAAAATAGATGAAAACTAAAATCAACTCTAAAACTATACATTGCTGAGAGCTGGGGATAATTGACGCGCTATGCCCCTCAAGGGGTTAGTAACCTAGGCGATGTAGGGGATCGAGTATGCAAAATTAGCGGGCGTCGGTTTCTCTATCGATTCTTGTCTAGGAGTATTGGAGACTTGAAAAGTTCAGGCTGGGAATCCTGGTCGTTATCCTGGGAGTGGGGATTAAAAAAAGCTGGACACGTTCCGGAAATCGTTCGTAGCTGGATTATCGGTAATCGTTGAAGGATTTTCTTGGTCTCAAATTGTCCAGAACTTAGTCCTTTACAGTTGAAATATATTTCGCAGCATTCTAAAATAGCCTCACAATCACATAGGCAAAGATGTATATAAAGTTGAATATGCGAAACTCGCGAACCGCGATTTTTCTTTTAATCCCTATTCAGGGGATGTAGGAGTGTAAGAAAATGGCTGGGTGCCGTCCAGAAAAGAGTTTTTGGAAGCTCAGGAGGAAGATGAGAGGAAGGATGGGAGGCGGCTACTAGACCCAAGCAAGGGATCAATCGTAACTCGGCAACCGCTCATCGTAGAGAGCTCTACTTAGTGTCATATATGTATGTAGTTCAGTTTTTAATGGTTTATGATTTTATTTCAGCACGTAGGGCGGTCCGATAAATACTTAGCCTCACCACCAATAGGCGATAGCGGCGCTCGAGAAATTTACTATCGTGTAGTACATTCTCGTAGACGGCTACTGTCAGCCGAATCGGACTCGTAGTTTTGTTTTGTGGAAGCGGTGGAAGAGTAATATCGGTCGGTGATTCGATTTTTGTTTTTGGAAGGGAAATCGGCGCAGCGAAATCAAAGAACGCTCGGATGCTGTGTATGGTGACTCTTCGCCTTCGATAAATAAATAAATAACTGGCGCAACAGTCTAATTTGAACCATGGCCTCGAGATGAAGCCCCTTTTTTTATCGCAAACTACCGCATTCAGTAGGAATCGAACCGGGGCCCAGTCGTAGAAGGCAAACGTGCTAACCGTTGCGCCATCCGGACTACTACTACTTCTCCTTCGATGGCGACCGTCAAAAATTGGTTTAACGAGTTTCAACGTGGTCGCACGTCGGTTTTTGATGAGCCACGCCCAGGTGCCCCGAAAACGGCTACCACGGAGGATAACGTGACAAAAATCCACGATCTCGTATTGGCAGACCGCCGATTGAAGGCGCGCGAGATAGCAGAGACAGTAGGCATCTCAAAATACTGTGTGGGTCATATCCTGCGTGAAATTTTGGGCATGAGAAGGCTGTCGGCGAGATGGGTGCCGCGTTTGCTCACTCCGGACGACAAGCGCAACCGTGAGACCACTTCAGAGCAGTGTTTGACGCTGTTTAAGCGCATCCAAAGGAGTTTCTGCGTCGTTTCGTGACCGTCGACGAAACATGGATCCACTGGTACACACCAGAAACCAAGGAACAGTCGAAACAGTGGGGTTTTCGGGGATTCACAAGGTATGATCTACCTATACATCGGCTACCTGGAGAAGGGCAAAACGGTCGCAGGGCTCTACTATGCCTAATTATAGGGCCGATTCGACGCCGACGGCCCCATTTGCGGAAGAAAAAAGTGCTCTTCCATCATGACAACGCACAGGCTTACACCTCCGCCGTCGCCACGGCCAAATTGGTCGAATTGGGCTACGAACTGCTGTCCCATCCACCGTATTCTCCAGATTTGGCCCCGTGCAACTTCTTTTTGTTTCCAAACTTGAAAAAGTCACTCGCCGGGCAGAAATTTGAATCGAATGAGGAGGTCATTGCCGCCACGGAGGCCTACTTTGCAGACCTCGAGCAAACGTATTTTTCAGACGGATTAAAGAAGTTGAAGCATCACTGGGTCAAGTGTATCGAGCTAAAAGGAAACTATGTTGAGAAATAAATCGCCACGTTTTCAAAATTTTCGTTCTTCTTTTGTAGACTAAGTAGCATACTTATCGGACCGCCCTCTCTCCTAGTGATGGCCCGATAAGTAGCCTACAAGGAGCCTAAGGTCGGCTCTACTCATGTGGGTGGTATCTTTGTAAGTAAAGGGTCGCATTAACTCCTTCAATTGCCGCAGTCCTGGAAGGTTGTTCCAGTAGTGCTGGCGTATTCTTTTAGGCCAATCTGCTATGTTTGTTCTGAAGCCAAGCCCAGATCATAATAGGGTTCGGGCCTGAGAAAATTAGGTGATGAGCCTTGCCTTGCAAATTTATCCGCCGTTTCATTTGCTTCAATGCCTTGGTGACCTGGCACCCAATAATCCATCTACGATTAACGGTAGTCCAGCTACGAGCGATTTCCAGAACGTGTCGCCTGTTATCATTTTAATTCCCCTCCCAAGAAAACGACCACGGCACCCTGAACACCCCCTAAATCAGAATCCATACAGAAAGCGGGTGCGCTAATTTTGCATACTCATCCCTGTCAGCCCCAAGTCTATAGGGCATTAATGGAGTTTTGCTTCGAGTGATAAAAACGCTGACAGCGGCGAATGATTCGCAGAGATAAAAAAAATCGCTGCAAAATCGCGACAACCGCGAACTCGCACTACGCCTGTGTGAACCGTTAAACGCTGTGTAAACATTCTGCTGATAAAAACATTCGCAGCCACAGCGAATATTTCGCGAATGAATTAATGAAGGCTGGAATTTTCGATAAAATCCAAATTTTATTATTTTGGATAATTGAAACCAAAATTTGGCTCCATTTTCTGAAATAGATTTTCTGCAGTTAAACTCATTCATATGTTATCAATTAATTTACGAGTATGTTTGCCACACGGATTATTTCAGAGGTCGATCGTGATGTGATTTCGTGGTAGACGAAATAAAGCCGGGGAAGAGAGTATATTGTTTTTGTTGCAACGAAAATATGTAATGCTTAAAGGAGGTTGTAGGGGAGATAGGAGTACCTTTGGTGGGATCGTTGCCATTTTCAGTACAAGCCAGGTAGATATTAGTATGAATATTTTGACAAATTTTCACCTCGCTAACTAACGGGATATTGGGAGTTATCTTGCGGGTTTCCCTTTTGAATAAATCAATATACCATTTACTATTTCATGGTCTACACTCTACAGTATAATAAACCATTTTATGGTCTATAATATATCATTTTTTTAGGGAATTTGATGTTCTTTGATTTGGCCTTGAAACATTTTTTTGTGGAATCCATACTTTCCAAAAAATCGAAGAAAACTGAAAAAAAGGACCTTTGACCCCCTATCATCGGGGACTTTCGACCACATATTCAGGAGACTCTTCCCAAAAATTGTACTAATGCCCGGTTCACATTATTCCAGTAACCAATCCAGTCCAGTAATCCAGTCCAGCGCTGGATTGCTACTGGAATAATGTGAACCGGCACTGGACAGCAATTCAATCCAGCAATCCAGTCCAGCAATCCAGTCCAGTGACTGGATTGTCGGTCTACTTTTTGATTCCAGCTCGCCCAAAAATCATTGTTACTATAGTTACCGAATCAACAACACACTCGCCAGACTACTGGACTGGAATCATGTAGACGATATGATCCAGTCCAGCACTGGACTGGATCGCTGGACTGGATTACTGGACTGGAATAATGTGAACCGGGCATAAATTTCAAAACGACACGATTTTTTTTCGTAATTTTCGCTCGTAGCCTGGACTACTTATGTAGCTAGACCTCATTCAAATCTGACGTAAAGCTCTTATGGTATTGTGTCATAGCAGCATAAGTCGCATATGTAAACTATTATTTTTGGTCAGAATCTTATATTGACCGGGAAAGGTATAGGCTTGGAACTGTGTATATTTTGATATATGTATGTTTATTTTAGCAGGGTAGGACATTTGTAATAGCGAGAATATTGCACGAATCCGTAATAAGCAAGCTCAATTGTAATAATAAAGTCTGATTTGAATATTAAAGTTGTTATAGTTGTATAGTATATCAAATTAATTCAACAAGTATTATTAATAATTAAAAAAATGTTCTTTTCCTTCCAGGTGAGTTACAGCGTATAGTCTGCACCCTGTAAACTTAACTGTTTGGTGTGGTGTAAGGTGGGGAGATACTTTGGACCTTATTTCTTTGAAGGTGAGGCAGAAAACACATTAACTGTAACTTACGAAAGGCATGGAGAAATTCTTTCGAATGGCTGTCATGATTTAAGATGAAGCTAGGCAGATTAGAAATATCAACCCCTTCCTAATCTTCGTTCACCCCTTACAAAAGTTAAAAATGCCCAAATTGCAATATACATATGTACATATAGTAATATCACTTTTCCTACATAATAACTGTTTAGATTGCCGATTATCGCCGTTAAGTCAACCATACACCATTCGAAATTCCTGTCCGGAAAGAATGATGAGACCTGGCCTTCCGGTTTGCCTGAATATAGAATACACCATCCGGAATTCCTGCCGGAATAACTGATAAGGCCCGGCTTTGAGGAGTTCCGGATCGTGTATGGCTGCTTCAGGCCGCCTTGAGGCGGCCGGACAGGCTTTTCAGACGGCCGGATGCACAATTAAAAATCGATCTTATCGCCAGAGATTCGAGGTATCATTCTATCTACTAAATTTAATTTTACTTTCCATATCCAAGTTTCGGATACATTGGTCTATTGAAATAAACTCCAGTGAAAATTAATTCTGGTCACGGCTTTGAGGCGGCCTGAAAAAAGATCGCCAGAAACTCAAAGTATCTTTCCATCTATTCAATTGTACGGCATTTTACTTTCGCGGGCCAAGTTTCAGATACATTGGTACATTGAAATAAACTCCTGCAAAAATTCATTGTGGTCACACATCCGGACAGGTGGCCTTGAGGCGGCCGGATACATAATTGAAAATCGATCTTATCGCCATAGAATCAAAGTATCTATCTATTGGATTGAATTGTACGGCATTTTACTTTCCAAGTTTCACATACAACATTGAAATAAACTCGCGAAAATTCATTCTTGTCAGGGGGCCGGACAGACGGCCAGGAGTTTATTGCAACGTATCCTCAAGGACACCTGTCCGTCGTGTGACCACAATGAATTTTTGCAGGAGTATTATTTCAATGTACCAATGTATTTGAAACTTAGATACTTTGAATCTCTGGCGATCTTTTTTCAGTTGTCCATCCGGCCGCCTGAAAGGCCTGTCCGGTGGCTTGTCCGGCCAACTATACGGCTGCCTCAAGGCCAGCATCCGTCCGCGTGACCAGAATGAATTTTTACTGGAGTTTATTTCAGTATAGTAATGTACTATATCTGAAACTTGGCCATGGAAAGTAAAATGCCGTACAATTCAATCCAATAGATAGATACTTTGATTCTATGGCGATAAGATCGATTTTCAATTATGCAGTCGGCCGCCTGAAAGGCCTATCCGACCGTCGCAAGGCCGCCTGTCCGGCTGCCTGACCAGAATTAATTTTTGCAGGAGTTTATTTCAATGTACCAATGTATCTGAAACTCAACCATGGAAAATAAATTGCCGTACAATTCAATTCAATAAATAGAAAGATACCTTGAATTTTCGGTTTTCAATTGTGCATCCGGCCGCCTCAGGGCGGCCCGAACAGGCCATTCACCATACGGAATTCTTGAAGGCCAGGCCTGATCGGTTTTTCCGAAGAAGAATTCCGGAATGTGTGTGGTGGAGGCCTGGCGGGAACGATTTTCCTTCCGGCCGCCTTAACGCGGCCTGAAACGGCCATATACGATCCTGTATTCCCCAAGGACAGGAATTCCGGATGGTGTACATATGTTCGGCTTTAGATATCCATAATATCCGTTTTTCAGCTAGTTTCGTCACATTTACTGTAGTGTAGACGAATAAGGCGCCGTTTCGAAGCTGCGGTTTTTTTCAAATTTACATTATATGTAAATACAATCTCGCCGCTCAACAAACCGCGGTGGCAGCCGTATTGCACTTAAATACAATGTAAATTTGGAAACCGCGTTGGCTGCCGCTTGTTTGCCTTTATAGAAAACGGGTGTTGCTGCTCAAACCGCTTGTTAAGCCGCGGGTTCTAAACGGCGCCTGTTTTATTTACTGTACTATATTCAATACGATTTCTGAGACCATTGTTGGATGTAACTTGTTGAAAACTTTATACCCTAGGAAACGGGTGCCAATTTTCGGTGAAAAAAGAAAAAAAATCAAGTTTTGAAACTTGGCACGATTGTTGGTTGGTATGAGTAGTATATCATATTAAAAGCCCCCGCTGGTTACTTAGTAGAGTTACTTAGAAAAAGGAAAAAAAAACCCGAGTTTTAAAAAATAATAAATATGTAAATATAATAATAAATTTTCTTTTTCCCAGCAACTATAATACTTACCTATAATACCTAATTAAAGCTTATTTAGTTATAAAAAACATCGATCTCTATCATGTTCCACGTGGGACTAGTATTTTACCGGTTTTTTGATGAAATAACATCACAAAAACGATGATTTTTCCACTTCGTGGGACCAAACGAAATTGGTAGAGTGTTGTTGTTGTTTTTCAGGTGAGATTATACCGAGAACTATTTAAGATACGGGGAAAGTGGCTATAACATTTTTTTATGATTTTCTTTGTGATAATTAATTTTGTCTCGGAAAGTTTTTTGCTAGGACTAAAAGTCACGGAGATTAAAGTATTAAACCCCCTCCCCACGCGTAAGCTCACACCCTACTGGCGGGGACTTTTAGTATGATATACTCCTAAACCAACAACTTCTTGAATTTTTTCATTCGATTTTGTTTCCTTTCCTAGGGTATTAACATAATAATAGTATCTAAACTTCTCGCTGGTGGGTACCTGAAATATCTGATATGTAGATGCGAGTCATTTTCAACGTAAACGCAGGCATGATTCTTCTTCATTTTTCTTTTATTCGCGTTTAGTTGGAAACCCTCGTCACGTATGATATCAGAATCCGTTAATAAGCGAACTGTATCTATGCGGTGGTTGAGTTCAAACTTCAATATTTATCTGAATCGAAATCGATGTAGTTCGATAGTTATGTAGATAGATTATAAACTCTGTACAAAGATTCTTATAATAAGATCTATAAATCGCCTTTAGTATAACGTACGGTACGTTGGAGAACAGCTAGTCGCTAGATTAAAGTTATTGTTCTTCCGGTTTTCATCTGCATTATCGTTCTTACCTTCCTCACTTTCCGAAGAATAAACTCATGCTGCTTAAGGCTTGAAAAAAAAACCGCAGCTATTTGTGTCTTGAAATTTTTTACGCATGTTTGCGTCGATCATTTGTCACCGAGTAGAAATTCCATGTGCATATGCATACATATGTCACGAATGTTGAGATTTAAAGGGCTTTTCACACGATCATTTTCGTTGGATCGGACCGGGTCCGGTGGGGTCGGTAGCTGAGTGTTGCTGAAAATGGTGGTACGGAACGGAGCAGGACATCGCTTGTTGTATCAACCAAGCTAAATGCACGTTCGGCATGCTGTCTTAAATCTGGCAATGCAGTTATCTTAGTATTAAGACCAAGCGGAGCTTGTTTCGCTCCCTGGTACTGTCTGTGCTGCAGTATGGGAGCAGCACATGGAAAGTCTCCATAAGGCTGTGTTTATGCCCAAGTGAATCGCGTCGCCTGAAATTGCAGCTTATGATTTTTGCTTCCAGTAATTTGTCGCTGCTAATGTGTATTAAGGTGCTATTATATTAACATACAGTGCTGGAAAAAAACTCTCTCTCTGCTCAAACTATTTTATTTCCCTTTTCGCAAAAATTCTTCGAAATTGTTAGAATGATGGTGTTTTATTGGCTCAGGTTATACGAAATTATGTGTATTCTGTATAGAAATAGTGAAAAGTTTTGAAAGAAGTTCACTCAGTTGGTGATAATAGCGTAATAAGCAGGAAAGTGCAGTTTCAGTGAAAAAATAGAAAAAAGTTAGTGTGGAAAACAAAAGCAATATTTTGGAATTATTTTCAAAAGAAATGACAGACCGGATGTTCATCAGTGTACTATGTAATGATACTTGAAGAAGTTTCGGGAAATGGGCCCCGCCGAGTGGAAGAAAGGCTTTGGATGATCAGGAAAAAATGATCCCATTTGTAGATTGCTTCTTACAGTTACAAAGCCATTCAAACTGGTTGAAAACTTCATCTGACTTTAGAAACGATATGGCTCTAGCAACGTGTTGCAAATCTAATCAAGTTTGTTGATACTGCCATTTAAATTTGTGCGACACTTACGTTTCGAATATACTCGTATTTTTCAAGATTGCCATGCAGTTTTCATCAAAACATTTTGTTTCATATTTTATATGACACCATTAATCAAATATATGTGCTAATGTAATAGCACCTTTAGCGCTTGATCTGACAGTACAGAGCTGGTACCATGACAATAAATAAATAAACAAATTTTTTCAAGTCGCTTGTCGTTCTCAGTCAGTTCCAGCGACAGACAGTCGCGTCGCGCGATGCGACTCGCTCGGGCATAAGCGCAGCCTTAAGGTTGCCTGAAAGCTGCAAGTTTTCGTTAACTCGTGTCTTCGTCGAAGAGAGCTGAGTCGGCGTGCGGGTCAAGAAAAAACTCATTTCAGAGTTAATGAAATTGAGAATAAAATTAGAATGATCGTCTAAAAAGCCTTTATGCAAATGTTCCGTAGTATCTAATGAATGTATACCAAAAATTTGCAAAAAGAAAGACAACCCACGTACCCTTTGCACGCTTAAATGCACTGAAAATGGGTGCCTGCCTTAATATCTGTTTTTTGTCTTATCAGAAAATTTGAGGTTTCCGGCCTTTTTCTTTATGACGATCTGTTGTATTTATCATTGCGTTGTTGGCTCATACGCGCACGCATTGGGCACGCCAGAACAGACGGCAGATAGTGAATCCGGAATTTCGTAACTACCGCCATGGTGCTCAAATTGGGGCATGTGCTTGCCGCTCCAGATTATCTTACAATTGAGTAGGAGTTGAGTTTCATTTTCATATCAGATGCCGCCACACCATGCCATGCCGGTGGTCATATGGGAATATGATATCAATTTCACCCACAGGGAATTTTTCTCACTGAAATTGTTACTTTTGATTTTGAGTCGGCGCTAATTAGGTGAAAATTATGAATTTTACGACAAACTATTTTAGGATGTTTTTAGAATGTCATATCAGTTTCAGTTCTCCCATCAGTTGAGCTATCCGTTTTTCATTAAATCCTACCCAAAATTTGGTTGTAAAAGGATGGAGAATAAATAGCTGAACTGATGGGAGATTGAAGCTGATATGACGGTTTGAAAATCCCCTTTAGACATTAAAAATTGTATTACTGCATTACCAAATTCAAGTGTAAAACGTTACCATACCAAAACCGAATTTTAATTCAGAACCTGATCGGTTTTAATTTACCGTGATACTCAAGGTCATATTATTCAGTATATTGGCTTTAAACGTGAATTAAAAGGATCGTTTCAGATCGAGGATCTTCGATTAAATGATTTCTGATGGCGACAAAGAAGATATGTGAGTCAACAAATCGATAACAAGAATTCGCATTTTAATTTTGATGAGTTTCGTACTAAAACTATGTATGGTACTTTTGCCGAAGTCATGATAGCTAGCTTCAGTGTTGATGATGTCCATTGCGGCCACTTTATGTCACCAGTCTAATGCGAATATGGAGGAAGTCAAACCTCTGGAGCTCATTCGAAACAGTTTTGACAATAACCAAAATTCATACCTTTACATTTTACACAGGAATCTGGTACATGGATATTTTCAAGCAGAGCTGCGTCGCTGGGCACCATTCACAAACTCGCTTAATTACAATTTTCTTTTTCTTCAGTCGAACACCAAATACAGAATCTCAAGTAATAACATTGCAAGTTTACAATTAGGTTTAGATGATATTTCTTTGACGTAGGTTGCGGATAGGAAGCAACCCGAAGAGATGGTGTAAGGAATGTATGTGCACACTAAGATACTTTGTTGCGCAACAGTGTTGCGGAGTTGTAGCTCAACTATACCGCTAAAGTGTCGATGCAGTTCCCCCGTGTCAGAACAGTTCCGCGATATTGTATACGGTGTGTATTTTGCGCACATTCCTGATTCCCAATCGAAATGGGATACTTGATACAATGTTCCGAAAAATTCCGTTGTGGATGCGTTTAATTGGCCGCGGTCCTGGAAGCCTTCTGATATGGATCTGACTTTTCTGTTTTCTCCTCTATATGCTTTCCCCTCCGGTAAATTTAGTACAGAAAACTGTCAATTTTTGGATCTGAGAAATATTCCCACAGACGGCATACCCTGCCGTCTTGTCAAAAAAAATCTGTTAAGTTGTTCCAAAAAGTACACGTAAACGTACACGGCTCCAAACACAGTCGGTTGGCTAATCTACAAAAGGGATTGTACTGCCTGGGTTTGTAAATCCTTTTTGATCGCCTACTCCTGCCATTCCAGACGATTCTGAACCACGTGAGCCATCTACTAAAATCCAGTTATAAACGCGTTGTTAACGTGCACTAATTCGCAGCACAATCACTCCACTATAAGGCAATTCACTAACAAATTTCTCAGGAAATTGTTAACTAGTTTGCTCAAATAGGTTTGTAGGCTATAGGCGCAGCAAATTAGTAATAAAACACTTCGCAACACGTCCTGGACGCTGGCTAGCTAACGGATGACTGGCGCTGGTGACATCTGAGAACTGTCAAAATTGCTGATTTTAGAAATTGACCGGAAAAATATTCAGATCCGGAGGGGAAATTGTCAGATCCAAAAGTGACAGTTGTCTTTACTAAATATACCGGAGGGGAAAGCAAATGGAGAGTTTGAGAAATGTAAAACCCTGATCCGCTCGCAGGAACGCAGCCATTGGTAGTGCTTGTTATTTAGCGCAGCGATTGGTTGATTTGGGGAAAAAAATTGTGGTGGAGAATTTTTTCTTTAATTTTTTATGTTTTTTTTTGTGGCGCTGAATACGAACCCGTAACTTCCCACCAAATTTTTTTGCGGAACATGGTCAAAATCTCAAAAAACCTCGAAATTTCGGTACTTTTTCGATTATAAATTAAAGGCTGTAGATCCTAGCTAGAAAAAATTTCCGGATAAATTAATGAGCATAAGATTCTGCGTCGAATGACCTACCTAAACGTCAAATTCGGTCCAGTGGTGTTAGCCGCAGTCGACAGTCGAAAAACGTCGATTTTTCTCAACTTTGCGAAAAGCCGTGTTATGGTCACATTTGAACGTCTGTAACTTGAAAACGGACAATAATACGTAAAAATGCAAAAAGCAAAAGTTTTAGAGCATGAAATTCTTCGTTCAGAAGGTACCTAATCTTAATTTGATCAAAAAAGATTTCAGAAATTCGAAATAACTAAAATCACGTTTTTGAGTATTTCCTTATAACATGTTTTCGTACTTTTTTTTATTAGGTGCTGGTAATTCTTTAACAATTTGAATATTGAAGGTTGTATCTACATGTATGTATTACGAGAAGTTGAATAAAAACTATACTACATGTTTACAGCCTTAGATTTTGGGAAGGACTGGGTTGTGGGGACGGTGATCCGGGTTCCTGTGGATGGAATTCGTCGACTGACTCTTCCAATATCTCTCCGAGGTCCTCGTTGTTGTTGTTGTAGTAGCGATGCTTCGAATACTGGAGTTGTTCTTGCATGGAGGGGGTTTGGCAGTTCTTGGCCGTTGAAAAACGGGTCGTTCCGGTACGAAGAACCGGCTGTCGCAGGTCCACATGGACATGGCTGCAAAAAGGTCCACATTCTCACACTTTTCTCAACACAGTTGGCACAAAGCGGGAGTAACTTAGACCTGCCTTTTTGCAGCCGCAGTGTCCTACACATGCCTTCTTGCGTTTACAAGAAATGATACGCAGTAGGGCATCTGGTGCGGCATTGCTCGTGGTTGTTACCGGCAGGAGTCCACTTTTGGTGGTTTTCCACCCCCGGAGCGAGCGTAGCGAGTGAAGCCCACACAAGCGACTGTTAATTCACAACCCGCAGTATCGCACAAGTGTGCATAGATAATTTCGGTTTGGAACGAGCTGGGCTAGCTCTGCTCCTAGGGCGTTGCGAACCCCCGCATGTAGCCCTAGGTCGCCTGTTTCACTCTTTGAACCTGCAGCCGTTTCGTCCTAGCATATCTGTATCCAGCATTTTTTTAGGCTATGCACAATTTCAAACCGAAATAAGGTATGCGAAGGAAAGCGAAAATAGCCATGTACATACATACTTACCTTCGTTTCAAACGAAATTAAGCATTGAATGTGAAACCGAAAGAATCCATGCATAGCTACTATACTTTCGATTTCAACCGAAATTATCCATCAATGCCTTATTTCCAAATGGCTTATTTTACGGTGCCCTGCACTTGGTGGTATATCCTCATTGAATGCTGCTGAGCTGCTTCCTCAGTTGATGGAAGTGAGTCGATGTTGAATTGCGCCTTGAAGGAGGACGTCACATAGCTTTTGTTTCTCAGCAGATTCAATGAGGTGGCGTCTTTTGGCCGTACAGCGCTTCAAGAAGGCCTCCTCTGCCGTAGCTATACTTGAACGAGCTGCCTGGGGATCTTGAAAAACTTTTATGACGGCTGGCAAATGTGAATTTCTCCAGAGGATGTTGAGAAATTTCTTCTTCCCCTGGTTGAATAGCGCACTGGTGGTGTCGCACCCACTCATCGCATGTAAAAGTAGTATGTTTTGAGATACATATTATTTTCTCAATTGCGAGATGAGTAGCGTACAGGGTTTGCAACACATTCCTTTTTGCTGGTTTGGGGAATAAAAGGAATAAATGCTTTGCGCACACAGACCAATCAATATGACCAAATGATCAACGTCTTTCCCCACCACTGTGACGGATTTATTTGATGGGGCCAAAGGAGAGAGCTGTCGGGATTATGAGGGTATCTGCGACTTCCCTGGCCTGCTTGCACTTCATCTAGAACTCTGTGAGTTTCTCCGTGAGCATTGAGATCAGGCTCCTTTTGTGAGAAGAATTGATCAGGAAAGTGTGTTAGGCAATTGTTGTCACCATAGGTTCAGTGAACTTCTACAGATTGTTTCTTGGTTGATCTTTCAGATGTTCCATGTTGTGCTTCGTACTGGTGTCAGCAACTTCGTCAAGGTAGCCATCAAAAACAACAACTGGGGGTTATCTATAGTTGGACCTCAAGTATCTCACGTAAGTTTCAAAGGTTTCCGCGTATGTCTGCCCTTGACGCTACTTCACTCGGTGCAACAATAACCTTGCATCAATGGCATATATTCTGTTGCTCAAGTTCCATTGTTGTTGATTCGGTTCAAAAGCACTGTACAAGCTCCATTTTGTACATTTTCTCATTCCATTAATGTCAAAAAGAGCCTGAGGGTAGGGAGACAGTTCGTATGTCAGGAACTCTGCCAACTCAATATCTGATTGTTTTACAGTGGCGATTCGATGGAATAGTGTGTCAAGATTTACAACTACATTTTTTGTGGATTTGGATAGCACTGTTGTTGACGCGCCCATACTCCAGAAGGCAATTAGAGAGAGAGAGAGAGAATAGCACTATATGTATGTTCATCAATGGTCGCGTTTATACCGTGGAACTAAAAGGAGTATTAACTAAATCATATTAGATTTAGCTCTAATTCTTGGAGTGTTTATACCGACCGGTACTATATATGGCAAATGTCAGATGTTCGTATATCACTTGGGTTTAACGAGAATTTTAAAAGTGTAAAGAGCCCAGTAGCTTCTTGTGGAAAGAGCTTTTAAAAACATAAACATCGACAAAAACAACCGTCAACAACGGAAATACAATACAAACCCAATCAAAATTTTTTGGTTGAGTACCGCATCGCAAGTGGAGCTAAGAGCTAGTCCAATCAACTAATCCGATATTTTTACATCGTGGTGAGTTTGCTGGGATTAGTTAATACTGAAACACAGTTCCACTGCATAAACGTGACCAACGCCAGAGGGTTCACTCGATAAGCTCTTTTGAATTCAACTGCCCGAAAATCATCTCCAACTATACGGTTCAAGGCGCGTTGACGTGATCAAACTACGGTTTGACAAACTAGTATTTGACGAAAAGTTGAGCACCGTCCAACTAAGGTTTGACAGCAGCACAAGACTTCAAACCAGTTTGACAAGCGGTTCACACATGCAAGTAGGTTGTCAAACGTGGTTTGTCAAATCGTAGTTTGATCATGTCAACGCGCCTTTATTCTTTGCACACCCACCTCTTTAGCCCTGTGGCAGTATATCCTTTTAACTCCGAAAATACCAGTACTTATTGATGTGAGGTCTGATGTTGCTGGGAAAGGGGGATGTTCATGAAACCAATCCACAAGCTTTCCTTGGTCAATCTTATCTCGCTTGGATCTCAGAAATAAAAGTTGTTCACATGCCAGAATTTAGAACCGAACTGTCAGGGATCTGACCTTCACCAGGTAAGGAGCAGATGGTGGGGTTCGTGTTGAAAGGATGGAAATGGGAGGGAGGGGACCCGAAAAAAACAATATCTGGGTAGAAATCTGGGGGAAAAGGTAGAAGCTCTTTATCTGACCACAAATTTCACCTACAAAACTTTTTCCGAGTTGTTACTAGTGGAACTACTACCGAGAACGTTCCCGGGAACTTCTGATTAGAACTGGACTGCGGTAACTGGAAACGCAATGTGTCTGGCGCTTAGAACGGTGATTAGAATGTCGACCTATTAAAAAAATTTCCGAAGATGTGTTTTATGGGAACACTCGCTTAAAAGTGATTTAATATAGCTATTTCTGAATTTTCTTTTGATCGAATTTAAAAGATTGGGTACTTTCTGAACAAAATTTCAGCCTTCTTTTTCGCTAGGACCCACGGTTTTCAAGTTATAATCGAAAAACCAAAAAAAAAAAGAGTTCAGAAATTTCGAGGTTTTTTGAGATTTTGACCATGTTTCGCAAACAAAAATTTGGTGGAAAGCAAAAAAAAAATACTACTACTTTGCCTTAACCCCTAGCGGGGCATAGCGCGTCAACTACTCCTGCGCGCCATCGTACTCTGTTCTGGGCAATGGGGCGCAACTCCCCAAAAGATTTACCCAGTACCTGACACTCCTTTGCCACAGATCGACGCCATGTGATTCGAGGACCCCCTCTTGGTCGGCCTTGGTTGGAAATGGGGTTCCATTTCATGGCATGCAAAGCAATGGAGTTATCACTCTTCCGCAATGTGTGACCTATCCACTGCCATTTTCGCCTGCGTATCAATTCGTCGATTGGCATCTGACCCGTACGCCGACTTAGCTCTTCATTTGATATTGTTTCGGGCCAGAAAATTCTTAAAATTCGACGAAGACATGAGTTGACGAAAACTTGCAGCTTTCTGGTAACTCCTACGGAAACTTTCCATGTACTGCTCCCATACAAAAGCACTGATAGTATCAGGGAGCGAAACAGGCCCAGCTTGGTCTTGATGCTGAGATAACTGCCCTGCCAGATTTTGGACAGCATGCCGTATGCGCGTTTAGCCTGGTTGATACGACGAGCGATATCCTGCTCCGTACCACCATTTTCGGCAACAATGCTACCCAGGTAGACGAAGTTGTCCACCTTCTCCACAGGCTGCCCATTAATATTGATGGCAATAGGTGTCGGATTTCTTTTTCGCAACGGCGGGCTAAGAACCTTGGTCTTGTTGGTATTAATCTTTAGCCCAACCTTGCTTGCCTCCCTCTCAAGATCTAACGCCATTGCGGACAGATCCATGATTTTGTGGGAGAGTAGGCAGCGTAGTCAAGATGTTGTAGATAAGATGTCAAAGTCCATTGAATTCCTCTGTCGAGTCCGGATAGGGCTGCATGCAACACATCGCCGATCACAATGAGGAATAGGATCGGTGAGAGGATGCACCCCTGCCGAACTCCATTGTGAATCTCAAAGTCCCCCGACACCTTACCTGAACGCGACATTCCGCGCCGTCATAGGTTGCCTTAATAATAGCCACAAGCTTCTCAGGGATGCCTCTCCTGCGCAAGGCCGCCCATATAGAATCCCGGTTCACACTATCGAAAGCCTTTTCGAAAACGATGAAAAGCAAGTGAAGCGGAGAATCGTATTCAGCGCATTGCTCGATGATGATTCGCAAGGTGTTAATGTGATCGACACAGGAGAATCCGGATCGAAAGCCAGCCTGCTCTTCATCAATTGTGCTTTCTAAGTGGGCCTTTAGTCTTTCCAGGACGATTTTAGCTATTATCTTGGCAACGGCAGGAAGCACACAAATGCCTCTCCAATTATTACAGTCTGTGAGGCTACCCTTCTTTGGAAGTTTAATGATCAAAAAAAAAAATGAATGAAAAAAATACTCCACCACAATGCGTTTCCCCGAAACCCTTCTGAGCTCCTAATGACTGGATTAATTGGTATTTTAAACAATATTATCTATCGGAATCGCTACTATGTGGTCCATTGACACATCATTAAAGTTAATAGAAGACCTACCCCCACCACTATTGCTTTTGGAATGTTTCTTCAAAGATGTATATGAAACATTGTATTGATTGGGGTTGTTTAAAATTATTGCGGGATATTTTCTCGCAACATCTTTGAGCAGTCCTGTAATTATGACGAGCGTCATAATAACTCTGTGTACTAGGGCTTAAAATTGTTATTAAGGTTTTTTTTGGCGGGTGATTACATTTCGTTACCAAAGTATTTAGGAAGACGGCAATTCGCAAAAAGGTTATTATCGACCAAATTGAAAAAAAAACTGAGAAGGGTTCTATATGGTCACATGTACATGTCTCCAGGTGGTTTGCATGGATCGATCGGAATAAAATTTTCGCGATCTCCCAAATTTCGCTTGGCACTTGGGGTCGCGACGGCACTATCGAAGAAGAAGCTTCAAATTTAAAATGTGATGGAAAATTAAAAAAAAATTAATATTTCAAAATATCAAAAAAAAAAAAAGAAACATAACGGTTTTATATAACATTTAGAAGCGATACTCGTACTTTCATGTGTTACGCAGTTGAGTTTCACTTACAAAGAAAGATAGTTGATTGCTATTTACATAATGTTGGAAAATTATTGTTTGGATTGTCTAATTTCGTATGCGCATTCGAAATTGTATGATATACATATGTACTCATTGTATCTAGCAGATCTTTTCGTTTCAGTAGTCAATTCTACCCAATAGAATAGAACTAGGGAATAAACAATTTGCTCTAATCTAGAGACGTTACTGGTGAATGAAGCCTTCATCAAATACGCCCCTGATCAGCCAGTATCATCTATTCCTAAGTTCTAGATCTACGGTGGAATTCATAATCTTATCACTGTAGGCTGAGATCAGCAAATTAGCCTCAATAATACACATTTTACGTTTACGTTACGTCTGCAATGGAGCCACATGGTTACAAATAACAGCAAAAGAAGACTTTTCTAAAGATGTGGAACACTTTTACAAGCTGACAAATCATCAGCCTATGTAGGCGAATGTCTTAACTTAAACAATAGGTTTCTTTGTAGAACATCATTGTTCCAGCAATTTATGGCTTACATTAAAATTTCATTATCACCGTTCCGCCATGTTGATATTATCTATTTTATTATTCGGTTAGAAATATTTGACGCACGAGTTCTCAAATACGACTACAATTCATTCAGTCTTGTACCAGTAGCTACGATCATTTATCTGATTTTTTTTACTTTTCTTAAAGAAATTTTGTTTGTGCATTAAATTTGCATCTAACGAACTTACTTTCATGTATTCGCGACCGATTGACGGTCACGATTCGAGTATCCAATATCTGTACGTGCGTCGGACAATGTACTCAATCTGAGTCTGCTTTTTTCTGAATCTTATAAACAAGATATTCTGGAAAACGGAAGTTTTTATTAAGCTCACGTTGAAACGAAATCCATGAAAATAAACATTGCAACAATTTATGCATTGCGCTGTTCAATTACGACTGTTGTTTCATGCAGATACGAAGTGTAGTAGTAACGACGTCTATTTCGAGACCAAGGTTGATTCCGGTCTTCGGCTCAGACTCTGCGAATGATACATGAAAAAAAAACGATATTATTGCCATGTGCAAATAATTTTACATTAGTCATGAATATTTAGCGGGAAAGATGCCGTTAGTCACATTACATTCATCTTCAGGTGTATGTGGGTGAAATGGAGAGGAATTTATGTTTGATGGTCATTTGTGTATAATATTGTAAATTCATCGGAATATGGTGTTAGGTTTTCTGCAAAACGTCGATTCCATCCTTATCGGTTAGTTTAACGCAGCTATACATTTTTGGCAGTTTAGAGATGGACATGAAATAACGGTTTTCGCAGCACGAAATCATCTATCTTTATAAAATATTTTGTATTTGCAATGTTCTAGACAATATTATTCGCAGCAAAAAGAAAAACCGATTTCTGGCAGCAGGAATTTTGCAAAAACAACATCTTTCAGAAAAACAGGAAATAGGATAAAAGCAACTGACACTGTTGAGAAAACGGTTGTCAAAGGGAAACGCAACCAAAAACGTGCCGAGGAAACGGTTGTCGAATGAATCTCAATCGAAAAAAACGGTTGTCGAAAAATCGCTATCCACTATACGGTTGTTTGTTTCGCTTACAATTCGATGGATTTTCTTCAAGCTTGGCTTTAGAGCTCATGCCAGATACTGTCTGATTTTTTTTAAAGAAATCTGTAGAGGCTTAGCCAGAAGCTTTTTTTGCTCAATCCGAAATATTTTGTAACGGTACTGCTTATTTTTATACCCTAGACTTTTAGTATAGGGTATATTGTTTTTGTCACGGAGCCTCCTTTAAAGTGTTACATATTTCACACTTTAAAGGAGGCTCCGGAGGTATAGCAATGTATATATATAAATGATCAGGATTACCTCCTGATTCGATTTAGCCATGTCTGTCTGTCTGTCCGTCTATCTGTCCGTCTGTTCGCACGATAACTTTCGATAGAATGAAGCTAGAGGCTTGAAATTTTGGTAAAATGTTGGAAGTATAATCTACTTGGTTGGTATAATGGGCGTGATCAGGCCAAGAGAACGCCTACCTCCCCTATATATGTAAAATAATTAAATATATCTATTGTATAACTCCCGATTAAATAAACGTGAAAAGCTCTAGCTTTGGCAGATTGCTCGTGAGGATAATCTTCTACCATCCTGGAAAAATAAAATCCATCAGTTGAAAACTAACGGTAATTTTCGGGTTTTTTGTCTATAACTCTTGAACCAATCGACGTGGACACCTGATTTTTGGCGAGTAGCCCTGGGATAAGAAGCTGCTTGAGTTCTAATAAGTTGGGCATAATCGGATCAAAGGAACGCCTACCTCCCATACAAATTTCAAAAAATTAAATATTCTTCTAATTACGATAAGTTTCGATAGAATGACACTAGCGAGTTGAAAATTTGACGAAATGTTGTTAGTAAGATCAACTTGGTTGGTATGAAAATGGGTAAGATCCCACCCAAGCAACCCCTACCTCCCCTACAAATGCAACTTCAAATAAGCGATAACTCTTGACAGAATCAAGCCAGCGACTTGAAGTTTTGGTCAAATGTTCGAAGTGAGATCGGGTTAGTTGGTATTCAAGATGGGTTAGATCCGACCTAAGGAACCCCTACCTCCCCTAGAAATGAAACTTAAAATAAGCGATAACTTATATATATTAATATATATTATAATAATGCTAGCGACTTAAAATTTTGATCAAATGTTTGTAATAGGATCCAGTTGGCTAATATTTAAAATACGTAAAATCCGACCAACGAAACCCCTACTTCCCCTACAAATGAAACTTCAATAAGCGATAACTTTCGATAGAGTGAAGCTAGAGACTTGAAATTTTGTTTAAATGTTTGTAGCATGATCTTATTTGTTGGTGGCAAAAATGAGCAAGATCCGACCTAAGGAACCCCTACCTCCTCTACAAGTGAAACTTCAAATAAGCAATAATTTTCGATAGAATGAAGCTAGCGACTTGAAGAATTCGACAAATATTTGTAGAATGGATTAGTTAATTGATTTTGATAATGGTCAAAATCCTCCTGAATGATTGCCAACCTCCCCTATAAACTGGCCATATAGGAAACTCACTTTTAATGCATATGGTCGTTACCAATTGGTACTTTTGGTATCACCACTAGGTCTGTACAAGTCTAGGGTATATACGCTTCGGACTCCGGCCCAAGCTTTGCTTCGGCCTGGTTTTACTTCAATCCCGGTGGTGCAATGTACATATATGCACAGAGTGCACAAACACGAAATCGTAAATCGCGTGTACAAAAATTTCAGCTAAAATGTGCTAGTCTGCTGAGCTGCCTATGGGCCGTTTTCACAATATCTGGTTAAAGTTTATCCTACAGATGAACGCTAGACGCCACCCATCCTTCATTTAAAAATTTATCAGATGATAATTGCACTCAGCTGATACTTGCTGCTGAGATTTTGACAGCAAGAAACGTTAACGTTTGCACATTAAAATGAGACAATTAAACTGGTCCGAACAAAACAGTTCTCGAAATTAATTCGATAGAAGAGGATTTGAAACCGACTCTGCCGCAAATTAATGCTGAGAGACGGTACAGACGTAGAATAGTACAGGCCGTAGAACTCTGCCAATTAAATTAGCTGGTTTTTCTACTGCATTATCATATTTTGTGCCTTGCATACGGTTAGGTCTAATTTAGTGTCCTGGATAGCTAACTGACAGTTTAACCAGACATTGGGAAAACGGGCCTATGAGTCGCATAATAAAAACAAATATCTAATTATCCGTTATAAAATTATCTGCAACTTTTTTTTTATTAAAAATCGATTAGCTAATCAGCTTTTTGATATTACATACATATTTTGAAAAAGAAAGTGGATGCAATTTGTTTATTCAAAATCATGTCTGGTAACCCTTCGCAACACAATATGTATTATTTTAGCAATTAGAATTATGTTTTTTTTCCTAGTGTGTGCAGTGGTTATTGCTTACCGTGCTTCAGGTTCGCTTGTACGCAGTATAAAATGACCTAGCGAAAATTCACCGACTAGGTGTGCTATTTTGACGGGTTTTTATTTCGTCGTAAATAAAATACTTTCTGTGTGGATATTATTTGTGAATTTCAAAATATATACCTAGGTACATATAATGGATGAAAAGGTACATATAATGGATGAAAAATTATCCACCGAAACGGTTGAAACAAATTATCTATACGGTGAATCAATGGATATTTTTATTCAACTGGTAAAACACTCGGACACCAACCATTATCACGGCGGGATTTGAATCCATGATTGGAAGGAAGAATGCATCGGATTGATGCGCCGTCCGATGTATGACGTCCTAACGCACTAGCTACCGACTCACTGATATGAAAATACTTGTAAGTGTTTCGGAAGAAGAAAAGAGCTAATATGGAATAAATATTTACACCACATATTAGAGTAATAGTAAATTTTACACGTCCGTGAAGCTGGCACCCTCACAACAAAAAATCGAGATGTGACATATCGCGTAATTTGGTGCTCAATTCAAAAATTTAGTGAATTCAATAAATTTCAGAGTTGAGCGCCGAATAGTCACCTAATTATATTAGCACCTAATTATGCGATATGTTTCATCTCGATTTAGCGTTCTTTAAAGAAGTGGGGGTGGTAGCATAACGTCAAGTTAGCACCCCCATATAAGACTCTCAGTTGTGGCGATTCGGCTTGAACACTAAAGTTTTGAATTGAGCACCAAATTAGCAGTTGTGGGGGTGCCAGCGTAACGGACGTAAATTTTACATTTGGTTATGTATTTTTTGGGTGCATGTTGCCGATTACACCAGCTAAAGGTATTATTTCTTAAACACCTATCGTGCAGTGTATTCCAGGAGTATTAATTTACCGAATGGATAGAAAAAGTGCGACCGGTAGCTCAGTGCGTAAAGGCGTCAGTCTCATGTCTGACTACGGTTGTTACGGGTTGAGGTCCCGTCCATGTTTGTTTGTTTTTTTATGTTTGTGTTGTCTTCCCCCTGTGATACGGAACGTAATTATAAACCACAACATCTCCCACTGGCTAAATGGAAGCAGGATGTACATGCTGGCAACGTGCATCGTCCGAAACAGGTATATGCCAACGAAACGTCAGCTAAGCCACATGGAATACGACGCATTATCCCCTACTAGGGGTTAGGGCAAATTAACAACTGGTGTTAAAAGGAGCCAAATATTGTTTACAGTGTATTACCTTCTTGTTGCTCGTCGTGGTGAAGATAAAGAGCAGTTGACCGGGTATTTCCTTTGCTCGTATTACCGTGGCTGGTGGCTTGTAGTTGTGGACTTCGCGGATACCGTACTGGATTGAGCCATGAATTCCGCCCCACACAAAATCCTGAATTCGTTACGTCGGAATTACCGATGTTGGATTGAGGATAATGATTGTCAGAGGGCGCCTGTTACAGTCGGCGCGACTGTTACAAAAATATTGCATTGCACAAAAACTTTTCATACGGTTTTCATTGACTGTCGGATTGGCTGGTTGTGTGAACTTTTTGTGATTGTATTCTCACAATAAACGGATCTATTTTATTGCATTTAAGGGGTGGGGGGACCACATTAGGAGGCTCATTTTCGCTGATTTTTTAGGATTTTCTTTATTTTTTGGGTGGGAAGAATTAATTAGAATTCAATCAAATTTTGACATCACTTTATTCATATTTCGAGCAACTTTTGTATTTTTTTTTTAAATAATTTAAGCCAAAAATAACAATGTTACGCACTGATATCCGCTGAAGGCCGTAACTAGAGCTCTCCAATTGCGGGACGTGTAGCGATTCCAATTTTTATCCGAAACCAAAAAGGTTTTAATTTTACATTATTAACTTTTATTTTCTAAGAATATGAACCTCAATGCAGGTGAAAATAATGGAAATTAAAAATTTTGTAGGCATTGGAAAATATTATTTCAATTTCCATTTTTGCTCACTAATTATGTAAAAAAAACACCCTTCAAAATACGATATCATCCCAAAAGTAATAAAAAAAATAACCGAAATAATCCCTTGTGTTGATGCTAGTACATTCTATACCGTTACAAAGATGCAAAGGTAAGCGCATAAAGCGACTACCTGAGGTTGTGCTCCGCCCTACCTGCTGTGCGCTCGAGCCTGTAAACTATGCCCGATGAGCGCTCGGTTCTATGAACCTAAAATCTAAACGAATACGAATTTCGCATTGAAATCTTGGCAGTGTATTCTTGGATTGTTAAGCTAATAATTTATGCAATAAAAAAGAATTGGATTGTCGGAGTCTCCAAATGTGGTTCCCCCTTAAACAAAATTGACTGATGACGGGTTCACGGACTGAAAGATCGACGTCTTAAGGCAGGCAAATATTCGGCATCGATACGAATGTATAATAGCTTCAGTCAATCAAAATGGTTTCACTATTGAGGGGAACCAATTTGAAACCGATTCATTCGTCAAGTTTCGAGTTAACGTCTCGACCACATACAAATCATCAGCTGACGTTTGTTATTTGTTTTTTAGAATGAAGCATTAAGATTCAGGATATTTTTTTCAAGCATTTCTAGATGGAAACATAATCCTTTTTTTCTAATAACACGGTATGTAATGAATTAAATTTTAAAATTAAGTTCAAATTTAAATATTTTAACCATTCACATCTTGAGATCATTATAGTTGGTACGAAAAATTCATTAAGTTTTAACAGCATAGTGAGGAATCATAACCAAATTGAACGACGAGTTTTAATATCTTACATGGCCATTATGGTTTGGGCTAATTTCACACTGGGTCTCATGGTCCGGGGCCCGGGCGAGTACATACGCCTGTTAAAATTTATCTTCCCTATCTAAATATATAAAAATGAACTGTATGTTTGTTCGTCTTTTTGCTGTCAAATGGCTTAATCGATTTCCATGAAAATTCCATAAACATATCCATGATCCAGATTTGGTTCAAGCGTTTTGAATTTCTCGGTTTGGCTGCAGGCATCAATCCCGACCCCACATTAGGCTGAGAATAAATGAGAGGGAAGACATTTTTCAAAATGACAAGGATTAGTGTCGATTTAATAGTTTAACATTAAGTATGCCTGACCGAGTGAAACGCACTATTCGCACTATTTGGTTAAAAACGATGTAAAAATTCGGCCAGTGTATAAAAAAGATTGACACCGATGTCGTATCTCTAGCCCATAGACAGTTTGAAGTAACTCCCTTGATGAATTTAGGAATAGTAGTGGTAGAAAAACGAAAATATCAATGTTCTCTTATTGATGTCGAATCACTACTAAAGATTCGCAGCAATTAAACGTTCAATTTGTGGATATTTCATATGAATTGCACATCTGTAAAAGTAGATATTTCCAGATTTTATTACTGATGTTATAATTTTAATTAGGTAGTTAAAATATCCGTACTGCCGATTGCTTCTACCTAGTCTAGCCATAAATATTGTTACAAGGTTTGGCAACCCTGCAGAAAGGAACCGTTATATTGCATTTCTTAAAAATTAAGCTAATCGCTATAGTACGCTTGTGCTTGATGCATTTGTCATCATTTGAGTTTAATTTTTAGTGTAGTGAACATGGATTGGGGTGACAAAGAAAATAGAATTGCTGTGATTGCACTTCATAAAGTAGGAATGCAACCAAGTGATATTTTTAAGACTCTGCCTACCCTTGGTATAAGCCGAATGTTTGTATATCGGGCTATTGAAAGATTTAATGATACGTCTGGAGTAAGTGACCGTGAAAGAAGTGGCCGTCCGCGAACTACTCGAACACCTCAAGCGGTTAAAGCCGTGCGCAAGAGAATTCGCCGTAATCCTCTTCGGAAACAAAAAATTTTATCGCGTGAGATGAAAATACCCCAAAGAACAATTTCACGTATCATCAAAAGTGACTTGGGGTTGGGTGCTTATCGTAGATCTACCGGGCATTTACTAACAGATTCGTTAAAAAAAATAGAGTGGAAAAATCAAAACGATTACTTTGCCGGCACGCAAACCAAGAACACCGTAAAATTTTGTTTACGGACGAAAAAATTTTTACTATCGAAGAAACATTTAATAAACAAAACGATAGGGTTTATGCTCGCAGTGCCAGAGAAGCTTCTCAAGTTGCCCAAAAGGTTCAAAGAGGTCATCATCCAGCCTCAGTAATGGTTTGGTGGGGTGTTAGCTACAACGGGGTGACAAAGTTGCATTTTTGTGAGAAGGGCGTCAAAACGTCTGCCAAAATTTATCAAGAAAGTGTCCTTGAAAGTGTAGTGAAACCTCTCAACACGTCATTATTCAAAAATCAGCCTTGGAGTTTCCAGCAAGATTCTGCACCAGGTCATAAGGCGAAGTCAACCCAAAAATGGCTTGAAGAAAATGTTCCAGATTTTATTAAAGCTGAAGATTGGCCTTCCTCTAGCCCAGACCTGAATCCGCTCGATTACGAATTATGGTCTGTCTTAGAGCAAATGACGTGCTCTAAAAGACATTCTAATATCGAATCCTTAAAGAAGTCTCTTACACATGCAGTCGCCAACTTTCCGATTGAAGTCGTGCGTGCTTCCATAGATAAGTGGCCAGCTCGATTAAAGGCTTGTGTAAAGGCAAAATGCAATCACTTCCAATAACTTGTTTCAATTTCCGTTGTTGACAATGCATTTAATAAATAAACAATGATTTCTTAACATATAACACCTCTTTTATTGAACAGTGCTTCAAAAAGTTTGTAACAGTATTTATGGCTAGACTAGGTATATACATTCAAGATATTAGCTGGATCAAGACCAATTCTCATACAAAACGGCTGACTGTCGATGAGCCAGGTCTCGTATTGATCACATCTGGATCAGAGTTGAAAGTGAATCAGTTGAACGTCAACTTGTTTCTCGGCAATTTGCCCCTATACCTTTGGATACTGAGTCCGCGATTCGCCCCCACGCGGCGAATCATCTGCATGGTGTCTGTTTGGCGACGAGCGTCACATGATTTGTGCTGTTCTTTTCACACTTGATCTTTGTCCGAATGAAAAGAACGGGCCTATTATGGCAGATAAAATCGAAGCGGAATGAAACCTATGATAATGAATCAAATCAAACCGAAAGTTTTGCTTGTTTTACGTACATATATTTATACTTGAATATTTTCGCGAAGATGTTAAATATCACTCCGGTTGGCAAGAGTTTCATGGTCATAAACGTTAAATTGGCAAAGTAAATACATACTTTTCTTTCGCTGTTTCCGTTTTAGAAAATCTATTTAAGTTGACTTCAAGCCGAATTCAAAATTTAATTCCTAACCCTAAACTCGACTCTTTTCTCTAAAAAATAAATAAATAAAAATAAAACGGTGGCTGGTATTAGAAAAGTGTTTTCTTGTGTTTCAACACCATTATGTCTTATTCAAACTGGTTTACTCGGAATTAAATCGGCATCACGGTCAACTAATTAGTTTTTTTTTCTAAATCCACTTTCAAGCAAACATGTTTTTCTTCTTTCTAATCCACTACAAGTTGACATGGTAATGTAAAATACTCGTAAAAAGCAGAATTGATTTGTAACAATCAACAGAGACAAGAATGGTTAGTGTGCCTGCGCTTAAAATAAATACAAATAAACATATCTATCTATCTATCTGTTCCACAACAAGAGCCTGTTAGGAAAAAAGATTTATATTTTTATTTTGCTTTTTTTTCAATGGATTAGCTTTTGATTTCTTTGACATGATATGATATGCAAAAAAGCTTGGAATTTTGGATCTGGGTGAAAACATTGTACTCATACGATGCTAGTTCGTTATGATTTGAGATGTACTGCTGACCTCGTTTAAGCAGAAATTTGTGTGTGTGTGTGTGTTTATTTTGCGAAATATCCTTAAGTAGGTTTTACTAAATCCGGAAGACTTAAGAGCTTGCATATTTCTAGGGAATTTTGTGAATAAACAAAATGCTAACTACGCTGTACTAATCTCAATATTTTCATGATAGGAATCGAATCCATACAATTTCATTGTCATTGCCAAAATACAATAACACATTCGCATGCAATTCACGAAACGAACGAGAACAAGCATTGCAAGGGCTTCTCAAGGCATCCCTGGATAAGCCACAGCTAGGAAGTTATTTACAGTAGGTGCGTTTTTTTGTACAACGGGCTAGTGTTACTTAACTCGTGAACCAAAAAAAAAGGATCGAGGGCAACTATCCAGGATAAATTTTTAAACGTCATTTTGTCTGCTCGGATTGGCTTTCAAAATTGACAGTTGCTTTCAGGAATCTTTCGTTTCTTTTCATGTGACAAGCAATTATTAATACGTTCGCCTAAATTACGAATGAACTGTACCAATTGATTATATCATCGTCGGAAATTGGTACCAATTGTCAAATTATGGACAAGCATTCCAATAGGTGCGTTTTTTGGTACAATCTATCGATTGCAGTTCAGCCACCCCACTGACCCGTACAGGTTTAAATTGTTAATGCATAAAGATACCCGCACCTTCACTGGATATATGTTCAAAAAAAAACACATCTAATGCTTAGTAAAAAATCACGTGTTTCGATAGATACTCGTATTTCGTAGATAAGACACTGTGTTTGGCTTTTTCAACAGATAATTTTGTTATTTTGATACTGTAGTCTAGTTTGGTGAAAGATCGGTGAAAATAAATGATTGTCATTACTACTATTTGCCCTAACCCCTAGTGGGCTATAGCGCGTCAACTATTCCCATGTTGCTTGTTGACGTTTCGTTAGCATAAACTGGTTTTGGACGATGCACGTTACTAACATGTACCTCCTGTCCAGTTAGCTGCATACCTGCGACAAGTCGGGAAAGGTTGTGGCTTATTGTTACGCCTAACATTACAGGGGAAGACAATACAAACATCCATGGCCACGACGTGGACGGTACTCGTACGAGTACCTGTGACTAACCGGTATGGTGAGACATCAGACTGATGCCTTAACGCACTGAGCTAGTGGTCGCCCCTAAATTATTGACATTGAATGAAATCAATTCTTCATTTTTGTCAAATCTTTGAAATCGCAAAAAACGGTTGGAAAATCGCTGTACAGTATATTTTTAAATGAAAAAATGATCATAGTATCCAGGACAAATGAGCAAATTTTTAAAAATTATAATTTTTCCAAAACTTACAATTTTGATTTTTCAGCCTTTTTTTTAATTTCCCAAAAAAGTGACAATGATGAAGCTACCTCATTTTGGCAGCAATCCCCTGAATTCACGTACATCCATCCTAGGTTTCATCCTCAGTGCAATACTGGCCCCGTTGGAGACAAACGGCGAATTCAAAGAGTCGTCATCACCGCGTGGGGGTGAATTGCTGACTTCGTAAACAAATCTACGGAGCAAATTTCCGAGAAACAAGTTGACGTTCAACCAATTCACTTTTAACTCTGATCCAGATTCCTATACGAGATCTTTATCATCGACGAAAAGTCGTTTTATATGGGAACGAGCTTTTGATCCAGCGAAAAGAATGCGCCTATTGCTGCGCGCAACGTCCGCCTCTATGAACACTAACCTTAATCGAACGCTAGAATCTTTGTATCTTCGAAATCGCAATATACATATGTATACTCCGAAGCCCGAAGCTTTTGTATATTGTTAAGATCTTCGATGCAAAAATTCACTTGACGCGAAAAACGAGGCCTACAGACAATGGATTCAACGAGGAACCAGAGCCAGAAGAGAAAAATATGACGAGCTACGGCGAATATCGAATAGAATAATTAGACGTAAGAAACGTAAATACCTTGACGAGCAGTTGCTGAACATAAACGAAAACTTAGCTAATAGGAACACCAGACAAGCGTACAAACTAGTAAATACAATTAAGAACGGCTACCAACCCAGGACTAGCCTTTGTAAGGACAAGGATGGAAACATCATCAGCGACACCGATGGTATTAACAAACGATGGGCCTCTTATTTTGAAGAGCTTCTAAACCGACCATCTAACATCCCCACACAGGAAGCTCTTGACGATATTGTTGATCTAGGCCCACCCATTCAACCCCCGACAGTAGAGGAAGTTGATCTCGCGTTGCGGTCACTAAAACGAAATAAAGCGCCGGGCGCTGACGAGATTCCAGCTGAATTGCTAAGATTCGGTGGAACGAGTCTAGTTGATGCCATACATCAATTACTCCTGCGAGTATGGGAGAACGAGGAGATCCCAGACGATTGGCGCAGAAGCATCATCTGTCCAATTCATAAAAAGGGAGATAAACTGCGGTGTGAGAATTACAGGGGCATCCCACTAGTTTGTACGTCCTATAAAATTTTGACGAAAATTCTGGAAAATAGAATAAAACCGTACGCAGAACGAGTCATTGGCGAATATCAAAGCGGTTTCAGACCTGGTCGCTCCACAACCGATCAGCTCTTCTCAGTCAAACTGATACTCGCCGAGTCACGAGCCAAGTGGATAACACGTTGTGCACATCCAAGCACCTACGAGTGAACGAATTTCATCCAATGCAACGAATGCCGAGCAAGATCTCGTGGAGCATTTTATTCACCCGATGAATCGCTGGACGGGAGAGACGTATGGCGTTTGAGTGTGCACAATGTGTTATCAACTTGGCTCGTGGCTCGGCGAGTCCCGCAGAATGTGGTACAGGTATTAAAATTATTACGTCAATTTCATTCAAACGTGTTTCTTGATCCTGCATCATTCTGAGGAATTTTAGCAAATCTTCAGCAGAAATTTCCTGATGGCCACAGGGTTCGTGCTGCCCTGCCCGAGGAACGTATTCATAGCCCGCCCGATCGCATTCGCATAGAATGTGGTTCCTAGTCTCAACTTCCTACGTACAAATACGATATCGCGTCTTATTAGTCAAATTCATTTTGCTGAGTGATGGCCCGTAATGTTGTTATACCTCCAGCATTGTCGCGCTCGATGGCCGTGGTCGTTCGGTCACCGCTCTACGATACTAATCTAGAGCTCGCAGTTCAAATCTCGGCGCGATCAAAAAGTGCCTGTGAGTACTAATAGAACTCTCACAGTGCTCCGAGCTTGTCAGTGCGCGGAACGGAGGTGCATGCTAGCAACTGCACTTCCGAAAAGTAGATATGTTATTGAAACGTCAACAAGGCATAGAAATGCTAGAGATGTTAACGCGCCCATACCCCTGGAGGGGTCAAGGCAATTAACAACATAGTATCTCTTCAGACTTTTCTCGTGTAAACAATATCTTGGATGAAGCCAGACCTTGCTCACTCTAAAGTTGTAGATTAATAGAGTTGCAGGATGAACTCTGCCTGTTAATGGACTTACAAGCTACCTCGTTTGTCTCATTGCTCGTTGCCATGGAGGCTCAGCACCTTACAGGAAGCATGGTGGTTCGATCCTGAAGGAGCTCATGACAGTCTTTCACCAGTCTTGAAGAGAGTTTATATGTTGATAGCGCCCTAATGATTGCCTAGCTATCTATGTAGATAGAAATATGTGCGCTGCGCCGCGAAATCTTTTTTAAGAGTCACCTTGTCACAGAACGCAATGGTATCGATCTCGGCTTGAAAAATGACGATGCCCACAAAAATTTAACAACTTGTGTTGTCTTCTCCCTGTGGTACGGGCGTAATAATAAGCCACAGTATCTCCCGCAGGTTGGCCGGTAAGTGAGAGCAGGAGGTGCATGCTGGCAACGCTGAAACTGATGTATGCCAACAAAACGTCAGCTAGGCCACATGAAATATTTGACGCGCCATGCCCTGCTAGGTCTTAGGGCAAATGAGTATAAATAACTCAACAGTTCAGTTTTATATTTATCGGAAAATCATATGATAAACCTAAGGTATTTCTTAATTTTCTCAGTTCAAGACCGAATTATAAAAATTCACCACACCACCGTTGACAACGGAAACGTCATTCTTTAGCACGCGAAACCATTGTTATAACTTCGCGGAGCTGCTGTTTCTATGAAACATTGTTTAATTGGTATTCTGGTTATAAAACGAAATATAATTTTATTGTAAAATGTCCCCTTTATTGAATTTCTGTCAATCTGGCAACCTTAACCTAAAATAGAATCTTCCAGTCGGTCGAGATTCAAACCATTCATCAAATTTACAACCACGGATGAAAAATATTGGCGCGAAGTGAAAGAATATTCTACTCATCTATGGACGTTTGCACTCACGTCCGTAATTGTGAGTATTGAGTTCGAAAAGTTGGCGCGAAAGAAGATTTTATTATTTTTGTTGTTGGGCTCATTGATCATTTTTAACACGGGCTCAAATAAAGCTTTGCAAACGGTGAATAAGTCTAAATCACGGACTGACCCTGTGAAAACCTCTATTGAATCCATGTAAGTTCATCAGTCGATGAGCTTGTGAATCGACGATCGTATGAAAACGCCCTTATTCGACACATTACAATATTGAAAACAACACTAAAGATGAGTTCTCATGTCGCAAATATTTGTTCATATTTTCGGGGAAATATTTGTCCAAAGAGATTAATTTGGCAAAGTAGTCTTGCTGCTTGTTCACATGGCGATAAATAGAAAGAAAATCTCTTCGCTTCATACGTACTATACAGCAAATATTTTTGTGAATATTTGCATTTTTTGCCTAATATCTGCCATTTGCTGCCAAATATTTGCCACGTGTGAACTCACCTTAAGTTTCATACCATCACGGTTTTTGAAGGGCATAGTTAACATTCATTTGATTCCACCGTAGCTCGGTTATCCGTGGTGTTCTTCGTTGTTCGGGATTGACGTCTGTCAAATATAAAGGCGCCTCAGCGAGCTAAATGGCTGCACGAACTTGTTGTAGTTCGGGTCGGAGATGTTTGCCATTCGCTGATCCAGTTCTTACCATGTTTAGTGTTAGTAGTCTTTTACATCGAGTTCTCTGATGTCTCAAAAATTGGTTTTACTGTTATTTTTAACAATTAACCTAATACTACTTTTGTACAGATTACATGCCTAATTTTAATGTGGCAGCGACAATAAAACAAGTCAATTTCCCCGCAGGAGTTGTTAAATCGAAATAAACAAACTATGTATGCATATGTCCTACAGGACGAAAGTTTGGTCGATATTTCATTCACATTACTTATCTAATGTTTGTATTATAAAAGAAACACGACCAGGTCAAACAATTCGAATAGCTAAAGCACTTTGGAATAGTATCAGTGATTCACTGATTATATTCCAATCGATATTAGACCTGATACAATAAAACAATTTGTAATTTTTAAAATTACAACTAGTAATATTGAGAATACATTTTTTTCAAATGCATCTAGCATTCCAACTAATGAGCTATATCAATCACCGCTAGACACATTAAACATTTCCTACTAGTTCAATCCAACCGACACGTGCATTGGTTATCCACACATATAAATCATGCTGTCATTATTCTAATTACACTTTCCTCATTATCTTATTAATATTCAATTAACATAAACTGTCACGCATTGTATCCATCTACATATTTGGAGAAAAATTATTATTTTTTTGCGTTGATGTATTTCTACGTAGACATTTAATGTTGTTCGATATTTCGAACAATGTAAGTGGCATTTTAATTGCCTTTCTTTTTTAAATTAAGTTTCTCACCTAATTGAGGGAATTGAACCTCAGCTACTTTCACGAACCTCCGTACTTATTAAGTGGTCAATTTAATGTACATTGCATGTCAAGGGATCATGATGAATTTGCCGTGCCGATTATCAAACCAAAAAAAAATAACCATCCAAATCACGGTATGATCATTTAATAAACTCACCTGTTGCCGATATAGCAAGAGTGCGTGTTCATTAAATCATAAAGGGCTGGCCGCATGATCGATTGCTACTTTCGAAAAAAGACATGACACTATGTCAACAGTTGCAGACGACAATGTTGATCAATCAAAGATCATTACCGACATTTACTCGCGTCTTAACAATGTCGTATAGAGATTACCTGAGTTGCTAGTGAAAGTTTACGTAACTTTGTTTTCAAGTAGAAAACGGGTTATTATAAAACTTGGGGTATTATTCAAGATAAGTACGCAGAAATGAAATGGTATCTGCCAAATACAATAGGTAAATATGTAAGTAACGTACTAGTGTTACTCAAACGTATCAATGCTTTGCATATTTTAGTTAATTAAGAGTGCGTACACTCCTGAACATTTTTGGAAACATTCAAGCACATGCAATAATAACAAGCAAGGCATGCGCGTTGACTTTCGAGAGCGCATTCTGTTTGTTGTTATTGCATTTTTCGGAATGTGCTCAAATATGATCAGGCGTGTACGCACTCTCATGTTAATGTAGTCGGTAGCGTAATTGCCAAAATTTTGAGAGTTTATTTTATTTTGGGATTAACCTATTTTGAGCAGAGCGCGTCAAATACCTATATATCTATGTATTTTAGCAGTATGTACAGAATATTTTAATGTGTATGTTCTATTGTAAATTGTATCCTTTAGTGACTTGTACCTACCCTGGAACGTATCTAGCCACGAACATAACTCATCCATCGCAACAAAAATGATTCACGTTTTGAAATATCCCTGACTTTGAATTAAATGATGTAAATAATTCACTGGGTAAACAATTAGAAAGATAGATGAACTCAATAATGGTCACCATTCGTTTTTATATGAAAACCTGAAAATCATTTAAATTGTATTATTTAAATTGCAGTAGCTGTAATACATCTTAGGAGCGTTCTTTTGTACTCTAGTGTAGGGTGTAGGCCCCCTCTCCCTCTTCTCCCACCAATCTTTTCCCTTTCAAAAATGGTTAACTCCAATTCGCTCTACGAAAAACAAGTATGTAGTATGTACTAGTATGTAGTACAAGAAGCCTGTTATGTGCATTTTTTGTATGGATGATATCAAAATGCCCAAATTTAAATGAATGTACTATTATTAAATATTACGTGATTATTACGAATCTTGGAGATATTATTGCCCATGGTGTTGCATGCTAGTAACTGCACCTCCGAAAAGTAGATATACTATCTAAAGGTCAACAAGGCATAGAAATGCTAGAGATGTTAACGCGCCCATGCCCCTGGAGGGGTCAAGGCAATTAACATATGGTGTTGATTATCGTTGGCCATCAATACTTTTTACCTCGGATGTGTTTGAGGGATGCAGGGGTGTGCTAAGTGTTACTATAGAAATATACTATTATTAATCTATTTCGAGAAGATATCAAAATTCCATTATTTTTAGTTTTCTGTGCTAGTTGAAAGCCACCTTTCTGTATGTTTTCATATTTCTAAGTGTAACGGTCTCGAAATGCAAGGGGGGTGGGACAAATTATGATCTCATATTTTCCCCTCTACCTCTTTTCCCCGTTTTTCAAATTTGGTGAAAATGCCGAAAATATAATGTACTCGGTAGTACCTTGCTCATGATACCCCACTTGCCTATACCATACGAACAAATTTTTTTTACCTTTATTTCCCCTCTATGGGGACCTCGCCTTAAAGTTAGTCTATAACGACGCATCGCTTTCTTCGGCGAATTATGAGGTTGGTGCAGGTGAAATGTATTCAGCAGTAAATTTTTGAACAGCTGTAACTTTTTATAAAGATAATTTTATTAATCAAAATAGGTACCGGCGGATGCGAAACACTGGTCCCAGCGAGATACAAGCGCATTCATTCATGTTTCGTAGAAGTCCGAGTTTCTGGTTCGAAGAAACTCCTCGAAGGCACAACTGTTTTCCTGTCAAATGTTTAAATAAATTTTAATCTGTTGGCGAGAAAAGTCTGGTGAATATGGCGGGAGAGGAAGAGTCTCATAGCGCAACTCGTTCAATTTTTGGATCGTTGTTCTCGATACATGCGGTCGCGCGTTGTCATGAAGCAGTATAACTCCATCCCTATTGACTAGCCTAGGTCGTTGAACTGTCAATTTCTGATGCATTTGGTCCAGTTGAGCGCAGTATTTGTCAGCATTGATAGTTTCGCCAGGTTTCAGGAACAAATAGTGGATAAATCTAACTACACACCACCAAACAGTCACCACTATTTTCTTTGGATGAAAGCTGGGTTTTGGCATGTGTCTTGGAGCCTCATCGGCATCTAGCCATTGGGCCGATCGGCGACGATTATCGTATAGTATCCACTTTTCATCGCAGGTCAGAATTCGGTTCAAGAACGGTTCGTTTCTGTTGCGGGAGAGAAGATAACTGGAAATCTCCATTCGACACGCCATTCTTGCTCGGTAGAAGCATGCGGAACCCACTTGTCAAGCTTTTTCACTTTTCCAATTTGTTGTAAGTGGCAGCAAACTGTCGAATGGTGCACGCTCAATTTCTCCGCAAAATCCCTTATGGTTTGGCGGGGGTCAGACTCCACTAATGCATGCAGCTCATCGTTATCGATAAATGGTCCAGGGTTTCCATCCGGCTCATTTCGGAGGTTCATATCTCCGGATCGAAATTTTTCGAACCACCGCTGAGTGGTTCGTTCGTTAACCGTATCAGGTTAACTGTTGATATTCCTCGTTGCTTCCGTTGCGTTGTGCTCTAAATTAAATTAGTAAAGGAAAAATTGTCGTTTTTCACTCTCTTCCACTCGCTTTTTCTTTTTTTTTACAAATAACCATGAAGTGCAAAACCGAAATGACTTCATAAGCCAAGGTAGCAGTACTTATACGAGTACTTCGACATGTCATATCACTAGTGCCGCCTGGTGGCAGTTTGATACATAAAAATCGCAGCCAAATTCATGTCATTGCGAAATCCGACATTTCATCTGCGCCAACCTAATATAATAATTCTACACATTCCCACTAAATTTCATATATGTGGCTTCAGCCGTTGGTGAGATATTCCGTCTAGGACGGACAGATATTTGACCGATTTCATAAGGGTTTTGTTTTTACTACAAAACCCTAAAAACAAGGTATGATGCCCTTCCCGTTTCAGTTGAATCTATTACACCATCTTGTCTTAACCTCTAGTGGCGCATAGCGCATCAACCACTCCTGCGCGCCATCGTACTCTATTCTCGGCAATGGGGTGCAACTACCTAAACGACTTGCCCAGCGCCTTACACTCTTTTGCCACAGATTGACTCCATGTGATTTTAGGACCCCCTCTTAGTTGCCCTTGGTTGGAAATGTGGTTCCTCCTCATGGTATGCAAAGAAATGCAGTCATTCTTCCGCAATGTGTGGCCTATTCACTGCCATTTTCACATGCACTTCAATTCGTCGATTGGCATCTGACCCGTACACCGACTTCAGTTGATATTGTTTCGGGCCAGAAAATTCTTAGAATTCGACGAAGACATGAGTTGATGAAAACTTGCAGTTTTTTGGTATCCCTTACGGAAACTTTCCATTTACTGCTCCCATACGAAACCACAAACAGTACCAGGGAGCCAGTGCTGCCAAATTGCGGGATTTATCCCAAAACGAGGGATATTTGGCCAACACGAGGGACAAAAGGATTTTTCCCAATTTTGAGGGACATTTTACGTTTTCGGGGGATTCACACATTTGCTCATAATAGCTGCATTCGATTCGTTTTGGTCTGACCCATGAATGAATAAAACAGCCTGGATCTCAAAATCTAACAGTTGGTAGTACTTGCTAAAATAAGAAGAAGACAACGTCAAAGTGATGGGAGTTGTCAGATGGGAAATTGGTAACATGAAGGATTTCACTGACGAGTCTATATACCAGCAACTAGCAGTTCTCGCTCAGGCTGTTTTGATTCTTCCCCACGCAAATGCTGACTGTGCCACTGTCGTCACGGACACCAAAACCAAAAAACGAAACCGAATTGGCAACAATCTCCTCAATTCCATCTGCGTGACAAGAGCTGCTTTTAAAAGCAAAGCTATTGATTGCCGAACATTTGATCTTACAAAACAACATCTGCAAAAACATAATGCTCACATGTATGATTAAGTTGCTCCAATATCTAATTGCTAATAAAATTGATAATTTTGGAAGAATGGTCTCTTATTTATTCTAAATACATATTAATATTATATTCCTTGTTTTTTCTGGATATCGAAAATGATCCAAACGAGGTTTCATGGATATAAGAAATTCATCCTTAATGCTGTTGTGAGTTTTTATATTTGCTTTTTATTTATTTTTGCAATATTATCAACGTTTCCCCCGCAAAATGTTAAAAAAACTAGAGTTGAGGGATTTTTCATGTTATTGTGGGATTTTTGGCCAGCCTGCGAGGGACAAACGTCTGAAATCATCTGGCAGCACTGCAGGGAGCGAAACGGGCTCAGCTTGGTCTTGATGCTGAGATAATTGCTCTGCCAGATTTTGGACAGCTTACCGTATGTGCATTTAGCCTGCTTGATACGACGAGAGATATCCTGCTCCGTACCACCATTTTCGGCGACAATGCTACTCAGGAAGACGAAGTTGTCCACCTTCTCCACAGGCTGCCCATTAATATTGATGGCAATAGGTGTCGGATTTCTTTTTCGCAACGGCGGGCTAAGAACCTTGGTCTTGTTGGAATTAATCTTTAGCCCAACCTTGCTTGCCTCCCTCTCGAGATCTAACGCCATTGCGAACAGATCCATGATTTTGTGCGAGAGTAGGCATATGTCGTCAGCGTAGTCAAGATGTTGTAGATAAGATGTCAACGTCCATTTAATTCCTCTGTCGAGTCCGGATAGGGCTGCATGCAACACATCGCCGATCACAATGAGGAATAGGATCGGTGGGAGGATGCACCCCTGCCGAAATCCACTGCAAATCTCAAAGTCCCCCGACACCCTACCTTTATGCAGAACACGACATTTCGCGCCGTCATAGGTTGCCTTAGTAATAGCCACAAGCTTCTCAGGGATGCCTCTCCTGCGCAAGGCCGCCCATATAGAATCCCGGTTCACACTATCGAAAGCCTTTTCGAAATCGATGAAAAGCAAGTGAAGCGGAGAATCGTATTCAGCGCATTGCGCGATGATGATTAGCAAGGTGTTAATGTGATCGACACGGGAGAATCCGGATCGAAAACCAGCCTGCTCTTTATCAATTGTGCTTTCTAAGTGGGCCTTTAGTCTTTCCAGGACGATTTTAGCTATTATCTTGGCAGCGGCAGGAAGCACGCAAATGCCTCTTCAATTATTACAATCTGTGAGGCGACCCGTCTTCGGAAGTTTGATGATCAATCATTCCTTCCAAATTCATTCATTCAGTGGGAAAGGTCACTATATTCCACGATTTATCAACAAGTGGGCGCAGAAATCGTAGCGACTAACGCGCATTTTTATTTTTTAGCTAAATTATCTATATGAAAGGGAACTTTACCAGAGGTTACACGGTGATGATGATGTTGATCTTTCCATCACTATCCTTCACCGATTGTTGGCAGGAGTTAGAGCACCTGTAAACTCCTTGATGACACCTTTAAGTTGTTAGTTTTTGCGGCTTCGGCTGAGGCTAGAAGACAAGTCCCATAAACTTTTTTATCGTGTCGCCCACTACGCTGAACTTCTCGAGCTGCTTCGATTGTCGTCTGCTGCTGTAGCCAACTGAACCTCCAACTTCTTTGTTTCAACAATCGGCTGCCATAAAGCGTCGGCCATCCAGGGCAGGGCTTATTCCGGCAATCCGAGTTTGTGCGAAGGTATCTGCGCTCTCAATGTATGTATTTTCTATGACATACCATTTCATTTATGTCACTATCTGGGTGACTTGTTATCTCAGTTGCTTTTTGCGCAAGATGGTCATTATATTGTTGTAAGACAGCTGGCAGACGGTGGAAAAAGTGGACAATTTTTGCTACCTCGGAAGCGTAGTTACAGCAGATGGTGGAGCGGATGCTGATGTACTGTCTCACATCAATAAGGATCGGGCAGCTTTTTTCAGTTTAACTCCTTTCTGACAAAACAAAAAAATCTCCAGACATACTAAACTCAGGATATTCGAAAACAATATAAAATCTGTGCTTCTTTATGGCTGTTCAACTTGGAAGGTGACCAGGGCGATAACAACTAGATTGCAAAGTTTCGTGAACCAGTGTCTACGGCGCATCCTGCTCATACGCTGGCCGGAGGTCATTTCTAACGACGACCTCTTGTTCATTACTGGCCAGGACAGGATAGGCACCTCTATAAAAAGGCGAAAGTGGCAATGGATAAGTCACACACTCCGAAAGGGGCCGGAAAACATTGCTAAACAGGCCCTCGATTTGAACCCACAGAGAACCGATGCAAGTCGCCGCGTTGGACGACCTAGAAACACCTGGAGAAGATCAGTTGAGGTCGAGGGTAAGTCATTAGGCAAATCGTGGAGACAGTTGAAGGCGATGGCGGCGAACAGGACGAGGTGGAAAGTCGGCGTGGTTAATGCCCTATGCCCCACAAGGATTTGACAGGATCCAGAGAGAGAGAGAGAAGACACCTGGACTTTTTAGTCGAGCGGTGTTGAATTTGCGGCACCTGGATCTTTCGTTGCTAGGACGGCGCACGGCTGCAATACGCAATCGAGCATTAGCGATCATAAGATAATGGTCTCTTCCCATCCCAATATCGGCGCCTTTATTTCGCACGTCCAGGAGGCAACTCTTGAATCTTTTACTAATGGCAAAGTCGATCGGATTTTGTGTTCTGCGCCCATCAACAGAGGACCAACTGATTTTGTGGTGGTCCTTATGATCAAACATAGTACATACCACCGATGAAGAGACTGTGAAAGTTACAGAACTCTACAAATGTTTCACTGTTGTCGTTGCGATCCTTAGTTTAGTTGTTCGTAGAAGGAGTCTTTCGCCAAGACATTGTCAGGTTCAGTTTAAGCATAACATTGCATTATTGTAATGTTCCTCATTTTGGTCCGGCGTTCGTGATTCTGTCGGAGACCAGACCTCAGGATAACAGACACTTTCGTGCGGCTTTGGTTAAGAGAAGCCCCACACGTGACCCGCGGCCACTGTCGGTAGTTCTACCGGAGTACAACATTACAGTACTACCCGTTGGAGAGATAAATTCTCCGCTATTCCACCACCTTATCTCACTAACTCCTAAGATGTTTAATTTATACTGCAGAAATTCACTCTATAATTGAAGAAATCGTGCGTTTTGGGGTCCTTCCGATCCATTGTTCAGTAGAGTACGCACATTCCAGAATCCAATCTTTTTCATTGAACGATAGCCAAAAGTCGTAACCGTTGAGTCAGTTCTTATCCGAGGCATAATTGACGCTTCGTTAGCATATAGAAGATATCGGATAGTGCAAGTTGCTGGTATACACATCCTGTCCTTTTGTTTGTCGGTTTCTACGAAAGGCCGGCAAAGGGAAAGGCCGTGGTATTATTCTTACACCCCATACCACAGGGGAATGTTTAACTCAACCACATCATCGCACCGCAATTACTGGCGGCTTGACTTGGTTAGCATTGGTCAATGGCCACTGTCGTTCCAGGGGGTGCACACGAGGAGGACTATGGAAGAGAATTTTTGCTCCCTACTTTGAAATTAGTAATAAAACTTGTTCCGATACCACTGTTCCTATGGGAGGCATATGAAATAGTGGGCGGATTTCAATCAAATTCGTTGATGTGGTTTGAAGATAGATACGATTGAATAATATGAAATAAGTTCTAAATAATCTAGAAATAAAAAAGTTGTTCTCACAAAGACGGACTTTTGGACCGGTCATTCTTATGCTACTATATGACGTAGTTGTCCGATTCCGTTGGTTCCAAAATATATACAGCGTGCAAAAGAAAGGAGGCTTTGTACAAAATTTCAGCTCGATAGCTTTCAAACTCAGTGACTAGGGTATAAAAGAAAAAAGTTCCTGGTTAATTATTCGGCTAAGTGACAAAATGGAATGGACCCCTGGCGCCCCTGCTGGAGAACAAAAGAAGGCGCCTATTATCGGAAATGATACCGCCTTATAGTCTGGGGTATAGAAACGGCGCGGATAGGAGGTTCATGCTAGCAACTGCGCTTCTGAAAAGTAGATATGCTATTGAAACGTCAAAAAGGCATAGAAATGCTAAAGATGTTGCGCACCCATGCCCCTGGAGGTGGAGGGGTCAAGGTAATTACAGAGATAGTCCGGAAGGCTGCCGCGTATTTACTACCCCCGTCGCGTTTTCTTTCGGGACTGTAGTTAGGTTATAAAGTTGACATACAATCATGGAATATCAATCCTGCAAATCGGTGGGGCGACCGGTAGCTCAGTGCGTAGAGGCATCAGTCTCATGTCTGCCTACCGGCGTTTCGGGTTCGAATCCCTTCCACGTCAGCGTGGCCATGAATGTTTGTATTGTCTTCCCCCTGTGGTGCGGGGCGTAATAATAAGCCACAGCATCTCCCGACTTGTCGCAAGTAGACGGCTAAATCCGGGAGCAGGAGGTGCATGCTGGCAACTGCATGCTCCGAAACTTGTTTATGTCAACGAATCGTCAACGGGGCCACATGAAACAGTTTACGTGCTCAGCTTCACAAGGGGTTAGAGCAATTGAGTAGTAGTAGTAGTAGATCCTGCCGGAAATGCCTTTTCCGGCAGGATAAAAAATTGGTTGCATTAGCCTCATGTCGGTTTGTAATCAAAATGCATATAAATGTAAAAGGCTGGGCAGGGCATCCGAATATGCAAATCTGGTTCGTTCAAACTTGCCGCAACACTCCGATAGGAGAGCGCGAAAGTGGTGTTTTTGGCCTACCTACCCTCGTCGATATTTGCGCTAAATAAGGTGTCAAAGCATATGTCATGAATGACGTCCTCTTGTTGTGGTGTTGGTGGCAGCTGTGCGCAAAAGTGTTGTTCGAGGTCGACGAACTACCCTCATCGAGGTTTGCGCTAAGTAGGATGTCAAATCAAGGGTTGTTGTTGCTCTAGGAACGTCTGCTGGCGTTGAAGGGGGTTTGGCAGCCATTGGCCGTTGCTGATGAACGGGTCGCTCTGGTGCGTTGAACCGGCAGCCGTGGGAGTGTCAAATCACAGGCCTTGATGTCTTGTTTTCGAAAAACCAATCCTGCTTCGCGAAAGCTTGTCGGAAGTGGGTCAACCTGTAAAAAATGAGTTTGCTTGTACGCCTCAATTACCTTTCCTTTTCCGGCAAGCTTTCGCGAGTGATGATTGGTTTCTCTGAAAGAGGACATCAAGACCTTTGATTTAACACCTTACTTAGCGAAAACGTCGATGAGGGTAGTTCGTCTCCACCTTTGCGCTCTCCTGCCATGGTGTTGCGGCAAGTTTGGACGAGGCGGGATTGCATATTCGGACGCCCTGTCACTTTAATGCAATTTGGATTACAGACCAACATGAGGGTAGTGCGATCAATTTTTTTTTAAGTCTTTTGAAAATCGTCGAAAGGCATTTCCGAATCTGCTCAGTAAGGTTGATATTCCGTGATTGCACATATCGACTCTATAACCTAAATACAGTCCGGAAAGAAAACGCGATGAGGGTAGTAAACACGCGGCCGTCTTCCTTACTATTAAGGCTTTCTTTCCAGGCGACGAGAACACGTCAGCGGTCAACGGTTCCGCGGATATAATCCGCTGGTTGGAGAACAAGCCCTTAAACCTGGTTACGAGTCAACATTTCGTTTTTTGAATTATTACGTATACAAAGCCTTTACCGACGTAATACAGTAATTGCCAAACAAACACTGTACCTGAGTAATATCTGTTAAATTTCCATAAATTTTATTGTATGCTTTTCTGCTACTGTGGCGTTTGTATTTTCATTCAATTAGAATCAATACGCGAACAATAACAACAAACCGTTAATGCACTCCTGCAACTAACTCTCTTCTCACCTGTCTAAAGTGAATGGCAGGCAGCAATTTTATTTTTATGTGACATCCATGAAATATCCGTATGTAAAAGAAAATCAAATCTACGAACGAGTCAAAATTGAGCAAAAATAAAATTGTGAAATGTCTCTACAACATTACAGAGTGCAAAAGATACATAAAAATTAGTGTTTTCGTATGATTTGGATATAACGCGAGTGAATTAGAGCAATGGACATTATGCAAGGGCAGTACTGTGTTTGAATTATGCATGGGTTGAAAATGTTAATTGTGCCATTCGTTCGTTAGATAATCACGCACTTCTGCAAAGTATTACATGTATTTCAATTTAAATTTTTACTTGTTGAATATTCCAAAAGCTAATTCGATTAAATTACAATCTATGCGATTGTATTAGATCGAATGCTGATGTATTGTTGATATCCGATGCGTTCTTTTCTACTGGTCGCTGTTGATCCGTTCAAGTGGATATTTAAATCCTCCGAAGAATTATTCGGCGGAAAATAATAATAAGAAAAGGCTTGTATGCACATTCTTAAAAGGAGTAATACACCAGTCTAAATGTAATTTTGTATTTCGAAATTTGATTCAATGAATCTTCATCGGTCTTTATTCGTTAGGCGTTGACTTCGTGAAAATGACACAACATATGATAATGAATATTCTCATCATGACTAATAGGCAATTTGCTAGAGACAATCAAAGCCTTTCTAAAATAAATTGCAATAATAAATTCATTGAATTCATACACGTACTGAACAATATCTTGACTATGACAGCGGAAACAATAAGTAAAATCTTAGTCATGCTGTTTTCTGGCCAGTTGGATTAGAAAAATGATAGCTTGAGAACAAAGCATCTTATTTTAATGAAAACCTGTACACACGATTGGGAATCGCTAAATTTAATATATAAATTGAATTTAATCAGCCACATATTTCGATTCTTTTGTGTGTACAGGGACTCCTTCTACGAAGAACTAAACGCCGTTCAGAGCAGAACACCTAAAGGTGACATTGTAATGGTTATGGGTGATTTGAATGCGAAAGTTGGCGGTGATAACTATGGGCTCGGACATGCGATGGGGAGACACGGTCTTGGTGATTGTAATGACAACGGTGAAAGATTTGTAGAGTTCTGCAACTTTCACAGTCTCTTCATCGGTGGTACTATGTTTGAGCATAAGGACCACCACAAAATCAGTTGGTCCTCTGTTGATCGGCGCAGAACACAAAATCAGATCGACCATTTTGCCATTAGTAAAAGATTCAAGAGTTGCCTCCTGGACGTGCGAAACAAGAAGGGTGCTGATATTGGGATGGGAAGAGACCATTATCTTATGATCGCTAATGTTCGATTGCGTATTGCAGCCGTGCTCCGCCCCAGAGACGAAAGATCCAGGCCCCGCAAATTCAACACCGCTCGACTAAAAAATCCAGCTGTCTTACAACAATTTAATGACCATCTTGCGCAAAAAGCGGCTGAGATAACTAATCACCCAGATAGTGACATAAACGAAAACTGGGATGCCATAACAAATGCGTACATTGATAGCGCAAATACCATCCTTGGCCCAAACCCGGATTGCCGGAATAAGCCCTGGATGTCCGACGCTTCATGGCAGCGGATTGTTGAAAGAAAGGAGCTGAAAGTTCGTTTGGCTGCAGCATCAGACGACAATCGAAGCAGCATCGAACTCCTTTACCGTCAGAAAGCTCGAGAAGTTCAGCGTAGTGTGCGACGCGATAAAAGAGTTTATGCGAATTCTCTTTTAGCCTCAGCAGAAGAAGCCGCTAGAAGTAACAACTTAAACGCCGTATACGGTGTCATCAAGGAGTTTACAGGTTGTCGTAACTCCTGCCAACATCCGGTGAAAGATAGTGATGGAAAGCTACTTACATATCTTGGAAGAAGATCAAATGAGGCGGTGGAAAGAACACTTCGCCGCGGTCTTGAACCGTGTAACCTCTGGTGAAGTTCCCCCTCATATAGATAATTTAGCTAACCATCAAAATGTGCGTATACGGTCCACTGCCCCGACTAAAGAGGAAATAGTCACTGCAATTATTGCACTAAAACGAGGAAAGGCCGCCGGACTTGACGGCATCCCTGCCGAACTTTATCAAGCACCGCCAAGCGTAACTGCCGATTTGCTGCATCCACTTGTTGATAAAGCGTGGAATACAGAGACCTTTCCCACTGAGTGGAAGGAAGGTTTGATCATCAAACTTCCAAAGAAGGGTAGCCTCACAGACTGTAATAATTGGAGAGGCATTTGTGTGCTTCCTGCCGTTGCCAAGATAATAGCCAAAATCGTCCTGGAAAGACTAAAGGCCCACTTAGAAAGCACAATTGATGAAGAGCAGGCTGGCTTTCGATCCGGATTCTCCTGTGTCGATCACATTAACACCTTGCGAATCATCATCGAGCAATGCGCTGAATACGATTCTCCGCTTCACTTGCTTTTCATCGATTTCGAAAAGGCTTTCGATAGTGTGAACCGGGATTCTATCTGGGCGGCCTTGCGCAGGAGAGGCATCCCTGAGAAGCTTGTGACTATTATTAAGGCAACCTATGACGGCGCGAAATGTCGCGTTCTGCATAAAGGTAAGGTGTCGGGGGACTTTGAGATTCGCAGTGGAGTTCGGCGGGGTGCATCCTCTCACCGATCCTATTCCTCATAGTGATCGGCGATGTGTTGCATGCAGCCCTATCCGGACTCGACAGAGGAATTCAATGGACTTTGACATCTTATCTACAACATCTTGACTACGCTGACGACATATGCCTACTCTCCCACAAAATCATGGATCTGTCCGCAATGGCGTTAGATCTCGAGAGGGAGGCAAGCAAGGTTGGGCTAAAGATTAATACCAACAAGACCAAGGTTCTTAGCCCGCCGTTGCGAAAAAGAAATCCGACACCTATTGCCATCAATATTAATGGGCAGCCTGTGGAGAAGGTGGACAACTTCGTCTACCTGGGTAGCATTGTTGCCGAAAATGGTGGTACGGAGCAGGACATCGTTCGTCGTATCAACCAGGCTAAACGCGCATACGGCATGCTGTCCAAAATCTGGCAGGGCAGTTATCTCAGCATCAAGACCAAGCTGGGCCTGTTTCGCTCCCTGGTACTATCAGTGCTTTTGTATGGGAGCAGTACATGGAAAGTTTCCGTAGGAGTTACCAGAAAGCTGCAAGTTTTCGTCAACTCATGTCTTCGTCGAATTTTAAGAATTTTCGGGCCCGAAACAATATCAAATGAAGAGCTAAGTCGGCGTACGGGTCAGATGCCAATCGACGAATTGATACGCAGGCGAAAATGGCAGTGGATAGGTCACACATTGCGGAAGAGTGATAACTGCATTGCTTTGCATGCCATGAAATGGAACCCCATTTCCAACCAAGGCCGACCAAGAGGGGGTCCTCGAATCACATGGCGTCGATCTGTGGCAAAGGAGTGTCAGGTACTGGGTAAGTCTTTTGGGGAGTTGCGCCCCATTGCCCAGAACAGAGTACGATGGCGCGCAGGAGTAGTTGACGCGCTATGCCCCGCTAGGGGTTAAGGCAAAGTAGTACAGGGTGATTTGTGACTTTTCAACACTTCCGGCGATACTCACATCACTCCCTCTTATGTTAAAAAAAAAAAATAATTATTTACGTCCCGACAAATCTTTGTCTGGCTCAGAGCATCTTCCCCATAAACATCCTGAAGCATTTCTCAAACAGAAAAGATGTTTTGAATCCGCCATTGAAAAATGACCCAGTGCTGAAAAGGTTTTTTTTCGGCAAATCATTCTGTGCGCGTATTTACAATACTTCGACACAATACACTCTTTGCGCTCCCAGTCAATTTTGCAAACTCGAACCTGTTCGAACCTAGTATTGCGGCTCTTCGAAATTTCGAATCTACCACAGTAGCTTGGAAATCTCCCACAATTTAGAATTTTCAAACTCATAAATTATTTTCATCTCAAATATTCATATTCCGATAAATGAGAATCAATTTCCAGTTCCGGTTCAATGCCAAACGATTAAATAACCAGCTAAAAAGTACATATTTATGTCTACAGTCCACTCAAAATAGGTTTTCTACCTAAAAATTCCCCACAATTTTGATTTTGGTTTCATGTCGTTAATTGCTGTGTATTGCAATTGCAGGCGTTCCTTAGTCGTATTAATATTCATTTTAACTAATGCATTATATATTAACTTTACTACCGATGTAAACGGCGCGTCCCAACAAATATTTGTTTTGCATTTAGACACATTTTAATATTCGTTCTACACAAGCCAAAGAAGGGCGTGTGAATGGTCGTATCTTATCTTTCTATGGAAATACTTTAATAATTCATTGAATATTTAAATTCACTTGCAAGTGCCGTGAAAAACGACTTGCCGATAGATGTAGTATTTAGAGCGGCTCGATGTAAATAGGCTTTGAATTGATATTAACACTAATATGTATTACTTAAAACTAATATGAATACGGCGATGTAAACATCTGCTATGTTAACTGAATTTCAACAAGACAGAGCTGTCAAATTCTATTACTACTACTACTCAATTGCCCTAACCCCTTGTGGGGCATAGCGCGTCAACTGTTCCATGTGGCCCAGTTGACGTTTCGTTGGCATAAATTGGTTTCGCAGAACCTCCTGCACATCCATGGCCACGAACATCGTCGTGGACGGGACTCGAACCCGAAACGCCGGTAGTCAAACATGACACATTGCGCTACCGGTAGCCCCAATTAAATTTTTCCGAAGTTGTTTTTTAGGTCCTTGAAATGTTAATCCTACGGAAGTCCAATTTATCTAAAATTAAAAGCAATCACAAACGCAATTCTGTGGACTTTTCTCGTACAATGAGTACTTTTCCATCATCAAAGGACAAATTTTTCACTTTATGGTAGAATCTGTATTTTTTAATTTTTTAAGAACAAGAATAACCGAAGCTGATTGATTCTAAAAATCAATCTTATGTTTTTCTCGACTTGAAATTTGGTTTTACCATTTTGATCTTTTTGCAACTTTAGGAGCCATCGTCATTTATGTGAACCATTTCTACCTGGGGCGACCGGTAGCGCAGTGTGTTGAGGCATCAGTCTCATGTTTGACTACCGGCGTTTCGGGTTCGAGGCCCGTCCACGACGACTTTCGTGGCCATGGATGTGCAGGAGGTGCATGCTGGCAACTGCATTCTCCGAAACCAGTTTATGCCAAGAAACGTCAACTGGGCCACATGGAACAGTTGACGCGCTATGCCCCACAAGGGGTTAGAGCAATAGAGAGAGAGAGATTTATACCTAAAAATTGAACCAGAACAGAGCACGCAAGATAGAACCAACCAAGCTCAAAGCATTTTTAAACTTTTAGATTGATTCCTAATATATTTGGTAATTTCAAATCGAATGAGATTCACCGCTATTCGATATGATCATTAGTTGAAAATACTCGTATAATTTTATTCCCTAGTTTTTTTTTGTTGTTGCGCCAATTTCAACCAAATTTAGAAACGTGGTTTGGCAGTCAATATTATTGAATAATATGGAATTTGGTAAAGATATCTTCAGAAATACAAAAGGTTTTCTGACAAAAATGTACTTTTGGAACGGTCGTTCCTATGACAGCTATATGATAGAGTAGTCCGATTTTAATCAAATTCGGGAATGTGATTTCAATTAAGATACTATTGGTTAGTGTTTAATTTGAAAACGATATCTTTAGAAATAAAAAAGTTATTCTCACAAAGACGAATTTTTGGACCGGCCGTTCCTATGGCAGCTATATGACGTAGTGGTCCGATTCCGTTGGTTCTGACATATTAACTGCGTGCAATAGAAAGAAAGCTTTGTACAAAATTTCAACTCGATAGCTTTAAAACTGAGGGGCTAGTTTGCGTAAAAACAGACAGACAGACGGACAAAGCTTAATCGACTCGTCTCATCATGCTGACCAAGAATATATCTAGTTTGTATGGTCGGAGGTGCTTCCTTCTGTGCGTTGCAAACTTCATGGCAAAGTTGATATACCCTATCACATCCGTGAAGGGTATAATAAATAACTGACCCACCCATTTTGGATCAAGACCTCGAGATAAGTTAGCATCATTTGATTTACTAGATCGTGACGGTGTATTTTGTGCAGAGGTGTGTGATCAGCAACACGCTCAACCGAGTTATTTACCCCAATTGAATATTAATTTAACAGCTGAGTGGGCTCATAGTCCGACACGTAAATCCCCTACTGTACTCAGTAGGAATTGAACCGGGGCCCAGTGCATAGAAGGCTTACGTGCTAGCCATTGCGAATCAGGACTAAATGACTTGAGGAAATCTCAAGTAAGGACGGAGGCCGAGGCATGGTCGTTCAGATCGTCCGTGACACCTAAGTGTCGAAACCTTCTCAGCAAGTGACATCGCGAGCTTGAAAGCTAGCTCAGCTATCGGTAGCAATGGGAGGGATCCTAGAAGAGTCGCTGCTGCTTTGAACTTTGTTACAAAATAACGAGGAACCGATCCTCGCCCCTGCAACTATTACGGGAGCCCTTTGATGGCGATGGGCTCCCACCCCCGACCAAGGGGGGCTAAGCAAACTTATGCGGCTCAGCCCAAGGTCAGGCTCTTATTGGACTAATTTTATACAGAATTGAATTTGCAGAGTTTAAACTTTCGATTAAATCTTTGGTTCGATAAAAGGTGTTGTTCACAGACTCTGTTTTCACTTGATACGATATCGTTCCAGATTAAACGTACGATAAGACAGAGCCTGTGAGCCCTGTTTAACCGAATTTCAACCTAAAAAGTCTTTAGAACAAGTTTCTTGCATCAGCTGTTAGCGAGAATAATTATTTGGAACAATGTTGTTAGTGTAACGTCTGTTAGTTGTTCTATTTTGTAGACAAAAGAAAAAAATGCGTCTAGTATATTTCTTTAGTTTCATTTAGGACCAGCTGAAAAAAATAGCTCCTTGGATCGTGTCGTACACCATCGCTTCCTTCTCCTGGCGTCGCCCAGAAAATTACAAGTTACAATTTCAAAGAAAATCCTGTTATGTAATACGCGGAAATTATACAATATATACGTATAAACGCCTTTTTTTCAGCAAAGATATGTATTTATAAATAATGCGTCATTAATTTTATCATATTAATATTATAGTCATTTCTAGCTCACAAATAAAATCATTAACATTCATAACAACATCCTCCTAGACATAAATATCTTAAAAGAAATTCCTATGCTCAGACGCAAGATAACGTACAACATAACCTTCATTTGACTATGCTAAAAGATATTTGTCATTGAATTTGAACGTTTGAATATCGTTTGCATATTGATGAGTATCTTTCAGTCTGAAAATGACGCGTTGACATGAACGGATGATATGACAAGGTAGAGTTTTTATTAAACGAAATCATCAAAGTGAGTGATCGATAAAGATAATAATAAAACACTGTTTCCAACTACATGTTTCTGATCGAAGCTGACTGAGTAAGTTTTGAAGAATGTATGTGTTCTTGTAAGAATACAAGCAACTTACGATTATTTCACTAAAGATACCGGTTGGTGTTGATTTTAATAATTGAAAGTATACATTAAGTATTCCAGTTATTTTTTCCCGTTAGTGGTAAAATTTTAGGCTATTAAATGTATCGTGGCTGTGTTTGTTTGAGGTCGTTTCAAATAACAACCGATAAATATATTCATAGTAGAGTATATTTTTATAGTATTTATAAATCAAAAAAATGCAACGGTATAAAGATTATAGAAAAAGTAACGAATTTTATATCGGTGTTTTGTGATATTTATAAACAATACTCTTAACAAGACATAATAAAGAGAAATTTGTTTTGAATTAAGTAATATCCGCACAAATCAAATGCATAGTACGTAATATCTGTGACTTGGTTCAAAAACTGGCATTGTCAGAATATGTGATTTTGAGAAATTCCGCTTTGAAATTATGCTGTCCCTTTTGACTGGTCCTAGGACTATTAGCCGCGTTAGTTTCGCTTGATTGCGATCTCAGGTCTGCTATTCCGTTGCGCGGAGCAAAATGCAACGAAAAGTGCACTATTGAGACATATTTCGCTCCAGGGAAATAAATTCCGCTGTTCGAAATCAGTCGTTACTAAAATAGGCTAGATGTTTGGTAGACGTCACAAACATATGTTGACACAAAACATTTAGTTGATTACTCGACGATAGGCATTTGAATTGCGTTACATTAACTACAAATATAGTTTTCCGCCAATACAATACATCTAGTATTCGCAATCAGACGGATAGTTTATCAAATATCAGGGCGCAAACTTTTTGCTCTGGTTCGAAGTATACTGCAGCTTATTTGCGAAATTGAATTCGCCGCAAAACAGTGCCATCTGTTGGATACTAGCAATGTCATCCAATTCCGTTTATGAGCACAATACCATATAGCGGAACCAAAATTTTCGTTGACAAAATGAAGGTTCATTTTACATAGGATTTGACATTTCGTTTTGTTTCTCGGCCAACACAATACTAGGCATCAGACCAAACACGGGTGCAAAGAGCCGCACGGATATGCGCCGAGCGAACTTAAACACCCGCCATACAGATACTTCGCCGTCGCATCGTGGTTCGTGGGAACGAATTGCGGACTCAGTATACTATACATTTAGATAGAAGCGAAATATGTTGACTTTCAAGCAATTGACTTTCAACTTTGATCTTATGAGATCCCTTACGAGACCTGCATTAAAGCCGGTTTGTCGTTTTGAATGAAAATACCTAGTCTAGCCATAAATACTGTTACAAACTTTTTGAAGCACTGTTCAATAAAAGAGGTGTTATATGTTAAGAAATCATTGTTTATTTATTAAATGCATTGTCAACAACGGAAATTGCAACAAGTTATTCGAAGTGATTGCCTTTTGCCTTTACACAAGCCTTTAATCGAGCTGGCCACTTATCTATGGAAGCACGCACGACTTCAATCGGAAAGTTGGCGACTGCATGTGTAAGAGACTTCTTTAAGGATTCGATATTAGAATGTCTTTTAGAGCACGTCATTTGCTCTAAGAAAGACCATAATTCGTAATCCAGCGGATTCAGGTCTGGGCTAGAGGAAGGCCAATCTTCAGCTTTAATAAAATCTGGAACATTTTCTTCAAGCCATTTTTGGGTTGACTTCGCCTTATGATCAGGTGCAGAATCTTGCTGGAAACTCCAAGGCTGATTTTTGAATAATGACGTGTTGAGAGGTTTCACTACACTTTCAAGGACACTTTCTTGATAAATTTTGGCAGACGTTTTGACGCCCTTCTCACAAAAATGCAACTTTGTCACCCCGTTGTAGCTAACACCCCACCAAACCATTACTGAGGCTGGATGATGACCTCTTTGAACCTTTTGGGCAACTTGAGAAGCTTCTCTGGCACTGCGAGCATAAACCCTATCGTTTTGTTTATTAAATGTTTCTTCTTTCACGCGATAAAATTTTTTGTTTCCGAAGAGGATTACGGCGAATTCTCTTGCGCACGGCTTTAACCGCTTGAGGTGTTCGAGTAGTTCGCGGACGGCCACTTCTTTCACGGTCACTTACTCCAGACGTATCATTAAATCTTTCAATAGCCCGATATAGAAACATTCGGCTTATACCAAGGGCAAGCAGAGTCTTAAAAATATCACTTGGTTGCATTCCTACTTTATGAAGTGCAATCACAGCAATTCTATTTTCTTTGTCACCCCAATCCATGTTCACTACACTAAAAATTAAACTCAAATGATGACAAATGCATCAAGCACAAGCGTACTATAGCCAGGGGGGTGGCACTTCATACGATTTAAGCAAAAGAGCATTGCCAATTGATCGCAAATAATCAAATGAAAGTTGCCTTTAGAGGGATAGGGACGGCAACATTTTAAAAAGCTCTTCAAATGCCAACTGCCTAGTACGTTTCATCGTATGAGTAACATACTTGCTATTCCGCATTACCCCTTCGTGTACTGATGGAATCCAACACATATGCAACTACTAGGCAGGCACTCTTAATTCGTATGGAGTCCCATTTCTTGTTAGCAATAATCTCTATTCTTTGCTATAGCGATTAGCTCAATTTTTAAGAAATGCAATATAACGGTTCCTTTTTGCAGGGTTGCCAAACCTTGTAACAATATTTATGGCTAGACTAGGTAGTCTGAGATCCCGTGAATCGAAAGCGGCTTATGTTACGGTGGGAATCTTTTTCAACAATATTTGGATTCTCGAGATAGTTAAGACATTGTTGGTTTTAGAAATGGCATAAGTTTGACGATTGACACAAAGTATTATACAACAATATTATTTTAGATTATTTGAAAATTAAATTGTATGAAACTGTCCGCTTAAACTAATGCCCCCGAAACATGTATATATGTATGCGATTAAAAATAAGATATCTAGAATAAAAAGTCAACTACTACTTTACCTTAGCCCCTAGTGGGGCACAGCGCGTTAACTATTCTTGCGCGGCATCGAACTCTGTTCTAGGCAATCGAATACAACTCCCCCCCACGTCTTACCCAGGGACTCTTTTGCCACAGAACGACGCCATGAAATTTCAGGACATCCCCTTGGTCCACCTTGATTGGAAATGGGGTTCTAGTTCATGGCATGTAAAGCAATGCAGTTATCATCCTTCTTCAATTGTGACCTATCCACTGCCATTTTCGTCTTCGTATCAATTCGTCGATTGGCATCTGATTCAGACGCCGACTTAGCTCTTCTTTTAATATAGTTTCGGGCCAGAAAATTCTTAAACTTGAACGATGATATGAGTTGACGTTAACTTGCAGCTTCCTGGTAACTATTATGGTAGCTTTCTAGGGTCTGCTTCCATACAAAAGCACAGACAGTGCTAGGGAGTGAGCGTCATTCTGCACAGATCTATGATTGTGTGTGGGAGAGTAGGCATATGTCGTCAGCGTAGTCAAGATGTTGTAGATAAGATGTATATTGTCCATTGAATTTCTCTGTCTAGTCTGGATAGGGGTGCATGCAACACATCGCCAATCACTATGAGGAGTAGGATCGGTGAAAGGATACTCCACTTCGAATCTTACTCCCCGTCACCTTACCTTTATGCAGAACGCGACGATTTAATGAAGGAACATTTGACTAATAGTATTCTTGTGAAGAATTAATAGTATTCTTCTGAAGAATACTAAGTACTTACAATGGGAATTACTGACATTGGTGTTTTTTTTTTATCAAAAATATTTCGTTACTTCACCAATGCCAACATTGGCTATTATAGAACTAGGGGCCGGTTTGTCAATATCCGGTTAAAGTGCCGATTAACTAACCAGAACATTAGTCTATCGAAGCGCCTAAGCTTGTGGGTATGCAACGCATCGCAACACTCAAAATAAGACAACGCTGTAGCAAAAATCAGCTGTTCTTGGCGGAATTTTGCCTTCTGTCTATTCTATGTCTGTACCGTCTCTACGCATTCATTTGTGGGTGAGTCGGTTCCAAATTCATCCAAAGCTCTGTTTGTAATGAACCACCTGTAATAAACCATATCCTGGTATTGCTGCGTCCACAGGCGGATCGAAGGCAGCACCTGATGAATACTGCTCTGTCGGTGGTACGAAACCAGAGGCCGAAGGTCCCAAATCACTCGGACCCCGATGCGAACGCGAGGTTATATTTTTTATACCCTAGACTTTTAGTATAGGGTATATTGTTTTTGTCACGACGAAAATATGTAACACCTTAAAGGAGGCTCCGGAGGTATAGCAATGTATATATATAAATGATCAGGATCACCTCCTGATTCGATTTAGCCATGTCTGTCTGTCTGTCTGTCTGTCTGTCTGTCTGTCTGTCTGTCTGTCTGTCTGTCTGTCTGTCTGTCTGTCTGTCTGTCTGTCTGTCCGTTCGCACGATAACTTTCGATGGAATGAAGCTAGAGCCTTGAAATTTTGGTCAATTGTTGGTAGTATGATCTAGTTGGATGGTATTGAAAATGGGCATGATCAGGCCGAGAGAACGCCTGCCTCCCCTATATATGTAAAATACATAAATGTATCTATAACTCCCGATTAAATAAACATAAAAAGCTCTAGCTTTGGCAGATTGCTCATGAGGATAATCTTCTACTCCTCTAAAAAAAAAAAATCGGTCAGCTGAAAACTAACGGCAATTTTCTTACAAAGAGCCCCGTACTACCCTACTTTTCGGGTTTTTTGTCTATAACTCTTGAACCAATTGACGTAGACACCTGATTTTTGGCATGTAACCCTGGAGTAAGAAAATGCTTAAGTTCTAGTAAGTTGGGCATAATCAGATCAAGGGAACGCCTACCTCCCCTATAAATTTCAAAAAATTAAATATTCATTTAATTACGATAACTTTCGATAAAATGACACTAGCGAGTTTAAAATTTGACAAAATGTTGTTAGTAGGATCTACTTGGTTGGTATTGAAAATGGGTAAGATCCGACCCAAGCAACCCATACCTCCCCTACAAATGCAACTTAAATAAGCGATAACTTTTGACAGAATCAAGCCAGCGACTTGAAGTTTTGGTCAAATGTTTGAAGTGATCGGGTTAGTTGGTATTTAAGATGGGTTAGATCAAACCTAAGGAACCCCCACCTCCCCTACAAATGAAACTTCAAATAAGCGATAACTTTCGATGGAGTGAAGCTAGAGACTTGAAATTTTGTATAAATGTTTGTAGCATGATCTTATTTGTTGGTAGCAATGATGAGCAAGATCCGACCCAAGGAACCCCTACCTCCCCTACAAGTGAAACTTAAAATAAGCGATAACTTCCGATAGAGTGAAGCTAGAAGCTTGAAATTTTGTTTAAATGTTTGAAGCATGATCTTATTTGTTGGTGGCAATAATGAGCAAGATCCGACCCAAGGAACCCCTACCTCCTCTACAAGTGAGACTTCAAATAAGCAATAACTTTCGATAGAATGAAGCTAGCGACTTGAAAAATTCGACAAATATTTTTAGAATGGGTTAGTTAATTGATTTTGATAATGGTGGTGGTGGTGGTTGATGGTCGTTACCAATTGGTACTTTTGGTATCACCACTAGGTCTGTATAAGTCTAGGGTATATACGCTCCAGCCTGGTTTTTCTTTTATTATCTCCAATTTTGCCTGTTATTTTTTTTTAGCGACTTGGTTTATTTGTTAGCTCCGGCTGCTCTGATGGTATCGCAGTAACCCTACCCAAATCTAGCCTATATCACTTGATTGCTACTTACATAGAATAATATCGGAATTGTAGGCGACGCTACTGTAGAAAATGATGACGGCATTTGCCAAGGTTCAGAACTTCTTACATTATACTCGTACATACATATGTACATTATCAATTGCATTAATTTGGCGGTAAATGGAACTTTTACAATTGTGCTAATATGAGTAATCATTACTAATCCAGTCTGCCCAATGGGGTAATTGAAATCTGGCACAAAAGCAAAAATAGCACCGGTATTTAATAATTCATACATATTTTAACCGATATAGGAAGATAAACGACTAAATTCATGAGTCATCTTGCCTGAAGCGCATCTAACTAGGTTAGCGAACGGTACAATATTACCATCGTAAAAAGTCAATTTCATTACAAAAATGGTTTGAAAATAACTTTGTAATCGTTCGTCATCTGTGTCTCATTTTTCTATCAAATATTAGGTAATTTCAAGTTAATAACTTTGTAAAATGATATCTGAGAAAGTTCATTGTTAGTTTAGATGTTATGATTGTAACGGTTTTATATTTTTTGAAAAACTGATTCAGTTTTTCTACAGAAACTGATATCATTCAAGACAATAAATCAAGCAAATGTTTCTTTTTTTCATTCGGTTTATGGGTAATTTGTGCGTTTTTAAACGAAGAATTTACCTCATCCATCCGGTTTTTAGAGTCTCTTAACAGCCTGTTTATACTACAATATATTGTGCTACTTGAGGCAACTTTTTAAAATATTTTTATGTGACGTTTCCCACACAAATCGATGCAAAAGAATGTTTAAGCGTTTGCCATCCAGGAGAGTAGCATTCAAAGATGTTAAAATGGGGTAGTGTTGGTATATATCTATGTTAAACAGTGTAATAAATAGCTATCTTCTCGATTGCACATTTGCAAAGGATATTTCCCAAGTCAAGTTGCAAATATAAGTAGTATTTCCCAATGTGCGCCAACATAATCAGCGCAGCCAATCTTATCTTTTTCTGGAGACTGTTGAATAGCTGTGAGTCATAAAATTGTGCGATATTCCACAAATTCCATGAATATCTCTTCAGAAGTATTTTTATGTCTCTGCTGAAGAAGCATTCCTAATCTTTGCATGGCAAAAAACTCCCATTCATGGACGGTCGGCATCATCATCATCGTTGACGTCGCCAAGAGCATCACCAACATCATCGACTTTCCGTTTCAGATTAAATTTCCCCGACTTCCTCCATAAAAAACTTATTCATTCCGAGATTCTTTATTTAAAATCTTTTTATATTCTTTAATAGGGTATACATTTCTTGGAAATTGTAGGGCTTCTGGATTATTTTCACGGTTTGCGGCCAATGTTTTGGAATCGTTTCGGTATGTTTGGAAATTTGTAGGGAGTAATTAATTGATTTGTAAATAAACAAATAGGTGAAAGTGATAAAAGAATTAAATTGATGCACTGAGCACTCAGAGTTTTTCGGCCCAGTTGCATTTTCGCGGTGAGCTCAAGGATATTGATGAGTTCTGTGTATTTGTGTGTTCAATTACAATAAAAATAAAAAGCGCACATGCACCAACAAATCGAATGGAAATGTAGAGTAAACACGTGGATTTGTCTTTCGAATAATTCTCTCAAATTTTAAATTGACAACTGTTCCAACCAAATTATCGATTTTCCGAATGATTTTAAAACTTTTCCGAATCAAAATACGCAATGCACTGAACGATTTTCCGAATGAAATTAACGACTCTTCGGGTGAAATTTACGATTTGACGAAAGAAATTGACAGGTTCCCGACTGAGACTTAACGATTTACCGGTTTAAATTAACGACTATACTATACTATACTCCGAATCTCCGAATATCTACAAAAATAAGTTAAAAATAGATTAATCTAAAACATTGGAACCATTTTGGGGGCCGGTAATTCAGTGCGCTGAGGCGTCAGTCTGATTTCTATTTCTCATCCTACCGGTTACGGGTTCGAATCCCGTTGTGGACATGGATATTTGTGTTGTCTCCCCCTGTGGTGTGGGGCGTAACAATGAGCCACAACCTTTCCCGACTTGTGGCAGATGTGCGGCTAAATAGGCAGGAGGTGCATGCTACCAACATGCATCGTTCGAAGCTAGTTTATGCTAACGAAACGTCTACTAGGCCATATGGGAATAATTGACGCGCTTTGTCCCACTAGGGGTTAGCCAAATAAATAACAAACAAGCTTGCCGGAGGTGTGATATCCTTCACGTGTTTTGTGGTACATTTGCCACTTTGAAATTAGTAGTGAAACTTGTTCCGATTTCACTGTTCCTATAAGAGGCATATGAAATAGTGGGCCGATTTCAACCAAATTTAGAAATGTAGCTTAGCAGTCAATATGATTGATATGCAATTTCATAAAGATATCTTCAGAAATAAAAAAGTTTTTCTGATAAAAACTTGCTTTTGGAACGGTCGTTCCTATTACAGCTATATGATAGAATAGTCCGATTTCAACCAAATTCGGGAATGTAATTTCACTATAAATACTATTAATTAATTTAAAATTTGAAAACAATATCTATAGAAATAAAAAAGTTTTTCCCACAAGGATGAATTTTTGGACCGGTCGTTCCTATGGCAGCTATATGACGTAGTGGTCCAGTTTCAACCAAATTCGGGAATGTAATTTTGCTAAAGATACTATTGATTAGTGTGAAATTCGAAGATAATATCTTTAGAAATAAAGTTTTTCTCACAAAGACGAATTTTTGGACCGGTTGTTCCTATGGCAGCTATATGACGTAGTGGTCGGATTTCAACCAAATTCGGGTATGTAACTAAGCTAAAGATACTATTGATTAGTGTGAAATTTCAAAATGATATCTTTAGAAATTAAAAAAGTTTTTCTCACAAAGACGAAATTTTGGACCGGTCATTCCTATGGCAGCTATATGACGTAGTGGTCCGATTCCGTTGGTTCCGACATATACTTGTATATAGCGTGCAATAGAAAGAAGGCTTTGTGAAAAATTTCAGCTCGATAGCTTTTAAACTGAGGGACTAGTTTGCATAGAAACAGACAGACATATGGACAGACGGACAAAGCTTAATCGACTCGTCTCATCATACTGACCATTGACCAAGAATATATATGGTTTATGTGGTCGGAGATGCTTCCTTCTGTGCGTTGCAAACTTCATGACAAAGTTAATATACCCTATCACATCCGTGAAGGGTATAAATATAAAACATTGGAAAACAACTATGTTCATACTACGTCGTTATATTTTCACTTTGTTTTGGAACAGTTGCCCGCATTACACTAACAAATTATTCCCGGTAGTTCCTGACGGAGTTCTGATGCAGGGATCCTGTTTTCTTAATATGGTTCTGTTTTTGTTCAGTTTATTGGTTGAAAGGTTAGATAGCGCAACATGACTTCTGACGATTTCAGATCAAAAGTTATTTATTTTTGCAATTGTGCTGATTCTACTACCTCAGTTGTATTTTCTCAAATAAATTTTTATACAAAATATATCGCGGTTTGAGTTTACTGTCGATTTTTGTATTGCTCCGTAACATTAAAAACTGTTGATTCTGCGGTCCTCACTTTTGAGACTTTTTGTTCTGGAAATGTTCTGCGTCGTTTCGTAGCTATTTATCCTGTTCTATTCTGATCCAAAGAGATTATATTATATATTAATATTATTTTATATAGATTATATTATTATTATATTATGTATTATTCCTCTAAATTTTAAAGTAGCATTATTTTAAACATAATAATGGTTGAAAATACAAAAGCGATCAAATGTTTCTGTACAGTTGCCCTTAATGTAGGATCTATAATTGGAATTTGTTTTTGTGAAAAGAATTTTCGGTATCCTTGCCGAAATATTGGTTTTAGCTCCTCCTTTGTTGATATTTTAGTAAGTTGATCTTGTATTAATATGGATTCTTCTGAGTTAGATTGGATTACTTATGCAAATGGGCTCAAAACCTAGTCGGAAATAATCAATTGAAGAATGTCTTGAAATCTTTTGCTAAAGTCAGAATGAAGTGCCGTTGGAGTGGAGTTCGGCAGGGGTGCATCCTCTCACCGATCCTATTCCTCATAGTGATCGGCGATGTGTTGCATGCAGCCCTATCCGGACTCGACAGAGGAATTCAATGGACTTTGACATCTTATCTACAACATCTTGACTACGCTGACGACATATGCCTACTCTCCCACAAAATCATGGATCTGTCCGCAATGGCGTTAGATCTCGAGAGGGAGGCAAGCAAGGTTGGGCTAAAGATTAATACCAACAAGACCAAGGTTCTTAGCCCGCCGTTGCGAAAAAGAAATCGGACACCTATTGCCATCAATATTAATGGGCAGCCTGTGGAGAAGGTGGACAACTTCGTCTACCTGGGTAGCATTGTTGCCGAAAATGGTGGTACGGAGCAGGACATCGCTCGTCGTATCAACCAGGCTAAACGCGCATACGGCATGCTGTCCAAAATCTGACAGGGCAGTTATCTCAGCATCAAGACCAAGCTGGGCCTGTTTCGCTCCCTGGTACTATCAGTGCTTTTGTATGGGAGCAGTACATGGAAAGTTTCCGTAGGAGTTACCAGAAAGCTGCAAGTTTTCGTCAACTCATGTCTTCGTCGAATTTTAAGAATTTTCTGGCCCGAAACAATATCAAATGAGGAACTAAGTCGGCGTACGGGTCAGATGCCAATCGACGAATTGATACGCAGGCGAAAATTGCAGTGGATAGGTCACACATTGCGGAAGAGTGATAACTGCATTGCTTTGCATGCCATGAAATGGAACCCCATTTCCAACCAAGGCCGACCAAGAGGGGGTCCTCGAATCACATGGCGTCGATCTGTGGCAAGGGAGTGTCAGGTACTGGGTAAGTCTTTTGGGGAGTTGCGCCCCATTGCCCAGAACAGAGTACGATGGCGCGCAGGAGTAGTTGACGCGCTATGCCCCGCTAGGGGTTAATGCAAAGTAGTAAGTATTGACAATAAGCTAGGCTAGGAAAGCATCATCTCCTTTTGGTAATTTTAAAAGACTTGGAAACTGAGAGCATTCTTCTCTCCCCAAATTTTGTTTAAAAAAAAGCTTCACAACAGATGCAGAACTTCTCCTTTTGATTAAATTTATTTAAGGATATGGCTTTATAATATACATATATATAAATATAGTTTCCCCTTTAGTGTCTGTTTCTAAACATGTGGCAAATAAAAGTTCTTGACTATTTGTTCTTTTTTTACGAATATCACATAAGCTAGAAGTAAAACATCGTTATCTGGCAATGTCGACTCATTAAGCTGTACAGAAAAATCTGATGTTTCGAAAGGTCCATTTTGCTAGACACCACTCTGCGTCGATCACAAGCGATGTTCATAAAGATACCCGCAAATAGGCCTGTTTCTAATACCGGGATCCCGGTTTGGTACATATAGCCCTAGGTCGCCGGTTTCACTCCTTCTACATATATGTACCTGCATCCGTTTCGCATATCTGGAACCAGCATTTTTTTTTGTCTATGCACAGTTTCGGTTTCAAATCGAAATCAGGTATGCGAAGGAAAGCGAAAATAGCCATGTACATACTCAATTCGATTTTTATCCTAAAACCTCTAAGCAATTATACGGATATCTTTGACCAACGCAACGCATTGTACTATAGGGTTTTTCAATAGGGACGACGCATTTTGTTTTTGACATTTCTCGAATAAGAATGAGGTTGGCTCCGCAATTCTTTCACATTTTGAAACGTCTGTCTATGCCATTTAATCATGAAGAGATACACGTTTCAACAACATTTGCAAATTATTATACCTATATATATTATATATTATTTTTATCAAAGTTTTGTGTGCTCGAGTCATGGGAAATTGGGTAAAGCGTATTCACTTGTGCGAGAGACATTTGAACGATATCGTATTTCATAATTAATTGCATCGATTGTACTTTCATTTGAAATAAGAATCATTTCCAAGTTTTTTAATTGAAAAAACAAAATGTGTCGCTCTTAATGAAAAACCCTATATTATTATATTATGTACATACGTGCATAGACATATTCATTCATATGCATATCATATTCATATCATACCCAATCGTCCTACTCCCAATACAATACATACTCTCAACTCAGTCTCAATCCTAACAAAACCTATTCATTCATAAAAATCAATTATGTATGTACAATGTATGTATAGGTACATACATATATCTATGTACGTACTAACTACTACGATGTGTATCTCAAAAATCATACAATGCACGACTCTATAAACATTTTGAATGTTAAAACCTGAAGACTCGGTCCGGCAATGAACGAGTCTTTTTTTTATAGAGACCCGGGTATTTGAATATTGAATATATTGTAATATGAAATGCTGAAAAGAACATGTATTGAAAAGATCAGGTACTCAAATCCCGGTACTCAGTACCGGCACTAAAAAAAACGGTACTAGTACCGTAACTAAACGAATACCTGTGAGTACTAGGATACCGCTTGTGGTACCGGTACTTGATATTTTCAAGTACCGGTACCACTGAAATCTCAGTACCGAACAGGCCTACCCGCAAATACTCCGTGCTCTATGGCTTCATCGCTAATCGCGAACAATATGCGACGATCGTGTGTCCGGCAAAACGCACCTAAAATATTCGCATAGCAAATTTTCTACGCGCTAAGTCATTTCATCAATCCTTCTTTACACTGTATTATTACTCAATCGAATTCTTTTTATGATATTGAAAGCTAGTTTATGCAGCACAGTGAATATTACCTCACTTACACAAGGTAAAATGAGTTCTTCGCCAATGGTGTGTGGCTTTCCGAACTTTGCAATCAATCAGGATATGTTATAGGGAGCACTCTCGCCCAGATGTTTTCGCTAACAGTTGTCGCAATAACGTTGCCTTCGAAAAATTTTCTTTCAGTGTTTTGAAAAAACTTAAATCTTTATCCTTTTGGTCGCTATGGACTTTTGTCAAATGTTTCTTAAGCCAAAAAGGTTTCATCGATTCGTTTGATAATGTTTAATTGCAAAGCAAGCACATCACTTCTATTTCACTCGTACGTAAAAATAGCAACCAATGTGATGAATTGCTATTTATATTTTAACTTTAATAATAATGAAAAATAATGAAAATGGTTCACAATTATTTTATTTTATACCGAATGATTCGCGAACCCCCTGACATTGCCCCCCAATATGATATTCCGAACCATGAGGGAACTATGCTCTCATTTAACACGATTCATATTTGGATAGGATGACATCATAGAGGTTTCTATGATTTCGGAGATCAGAATTCTATGTGAATAATAATAATATAATGTAATCTATTGCTTATAATTTTTGGCGTCACTCCACCTGTTGACCAGCGGTCGGGTTTTAACTTTGCTCGGGACACATAACGTCTAATAAGATTAGATAGGTACGAGTACATCATATGAAATTGTCTTATATTCTGCTACATGTTTGAAAGTGTATTGCCCGTTCGTTGTTTTATATTTGTCATTTGGCAGGTTTCCATTCACTCTAAATTGCTTGCATAGTGGGAAGCCTAATCGCCGAAGAGTATTTTAGAATAAAAAGTGAACGCGGATTATTTTGAATGCAAACGTTATTCGACTGGCCTTTTTTACTGCACGTATTCTGCTCAAAGCACATGGGTCGGAAGTGTATATTTAGAATATAGAAAATAGTAAATATGTTAATAGGACATCGTACATCGTAGAGCGGAAGTTTCAAAGGTCTTTGTGCCTATCGTCTCGACGTAAACAATGAAAAGTCTGCGGAGGTTCGTACTTTTCTTGCTACTTTCTAATCCCATAAGAGCTTTTCGCGAATTTTATGCCTACTGATGGATGACAGAAAATGACAAATTCAAGTTTCATTTAAAGGTTATTGATATATGAATCTCTCTCTGGATTCTGTCAACCCTTGTGGGGCATTAACCACGCCGACTTTCCACCTCGTCCTGTTCGCCGCCATCGCCTTCAACTGTCTCCACGATTTGCCTAGTGACTTACCCTCGACCTCAACTGATCTTCTCCAGGTGTTTCTAGGTCGTCCAACGCGGCGACTTGCATCGGTTCCCTGTGGGTTCCAATCGAGGGCCTGTTTAGCAATGTTTTCCGGCCCTTTTCGAAGTGTGTGACCTATCCATTGCCTTGCCACTTTCGCCTTTTTATAGAGGTGTCTATCCTGTCCTGGCCAGTAATGAACAGGAGGTCGTCGTTAGAAATGACCTCCGGTCAGCGTATGTGTAAGATACGCCGTAGACACTGGCTCACGAAAGTTTGCAATCTAGTTGTTATCGCCCTGGTCACCTTCCAAGTTGAACAGCCATATCGAAGTACAGATTTTACATTGGTTTCGAAGATTCTGAGTTTGATACTTCTGGAGATGTTGTTTTCCCAGAAAGGAGTCAAACTGAAAAAAGCTGCCCGATCCTTATTGATGTGAGACAGTACATCAGCATCCGCTCCACCATCTGCTGTAACTACGCTTCCGAGGTAGCAAAATTTGTCCACTTTTTCCACCGTCTGCCCTGAAACACAAATTTCGTTCTGTCTTCCTGGATCCAAGCTCAAGTACTTACTTAGTTCTAACAGCATTGATTTTAAGCCCCGCATTGCCACTTTCGCGGTGCAGGGCATCCGTCATTGGAACTAGATGATCCGATATATTTGAGAGAAGACAAATATCGTGAGCGTAATTCAGGTGTTGAAGGTATTCAAACAGATTCCATCTGGCAATCAGAAACAATATAGGTAACAAAATGCAGCCTTGTCTCATTTCGCTATGTACCTCGAAGGGATCTGAAAGCTTACCCTTGTATAAGACGTGACATTGGGGTCCGCTATAGGACTCCTTGATGATGGATATGACTTTATCTGGAATGCCTCTCCTATGTAAAGCCTTCCAGATGTATTCCCGGTCAACGCTGTCAAACGCCTTCTCGAAATCGATGAACATGAGATGTAATGGGGATCTCCACTCTGCGGATTGTTCAATGATAATTCATCATCATCATCGACTCGTTCTGCATTCATTACTCTATTAGGCATGCGATAATTGTCCATACCATACCATACATGCCCTGCCCATTGAAGTCGTTGTAGTTTGACGATTTTCGTGACTTGCAGCTCATCGTACAGTTCATACAACTCATGGTTGTACCAGATGCGCCATCTATCTCGATCGCACACAGCCCCGAAAATTCGCCGTAGAACCTTACGTTCAAATGTATCTAGCATGTTTTTGGAGGCTTGAGTTAGGGTCCATGGTTTTGTACACGCGATCAGTAAGATCAGTAAGTCTATTCTGGATCCTGACTTGTGAGACGGAGTTGGTCATCGTCATCTTTGTCAGTCGCACTAATTTGGCCGGTATACCATATTGCAGCATGATGTTGTCCAGTACTCCACGATCGATACTGTCATACGCCTGCTTGAAGTCGACAAAGATTTGGTATACGTTTACGTTGTATTCCCAGCACTTCTGGGAGTATCAGTTTGACTGTGAAGAGCTGATCGGCTGTGGAGCGACCAGGTCTGAAGCCGCTTTGATATGATTCGTTCTGCGTACGGTTTTATTCTATTTTCCAGAATTTTCGTCAAAATTTTATAGGACGTACAAACTAGTGATATGCCCCTGTAATTCTCACACCGCAGTTTATCTCCTTTTTGTGAATTGGACAGATGATGCTTCTGCGCCAATCGGCTGGGATCTCCTCGTTCTCCTATACTCGCAGGATTAATTGATGTATGGCATCAACTAGACTCGTTCCACCGAATTTTAGCAGTTCAGCTGGAATCTCGTCAGCGCCCGGTGCTTTATTTCGTTTTAGTGACCGCAACGCGAGATCAACTTTCTCTATTGTCGGGGGTGGGTGGGCCTAAATCAACAATATCGTCGAGAGCTTCTTGTGTGGGGATGTTATATGGTAGGTTCAGAAGCTCTTCAAAATAAGAGGCCCATCGTTTGTTAATGCCATCGGTGTCGCTGATGATGTTTCCATCCTTGTCCTTACAAAGGCTAGTCCTGGGTTGGTAGCCGTTCTTAATTGTATTTACTAGTTTGTACGCTTGTCTGGGGTTCCTATTAGCTAAGTTTTAGTTTATATTCAGCAAACTGCTCGTCAAAGTATTTACGTTTCTTACGTCTAATTATTCTATTCGATATTAGCCGTAGCTCGTCATATTTTTCTCTTCTGGCTCTGGTTCCTCGTTGAATCCATTGTCTGTAGGCCTCGTTTTTTCGCGTCAAGTGAATTTTTGCATTCTTCGTCGAACCAATCATTTCGCGCTCGCCGGGCTTTATATCCCACGACTTTCTCTGCCACATCCTTGATGGTACCCTTGAGTTCTTCCCAGAACCCATGGACGCCTGTGTTGCTGATGTTGTGTAGCATAATTGATAGTCTTTCCTCAAGGGCGGTAGTATACGCCACCGCTGTAGCATCACTCAGAAGTATACGCCACCGCTGTAGCATCACTCAGAAGCTTATCAACCGCAAAGATTTTGGGAGGGCTGATTCTCGATTGGTGCACTGAGGAAATTCTACATCTGTAGGTCGTCTTCACCAAGTGATGATCTGAGTCGCAGTTTTCTCCTCGATAGAACCGGACATCTATCACACTAGACGCCCATCTCCTGCAAATGAGGACGTGGTCAATTTGGTTGACGGTATGTTCGTCTGGAGACTTCCAGGTCTGCTTGTGAATGCGTCGATGCGGGAAACACGTTGAGCTTACGACTAGATTCCTGCTGTAGGCAAAGTCGATAAGTCGCTGGCCGTTGTCGTTACATTGTTCATGGAGACTGTGGCCTCCAGTGGTCCCCCGGTGCCAACTTTCATTTCCGACTTTCACATTAAAGTCTCCCAGCAGCAATTTGACGTCGTTTGTTGGAAGTGAGTCGAAGAGAGTATCAAGGCGGGCGTAGAACTCGTCTTTTACTGCGTCTTCTTTAACTTCAGTCGGGGCGTGCACATTGAAGAATCAAGTCTTAATGCGAATCGCACACACGGATTTCCATCCATTCCCTGGGCTTTACCCGCTTACATAGATTTAATAGCCATAGTTAATTTCTGTTTAGATGGTGAGCTGGTATCAACTCTGACTATTTGCGGAATATTTTCTGCTTCAAGTGAAGGACCTCAATGAAGTGCTCTCTCCACCGTCGCAGTTGGTCTTCATCAGTGACCAGTAGGGACCCGTCTTTATCTTTCACGGGATGTTGAATTGCAAAAGATTTGCCAGTTAATGGCTTGATAAGTTTGTAAAGGGTGCCACTGTCACCACGGTAAGCGAAGCCTCTGCCTTCTCCGCTAATACATTGATGTTGCGTTTGTCTCGTCTTACGCTTCTTTGCACGCCTTTCTGAAGAGAACGGTATTCAGCTCTAAGTTGATCTTGGACTGCGTCGTCAGTAGCTGAGTTGATTTGTTCTTTAATTATCTTGGTGTGTCGAGATTAGAGACTTGTAAAGTTTCGCCGCACGAAATAAATGAGCTCTTAGCGAAGTTCCATATATCATCAATTGTAGGAGTCTCATAAGGTGGTGCATTAGCTCTTCCGTGCAACGCGGTGGACGTCTTATAGATGGATCTTTAAGCTTTTGCACATTAAAACGTGGCAAGATTCTTGCATTTTGAGGGCGATGGATCGCTGCCGTTCGTAAGCGCACTGATATATGAATGTCAGATATAAAATATGTTACACAAGCCGAAGTAGCCTAGTGTGAGAAAGTTTAACAAAGGAATTATACTCTCGATCTCGATTATGTTATCCATTGAACTAGGCTAAAGTAAACCGATAATAAACTTGCCCCTTTGCGATCGAGTCGGCACATTTGACTAAAACTTCAGTACTACTAAAACAAAAACTAACATTGCCTCAGCTAATACATAACCCCATAAAATAAAATTTAGTCGATTAAAATAAGAAAATTTTCTGGCAAGATGTTAGGCGCGTTTTTTTTTGTACAGGACAGAGTAGAACAGGATAAGCGACAAAAAAAAAACGCTATAGAGCAGATTAGAGTAGCGAAAATGAAAACGGGGCATGTTTTTGCTGATAATGTGTCTGGGTTTAGTTTAGCATTCAAGCGTCAACTCAAATTTTAAGAGGAGACATAAATCCTTAAATTTCCTTTACGCAGCAAAATAATTTTCTATGTTTACTATTCCGTATAATTTAATTACTGTAAAACGAACATTTTATTAACAGGAAATTAATTTTATGTAATTTTTTTTATTAAATTCTCTTAAAAATTATTGATCGTATTTCACTTAAATTAACGTTTATTTTTTTTTAATTTCAGGATCAGTACGATAATTTAGGGTTGCACACACATAAAGGAATAGAATATTTAGACAAATATGCAAATTTCGTTCGTGATAGATGTGCAATAGAAACAGAATATGCAGCCAAATTAAGGTAAACAAATTAAAATTAAATTATGTAATAAGCACTGCAAGGTGTTGTGAGCAAGTTTGATTATAGAATGATTCCACTAGAGCGGATATTTTCGATAGCCTATTGGCTATGATACTTTTTAACATTTTTTTAAACCACATCTACATGCTTTTGACATTGTAATGATGTGATACTTTGGTTGTGTTTTTTTTTCAGCAGTCCGGGTCATAGCAGAATAACAATTTCACGCATTACACTAACGAAATTGTTCTATATAGAGTAGGTTGTTAGTGTAATGCTTGCGATTATTGCTCTGCTCTTTATCTGGACTGCCGAAAAATGCAGCTATAGTTTAACAAGAAATGCAAGTTTTCGGAGACTGGAAATGGCTTTTAGGATTTACGATTTTATTTATATTATTTATATTTATTTATGATTTTCGTATATGTAATATATGTAACAATTGGCCAATTTGGCCGGGTACTTTATCTAGTGTGCGGATAGCAATCAGCTCAAATGTAGTCTATCGTATTCACTCGCTCCTGTGGCAGCCAGTTCTACGTACCGGAGCGACCCGTTCATCAGAACGGCCAAGAGCTGCCAAACCCCTTCGATGCAAGAAAGAAGTGCGTCTATGTACTACTCTGTTTTTTTACGAAAATTGGGAGTAATACATCTCGGCGCAACTGCTCTCAATCCTTCTACCGGCACTGAACTTAACCTCGGTCCTTGGATCTGCTGGGTTTGCAACAAAGTGCTGCACCCGAATGCCACATCTGTGAGATGCAAATGCTGTGATGAGTGGTGCCATTTGAGGAACTGCTCCTTGCTTAACCACCACAAATACTGGAATTCCTCCTTCACCGCTAATCAGTGTAAAAATTGAGCAGCAATCTTCTACTTCGTCTAATACGCAAAATTTTTCAACACCGGTTAGCGTCCAGACAGGCTTCCAGTCATCGCCGGGAACTCCAGCAAATCGTTCCAGACATAACAGATTCTCGATGTCTTAGTGTCACCATACACTGTCGAACTCGAACACGAACCTAGTACAAATGTCCTCTGCACACACACTTCACATAGTGATGGGCATAATGACTCTTTTCACTGTGCCAGCACATAAGCTCTGACTCATTCCAATGAGTCGTTCAAAAAGAGTCGTTCAAAAAGAGTCATGCAAAGAGTCTGAAACTTGGGTAATAACATAGTCAATCAAAGTTGTAGATGTGCGACCCCAACTTTTTTTCTCTTTTTTGACCCCAGATTCGGAGTTGGCGACCCCTCCCCCCCAATGCCCTTTAGTTCGAGCCGGCCCGATCGGACCACTATTTCCCTTGAAAAGGGGGCTGCCAGCCTAGGATGGGCGACCCCAATTTTTTTTCTCTTTTTTGACCCCAGATTCGGACTTAGCGACCCCCCAATACCCTTTAGTTCGAGCCAGCCCGATCGGACCACTATTTCCCATGAAAAGGGGCTGCCAGCCTAGGATGGGCGACCCCAATTTTTTTTCACTTTTTCGACCCCAGATTCGGACTTAGCGACCCCCCAATACCCTTTAGTTCGGGCCAGCCCGATCGGGCCACTATTTCCCATGAAAACGGGCTGCCAACCTAGGATGGGCGACCCCAATTTTTTTTCTCTTTTTTGACCCCAGATTCGGACTTAGCGACCCCCCAATACCCTTTAGTTCGAGCAAGGCCGATCGGACCACTATTTCCCATGAAAAGGGGCTGCCAGCCTAGGATGGGCGACCCTAATTTTTTTTTCTCTTTTTTGACCCCAGATTCGGACTTAGCGACCCCCCAATACCCTTTAGTTGGAGCCAGCCCGATCGGACCACTATTTCCCATGAAAAGGGGGCTGCCAGCCTAGGATGGGCGACCCCAATTTTTTTTCTCTTTTTCGACCCCAGATTCGGACTTAGCGACCCCCCAATACCCTTTAGTTCGAGCCAGCCCGATCGGACTACTATTTCCCATGAAAAGGGGCTGCCAGCTTAGGATGGACGACCCCAACTTTTTTTCTCTTTTTTGACCCCAGATTCGAACTTAGCGACCCCCCAATACCCTTTAGTTCGAGCCAGCCCGATCGGACCACTATTTCCCATGAAAAGGGGCTGCCAGCCTAGGATGGGCGACCCCAATTTTTTTTCACTTTTTCGACCCCAGATTCGGACTAAGCGACCCCCCAATACCCTTTAGTTCGAGCCATCCCGATCGGACTACTATTTCTCATGAAAAGGGGCTGCCAGCTTAGGATGGGCGACCCCAACTTTTTTTCTCTTTTTTGACCCCAGATTCGGACTTAGCGACCCCCCAATACCCTTTAGTTCGAGCCAGCCCGATCGGACCACTATTTCCCATGAAAAGGGGCTGCCAGCCTAGGATGGGCGACCCCAATTTTTTTTCACTTTTTCGACCCCAGATTCGGACTAAGCGACCCCCCAATACCCTTTAGTTCGAGCCAGCCCGATCGGACCACTATTCCCCATGAAAACGGGGCAGCCAATCTGGGGCGGGCATACAAAATCAACTCGCACAAAAAGATTCGTTCAAAAAGAGCGATACAAAATCGAACCGCACAAAAAAATTCGTTCAAAAAGAGCAATACAAAATCGAACCGCACAATTGACTCTTTTGACTCTTTTTGAACGTGTCGCTCTTTTTGAACGTGTCGCTCTTTTTGAACGTGTCGCTTTTTTTGAACGTGTCGCTCTTTTTGAATGGCCACAAAACAGTTTATTTAAAACTAGGGTATAGTAGTGGTGTAATTGCTTGAAACAGAATGATTTATGGGATAAACTAAATCGTGGTCGTGTGAACGGTCCACAACCCAAGGCAAAAGCAGTTCACCTTCCAGTCCACGCTCGATACAAGCATGAGATCGAAAGCGTGCCACGATGTCATGTATTTGCCCCGTCAGAACTCTGCTTTACACTGTAGTTGTAGTGGAAGTGGAAGCTATGGATTTTTGTTTGGTTTCATCTAGCTTGAGATGATGATACGTAAGACGAATACTTTTGTTTTAGAATGTTGGGATTGTTTTCTGTATTTGGAGAAACTTGGCTGTGCGGTGGGACGCGACGTAAGTAAATTATTTTTGATATGTTTGCATTTGCAGTCAGCAATCAGCATGGGTTGTTGCGTATATATTTAGAAGTATACACAATGCGTGCATTGCATACTGCATAGAGATGAATATGAATGGATTTAGATGGGATTGCTTTGGTAGTTAATGATGGTGGTTTTGCTTTTAGATAGATACTGGGATGGGATATGAGTGAATGAATGTATTGTAGTACATTATATGTATTGAGAAATGAGCGTGGATTGGTTATGCGTTGGATAATATTTATGCGATGGGCTAGTTTGGGAATTAATTTTACAGTGAGTCATTCATAAATTGAACGACTCGAAGGCTATGTCGTTGTGCCGAATCTTTCGCTCATCCTGTTGAGTCGTTCAAAAAGAGCGACTCGTTACTGTGTTACACATCACTACTTCACATAGATGTGAAAAAAACCGGTCCACTTGTACTAGGCTCGTGTTCGAGCTCGATAGTGTGTAACGGACGGTTTGGTGGGCATCCGAAGATGCTCGTGGGGATGTAGCCTAGGTAGCATAGTGACCGTGAAGGTCGGGCCGTGCTATCTGGCGAAGAAAAAGGCCCTCAACGAGCTAAGCAGTGGCCTTTGCTTGCTGTAGCTCAGTTCGGGAGATGTGGGCGGGGTTTTTGCCGCTCGTTGCCCCTGTCCTTTACGTATTAACAAAAATGCATAGGTCTGGGGAAGACAACACAAACAGTGGAGGTAAAAATGGGAAATATAAAAAAAAATAGTCGATAAAGGATGGAATGGTTGGCGGACGTATTAGACGCCCACGCGGTCGCACCTGGGTCCGGGTGTAAAGGGACGCTCGCCTCTGGTTTCGTACCATCAACAGATCACTACTCATCAGGTGCTGCTTCGATCTGCCGGTGGGAGCAGCACTACCAGACCATAACATAGTTCAGTACAGGTGGTTCATTACAAGTGTATGGTGACACTAACCTGCGTCATCTATCGCCAACTTCGACATGCTCTAAATGCATGCTACAAAACAAAATTGCCGAGTTAACATCATTCATGAACAGACACCGCATCATGGTAGGAGCCATACAGGAGACGAGACTCCACTCAAATTCGTCCCGCAATTCTCATGGAAACTTATAGCTTTGAAGGCTATTAGTTTAGTTAACTTAAAGCCTTAAAGTATAAAATATAACATTGAAATAATAGGTATTAGAAAAGGCCGATTGATAAACGCTGGAGGAGGACTTGCCTTCCTTATTTGTAATTTTGTGCAATATCGGGAAATTGACATCTCCATTAATGATAACATCATGGTAACGTTGACATGGAAGTCTTTAACATCTACATGCCACCGGTATCCAGCTGTCCCTCGGGATACAACGCCAATATCAATCATTTCCTCACTGGTCAACATCGTCTATTTCTTAGTGACTTCAATGCTCACCATGAACTTTGACATTCCAACCTTGAAAACGATCAGAGGCATATCAATAGCAGAACAACTTGATGCTTCGGAATTCTGCCCACTGAATGATGACACTCCCACATGTTCCAGTTCACCTGATATTACGATTGTCAGTGCAGCTCTCTTAAATGAAGTCCACTAGGAGCCGCTTTTAACTCCATCTGACCATCTCCCAGTCGTTATCAGGATTGACATACCAACAAACACTCTACCCGCTCCATACGGAACGTTTGTCAACCACAACAAGGCTGACTGGGACAGCTTTCGATCCTACACCAATGGCAAATTTCTTGCTCTGTCAACTCCAACCGATGTACGCAAGGCCGAACTCAACCTAAAGAAAGTCCTGAACAAAGCGGCTGCAAAATTTATTCCTGCAGGACGAATACCTTAAGTAAGGCCTAACTTTCCTACTTCAGCAGCCAGTTTGGCAGATGAAAGATATCAAATTTGGAGAAATAACCCTGGCGACCCAGAACTCATGAACTGAGCTACGAAATATGTATTTAAGCAATTACCGAACATAAGAGATCAAAATGGAGCAACTATCTGAACAGCTGTAACTTGACAACAGGCGTCAACAAATTATGGTCCACTCCACAGTCCGTGCCCTTTCAAATCCAACAAAACAAAAATTGAATGTCGCTATTCAATTCGGTGACATTACGGTTGGCGACCCCACACGTTGCGCTAGCCACTTCAATAAGCAATTTATTGAACACCGCACATCCGACAGGCATAAGCGCATAATTTGTAGGAAAATTCGCAACCAAACCGCCGACCACACGCCATGTTTTACCTCAAATGAATTAGCTGCTGCAATTAGCAAATCAAAGAACTCTAAAGCCGTGGGACCTGATGCTCAATGGTTATGCTCAAATACCTCGATATGTCAGCATTCGAATACCTTACGGCTAAATTCAACCTGTCCATCTCTTCGCTGATCGTTCCTGAGTTCTGGAAGAAAGGGAGAGTGATCCCGATTTTGAAGTCGGGCAAAAAAGCGACACTCGGCGAATCTTACCGGCCCATTACAATTTATCATCAGTTGCTAAAACGCTAGAGGCTTTGATACACGCTGTTCTTGAGGCCCACATCCAGCTAGAAGATAACCAGCATGGCTTTCGAAGAATGCGCAGTACAACAACGGCCTTGGATGCCATTGCATTTCGGAATCATGTTGGCCTTAACCAGGCCCGCCCATGTCATAGAACCATGTTGGTGGCGCTTGATTAGTCGAAAGCCTTCGACACAGTCAACCATTTATCGCTTCTATCTGACATAGACTGCTCATCTCTTCCAACACAATACGTCAAATGGATGGCCAACAATCTCGCTGGCAGGCTATCCTACACGGAATTTAGAAACAGCAAGGTGAAGTTCAGGAAAATTAAACAAGGTGTTCCCCAAGGAGAAATATTAGCTCCCATCTTGTTTAATCTGTATCTTCCGTTCCGTCGTTCCCATCTCTTGTGGGAACAACTGAAATGCTCACGAATGCTCATGAATTCATGTTGGTCATGTTAGGCTTCGTTTACATGTGAACGCTGAGTCAGGCACCGAATATTGCAAAATTGCATTGAAAAGCACCAACAACAAGAAGATATTTTTCCTGCATTTACATGGCAGACATTTTGCAATATTCGGTGCCTGGCTCAGCGTTCACATGTAAACGAAGCCTAACATCACCAACATGAATTCATGAGCATTCGTGAGCATTTGAATCGAGATAGGAACGACTCAAATGGTCACGAATGCTCATGAATTCATGTTTGCCATGTAAAAGCAGAAAATGTATCTTTTTTTTATTGGTGTTTTTCAATGCAATTTTTCAACATTCGGTGCTTGGCTCAGCGTTCACGTCTAAACAAAGCATGAGGTATAAGATTTTGATTTCAGTTTCCCAGAGACTGTAAAATTTTAGTTTTTGTCGAGAAGTTTAGCTTTTTGACACAATTTCCGAAAATGCTATAACTCTGTAACGGTTATAGAGAGAGTGTCCATTTTGATGGGAATTTTCCACAAATGAAAGATACTGTCTACCATTACAGTGTTTACCGTCTGAAGTGGGACACCTTGTTAATAACAAATACGGTGAATTAAAAAAAAGTCATTTAGGCATATTTTTGTGTGTTTTATCTACAAACGAAAATATACCCTGATTAAATCACCCGTTCTCCTATATGTCGCAACCAAAAATAAGCACCAAATAGACTCACTGGCATGTTTGTTAACCTTATGCCTCACAATACACAATATTATTCGTTAGCAATTTCCGGTAAAAAGAATATGTGGACAATCCAGGAAATATCGTTAAGGAAAACTCTTCCATGAAAACGCAATGAAATACGGTACGACCGGAAATTGAAGTGCCGGGAGGACGGGAATACCAGTATTCTGAAAACATGAATATATATTAACATTCGAAAAGAAAAAATCACATCATATAATTTCATCTAAAAGGTCTTTCCAAAAAATAAGGGAACTTTTTCAACTACATGTCGATGGATCTTCCTAGCGGCAACACTGTCATAACCTTCGGTGTAGCTGTTTGTTTACAGTTTGTTTATATCTCCGATTTACCAGATTAACGATGCAACGTCAAATTGAGAAAAATATTCATGGATCATCACAAAAGTCTAGTCATCACAGTGGGTTCGAAAAGGATCTCTACGCCCAAAAAAGCGCGACTATTCAATCCACTGTCAAAGTGATAGTCACTGGTTTTTTTTCGATTTCAACAGATTTGGCCATTTTTAATTTTTATTTCAAGCTCAAAAAGTCAACTGTCGTTACTGCGAAGGCGTTTTAAAAATGTTGCACTAAAACGAGATCACAGTTGTGGTTGCTTCACAATGACGATGCTCCTGACTGCTCAGCTTTGTTAATTCGTTTTGTGTCAAACATCGAATGATGTTCCTACCACCTGAACTTTGTTCCCTGTGACATTTTCTTTATGATTGATAGAAAAAAAAAGAAATATAAATGGTGTGGAAATAATTTTGATACTTTTCCGCATGAGCAAGGAATTGCGGATTTTTTTACTTGAGATATTCTGTTTTGGTTCTTTATTTATTAAATGATCAAAATAGAATTGCATTTAAAATCATCATCATCGTGGCACTACAGTCCGACTTTGACCCTTGGCCGTATGGATCATTATCCTCCAATTATCTCAGTCAAGTGACCGCGTCCTTCAATTTTGGAAGCCCAGCACTTGTTCAGCGTTAGCATCTACTGAGTCTTCCCAACGAACTATCGGTCTTTTTCGCAGCCTTGCTCCGCTGATGCGTTCTTTCAATATTTGTTTAGACATACGGTTGTTTTCCATTCATTGCACATGCTGCGCCCATTGAAGTCGTTGTATTTTGACGATTCTCGAAACTTCCCGCTCATCGTACAGTTCGTAGAGCTCATGGTTGTATCGGATACGGCAACCAAACCGAAATTTCGCCAAAGAACCCTTCGTTCAAATGTATATTATATATGAATAAATAAATGTGCTAAACATGTTTTCGGGGGCTTCATTTTAGGGTCCAGGGTAGCATAGCACAGGTCCTTATCATCATCATCATCGTGGCGCGACAGCCCGGCGTCGGGCCTTGGCCGCCTGGACAGGTCCTTATGGGGGTTTTGTATATGCGAAGCTTCGTATTCCTTGGCACATGCTTCGAGGACCGAGAAAAATTCTTATTTGCTAGATGCATCCGTCGCTCGATTTCGTCCGTTTCGCTGGCGTCCTTTGGCAGGTTGTTACCCATGTATGTGAAGTCGTTTACGAATTTGTTGCTGATCTCCCCGATGTCGATGTTCAGTTGTGCTGGCATCCTTCTTCTTGATTGCAGCATTTCTTTTGTTTTCTCCTCGTTAATGCGTAGTTTTGCAGCTATATCATGATTATTCTTCTGCGGCAGGCAGGTTTCGAGCGAGACATGATGTTAATGTCGCCTGAGTTACATCCCTCGTCATCACTGGACCAGCCAGCAGTCAGCAACACTAATTCCACGTGCTATCTCACCCTGCCAGACAACATTGCAACTTTGCATGCAATGCACCCTGTTCATAAACTGTCGTATGAATAGGGTTGCATTGCATGCACAAGTGCAATATTCTTCAGGTATCAATGTAGGTCGCATTGCATGCAAAGGTGTAATGTTCTTCCTAGCAGGGTGAGACAGCACGGCCAGTGATGACGAGGGATGTAGCTCCTGCGTACGCTTATCAACTGCGTATTGAAAAGTAGCATGCCTCTGGTGTCTGCATTTGAAATAATAACTTACGAAATAAAGAAGCTAGTTTCATTTAAATCTAAACTTTCTTTGTAATTTTCAATGTGTAAATAAGTTAGAAACGTGTGTTTGAAATGTATGAAGACAATTTGTGTGGGAGTTATGTATTGTATGTCTCTACGTTTCATGCTATAGTCTCAACTTTGTCAATTGCGAATCGCCTGCAATATCTTTATCATATACCATTTTTATGATCTATTGTATCGTATTTTATTTTGTTTGAAAAGTAGTTCAATATTTAACTTATTCTTAATTGATTTGAGCTGCGCATGTAATGTGCTGCGTTCTAGGTTGGCACTATAAAAATCATCATCATCCTGTAATATTGTATTTTACTTCTAAGTCACAATACACATAATCTAAAAATGTGCCTAATCACGATTTTGCGATAAGTGCTAAACAAACATTAATACAGGTGAGCAGGCCGTTACTCATTTACAAGTGCGTTTATCTTATCAATATTTCTCCACTTAAGAGCTGTCTTTCGCAGTTAATAGATCCACATTTTCCGACAATGATAGTTTACTATCATCATTCTAGTGCGCATCAAAATTCGTCACTGAAGATGTTCCCCAACTTTTTTGTTGCCTGAATGCAAATATAATTATTTGAGGAAGTAATTAGAAGATTATACATCCTCCAGCAATGATTAATGTGGATATGAATATGTGGAATATGATTCTGACATTATTCGAAATATACATATATGTACTATTGTACTTTGCCTTAACCCCTAGCAGGGCATAGTGCGTCAACTGCTCCTGCGCGTCATCGTACTCTGTTCTGGGCAATGGGGCGCAACTCCCCAAAAGACTTACCCAGTGCGTGACACTCCTTTGCCACAGATCGACACCATGTGATTCGAGGACCCCCTCTTGGTCGGCCTTGGTTAGAAATGGGGTTCCATTTCATGGCATGCAAAGCAATGCAGTTATCACTCTTCCGCAATGTGTGACCTATCCACTGCCATTTTCGCCTGCGTATCAATTCGTCGATTGGCATCTGACCCGTACGCCGACTTAGCTCTTCATTTGATATTGTTTCATCTAGCTTGAGATGATGATACGTAAGACGAATACTTTTGTTTTAGAATGTTGGGATTGTTTTCTGTATTTGGAGAAACTTGGCTGTGCGGTGGGACGCGACGTAAGTAAATTATTTTTGATATGTTTGCATTTGCAGTCAGCAATCAGCATGGGTTGTTGCGTATATATTTAGAAGTATACACAATGCGTGCATTGCATACTGCATAGAGATGAATATGAATGGATTTAGATGGGATTGCTTTGGTAGTTAATGATGGTGGTTTTGCTTTTAGATAGATACTGGGATGGGATATGAGTGAATGAATGTATTGTAGTACATTATATGTATTGAGAAATGAGCGTGGATTGGTTATGCGTTGGATAATATTTATGCGATGGGCTAGTTTGGGAATTAATTTTACAGTGAGTCATTCATAAATTGAACGACTCGAAGGCTATGTCGTTGTGCCGAATCTTTCGCTCATCCTGTTGAGTCGTTCAAAAAGAGCGACTCGTTACTGTGTTACACATCACTACTTCACATAGATGTGAAAAAAACCGGTCCACTTGTACTAGGCTCGTGTTCGAGCTCGATAGTGTGTAACGGACGGTTTGGTGGGCATCCGAAGATGCTCGTGGGGATGTAGCCTAGGTAGCATAGTGACCGTGAAGGTCGGGCCGTGCTATCTGGCGAAGAAAAAGGCCCTCAACGAGCTAAGCAGTGGCCTTTGCTTGCTGTAGCTCAGTTCGGGAGATGTGGGCGGGGTTTTTGCCGCTCGTTGCCCCTGTCCTTTACGTATTAACAAAAATGCATAGGTCTGGGGAAGACAACACAAACAGTGGAGGTAAAAATGGGAAATATAAAAAAAAATAGTCGATAAAGGATGGAATGGTTGGCGGACGTATTAGACGCCCACGCGGTCGCACCTGGGTCCGGGTGTAAAGGGACGCTCGCCTCTGGTTTCGTACCATCAACAGATCACTACTCATCAGGTGCTGCTTCGATCTGCCGGTGGGAGCAGCACTACCAGACCATAACATAGTTCAGTACAGGTGGTTCATTACAAGTGTATGGTGACACTAACCTGCGTCATCTATCGCCAACTTCGACATGCTCTAAATGCATGCTACAAAACAAAATTGCCGAGTTAACATCATTCATGAACAGACACCGCATCATGGTAGGAGCCATACAGGAGACGAGACTCCACTCAAATTCGTCCCGCAATTCTCATGGAAACTTATAGCTTTGAAGGCTATTAGTTTAGTTAACTTAAAGCCTTAAAGTATAAAATATAACATTGAAATAATAGGTATTAGAAAAGGCCGATTGATAAACGCTGGAGGAGGACTTGCCTTCCTTATTTGTAATTTTGTGCAATATCGGGAAATTGACATCTCCATTAATGATAACATCATGGTAACGTTGACATGGAAGTCTTTAACATCTACATGCCACCGGTATCCAGCTGTCCCTCGGGATACAACGCCAATATCAATCATTTCCTCACTGGTCAACATCGTCTATTTCTTAGTGACTTCAATGCTCACCATGAACTTTGACATTCCAACCTTGAAAACGATCAGAGGCATATCAATAGCAGAACAACTTGATGCTTCGGAATTCTGCCCACTGAATGATGACACTCCCACATGTTCCAGTTCACCTGATATTACGATTGTCAGTGCAGCTCTCTTAAATGAAGTCCACTAGGAGCCGCTTTTAACTCCATCTGACCATCTCCCAGTCGTTATCAGGATTGACATACCAACAAACACTCTACCCGCTCCATACGGAACGTTTGTCAACCACAACAAGGCTGACTGGGACAGCTTTCGATCCTACACCAATGGCAAATTTCTTGCTCTGTCAACTCCAACCGATGTACGCAAGGCCGAACTCAACCTAAAGAAAGTCCTGAACAAAGCGGCTGCAAAATTTATTCCTGCAGGACGAATACCTTAAGTAAGGCCTAACTTTCCTACTTCAGCAGCCAGTTTGGCAGATGAAAGATATCAAATTTGGAGAAATAACCCTGGCGACCCAGAACTCATGAACTGAGCTACGAAATATGTATTTAAGCAATTACCGAACATAAGAGATCAAAATGGAGCAACTATCTGAACAGCTGTAACTTGACAACAGGCGTCAACAAATTATGGTCCACTCCACAGTCCGTGCCCTTTCAAATCCAACAAAACAAAAATTGAATGTCGCTATTCAATTCGGTGACATTACGGTTGGCGACCCCACACGTTGCGCTAGCCACTTCAATAAGCAATTTATTGAACACCGCACATCCGACAGGCATAAGCGCATAATTTGTAGGAAAATTCGCAACCAAACCGCCGACCACACGCCATGTTTTACCTCAAATGAATTAGCTGCTGCAATTAGCAAATCAAAGAACTCTAAAGCCGTGGGACCTGATGCTCAATGGTTATGCTCAAATACCTCGATATGTCAGCATTCGAATACCTTACGGCTAAATTCAACCTGTCCATCTCTTCGCTGATCGTTCCTGAGTTCTGGAAGAAAGGGAGAGTGATCCCGATTTTGAAGTCGGGCAAAAAAGCGACACTCGGCGAATCTTACCGGCCCATTACAATTTATCATCAGTTGCTAAAACGCTAGAGGCTTTGATACACGCTGTTCTTGAGGCCCACATCCAGCTAGAAGATAACCAGCATGGCTTTCGAAGAATGCGCAGTACAACAACGGCCTTGGATGCCATTGCATTTCGGAATCATGTTGGCCTTAACCAGGCCCGCCCATGTCATAGAACCATGTTGGTGGCGCTTGATTAGTCGAAAGCCTTCGACACAGTCAACCATTTATCGCTTCTATCTGACATAGACTGCTCATCTCTTCCAACACAATACGTCAAATGGATGGCCAACAATCTCGCTGGCAGGCTATCCTACACGGAATTTAGAAACAGCAAGGTGAAGTTCAGGAAAATTAAACAAGGTGTTCCCCAAGGAGAAATATTAGCTCCCATCTTGTTTAATCTGTATCTTCCGTTCCGTCGTTCCCATCTCTTGTGGGAACAACTGAAATGCTCACGAATGCTCATGAATTCATGTTGGTCATGTTAGGCTTCGTTTACATGTGAACGCTGAGTCAGGCACCGAATATTGCAAAATTGCATTGAAAAGCACCAACAACAAGAAGATATTTTTCCTGCATTTACATGGCAGACATTTTGCAATATTCGGTGCCTGGCTCAGCGTTCACATGTAAACGAAGCCTAACATCACCAACATGAATTCATGAGCATTCGTGAGCATTTGAATCGAGATAGGAACGACTCAAATGGTCACGAATGCTCATGAATTCATGTTTGCCATGTAAAAGCAGAAAATGTATCTTTTTTTTATTGGTGTTTTTCAATGCAATTTTTCAACATTCGGTGCTTGGCTCAGCGTTCACGTCTAAACAAAGCATGAGGTATAAGATTTTGATTTCAGTTTCCCAGAGACTGTAAAATTTTAGTTTTTGTCGAGAAGTTTAGCTTTTTGACACAATTTCCGAAAATGCTATAACTCTGTAACGGTTATAGAGAGAGTGTCCATTTTGATGGGAATTTTCCACAAATGAAAGATACTGTCTACCATTACAGTGTTTACCGTCTGAAGTGGGACACCTTGTTAATAACAAATACGGTGAATTAAAAAAAAGTCATTTAGGCATATTTTTGTGTGTTTTATCTACAAACGAAAATATACCCTGATTAAATCACCCGTTCTCCTATATGTCGCAACCAAAAATAAGCACCAAATAGACTCACTGGCATGTTTGTTAACCTTATGCCTCACAATACACAATATTATTCGTTAGCAATTTCCGGTAAAAAGAATATGTGGACAATCCAGGAAATATCGTTAAGGAAAACTCTTCCATGAAAACGCAATGAAATACGGTACGACCGGAAATTGAAGTGCCGGGAGGACGGGAATACCAGTATTCTGAAAACATGAATATATATTAACATTCGAAAAGAAAAAATCACATCATATAATTTCATCTAAAAGGTCTTTCCAAAAAATAAGGGAACTTTTTCAACTACATGTCGATGGATCTTCCTAGCGGCAACACTGTCATAACCTTCGGTGTAGCTGTTTGTTTACAGTTTGTTTATATCTCCGATTTACCAGATTAACGATGCAACGTCAAATTGAGAAAAATATTCATGGATCATCACAAAAGTCTAGTCATCACAGTGGGTTCGAAAAGGATCTCTACGCCCAAAAAAGCGCGACTATTCAATCCACTGTCAAAGTGATAGTCACTGGTTTTTTTTCGATTTCAACAGATTTGGCCATTTTTAATTTTTATTTCAAGCTCAAAAAGTCAACTGTCGTTACTGCGAAGGCGTTTTAAAAATGTTGCACTAAAACGAGATCACAGTTGTGGTTGCTTCACAATGACGATGCTCCTGACTGCTCAGCTTTGTTAATTCGTTTTGTGTCAAACATCGAATGATGTTCCTACCACCTGAACTTTGTTCCCTGTGACATTTTCTTTATGATTGATAGAAAAAAAAAGAAATATAAATGGTGTGGAAATAATTTTGATACTTTTCCGCATGAGCAAGGAATTGCGGATTTTTTTACTTGAGATATTCTGTTTTGGTTCTTTATTTATTAAATGATCAAAATAGAATTGCATTTAAAATCATCATCATCGTGGCACTACAGTCCGACTTTGACCCTTGGCCGTATGGATCATTATCCTCCAATTATCTCAGTCAAGTGACCGCGTCCTTCAATTTTGGAAGCCCAGCACTTGTTCAGCGTTAGCATCTACTGAGTCTTCCCAACGAACTATCGGTCTTTTTCGCAGCCTTGCTCCGCTGATGCGTTCTTTCAATATTTGTTTAGACATACGGTTGTTTTCCATTCATTGCACATGCTGCGCCCATTGAAGTCGTTGTATTTTGACGATTCTCGAAACTTCCCGCTCATCGTACAGTTCGTAGAGCTCATGGTTGTATCGGATACGGCAACCAAACCGAAATTTCGCCAAAGAACCCTTCGTTCAAATGTATATTATATATGAATAAATAAATGTGCTAAACATGTTTTCGGGGGCTTCATTTTAGGGTCCAGGGTAGCATAGCACAGGTCCTTATCATCATCATCATCGTGGCGCGACAGCCCGGCGTCGGGCCTTGGCCGCCTGGACAGGTCCTTATGGGGGTTTTGTATATGCGAAGCTTCGTATTCCTTGGCACATGCTTCGAGGACCGAGAAAAATTCTTATTTGCTAGATGCATCCGTCGCTCGATTTCGTCCGTTTCGCTGGCGTCCTTTGGCAGGTTGTTACCCATGTATGTGAAGTCGTTTACGAATTTGTTGCTGATCTCCCCGATGTCGATGTTCAGTTGTGCTGGCATCCTTCTTCTTGATTGCAGCATTTCTTTTGTTTTCTCCTCGTTAATGCGTAGTTTTGCAGCTATATCATGATTATTCTTCTGCGGCAGGCAGGTTTCGAGCGAGACATGATGTTAATGTCGCCTGAGTTACATCCCTCGTCATCACTGGACCAGCCAGCAGTCAGCAACACTAATTCCACGTGCTATCTCACCCTGCCAGACAACATTGCAACTTTGCATGCAATGCACCCTGTTCATAAACTGTCGTATGAATAGGGTTGCATTGCATGCACAAGTGCAATATTCTTCAGGTATCAATGTAGGTCGCATTGCATGCAAAGGTGTAATGTTCTTCCTAGCAGGGTGAGACAGCACGGCCAGTGATGACGAGGGATGTAGCTCCTGCGTACGCTTATCAACTGCGTATTGAAAAGTAGCATGCCTCTGGTGTCTGCATTTGAAATAATAACTTACGAAATAAAGAAGCTAGTTTCATTTAAATCTAAACTTTCTTTGTAATTTTCAATGTGTAAATAAGTTAGAAACGTGTGTTTGAAATGTATGAAGACAATTTGTGTGGGAGTTATGTATTGTATGTCTCTACGTTTCATGCTATAGTCTCAACTTTGTCAATTGCGAATCGCCTGCAATATCTTTATCATATACCATTTTTATGATCTATTGTATCGTATTTTATTTTGTTTGAAAAGTAGTTCAATATTTAACTTATTCTTAATTGATTTGAGCTGCGCATGTAATGTGCTGCGTTCTAGGTTGGCACTATAAAAATCATCATCATCCTGTAATATTGTATTTTACTTCTAAGTCACAATACACATAATCTAAAAATGTGCCTAATCACGATTTTGCGATAAGTGCTAAACAAACATTAATACAGGTGAGCAGGCCGTTACTCATTTACAAGTGCGTTTATCTTATCAATATTTCTCCACTTAAGAGCTGTCTTTCGCAGTTAATAGATCCACATTTTCCGACAATGATAGTTTACTATCATCATTCTAGTGCGCATCAAAATTCGTCACTGAAGATGTTCCCCAACTTTTTTGTTGCCTGAATGCAAATATAATTATTTGAGGAAGTAATTAGAAGATTATACATCCTCCAGCAATGATTAATGTGGATATGAATATGTGGAATATGATTCTGACATTATTCGAAATATACATATATGTACTATTGTACTTTGCCTTAACCCCTAGCAAGGCATAGTGCGTCAACTGCTCCTGCGCGTCATCGTACTCTGTTCTGGGCAATGGGGCGCAACTCCCCAAAAGACTTACCCAGTGCCTGACACTCCTTTGCCACAGATCGACGCCATGTGACTCGAGGACCCCCTCTTGGTCGGCCTTGGTTAGAAATGGGGTTCCATTTCATGGCATGCAAAGCAATGCAGTTATCACTCTTCCGCAATGTGTGTCCTATCCACTGCCATTTTCGCCTGCGTATCAATTCGTCGATTGGCATCTGACCCGTACGCCGACTTAGCTCTTCATTTGATATTGTTTCGGGCCAGAAAATTCTTAAAATTCGACAAAGACATGAGTTGACGAAAACTTGCAGCTTTCTGGTAACTCCTACGGAAACTTTCCATGTACTGCTCCCATACAAAAGCACTGATAGTACCAGGGAGCGAAACAGGCCCAGCTTGGTCTTGGTGCTGAGATAACTGCTCTGCCAGATTTTGGACAGCATGCCGTATGCGCGTTTAGCCTGGTTGATACGACGAGCGATATCCTGCTCCGTATCACCATTTTCGACAACAATGCTACCCAGGTAGACGAAGTTGTCCACCTTCTCCACAGGCTGCCCATTAATATTGATGGCAATAGGTGTCGGATTTCTTTTTCGCAACGGCCGGCGGGCTAAGAACCTTGGTCTTGTTGGAATTAATCTTTAGCCCAACCTTGCTTGCCTCCCTCTCGAGATCTAACGCCATTGCGAACAGATCCATGATTTTGTGCGAGAGTAGGCATATGTCGTCAGCGTAGTCAAGATGTTGTAGATAAGATGTCAACGTCCATTTAATTCCTCTGTCGAGTCCGGATAGGGCTGCATGCAACACATCGCCGATCACAATGAGGAATAGGATCGGTGAGAGGATGCACCCCTGCCGAACTCCACTGCAAATCTCAAAGTCCCCCGACACCCTACCTTTATGCAGAACACGACATTTCGCGCCGTCATAGGTTGCCTTAATAATAGCCACAAGCTTCTCAAGGATGCCTCTCCTGCGCAAGGCCGCCCATATAGAATCCCGGTTCACACTATCGAAAGCCTTTTCGAAAACGATGAAAAGCAAGTGAAGCGGAGAATCGTATTCAGCGCATTGCTCGATGATAATTAGCAAGGTGTTAATGTGATCGACACAGGAAAATCCGGATCGAAAACCAGCCTGCTCTTCATCAATTGTGCTTTCTAAGTGGGAACGTCAGGAAGCACACAAATGCCTCTCCAATTATTACAGTCTTTGAGGCTACCCTTCTTTGGAAGTTTGATGATCAAACCTTCCTTCCACTCAGTGGGAAAGGTCTCTGTATTCCACACTTTATCAACAAGTGGGTGCAACAAATCGGCAGTTGCGCTTGGCGCTGCTTGATCAAGTTCGGCAGGGACACCGTCGAGTCTGGCTGCCTTTCCTCGTTTTAGTGCAATAAATGCAGTGACTATTTCCTCTTTAGTCGGGGCAGTGGACCGTATACGCACATTTTGATGGTTAGCTTAATTATCTATATGAGGGGGAACTTCACCAGAGGTTACACGGTTCAAGACCGCGGCGAAGTGTTCTTTCCACCGCCTCATTTGATCTTCTTCCAAGATAAGTAGCTTTCCATCACTACCCTTTACTGGATGTTGGCAGGAGTTACAACCACCTGTAAACTCCTTGATGACGACGTATACGGCGTTTAAGTTGTTACTTCTTGCAGCTTCTTCTGCTGAGGCTAAAAGATAATTGGCATAAACTCTTTTATCGCGTCGACACTACGCTGAACTTCTCGAGCTTTCTGACGGTAAAGGAGTTCGATGCTGCTTCGATTGTCGTCTGATGCTGCAGCCAAACGAACTTTCAGCTCCTTTCTTTCAACAATCCGCTGCCATGAAGCGTCGAACATTCAGGGCTTATTCCGGCAATCCGGGTTTGTGCCAAGGATGGCATCTGCGCTATCAATGTACGCATTTTTTATGGCATCCCAGTTTTCGTTTATGTCACTATTTGGGTGACTAGTTATCTCAGCCGCTTTTTGCGCAAGATGGTCATTATATTGTTGTAAGACAGCTGGATTTTTTAATCGAGCGGTGTTTAAGTTGCGGCGCCTGGATCTTTCGTCGCTGGAGCGGCGCACGGCTGCAATACGCAATCGAACATAAGCGATCATAATATAATAGTCTCTTGCTATCCCAATATCGGCGCCCTCTTATTTCGCACGTCCAGAAGGCAAGTTTTAAATCTTTTACTAATGGCAAAATGGTCGATCTGATTTTGTGTTCTGCGCCGATCAACAGAGGACCAACTGATTTTGTGGTGGTCCTTATGCTCAAACATAGTACCACCGATGAAGAAACTGTGAAAGTTGCAGAACTCTACAAATCTTTCACCGTTGTCATTACGATCACCAAGACCGTGTCTCCCCATCACATGTCTGAGCCCATAGTTATCAGCGCCAACTTTCGCATTCAAATCACCCATAACCATTATAATGTCACCTTTAGGTGTTCTGCTCTGAACAGCGTTTAGTTCTTCGTAGAAGGAGTCTTTTGCCAAGACATTGTCGGGTTCAGTAGGGTCATAACATTGTATTATTGAGATGTTCCTCATTTTGGTCCGGAACCTGGCGGTCAAGATTCTGTCAGAGACCGGCTCCCAGGATAAGAGAGAGTTTTGCGCGGCTCTAGTTAAAAGAGCCCCACACCTGACTCACGACGACTACCGGTAGCTTTATCGGAGTACAACATTACAGTGCTGCCCGTTGGAGAGATAAATTCTCCGCTGTTCCACCATCTTATCTCACTAACTCCTGAGATATTTAATTTGTACCTCAGAAATTCACTCTTTAATTGAAGAAATCGTGCGTTCTGGGGACCTTCTGATCCATTGTCCAGGAGAGTACGCACATTCCAGAATCCAATCTTTGTCATTTTACAATAGCCAAAAGTCGTAACCGTTGAGTCAGTCCTTATCCGAGGCGTTGACGTTTCGTTAGCATATAAAGATTTCGGATAGTGCAAGTTGCTGGCATACACATCCTGTGGTTTGATTGTCGGTTTTAACGACAGGCCCTCAAAGGGAAAGGCCTGTTATTATCTTTACACCCCACACCACAGGGGGAAGGTTTACCTCAACCAAATCATCGAACCGCCATCACTGGCGGCTTGACGTTGGTTGGCAATGGTCAGTTACCACTGCCGTACCAGGAGGCGCCCACGCGGAGGACTATGGAAGAGGAGTTTTTGCCCCCCAAAATCAGGTCAATTAGTATTTTACCAGCCATGAGTAAAGTTATTCTGACATGGCTAAACGAGGTAGGTGAACGATTAAAGATTATACCCGAATTCAAATTTGGCTTTCGGAAAAGTTACTCAACCACCTATCAAGCCTATCGACTCCACAAATACATCAGGAAATCGTTCGAAGTAAGGTGTTGTGACTTTTGATATCCAGAAACCGTTCGACTCAGTATGGCACAATGGTCTGGTATTTAAAATGATTACATTCGGTATTTCCACATATTTGGTAACACTAATACAATCCTTCCTACACAATAGAACGCTCACCGTCCAAATTGGTAAATCGCAATCGTCTATAAAGGTAATACCGGCGGGCGTTCCTCAGGGATCATGCCTCAGTCCGGTCCTTTTCAATATTTTTACAGCGGACATCCCAAAAACCAACGACTGCCAAGTTGCATGCTTCGCAGACGATGTTTGCATATTTTGTGATGGTGACGATCACATTCACATATCATCTAAGCTCGAACACCAGCTGGAAACATATCAGTTTTACTTTAGGTGGAAAAACACTTCCAAAACTCAAGCTGTTTTCTTCACCAAGAAAATTAAAGGAACAAATAAACCAAGCTCCCTTTGAACTTCCTTGGTGATCCTATCACATGGCAGAACCATCTAACTTACCTAGGATTAGTCTTTAACAATAAACTAACAGGTCAACCCCATGTTGAAATGGCTTCTGAGAAAATGCGAAAATCCTTATGTGCTCCGTATCCCATTTTAAATAAAAAGTCGGAACTATCTACCGATAACAAACTTCTTATTTACAAGTTGGTTATTCAACCAATCGCCGCTTACGGTTCACCTGTATGGTGTACCTACTCTAAAACAATAAAAACAAAGTTGCAAATCACCCAAAACAAAATATTAAAACACATTACCACTAAACCATTTTACTATTCAACCGAGAAACTACACAATGAAACTAAAATTAAGAAAATAAACGATCTAGTTGTCAGTAGAACTTTCATTTTATAGCAACCTGCCTAAACATTGATTGATAACAATAAAAAAGTGTTTGCGGGGAGCTGGCATCGAACCCATATTACTTATATGGGTCTTAACATCCGACCGCCCTTATAGTATAACCCTTTAAGAATAAAAGTCCCTAAAAATCGGCCTGAGTCTGGTTTTGTACCATGGTGCAATGCACGAACTCATCAGGCGCCTCCACACCTCGTGCCTCGCACCATGGGAGAGGCGCGACCAGATCAGTGATGATTGGCTAGATCTCACTTCGCCTTATACGAGTATATAGGTACATTGAACAACACGGAGACGTCGCGATGACACAGCGACCTGTCATCGCCGCTGTGTCATCGTGACTGATCTACCTGTTGTTGTTGTTGCTGGCATCGCTGCTGCTGCCGGTGCCGGTGCTGCTGCGTTCAATCTGGTTAGGGCCAAATGCTCGAAGAATTTGACACCGACCATTGCTCAACCGTTGCTTTGTGTGTGAGCCGCTTTAGAGACGACATGCTGTCTAATTTGTCACATGTATTGTTTAGTTTGGTATTTGTGTGACTGCCGGGCATCCGGCGGGGAAGGGGAACCTCACACAATTCAAGCGGACTAAGCGTTATCACTGGTTTCCGTGGTAGACCCAAGTCGTGACCGATTCCAAAATCCACAAATACATACGTGCTGGGTCAAAAAGGCGCAAAAAAAAATACGCTTTTTAAAGTGAAAGTGCTTAGCTCAGCACAAGCGTTTCTAGAACGAAATATGTACTATGCAGCACTAAGCGCCTCTCTACGTCCAACGTCCGCGACGACGTTGGTGGCCATGGATGTTTGTGTTGTCTCCCCCTGTGGTGGGGGGCGCAATAATAAGCCACAGCATCTCCCGACATGTTGTAAATAGGCAACTGGAGGAGCAAGAGGTGCATACTGGCAACTGCATTCTCCGCAACTAGTTTATGCCAACAAAACGTCAACTGAACCACATGGAACAGTTGACGCGCTATGTCCCACAAGGGGTTAGGGCAATTGAGTACTAAGTGCTTCTCAGTGCTTGCATTTTAGGAACGCAGCCATTGATGACTCCATTTTTTTTCGTTCAACAAAATAACTTTTTTTTGCGCGTAGCCGTACATAAATCACTCTAGGACAACTATGTGGAAACATAATAAAAGGACACCACCAGATTAAAGAACGACTCCCACACAGCACAAAGCAATTCTTTTTATAAAAGGGGAATCACCCTTTACACTACAGTACTCAAGCATCAGTATTTCTTAAAAGGGGAATCCCCGATTTAATTCCAATTTTCTTTGTACAAAAATTTGCAGATGTCAGACTAGTAAATTTTTGTTCAAATGTTTCAGCAAAAATTTTAAGATTTTGTGTTTGTTCACTTTTAAACATTGTACCAGGGGCCCTATCATGTAATCGATTCGAATCGAATTGCTTTCAAAGGGATCAAAATGGTACCATGTACATACATATGTATGTACATAACTCGAAAACAAATTTCCCATTTTTCAAAATTATGTAACGAGTACCAGTTGAGGTGCTGCCGGCCGTTTCCTTGGGTGAAATTCCATCACAAGTGAATCGGTCGAATTTATATTCGCTCTGTTTACTTGTGATGGAATTTCACACTGGGAACGATCGACGGAACGTCAACTGATACCGATTTCCACCCAGAGATGGCGCGCGCGACAGTGCGGAATTTTGCAAACGGGACACGCATGACATTGGCTGCGCCCGGAAGACGCAATCGATTCGGAGCGGTTGGACAGCTTATTGCGCTGACATATAAATCCACGATTAAAACATTCCACCGAATCGAACATATTTTTTGCAATTTGCTGAGAGTGCTTGCCAACGATCTCGCTATGTGGCAGACGCTAAAAAGGCAAAAGGCATGCTGTGCGAGCACACGACCGCTCCGCAACGGTTACGTCTTCGGAGCGGGGCCATGCAAGTGTTCCGGTTCCAGAATTCCGTTCTGCAGTGCGACTCGACGTCGGCCATTTCCAAAAGTGCCGCCGCCGTGGTCAGTCGACAGAGGAATTCTGGTGAGTAAAAAAAAAAAAGAAAACACAAAGAAAAAGAACGAATAGTAACGTTTCCGTACAACATCGTCCAAAAGTGCCGCTGCCGTGGTCAGTCGACAGAGGAATTCTGTGCCGCCGCCGTGGTCAGTCAACGGATGAAATTCGGATTTTTCCAAAAGTGCCGCCACCGTGGTCAGTCGACAGAGGAATTCTGTGCCGCCGCCGTGGTCAGTCAACGGATGAAGTTCTGATTTTCCAAAGGTGCCGCCGCCTGCCCACAGCCCCCGTGCAGCCCAGCGAAGCACGCGCCCTCGAGCGCCCACACGCCGCCCGCCTGGCCACGACCTCTTTACAGCGTGCAGCCCAGCGAAGCACGGCCCTCGCGCCTTCGAGCGCCCACACACCGCCCGCCTGGCCACGACCTCTTTACAGCGTGCAGCCCAGCGAAGCACGGCCCTCGCGCCTTCGAGCGCCCACACACCGGCCGCCTGGCCACGACCTTTTTACAGCGTGCAGCCCAGCGAAGCACGGCCCTCGCGCCTTCGAGCGCCCACACACCGCCCGCCTGGCCACGACCTCTTTACAGCGTGCAGCCCAGCGAAGCACGGCCCTCGCGCCTTCGAGCGCCCACACAACGCCCTCCCGGCCACGACCTCTTTACAGCGTGCAGCCCAGCGAAGCACGGCCCTCGCGCCTTCGAGCGCCCACACAACGCCCGCCCGACCACGACATCTTGACAGCGTGCAGCCCAGCAAAGCACGGGCCCTCGCGCCCTCGAGCGACCACACAACGCCCACCTCATGCCGAATCTCCGGTGCAACAGTCCGGTCAAGGTAAAACAAAAAAAAAGAAAATATCGTATTGAATTAGTATTAACAAAAAAAAAGAAAATAATATCGTATTACATTAGTATTAACCGGGATGGGAAATATTCAAACAGACTAAAACAAAACAAAAATAATCTAATGTTAAAAGAAGCATTCGGGTGGTTTCTGATTATTCGTCACGAAATCTCTTTTCTGCAGTATCGGTACTGTGGAAAGTAAACAATAGCGAGAAAATCATGATAGTAATTTGAGAAAAAAAAAAAAGAAAAAATAAAGGGAATATTCGATAATAAGAGATAAAGAGACACGTAGAACCAAACTCGTAATTGAAAGCGTTTTTTTTTTTGGGAAATATTGAGTAAGGCACCCGATTCACGCAGAAGAGAAAGAAAAATTTAGCGACCGTATTCATGTGTTCCTTGCCTACGTCCTCTCACCCTCCTCCCATTTTAAGGCATGAACACGCGTTCAAGTTGAGTAGTGCAAGTTACGTACAGTTGGTAGTAAATAACTTTTTTTTGGAAACCGACAAAGTACTATACGTGTGTAGACAAATGAAAAAGAACATTTTTTTTTTTGCTTTTAAGTTGTGCTTATTAATTCGGGTTTGAGCGCTGTTCTTCTTTAATTTTTAATGTAATACATATTGTAGTTAATAATCAATCAGTCTCTAGGATAGCATAAATCAGATTTTTTTTTGTCATAGATCAATAGACAAAAGGGACGTATGATTAACTAAAGAATTGTTTGGGGTTTGTTTTTTCCAATTATGTTAGCCTGAAAATGAATATTAGTCATGAAAATTAGATTTAGGATCTTCTCGAAACGGAAGAGAAATATAACCAAAATTTGTATTGAATAAACATGGATAAAAGATAGAAAGAAAACGATTCTTTGCTTCCTGATCTTCTGAGGACTGCTTCCCTCCTTATTCGTCAAGGGTGATCGCGCAATACAAATGCGCCGCGCGGTCTATGGTTGGGAGGGTTCGGCGTGGTGTCCCTCATTCATCTGGGATATCGTCTGAGCTCACCGGCAGGGAGGATTAGCCTCGAGGGGTGGGTATATATTTTTTTTTGTCCTCTTCCCGACCAGGTATTGTAGGGCATCGCGTGTCTTCCTCTTTTTTTTTGTAACTTGCGGAGCAGGAGCGGTTTTTCTTTTGAGACCCCGCCCACATCTCACGGTAGCTGAGCTGGCCCGTGACGCGCGAACTTCGCCGTCTCCTGAGGAGGAATTAGGTACTGCGTACTCTGGCCGGTCTGAACGACCAAGCCACCTCGGCTTCCAACCCTTCGGGGAAAGCAAAATGTTACAATTATTCGCGTATTCGCTTCGAATGTTCCATTCTTAACGAATACGCGATGATTATTGAAATGGAGAAATTTGTCATCGAGTTACATGATTCCATTTTCATCATTTCGAAAGGAATTCGATTCGAATCGAATTACATGATAGGGTCCACAGATTAGACGAGTTTACGGTTAATATTTTCTCACAAACACCGATCTTAAAATTGTTGCTCAAAAATTTTAAGAAAATTTGTCCAGTGTGAGGTTTGCTATAGTGCGAGCCTCCGTTATTGGAGCATTTTTCTCCCAAAATGAACTTAAAAGCGCGTGTAGATCAAATTTGTTCGATTACGGGAGATGTTCGCTTATTGGAGGTGTCCGCTAACGGAGTATTCACTGTACTACACCCCACAAAATTCGGGAATTGCAGAAACTAACTAAGCTAACAAATTCAGTCGAAGCAGCAACAGTTGCTATTTTTCCAAATGCGATTTTTTGATCTTAATAGATGTAATCGTTCTATATACTATAGTACTCGTTCGCTCACATCTTGACACTAACTTTGACTATTATTTTCATACATAATTAATTTGTTCTCCGCTTACTCAACACCACGACGATAAGACTAAACTTAAGCTAAATTTAAAGTAACTTCACTTTCAGTCGGGTAGATTTACATAGTTTCGGCGGCTCAAATTTCTAAGCATTATAGGGACGCCAACTTTTAATATACATACTCGCTTGATTGAGCTACATTCAACACATTCCCCAGGAACGCATTTGTTTCTTGGAAATCCAGCAAACATCGATTGATATTACTCTCGCGTAATCTGTCAGTCCCCCGTGATTGTTGCGGCATGCATCCCCGAAAAAATCTTCAGCACATTTATTTTGATACTTATGCCACAACTCCGCTGCATCCGAAAGACCTCAAAATACCAGTATTATAATATGACAAACAAACGACGCAAGTGACGTGCCCGGCAAGCAGCCTGATAAGTATCGTATTAAAAATCGTTAACCTTTCGCAAATCAGTAAAAGAAGTAGGACCTCGTACTGTATTAAGTAGTAGTTGTAGTAGTAGTAGAAGTTGTTCGGATGTATACTGTGTAAATTCTTTCCAGGACGTGTTCTTTGAGAATGCCAGGTACGCCATCTACAGCTAGTCCACGTTTTCTACGATTGAAAACTCCTTGCTGTTTGTTATATGTATAGTATGACGGAACTTGTTCGTATAACAGTGTTTTTGCGAAATCGTCAACTTGACAAATTCGAAAGAATGTCAACAAAGTAGTTTGTAGCGGGCTTTCAATTTGCTCTGTCACATTTTCATATGGGGCGACCGGTAGCGCAGTGTGGTGTGGCACCAGTCTCATGTTTGACTACCGGCGTTTCGGGTTCGAGTCCCGTCCACGACGACGTTCGTGGATGTGCAGGAGATACATGCTGGCAACTGCATTCTCCGAAACGAGTTTATGCCAACGAAATGTCAACTGGGCCACATGAAACAGTTGACGCGCTATGCCCCACAAGGGGTTAGGGCAATTGAGTATAACTGGTGGAAATCTTTCATGAATAGGAAAGCTCAAAACGCTTCAAACCGCCTCAGAAGAACTTATATAGCGGCCAGATTGGATCCTACTGACTTCGTCATATTCATTATTTCTTAACTCAAATGTTGCTTGATCACTACCTTTGTTGACGTATTTTTTTGTGAGACGGAAGTCCAGGTGCGCTTAGGGAATTTAAAAATTTAACCAGATAAATGTGTAGCATCTCCTCGATCTATTACTCGGTTGATTGAGCGATATTCAACACATTCCCCAGAAACGCATTTTAATATTTCAGCGTTTGTCGCAGATGCCTGGTCGTTCCGGGGAGTCAAAATAGCTCTTCTGCAAAGCCTAGAGTTTTCATGATCAGTTAATTTTGCAGGATCGCCATACACTGAAGAAATTAGGTTTTTTTCGTGATTGAACTACACGAAATAATTTATTATGTAGAATAACCTTCTCTTCTTCTTCGGGTTACGCACCGTCACCAATTTTCAGTAACAGATCTGAAAATTCTTGGGCGTTTGGATTACCCCCAGTTCGCTGATTAAATGTATGCTCAACAATTTGTATTTGCTAAATTAAAATAATGAATACTGAAATGTCAAATCTATATACACTGAACAAAATAAGACTTAAAATACACATTTTCATGAATATCTCGACTCCAGCGCCACCTACCACTTCCAAATTTTGTCAACAACTTTATTATTATTTAATTAATGTTGTGAATTTGAGCCATTAGATCATAAATAAGAATTTTATAAATAACTCCACTCCAGTGCCACCTACCGTGTACAAAAAAAGTTATGCACATCGGAGGACCAAACGAACATATGGTGTGAATATGAGTTGGATAGCTTTATTGGCTCGTGAGTTATAAAAGCAGCAAAGTATGCACAAAGGTTTTTATATATAGGTACATATATTAAGATAGAGATATAAAAAATGAAATTTGTTACAATAAAAACAAGGTGTTATACTTTCCATTTTTATTACAACGCTAACTTCTTGTATGAAAAAATGACCGTGTGCGATAATTTTGATCCATTCTGCATTTTCCGCTTTGAAATTAGCTTAAAGCTTGTTCCGATTCCACTGTTCCTATGGGAGGTCTATGAAATAAATAGCCGATTTCAATCAAATTGAGGTTGGTTGCTTTCAAAATCGATAAAGATACATTTAGAAATAAAAAGTTTTTCTAACAATAAATTACTATTAACGTGGTCGTTCCTATACAGCAATATTCTACAGGGTGGCGCAAAACTACCGTTATGGTTTGAATGTTTAATAACTTTTTTATTTAATGGTTAATTATTATAATTTTTTTTTGTTATACAGTATATTAATGGGGAATAATTTTGGCTTAAGTATGAAAAATTATATCCCGCAAGTGGTGGCCATTTTCGGCTTCGCACATTCGTGCTCTTTCCAGTACATTTTCCATAACTTTTTGTAAAATTTCGGGTGTTATGGCTCGAATTTCATTGCGAATGTTTTGTTTTAGCTCTGGTATGGTCGCTGGCTTATTTACGTATACCCTTTCTTTCAAATAACCCCAAAGAAAACAGTCTGGCGCTGTTAAATTCGGTGAACGTGGGGGCCAATTGAAATCGCTTCTGCGCGAAATAATGCGTTCGCCAAAGAGGTCCCGTAACAGAGCCATTGTATCCCTTGCAGTGTGGGCTGTGGCTCCATCTTGTTGGAACCACAACTGTGGATGGTTTTCTACAGCTGGCCTCAAAAAATTGTCCAGCATCGTTCGATATTCAGCATCATTAACCGTAACTGCGGCGCCATGTGCATTTTCAAAGAAATATGGACCAATGATCCTTTCAGACGATACGCCGCACCAAACAGTACACTTAAGTGTTGTTGTTGCTGATGAACTGTTCTTGGATTTTCCGTAGCCCATATCCTGCAATTTTGCTTGTTTACGAAACCATTCAATTGGAAATGGGCTTCATCGCTCATTATCAAATTGTGAATGAAATAGCGATTTTCTTCTGCTTTTTGTCGGAACGAAATGGCATAATCAAGCCGTTGTTGGTAGTCTATCGGCTTCAATTCTTGCACAAGCTGAACCTTATACGGGAACATGTGCAATGTAGCCAAAATCCTCTGAAGGGACCTCCGCGATAGCCCCAGTTGTGCCGAACGTCTTCTTGTCGATGTTTCTCCACTGTCCTGCACACTATCCACAACACGTTGGATATTTTCTTCCGTGTGGGCCGTACGAGGTCTTCCGGTACATGGAATGTGTCCTACTGTACCATATTGTTGAAAATTTGCAACCAGGCGGTTTATTGTTGGTGCTGAAGGTCCAGTACGCACATTAAAAAAACGACGATAAGCACGCTGCGTCAAAACAATTGACCGTTGATTTTCAAAATAAAATTCAACAATTTTTGATCGCTGTTGTGTTGTGTACTGTTCCATTTCAAATTCCCGAAGTTTTCTTCACAAAATTCTGAAATAAAAATAAAAAATAAAAATTAAATTAAAAAGTTATTAAGCATTTGAACCATAACGGTAGTTTTGTGCCACCCTGTATAGTACCCAAATTTTGTAAAGATATTTTTAGGAACAAAAAAAAAGGTTTTTCTAACAAAAACTTACGTTCCTATGGCAGCTATATGACGCAGTGGTCCGATTCCGTTAGTTCCGACACATATAGTATACAGCGTGTAATAGAAAGAAGGCTGTGTACAAAATTTTAGCTCGATAGCTTTAAACGTGCATAGAAATAAACGGACAAAGCTTAATCGACTCATTTCATCATACTGACCAAGAATATAGTTTATATGTGGTGATTTGATAGTAGTTTCTTTGATTCCGACAGTTTATTAATGAAATAAAATATTTCGTTTTCCTTTATACTGTCGACAGTAAAACGAAGTCGACAGGAAAACGAAGTATTTTATTTCACATAGTTTACTAAAATATATATGGTCGGAGATGCTTCCTACTGTGCGTTGCGAACTCCATGACAAAGTTAATATACCCTATCATATTCGTGAAGGGTATAAAAAGAGAATATTTTTGCTTCATTTCACAGTACCCATTGCAACCACAATCTGAGTATGAAAGTAATTTTCCACCGGCCACTGATTTCATTTAAATTCTTTCACTGGATTATCTTATAGTTTCTTCTTCTTAAAATAGTCCGAATTCGATGTTCTCGTTGTGAAAAATTTGTTCAGATTAAAATTATATGGGCGTGAGTTGAATGTGGGAGAGTGAATATTGAAATATTTTTTTGAACATCATTTCTCTTTGGCCTTTAAAAGTTTATTAATCCACATATTTTGTTGCAGATTTTGGATATCATTATACAAGTTTATGTACTCATACATGCCTATAGAACATGGTTTTTATTTTGGATTCATGGATTACGAAAATAGAAGAATGAACATGATTTAATATATAGATAATTTTATATTTTTCACCGATTGTGATATTCAGTCTGTATTTTTGAGTTTTTGGCACGTATTCAATGACGTATTTCAAATAAAATATCGTTTCATATTGATAAAGAATGTGTATTGTGAAAAAAAAATCGAATTAGACAATAGCAAAGGAGTACGTAGGTTGATCATAAAATCCAGCCCTAACATGAAAATTGTGCTGTATGGTGAGAGTGTTGTTTGAGAAGGTTTTTGCCATTTTTAGGGTTTTGTAGAAAAAACACGACCCCTATACTACTTTGCCTAAGCTCCTAGTGGGCATAGCGCATCAATAATTCCTGCGCGCCATCGTACTCGGTTCTGGGCAATCAGACGGACCCAAAGGCTCACACTATTTTGCCGCAAAAGTTTTAGGACACCCCATTGGTCTGCCTTGATTGGAAATGGGGTTCCATTTTATGGCATGTAAACCAAGGCATTTATTATCCTTCCGCAATATGTGATCTATCCACTGCCATTTTCACCTGCGTGTATTCTGCTTTTCTGACTAAACTACATATTTAGTTTCTTTGCGAACTAAGAAATTTGCCGTGTGCGCGATCTCTAACTTGCAGCTTCCTGATAACTCTTACGCAAACTTTCCAGGGGCCTCGTACCACCATTTTCAGCAACAGTGCTACCCAGATAGACGAAAATCTCCACCTTCTCTACAGGCTGTCCATTAATATTGATCACAATAGGTTTAGGATTTCTTGTGCGCAACGGCGGGCTAAGAATCTTGGTTTTGATGGTGTTTATCCTTAGCCCAACCTTGCCCGCCCTCTCGAAATTTAACGCCATTCTGCACATATCACACAATCATGTGTGTGGGAGAGGCATATATCGTCCGCGTAATCAAAATGTTGTAGATAAGACGTATGGGTCCATGGATTCCTCTGACTAGTCCGAATAGGGCTGCATGCAACATATCGGCAATCACTATGAGGAATATGATCGGTGATAGGATGCACTCCTGCCGAACTCCACTTCGAATCTCGAAGTCCCCCGCAGAACGCAACCTTTCGGGTCATCGTAGGTTGCCTTAATAATAGCCAAAAACTTCTCAGGGATACCTCTGCTGCGCAAACCCGCCCATATTGAATCCCGGTTCACACTGCCGAAAGCCTTCTCGAATGAAAAGTTAGTGAAGCGGAGAAGGTACTCAGTGCATTGCTCGATGATGATTCGCAATCTGTCTCGACACAGGAGAATCCGGATCGAAAGCCGGCCAGCTCAACATCAATTGTGCTTTCTAAATGAGTCTTTAGTCTTTCCAGGACAAATGTAGCTATTATTTTTGCAACGGCAGGTAGCACGCAAATGCCTCTCCAATTATTGCAGTCTGTAAGGTTTCCCTTTTTGGAAGTTTGATGATCAATCCTTCGTTCAACTCAGTGGGAGTCTGTTCCACGCTTGATCAAGTGGATGCAGCAACTCGGCAGTTATTTGATAAAGTTTGGCAGGAATTTCCTCGTTTTAGTCGAATAATGGGAGCGACTCTTTCCTCTCCACGGTGCGTTTTGCTAGCCACCACTCTGCGTCGATCGCAGGCGACGATGAAAAAGATACACACAAATAGTACTTCGTGCTCTATGGGTTGATCGCTAATCGCGAACAATGTGCGACGATCGTGTGCCTAGCAAAAGACACTATTGTACGGCACAGTTGACCGTGTACAGTACACGCATTTTAATGGTTAGCTAAATGATCTACATGAGGGAAAACTTCACCAGAAGTTTACACGGTTCAAGACCGTGGTGGAGTGAACCTCCTCATCTGATCTTCCTCTAAGATAAGTAGCTTTCCATTACTATAGGTACTTCATCGGATGTTGGCAGGAGTTACGACGACCTGTAAACTCCTTGATAACACCGTATGCGGCGTTCAAATTGTTGCTTCTTGCAGCTTTGTCTGCCGAGGATAGAAGAGAGTTTGCACCATCCTTGGCACAAACCCGGATTTCCGGCATAAGCCCTGGATGTCCAACACATCGTGGCAGCGGAAAGGAGAGTGTGTATCTCTTTTATCGCGTCCCTCACTACGCTGATCTTTTCGATGTTTTTGACGGTAAGGCTCGATTGTCGTCTGATGCCTTCAGCTCTTTTCTTCTAACATTCCGTTGCCACGATGCGTCGGACATCCAGGGCTAATGTCGGAAATCCGGGTTTGTGACAAGAATGAGCATACCGGCAAAGGGGAAAGGCCGTGGTGTAATTCTTACGCCTCACACCATCGGGGAAGTGTTGACCTCAACTAAATTATCACACCGCTATCACTGGCGGAATGACTCAGCTACCACTGCCGTTCCAGGAGCTCCCACGTGGAAGACTATGGAAGAGGGGTTTTGGCCCCCAAAATCGGTCAAATGTTTGTCCGTCTGTGTAGAGAATATCTCGTGAACGGCTTAAGATATGGTATTGGATTGCTATAGTTTGTAGCTCGAGCTTTTCATTGTAGTAGGCTAAATTTAAGCGGGTACCTCCGTAGAGGAGGTAAAGGGACATTTTTTTTCATTTTCATCGGGTATAGGCATGTGGGATGAAACAACAAAGGGCACATTCCATTTCTGGTATCTTTTTCTTAATCATAGTGGAGTCAGGGGGCGCAAAATGTAGATTTTTTGTCTTTGACATTGAGATGTAGGATGCTAAAGCATGGGTAACTTGAAGACATCTTAATTTTGGTGTTTTTATCCATCTGAGTTGTACCACACAGAGTCGACATTTACTCGTACATTCCAAAATAAGCGCTCACTATATAAAACCCTCGAATTGCGGGTGCAGCCCTCTATATTCCGGCTTCATTATACCCTTCACGGATGTGATAGGGCATATTAACTTTGTCATGAAGTGTGCAAAGCACAGAAGGAAGCATCTCCGACCATATAAACTATACATATATAGTATTCTTGGTCAGTATGATAAGACGCGTCGATTAAGCTTTAACCGTCTGTTTGTCTGCTTCTATGCAAACTAGTCCCTCAGTTTTAAAGCTATCGAGCTGAAATTGCACAAAGCCTTCTTTCTATTGCACGCTGTAAATATGTCGGAACCAACGGAATCGGACTACTACGTCATGTAGCTTGCATTAGGAACGACCGGTTCAAAAATTCGTCTTTGTGAGAAAAACCTTTTATTTCTAAAGATATCTTTTTCAAATTTCACACTAATCAATAGTATCTTTAGTCAAATCACATTCCCGAATTTGGTTGAAATTGGACTACTCTATCGTACAGCTGTCATAGGAACGGCCGTTCCAAAAGCAAGTTTTTGTTAGAATAACTTTTTTATTTCTAAAGATATCTTTACCAAATTTCATATTATTCAATCATATGGACTGCCAAACCACACTTCTAAATTTGGTTGAAATCGACTTACTATTTCATATACCTCTCATAGGAACAGTGAAATCGGAGCAAGTTTTACTACTAATTTCAAAGTGGCAAATACACCATAAGTCGCAACGAACGAGGCAACGGTATTCCGTTAGCCGAAGGCTAGCTTGCTTTATATCATTTTTGCATCTATCAATATCAGTGATTTCACCGAGGTGTATCGAGTAAAGTATTGGCCCAAGTGCCCAAGCAAGACAGTGCCAGTAATATAGAGGAGCGTTGGCTTGAATTCATGGGCCAACTCATGGGGATGTTTTTCCCCAAATATATGAAAGAGTATATTATCTTTAAATTTTTTTAAAAACTGTACATCTTATTACAATTATTAGTTCATCAATTTGAAACAAATTAAAGCACAACTTTACGGAGTTTAAGGTTCAATCGCGCTTAGCTATAGAATTAGTTGAAATTCATAATATGTAGTAATAAAAGAAGTATTTTTCATTATCTAGGTGAGAATTCGAAGAAGTTATTACATAGAGTAATGTGAAATGGAAAAAAAAGATAATACATATTTCCAATTTGAAACATTGCTTTAAAACGAGTCCAACATATTAGAATCATTAAGTATCGTTATTACTATACATAATGTATAAAATTGTTTAAAAAAAACGCTGTTAAAATCAGATCGCTGAATGGTAGAAAGTAACATGGTGCAAAGCATAATAACCGCCAATAAAGAAGCATAGTCGGTGTAACCAATTCCTAAGTGGTTTTTAGATGCAAGGCCTATCAGCCACGAGTCCTTCTGTGAAAGCTGCCACGAGACATGTTGTGAGACATACCGTCAGGAAAACGAATATCTAGTCTAATAGTACCTCTCGGGGCTGGTTTCGCGGCAGCCCTTGTGGTTGGTCTCGCAGCAGGTCTCATCGCAGATTGATCTTGTGTCTAAAAGACACTTTAGAGTAATTCAAGGTTGACCTATGGTCGTTAAATAAATGAAGTAGAAGTTATTTAGAGAAATGCACCAGTATGCGCCCTCGTTAAATGTCAACGAGAATAAAAAAAAGAGACCAAATTTTCTGTGGTCGACACTCTCTTATGTTTGCAAAATCTGAAGATTTTTTTTTTCACTTATAATTTTCTGTAGGTTCTATCTGGTCCCATATCTAACAACCAATGAACGCGTACAACCATTAAAACAATAATCGTCTTTAATTATAGCTTAAGTGAGTTTTGCTTTGGAACATGAACATGAAATAATCACATTCATAGAAGAAAATATCGCATCGGCTTCCAATTAGTACGCTGTGACCCAGTTTTCTAGACACCCATTTATTTCAAATTGTCCGTTATGGGTTTCTATGCACGTTTGCCAATGGTATGAATGAATCTATCCATATTTATATGTACGTCAATTAACCAACTTACTCATAAGATTGGAAACGATAGAGTAGAAGCAATTTGTAGTCGAAATTCAGTATCGAAGTGTGTATGTGCAAAAATTTCACTAGTTGGATTTTTAACTTATGAATGAAGAATGAGATTCTTCTATTATTATTTTTTTCGATAACAAGAACGTTTATTATTATTGTACGATTCTGAATAGTGAAGTATGTGTCTTATATTTCACAAACGTGCAACCTGTTTCCATTCTGCTCCCTGCTCCTAGCAGGCAAGTCCGGCAACATGCTATTTTGATTTGGACGCAAGTATTATCTGACAGGATGGTGTATTCGATTGGACACCAATGAGGTCATGTGTCAAACCTGTCTAATTGGACTGACGAGACCAATATGGTTGGAGTCATCCAGCGTTTAAGGAGAACATATTTTTGAAAATGTATTTGCTGTTCTATAACCTAAAAATGTTTATGCTCACTAGTTAGCGGTTTCCCTTCTGGAAAATTCGTTTATGAGGTGCCTTTTATAGTGAAGTGATTGTAATGTAAATCTGCACAGCTGAGCCAGCGTCTAAAATTGGATGTTCTTGTCTTGGTGGTTGTGGTGGTTCAGAATCGCCTAGAAGGCAGAAGTTGGCGGCCAAAATTGGGCAGGAGTTGGTGATCAATTTACAAACTTAACAAATACAATAACAAACAACAAATTGCCATTGCGCATAAAATAACATAAAAACGAACAAATCTAAAAATTTTGAAATCAATAAATAAAATCGTCCACATGTTCTTATTTTTTCCTATTGCCTGGATATCATCCAGTGCTGAGAAAAAAAGTTGCTCAATCCATTTTATTCCCTTTTCGATAAAATTCGATATTTTATATATATATATATTTTTTTTTAAATTACCGACTTTAAAAAGCATATATCCCTTAAACTATAAGGCTGAAAACACACCGCATAAGACAAAACGTTTGTTTCTGTCTCAAGAAACAACCGACCATTGCTTCTTATCAGGCAGCACACACCAAAAGAAACGAAACAAGACAAACGTCTTTGTCTCGATGCGTTTTATGACTGGTTGTCGATAATGCATGTCTTTGGATATTATCAACACACACCGAATTATACAAACATGCTTCAGACAAACGTCGTTGTCGATAATTGCATACATTGCAATAGGCGCAACACACACCGCATGAAACGAAACAAAAAGACAAGAAAAGACAGAAAGACATGTTTCGTTGCCACTAGACGGCCAGTTGTCTTTCAAAGACAAAAATTCGTTTCCGCTTAATAGCTGGTCATTTTAAGTAAAATGTCGCAAATTATGGACGTTGTCGTTGCAAATTTAATTTTGTCTTATCTCAACACACACCAAGCGAAACAAGACAAAAAGACGTTTTGTTTTGTCTCACTGTGTTTCGCTTGGTGTGTGCTGCAATGAAACACGTTTTTTGTCTTAAAAGACAAAAACGTTTTGTCTGATGCGGTGTGTTTTCACACTAAAAGATCTCCCAAAACAACTCTGTTGTAAAAAAATTCCCCGCCAAGAAAAACCTCTCTTTTTTTAAATTACCGACTTTAAAAAGCATATATCCCTTAAACTATAAAAGATCTCCCGAAAACAACTCTGTTGTAAAAAACTCCCCGCCAAGAAAAACCTCTCAACCGCAAAAAGGATTGATATGAATACAATACCGCCAAAGTACTCTTAGCTTCGCGCCCCACTCTAGGGTTGGCATATTGAATGCTGATTGCATTAGTAAATTTCTTTCAAAGCTGATTGGCGGGGAGCTTCCATTAAACAAAATAAGTTGAACAATCTGAAGAAAAACGGGGTAGAAAATGGTCTATTAATCACTTCTGGCCTGAAGTGCGTTTTTAGCCTTTTGTAAGGCGGAAGCTTTATAACGAGATCCGGGCGCGAAGCCAATAATACTTGACATAAGAGCCTACAGCATGATTCGCACGCAACTACATAACCATCATTTTATCAGAACGACATCGTTGTCATTATCACTGTCATTTTGTCTATGGCTATGAAGCTCCCCGCCAATCAGCTTTGAAAGAAATTTACTAATTCAATCAGCATTCAATATGTCAACCCTAGAGTGGGGGGCGAAGCTACGAGTACTTTGGCGGTATTGTATTCATATCAATCCTTTTTGCGGTTGAGAGGTTTTTCTTGGCGGGGAATTTTTTACAACAGAGTTGTTTTTGGGAGATATCATATCTTTTTGCATAGTAGTTGTAGTAATACAGATGGCGCAACGTTAAACACGTTCGCCTTCTACACATTGGGCTCCGGTTTGATTCCTAATAAATGCGGTAGTCTTCGATAAAAAAGGGATTTACGTGCCGGACTATGAGTCCACTCAGGTTACCCATTTGGGGTAAATAGTTTTCTTGCAAAGAATATCATTTTTCTAGTTCAAAGGACTCAAAGTGCCTTTAACAGTAGTTTAGTGCATTCGCCTCATCACCCCCAATCGTATAATACTCATCTTGCCTAGAAATCGCTTCCTTGCCAAGAACATCCTTTTTCCTGCCCAAAGGACTCAAAATACCTTTAACAGTCTACTGCATTCGCCTCATCACCTCCAGTCATGTGATACCCATCTTGCCTAGACATCGCTTCCCATATTCCACACATTGGAAAAAATCATCTTACATCATAATTCATATCTCATATGCCATAAATGAAACTACCTAAATCATATCATATACCACACTGCATGTTTTTTTCTTTCTGGACATCCTAAGATGCAGCCATAAACATTCAGTTTCAATTTTTTCATCACACACTTTTCATTCATGCACTTGCCACAAGCCACGCCCACAGCCATCACCTCGTATGGTTCTCCTCACCCGACGAGCGCACGGACTTTTTCATCCGTCGTCGCCACTACCCACATAATCAAGTGTTTGCGTCTCTCCCCGTCGGCATGCGATCTCTACGAGTGATTTCCTGTGTCGCATTCAAATTATCAAAAAGACTTAAGCCAGAAACTCTACTATAAAATTTCACATTTTTGGATGTATCTTTTTATCTACTGCACGGATCAGAGCAAATGATAGCCTATGCACACCCTTGGAATACAGCCAATCCGTGAGAAAAGAAAGTAGACCTCGATACGCTCCCTACGATGCTGTAGACCGGTCAAAGAACAACGAGAACAAGAAAAATGTGAAAAATAGCCATTTTCAAATTATCATATCTCGGGTGTTTTTCCTTGTATTGCAATCAATTGTATTGTATTGTATTGCGGCACTTCGTAAGATGACCGGAGACAATGACCATACCAAATTTGAGCTCGAACAAGTATCCGGTGCCGGAGCTACAGAGGTCCGAAAACCCGTACTTGTTGTGTCGCGTAAACATAATCTTGGTCACTTTTCAATTTTTTTTTCCATTTTTTCGTTTTTCTTTGGCGGGGCGGGACGCTCCCGCGTCCCTAGATACATAATAATGATGTTAAACGGTGTTATAGGTAATTTAGTGCTCTTTAATTTTGCCTTACAACTTTTTTTTGTATTGTGAACGATTTCCGAGATATACGCGAAAAACTGAAAAATTGCACTTTCTTCGTCCCCCTCCCTTTTCCACAACTCATAGGTCCGGAAACTTTTAGTATGATTACCTTGTAACTAGCCCAAACAAAACCCCTTTGTTCATTTTTATGATACCGACATTTCTCTCTAGGAAGTCTTATTGCCGGGGGTACCTATAAGAAAATCGATCAATAATCTCTTCACCTTTTCAATGACCTGATCTAACTAGACCAGTGCAGTGCAGACCTGCCCCTGACCTTCGTTCTTTCAAAGCATGTGTATGTCTATCTACCCAGGCTTATACACTTAATTTCCTTACTTACTAAATTTTCAACCGGAAACCAGGAGTTGGGTTTTGTTTTGGATAAGAGATTAATCGAAGGCTAGGGGACAGTAGCGTTTATTCGATTAATAACTCTAAACAGATTTTGAGAAAATCAAATTACGCTGAATGACAGTTTATCCTTAAGATAAATTTTAATCGGATGTTGAGCTACCGGCCCTAAATCTATCTATCTATCGTCTGGGTAGACATTAATGCGCAAACAAGCTCTCGTGCTGCATGAAAACAGAGTTGCTATTCTGCGACCCCAACCCCATTTTTTTACTTCAGATTCGGAATCAGCGACTTAAAATAACCTTGTAGCTCCAACCAGTCGGTTGGACGAGTATTTCTCTTGAGCTACTATTCTGGGGTGGACAAACCCGAATTTTTTTTTCTTATTTTTTTTAATGCCCTTCACGGATGTGATAGGGTATATTAATTTTTTCATAAAGTTAGCAACGCACAGAAGGAAACATTTCCGACCATATAAACCACACTTGCGAGCAAAAATACTGAATCAAACCGAAAGCACGTGTATTTGTATGTATATTTTTAAAAGTACGTTATGTATCCCTACAAATCGTATGTCATTTGAAAGTTTGAGATCTTAGCTTTTCAATACCTTTTTTATCACCATTTAATTAGTGCTTTATGAATGAACGCTACCTGGAGCTAAAAAGTCGGAAAATTGAACATTTATGAATGTGTTATTACAAGGCAAACTAACCCTATAAATGCATCTGCAAAGGGTTTTCAACGGTCAGTTGAATCTAGAAGGTTGATTGAATAAGTTTAACGCAATAAAAGTCACAATTTTGTCATTTATGAGTACCACGCCTCAGCAAGCGGCTCAAGTTGTCGTCCTATTATCGTAAGTGCTTACTCAGAGAACAGTCGCTCGTCAGCTCGGAATGAGTCAGTCTAATGTGTCAAGAGTGTATAACAGGTTTCGAGAGGAAGGTAGCTACAATCAGAGACCCCGACCCGGCCGCTCTAGGTGCACTTCCGATAGAGACGATCGTTTAATTGTGACAAGTATGCTACGAAATCGGCACCTCACGGGAGTTGACGTGCAGCTGGATCTAAGAGACGTTCGCGGAGTAGCTGTAAGCAAATGGACAGTGAGGAGACGACTAAAGGAAGCGAATTTGACTCCAAGACGGCCCGCCACAGGCCCAAAATTGACCCCACAAAAACAGAAATTGTATTCGTTCCCTCTGGAACGGTCGAACGGTATATTACCGGTATTCTACGTGGCCATGTTGTTCCCTACGCAGCATCTATTGGCGACAACTTTACTTTAATGCACGACAATGCACGATGTTACACATCGCGTCAAGAACAGCAGTTCCTGAACGAAGCTAATATTGCTAATATTGACTGGCCTGCACGCAGTCCAGACTTAAATCCCATTGAGCACTTGTGGGACGAGCTCAAAAGAAGAGTCCGGCTGTGATTAGAGCAAGAGGTGGTAATACCAGATATTAATAAATAAATAATTTTGTTAGTTTTTCAAAAGCTTTTGTTTTATTTAACAAAAACCCGACCACACTCCATTTTCTAAAATCCTTATTTTTCCTACTTTTTGATTTCAAGCCCCACTCTTTTAAAATCTATCTTCAAATATTGTTAAAAATGGTATTAATGTAAAGCTAAGATTTCAAGTTTTCAAATGATATACGATTTGTAGGGATACATAATGTACTTTTCAAAATATGCATACAAATACACGTGCTTTCGGTTTGATTCAGTATTTTTGCTCGCAAGTGTATATACTCGTATATTCTTGGTCAGTATGATGAGACGAGTCGATTGAGCTTTGTCCGCCTGTCTGTCTGGTTCTATGCAAACTAGCCCCTCAGTTTTAAAGCCATCGAGCTGAAATACAAAGCCTTCTTTTTGTTGCACGCTGTATATATTTCGGAACCAACGGAATCGGACCACAACGTCATATAGCTGCTATAGGAACGACCGGTCCAAAAATTCGTCTTTGTGAGATAAACTTTTTTATTTCTAAAGATATCTTTTTCAAAATTCACACAAATCAGTAGTATCTTTAATCAAATCATATTCCAGAATTTGGTTGAAATTGGACTACTTTATCATATAGCTGTCATAGGAACGACCATTCCAAAAGCAATTTTTTGTTAGAAAAAAATTTTTATTTCTGAAGATATCTTTACCAAATTTTATATTATTCCATCATATTGACTGGCAAACGTTCCTAAATTTGGTTGAAATCGGCCCACTATTTAATATACCTCTCATAGGAACAGTGAAATCGGAACAAGTTTTATTACTGATTTCAAAGTGGCAAATGCAGCATAAGTCACAAGGTATCATACCTTCGGCAAGCTAGCCGAAGTTCGAACCAGCGCTATCGGACGAGTATAATAATGAAAACAGGGCTGTCACTCTGGGGAGGGCAACAAGATTTTTTTTCGGAGAGGCGGGGGTGGGATCAAGTGATCCATAAAGAAATTGTGAATATACGAGTATATATAGCGGATATTGAAACAAACGAAACTAAAAATGTTAATAATTCGGGTTTTTTTTACTCTGTTCCGTAATTTGTGTATATACTGTACAGCGTATTGGGGGTGCATCGCTGATTTTTTGGTGTTATGGAAATGACGTCAATATACGAGTAGGTACTACAGGATGTCGTCATTGGATATCGGATGTCGTCGTTGCCGTTTAGCATACATTCCTTTATGTGCGGTTTGTGCATTGGGGCACCAGAGGTCTTTTTGTTGACTTATAGAGAGTAGTGCATATATGACTTTCGGGATGCACGTTGCAGTAAGTACATACACATCGTAGATATACCTATACATACATATGATGTATCATACATAATAGATTATTATGAATGAATGAATATGATGCATGAATGAATATATGTACACATAATAAAATGCGTTGCGTTGGTCAGTGATATCATTGTTTTGTGTGCGCGGGGGGTACGGATATTTCGAGTGTCTGTTGCAGGCGTTAGGTTTTGGTCATTGATAAATTAAATTTCTTTGTCCGTGGTTTTTGCATTGAGTTGCGTAAAGTTTTTGGAGTTTTTCGTGCGCGTTGAATATGGTATAAAGGGTCGGTATTTCAAGACGCGGTTGTGCGCCGATCACAGGCGACGATCGTAAAAGCGTTTATAGTTTTATGATGATCGTGTGCATTTAGCTAGGCGCGATAATGATTCAGCACGCCGTTTGCGATTTGTGGAAGTGAAATGTAGTGTATTGGCGCAATGATGATTGAGCGCGGCGGCGTCTGCAACTTCTGCCTGTGCAATGCAGGGCTTTTGTATGGATTGTACATGAGTCGAATGCACTAGACAGAATGTTGTTACATTTTGAGTCTTCTGGTGAAGAAAAAAGGACATTCTTGGCTATGAAGTGGTATACGAGTATAGGCAGGATGGGTTTAACATGATAGAGGGTGTTCGGGCGAATGCACTACACTATTGTTGATGGAATTTTGAGTCCTTTGGCCAGAAAGAAGGCTTTCTTTGTAACGAAGTATTTCCCATGAAAACAGTGTTGCCATTCTGGGGTGGGTAACCCCATTTTTTTTACTTCAGACTCGGAATCAGCGACCCAAAATTACCTTGTAGCTCGAGCCAGCCAGATTGGACGAGTATTTCTTATGAGAACGGGGTTGCCATTCTGCTCCGTGCTGGCCGCTTGATCGCTAGTCGCGAACTATCGTCACGATAGATACCGTAAAAACGAAATTATTGAAAACTAAGTAAGTTTTATAATTTGAGATAAGCGAGATGTAATTGTGTATCAACAGTAAAATTAATGCATTTTCAATGAATTCCATCATTGCTCACCAGCGAAATCTGTAATTTTTTTTGCTGTTTCGATTACCATTCAATTGGCAATTGAGTAAGAGATTGTTGTTTTATTTTGCTTGACTATTTTAAAAAAACGGCTCAGATTTTACCATAATCCCTTGTGGGTCATAGCATAGCGCGTCGACCACTTCCAAGACGCTCAGTTGGGGTTTCGTTAACAACTTATTTTGCTAGCAAACATAAATCTTTTTAATTTACTCGCCTTGACAAGCCGCGACCGGGGCGACCAGTAGCTCAGTGCATAGAGGCATTAGTCCCATGTCTGACTACCGGCGTTTCCGGTTCGAATCCCCTCCACGACGACGTTCGTGGCCATGGATGTTTGTGTTGTCCCCCCCTCCCTGTGATGCGGGGCGTAATAATAAGCTACAACATTTCCCGACTTGTTGCAGGTAGGCGGCTAATGGGAGAGCAGGAGGTGCATGCTGGCAGCTGCATTCTCTGAAACTAGTTTATGGATGCCAACGAAACGTCAACTGGGCTTCATGGAACAGTTGACGTGCTATGCTCCGCAAGGGGTTGGGGCAATTGAACCGGCATGCCGGTTCATCAGACTGACGACGCCTCAATGCACTGAGACACCGGCTTGTTTTTTTAAGTACTTAACCAGTTTTTTTTGTTTCTTTTTAATATTGTGCCATTCTTGTTTCTAGTGTCTCAGTATTCAAAGAATATTTCACATAATATGGGATGGAAATAATTAGGAAAGTTAAGCACCTTCTTTCCTTTTTATCGGGAAAAATTGAAACTTAATTGTCGTGAGTGCAATTGATATATAGTATACCTATACGAGGGTTGCCTTTTATATTTCGGGATTAGAGAACAAAAACAAATATTAATAATTGAAAATCGCTTTATTGTTTTTCAAAATATTCCCCATGAAGATCTATACACTTTTGCATGCGTTTGAACCAATTGTCAAAGCACTTTTGCCACTCTGATTGAGGTGTCTCCAAAACATGCATTCTGAACGCAGCAACCGCTTCTTCAGGTGTTGAAAAACGTTGACCTCTCAGTTTGTTTTTTACGTACGGGAATAAAAAGAAGTCATTCGGTGCCAAGTTAGGACTATACGGCGGATGACCCATCAAATCTATGTTTTGAGTGCTCAAAAATGCAGCTGTTTGAGCTGATGTGTGAGAGCTCGCATTGTCGTGGTGAAGAGTGATCCGTCTTCGGCGGTTGGTTTTCCTGATTTCTTGGAAGACAACTGGCAAACAAATGGTTGTGTACCACTCAGAATTGACTGGTCTGCGTTGTTCTAGTGGTACGGTTGCGACATGTCCAGTTTTTCCGAAAAAACAGGCGACCATTTGCTTGGAAGTGCTTCGTGCGCGAACAACTTTTGTTGGGTTTGGCTCATCTTGAAACACCCATACAGTCGACTGCTGTTTACTTTCGGGCTCATACGCGTAAATCCACGATTCATCACCTGTCACGATGTCATAGACGTGTTTCGAAGCACCGCGATCGTATTTTTTGAGCATTTCTTTTGACCAATCGACACGAGCCTTTTTTTGAGCGATTGACAAATTGTGTGGGATCCAACGCGAACAAATTTTTTTGACAATCAAATGTTCATGCAATATTGAATGTATGCTGGTCCCACTAATGCCTAAGGTTGTCTCAATCTCACGATAGGTCACATGACGATCTTGCAATATCAGTTCGCGCACAGCATCAATGGTTTCCGGAATAACAACTGATTTTGGACGACCTTCACGAAATTCGTCTTGGAGTGAACTACGACCTCGATTGAATTCACCATACCATCGATAAACACTGTTCCTTGATGGAGCTTCATCGCCAAAAATTGAATTCAGTTCATCCATGCACTGTTGCTGAGTTAATCCACGTCGAAAGTTGTAAAAAATAATCGCACGAAAATGTTCACGATTGAATTCCATTATTTGGCCGAGATTAATCTTTTAAGTTATTGTAAAAAACACAAATAGCGCTCGTATGTCAAAACGTTCTAAGTACGTATAACCTCAAAAATGTCAAACTTTACGATAGAGCTGTCAGTTGCCAGATTGCAACACTAGGGTTGTCCAATCCCGAAATATAAAAGGCAACCTCCGTATATATATGTAGTATATAATAAAATAGCCGTCTTTTTTGCGCAATTGTGCAGCTTCATAGAACCATGGCCTGAATTTGTGCGATTGACATTTGGTGTATTTTATTTCACTAAATTAGCGATTTTCAATTTCAAAAAGTATCTAATAAAAACTTGTCAAATTATATTTTCACCCAGAATATATTATCGCGCTATGCACACATACATATTTGAAGTGAATTTTGAATTTTGACGCCTTCTGATGGTCGTAATGGAATTGGCCAGCCTCTGTGCGGTGGCGGAAAAAACGTGGCATTCAAATATGTAGTTGCCTTTATGATAATTTCGCGAATTTAGGCACTCTTGATAAGTTTTTATTCCTCATGCTTGCGAATCGGGACTAGCATTTTCGATTTAAAAAAGAATTAAAAGTCTACATTTTTTTTCATAAATAACAAAATATTTTTGTTTGTATTTTTCAGACGACTTGTGAAAAACTATCAGCCAAAAAAGAAAGAGGAAGATGACTACGAGTAAGTATTATTAGATATTTTGTCCAATGTGCTTTCATCTAGGGCAATTATCAAAGAATTTCATTTGATCGATTACTACACTAATGTCAGAAAAAAAATCAATCAAAAAGCCATTGCGCCCATTCTAGATGATTTTTTTCCGAAATATTTGGTTATCAGCACTGGAGATATTTTATTCAAGAAGCGTACGATCGCAGTTTTGTTTGCTTTTCCAGATCACTGATCGATTTAAGAAAATAAACAGAATTCCATTTAGATTCGTAAGTCAGGATGATCTTGGGTATTCTATAGCAAGATACTGTTATCGTTTAGTGTTTTAATTTTGTGTTATTACGTCAATTAAAGATGGGATTCAGCTGGGAAATATCAATGCAACGATATGTGCCGTACAGAATCATGATGCCGGCGAGACTGTGTTTTGAAGTAGTTTTTCTCCGATTCATGTCTTCAATTATACGAGTAGTAGTAAATTGATCTAAAAAGCCTGTGTATTGTGTTGTGAGTGTGACCTTTGAAGAGATCAAATGGATATGAAATGATTTAATTTTCTTATAGCTGGCGAAGATTTATGATTTATCGTATTTTTGTTAGTTTGAACATACCGTGGCGGAGAAAGAAATCCGGATGGTATAAAAATAGAACATTTTACGGTTTAATTTTAGCGCAAATGGTTGAATGAAAATACAACTTATTAAATTAAATATATGCATATGTGCAACAACTGTCCGAAAATGTTTATAATTGAAAAGTGCGTTGTTTTACTCGTCATTAGAGGTCAAAATCAAATATTTTACATTTTTCTACAAATGTTATTCAAAATTCACTTAAAATTAGTATTACTATCAAATCAACACATATTCAATATTTTAAAAATTTTCCTCGTAATTTTTTGTTGGGCGTCCTTTTTTTTTAGCACGGCTTTGAGTCAACAGCCCTCGTAATGTCTGGGCTATAATTTCTTCTTACCAAACTTACTCAATGATTTTGAAAAAAAAAGCCCTAGGTCGCTTCTTCTATATATGGAGTTTCATGACGAGGCGCAGGTTCTCGATGCGGATTAGATTAGGATTCCGGGTCAATCCAATAACAAAATCCTTGGTTGGTATAAGTGGTGGCTGAAGCACAGTTTGCCAGAGCCCAATTAGTGCGAATGAGCCATTTTGTAACCACAAACCTCTTCAAAATCGTTTATAAGAAGATGGTTGGACTAACAGGGGATGCAAGGATGCCTAGATCCAACCGGAGGAGTTCACGAAGTATAGCAGCTCCCCGATCTTCACCCCGATACATCCCCCAGGTTAACAAGAAAGGCCTCACCCAATGCTCGATGTCTGGCCCTAGCAAGGGACAGGCATTCGCAGAGGAAGTGAGTGAGGGTTTCTTTCTCATCCTCATTCCCGCAGCTGCGGCATTGCGGGTTATAAGAGATGCCAAGCCTTAGTAGTATAGTAGTCATCCTTATTGCATGTTCTCCGATAGGCCAATATCCTGTAATGATCGCCGTGAGCCTGGACCCATCTCTACGGGACTTGGTTAATAGCTCAGATGTTTTCCGTCTGTCATAGGAGGGCCATATCTTCCTTGATACGGTGCAGGTGGGCAGATGCCGCCATTTGAAATCCGCAACATTGAGGTAGTAAGAGGAGATCTTGCTCTTAATAGTCCTCAGCGAAATACAATACAAACAGATTCCGCATGAGAGCTTTCTAGGACGGCCCACCTCCTGGCCAGCTCGTCGGCTTTTTCGTTCCCCTCAATGTCTCTATGACCAGGCACCCAGAGCAGGGTGATATTGAACCGTCTGCCAAGGCGAGTTAACCCTTCCCCATACCGCTCGACCAGTTTGGAGGAAGTACTCACCGAGTGGCTGGCTGTCTGAGCAAATGGCGATGTTCTAGTTATCTGGTATATCTCTGAGAGTGAGATACGCCTTCATAATTGCGAGAGTTTCCGCCTGAAAAATGCTGGCAGAGTCCGGGAGGTGATAACTCTCCGAAATATTCAGTGCTTCAGAAAAGATTCCTGCGCCGATGCCGCACTCCATTTTGGACCCGTCGGTAAAAATCGTGATGTCAAAGTCCTTCACCACCTCGTCCCCCCTCCATTCAGCCCTGGTGGGGAATTTGGCAGAGAAGCTTCTGTTAAACCTCCGGAAAACTCGGAAAATTTGTGCCCCCTTTTTAATATTCTCCTCATAACTTCTAAGCTTTTATGTAATTTAAAGAGCGTCTAATTCTGCGTCAAATGCACTGGTCAAAGTCAAAATTCGGTATAGTAGTATAGTCAAAATAAATAGTAAGAAAACGTCAATTTTCGGGCTTGGGTTAAGAGAAAAATTACACTTTATCACTTTTCAAGCTCATAGATCTTCAAATGGAAAACCTCAATCCTCAAATAAATTGAAGATATTTCGATTTACAGTCTAACGGTCCGTTTTTAGTGTAGATGTGAGCGAAAATGTAGAAACGCTTGTTAGCGATTTCAGCCTTAATAGCTTTATCTCGGTAAATATAACAGCTATAAGTTTTGTTTTGGTCTCATTATACCCTTCACGGATGTGATAGGGTATATTTACTTTGTCATGAAGTTTGCAACGCACAGAAGGAAACATCTCCGACCATATAAACTATATATATATTTGGTCGGTATATTCTTGGTCGGTATGACGAGACGAGTCGATTAAGCATTGTCCGTCTGTCTGTCTGGTTCTATGTAAACTAGTCTCTCAGTTTTAAAGCTATCGAGCTGAAATTTTGTACAAAGACTTATTTTTATTGCACGCTGTAAATGTGTCGGTACCAATGAAATCGGACCACTACGTCATATAGCTGCCATAGGAACGACCGGTATGAGAGACTTGATACAAATAACACTTTCAATTTAAATAAAGTTCTATTACTCTGTATTTACGCATGTTGAACTGTGCTTGTTACTGAGTATGCGACACTAAATCAAGCGATACACGTGAAATATCGATTACCGAAATGTGCGGTACAAAACAAAACACTCATTTCGGTCGTTTCGGTTAAAAGGATTTCGGTTAAGAGAGTTTTACTGTTTATGCAAACAAAATAAATTAATTTCCCGGAATAAAATGTGCATACATGTGCAGTACAGTTCGTTCGTTGGTTCGTCATACTGAACTTGGAATACTCAGTCAGCTTTATCAAAAACAAGTCATAAGCCTACGTTTTCGAGAAAATTCGCTTTACAAGAAAAGTATATAAGCCGTGTTTGTTTTTTTTTGTGTATTTACTGAATAGGACAACAACAGCCGCGTTCGTTTCTCTTGAATTTCGGTCTTATGCCTAGTATTGTGTTAGTCACGAAACGAAATGAAATGTGGTTCACACAATATCATAGAGCGGAACGAAAAATTTCGTCGACGAAATGAAAGTTCATTTTGAATGGCGACTTTCATTTCGTCGACGAAAATTTTCCTTCCGCTTTATGGTATTGTGTGAACCACCTTATGTTGAAATAAGAATTATTTAAAAAATGACTGAAAAAACATTCAGATTAAAATTGTTTTTATATAAATTTATTGTCCCAACATATAAGTCTCTTATTTCAGCATGTTTTACAATTATTTTTTTCTGCTTAGCACACAAAAATTGATATAGACTTAAAAAGTTCAAAAATACACCTAAATACACGGTGAAATTGAACCACTTAAATAAAATAAATAACTGGCGCAACAGTCCAATTTGAACCACGGCCTCGAGATGAGTTAGCATCATCTCATTTTCTAGATCGTGACGGTTTTTGTGCAGAGGTATGTGATCAGCAACACGCTCAACCGGGTTATTTACCCCATAATGGGTACTCATTTAACAGCTGAGTGGGCTCATAGTCCGACACGTAAATCCCCGGAATCGAACCGGGGCCCAGTGCGTTGAAGGCGAACGTGCTAACCGTTGCGCCATCCGGACTACTACTTAAATAAAAGTAAAAGAATATACATGGTGCCTCGCTTCAGATAGTAAATACTTTAATAGTAAAAGTACCGTTTATTTGTGGGAAATTGACACAAAGTGGAGACTTTGTCTTTAACCGTTATAGAGTTATAGCATTCTTTGTAAATTGTTTCAAAAAGTTTGACTTTCCCAACAAAATCAAAATTCGCCACTGTCGCAATCACTTAATCCGAGTTTAAATCTCACTTTCTGAAACTACATAAAATTTCTTATAAAACGTTATAAAATTTCCCGGTTTCGAAATTAACCGTTACATCAAAGATACAACCGTTCAAACTTTCAAAATTGATTTTTCATCGAAAACTCAAATGATAATTTTACAACGGTACTTTGAACTGACAAATCTGCAAATTGGATAAAAGTTGCCCCAATGTCTTGGCTTTCCAACGGTTAAAACTACACCACAATTTGTTTTAGACAAACTACCCTGATGACTAGACTATATTGTATCAGTCAAACAATTTGAATCGTTTATCGTATTGTAAATAGAATGTTTTTTTGACATCAAATTAGTTGATATGATGCAATAAAAATTAATGGCTAAGTTCATGACACAGCGGTTGGCTTACTGTTGCGAATTTGTTACATGAATTCTCTCCACTGAGTTTGGTCAGTTTGGTGGACACAACCTGCTGTTATATACTTATGTCATTTTTTCCATTGCAAAAATTTCTCCGCTGCCTGGGACCAGCATATGCAGAAATGACGCCCGCACTGTCATATTCATACGATTTTGGTCAGTAGTCATTTTTGCGCTGTGAAATTTGATAACTGATGGATGACTGTTGTTCATAATACAATAAGCTGCTGCAATGCTGCTTCGATACTGCTGGCTGTTGAGATTCCGCTGTGTATTATTAATTTAGCCATTATCAATCTTTTGGTCAAGAAATTATTGCATTACACTATTAGTTAAACATTTGACGCAAAAAGTAGTAAAATGGCCGTCTTAGTAACGTGGAATAGGCAATTTTCGAAAAAGGATGTAAATGCCTGTAGCATCTAAGGGGTTAAGAATTGGAAAAAAATATTCTTTAATGTTATTTGGTGAATCACGAGGCAGTGCCCGTATGCGGATGCGAGACACCCTGTGTATATCGCTTAATAAAACTGACTTAATCTACGCCAAAGCGAAACAAAGCCTTCAGAAAATGAACCCAAGAAATTTAAATATCAGATTCATTGCATTAAATTCTGTAAATCGCTTTGTACTAAATTTATGTACAGGGGGTTCCGCGTTGGGTGGACAATACTGATAGGTGTTATTCCACAGTTTGTTTAAGGAAAAATGGTACCAATAGAATTCGCATATTTTTAACTGTTACCGAGATATAAATGTTTTTGTGATTGTCATCAAAAACCGTGACCTGCTAAATAAAATCAGAATTTGCCAATAATCACATCTGAGATTTGACATCAGTTTCTAAGACTACATAAAATTTCATGTAAAATAGCTCTTCCCGATTGCGAAATTCACCGTTACTTCAAAGAAGAAACTTTGAAGAAATTTCAAATTCGGTTTTTCATCGAAAATTCAAAAGATAATATGGTAATGGTACTTTGAACTGACAATTCTGCAAAGTTGACAAAAGTTTCCCCATTATGTTAGCTTTCGAACGGCAGGAACCGTCATGTTGGCTGCAACGGGAACTGTTAATCGCTCTTTCGACAGCTTTCAGCCCGGACATTTCTCTCCTTTAAATTTTAAAGTGTAATCAGGTGTAAGGTGAAAAAATAACTCTACTCATCAGCGTTAAAAATCTCCTTATCCGTGTAGCCAGCACGTAGTTTCGGCGACACATTCTCAATCTAGTCACCTGCTATTGCTCGGTCAATAGCTGCTGGCTCTCCAGAAATTTTCCGTGAACAATATTGTGGCGTGATCGGAAACGCTGAATTCAGGAAGGTGTAATGAACGGTTTGGTGGGCATCCGAAGATGCCCGTGGGGACGGAGCCTAAGGTAGCTTAATTGACCGTGAAGGTCGGGCTGTGCCATCTGGCGAAGAAAAAGGCCCCTCAACGAGCTAAGTAGCGGCCTATGCTTGCTGTAGCTCAGTTCGGGAGATGTGGGCGGGGTTTTCGCCGCTCGTTGCCTCTGTCCTTTACGTATTAACAAAAATTCATAGGCCTGGGGAAGACAACACAAACAGGGGAAGTAAAAATGGGGAATAAGAAAAATAGTCGATAAGGATGGAATGGTTGGCGGACGGATCAGACGCCCACGCGGGCGCACCTGGGTCCGGGTGTAATGGGACCCGCGGCTTCTGGTTTTGTACCACCAACAGATCACTACTCATCAGGTGCTGCTTCGATCTGCCGGTGGGAGCAGCACTACTAGACCATAATATGGCTCATCACAGGTGGTTCATTACAAAGGGGTGCTCTGAACGATTGCTTCCTGAGTAGAGCAGCAAAGCTTTACCTGAAGTATGGGGCCACTCACGTATCTTATTTGCGAATTGTTGCTTGAACAAATCTAGCAATGCATTTTCAATATCAGAGTGTTTGGAAGAACGATCACGTTTGGATTTTTCGCACGACTAAAATTTTCTCGCGACGTTTCATCATTTCGGATATTGTGGAGCGGGCTGTATGGGATTCACGGGCAACTGAGCCTGCGAAATCACCTAAAGGCGGAAGTAAACTGTAATAAAACATGCACCACGAAAAGTCGAAGTTGAGTGGACTAATGCAGATAAAAAAATGAATTTGCAAAGGAGGATCAAGCCTGGCGTTGGGAAATCCAATTCGACACATAAAATCGTTGGTGGCCAATATATTGTTGATTATGTATCGAGTCTTTAGTTAAGTCTTTCTAGTTGTGTGAACCCCAGCACGTTTATTAAACCATCTGAAGCAGCTATCTCCGAGGCCATCCCCCGAATGGGGTTAAGCGACGTGCTGACAACTCGTCCTTGTAAAAACCACTTCACGTCAAGAAACCTGGAACACAAGCCTCTTATCCGGACGGATCAACAACGACGACCACGCAAACGACTAACGGATTATTCTTTCGGATCCTGGAATGTACGCTCCCTGAGCAAACGGGGGCCGAGAAGGCCCTCCTTCAACAGGTCGAAAAATACAAACTGAGCATTACTGCAGTCCAGGAAATAAATTGGCTTGGCATCGAGATCAATGACAAGAAATCGCACACAATTTTTACAAGTGGCAAACCATCGGGCCGCAAGCAGTTTAGAGTAGCATTTATAGTAAACAATCACCTCAAGCCGCACATTACTGACTTCAAACCCATAAATGAACGGCTGTGTGCGATTCGCATTAAGACTCGATTCTTTAATCTTTGGAAGTTAAAGAAGACGCAGTAAAAGACGAGTTCTACGCCCGCCTTGAGACTGTCTTCGACTCACCAACAAACGACTGGGAGATTTCAACGCGAAAGTCGGAAAGGAAAGTTGGCACCGGGGGACCACTGGAGGCCACAGTCTCCATGAAAAATGTAACGACAACGGCCAGCGACTTATCGACTTCGCCAGCAGCAGGAATCTAGTCGTAAGCTCTACTATAAAGCCCGGCGAGCGCGAAATGACTGGTTCGACAAACAATGCAAAAATTTACTTGACGCGAAAAACGAGGCTCGTTGACAATGGATTCAACGACCAACCAGAGCCAAAAGAAAGAAATATGGCGAGCCACGGCGAATATGGAATAGAATAATTAGACGTTAGAAACGTAAATACTTTGACGAGTAGTTACTGAATATAAACGAAAACTTAGGTAATAGGAACACCAGACATGCGTACAAACTAGTAAATACAATTAAGAACGGCTATCAACCAAGGACTAGCCTTTGTAAAGACAAGGATGGAAACATCACCAGCAACACCGATGGCATTAACAAACGATGGGCCTCTTATTTTGAAGAGCTTCTGAACCTTCCATCTACCCCACACAGGAAGCGACGATGTTGTTGATTTAGGCCCACCCATACAACCCCCGACGGTAGAGGAAGTTGATCTCGCGTTGCGGTCACTAAAACGAAAAAAAAGCTCCGTGCGCTGACGAGATTCCAGCTGAACTGCTAAAATTCGGTGGAACGGGTGTAGTTGATGCCCTAAATCAATTGCTCCTGCGAATATGGGAGGACGATTGGCGCAGAAGCATCATCTGTCCAATTCACGAAAAGGAAGAAAAACTGCGGTGTGAAAATCGCAGGGGCATATCCGATCACTAGTATGTACGTCCTATAAAATATTGAAAATTCTGTGAAATAGAATAAAACCGTACGCAGAACGAATCATTGGCGAATATCAAAGCGGTTTCAGAACTAGTCGCTCCACAACCGATTAGCTCTTTACGGTCAAACTGATACTCCAGAAGTGCTGGGAATAAAACGTAGACGTAGGCCAAATCTTTGTGGAATTCAAGCAGGCATACGACAGCATCGATCGTGGAGTACTGTACAACATCATCAATCGGCAAAATTAGTGCGACTGACAAAGATGACGATGACCACCTCCGTCTCACAGGTCAGGATCCATAATAGACTTACTGCTCTATTTGAAACATGCACTGGTCTGAAGCAGGATGACGGACTAGCACCGACGCTCTTCAACCTAGCACTGGAATACGCTATTTGGGTTATGAATATGGACAACAGCGAGACGCTACTCATCAAGTCGACACAATTAGCCGCGTACGCCGACGACATCAGCATCATGTACCGAAGATTGGCCGACGCAGAAGAACTTCTGCATACGCTTAACACCGCTGCAGAAGAAGTTGGACTACGTATCAACGTGGGTAAAACTAAAATAATGATGCAATCGCGGACAAGGACGCCAGCACAATCGAGCATCAATGTGGGGGACCTCAACATCGAGTTTGTGAACGACTTCATATATCAGGGTTGCAACTTGTCAAAGGACGCCAACGAAATTGACGAAATTAGGCGACGGATACAGCTAGCTAATAAGGCTTTTTTTCTCGGTTCTCCCCATAATTAAATCGAGGCATGTACACGGAAACACGAAGCGCCGCGTGTACGAAACCATTATACGACCAGTGCAATGCTATGACTGCGAAGCATGGACCCTAACTCAAGCTTCCGGAAACATGATAGACACATTTGAACGTAAGGTTCTATGGCGAATTTTCGGGGCTGTTTACGATCGAGAAGGATGGCGCATCCGGTGCAACCATGAGTTGTATGAACTGTGCGATGAGCTGGATGTTTCGAAAATCGTCAAACTATAACGACTTCAATATGCAGGGCATGTACTACGAATGGACGATGATGATTACATGCGAAAGAGAGTAATGAACGCAGAACGAGTCGATGAAGCGATACTGCGAAGACGACCGAGATCTCGTTGGGAGAGCTCAGTATATGCGCACGCCGCGCAGCTACTGGGCTTCCAAAATTGGAGGACGCGTTCTTGTGACCGAGATAATTGGAGGACAACGATCCAGGCGGCCAAGGCCCTACGTCGGGCTGTCGCGCCACGATGATGATGATGAAGGCATTTTGTCTGGTACTGAGGATTGCATTAATATGGCTGTACTGTACTAATATTTATCTCGCCATCCCATGTCGCAATACTCTCATCATTTCAAACAAATTTCGAAGACATGGCATTAATACTGCGGAAAAAAGCTTTACAAGCAAAACATTTTTTTTTTGCTTTTAATTTTATTTTCAACATATCTACAATCGATTTTCCGTATCTTATATAGTTTATTTGGTTTATTTTATATTTTATTTGTTATTCTTTTTTCAGATTATCGTCATGTCTGGCATTTCGGAACGTATTAAAAGAAGTAAACGATTTAGCAGGGCAAAGAGAAGTTGTTGCAGAATCATTTCAAGCACAAATCCTACATGGTATTGCAGTATTATCAAAAAACCTTAAGGAAGATCGAAAGGTAATAGTCCTAAATGAATTTTGTATTATATCTTCAGTTCAAGTAAATATTGCCATTACTATCATTACTTTCAATTTTTTTATTTTCTTTTCGTTTTTATTGTAGAAATGTCTAATGGATGGCGCAAATTTAACACAAAATCTAAGTACACAAAGAGGGGCCTTGGAACGGGCTAAACGAAATTATGAGAAAGCATATCGAGATTCAGAAAAAGCGGTGGAAAATTATCAAAAAGCCGATGCCGATTTGAACCTGAGCCGAGCTGAGGTGGAGAAACAGAAACATAATATGACGATGAAAATTCAACAGTCGGACGATGCGAAAAATGAATATGCAAATCAATTGCAGAAAATGAATAATTTACAACAGCAACATTTTGATGTACTGCTGCCAAATGTAAGTTTAACCATATTAATATATTGTATTTCAATTTAGGTATCCAAATTTTATTGAATTTAAACTGCACTCGGTATATTGAAAATCACACAAATAAGTACTGACCTGACCTTGATGACGGTTAGAGTGAAAGTAAAATTTGTGAATTCCACTTGAACTAAATTTAGACAAAAATATTTTATATGCAAATGCAGTAAAATGTAAGGCGGAGATTCGGCAGAGTAACAGATGGAAGATAAAATTCATAAGGCCATTTATCTCATTCGGAAATATAATATATTTATTTGATCCGGAAATTTATTCATTTGATTCAGAGATTTATGAATTTTATTTGAAAATATATAGTCGTATAATCGGTATTATCTACATGAGTTAGAAAAAGTATACATGAAAAAGCCGGTTCTACGCACCGGTGCGACTCGTACATCAGCAACGACCAAGGGCTGCCAAACACCTTCAACGCCAGCTTCGTTCTACTATAGTTTAGAATCGACGAAGTTTAACTCGTTTCTTCCCAAGGGTATTGGTTGCCAGACGATTTTTATACCCTAGAGCCTAGACCTAGTAAAGTACGTCGAAAATATGTAACACCTTAAAGGATTTTTTATTTCGATCTGTTCCCGAGGGTTTGTAGTTAGTTTATTATATTGGTAAATAATAACTAGCTTTTGTTCGGAATACAAGAATCTTTATTTATTGTAGATACAAGTATTTTGGGAACAACTTGCTCCCATTTTCAGTACAAGTACATACATATATGTATATATGTAGAAATGATCAGGGTTATCTCCTGATTCAGCCATGTCTGTCTAGCCGTCTGTCTGTCCGATCGTACGATAACTTTCGATAGAATGAAGCTAGAGGCTTGAAATTTTCGTCAAATGTTTCTAGTATGATCTAGTTGGTTCGTATTGAAAAAGGGCATGTTCTGGCCTACCTCTTTTGTATGTAAAATAATTAAATGTATCTAGAATTCCTGATATAATAAATTTGAAAAGCTCTATCTTTGGTAGATGACTAAAGAGGGTCATATTATACTCTTCCATGTAAATAAGATCGGTTAGTTGGAAACTAAAATTACCCTACTACTTTTCACGTTTTTTCGCATATAACTCTTGAACAAATTAACGCAGAGAGCTTATTTCTGGCACGTAAACTTCTGATAAAAAGTTGCTTCAGTTTTAGTAAAATAGGCATAATCAGATGAAAAGCGGAAAGGCAGTCGGACCTGACAAAATGCCCGTAGAATTTTAACTGAAGATGAATATTGTCGGGCTTAGATGGCTCACTGTTCTTTCCAACAAAATTAAAAGAGGGTAACCGCCTGGCATTTTCAACAAAAGTTTCCTTCTCCCGTACTATAAGAACAAGGGTGACTCACGCAAGTTCAACAACTATATCGCAATCAAGTTTAAATCTGACACATAGAAGATCTACGAGCGAGTTCTCTGCAATCGATTGAGAGAGATTGTACGGTTGGATGAGAATCAATGTGACTTTGTGGAGGGTCGGTCCAAAGCCGATGCTATTCAGTGCTTTCGTGTTACGATGGAAAAGCATCGTGATGCACGGACCGACTTGCACGAGGCACCGAAATAAGCCATGGCGAAATAAGGCATACGAAAAAGCAAGCGTTCATGTTTGTGCGATACTGAGGGCTGTGATCCCTTAAGTGCGGAGCGAGCATAGCGAGCGGAGTCCACATATGGGACTGTTGTACCCAGAGCGAGCGTCCATGTATGTGGGATACTGAGGATTTTGATCCCTTAAGCGCGGAACGAGCGTAACGAGCGGAGCCTACACAACGGACTGTTGTTCCCAGAGCGAGCGAAGCCCACACAAGCAAGTTAATTCACAATCCGCATTATCGTTCAAGTGTGAATGGATAATTTCGGTTTGGAACGAGCTGGGCTATCTCCGCTCCTAGGGCGTTGCGAACCCCCGCTTGTAGCCCGAGGTCGCTCCTTTCACTCTTTGTACATGTACCTGCAGCCGTTTCGTCCTAGCATATCTGCATCCAGCATTTTTTTTTCTGGCTATGCACAATTTGAAACCGAAATAAGGTATGCGAAGGAAAGCGAATATAGCCATGTACATACTCACCTTCGTTTTAAACGAAATTAAGCATTGAGTGTGAAACCGAAAGAATCTGTGCATGGCTACTTTCGGTTTCAACCGAAATTATCTATTAATGCCTTATTTCCAAATGGCTTATTTCATGGTGCCGGCTTGCACTTGGTGTTTATTGATGTGGAAAAAGCCTTCGACAGAGTTCGTCGTGATCTGATATGGGTGGCCCTGAGCACTTAAGGTCCTTGAAGCATATGTCAAGATTACAAGACATGTATGATGGAGCAATTTCTAAGGTTAGATGCACAGCTGGAGGAATTTCCGGTTGAAGTCGGACTTGACCAAGGCAGTGAGTCCCTTGCTCTTCATCATCATCATCATGTTCTATTTGTTAACACTCAATCTCTGAAGGCCTGGAACTATCCCTTCTGTTCGCCGATGACGTTGTCCTGGGTAGCAAAGACATCGTTGCATTGCAAGCTGCACTGATCAGGTGGTATGAGATGCTGGAGGACTATGGACTGCGGCTTAGTATACCAAAAGCTGAGTATCTGTGTTGTCTTTTCTAAGATCCAGAGAGACCGATATCAGATATTTATATTGAAGGAGAGCAGCTGAAGTCTTGTTCAAAGTTCAACTACCTAGGCTCGATGGTCAACAAGGAAGCTACCTGCCATGACGACATTAAACATCGCATCAGTGTCGGTGTGATGAAGTGGCGAGAAAACTCTGGAGTTTTCTGCAACAAGAAGATGTCACGAAAGCTTAAGGGCAACTTGTACAAAACGATCGTACGCCCCGCACTCATGCATGCGTCTGAATGCTGGGCTATGTACAACACTTACGAGAGTAAGATGACTACGACCGAGATGAAGATGTTACGGATGATAGCAGGTGTCATCAAAAGTACCTACTTCCGAGGCAGCTTGTCTGTTGAGCAACCGATCATTGAAAAGCTCGAAGTTCGTCGTATGGATTGGTATTACCGTGTTCTAAGGCATCCGCCTGAGAACTCTGTCAATAAAGCGCTACCAATGAATGTTTCACTTGTTTGACCCAAAATCCGAGGCAGACAGAGAAACGAGTAGATCAACCAGATGAAGAAGCATCAACGAAGCATTAATCTCGGCGGTGATATGATCCAAGACCGAGCTGCCTGCAGAAGGAAGCTGGGATTATACCGCCAGAATGGGCGAAGTGCCAACACCATAGGCATAGCAACATGAAGTCACAGAGTGGTATGCAACGGCAAGGAGGAAGAAGAAATGATAAGATCAAAAAAAAAAAAACCGCCCTCACAAATGTCAAAAAAACGAAATATAGCTGTATTCACGGTAATTTTCGATAGAGTTATAAATTCGGCCGAATATTGGTAGTAGGATCTAGTTAGTTGGTATAGAAAATGAGTGAGATCCGACCCCTACTTTTCAAGCTTTTGCTCACTCAACCCAAAAAAAGCCTATTTTCCCTAAAAAGGTTTCTTCGTCGTGGCCTCATCGGCTAACTCCTGTTTAAACTGAACAAATAGGAAATACTCTTTTACATCATATGGTCGTTGCTAATTTTTTAGTTTTGGTATCACCACTAGGTCTGCTGTACGGGTCTAGGCTATACCACTTCGGACTCGGGACCGAGCGAAGCTTGGTTCTCGTTTTCTTCTTCTTAATTTGCTTTCTGTGCTGTTTGTTAATATGTATGTTGGGTGTACAACCGCCGTTTTTTCCTGGAATTAAAAGCTTAATTGTCAAAAAGTACTTACAGATACAAAGTACTGTCCATCGCTAGCGACAACTTTCGCCCATCTTTCCGGCAATATTCGGATTCCATCTCGGAAAAAGGAGGCGTCTTTCGACGCGATCCATGATTGGATCCATTTTTCGACTTCCTCGTACGAACGAAAATTCTGATCAGCCAGGCTGTGCGCCATGGAACGAAATAGATGGTAATCGGAAGGAGCGATGTCTGGGGAGTACGGCGGGTAGGGCAAGATTTCCCATTTCAGGGTTTCCAAGATATCTTGACCTTTTGCGATGTGTGGCCGAGCATTGTCATGCTGGAGGATGACTTTGTCGTGTCTCTCTTGGTACTGTGGTCGTTTTTCCTTTAATGCTCGGCTTAAACGCATCCATTGCGTTCGTTACCGATCTCCTGTGATAGTTTCATTCGGTTTCAGTAGCTCGTAGTATATCACACCGAGCTGGTCCCACCAAATGCAAAGCATAATCTTGGCGCCGTGAATTTTCGGTTTTGCCGTCGACGTTGAGGCATGTCCGGGCATTCCCCATGACTTTCTGTGTTTAGGATTATCGTAACGGACCCATTTTTCGTCGCCGGCTATGATGTGATGTAGAAATCCCTTCCGATTCTGCCTTTGAAGTAGTTGTTCGCATGCAAATAATCGCCGTCCAATATCTCTCGGTTTTAACTCAGGAACCCAATTTCCTTGTTTCTGAATCATGCCATGGCCTTGAGGCATTTCGAGATGGCTTGCTGAGTCACTCCAAGTGATTCAGCTAATTCTTCTTGTGTTTGGCACGAATCTGCATCGAGCAGTGCTTCCAATTCGCCTTTGAAATTTTTTTCTCTCCAACCACCATGCTTGTTCTCATCATTGAAATCGCCACTTTTAAAATGTTGAAACCACTCACGACATGTTCTGTCACTCAGAGCAACCTCACCGTAAGTATCTGAGAGCATTCGATGAGCCTCAGCTGCAGTTTTTTTTTCAAATGGAAGCAGAAGATCAAAACTTCCCGCAAATGATGAGAACTTGGCTCGAAAACAGACATTTTGAATTGCGAATCTTATTAAAAATGCGAACAACTTTTACTAGTGCGGGGATGTCGATACGTTCAAAGACGTTAGTTATAGTTATTATTTAAAAAAAAATATTTATATAGAATGCTACATTAGGAAGTTGTTATTGTTGTGCTTTCGTAACGTCGGGAAAAAGGCGTATCTCTCCTCAACAAATGACGTTTTGTTGGTTTTTGCATCTCTTTTTTCAACCCATTGCTTGTGTCAATAGCTCACACGTCGGAGACCTAACGCGGTTTGATAAAGTGAAAAAGATCCGCTCATCATAATCCAAACCAAGATTAGAACAATGTAATAAATACTCATTTAAAAACTTTTTCTTAAATCATCGTTTAAACTATGGATCGCGGACTCACTCACTCACTCGCGGGGTCACCAAGCGAAATTTGATTTAGTCGACAGAGGTGGACCTCTATAAGTTTTCCACACTTCCTTCAGAATTATACTTTAAGACGTCAGATCACACGGGGGTATCTCCAATTTTTCTGGACGGCGGCGAACAAGTCATACTTATTTGCATCCATACTTCCTTACCATAAACTCTACAGTCAAAATTCTTTTAGAATAAAGATCCCTAAAAATTTGTCTGCTCTTTTTTTCTCACTGTACGAGGCACGAATTCAGTCGCCTTCGCATCTCGTACCTCGCACAAATGAAAGAGACTGAATTTTTCAGAGAAGGTGGTGGTAGGTCCACACGAAGTCATCTTTCTGGAGGCCTCATGTATATGATTTGGTGTGATGTTTAATCTTCATTCGGTTACTAGCTAAGCTAGGGCAGCTAGTGTCCTGATCCTGGTCCATTTTCGTGGATTCTAGCAACTTTTTCTAAAGTTATAGATTCAAAGAATGTTCCTTTAATGTCCTGTTGGATCTTTCCCCGCTTTACATCCAATTGTTATAATTCTTGCATTCTTGATTTCCAATTCCAACAGGGGCCGCAGAAAAAGAATCGATGAGAAAGTGGGGTCAAAAATGAAAAAAGCCATAAAGCATCCACTTTCATTTATCCAATTTTTTTTTCAGGTATTTAATAGGTTACAAGAAATTGACGAGAAGCGAACGCGTGGTATCAAAGAATTTGTCAAATTAACAGCCGATATTGAATCATCGGTTGCACCAATTATAGCGAGGTGTTTAGAAGGTATTGTTAAGGCTGCGGAATCAATTGACGAGAAAGACGATTCAATTAAAGTAATAGAAAAGTAAGTATGAAATTCCAAAAATGAAATTCCAAATCTGAAAATTCAATAATCCGTCCTATAGCCAATCTCATTTTATATAAAACGTAATAAATATTCAATACTTTCATGTGTTTTTTAGGTATCAATCTGGATTTAATCCACCAGATAATATACCATTCGATGATTTATCCAAATCTGATTCACTGGATGGTTCCAATACAATGCACCATAACAATATTCCAACTAACCATTTGACTATGAAAGGTACATTGGGTGCTAATAAATTGAAAAAACGAGTAGGCATCTTTGGAATATTTAGCAGTAATAAGGTAAGAAAAAAATCATCTTTTCAGATTATTGCGAACATTTATTAAAATTCAAGTGCTTTACCTTTTATAAGTTAGGATTAGAAGTCTAATCATATTTTAAGTACATTTCTAAATTTCTTAATAAATTATTGTAAAGTCGAATCAAGATACATGTAAATCTATTTTACGTTACTTTTCTCGATGCATAGAATGTACTTCATTTTATTTTTATATAAAATATAATCGGTGCATCTCCGCTTGCCGTAATAAATAGAAAATATCGTTAAATTATTAAACATACTTTTTGGGTAGTACATGTTTGATGATGTTCTGTATATTATTTGGAAAGGAAAATATATATTGCTTTTTTATAAAGCAATATAAACATGTTGCTCAAAACTAGGAAACCTGAAAAAAAATCTATAATAAAATAAATAAAGTTTAGGCAGGTATCACAAATTGAAAGCTGGTTAAATCTATCTAAGATAAAAAAAAACTTTACAGTTGTCGTATGCTAATTGCTACATTGCTTCTAATTAGTTTGCATATTATCTTTTGAGAATGCATTTGCTTTATTAACGTAGGGTTGCGCTCTTATCCAATTATTTTACAAAATCTTCATTCGATGTAGGTCGCATTCATTCCTTTTGGTAGTTCTTTGGCGTATTTCAGTCAATTTTTACTTTACTTTTTAAATCCATAATTTTATATCAGTTCTTTATAATTTATCAAGTTGAGTGTTTATTTGCTTGACAGTGATTCCACTGTTCAAAATAGCGCTCGTTTTTGTTTTTTTTAAAGTCGATAAATTGTTGAATCTCTTATAAATGTTTTCTTTTAAAACCAAATATTTTGCTATGCACAAAAAAAAACGTTCCCTTAATATGCACATCTGGAATTCAAAAAAACAGTCCGGAAATAAGTATGGATTCTCCAAAAGTAATGTCCATGATGTTTTCACACCTAACGCTCCATCACTACACCTATGACTTACACACTCTTGTACCGCTGTAGTTTCACTGTGCTAATGAATATGTATTCAAGCAAAATCTTAATATTCCAATCAAAAATATTCAATAATTGTTTTGCTATTTAGGCGCTACGCTTTTAACTGTTAACACTTTGAATATGCAATAAGCAGTAGTTTCAATATCTTATGAATATTTTCCTAAAGTTACAATTCTTTTTTTTCTTTCTCCTTATTCATATGACTCATCAAATTTTTCATTGATGTGTTTCCTACAATGACGATACATCGACTATTCGACGATTATTCAACGACGTCTGATATGCGTCTCTTGTTCGCAAATTTCATTTGCCTAAAAATTTGTGCGATATCTTATTAAAAATCATGATGTGTGGTGGTTATTAAAATTGGCTATTGATGGTGGTGAACTAACGACACAAAAACAAAATCCGTGTAAATATGTGAACACGACCGAATTAATATAATCGATTAATAAAATTCGTCAATCGTGACTTTAAATTTATTGAATATTAAATTAATCGTAAGTATTTTTGTTAAGTTATGAATGTGACAAAACTGAAACAAATTCGTTTGTTTTGCTTTTTAATTTTGACCTTACGTTGAATGTATCTAACACAATATTAAAAATGATGACACCTCGGAGCAATATGAAATTTTTATAGCTGCATAATGTTTTTTGTTGACTTATCAGGCAATTATGAGTTCTTGCTTTACAACTTTAAAACATTTCAAAAGTGTGTTAGATATTGTCTGATGTTTGTAGTTGCCTACTAAGTTAAAGAAGACACAGCTTTACCAAACTACAAATTTTGTTTATTTCGTATATTGTATATATTTCGGGAGCGACATACCCCCTTCTTCAGTACAAAAGCTACTTTTGTAATGAAGAAGGGGGTATGTCGCTCCCGAAATATATATACATATACGAAATAAATAAAATTTGTAGTTTGGTAAAGCTGCGTCTTCTTTAACTTTTCAAAAGTGAATGCAAATATTCTCTGAAATATAAGGAATTCGCGAAGCTCAGAATAAAGTGTATTTCGTCTGGTTTTTTTCGGGTAGACGAACGATCGTTTTTGTTAGGTTGTGGGCATATCGCGAAGTTCGTGTGTTTGTCGGCTGACTAACAAAGCTGTCTACTATAGTGTCTTTGGATCTTATTTTGGTAAACGTAGCACACCCTTAGCGCATTCTTCCAATAAAACCGAGCCGATTCTTCGGGTGTTGCAAGAGTGATGAAATGCCGCTTGCCACTGGTAACTTTGAAAGCAGGATAGATTTGAATTCTTCAACCAGCATAAGCCTCCTATCCACTCTTCGGACTCTAAAAATTAGCAACAATCTTACCAATACTAGAGTAGCATTTGTCGTTCTCGGCGTTCATTTTGCACATCTTAAGTGCCTTCTCTTTTGCGGCCTTTGTTGCATAATAAGTAAGAAATGTTTGCAGCATTTCCAAGATACCCCGTTTTAGAAATACACACGATTCAATTGTCGTTGATTAGTTTCTTGATTCATAGTTCTAAAGTGTCGATGTGCATTACATGTCATCACAAGAGAGGACTGAGTACAGATTCGTGGAACTGTGGAACATTTGCTAATATTATGTACTCTCTAGATCCATAACTAGTTTCATATCTCAGAACTGTGTATGATAGGTTGCTCTTGATTAATGCAAATAGTCCGGTAAAGAGAATTAACAGTCCAGGCTATGAGCGAAAAATAGAAAAAAAAATCGTGTAGTTTCGAGATTTGGCGCAATTGTTGGGGAAAGTCCCCTGAATATGTGATCAAAAGTCCCCGATGATGGGGAGTCCGGAAGTGTAGAGGAGTGGGGGTCAAAAGTCCTTTTTTTCATTTTCGTTGATTATCTTGGAAACTATGGATTCTATTGTACTAAAAAATGTCTCAAGGCCGAATCAAAGCACATCAAATTTCCTACAAAATGATATATTATACCCTAGACCAATGGTTTCTTATACTCTAGACCAGGGGTCGACAAACTTTTTCGGAAAAGGGCCAGATCGTTAGAATTTTGGGCTCAGCGTGCCGGATAGGAGACCCAACTTGTAACTGTTCACCGGTATCGTAAACTCACTACCCACTGCTAATTGAAGGTTTGACTGAAGTACTTCAATTATGCAGTAAAATAGACTGTACTAGTTTTCATTAGCATCTAGTTTGACATAACGCGTCAACTACTCCTACGCACCATGGTGTTAGGTTTCGGGCTACAATTGCCTTGCAATCCTATAAGAAAGCAATAGGCAGATGCTGGGGTCTACAACCTGAAGTCCTTAGCCCAATACTCACATGGAATTATTGTCTGGTGGTGTGCTCATTGCTGGAGCCCTGAGAACTACTTCATCTGCCGTCTTGGGTATGTTGCTCAATCTGCTTTGTCTCGTATTTTGGAGAGGAGATTGATGCAAACGCGGTCATCCGTCTTCGAGAGTCAATTCACTGGTTCTCTCAGCCGCTGGCCACTCTACAATAATTCTATATTTAATGGTTCCAAGCTGGACGGTGGTGGGAGCAATAGTTTACTCCGATTACCACTGTACTGTTTTCCAGTCGCTCGTCCATCTTACATCCCTGAAAAGACAGCACATTAGTTCGGTGGTGGGTGTTATCGCTAGACACTGTCTTAATGGAGATCATGCCAGGAGACTTGTCTTCACTACAATGATTTCTTTAGAAACAGTGGAGACAAGAAAGAGCAGGAAAGTTTCTTCCATCTTCTGTGCTCTTGTCCGGCTTCGACTGACGCGTTCTCCGAGTTACAGGATCTGGAAAGTGCGAATGTTGGTATGCTCTATCACTAGCTCGGGCTGGTTTAAATAAGTAATTAAGGTTGAAGCTGATGTATCCCAAATTTTTGGTTTCACAACGAACCAGCGCATAGTCTATGTATGTGGTAGTTAGGGCAGCCAACTTACCTAACCTTGGTTTTGGACACAATTGCAGCTAATTTCTATGTCACATAAAAGTCGGTATAGACTACTCAAAGAAACAGCAGAGATTGGGTAGTATCGCAGATGGCGTCTAGTAGGATCGACGTCATTCAAACAGAGACGAAGTACCGTCACCGTCAAGTCGACAGGACTCAATTGCTTGAATTTTTCGATTGGAATATACTGGGCCAGATGTCAAGATCCTGGTGTTTGTTCAGAGACTCCAGCAAAAGCGGCCTCTTCCAATTTGTTTATCCATCGGTATGTCATATGACACAAATGGTCGATGTTTCAGGAAACGGGATATTTTCTAATTTATTATAGCCTGTATTGACTGTTGGGCCTCTATACAAGTCAGTGCGCATGTGTATATTATCACTGGTCGAGTTCACTGAGTTTCCCCGCCCATCGAGTTATCGGGTGGGAATAATATTCATCATTAACAATTAATCGGCGGATTCCTAAAATACTTAAGTATTGTACCCACACCCTGCGGCCGCTCGCAAATCACCAAGCAAATGCCCATTGCCCAGTAGTTTAGTTTGGTCCACCATGCGGCGAGCATTTGGTCAGTACTCGCGAGTTTTATGCTAGTATCCTTATAGATTCGGTGCAAATCTTGTACACAATAAAATAATGAAAAAGCTTGTTTTAATCTATTTGTGTATGTATATATTTTTTTTATACAATTATTTCATGCCAAAAACAATATTAACTCGTGGGCCTGATTAAAATCAGAGGCGGGCCGGAGTTTGTCGACCCGTGCTCTAGACCATGAAACAATGTATGGTATATTGATTTATTCACAAGGGAAAACCGCACGATAACTCCCGATAGAATACAGTTAGTGACATCAATAATATAATAACCAATGTATATTAGTTAGTTTGTGCCGGAAATGGGGACGATCCGACGAAAGGTATTCCTACCTCCCCTACAAACATTATTTTTACAAACATGCCAATAACTCAGCACCTAATAAAAGCAGTCAAGTCAAATTCGGGTGGATGACTGCATATGACCTTAGTTTACATCTCTGTAAAAATTAGTTCAATCGGATGAAACCCAAGGCTACCTCCCATACAAAGTGTCCAAAAATACCCTACTTTTTCCAATTTTTTAGTTTTGACGTCTAACTAAAAATAGGAAAAAAAATGAAGTTTTGAAATTTGACACAATTGATAAAAGTCCCCGTTGGGGGGTAAGGAAGTGTCAGAAAAAGGGGGTCAAAGGACTTTCTTCAGTATAGATGCAAATTTTTGTTGTTGCCGGGATCAATGTTTATTAATAGAATAGGTTTGTATTTCCTCCAAGTGATCCACGATAATAAAAAGTCTGTGTTTTCGTTAGACCAATATATTTCGGGCGAAACCCATCTTCAGGGTCAATTTACTACAAAAACAACAACAAAAACAATTTTCTACCATTATGTCTTTCTTCAGGTTTTCCTTGAATAATTCGCTTTTTTTATACCCTTCACGGATGTGATAGGGTATATTAACTTTGTCGTGAATTTTGCAACGCACAAAAGAAAGCATCTCCGACCATATAAACTATATATATTCTTGGTCATGTATGATGCGACGAGTCGATTAAGCTTTGTCCGTCCGTCCGTCTGGTTCTGTGCAAACTAGTCCCTCAGTTTTAAAGCTATCGAGCTGAAATTTTGTATAAAGCCTACTTTTTATTGCACGCTTTATAAATGTCGGAACCAACGGAATCGGACCACTACGTCATATAGCTGCCATAGGAACGACCGGTCCAAAAATTCGTCTTTGTGAGAAAATTTGTTTAAATTCTAAAGATTTCTTTTTTTGTTAGTGTTTGTCTGTTAGTGTTTGTCCCTAATCTAAAGATATCTTTTTTGTTTCAGATTTCACACTAATCAATAGTATCTTTAGTCAAATCATATTCTCGAATTTGGTTAAAATTGGACTACTCTATTATATAGCTGCCATAGGAGTGACCGTTCCAAAGGCAAGCTTTTGTTAGAACAACTATTTTTTTTCTCTAAAATTGAACAAAAAGTATGGAAAAATCAATTAATTGCGTCAAATTTTAAAGCTTCGCTATTTTTTTCCTATTTTTAGTTAGATGTCAAAACTAAAAAAAAATAGAAAAAGTAGGGTAGTTTGGGTCACTTTGTATGGGAGGTTGCCTTGGTTTTCATCCGATTTAACAAATTTTTACAGAAGAGTGTAGGTCATATGCAGTCATTCACCCGAATTTGACTTGCCTGCTTTTATTCGGTGCTGAGTTATTGGCATGTTCGTAAAAATATTTGTAGGAGAGAGGGGCTACCTTTAGTCGATCATCCCCATTTCCTGTGCAAACCAATTAGATATTAGTAGGAATATTTGATCAAATTTTGATGTCACTAACTGTATTCTATCGGGAAATATCGTGCGGTTTTCCCTTGTGAATAAATCAATATACCATATACTATTTCATAGTCTAGAGTATAATAAGCCATTTTATGGTCTAGGGTATAATATATCATTTTGTAGGGAATTTAATGTGCTTGAGACTTTTTTTTTGCAGAATCCATAGTTTCCAAAATAATCAAGGAAAACTGAGAAAAAAGGACCTTTGACTTCCTCTCCCCTACACTTCCGGACCCTCTATCACCAGGGACTTTTGAGCACATATTCAGTGGATTATGCCCAACAATTTTGTCAAATTTCAAAACTACACGGTTTTTTATTCCTAATCAAGCCTTTTCGGACTTCATAGCCTGGACTATAAACTGGAGCGTTCGCCTAGTTAAAAAAGCTGTTGACATAGCAGTACTGGTCACCACGTAACCCATTCTTCTCCAGATTTGTCACTGTTATGATAGTGTTGAAATGACTGTTCAACAGGGCAACCGGCCTTTTTCGGCCGCGAAGGCAATCAATCTGCTAAAAATTATGTGCAAAATATCTAGTCGCAAAATTGGGTGTTGTTGGGCACCTAATATTTGTCGTTTCTACATAGATGCAAAAACTCCTTCTTTTCAAATGTCCCAGGGAACGTCGTCCTGTAAATATGTTAAATAATTGTCGGTCACCACTCTACGATTCTACATCTAGAGAAGCATAGGTTCAATTCTCGGTGCGTCAATAAAAACTCCCTGTGAGTACTACTAGAACAACTCCCACAGCGTTCCGAGCTTGTCAGTAAAAGACGGCTCGGATATGAAGTGCAAGCTAGCAACTGCAGCATCCAATAAATATGCTATCGAAACATTAACAAGGCATAGCTGTGCAAGAGATGTTGGCGCGCCCATGCCCCTGGAGGGGTCAAGGCAATTAACAATCCTGTCTGGTGAAAGTTTGCTGGAAGTGGGTCGCAGAAGCGCGCAAAGGCGCTGTTCGGGGTCGGCAAACTACTTTCATTGAGGTTTTCGCTACATAAGGTGTCAATTAAAAGGACTTAATATCCTCTTTCCGATAAACTAATCCTGTCTTGCAAAAGCTTGCCCGAAGTGGGTGGCAGGAGCGCGCAAAGGTGAGGTTGACAATTAGGTGCCGAATCAAAAGTCTTGATGTCCTCTTTCGGAAAAACCAATATTGCATCGCAAGAGCTTGCCGCAAGTAGGGATCAATCTGCAAAAATAAGTTTGCTCGTATTGAATTTGGATGGTCTTTCGGTAATGGTGGAATATGCATGTTGCCGGGATCAACTAGTTATCTGGCATGGTGAATATTTGTTTGTAGTCGATTTATTATACGATTACAAACAAATATTCACCATGCGTAGTGTTGTTGTTGACTACTTTGAGGCACACCATTGGCTGTTAATTGGAGTTGCATTGTACTGTCGATTAGTGTTTTGTTTAGTCGAAGAGAAGTTCATAGTGGTATACAGGAAGTCCGCGATTTTATTTACGAATTAGGTGATCAAAGGTCCATTTGGAGCATAAGTTTGTGCCATCTTAGGTTTGTTTGAGCGTTAGTTTGTTTGAGCGTGACTGGGTTGCTCAGTGAATGGGCCTGGTTTTGCACTGAGCAAGAACGATTGGTTGGTTGTTGTTTTTAGCCAGCATACACTATCCATTCTCTACTTTATGCACTGGCTAGCATGATTCAAAGCGGAGAGGTGCGGTAATCATCAAAGTTTGACAGCCTTATGGTATTGCTAGCTGGCACAACCTTCAAGTTTGGACGATCCTCGAGGTTATACAATTTGAATTATCATTTGTATTCTCCTCTTAATCAATTTCGTAAACTTTTTCCTACCTAACGTGTAAACTGATCCATGAAACCATGAAAGTGAACAAAATTAAGTACTCTTTACAGATTTTGTTTTATTAAGAACTATTAAACTTTAGTACTATCTATTTTTAAATTTCTTCCCAAATCACTTTACGATTGAAACATAATTTTTAGCTTTAAGAAAAAACTTGTGAAAAGATGTGCTTCTTATATGTGTTGGTAATTTATTTTCATTCTCTTGCTTTTTCATGCTGCATTTTTTTGTATGATACAAAAAACACTCCACTTTAAAAACAAACATAAACTTTAAATCGCGCACATTTGGTCACGCACTCACGAAAAATACAAACATGAAAAAATACGTATGTACAATACAAATAAAAAAAAAATGATACGTGAAATATGCAACAACACAAAATAATACGCGCAAACTGTGTTTATATATATATAAAAAATCAACAGAAGATTCTTGAAGCCTGCATCACAGTCAAGGTACGGCTTTTAAAGGAATTAAGAGAGATTACTTTCGAAATCAATCGGTTGTGTTGTTTTAAATGAACAAAAACTGGAAATGGTGCAACATAGTGTTAGATTATTATGTTTGAATTATTAGTTTTGGGTTTCAGTGGATTTTTGTTTATTTTCTAAAATGAAATTCGTCGTTACCAAAAATATACACAAAATCAGAAAATTTTTTGATTTTGTTTTGTTTATTCCAAAGTGTGTCTATTATTTTGCTCATTTATTTGTATGACTTTGTTCTAGTGTTGAATTGATTCTTTAGAGGAAAAGTTATAATTTGTCTGAAACAATAATTGTCAATATTCAGTACGTGTTCTATTTTGTATAAACATACGAGTATACTGCATGCATCTTTTCGTATCTATATATTACATTACGTACATGTTGTGAATTATATAAATAATAACCTTTGTAAAAATGTATTTGATATTTCACGTTTTAAAATTATGCGGCAGAAAGAAATGGGTAGTAGATTCTATGAATTACAGCACTGTCTTGCCAATCCGATTTAATTATATATGTATTACATTTGGGGTTTAAAAAAAGGCCTTGGAAATAAAAAGAACTGTAAAAGATGCATTACATGTTACTGATTACAAATTTTAACCACGGATTGTACAATGAACTCAATAGGCTATTCGCACTAATTTAAATTCTCATTTAAAGCATCCCTCAAAACAACGCGAATACGCTGCGATTAAATCGCGGCGATTAGAGCATCCCTCAAACCAACACGAATCTGCCAAGAATTATTCGCTTCGGATTCGCAATTATGTTCACACCGACGTGATTTATTCCCTATTACAATTTGAACAAAATTTCGATGAAATCCATGAAATCCATACGAGTAGCCATAGCAAAGCGAATGTTTTACGAAAAAAAATCGAGTCGCGTTTGTGTGTGTGTTTATGTATGAACAACTCCATTCAGACGCCATGTAGACAAATTTGCGAATCCGCTGCGAATTATCCGCCGCGAATAAATCACGTTGGTTTGAGGGATGCTTAAGTCGCGGCGGATTATTCGCTGTGGATTCGCGATTATCACATTGGCGCGATTTATTCGCTATTGCAATTCGAACCAAATTTCAAGTAGCCATAGTAACGCGAATGTTTTATCGAAAAGTAAAAATAACTTCAATGACATCCATGAGATTCAAATCAGTGGGCGTAGTAATGTTTTACGGAAAAATAAAAATGCTTAAGCAAAACCAATGCGATTTATTCGCGGCGGATAATTGGCAGCGGATTCGCAAATTTGTTTAGATGGCGTCTTATGCCGGGTTTCCACCAAAGAGACAGTTTTGAAAAACACGGACGAAAACTGTTTTTCTGAACAAAAACACAAATGTTCTGTAAAAACTGGACAGTTTTTAAAACATTTGTGTCCCTAAAAACTGTTTTAGGAAACATAACACTTTCCCATCGCGAATGGGAAAATGTTTTTGTTTTCTAGAACAGATCAAAGGAAAACACATTTGTTCTTGTTTTTTTGTCTGCTTGGTTGAAACACGCACTTTTGTTTTCTGCGACAATTCTACACAGTTATCAGTTGTAATTTTAAAGGTTGAAGTGACATAAATTGTACTTTTTTTTTGTGTTTTTTAACTTAAAATGTGTTCAAACAAGAAGCAGTTAACTGAGTGCAATTATAAAATCCTCGTTGTCTGACATTTTCTGGGAACAAGATAAACAGAACTAGAAACAAAACCAGTCTGTTCAGTTGAAACAGTTTGTTTACATAAAACAGAACTGTTTCTGTTTTTGTTTGTGAAAACAAAACTGTTTTTTAAAACTGTCTCTTTGGTGGAAACCCGGCATTATGGAGTTGTTCACACCAACGCGACACGAATTCGGGCAGACAGCGATTTTTATTTTTCCTTAATGCCGGGTTTCCACCAAAGAGACAGTTTTAAAAACAGTTTTGTTTTCAAAAACAAAAACAAGTTTTGTTTTCTGAAAACAGTTCTGTTTTATGTAAACAAACTGTTTCAACTGAACAGACTGGTTTTGTTTCATGTTCTGTTTATCTAGTTCCCAGAAAATGTCAGACAAGGAGGATTTTATAATTGCACTCAGTTAACTGCTTCTTGTTTGAAAACATTTTAAGTTAAAAAACACAAAAAAGTAAAATTTATATCACTTCAACCTTTAAAATTACAACCGATAGCTGACTGTGTAGAATTGTCGCAGAAAACAAAAGTGCGTGTTTCAACCAAGCAGACAAAAAAACAAGAACAAAAGTGTTTTCCTTTAATCTGTTCTAGAAAACAAGAACATTTTCCCATTCGCGATGGGAACGTGTTTTGTTTCCGAAAACAGTTTTTAGAGACACAAATGTTTTCAAAACTGTTCTGTTTTTACAGAACATTTGTGTTTTTGTTCAGAAAAACAGTTTTTGTCCGTGTTTTTTAAAACTGTCTCTTTGGTGGAAACCCGGCATAATACATTCGCGTTACTATGGTTACTCACTCGTATGGATTCCATGGATTTCATTGAAATTTTGTTCGCGTTGGTTTGAGGGATGCTTTAAGGTGATGTAAATTAGCTAGTAAACGCTGTAATTGGTGGGCATTTTCTTTTATTTACACAATATAAAATCCAAATTTTATTCGATTTGTATCAATCAAATCCTGCAACCTTATACTGATTAAATCCTCAATTGTACTGGCGGAATCTCAGCCGCTCTCCAATTCGATGCACGAACTTATCTAAAATCATTGTCATTTCCTTCAATATTGAAAATACAATTACAAAAATATTTTATACACCATTAATCTCGCCCCTTTCTTTCTGTTTTCAATTTAAATTTTCTCACTAATTGCACACGTTATTGTTATGAACGAATTTATTTTCACAAATATACTACTTATTGTCAAGCTTCACATTTCTTCTAATCATTTACTTTTTCATCCATACGTAGAATTCTCTATCAACGGACGGTGTGAAGGAAGACTTCAGTGACTTACCGCCCAATCAGCGACGTAAAAAATTACAAGCAAAAATTCAGGAGCTTCAGCAGAAAATCGCGCAGGAAACTGCTGCCCGTGATGGTCTAATGAAAATGAAAGTGGTATATGAATCAAACTCGAGCCTGGGCAATCCAATGACGGTCGAGGGACAACTAAACGAATCGGAACATAAATTGGAAAAGTTCAAACTAGATTTGAAAAAGTATCAAGGATATCTGGAGAAGGCGAATAGTATACCAATGGCAAACAATAGTCCTCAATCACATAGGAACCTTCACAATGGTCATCGAGTATCGAGGTAAATATCGTAATTTTAGGAACATTCAAAATAATATGTAATTTATTTTTATTTTTATTTTTTTATTTCATTTACTGTGGAAAGCATTGACTTATTACAGGGCTCCTACAATACATTTATTTTCTAGTAAACATTTTCTGTATTAGTAACGCATGAGCGCATAGCTAGTTTTTAAGAATGGAGTGGAGTGGGTCATTGCTAGTCCAAGTCAACAATGACTTGGCTTAACTATCCACTGCTACGAAAAATTAATCAGCATAAAGTCAATTCATCACCTGTCTACTAGTTTCGTCCACACGATGAATTGTACTCTTCAGGAGCTTCTTTAATCCACCGGGGAAGCAGCTCGACCAGACCAGGCTGTATTCAAAACCTAAATCGCAATAGCGTGTGATGCCATCCTGCTGGAATAATGTTCTTTGGTTTTTTATTATTACAAGAAATGGTGGCCTTTGGTTACAACCACGAAAATTTGCATTTCTGGCATCAATAAGTCAACGTTCTGAAGTCACTATAACTGCGCGTCCCCTTTTGTCTTAAAAGAAAAAGGTACCGGCCAATTATTCCTCGCGCCGATCTTTGGACGCCCGGAATTAGTCCCTTAAAACTTTTCGATTCACTTCTGGATGATGGGAGGCATAATTTATGTTAGCAAAACCACGATGATTGCGAAGTTTCCTCTGCGCTACAGTTGCCAGTTAACAGTTTTGGTCTAATTCTCGCAAACATAACGTACGGTCCGCTTCCGAAAAACGCTGCATACTGACTGAATTCTTAAAAGCCATGCTATATCCCCCGCACTCCTCAAATTTGCTGCGGATTGGTGTTGCTATGTTCTTGGGCGTCCGCCTGAGAACTCAGTCGTGAACGCACATCAATTAATGTTCCATTTGCTGGACCCAAATCCCGAGGCAGACGGAAACACACGTGGATCGATGAAGAAGCAACAACAACGCATTAATCTCGGCGATGATACGATCCAAGGCCGAGCTGCCTGCAGATGGAAGTTGGGATTATACCGCCAAAATGGGCGAAGTGTCAACACCATAGGCAACGCGAAGCCGCAGAGTGGTATGAAAGGGCAAGGAACAAGAAAATACGGGACGACGTGGATGATGCAGTCACCTAGCAACAAAATCATAAAAAGAAAAACCCCTTGCCCATTCAAAATGCAAGTCTTCAGGTCATACCATATCATTATGGTCAAGTGATCAAACCAACGATAAAGTATGAGTAGCCCACATCAAATGAATAGAGTTGCCGTTCAAGACTATTTCTGATTGAGGATGAAAGTTACTAATTTCATGTAACAAACTCCAATGGACCTTTAGAAAGTAGTTAAGGACGAGAGAGTTGATGATATAAAAAAATGCGAATTTACATGATACTTATTTTATTTGATGCGCAAACGAAAATAAATTTTCTTTAACATCCTACTTAGGTAGGTAGGTAATCTGGCTGCCATGATAAGTGCAGAACACTTAGACCATAAGCTCATCCATTGTGATACCACTATGTCAACTTACTAATTGTTAAAGAAGACTGAGCTGGTGGTGAAGCGAAGGAGGTAACTGATATTGACATTCGGTCTATAACGATCGTCCAGTTCTAAAAAAGAAATATGAGCCTAGAATTGATCTCCTTTCTCCTGCCAAAGTCAGACAAGATCAAAATAAATGGAAACAACTTTCCTCCTCATCAAGGTTTCCGTAGCTTCTACAGAAATCATTAAAAGCAATATGATATGCTCCCTTTTCAACGATAGAAGATGGGAGTAGCGGATATTATTTATGCTAGGCCTCATCGATCTAGTAGTATGACATGTAGTACCACTCGCCGACCTAGCACTTGCTTTGTTAGTAGAGTAGCCTTGGATTTTAAATACAGTCTACATGAATTGATAGAGATGAAAATAATATCTTGTTGTTGCAAAGCCTCGCTTATGATCCCCTGCCTAGCAAGTTTATCTGCGAGGCAATTGCTACCAAAACCACTATGGCATGTCATCAGGCATAGAACAACGTTAAAAAACCTCCCCGCCTCAATCGAGGACGAGCGATATTCAGTTACTATCTTCGATGTTAACAGGGAAATTAGCCATTAATCCACTGATTTTGAGTGGGGATCATGCTAACAAAGTTCTTCTTGAACACCTTACCTAGATGAAGTGTATTCAGTACCAGCAGGGATGCTCAGTATTTCAAAACAACTGAGTGGTCAGCATTCGACGACGAGATCTAGTACTCTGTTTCACGAAGATGGAATGTTCCCTAAAAGAAGCAAGTTACCCATAACGCAGCAGACGTTCTTAGGGCTCCACTAACGAGTATGCAGGCTAGTCTTTCATTTCTGCGGCAGCCGGTTCTTCGTACCGGAACGACCCGTTTTTCGACCCCCTCGATACAAGAAGAACTGCAGTATTTGAAGCATCGCTACCCCAACAAAAAAAAAACAGGCTAGTCTCTGGATCCTTTTCGGCAACCTACACGAAATCGCCGTCCTAAAGGCATTCTACCAAACAACAATGCCATGCATAAGAATTGGGGGTACAATAAATATGTAGAGCCAGTAGACAACCTTAGGTTGTAGACCCCAGCTTCTACTAAACGCTACTTTTGCAAGAGTCAGGAGCAAAAAAAATACAGTCACTCCCCGACATACGTTTGGCCGACTTACGTAAATCCAAACTTAAGTAAATGCCAAAATTCATGGAAAATATTTATTTATTTAAAATTTTAGATAGAAAGATAGCAAATGGACCGTGGTCCGCAAAAGAACCACAAGTACTGCGGCATTCAGTCTATTCACTGTGCTATGCCCTGATTCTAGAAAGCAGGACTAAATGTGTTGATCCCACTAGCTTCTTTCGATACTAAACATTCTGTTCGACGGCGAGCCTCACTTAAGGGGCAGCTTCCGTCTGGAACGATACACATAGTTTTGGTGGGATCTCGAAGACGGGAGTGAGGTGTGGGAATTCGCCAGATAATTCTGACCCTATTTCTGCTCAAGTTAATCAAATCAAAAGTACGGCTACGGAATTATACCGCGATAAACAATTTGGATTGTCTCAGACCAGGGATAGTTTCTCCCGCACCCACCCCCTGATCTGCTTCTTAACAATTCACATTGGTAGATCACAAAAAGGATTTGGGCCAACGTAGGCGGCAGTAGATGCCCGTCTAGTAAGTTGGTCTTGTTTATTGTCTACAATGTCAGAGTGTCTATGCACCCAGTACATTGTAAGGTTATTTGAGGCTCCAACGATACTAAGGATATATTGACAGGGCTTCACTAGCTTTGAGCCTACCGACGTACTAGTCAGTGGTATGAAAGCCGCTTGACTATCAGTGAAGATTCCTATGTTTCTGTTGATGTGGCCTCTAGTCCGGTATAGTTGTGTCCTGGGCACACATTTTCTTGTGTTGGAATGGAGAGAGTTCTGGGACTTGGCTCACTTGTTCTCTATACCACACAGTTGAAGGAAAGGAGTGCTTAAAGCGGAGCTCCCTGACCAGATGGTTAGATGTCATACTCAGCGTACTGTAAGTTCGCAGAGCTTTTTTTCTGAATTAGGTCTATCTTGTGTATTATAGGCTCTAAGTCTTGCTAGTATAATTTTTGGCTTCTGCTTCGATATTAATGTGCAATGGCGGTAGATCAAGTAAAGTCGCAAGGATCACAGTAGGAAAGGAGCACATGGATCCCGTCGTAGTGTGGCATGCAAACCTTTTTATTTGAGTGACGGTCTCCCTACCAGCGGAGGGGGTGGTCGCTCTGTTTCACTGAACAACTGCTCCATATTCAATAATTAGGCGAACAGTCGCTTTGTAGATCCAGAAGTCAATGCGGAGCTTGGTGCCTCAAGTTATGCCTGTATACTGGCTATAAATCCACAAAAGCTTAGTAGCCTTTTCGGGTATTCTCCTAAGATGATCCAGCCAGAGTACCTTGCTGTCAAGTGTAACTCCCAGCTACTTGACGTTGTCTGCCATTTTCGCTTCAGCTGACCACGAATGTCATACCATTCTTGAACTACGTGCAACGCTCTCATTAAAGGGTAGAACGTCTTCAGATTTACCTCTGACGATAACGAGCTCGTCCGCGTATCCTTATATTGAAAATCCCAACGAGAATAATCTCCACATCAGTGAGCGTCTACAACCATGCACCAGAGCAGGGGATACTTCACCTCCCTTAGGGCAACCTCGAGTGACGTTTGCTGTGAGAGTTATATTTTCAATTTCAGTGATTGAAGACCCTTCTGGAAGAAAGCTTTGATTTCATTCAGAATGCGGTGGAAGTGTCGACTCCTTTTGCTATGAGGAGCGCTGATGGAATCAAAAGTGGTGTTGCCGAAAGCCGCTTCAATGTCACTAACAAGGTTGTGTAGAGCGTATTCAATAAATTTGCCGGATCGATAGATAAATTGTATATGGTGAAGCTGATTACTCGCAAGGATCTTTTCCATTACTTTTAGCATAAAAGATGTTAGGCTGATTGGCGGATAAAACCTAGAGTCATCCATAGGTCTGCTACCAATTTTTGGAATGAAGACCACTCAGGTCAGTAAGACCTCCAATACCTGGGAATGTTGCCCAAAGTAAGTGTTTTGTACACCCTCGCAGAAATGCGTCCAATGTTGTGTTTGGCAGCCTTAATCTTTTCGTGGTAGCTAGTCAGTGTGGTACGATATAAATCCTGACCTTTGCGCTTAGCTCTGTTGAACAATTGTCTTGTTCATTTTCTCAAGCGAGAGATTTCGGTGTTCCACTACGGAGCTCCCCTGCTGATCCCAATTTTGAATTTCGTTGGCATTTAAGACAATATTGTTATGCATATAAGAACGAACCTCGACTTACGTAAAATTTCGACTTAAGTAAGTTCCCTTGGAACGAAATACTTAAGTCGGGGAGTGACTGTATTATATAAAAAGTCCTAGGAATCTTTCCTTATCAGAAAAAACTACAATAATCTAGTTCCTTCCAGCATCGGAGTGTCCCTTCTAATGAATAAAATGAGTTTAGTTTTGTTTAGGTTAAACTTTAAACCACATGAATTGGTCTAGCAAGTTAGTAGAGAGAGTGTATTCTGTAGCACCTCGCTGAGCGCTCTAGGGAAAACTTAGCTGACATGACAATAGCGACATCATCCACATAAGCAATGGCTCTACATCCCAGTCCTTCCAGATCTAAAAGCAGTCTATTTTCTACAAGGTTCTAAAGAAGTTAAATAGGATACCATCTTGCGGAGTTCCCCTTGCCAAATCTACGCTCCGAAGATGAACCCTGATGCGAACAACCTTTAATGTAAGCAGCAGGTTTATAAGCTTGACAAGAGACGCGTTCACATTCAAATTCACAAGTGCGTCAGTAATAGCCTCAGGTTAAACGCTATTGAAAGCGCCCTCGATGCCTAGAAAGACGATCGTGGTGAATTAATTGTAACTGAGAGAAATCTCAATACAGCTTACCAAGGAGTGAAAGACTGTGTTCAGGATAGGTATCCTTCCAGTAAGCATTTTGAGATGTTGATAGGAATAGTGGTGGAATAATACCGCGTAAATAAAAACTCATCAATCTTTTAAGCTTCATAAGTAGATTTCAGATCAATGTGACGCTAGCTTTTACCCGCTTTCAGGATAAAAACGACCACAACTTCAGTTCATGAACGAGGGATATAGACTAGATCCAGGCAGGCCCTTAAAAGGGGTGTTACGATATCTAGATTGTGTTGCAGATCGGCCGGTATTATTCTGTCCGATTCAGCAGATATGAACCTAATGATATTTACATTTTGTTTTTATCGATCGCAATTATTTTTTTTATCAATCGCAATTATTTTCGGCGTATAATTTTTGCAATAACCTCTTTAAATTTGTGAATGATTTCCACTTTACTTGAATTAGTCCTATCCTATTGCTAACATATCATACTTTTATATATTTTCCATATTTGTTAATTATTATTTTGTTTATTAAAAATTTCTGTTTTTAAAACCAAAAAACCATCCATTCAATTATAATTGTAACAGACATTCCAACGGTAGTGGCGACAATGACGACAACGACGATCACCACGATGATGCCGAAAGCTTGAGCAGGTCAGAATCAGAGGATAATGTGGCGCAAATAGAAAACGGGCTTAATATAAATAATAACGGGTACAGAAAATGAAAATTTGTCAAAAAAAAAGAAAATCATTATTTTATACATTTTAATAGTGTGTTATGTGTGCCGTCTAATTTTTCAATAATTGGTTCAAATGTTTGATACGTTCGTTTTGTCTGCAAATAATTAGAAATTTCAGATCGCATGCCTTCTTTTTATTAAATTGTGTTAATTTTCTCAGTTGTTGGAATTCATTTACGCATAATTTAAAATTTTAGAATGGCGATGATTTGAAGTCTTTAGGAGAACGTTTATTTGAAAGAGGTAGCATAACTTTTCTTATTCAGTAAAAATCGTGCTGATTTCATCGCAAAGCCTAATGTGTAGGGCATAGCTCAAGGTATAACTTTCTAAAATAAAAAAAAATTTTAATGCCTAAACAAATGGTCGGCCTCTAAAAACTTTTATGAATATAAAAATGTAGAGAATTTTAGCCTTAGGGACAGTTTCGATATTATCGCAATTAAGAGTCCGTGGTGTAATGATTTTATTATGATATCGTAATTTCTCAATTAATCGACTGTGTACTTTCAAATTCGTACGCCAAGTTTTTTCTTAAATATCTATTTCACTAGTCTTAACATTAAATTTTCCAAACAAATAAATTTCATAACAATAGCAACACAATCCCACGGACATCAAACATATTTTTCTACTATGCTTTTTGTTTTTTAAATAACGCATGCCCTCAAATTTCTGTCATAATTATCCCCCTAAAATATTTCGGTTGTTAGTTTGCAGATAATGCTTTTTTTACGAAATAATTTTTTGGATTTTGAATACTGTTTTGTTTCATGTTTATTTAGAAGAAGAATTTCGAATAACATAAAATTTTTGTGTTGTCTTTTTTTAGTAGTTCGGCGAGTCCGGAAAGTGGATTGGGCACATCACATACATCGTTACCGGGTTCTGGTCAAGGAAGTGCCAATGAAAATGCCATGATTGACGATACCTACTACGAAGCAGAAGCTTTACAACCATTGGGTACATGCCGGGCATTGTATCCGTTTGAAGGTAAGTTTTCCGGATTTATGTCGCTTCAGACTCTTTTGGATTAAAAATATTGAAAATATGCAACTCTTATGAAGAATGAAAATTAATAAAAATGGAATATTGTTGCCAACATCGTACATATCTGTGAAGGGGTAGCCAAATTGGCCGTGCAGATCCAATGACGCCAAAAAGTGAATCATCAGGCTGAGGAGCGACGCATGTTTCTTCTAGCTTAGTTGCGTAGTTGACCTGTTTTGTCACGTTAGTTGCACGAAAACACATATGCACAAGAAAATATATTACGGCTGTTAAGTGTTTTATCTTCCTCAGGCACTCATGATCGTAAGGACCTTAGGGTTTAAACACAAAAATTGACGAGATTGTGATTTCCATAGCGCCAAAATAAAATAAATAACTGGCGCAACAGTCCAATTTGAACCACGGCCTCGAGATGAGTTAGCATCATCTTATTTTCTAGATCGTGACGGTTTTTGTGCAGAGGTATGTGATCAGCAACACGCTCAACCGAGTTATTTACCCCATAATGGGTACTCATTTAACAGCTGAGTAGGCTCATAGTCCGACACGTAAATCCCCGGAATCGAACCGGGGCCCAGTGCGTTGAAAGCGAACGTGCTAACCGTTGCGCCATCCGGACTACCTACCTACCTACCTACTACTATAGCGCCAAAAGTTGAATAATTATTGTCTGAAATGGGCGAATCTAAAGCCCTTTTAAGAAATACGCGTTTCAATATACTGTACATATCTTACAGTTAGTCACAATAGCACGCTCAGCCGAGTTATTTACCCCCAATCAAATGGATACTCATTCCAAAGCTCATAGTCCGACATATACCCTTTTTTCATCAAAGGCTGCTGTATTCAGTAGGATTCAAACCTGGACCCAGTGCATAGAAAGTGAACGTGGTAACCGTTGCGCCATCCGGACTACTCACAATATATCCGTACATCGCAGATTTACGATGTTTGCCCATAATTGCAGACGCGAAACGAACTAATTTGTTGTCCTTTTCTTGAAACTAGAGACCGCTTTTGAGATATTTGCTTTTAAATATTAAATATTTTGAAGTTCGAAATATAACATTTAAACATTAAGCGAGGTTCATCATTATTGACGCTCTAGCCCGCATCGGGCCTTGCCCTCTTGGATATAGATTCGCTAACTATCTCGATCAAGCGACCGCGTCCTCCAGTTCGAAAATCTTAGAAGCTTACTGCAATCTGCAATTTCCCATCGCACTCGAGGTCTTGCTTGCGGTCACTTTTCCTGGGCTTGTTCTGTTAGTATGTTTCGGGACACTGTTATCGTGCATTCGCTCGACATGACCAGCCCTTTACAGTTTCCGAAATATGACGGATATCGAGGCTCATAGATCATCAAACAATTCATGATTGTATCGAATTCGCCATATGTCTACTTCCTTCACTGGTCCAAATATCTTCCGCAGAATTTTTCGGTCAAGCGTATTGAAACACGTTTCGCATCCATATGTTAACGTTTTATACAATAGATGCGCAACTTGTTTTTGTAGAGTAGTTTAGACTCTATTGCGTAGAATGCTACGCTACTGCGATTCGTCGCTGGATGTCATATTCCGTTCGTTCGTTTCCTTTGAGAGTGAGCCGCCCAAGTAAACAAACTGGCCCACTTCTTCGAAACTGTAATCGTCCATCATAATGTTTTGCCTGCTTGACGCCGTTCTTCGAGATTGGATCTTTGGTCTTCGGTTCGATGACTTTTAATCTACAGCTGCTGACTCCAGCCCTTGAAATACCTCCTTCTCGCGCGGCAGTGATCTAGCCATAGCGTCGACATTGTCTGCGTATGCTCCTAACTGCGCAGATTTTATTAGTAGCGAGCTTCTCATATCCATTGTAGTCCGGATGGCGCAACGGTTAGAAAGTTCGCCTTCTACGCACTGGGCTCCGGTTCGATTCCTACTGAATGCTGTAGTTCTCGATAAAAAAGGGGATTTACGTGTCGGACTATGAGCCCACTCAGCTGTTAAATGAGTATCCATTTATGGGGTAAATAACTCGGTTGAGCGTGTTGCTGATCACACACCTCTGCACAAGACATGCCGTCATGTTCTAGAAAATGAGATGATGCTAACTCATCTCGAGGCCATGGTTCAATTTGGACTGTTACGCCAGTTATTTATTTATTTATTTATTCTCATATCCATTGCGTTCACTTTTCTGACGACATATTCTGGAGCCAGGCTGAAGAGCATGGGATCTAAAATATCTCCCTGTTTCAGGCTTGAATCCGTTTGAAAGCTATGGGTCAGCTCGTTTTATATCATTATCTGGCATTCGGTGTTCTCCATAGTGGCTCTTATCAATCGAATCAGTTTCGGCGGAACTTTAAACTCGACTAGTATCTTATACAAGACGTTACGATCAGTACTATCAGAGGCTTGACGGAAATCCACAAACAGTTGGAAGACGGTGACGGTGTCATATTCCGAGCATTTCTCGAATACTTGTTTTACTGAGAAAATTTGATCCGTAGTAGATCGACCGATTCTGAAGCCACCTTGGTATTCGCCGATAATATTGTCTGTATATGCTTTAGTCATCAATATTAGGCGTCAATATTAGGCGCGTTTTTTCAACAGTTCAGATCAGAGCAGAACAAAAATTGCACGCGTTACACTAACAAAATTGTTCTATACGGTGCATTTTGTTAGTGTAATGCGTGCGATTGCTGTTCTGCCCTTGATCTGGACTGTTGTAAAAAACACGTCTATTATGTGCGACATACACAATAGGGGTATTCCTGTGCAACTCTCGCATTTCAGACACTCACCTTTTTTGTGGATTGGAAATAATATGCTCTTCCGGGAGTCATCGGGTGCTTTTTCAGTTGTCCAAATCTTAATTAATTATGAATTCTACTGGACAGCTCCGTTCCGCCGTTTTTCAGGGTCTCGGCGGGAATTTCGTCGATTCTGGGTGCTTTATTTGGTTTTAATTTATGTAAAGGCTGTCTCCACTTCGTCAAAGATTAGTGGGTATCCGTTCTCTATTAGCATCATCGTTATCGGGTTCAGCAAATTTTGCAGATATTGAACCCATCTTGTTTGTCTCTACATAAGCTTCTTACATACGTCCAATATGCTGGAGGTGGAGCCCTTTTCTCAACGAGGAAGTGGTCCATTTGATTAGATGTTACACCACTTGGTATGTTACGATGCGGGAAGTCAGTAGTGGACTGTCGTAACTCAATCCGGGAGATGGGTGTTTTTTTCATTATCCTGTGTTGGATTCCCGGTCATAGCGGCTTTATCGGAAACAGCAGGTCGAATGGGCTCGTGAGGACACAATCATGATGGTCAGCAAAAGCTTCCTTTACAAAAGAATGCCTCTGGCAGTTTGTAAATTGGCCTTAAAGGCTGCTGCGACTGACAGAGTAAATAGCAGATGGAATATTGGCAGCACATGCCATGTAACCAGGCAAATGTGGCCTACACTGAACCCGTACTGCACTTCAGTGGATAGAAAACATATTAGGAATGTTGTGGGGATTATCACTGGTCATTGCCTTATTGTAAATCATGCCAGAAGGCTTCGAGTCCCTCACAATGATTATTGCAGAAGCTGTGACGAGGATGAGGAGGAGAGCTCTTTTCATTTGCTCTGTGCCGGTTCTGCCTTGGCTAGTGTTAGGAAGGCTATCCTTGGGTTCTATTACTTCACCGATTTGAATGACCTGGAGGAGATGAGTGTAGGTCAGCTACATCGTTTCATTAGTCAACTATTAGTCATTTAAATCACATAAAAAAAGCTTTGATGTTCATCGTTTTTTTTAGCCCCATCCCATGCAAATACATTTTAATTTTGTTTCATTAGCTTTTAAGTTATCTACGATTTTCTTTAAAAAATATTGTCCTTAGCACCCCAACTAATTTATTGAGCAACAGATATTTTATCTATTGACCAACAGATACAACATCTGTTGAGCAAAAGATTATATATTAAACAACAGATACAGCATCTGTTTAGCAAAAAGACAGTCATATGATATCTATCTTCCCTATATATCACTTCATTGTCAAAAATGTCCTTTTTCCTTCCCGAATGACTCAAAATGCCATCAACGTTAATTCAAAATAGTGTCCTTTTCCCTTACCAAAGGAATTAAAATGACTTCAACAGTAGTTTTGTGCATTCGCCTCAACAAACCGTGTCATATGATACTCATCCTGTCTAGATATCAAAATATAAGTGTGTGTTATTTATATTAACCCAAGCAAGCTATGTTTCAAATTTCGTTGAAATCGGACCATGGGGAAAGCCTTGAAAAGTTATTGCATTTGCCACTTTGAAATTAGTGGTAAAACTTGTTCCGATTTCACTGTTCCTATGAGAGGTACATGAATTAGTGGGCCGATTTCAACCAAATTTAGGAACGTGGTTTGGCAATTAATATGATTGAATAATATGGAATTTCGTAAAGATATAATAATAATGTTTATTTATAATAATAATGTTTATTTATTTATAATTTTACCATAATAACATCTTTTAGTTGATTTTTGAATTTAACAACTTAATCTTCATTTCTTAAGTTTACGTGTAGGCTATTAAATAGCAAGATCCCTTTATATAAAAGTGAATTTTGGCTCCATGATTTGGTTGCATTTGTTAATACTATATTGTTTCGACTTCTTAAGGTATTTTTCTTTATGTTTTCATTATTGTAAACAATTTTATCAGATAAATATTGTGGTGCAAAACCTTTAGTAATTTTAAAAATAAAAACTAGGATAATAAATTTCACTAGCTGCTGAACACTTAAAAAGTGTTTTTAGCATATCTTCCTGATGTGAAAATTTATTAAGTCTAAGTATATTTCTCATACATTTATTTTGTAAAAAATAATTTGCAACCTATTTAAAGACTTGTCAGACTGTTTAGAAAGGAACAAAATAGTTGAACAGTAGGAAAAATGGGGCTCAATAATTGTTTTGTAAACGGTTATTTTTTGTTGGCAATTCAATTGGTTTCTCAATCTCGCTAGAACATTTACCTTTTTTCCTACCCTTCAGAAATAAAAAAGTTTTTCTAACAAAAACTTGCTTTTGGAATGGTCGTTCCTATGACAGCTATACGATAGAGTAGTCCGATTTCAATCAAATTCGGGAATGTGATTTGACTAAAGATACTATAGATTAGTGTGAAATTTGAAAAAGATAGCTTTAGAAATAAATAGGTTTTTCTCACAGAGACGAATTTTTGGACCGGTCGTTCCTATGGCAGCTATATGACGTAGTGGTCCGATTCCGTTGGCTCGGACATATTTACAGCGTGCAATAGAAAGAAGGCTTTGTACGAAATTTCAGCTCGATAGCTTTAAAACTGAGGGACTAGTTTGCATAGAAACAGACAGACAGACGGACAGAAGGACAAAGCTTAATCGACTCGTCTCATCATACTGACCAAGAATGTACATATATAGGTACATATAGTTTATATGGTCGGAGATGCTTCCTTCTGTGCGTTGCAAAGTTCATGACAAAGTTAATATACCCTATCACATCCGTGAAGGGTATAATGACGAGTATCTACACTGCATTCAGATACATTGGTACATGGATATGTCTTATGGCTGTCAAATGCGTGGAATGTGTTTTGTCGAAGATATCGACGTAGGTTTTAAGAGGATACGAGGGTTAAGCTGTAGACTTACTGTCATCCTAAATAATAAATAAATAATTGGCGCAACAGTCCAATTTGAACCATGGCCTCGAGATGAGTTAGCATCACCTCATTTTCTAGATCGTGACGGTCTTGTGCAGAGGTGTGTGATCAGCAACACGCTCAACCGAGTTATTTACCCCATAAATGCGTACTCATCTAACAGCTGAGTGGGCTCATAGTCCGACACGTAAATCCCTTTTTTTATCGAAAATTACCGCATTCAGTAGGAATCGAACCGGGGCCCAGTGCGTAGAAAGCGAACGTGCTAACCGTTGCGCCATCCAGACTACAAAACCTATACCTATACCTATTTCATTCAACGGCCGTCAATTGTTTCCCCTTTGATCATTCACCAAACAAAATTTTGCAAAAGTTCATTACGTTTATAGATGCGGGACGTTGCGATGATGACTGTGAGGAATTCACTGTCGTTCATGGGTTGGCTATGACAGCATCGCCTGTTTTTTTTTGGATAAGTGTGTTTTTTTACACCCCGCTTTTTGTTACGAAAATCTCCTAGATGCGTGCTTGGTGTAAGAAAGCACACTTACCCAAGACGCATGCGATGCTGCTGCTTTGCTTCTGCCGGCAATGACATTCTGGCATAATTCGTATGAAGTGCAGTATCTTTGTAATGTCTAGTCTTTGATATCTATGTGGGATTTATTTGCACAATTTGAGAGAAAGTTCAAACGTCGTTTGCTCATTACAATTCTGTGAGCCTATTCATACTCAATTGCCCTAACCCCTTGTGGGTTCAACTGCTCCATGTGGCCCAGTTGACGTTTCGTTGGCATAAACTGGTTTCGGAGAATGCAGTTGCCAGCATGCACCTCCTGCACATCCATGGCCACGAACGTCGTCGTGGACGGGACTCGAACCCGAAACGCCGGTAGTCAAACATGAGACTGATGCCTCAACACACTGCACTACCGGTCGGTACCTGGTTGGAAATGCTCTATACACCAATCAGCCGCCATGCCACATTCAGGATATTCCGAAAAATGTTCAATTGGCTTCCTCTTCTGCTATCCGTATGAAAATCGTGACATCTAGTGTGACGAACAAATTTTTAGGATGACCCCCACCCATAAGTGTACATTGTCGAACTCGAACACAAACCTGGTACAATCTCCTCTGAATAGCTCAAGACACACACCGAAATCTTACAGACCGATAAGCCTTTCATCGTTTCTTTTGAAAATTATGGAGAGGCTGCTGGATCTGTACATCAGACAGCAAATGGATTGCATGTCTCTCTTGCATCGTACTCAATTCGCCTACGTCAAAAGCAAGTCGACCGTGGTTGCCTTACACAGTCTCGTAGGAACGATTGAAAAAACCCTTATGAATAAGGAAATTGCTCTCTGCGCCTTCATTGACATCGATGGAGCTTGTGACAATACTGGTTATAGCTGTTTATCTAGAGCACTTGATCTCAGAGATATACCTACTACCACAATCATGTGGATCGACGCAATGCTTCGTGGGCGAGAAATTCACTCACGTTGGGCGGCACTCAAACTAGTGTTTATGCTGTTAAGGGTTGCCCTCAGGGTGGGGTCCTGTCCCCACTTCTCTGGTCACTTGTCATAGATGAGTTACTAGCTAGAATGTGTGATTATGGTTATGATGCAATAGGTTATGCCGATGATATAACTATGTATCATAATCAGAGGGAAGTTTCAATCGACCGTCACTGAGGTGATGGTGCGCTGAAGTTGGCCTGAGCGTCAACCCTCAAAAAACCGTCTTAGTTCCCTTCACTCGAAGAAAGAATCTAAGCTTAAGCTCTGTCAGCCTTGGCGGAACGGTACTTCAGTTATCCACTGAAGTCAAATGCTTAGGCAGTTTGTTGGACTGTCGGCTTAATTGGAGCAATCACGTCGAGGCTGTTATCAGTAAGGCCACTCGGATCATGGGGGGTTGCAGGTCTCTGTTTGGCAAAACTTGGGGACTCACCCCGAAAATGATCGAGTTGCTATATTTGATGGTCGTATGTCCAGTTACTTATGCGGCGCTAGTTTGGTGGCTCAAAACGAATCAGCGTTACACCATACAGCTTTGTAGTAAGTTAAAGCGTCTTGCATGCCTTGGTATGGCAGGATCCATCCGTACTTGTCCGACATCGGCTATTGAGGCGATTGTTGGGCTTACTCCGCTGCATATTTTCATACAAGAGTCTGCGGCTCTGAGCGCTCTTCGAATGCGTCTAACATACGATGGCTATGTGTTCAATTAGGGACATATGAGCATTCCGGAGCGGATCCCTGGCATGCAGATCTGATTATATGACTAGGGAAATATGTTTTGGTAGAAAATTTTCGGTTTCCATCCCCACTCGCGGGGAATGGGACAGTGGCATTCTTGGCTCTGTCTACCGGTATACCATGTGGTTTACCGACGGATCTAAAATCGAGCAGGGAGTTGGTGCTGGAGTCTATGGACCGGACACCAGGATCTCCATTGCTATGGGCGTCTGGCCTTGCATTTTTCAAACTGAAATCCATGCCATTGAGGCCTGCGCCAGAGACATTCTGAAGAAAGAAACTCAAAGGCGCTAACATCGCTATCTGCACTGATAGTGAGACAGCCATTAAGGCTCTTCTCGTTCTTCACATAGCTTCTCATGGAAATTAGTGAAAGAGTGTTTTTATACCCCTCAGTGTTTCACAAACACCAATCGGGTTACTTTATGTTGGGTACCTGGCCATCAGGGCATCCCTGGTAACGAAGCTGCCGATAAACTTGTTAGACAAGGCTCTTCGGATAAATTTTTCGGGCCTGATCCTTACTGTGGTCTGAGTTGGGCTAAAACAAGATCACTAGTGAGGGAGTGCCAATGAAAGAATGCGTCACTGTCATTATGCTGGTTGAGGGTCTTTTGGATTAATTAAGGCTATGGCACAATAGATCTCATGGTCGCAGTACCCACCCTTGGGTATCTTAGCCTGTCCTTGTCCTTGTTATTATTATTATTATATATTATGCTAACGAAACGTTAACAAAGCCGCTTATGAGTAGTTGATCGTTTCTGCGGCAGCCGGTTCGACGCACGCGAACCAACCCATTGCATTAGCAAGGGCCAAAAGCTGCGAAACCCCTTTTAACGACAGACGCGTTGCTACTATAGTACATCAACAACAACCACGAGTAGTTGACGGATTTATTTCCCACTAAAGTTAGGGCAAATAGTAGTAGTACCTCATTGATCGGAGATGCTTCCTTTAATGCGTTACAAAGCGGTCGCGGGTTTCGGGAGAAATTATAAGCAAGTAATCACTTTTTCAAACGTAGTGTATTTTCAGCTTTATTGTGCAGATTTTTTTTGATACTGAAATTATCCTAAAAGAGACAAACCTCTAAAATCATGTACATATTTTCATTACAGCCACCAGCGAAGGAAGCATTCCAATGTCAGAAGGCGAAGAGCTGCAAGTGATAGAATTAGATCAAGGTGATGGTTGGACACGAGTGAGACGACTAAACGGTCCAAACGGCTGGGAGGAAGGTTTTGTGCCAACAAGTTACATCGAAAGTACTTTATTCGCTTAATTCTTAAACATAATCGATAAAACATAATATTATGATTATAATAATTATTATTACTAATTATAAGTTAACGTTAATAATAAAGTTTATAAGTGAACAAATGCTAGGCGCAAATGATATATTCTATGTACAATTTTATAGACTTCACACCACACACCACATTATTGCACTATATTCACACACACCCACACACACACATTCATTCAAATACGAATTTCATTCTAGCTGAGTCATTTCTATAGAAAACCGTTTTGGAGGTATAGTAAATACCTTCTCTGAAGTCACTTGACTTATTTGCAATGTTATCGTTACATGAACACATACTTAGTTTTCAAAAGGCAAGAGGAAAATAAAAAACACGACTGTTAGTGATAAAATGTGAAAAAATCGAATTATGTATTGCGATTCATGTGAATCAATGCGGCACATGAGAGAACGTTTAGCTCGTCTCGAAACGTCGTCGAGTAAAGCATGGTCCCGCTTAAAATGAGAAGTAGTGGAATCTATTTTATTATAGATAAAGCAAACCTATAACAAAATTTTGTGTGATTACGCTAATAATACCATTACAGCCCGGTCAGCGCTAGGTTTTTTTACCTCCTTCGATCCGGGTATTGATGTTTGCATAGTTTAAATGAATCTTAGCAACAAACAATGAGGAATGAATATTTAACATACTCAACAAAAACATGGTCTTTCCAATTAATTTACGAATTTTCTTTAGTTTCAACTGATTTGTGCTTTCCAAGTATTGACTAGGAAAATATACATGCAAGAGAGAGAGAGAGAGAGAGAGAGGACCTTCAACTTACTTTTACATATATCATATGCTATATTAACGAAAAGAAAGTTTACACGCAATACGTAGAGAGATCTAACGAAAACAAAGCTGAAGAAATGAGAAGATGCATTAAAATCTAAACTAAATATAGGCTAATGTATCAGACGGGAGTGACAGAATGAATCCACTTCAATTTTAAATAGTCATTTAATATTATTCTGTTAAAGTGTATTTTTTATGTAAGCGAAAAAATTGTTTTATTATTTTTGTATAATTTAGAAATGAGAGAGGCAATTCTATTTGATAACTCCCGATTGATTTGTACAGTACTGCGAAAAAGCAAAAAGGAAGCCTTTGACTTTTCGGTTGTAAATTTTATATTGAAAATTTTAAAAGAAAAAGATAAAAATGTGAAACTTATATTTTGTTTTGGTTTTATTTGTTTTTGGTTTTCAGAAGATGAACATTTTATTACGTTTGGTGAATATTGTAATGGTATGCTAAACCGAGTCAACATATTGGAGATTTCACACACAGTCCTCTTATTTTCAGTTTCAATTCAAAGGTATCTGGTTTTGTTAACTAGATGTGCTTGGTCGTTTCTACGTCCTCCAGACAAAGACGGCATTTAGTCTCGCTTGACAGAACCATCTTGTTCAGGTGATATCTGACCAGGTGATGGCCAGATAAGTACCCCACTAGGAGTCTTACTCATTTGAGTAGTACCCTTGTGACTAAAGGGCAGCTCCTTTGATTGATGAAGCCCTGGAAGGTTATTCCAGTACTGTTGACGCAATAGTGCAGACCAGTCTGTGATCCGCCGTTTGGCCGAGGCCAGTCGAAAGCGACAGTAAGGCTCAGGTCCATGAAAACGACTGGATGATCCTTGTCTAACAAGTTCATCCGCAGCCTCGTTCCCCTCAATGCCCTGGTGGCCTGGCACCCAACACAAGAAGAATTTTAAGTCATCATTGCTTCAGATTCGGAATCGTCGACCCAAAATTACCTTATAGTTCGAACCAGCCCGATCGGACGACTATTTCGCCATGAAAACAGGGTTGCCATTCTAAGGTGGACAACCCCAATTTTTTTTTCTTTTTCGACTTCAGATTCGGAATTAGCGACCTAAAATTACCTTATGGTTCGAGCCAGCCCGATCGGACGAAAACATGAAAACAATTCGTATCATCAAAATCACAGCGCGGCGACATTCTCACATGAGAACGTCAATATGAGAACGTGTAAACACGTATGAGAATGAATGAGAATATTCTCATGAAACTTGTTCTCATGATATTCTCATGAAAACGAGAATAGCCGCGCGTGTAAATAGGTATGTGAACTGTTCTCATGGATGACGCAATCCAAAAAGCATTCTCATGAGAATGTCTATCTAAACCCTAATGCACAAGCGATCCATCGATTTGTGTCTCGAGCATGCCATCGAACCATGTCGAACTCAATAGAAAAAATCCTCATTTTCATCGTTCTATGATATTTGATGGTTCGATGGAAGTTCGGTCGTGGTTGTGTGCTTTAATGTGTGACGGTCTTAAGGTTTTTTTCAGAACGCACTCATGATGTAAACAGAAAAAAAAAACAGAAAAATGTTCTGATTACATGCATTTGAATTACTGAATACTTGCAACGTTTAAGAACGTGAAAGCAGGCATTGCTCCCCACTCCAACCACATTTTTCTACGAACTTCTCCGATTTTCTTAAGGTCGCCACCCATTGACGAGCACAACCACGACCAAACTTCCATCGAACCATCAATTTCATAGGACGTGTGGAAAAAATATTCCCCCTATTTCCACCGTTCTATGATATTTGATGGTTCGATGGAAGTTTGGTCGTGGTTGCGCTCGGCAATGGGTGGCCACCTTAAGTGATGACACTTCGCTGGCATCAAATTTTTGATGAAAAGTTGAGCAACGTCCAACTTCGATTTGATGAGATGGCAAGACTTCAAATCATTTTGAAAAGGGCTTGACACGTTCAACATATCGTCAGATTAGGTTGTCAAAGTGCTTTGCCAGAGTGTACTTTGAACGTGTCAATCGGCCTTAATTACCGTTTTCATACCCTTCGCGAAGTAGGGTATATTAATTTTGTCATGAAGTTTGCAACGCACAGAAGGAAGCATCTCCGACGTCGTAAACGTTGTACTTGTCGTAAAGTTGTAAACTTCTGTCATTTTACTATCGAGATGTCAGAATACGACGTTAACGATATTTGCGACACTGAGCGGGAATCCCCTAATTTTATTCTTGGTCAGTATGATATGACGAGATGAGTTGATTAAGCTTTGTCCGTCTGTCTGCCTAGTTCTATGCAGTAATCTTTCTCAGTTTTAAAGCTATCAAGCTGAAATTTTGCACAAAACCTTCTTCCCATCCCTGCAGAAGGCTAGCTTGTTAGTTTTACAGCTATTTGTTGACGTTCAATTTTTAACGGGTTGGAGCGATATTTTTGGTTTCCGGGGTGAAAAATCATTTTTCACTCTGATTTTTTGTCACTTTTCGCTCAAGTCATCCAAACTTTAAGTTTTTTTTTGTTGTACTGATTTATACTGAATGTTTGGTATGTTTGAAACTGATCAAAACGCTGTAGCACGCAGAGCGAGCGAAGCAAGCGTTCATGTTTGTGCGATACTGAGGGTTGCGATCCCTTAAGCGAGGAGCGTGCTTAGTGAGAGAAGCCCATGCAAGGGGGCTTGCGAATATTGCAATTTTCCATGCTTTCAATATAGACTAGAGTTTTAAAGTGGCGCGAGTGAAAAGTGATAAAAATCCAGAGGTTGGACAATTTTTAAAAAATTCAATAATTATTATATAATGAGCTTCGAACTTTAAAATACATAATAAATATTTATTATTAAAACACTTTCCATCTGAAAAAGTAATTATTACAATTAAAAGTATTTCCTTAAATTTGTAATAAATATTTATTAAAATAAAAATATATAACTGGCGCAACAGTCCAATTTGAACCATGGCCTCGAGATGAGTTAGCATCATCTCATTTTCTAGATCGTGACGGTATGTCTTGTACAGAGGTGTGTGATCAGCAACACGCTCAACCGAGTTATTTACCACATAAATGGGTATTCATTTAACAGCTGAGTGGGCTCATAGTCCGACACGTAAATCACTTTTTTTTAATCGATAACTACCGCATTCAGTAGGAATCGAACCGGGGCCCAGTGCGTATAAGGCGAACACGCTAACCGTTGCGCCATCCGAACTAGAAATTTATTAGTAATTATTATTTTTCCGTACGAGATATGAATGATGATTTCCATAGGAAGATTTGGACGAGCTAAGAAGCACACAACGTGACGGGGACTTTGGGGCATATATTCAGAGGACTCTTTACATCAATTGTGCCAAATTTGAAAACAACATGATTTTTTTTTCTATTTTCCTCTAGTAGCGTGGACTAACTGCCAAGCCATGATTGAAGTAAATTTGTATCATCTCCAGACAATGTGTTTTTATACCCGTAACGAATGTGATAGGATATATTAACTTTGTCATGAAGTTTGAAACGTTGAAGCATCTGCGACCATGTAAACTGTATATATTCTTGGTCAGTATGAAGAGACGAGTCGATTAAGCTTTGTCCGTCTGCCCGTCTGGTTCTATGTAAACTAGTCCCTCAGTTTTAAAGCTATCGAGCTGAAATTTTGTACAAAGCGTTCTTTCTATTGCACGCTGTAAATATGTCGGAACCAACGGAATCGGACCACTACGTCATATAGCTGCCATAGGAACGACCGGTCCAAAAATTCGACTTTGTGAGAAAAACTTTTTTTATTTCTAAAGATATCTTTTTCAAATTTCACACTAGTCAATAGGATCTCCAGTCAAATCATATTTTCAAAAGCAGGTTTTTGTTAGGATTTTTTTATTTCTGAAGATATCTTTACCAAATTTTCATATTATTCCATCATATTGACTGCCAAATCACGTCCCTAAATTTGGTTGAAATTGGCTCACTATTTAATATACCTCTCATAGGAACAGTGAAATCGGAACAAGTTGTATGTATTACTGATTTCAAAGTTGCAAATGCACCATAGGTCACAACGAAGGTATGATACCTTCATATATCATACCTTCGTTTTTTAATACGTATTATTCGAAAATTTTCAAATTCAATTGTATCAAAATCAAAGAAATATACCGTTGGAAAGCCAATACGTAGGGGCAACTGTTGTCAAATTTGCCAGTTCAAAGTACCGTTGTAAAATTATCATTTGAATTTTTGATGAAAAATCGTTTATTAAATCTCCTTAAAATTTGAATAGTTGCTTTTTTGTTTATGTGGTTATCAATTCTAGATCCGTGCAAACCTACTTTTTTCGCCACCGGCTTACGATCCTTATACGAGCTGGCAATGAGGGGATGTTTTCCCCTTAAGTGTTCTAAGAAGTTTGAGGTCACGTTGATGTCTCCTTTACAAGTTTTGTGACAATTTATACATTCCGCACTAAGCAAGTTGTTTTTACGGTTGAACGATCAAATTTCGAAAAAATATCCGTCTAGTATGTCCGGAATTTTCGAACCATTTTCCCGTACCTGTTTTCCACTAGCTAAAATTTCGTCTTCGATTTTTGCGCCAAATATCTCGACAACGGAACGCTGTCGCGACGACATATTTTTAAAGTTTAATATTATTAAGATAATCAGGCGCAGGACCTTTATTAAAAAGAATCGACAGCGTTATCGCTTCGACATAATTCAAATAAATTAGCACAAAGAAGATCACTTTTACTTGTATAAACGTAAACGAACTCGAACCGCCCTCGTCAAAAATCGAAACCACAATACAGTGCACTACTCGTATTTCATCATCATAAAATGTTCTGTTGTTGCTGCGGGCAACGGCTGAGATTGCCACCTCCCCGATTTTCGGCCGGACTCTACGTTTCCATGCAAAGCGACTGACCGGTCTTCTAATTAGCTTCGTTAAGTGGTAACCTTCTTTACTGCGCATGAAATTCTTCGCACGCACACACGCGATGAGACAACCGGCAAGTCGCTGGAAAAGGATGTGTGATGAAAATTATTCCAAGATAATAACTATTTTCGAGATAATAATTATTTTCGAAGAAATAATAATTTTTTATTTTTTCTTGTTATTTTTTCGTTTGTAATAATTATATAATCATTATTTTTGCCGCAATGAGTTTCTAATACATAATTATATAATCATCATCATCATCGTGGCGCGACAGCCCGACGTCGGGCCTTGGCCGCCTGGATCATTGTCCTCCAATTATCTCGGTCACGTGACCGCGTCCTCCAATTTTGGGAGCCCAGCAGCTGCGCGGCGTCCACACCTACTGAGCTCTCCCAACGAGATCTCGGTCGTCCTCGCAGTCTCGCTCCGTCGACTCGTTCTGCATTCATTACTCTCTTAGGCATGCGATCATCGTCCATTCTTTGTACATGCCCTGCCCATTGAAGTCGTTGTAGTTTGACGATTTTCGAGACTTGCAGCTCATCGTACATTTCATACAACTCATGGTTGTACCGGATGCGCCATCCATCTCGATCGCAAACAGCCCCGAAAATTCGCCGTAGAACCTTACGTTCGAAAGTGTCTAGCATGTTTTCGGAGGCTTGAGCTAGGGTCCATGCTTCGCAGCCATAGCATAGCACTGGTCGTATAATGGTTTTGTACATGCGGAGCTTCGTGTTTCTGTGCACATGTTTCGATTTCATTATGGGGAGAACCGAGAAAAAAGTCTTATTAGCTAACTGTATCCGTCGCTTGATTTCGTCAGTTTCGTTGGCGTCCCTTGACAGGTTGCAACCCAGGTAAATGAAGTTGTTCACGAACTCGATGTTGAGGTCCCCCACATTGATGCTTGGTTGTGCAGGTATCCTTGTCACCGATTGTATCATTATTTTAGTTTTACCCTCGTTAATACGTAATCCAACTTCCTTTGCAGCGGTATCAAGCGTATGCAGAAGTTCTTCTGCGTCAGCCAATCTTCGGGACATGATGTTGATGTCGTCGGCGTACGCTGCTAATTGTGTCGACTTGATGAGTAGCGTCTTGCTGTTGTCCAAATTCATGGCCCGAATAACGTATTCCAGTGCTAGGTTGAAGAGCGTCGGTGCCAGTCCATCGCCCTGTTTCAAACCAGTGCGTGTTTCAAATAGATCAGTAAGTCTATTCTGGATCCTGACTTGTGAGACGGAGTTGGTCATCGTCATCTTTGTCAGTCGCACTAATTTTGCTGGTATACCAAATTGCAGCATGATGTTTTACAGTACTCCACGATCGATACTGTCGTATGCCTGCTTGAAGTCGACAAAGATTTGGTATACGTTTACGTTGTATTCCCAGCACCTCTGGAGTATCAGTTTGACTGAGAAGAGCTGATCGGTTGTGGAGCGACCAGGTCTGAAACCGCTTTGATATTCGCCAATGACTCGTTCTGCGTACGGTTTTATTCTATTTTCCAGGATTTTCGTCAAAATTTTATAGGACGTACAAACTAGTGAGATGCCCCTGTAATTCTCACACCGCAGTTTATCTCCCTTTTTATGAATTGGACAGATGATGCTTCTGCGCCAATCGTCTGGGATCTCCTCGTTCTCCCATACTCGCAGGAGTAATTGATGTATGGCATCAACTAGACTCGTTCCACCGAATCTTAGCAGTTCAGCTGGAATCTCGTCAGCGCCCGGCGCTTTATTTCGTTTTAGTGACCGCAACGCGAGATCAACTTCCTCTACTGTCGGGGGTTGAATGGGTGGGCCTAGATCAACAATATCGTCGAGAGCTTCCTGTGTGGGGATGTTAGATGGTCGGTTTAGAAGCTCTTCAAAATAAGAGGCCCATCGTTTGTTAATACCATCGGTGTCGCTGATGATGTTTCCATCCTTGTCCTTACAAAGGCTAGTCCTGGGTTGGTAGCCGTTCTTAATTATATTTACTAGTTTGTACGCTTGTCTGGAGTTCCTATTAGCTAAGTTTTCGTTTATGATCAGCAACTGCTCGTCAAGGTATTTACGTTTCTTACGTCTAATTATTCTATTCGATATTCGCCGTAGCTCGTCATATTTTTCTCTTCTGGCTCTGGTTCCTCGTTGAATCCATTGTCTGTAGGCCTCGTTTTTCGCGTCAAGTGAATTTTTGCATTCTTCGTCGAACCAGTCATTTCGCGCTCGCCGGGCTTTATATCCCACGACCTTCTCTGCGACATCCTTGATGGTACCCTTGAGTTCTTCCCAGAACCCATGGACGCCTGTGTTGCTGATGTTGTGTAGCATAGGTGATAGTTTTTCCTCAAGGGCGGTAGTATACGCCACCGCTGTAGCATCACTCAAGAGCTTATCAACCGCAAAGATTTTGGGAGGGCTGATTCTTGACTGGTGCACTGAGGAAATTCTACATCTGTAGGTCGTCTTCACCAAGTGATGATCTGAGTCGCAGTTTGCTCCTCGATAGGAGCGGACATCCATGACACTAGACGCCCATCTCCTGCAAATGAGGACGTGGTCAATTTGGTTGACGGTATGTGCGTCTGGAGACTTCCAGGTCTGCTTGTGAATGCGTCGATGCGGGAAACACGTAGAGCTTACGACTAGATTCCTGCTGCAGGCGAAGTCTATAAGTCGCTGGCCGTTATCGTTACATTCTTCATGGAGGCTGTGGCCTCCAGTGGTCCCCCGATGCCAGCTTTCATTCCCGACTTTCGCGTTAAAGTCTCCCAGCAGCAATTTGACGTCGTTTGTTGGAAGTGAGTCGAAGAGAGTTTCAAGGCGGGCGTAGAACTCGTCTTTTACTGCGTCTTCTTTAACTTCAGTGGGGGCATGCACATTGATGAGCCAGAGATTGAAGAATCGAGTCTTGATGCGAATCGCACACAGCCGTTCATTTATGGGTTTGAAGTCAGTAATATGCGGTTTGAGGTGATTGTTCACTATAAATGCTACTCCAAACTCCTTGCGGCCCGATGGTTTGCCACTTGTAAAAATTGTGTGCGATTTCTTGTCATTAATCTCGCTGCCAAGCCAATTTGTTTCCTGGACTGCAGTAATGCTCAGTTTGTACTTTTCGACCTGATGAAGGAGGGCCTTCTCGGCCCCCGGTTTGTTCAGGGAGCGTACATTCCAGGATCCGAAAGAATAATCCTTTATTCGTTTGCGTGGTCGTCGTTGTTGATCCGTCCAATCCGAGGCTTTTGTTCCAGGTTTCTTGACATGGAGTGGTTTTTACAAGGACGAGTTGTCAGCACGTCGCTTAACCCCATTCAGGGGATGGCCTCGGAGATAGCTGCTTCAGATGGTTTAATAAACGTGCTGGAGTTCACACAACTATGTAGCAGGTCCAACTACGCAAGTCATTCCATCCTACTAGACCTGAGACGCTTAGGTGTTCGTCAGCCATTCAGGCTACAGCTATCTGCCTTTTCCAAACTGTCTTATCGCTAAGACATTGGCCGTCAGCGATTTGATACACTGCCGTTACCAGGGGGCGCCCACGCGGAGGACTATGGAAAAGGTCTTTGCCCCCCTAATTAATTATATAATGATTACGCTTTTTGTAATAAATACTTATTATTTAATTATATAACTACTAATTATTTCCAACCTTTGCAAAACTCCGAGTGAAAAGTGATTTCCCTACCCGGGCTAAAAGAATGCCTCTTCACATTAAAGTGACAGAAGTCCACAACTTTACGACAAATACAAAAGTCATGGAGAAAGAAGAAGAGCGCGAGCGCTGAGCAGAAATATTTCTTGCTCGGTGATCATTTGACCATGATCACTTGAGCAGAAGTTACTCGGTAACTGCTGAACCCATCCATTGTTTCAGGGTTGACGTCGATATTTAGCTGATTTTGAAACATTACAATTAATTTGGGAGCACTCTTTAAAATTTGTCGCACAATGAACGCCTCATTCCTCTATGAAAACGCCTTTCTTTCGGTTTATTGGCAATTTTCGCTTCTCTATCGAAACGATAAATAAAACGGTTCCATATCGGCACACCTTATAAACTAAAAAGAAATTGAGTTTGCTAGGAAGTTATTATAATTAAAAAAAAAACCAGGCCGAAGCGTATATACCCTAGACTTGTACAGACCTAGTGGTGATACCAAAAGTACCAATTGGCAACGACCATATGCATTAAGAATGGGTCTCCTATATGGCCAGTTCATAGGGGAGGTTGACACTCATTCAGTAGAATCTTGACCATTCTCAAAATCAATTAACTAACTAACCTATTCTACAAATATTTGTCGAATTTTTCAAGTTTCACTTGTAGGGGAGGTAGGGGTTCCTCGGGTCGGATCTTGCTCATCATTGCCACCAACCAATTAGATCACCCTACAAATATTTAAACAAAATTTCAGGTCGCTAGCTTTATTTTGTCGTAAGTTATCGCTTATTTTAAGTTTCATTTCTAGGGGAGGTAGGGGTTCCTTAGGTCGGATCTTACCCATCTTTAATGCCAACTAACTCAATCTCACTTCAAACATTTGACTAAAATTTCAAGTCACTGGCTTCATTCTATCCAAAGTTATCGCTTATTTGAAGTTTCATTTGTAGGGGAGGTGGGGGTTGATTGGGTCAGATCTTGCCCATATTCAATACCAACTAAGTAGATCTTACTAGCAACACTCCACCAAATTTTTAACTCGGTAGTATGATTCTATCGAAAGTTATCGTAATTAAATGAATATTTAATTTTTTGAAATTTGTAGGGGAGGTAGGTGTTCCTTTGATCTGATTATGCCCAACTTACAGAGCCTTAAGCAGCTTCTTCCCTCAGGGTTACATGCCAAAAATCAGGTGTCTACGTCAATTGGTTCAAGAGTTATAGACAAAAAACCTGAAAAGTAGGGTAGTACGGGGCTTTTTGTAAGAAAATTAGTGTTAGTTTTCAACTGATCGATTTTATTTTCCCAGGAGAGTATAAGATTACCCTCACTAGCAATAAACCAAAGCTAGAGCTTTTCATGATTTTTTAATCGGGAGTTATAGATACATTTAATTATTTTACATATGTAGGGGAGGTAGGCGTTCTCTTGGCCTGATCATGCCCAATTTCAATACCATCCAACTAGATCATACTACCAACATTTGACCAAAATTTCAAGGCTCTAGCTTCATTCTATCGAAAGTTATCGTACGAACGGACAGACAGACGGACAGAGGTACAGACAGACATACATAGCTTAATCGAATCAGGAGGTGACCCTGATCATTTATATATATACATTGCTATACCTCCGGAGCTTCCTTTAAGGTGTTACATATTTCCGTCGTGACAAAAACAATATACCCTATACTAAAAGTTTAGTGTATAAAAAAAACTTTTTTTTTTATTTTAATAAGAGGTGACTGACTTTCACCGTGACTCACAGTATTTAGTCCCCTTGCTTTTGCGCCACCCTTGAGTGTATGTAATCCGAGCCAGCTGAGGATGAGTCTGTGCTTCGGATACGTTTTTGAATGATATTTCCAATTGGTGTTTCCGTCTCATGCTGGCACTAAGTGTTGACTGCCTGTGGAAAAAAGGACTTGTGCAGAATTTCGTAGTGATTGAGCCTGACTTAAATCAGATTCATTTGTCTGTTGTGTGTCTGTGATTTGCTGTTTTCCACACAATATGCGATTGGGCTCTTTTTCGCAGGTTTTCGCAATGTGGCCAATTTTTCGCCGCATTGGCGTTTTCTGACCTGATGTAATGCACTTCAAATTGAATCACGAATCGTTGGATTGGATTAATTAATGGATTAATCAAAATATTAGTTGATTGATGCCCAGCTCTAGCGTAAGTTGTTCACTAGTATTCCGCATTTCTTTGTACTAGAAGAGTGCAGAATCTTACTGTGTGGGTGACAGAAGTTCATCGATCGATCGGCCGATGGATCGCCACAAAATATCAGCTAATCAAAATGATATGGAACTGCCAAAAAAATCGTCAAAGATAAGCGCATACACATGCCGATCCACCGGCCGATATCGATATCGGGCGACGGACCGCCCGATCGATCGGTGTGTGTATGGCACGTTTAAGAATTCTGTGGTGATGCCTTTGTAAGGCGAAACGTCGGTAAAAATAAATGGTATATGTATTCCAATTTCACCGGGCGACCCATTATGGTTAGCGCCTTGGCTAATTGTGGGCTTACCGCTGTGGGATATAGAGCGAGCGTTCTAGGGCGGTATACTGAGGGTTGCAACCCCTTAACCTGCTTAAGAGGGGGGGGGGGGTTAGTAATTACACTAAAATTAAAATCCACTATTGGTCAAAGACGCAAACCACTATGCTTCGCCCGGTCAAGTAGGAATGTGTTCCACATTTTTCTAAAACTTTAGACGGTGGCCTGACTTTTGCATACATCATTTCGAAAAATTACTTTATTATTGAAATTAGTAATTTCGTTTGAATTAGACAATGAAAAGATTTTGATTAATTTAATTATCTCTATCGCGCTCGGTGGCCGTGATCGTTTGGTCACCGCTCTACGATACTAATCTAGAGCTCGGAGATCAAATCTCGGCGCGATCAAAAAACTTCCTGTGAGTACTAATAGAGCTCTCACAGTGCTTCGAGCTTGTCAGTATAAAGACAGCGCGGATAGGAGGAGCATGCTAGCAACTGCACTTCCGAAAAGTAGATATGCTATTGAAACGTCAACGAGGCATAGAAATGCTAGTGATGTTGATGCGCCCATGCCCCTGGAGGGGTCAAGGCAATTAGAGAGAGAATTATCTCAAGCTTCGCCATGACTATATCTTTTTGTAAAATCTAAAGATTGTATTTTACTATGTAAACTGACGTGAATATTATTGTGCTTGAAAAAACGGTTGCCCGAAAAAATCTAATTTGTATTCTGTTTTTCGCCAGTTTATTTTTTTTTTTAAATACGAGTATATAATCGTTGTCTTCGCTTTTTGCCCTTGAATTTATTGTTTAATAGTAATTAGCTAAATTAATTTAAAAGTTAGCTTTAACTTGACTGCCGTTATAGATAGTAGGTATTGTTTCAAGTCTTATAAAATAGTTTTCCTTGAATATGAATTATTAAATTATCACCACCAAGCAGACATTTTTAGCTGCCATTTCAGCGCATATTTTGAGACATTACCTATACATATATCATGCAAATTATAGAAAAAATGTACATATATATATTGAAATAAGTAGAATCATTAAAACATTGTATCATATTGTTGTAATTCGACAAAACTATATTTGTAATATATACACATTAAGAAATAAGTGCACTATACTGACTAACTATTCGTTCGTATACTGACAACAGTTAGTATCCAAATGATTTATAACTAAAGATAATTTTTTATATATACTTCATGAGATTAATAAAAAAAATATGTCACTCATTTTCATTTACTTTTATATCAATTAAATTTATATGTATCAATTCACACCATTTTCTCGCTATACGGCCAGATTCAATCTGGTAGATAACTTAATCAGAATTCGGTTCACCTATAGTTTGAGCATGGTGTAAATTGCAAAATTCCGTTTAATATGTTTGAACCAACCGACATTGTTAACCATAGCAATCCGTTACTGGAAACATACTCAAATGTAAATGTACAATGAAACTTCACAACATCTCTTTAATGCGGTCTTGAAAAGACTGTATTTAACAAAATACGTATGTGACTATTTGAACAAATATCATGGATACACTTCCTTACCTAATATTATGTAACCAGAAAATTTCAACGATAAAAACATTAACCTAGAAAATAATTTGCTATATTCCTCCCCTCCTCCCTTCCTCCTCAAGTGGGGGATTATTTTTTATGTATACATACAATAAAGAAATTAAATCCGAAAATGAGTTTTATGAATATTTTTCAATTGATTAGGTATGCCAATTGTGAGGATTAACCGCATTAGCTGTTCTTAGCCAGAAAGCTCGCCCTCATCTTATTTGTAAAATTATAACAAACAGCGAAAACGATGGGACCACGTCGTTGACGACTTAAGGGCTTAAGGATATTGATTAGCGTTGCGAATAGCAAGATTGAATTGACATTGCGTACGTTTTCGAAACGAAACAGTGTCGACACTGTTGCGCGACTCTCTCACTCACGAGTGCACAACATTTTACATCTCTGTCACATATAGTTGGGACGCTAAACGATTTCACCTTGCAAAATATGATAGAGAAATGGCATTTGGTATGATTGTTCGTGGTCCCTAAACATTCATTTTACGAGATGGAGCCACCTTGGACCCCGCGGCAGAGCGGCTGTGCGGGCGAAAAACCGCGAAATTCGAGCCCTTTTTTTAATATTGTCCTAATAATTTGTAAACGGTGCCTTGGATCAAAAAATTTAATAGGTTATAAATTAAAGAGCGTCAAATTCTACATCCAATGCATTGCTCAAAGTTGAAATTTGATTTAGTAGTATAATCAAAATCGATAGTCGAAAAATGTCACTTTTTGAGGCTTTGGAGAAAAATCACACATATCGCTTTTAAAGCTCACATATCTCTGTAACGGATACTCGAAATGAAAAACCGTTCAAGTAAAAGTTGAAGATATTTTGATTTCCGGTTTAACGTGCTCAATGCTTTTCAAATCGGTTTGTTTTTAGTGTAGTTGTGAGCGAAAATGAAAAATGTTTTTTTAGCGATTTGAGTCTTAATAGCTGTATCTCGATAAATATAACAGCTAAAAGTTTTGGTTTAGCCTTAATTCGTAGATACTTTAACCTTGTTTATGAAAGTTTTGCTAAGTTTTTTGTCAGACTAATTTAATTAATTAAATAATTAGTTAATTAAATGATTAAATTTCGTCCATAATTTCAAAGTTCAAGCAACTTATATGACATTTTAGGTTGGTTTCTAACGTATTTGGTCATTTTGAGTCAAATGAAATCAATCGCTATTCCATACGACTATTAGTTAAAAAGATATTCACTTTTTTCCAGATTTTGTTATTAATTAAATAAGTCTTTTTATTAAATACGTTGAAAACAAAAAGCTTGTGCCAGTTTTAGGATAGTCCCTAATGTATTTGGTCATTTTGAGTCGAATGAAACCAACCGCAATTCCTTGCGACCATTAGTTCAAAAGATATTTACATTTTTCCAGATTGTTTTATTAGTTAAGTGAGCTTTTTCGTTAAGTAAGTTGAAAATAAAAGGTTTTTATGCCAGTTTTAGATTGGTTCTTAATGTATTTAATTAATCTGAGTAAAATAAAATTAGCCGTGGTTCCATACGACCATTAGTTCAAAAGATATTCACATTTTTCCACATTTTTGGATTTGTTAAGGAAGCTTTTTTATTAAATAAGTTGAAAATAAAAAGCTTTGATGCCAATTTTAGGCTGTTTCCTAATGTATCTGATCATTTTGAGTCGAATAAAACTAAAGGCAATTCCATACAATAGATAATTCAAAACTTATTCACATTTTTCCAGATTTTTTTTTTTTTGTTGAATATTTATTTTATTAAAAAAGTTGAAAATAAAAGGCTTTCATTCCATTTTTAGATTGATTCCTAATGTATTTGGTCATTCTCAGTCGAATGAAATCAACCGCTATTCCATACGATCATTAGTTCAAAAGATATTCTCATTTAAATAAAAAAAGATATTAGTTTGATAAGCTGCTTTATTAAATAAGTTAAAAATAAAAAGCTTTTCTGCCCATTTTAGATTAATTCCTAATGTATTTAGTGATTCTGAGTCGAATGAAACCAACTGCAATTCCATACGAACATTAAATCAAAAGATATTCACATTTTTCCAGATTTTGTGATTAAGTAAATAAGCTTACGTATTAAATAAGTTAAAAATAAAAAGCTTTTATGCCACTTTTAACTTAGCTCTTAATGTATTTGATCATTTTGAGTAGAATGAAACTAACCGCACTTCCATACGACCATTAGTTTGAAAGATATTCACATTTTTTCCAGATTAAAAAGAGTGGCACATGACCTTGCAGCACCCGGCGCTGTTATCCGTAATGGGAGCCAACGTTCTACTTCTAGTTTCCACCCCCAATCTCCAGGAGATGGAATATGTTGCTGAGTTTCCACAGCCTGCCAAAATTTCATGGCTTGAAGGGATGCCCTTTTCAGGTGTACCTCAAACTCACCAAATAACAATCAGCATCTATCATACGCGCTATCACTTCTGATAACTGTAACACATTGTCACGAAACACAAAACAAATCAGTTTCTATCTATCCGCTTACTGACTCGACGGTGCACAATGTGGCAATAGCGGACAAAAATAATTTTTATTGTTTTTTATTCTTGACTAGTTGATTAATTATGACTATGTAAAATACATGCAAATTGTATCTATAACAAGATACCTGCACCCGTTGCTAACGGATTGGCATTATTACTTCTCTCTAAAGGTCACTTACGGGATATGCAGAGAGTAGCAAATCAAATTATCGAAATATACTATTATTAAACTTTTTCCTAAGGATATCAACATCCTGGATATTTAACGTAGCTATCCTAATTATATGCCGTCATCCTGGAAATTTTCATATAAAATATTTTACATATGTGCTTTAAGCGGCGAATAACTGTCTCTCCTTGCAATTTGGCCACTAATGAAAAGCCTTATAACACAAATTGTAGTAATCCTTCATATTTCTACCAAATTCCATACCTGTAGCTTCAGCTCTTCGAGATATTCTTTGAACAGGCTGACATCTGACTGATTTCATAAGGGTTTTATTTTTTCTACAAAACCCTAAAAAGCGTAACTATGACTTAAGCTATCAAGCCAAGCTATCAAGCAAAGACTTTTTGAACAAGATTTAATTATCTGTAAATTGAGACTAAAACAAAACTTCAGCTACTATACCTACCGAAATAGAGCTATTAAAGCTGCAATCGATAAGAAAGCATTCCAGCATTTTCACTCACAACTACACTAAAAATGAACCGATTTGAAAAGTATTGAGCACGTTAAATCGGAAATCAAAATATCTTCAACTTTTACTTGAACGGTTTTTCATTTTGAGTTTTTCGAAACGAGGCTCCGTTTAGAAGTTACGAGAATATTAAAAAAAGGGCTCAAATTTCGCGGTTTTTCGCCGGCACAGCCGCTTTGCCGCGGGGTCCAAGGTGGCTCCATCTCTTAAATTGAAAGTATGGGCCCCCCAGGGATTCGGAGCGGAGCGGAGCGCCGGAGCGGAGTGGAGCGGGCATGAAAAGCCGGAGCGAAGGAGCGAGCGTGGAGCGGTTTTAACAAAGAGGAGCGGAGCGGAGTGGAGCGATTTTTTTTGGTGAAATCGCTCCGCTCCGATTTTTTTTTCATTTTCGTTTGTATGGCAGAGCCCTAGAATTTAAGCACTCTAAATTTTGTTTGTACGACATTATATAAAGAAATTTAATGTGCATTACATTAGAAGAAATTGAAAACTGAGTAGTAGTACAGGACCGTTTCCATATAGCTCGGTTTTCATCACACTTCGTTCGTTCGTCTTATCAAGTAACGTATAGTAAATCGGAGATTAAATTGAAGATTGGGTGCAAAATTTTATACGAGGGGTCTAAATCTCCGAAAATTGATTCGATGTAATCCAGAATGTAAATTAACTTGCACTGTAGCTGCTACAGTGGAAGTTAATGCGTCTCTCGCATAATGCATTTGTTTTTTTGTCAACGCACGACACGCGAGTTTCAACGAGAAATTAATGACCACTTGGTTTATGGGGGAAATCATTAGAGAGATCTTCGATTCTTGAAAGCACTATAGTTCTAGATCTAGGGTGTTTATTTGGGATAAACACATGCAATTGATAGGCGCGTTTTTTCAAGATCTATATTGAGCAGAGTAGGTTAAGACCACACAATTACACTAACAATTTGATCTGAGCTGCTCTCGATAGAAAGTTAGTCCTGGACTTCCACTCTGTTAAATAGTTCCACATTTGAAATGTAGACGGCGCAGGAAGTGAAAGTTTTCGACGAGTTAGTTTGGGAAGCACTTATAGTTCATTTTAAGTCAATAAAATGTTCGTTTTGTGTAATTATTTGGAATAGTAAACATATAAAATAATTTTGCTGCCTAAAGGAAATTTGTCCGGTTGTATCTGCACCAAGGATTTAAGTTTCCTCTTGAAATTTGAGTTAACATTTGAATTTTAACTAAACCAAGACACGCTCCCAAGCAGACATGCCTCGTTTTTGTCTCCGCTACCCAAACTTGCTCTCGATTGTTTTTTTCACCGCTTAACCTGCTCTACTCTGCTCTGTACGAAAAAAACGCAGCTGATATGTCTAGAAGGCAACCACTTTCGCGGAACATTCGTTTCTGGCCAACATTCGTTTTTTGGTTTGCTGGGATAATACTGATTTTTTTTTATATGAATGGAACGCACCCTACTCTAGTTCTAAAACTATAGACACCTTATTGTATGGTATATGCGAACAAGTGCTACACTCGAAATTTTCATTTGTCCGGAGCGGAGTGGAGCGGGGAGCGGAGCGGAGCGAAACTATTTACCCGGAGCGGAGCGGTTCTCTGTATTGTGGAGCGGGAGCGGAGCGGAGCGGAAAAATCGCATCGCTCCGAATCCCTGGGCCCCACCAACATTCGTACCAAACGGCATTTCTCTATCATATTTTGCAAGGTGGCGTCGATTTATGTCGCTTAGCGTCCCAACTAATATGTAACAGTCTCGATCTCGACACTGTTTTGTTTTGAAAACGCACTCTATGTGTGTGTATGATCTACTTGCACTGCGAATTAATTGTCAGTCGTTCAGCCTCTGCCGCACGACACTTTGAGCTTAGGAGTCATTTAAAGTCCATATCGTCGTCTTATAACATTTTTGTAATTTTTGAGCTGAACTTAGCTAAGTGTTTGTTTTAATCATCTCAGCATCATCGTGGCGCTACAGCCCGACGCCGGGCCTTGGCGTCTGGCTCATTGTCCTTCAATTACCTCGGTCAAGTGACTGCGTCATTCAATTTCGGAAGCCAGCGTTGTTCGGTGCCAGCATCTACTGACTCTTCCCTACGAGCTCCCGGTCTTCCTCGCGGCCTTGCTCCGTCGAAGCAAAGTGGTAAAAACATCCAATCTAGGTGGACATTCGGAAAAAAATGCACGTCAACAGATCGACGAATTGACTTTGTATCGTTATCAAGGATGGTTGACGAAATGGAAACAACATTGAGAATGCGATTTCATGTAAATGCAAAATATTGCTCTGGCGGCTCTCAAAGTCGCGCGCTTTTCAATTTTTCCTCCTGGGTGCACTTAGTATAGATAATTAGAAAATATTTATATTTATTGGGTTCATTAAAGACAAGTTACGCTCTAAATAATCATAAAACTTAATTTTTTAAATCACGTAACTGTTTTTTTTTGTTTCTCCGCCTTCCGGATACATGGCTTTGAAGTATTTTATAATATCTATAGAGTATGTAAAAAAGGGAATCACACCCATCCAAACCCATAGGACTAAGATATCGATTTTTTTTTTCAGGAAAATGCCCCTATTTAAACGAGCCCTTTTTGATGTGTGGGTGGCACATGCTGACGGAAAAGAAAAAATATCTGAGGTTAACCGTTACGTCAGTCAACAGTTAGTTTTAGATGGCGTTACTGATGAGGTCATTACGGAATTGATATTGAAGAAAGCGAATGGTTTTTTGATACATGTGCGTTTACGATGGATTCAAAGTCAATAGAACAGTCATAATTAAAAACCAGACCGAAGCTTCGCTTTGGCCTGGAGTCCGATACCAAAAAGTGATACCAAAAGTATCAATTGACAACGACCATTTGCATTAAAAGTGAGTTTCCTATATGACCAGTTTATAGGGGAGGTTGGCACTCATTCAGGAGGATGTTGACCATTCTCAAAATCAATTAACTAACCCATTTTACAAATATTTGTCGAATTTTTCAATTCGCTAGCTTTATTCTATCTAAAGTTATTGCTCGTTTGAAGTCTCACTTGTAGGGGTAGGTTTCTTTTGTCGAATCTTGCGCATTTTTAATAACAACCAACTAACCTTGAACTGGGTTAGTTGACCAAAATTTCAAGTCATTAGCTTCATTTTATCGAAAGTTATCGCTTATTTGAAGTTTCATTTGTAGGGGGGTAGGGGTGGCTTGGGTCGGATCTTGCCCATCATTGCCACCAACCAATTAGATCATGCTATGAACATTTAAGCAAAATTTCAAATCTCTAGCTTCATTCTATCGAAAGTTATCGCTTATTGGAAGTTTCATTCGTAGGGGAAGTAGGGGTTTCATTGGTTGGATTTTACATATTTTCAATATCAGCCAGTTGAATCCTACTACAAACATGTAACCAAAATTTCAAGTCGCTAGCTTTATTTTATCGTAAGTTATCGCTTATTTTAAGTTCCATTTGTAGGGGAGGTAGGGGTTCCTTTGGTTGGATCTGGCCTATCTTTAATACCAACTAACTCAATCTTACTTTGAACATTCGACTAAAATTTCAAGTTGCTGGCTTCATTCTATCAAAAGTTATTGCTTATTTGAAGTTTGATTTGTAGGGCAGGTAGGGGTTCCTTGGGTCGGATCTTGCCCATTTTCAATACCAACCAAATAGATCTTACTAACAACATTCTATTAAATTTTCAACTTGCTACTGTCATTCTATCGAAAGTTATCGTAATTAGAGGAATATTTAATTTTTTGAAGTTTGTAGGGGAGGTGGGCATTCCGTTGATCTGATTATGTTCAACTTACTTAAACTCAAGCAGCTTCTCACCTTAGGGTTACATGCCAAAAATCAGGTGTCTACGTTAATTGGTGGAAGAGTTATGGACAAAAAACGTGAAAAGTAGGGTAGTACGGGGCGAAAATTAGTGTTAGTTTTCAACTGATCGATTTGATTTTTCCAGGAGAGTATAAGATCATCCTCACGAGAAATCTACCAAAGCTTGAGTTTTTCATATTTAGTAAATCGGAAGTTATAGATACATTTAATTATTTTACATATGTAGGGGAGGTAGGCGTTCTCTTGGCCTGATCATGCCCATTTTCAACCAACCAGATCACTTTTCCAACATTTGACTAAAATTTCAAGGCTCTAGCTTCATTCTATCGAAAGTTATCGTGCGAATGGACAGACAGACAGACGGACAGACAGACATGGCTAAATCGAATCAGGAGGTGACCCTGATCATTTATATATATACGTTGCTATACCTCCGGAGCCTCCATAACATATTTTCGTCGTGACAAAAACAATATACCCTATACTATACATCTAAGGTATAAAAAATACATAAAAATTCTAAGTGGCTGAAGGGGTATGTAGTGGATATCGGGTCGCTTTCTCGTAGCCCTAGTGGCAATAAAGCTCGCACCATCAAACCATTTGAAGATTTGGGGGAAAACAAAAAAAGCGACGAATTCAAAATTTGTTGGACAATTATTCTCGTGAGGAGATATTATATGCTGCACGGCTCAGCTTATACGCTTCTGGACAGCAAGATGGTTCGGCTTTAGTAAAAGAAGTTACAGAAAATTCCTCAGGTATTGCTACTGCTGTAAAAAAAAGCCTACACCACTACAATTTCTTGGTCGAAACGTTATTTCCCTGAAGAAGCACTTGCACTTTTTATTCAGGGACGTTTTACCAAATGTTCATACACATCTATGCAAGTTGGAGTCAAAAATCGCTCAACCCCCATTTATCCCTCCTACTCCTTAGTTTTGGAGGCAACAAAAGCAATGGTAACCAATTCGATGAACCAATAATCATAACGAAACATCAGCACAAGTCACTCTACAGGCCCTTTTGAACCATACCAGTCAGCGGTTGGCATTGTATTTGGAAAACGTTCTGAAGAGCAATGCTGTTCCTACTGACTTAACATTGTATTGCAAATGGAGCCGCGAGGTTTTTTTTGTTTTGAAGTATTGCTTTTAAAATTTTTTTTTATTTTATGGTAGGTATCTAGTTGTTTAGCAGTATTTTGATTCTTCTTCTTCTGTTTTGAATTTAAATTATTTGTAGAATATTCTTTGTAAATAGAGAAAATAAAAATTAACAAAAAATTGTAGAGTGAGCTCTGACAGTAGTTTCATTCGATTTAGCATAGCAAAAAATATTAGAAACGATACCAAACACGCCTTTTTACGGTAGGTATGCGATGCCGTCGCAAGGCCAACACGACCGTTGTAACACCCGCTGCGTCGCATCGGATCAACGCCACAGTTTACACAAGGGGTAAGGATCTTACGTAGGTACTCACAAATTTCCATGTGGTTTCATCTATTGCTTTAGAAGTTATGAGCCATGTTCACCAAGATTCGCCGTTTTTACCACTGTGCGACGCGTTGTCCACTTAATATTTTCTTAGGCATGCGGTCATCGTCCATTCGCTGTATATGTCATGGCCATTATAAATGTTGTAGTTTGACGATTCTTGAAACTTCTTCTTCTAGCTCATCGTACAATTCGTACAGTCTGTTCCATAAGAAAGGAGGCGCGTGTATTTCGATAGTTATCAAAATATTTATTCCAATTTTTTCTTTAGTGTAATACAAGTGCAAAGCTTCGGCGCAATCAATTAGTAAACAGTGGCATGCTTTTGACGAGGTTTTTAGCGTAGCTTGTTGGAAGAGAACGCCAAATCTTTTCAATCTTGCGAGAAAGCTGCTTCAAATTGTGAACGGGCTTTCATGCAAGTTTGCTCTTCATAATGGCCCAGACATTTTCGATGGAGTTTGCGTCAGGAGATTGGGAGGGCCGGTCCAAGGTGTTAATGCCATTTCCCTCCTTCCAGGCGCCGCTTCGGGTCGTTGTCTTCTTGAAGGACCCAATTTTTTATTTCGATAAATGAGTGCCGTCGTTGCCGACCGATGGTTCGATCCTACAAAGAAAAAAATTGGAATATTTTCAATTCTACTATTAAAAACCCCGCCACTTTTACTGTGGAACAGACTGTACATCTCTTGGTTGCACCGAATGCGTCATCCATTTCGGTTACAAACTACTCCCGAAACTCGCCGAAGGACCTGAAAACGAGTTTGATATTTGGGAATTTCAATAGCCCATTTCAAAAAGGATATTTGTACAAATTAATACAATGACCGCGAGATCCAATGCCTCGTCATAGAACCCTTGAAATTTGTGAAATGTGTGAAATTCACATGCATCTCATACCTCTTCTTCCTGTTCTTAATTATCATAACATAACATATGAATATTATGTACATATATCATCATTGTGGTGCAACAGCCCGAAGTCGGGCTACTCATCAGGTGCTGCCTTCGATCTGTCGGTGGAAGCACCACTCCAGGATACGGTTCATTACAGGTGGCTCATTACAAAATGTTAACCCCCTTCATTTTAGAGCGTCTAAATCAGTGGAACGATTACAGAAACTCTTGGAATATAATAAACTTCTAAGGCACTCAAAAGGTGAATGCTGGAAGAGGCATTGCGAATGCATTCAATCCCTTCCGGATGCGGCACGTCTTCACAAAGCTCAGTCCAAGGACTTTGCTAATGGTGTGGGCCTTCTAAAAATATCAGATGGATCCTACACTGCAGGCGCAGAGGAAACTCTTGAGCTACTACTTTACACTAATTTTCTGGGGTCGATTCTCCTAGGGCAATCTCCGGATCTCACACCTGATAACCACCGTGTCTTGAATGATCAGCTATTAAGGCTATCAGAGATGATCTTCAAAATGACAAAGTGAAATGGGCTGCAGAGTCCTTTGAGCCATTTAAGACTCTTGGAGCGGATGGTATTTTCCCTGCGCTTTTGCAGAACTGTCTTGATACTATCATCACTCCGCTGATTAATCTTTTTAGGGCTAGTTATATAAATATATATACATACCACAGTTATGAAGGAAAGTCAATGTTGTTTTCATACCCAAACATGGTAACAAACCGGAGGTTCCCAAATCCTACAGACCGATTAACCTAACCTCATTCCTCCGTAAAATTATCGAGAGGACGTTCATATCAGGCACGTGATTGAATTGAATGTTCGACTCCCCTGCATCGAACACAATTCGCCTATATGAAGAGTACGTCTACGATGACTGCCCTAGAGGGACTATCAAAAAATCTTTTAATGATAAGGCTGCGCGCACGTTGGCACACGTTCGCGTGTCGCGTTCACGTGTTTTAAGTCAAACGGTTTGAGTCTATGGTTTCCAACCAAAGACGCGAATCTGTCAAAATGACAAATGCTCGGCTATTGTCGTATGTATCAACAAATTGAGTTCATTATTGTGCTTTAAAATGGATAATTAGGTAAGAATTGAGTGGCAAAACAAACGACTGGGGAGTAGTAGGATGTGCATAAACACACATTTCATACTAAATTATTGGCTGTAACACACAATAATGAACTTAATTTGGTGATACGACAACAGCCGAGCATGTCAATTCGACTGATTCGCATCTTTGGTTGCAAACCATAGACTCAAACCGTTTGACATAAAACACGTGAACGCGACACGTGAACGTGTCCCAACGTGCGCGCAGCCTAAGGAAATAGCATTATGTACCTTCCTTGACATTGAGGGTGCTTTTGATAAGTCCAGATGGTTTGCCGCTATTGAAAATTGAATGCGATTTCTTATCGTTGATCTCACTGCCAAGCCAATTTCTTTCCTGGACTGCGGTGATGCTCAGTTTGTATTTCTCGACTTGTTGTATGAGGGCCTCCTCGGCCCCCGGATTTTTCAGGGAGCGTACATTCCAGGATCCAAAAGAATAATCCATTAAATGTTTGCGTGGTCGTCGTTGTCGATTCGTTCAAACCGAGGCTTTTTTTCAGATTTCTTGACACGGAGTGGTTTTACTATGACGAATTTTCGGCCCATCGCTCAACCCTACTCATGGGATGCCTCGGTGATATTTGCTTCAGGAAGTTCGTGACGTACCAGAGTTCACACAACTATGTTGCAGGTCAGGCTACAACTATCTTATTGCCTCAACAGAATATTTTACTTTGACAACTTAGTAATACCGTCGCCTTTCCCAGAGACCTACGGTTATTTCAAATGGTTATCTTTCTAGGGTACAGACATATTTTACAAAAATAATGGACAATTTTTTGAGTACTATCATCCTGGTGATTATATTGTAGTTTACTCGTACACGCACATCAACACAGTTGTATTTTTCACCCTATTGTCCTTTCACAGCAATTCATGGCAGGGTATAGCGCATGCTTCAAGACTTTCGGAAATTCGATAAGTTGTCAAACATACGAAAGATGGATCTGAAGCAGCGAACGTCTACGAAATTAAAGTATGAATTTATTTTGTTATACTTGATTGTGATTGGTTGGCGACAAGTTCATTGCGAGGATGCAGTTTTCCACTTTCCAGAGTACGGATATAAAGAAAATGGGAAAAACGTAATAATCACGATAAATCTAAATACGAATATTTGCTGATAAACTTTCCCTTTAAGGAGCTAACATTCCGTGAATTTGAAACTTCCTGTGAGCAAAGTCCTCGCTGCGACACATTGAGTGGGGTCGATCGCATTAAATGCACTCGCCAATGCATTTCACCGTCGTGTTATCATGAAATCTATCAATTTGATGAGGTTAGTGAAAATAATATGACTGTTATTGTGTTTTATAACGCCGTCTTCCTTTCAGCTGGAGGACGGAGAAATTGACGTTCGACTGAATTCCTTTAAAGGATGTTTTATTCAAGCATATCGGTCTCAAGCTAATATGGCATAGTGTAGTGTGCTGATACTAATAAATATAAAACTATGAAGATAGATATTTAAATGATCAATATTTAAAAGCTTAATTTGGATTAACGAATCATTTTTTTACCTAGAAATGTCGATTATTTGATGAAAGAGAATAAGTTGTTAGAATCCCTGTTTAGTTAAAAATTAAATTGACCAAATCGATGTAAATTATTCCAATTAAAAAGAAAGAAAGAAAATTACAATATTATTGTAGTGCAGTGCTGTTTACAAAGGTTGTATGCTATTGAGGACACTCGAATTGCCTTGCTAAACCGCCTAGTATTTTTTACTGAATAATAACCTATGTCTGCCATGGTGACTGTACTAAACTGAAAATAAAAAGGATTTCCATAGTCTTACGAGTAAATTGTATTACATTTGTTGTTGTTGTAGCAATCCAGAAATTTAGTTTCAGTGTGTGTGTGTCATAAAATCAGCGCGTCCGACTCAGTTTCCTCCGTAGGAAGTTGCAGAAACGTAGCTACTTCGATGGGATTCTCCCAGAGCGCTATAGTATGTAGGTGTTAGGTGCGTTGGTGCTGCAGGGCAGTCGAAGATGTGCTCAACGTCGCGGGGAGAACTGTTGCCTGCCGGACAAGTGTTTTGGATGCTGTGGTCGATTCGGGACAAGTATGAGTTGAGGCGCGAACACCAGCCTGAACAAAGCTGTGATAGCTTCAAGTTCTTGCTGACGAAGAAGGTGTAGCGACCATGGCTAACAACATACGTCATCGAACACCATTGAACGTCGCCACTCTTTTAGATCTTAACGGCTCGGCGCCGCCAACCTAAAAATAAAATGTCATTGTTTGTCATCTCGCTTGTTATACGAATAAAGTCTATGTTGTTTGTTTGAAGTTTTGAGCTCCCAACTATTATTTAAATTTTCGCTCCGGGGTTCGCCCGATAATTGACTGAATTCCTCCTGCGACGCACACTAGCCCTCGCTAAATTGGTGACCCCGAAAAAAGAATACGATAGCAGCCTTCAACAGGTAAATTTCGCTAAAATTGTTTTGTGCCCGAATTGCTTGCGGGACCATCGCCATACTGGTACAGTCTGCTCAAAATGGCAAACGAGGAAAAATTCGATGACGCGCTTGACGAAGGCGTTCCGCCGACGGTGGAAACGGCCGCATCGGCAATTAGTGGAATCGCCATGTTAAGACTCCCGGCTTTTTGGAAATCGCGGCCCGACTTATGGTTCGCGAGAGCGGAGGCTCAATTCCGCACGCACAGAATCACCAGTGATACGATAAAATTCGACCGAATTTTAAGCGAGCTGGATCACGATGTCCTGGGACAAGTAGCCGACATTGTCCAAAACCCACCGGATCAAGGCAAATACGTTGCTTTGAAAAATCGAATTATAAGTGCATACGCCCGATCGGAGGAGACGGAGATTCGAGAATTATTGACCGAATTGGATCTCGGAGATCAGAAACCGTCGCAGTTATTACGTAACATGAAGATCAGAGCGGGAAACAAGGTGACTGACAACTTTCTCAGAAGTTTGTGGTCGCAGCGTCTGCCATCGAGGGTGCAAGCGATTTTGTCTATCTCCGAAACGACGGATTTAGAGCGGTTAGCAGATATGGCCGATAAGATTATGGAGGTTCGCGACCCTGTCGTGGAAGTGAGTTCCATGGGGTCACGCGCACAGTCAAACCAGATGGAAACGGTTATGCAGGAACTTGCGTATATTCGTTCGCGCTTGGAAAAAGTGGATTCTGGACGTTCGGATAAAACAAAAAGGAATAATCGGCGTTCGCGTTCTAGAGGCCGTTCGGCATCCAGGGGTAATTCGACATCCAGTTTTTGTTATTATCACCAGAGGTTCGGCGCTGAAGCACGAAAGTGCCGACCACCATGCACTTTTTCATCCAAGACGGAAAACGAGTCGTTGCGCCATTGAATCAGACGGCTAATGGCGTGACCACTGAAAGCCGTCTCCATGTATTCGATAAGAACGAAGGCCTTAGTTTCCTTATAGATACAGGTGCGGATGTTTCCGTTATACCCCGCATTCGATATTTTAAAAATGCCGTTCCGTCCGCTTTTAATTTATTTGCGGCTAACGGCTCGATCATAAATACATTCGGAGAGAAAGTTCTTAACGTTTCCTTAGGACTCAGACGAAATTTTTCCTGGCGTTTCATCGTAGCCGATGTCTCACGTCCTATTATAGGAGCCGACTTCTTAAAATTTCACGGTATTTTAGTGGACATCAAAGGTCGACGCCTTATCGACTCCACAACGAAACTGTCATCGTTTGGCCAAATTTCAAATATCAGTCACGGCTCTGTTTACACCGTTGTAGACACATCGCCATATCACTCATTACTGAAGGATTACCCATCATTAACGAATCCGACGCTGAGGCGTTCCGCGCTGAAACACAACGTCCGACACCACATTACCACCACTGGTCCACCCGTCGCTGAGCGCTCACGAAGACTCGCGCCCGATAAATTGAGAGCAGCCAAAACCGAATTCCAGTATCTTATAGACATGGGGTTTTGTCGTCCTTCGAGTAGCCCTTGGGCCAGCCCCTTGCATATGGTTCCCAAGAAGGACAAAACTTGGCGTCCTTGCGGTGATTACCGCCGGCTTAATGCCGTTACGAAGCCCGACAGATATCCGATTCGTCGCATCGAGGATATTATGGAAAGCCTAGCCGGAAAACAAGTTTTTTCAAAAGTGGACCTGCTTCGTGCCTACCACCAAATTCCAATGGCCGAGGAAGACATCCCAAAAACGGCTGTAATCACCCCTTTCGGCCTTTACGAGTTTACGGTGATGACGTTTGGCTTGCGAAACGCGGCGCAATCGTTCCAAAGATTTATCGACGAAGTCGTCAGAGGTCTAGACTTCTGTGCGAGTTATTTGGATGATATTCTTGTTTTTTCGAATACTCCAGAGGAGCATCTCAATCATCTTCGCATTTTGTTTGAGCGACTCAGTAGTTACGAGATAGTCGTCAACACCGCTAAATGCGTGTTTGGAGTTGGTGAGATTGAGTATCTAGGGCATACTATCAACAGTAGCGGAATCCTGCCCCCGACAACGCGCGTTCAAGCTATCCGTGAGTACAAACTTCCTAAAACCGTTAAGGAACTACGGAGATTCCTAGGAGTTTTGAATTTCTACCGACGCTTTTTGCCGAATGCTGCCAAAATTCAAGCGCCTTTGACAGAGTACCTGCGTAACTCCAAGAAAAATGACAAGTCAGCAATTGCATGGTCTGCCGAATCTCTGAAGGCGTTTGACGAGTGTAAAGAAAATTTGGCGACCTCAACACTCCTACGACATTTTCAATGCAACAAGCCTTTAGCATTGATCACGGACGCATCCGACGTCGCATTAGGTTCAGTGCTCGAGCAACAACAGGATAATCAATGGATTCCTCTCGCATTCTTTTCTCGAAAACTTTCACCCACGGAAAAGAATTATAGCGTATACGACCGAGAATTGCTTGCAATTTACGCTAGCGTGAAGCATTTTCGCCATTTGTTAGAAGGAACGGATTTCGTTATCAAAACTGATCATAAGCCGCTCATATTTGCCTTTCATCAGAAAGCTGAAAAAGCTAATGCTCGCCAAATTCGACAATTATCATTTATTTCCGAGTTTTCAACAAATATTGTTCATGTCAGCGGCGACAGAAATCTGGTTGCGGATGCGTTTTCGCGCATTGATACCATCGATATACCTGGATCTTTCGACACGGAAGAAATTATCAATCTCCAGAAGGACGACAACGAACTTCAGCAATTGCTTCGAAATAACTCATCCTCACTACAACTTAGGCCTTTAGTCATTGGGGATCAAGGAGACTTAATTTGTGATGCGTCAACAGAGCAACTAAGGATTTACGTTCCATTCTCGTTAAGGAAGCGCATCTTCGACACCTTTCATCGATGTTCCCACCCGGGGACACGCCCAGCGTTACGAGCTATTTCGCAAAAATTCGTATGGCCAGGAATGCGCAAGGACATCGCCACTTGGACTCGTTCATGCATTCCATGCCAAAAATCGAAGGTCAGCAGGCACACTAAAAATGAGTTCCAACCATTTCCTGTGCCTGATCAACGTTTCCATCACGTGCATCTAGATTTAGTGGGACCACTATCGTCATCCCATGGTTTCCGCTATTGTTTAACCATAGTCGACCGTTTCTCGCGTTGGCCGGAGGCCGTCGCTCTCCCCGACCAAACAGCAAATACTGTTGCTCACGCCTTTTATTCGACCTGGGTCGCGCGTTTTGGAACACCGAGGACGATTTCAACTGACCAAGGCACCCAGTTTGAATCGTCATTCTTTACCGCATTATCTAAACTTTTGGGATGTAAGCGCACGAGGACAACTCCGTATCATCCTGCAGCCAACGGTTTAGTGGAACGATGGCATCGAGCGTTAAAAGCATCCATAATGTGTCACGAGAACAACGCGAACTGGTCTCAGTTGCTACCTACTGTTTTGCTAGGACTCCGAAGTACTTTCAAGGAAGACCTAGGCTCCAGCTGCGCCGAATTACTGTACGGAACGACATTGACTCTGCCGGGTGAATTCTTCGTTGACGACAACACGCAGAGCGATCCGCAGCTATTCGGAAATATTATTCGAGAGCAAATGCGAGAGATTCGGCCGAAGCAAATAGAGCACCGGAACGAGCGTGCTTCATTCGTTTTCAAAGATCTCGTTTCTTGCTCGCACGTATTCCTGCGAGTGGATGCAGTTCGGAAATCTCTTAGTCAACCATACTCTGGCCCTCACCGAATTGTTACTCGCCTTTCACCAGTTGTATACACTATCCAGATCAACGGCAAGAATGTTAATGTCTCAACAGAGAGATTGAAACCAGCGTTCCTGCCCACGGATTATTCGACACGAGCAATATCTGAACGAGTACCAACTAGTGACGATGACGACAGCTTACGATTATCATCATCAACCATCGTAACATCTTCGTCGAGCCATCCCAAGTATAAATCGATACCGACATCAACTCGACCAGTAGCTGCCTCGACAGTTCAAACAGCTGTTGGTTCTTCGCATCGACCAGCGCCAGCTTCGTCTTCCAAACCAGCTATCTTCGGTCGTGCAGCAGACGTTACACCGCCCAATGGTCAATCTTCTAGTACGGTTCGTCGAGTTACGTGGAAACCCATAATCACACCTCCGGCACACATCAGAAGGACGTACCCTCCAGCAAGTCTACGACATCGAAATTGTACCGGGTAGCCAGCTACTTAGAGGGGAGTACTGTAGCGACCATGGCTAACAACATACGTCATCGAACACCATTGAACGTCGCCACTCTTTTAGATCTTAACGGCTCGGCGCCGCCAACCTAAAAATAAAATGTCATTGTTTGTCATCTCGCTTGTTATACGAATAAAGTCTATGTTGTTTGTTTGAAGTTTTGAGCTCCCAACTATTATTTAAATTTTCGCTCCGGGGTTCGCCCGATAATTGACTGAATTCCTCCTGCGACGCACACTAGCCCTCGCTAAAAAGGTGTTAAGTTCGTTTAGGTAGTCATTTATGCTAGCACACATTTGGGTGATGTCGTTTCCTGTTGCTAGTATAGTGCAGTCGTCGGAATAGCTCACAATCTGGATTCCTGTTGGAGGTGAGGGAATTCTAGCGAGGTAGAGATTAAACAAGGTCGGTGACAGGACTCCTCCATGGGGGACGCCTTGTTTAACCCTTCAGAGCTTTGATTTGCTACCTCTGAATTCGGTGTAAGATTGCCGACCAGCAAGGTAATTTGCGATCCAAATCACTATTGGTATTGAAAGCGACGTGTTGTCAATGTCAGACAGAAGTAGGGATTGGTTGACCGTATCGAAAGCCTTCGATAGGTCAAGTGCTACCATAATGGTTCTGTGACATGGACGAGCCTCGTTGAGACCGTTGTGGATGCTTGAAGCTATGACATCCAAGGCCGTAGTTGTACTGCGCATTTTTCGGAAACTATGTTGATGGTCAGCCAGCTGAATATGGGTCAAATGTGGGAAGTAAGACAGCTTCAAGAGTTTTTACAATTGGAGACAAAAGCGTGATGGGACGGTAGGAGTCGCCTTGCATATGCTTTTTCCCGGGTTTTAGTATCGGAATCACCCTACCTTTCTTTCAAATTTCGGAAACAACAGACGATGACACGGAGAGGTGGAAGGCTTCCGTAATGTAGTCAATTGCAGGCATGTCGTTGTCGAGGTGCTTCAGCATGATCATCGATATGCCATCTGGTCCTAGGGCTTTGGAGTTCTTGGCGTTTTTTATGGCTGAAGCAACTTCGTTCGATGAGATTTGAAGTGTATGGTCTATGATATGTTTTCGAATAGCTCTGCAAAATTTTACGCTTTAGCCTGTTGGGTGGCGGATATTCAATGAATTGTCTATTAAATAGGCTAGCGCACTGTGCAGAATTGTTAGTTGTATTGCCACCAAATTCAATAGCAGCCAGTCCTCTCTGACTTGTTGGGTTCAAGTGTTGAGGGTTCTTACCGTAGACCATAGCTTGCCAACTCCGGTTGTTAGTCACTGCAATTATTGCACTAAAACGAGGAAAGGCCGCCGGACTTGACGGTATCCCTGCCGAACTTTATCAAGCAGCGCCAAGCGTAACTGCCGATTTGCTGCACCCACTTGTTGATAAAGCGTGGAATACAGAGACCTCTCCCACTGAGTGGAAGGAAGGTTTGATCATCAAACTTCCAAAGAAGGGTAGCCTCATAGACTGTAATAATTGGAGAGGCATTTGTGTGCTTCTTGCCGTTGCCAAGATAATAGCTAAAATCGTCCTGGAAAGACTAAAGGCCCACTTAGAAAGCACAATTGATGAAGAGCAGGCTGGTTTTCGATCCGGATTCTCCTGTGTCGATCACATTAACACCTTGCGAATCATCATCGAGCAATGCGCTGAATACGATTCTCCGCTTCACTTGCTTTTCATCGATTTCGAAAAAGCTTTCGATAGTGTGAACCGGGATTCTATATGGGCGGCCTTGCGCAGGAGAGGTATCCCTGAGAAGCTTGTGGCTATTATTAAGGCAACCTATGACGGCGCGAAATGTTGCGTTTTGCATAAAGGTAAGGTGTCGGGGGACTTTGAGATTCGCAGTGGAGTTCGGCAGGGGTGCATCCTCTCACCGATCCTATTCCTCATAGTGATCGGCGACGTGTTGCATGCAGCCCTATCCGGAGTTGACAGAGGAATTCAATGGACTTTGACATCTTATCTACAACATCTTGACTACGCTGACGACATATGCCTACTCTCCCACAAAATCATGGATCTGTCCGCAATGGCGTTAGATCTCGAGAGGCAGGCAAGCAAGGTTGGGCTAAAGATTAATACCAACAAGACCAAGGTTCTTAGCCCGCCGTTGCGAAAAAGAAATCCGACACCTATTGCCATCAATATTAATGGGCAGCCTGTGGAGAAGGTGGACAACTTCGTCTACCTAGGTAGCATTGTTGCCGAAAATGGTGATACGGAGCAGGACATCGCTCGTCGTATCAACCAGGCTAAACGCGCATACGGCATGCTGTCCCAAATCTGGCAGAACAGTTATCTCAGCATCAAGACCAAGCTGGGCCTGTTTCGCTCCCTGGTACTATCAGTGCTTTTGTATGGGAGCAGTACATGGAAAGTTTCCGTAGGAGTTTCCAGAAAACTGCAAGTTTTCGTCAACTCATGTCTTCGTCGAATTTTAAGAATTTTCTGGCCCAAAACAATATCAAATGAAGAGCTAAGTCGGCGTACGGGTCAGATGCCAATCGACGGATTGATACGCAGGCGAAAATGGCAGTGGATAGGTCACACATTGCGGAAGAGTGATAACTGCATTGCTTTGCATGCCATGAAGTGGAACCCCATTTCCAACCAAGGCCGACCAAGAGGGGGTCCTTAAATCACATGGCGTCGATCTGTGGCAAAGGAGTGTCAGACACTGGGTAATTCTTTTGGGGAGTTGCGTCCCATTGCCCAGAACAGAGTACGATGGTGCGCAGGAGTAGTTAACGCGTTATGCCCCGCTAGGGGTTAAGTCAAAGTATTAACTCCGGTTGTTAGGTTGCAATTGTTCAGATGCTCATTCCACTTTTGTCTTCTATATTCCGCAACATGGTGTTGAATTTGTAGGTTCAGATCTTTGGTCCTGGGATCGTCAGGGCTTGTGCTGCGAATTCTGTCGCGTTCATCCGCCAATCTTGCTGCTGAGGTGGGAAAATTAGGTCGTATGGTTGGAATACGACCAGCCGGGATGAATCTAGCTGCTGCCTTCACAATAGTGATGGGAATAATGACTCTTTTCACTGTGCCAGCACATAAGCTCTGACTCTTTCTAATGAGTCGTTCAAAAAGAGTCATGTAAAGAGTCTGAAACTTGGTAATTAACATATTCAATAAAAGTCGTAGATGGGCGACCCCAACTTTTTTTTCTCTTTTTTTGACCCCAGATTCGGAGTTGGCGACCCCCCCCCCCCCATGCCCTTTAATTCGAGCCAGCCCGATCGGACCACTATTTCCCATGAAAGCGGGGCTGCCAGTCTGGGATGGGCGACCTCAATTTTTTTCTTCTCTTTTTTGACCCCAGATTCGGAGTAAGCGACCCCCCAATACCCTTTAGTTCGAGCCAGCCATTTCCCACTATTTCCCATGAAAACGGGGCTGCCAGCCTGGGCAGCCAATCTGGGGCGGGCTGTTGTGACTCTTTTTGAACGAATCTTTTTGTGCGAGTCGATTTTGCGTCGCTCTTTTTGAACGAATCTTTTTGTGCGGTTCGATTTTGTATCGCTTTTTTTGAACGAATCTTTTTGTGCGAGTTGATTTTGTATCGCTCGTTTTGAACGAATCTTTTAGCGCGATACGATTTTGTATCGCTCTTTTTGAACGAATCTTTTTGTGCGAGTTGATTTCGTGTCGCTCTTTTTGAACGAATCTTTTTGTGCGATACGATTTTGTATCGCTCTTTTTGAACGAATCTTACATAGAGAAGGGAGAAGGGGATAGGGAGGGAGAGGGCTGAGGAGCATCCAAATAGTGGGGATGAATGCTCCATGTTTTGTGGCCATAACTTCTAAAATATAAGGAATTTCGCATTTTTGACCCCCCCTTAAGAACCCCCTTGCGGGCTGAGGAGCATCCAAATAATGGGGATGGATGCTCCTCAGCTCCTCAGTTTTGAAAAACACGGACAAAAATTGTTTTTCTGAACAAAAACACAAATGTTCTGTAAAAACTGAACAGTTTTTAAAACATTTGTGTCCCTAAAAACTGTTTTATGAAACAAAACACTTTCCCATCGCGAATGAGAAAATGTTTTTGTTTTCTAGAACAGATCAAAGGAAAACACATTTGTTCTTGTTTTTTTGTCTGCTTGGTTGAAACACGCACTTTTGTTTTCTGCGACAATTCTACACAGTCAGTTACCAGTTGTAATTTTAAAGGTTGAAGTGATATAAATTTTACTTTTTTTGTGTTTTTTAACTTAAAATGTGTTCAAACAAGAAGCAGTTAACTGAGTGTAATTATAAAATCCTCGTTGTCTGACATTTTCTGGGAACAAGATAAACAGAACATGAAACAAAACCAGTCTGTTCAGTTGAAACAGTTTGTTTACATAAAACAGAACTGTTTTCAGAAAACAAAACTTGTTTCTGTTTTTGTTTTTGAAAACAAAACTGTTTTTAAAACTGTCTCTTTGGTGGAAACCCGGCATAATACACTTCATTTTATTCTTAATTTTCTAAACAGCTTCTTGGTTAAGGCCACAAAAGGGAGCTGATCCTTAAAAGTGCGATTATGAAAAAGGTGGCATCCTTATTTCAACCTACGCTATGTTGATGCGGCATTCAATGCAGAGTAAAATCAGTGATTTTTTCCGTTTACATGCGTATCAATTGCTGAATAACCGCAACGCTCAAAAACGTGAACGCAGGCGTTGTTCATTATACACACGGCTTCGATGGCAGACCGAGTGGATCTTATGCATCTCGTAATCTCCTTCCTTCAACACTTATATGGCCGCGTTCTTCTTCCAGCATCGGATAAAATTCTTCAGTGCTAGACATCCTAATATTTTGCACTATGAGTCACTGCGTTTCAAATACGCGATATTATAACGCAACACTTGACTAATTAAAAAAGATGTTACCGAAAAGCTGTTAGAAACTTATGATAAAATAATTATGAATGAACTGACCGATAACATTGTGTGCGTTCCTATTTTGGACCGTGTCGAAAGCGCGTCGACACGGTTTCATAGATTCTTTGCGAGAACGGTACGGTTTCAGACACCGATACCAAAATCTTTTTGAAGGGCAAAAGTATCACGAATTTTTTCCGATCAAATTACCCCTTCAACGATTCCTAGTGTTTTGACAGTTCGCTCTTGACAAGTTCTGTCACTCCATTTGTAAATAACTGTTTGTTGGCCTCAAAGTGCGTATAGTGACCGGAAAGTCTGTCCTCGCTCGTAATTTTATTTGAAAATTGTGTTTGAAAGTGGAAATATCCCTTATTAAGTGGCGTATGTTTGTGTGAAATATATTCATGGCGGCAAGGGAATCGTGTCGTTCACCGGAGAAATCACGTATCGGTGAAGGGACAATGGATAAGTAGCGCATTTACGATACTTTTGGGAACGCACCCATTATACGAGTATTGTACTTGAAATTATATTAATTTAACTGTCAAACGTCTGATAATTTATTAAAAATCCTTGTATTTGACAGGGAAATTTTGACATCGCATCAGGCAATGCAATTCATTCGATACGATCGAGTTACATACATGATACGGAATTGCCATCGAATTGGATTCGATGGTGGAATTATCTTTCGATACGAATCGAATTACATGATAGGGCCCCGGTTTGTGGTCGGCGGGCATTGAAAGACCTGCAACTATTCACCAGCCTTGCTTGAGCTTGTGAGACGAGAGTGCTCCAATGGCTACCTGTTTAACTATGCGAACTCCACAAAGCCACCGAATTATAATAGATTTTCTATGATGCACGATTCAATGGTATGGATCTCGGCTTGAAGTACGCTGCGTTTCGTTCAACGCCTCCAGTACTAACTCCCTCCTCCATTATCGAACAATCTGTATATCAATTGTGATACACCTGGAATCTGGATGGGAATAGCCATTTCCCATTATGTGTGAATTAAGATTTTTTTTACCGAAGCATAACTTTGTAATCTTCTAATAGGTATGCAGATCGGCATGCCAGGTTGCCTCAGAATGCCCATGTGGCCACGTCCACATTTGTATATTGGGTTGTGGAAAAAGTTCTGCGGTTTTTTTGCATTAAAAATTTTCATATACCGGGCAACACTGCAGGTACTATTTATATCTTGAACCGTTATCCGCAGGTTAGAAGGTTATTGAGTGTACGTAAACTTCATCAAATCTTTTAGTTTAATCTAATTTGTTTTATGGGTAAAAAAAAGTGATTAAATGGAAGAGAGAAAAGTCAATATTAGACACGTTTTTAGGGTTTTGTATTAAAAACAAAACCCTTATGAAATCGGTCAAATGTCTGTCCGTCTGTCCATGAAATATCTCACGAACGGCTGAAGCTACATACATGAAATTTTGTGGGAGTATGTAGAATTATTATAATTCGCCGGAGAAAGCGATTCGTTGTAATAGACTGACTTTAAGGGGATGTTCTCATAGAGGGGAAATGAAGGTCAAAAAAAATTTTCATCTGGTATAGGCAAGTGGGGTATCATGAGAAAGGTAATACCGAGTACATTTCATTTCCGGTATTTTCATCAAATTTAAAAAAAGGGGAAAAGAGATAGAGGGGAAAATATGTGATCCGAGTTTTTCCCCCCCCTCGCATTTCGATACCGTTATACTTAGAAATATGAAAATTTGCAGAAAAGCTGCATTTTACTAGTATAGAAAACCGAAAATCGTAGAATTTTGATATCTCATCAAAAAAGGTTAATAATAGTACATTTATATAGTTGCAGTTAGCATACTCCTGCACGCTTTAAGCACACCCGAGGTCAAAAATATTGATGGCCGATGATAACTAACATCATTGGCAATAATATCTCTAAGTTTCATTACAATCACATAATATTTAATAATAGTACATTCATTTAAAGTTAGGCATTTTGACACTATCCACACAAAAATTACATCTACCGGCCTCATAGGTGTGAGTACTACTTTCATGTTGTTTTTCGTAGTGCGAATTGCAGTTATTTAATTAATCATTTTTGAAAGGGTAAAGATTAGTTGGGGCGCTGCGTCGTAATTGGCAAACTTTACCGGGTGGAAGGGGTCCACATAGAGGCGAAATTAAGGTCAATTCTATTTTAACGACTGTTATTGGCAAGTGAGGTGTCGTGAGAAAGGTAATGTTGAGTACATTCCATTTTTTCGCATTTTCTTGAAATTTGTAGAAAGGGGAATAGTGGGGGAGGAGAAAATATTAGTTCGTAATCCCCCCCTCCCCCTCCGTGGCATTTCGAGACTGTTAGAATTATGAAATTTATGTAGTTACAGTTAGCACACCCCTGCATGCCTTAAACACTTTCGAGGTCAAAAGTACTGATGGCCAACGATAACCAACACCTTAGGCAATAATATGTTCTAAGTTTCGTTACAATCACGTAATATGAATTGGCATGTAAAATGTAAGTGGGTAAGACACTTTAATTATGTTTTTTTTTTGTCCATCTGAGTGGGATCAAGAAGAGCAAGGAGCCGATATTTATATACCAAAATAAGCGCTTGCTACAAAACCCTCGGATTGCGGGCGTAGCCCTCTATATTCCGGTTTCATTTTGTTCTTGTACAACAAAGGTGTGAAAAAGGCGACGGACGCCAAACGAGAGATATGCGCTGTGTACGACGAGGAAGCCATTAGTCAGAGGTGGTTTTCTCGCTTCCGTTCCGGAAATACGGTTTTAAACGACTCTCCCCGCACAGGTCGCCCTGTCACCGTTGAAAACGATGTAATCTTGGACCTCATCAAAACCGATCGGCATATGACAACTCGCGCGGTCGCAGAAAGGCTCAACATTGATCATTCAACCGTCGCAAAACGACGAAAGCAGTTTAGATTTAGAGCCGTAAAAATGTCCAACGTGTTGGTACCCCATGAGTTGTCCATGTTAAACCGAATTTCGATCTGCGAATCTCTACTGAAATAACATTCGTTGGAACCATTTTTGAAGAAGATTGTAACGGGGAATGAGAAATGGGTTGTTTACAAGAACATCAAGCGGGAAAAATCGTGGTGTTCGCCCGAAGAATCATCTCCAAACGTTGCAAAAGCAGAAAAAGTGTTGCTTAGCATTTGGTGGGAAGGGATCGTTTTTCATCACGACAACGCCAGACCCCATACTTCTGTGGGAACGAAACAAAAGCTACAGAGCTTCGGCTGGGAAGTAATGCAACACCCGCCTTACTCACCGGATCTTGCGCCGTCGGATTACCACCTTTTCTGGTCTCTTCAGAATCATTTGAATCTGTGGAAGTCATCAAATATAGTATGACCTTGATGAGTTTTTCCGCAATAAGCCAAATCACTTTTATGAACGTGGCATTATGCTCTTGCTAGAACGTTGGCAAAAGGTTGTCAAAAAGAACGGACAATATCTGGTTGATTAAATGCATTTTGAAAAATAAAAATTTTTTGTCATATTTTTGGTGCAAAAAAACGCAGATTTTTTTCCAAGTTTTTCTACAACCCAATACATCAGTCATAAGATAGCATAAGAGAGCATTTAGTACCACAGATTTCTATAAGTATCGACGCCATCCCAGTAGCCGCCTCTAGGGTCTAGGGTCGATGTCGGACATAAATATTCATCTATACCAAGCTACGTTTGTATGTAATACGTTACATATCTGTATGCTATACCCAGCGTGACAATCTTTTCTCAAGCGAATTTCGGTACACAATAGCCGCGTTCTTTCCGCTGGATCACAAGCTCATTCCCATATAATGCTGTGTTTTGCTAGACAGCGGCTGGGCGATTTGCGTCTGCGGCTCGAGAGCAATTGATTCATCATTCAATGTCGAGGTTTTGTATGAAAAAAAATACTATGTAGTATGTTGGCAAGGTTGTCTATGCAATCAAGGATTTTTATATGTACGTGAGGAGAATGGATGGAAAGAGACGAATGTACTGTAGATGTAGAGTCCTTCGGTGGCAGCAAGGACATTCGAGAAAGGATATTTTTTGCAGTGAAGCGATATATGGGGAATATGGGTGTCATATGAACCGGGATGAAGAGGTGAATGTCCAGGAGTAGTGTAGATGGAATTCCGGATCCTTCGGTGGCGACAAGGATATTCGAAAAAGGATACTTTTGGCAGTAAAGCGAAATACGGTCAATATGGGTGTCATATGAATCGGGGTGGACACCCGAATATCCAGGAGTAGTACGGATGGCATTTCGAGTCCTTCGGTGGCGAAAAGGACATTCAAGAAAGTCAAGTGAAATATGGGCAATATGGGTGTCATATGAACCGGGGTGAAGAGGCGAATGCCTAGGAGTACTATGGATGGCATTCCGGATCCTTCGGTGGTGACAAGGATATTCGAAAAAGGATACTTTTGGCAGTGAAGCGAAATACGGTCAATATGGGTGTCATATGAATCGGGGTGGACACCCGAATATCCAGGAGTAGTGCGGATGGCATTTCGAGTCCTTCGGTGGCGAAAAGGACATTCAAGAAAGTCAATTGAAATATGGGCAATATGGGTGTCATATGAACCGGGGTGAAGAGGCGAATACCTAGGAGTACTATGGATGGCATTCCGGATCCTTCGGTGGCGACAAGGACATTCGAAAAAGGATACTTTTGGCAGTGAAGCGAAATACGGTCAATATGGGTGTCATATGAATCGGGGTGAACACCCGAATATCCGGAAGTAGTGCGGATGGCATTACGAGTCCTTTGGAGCGAAAAGGACATTCACGAAAGTCGAATGAAAAATGGGCAATATGGGTGTCATATGAACCGGGGTGAGGAGGCGAATGCCTAGGAGTACTATGGACGGCATTTCGAGTCCTTCGGTGCAGATAAGGATACTCGAAAAAGGATACTTTTGGCAGTGGAGCCAAATACGGTCAATATGGGTGTCATATGAATCGGGGTGAACACCCGAATATCCAGAAGTAGTGCAGATGGCATTTCGAGTCCTTTGGAGCGAAAAGGACATTCACGAAAGTTGAATGAAAAATGGACAATATGCGTGTCATATGAACCGGGGTGAAGAGGCGAATGTCCGGGAACACTATAAATGGCACTTAGAGTCCTTCGGTGGCGACAAGGACATTCGAAACAGGATATTTTTGCTGGTAAGGCGAAATATGGGCAATATGGGTGTCGAGGCGAAGAGGCGTAGATGTAGATAATATTTTGAGTCCTTCGTCTACTTGCACAGCATTTACTCAAAAATGGTGGTGCGAACCAGAACAACGCTCGTTCTATTAACCAGGCTAAATGCGCATACGGCATGCTCTCCAAAATCTAGCAAAGGAGTTATCTCAGCACCAAGACCAAGCTGGGTCTGTTTCGCTCCCTGGTAATTTCTGCATTTGCGTATGGTAGCAATACATGGAAAGTTCCAGTAAGAGTGACCAGAAAGCTGCAAGTATTCGTCAACTCATGTCTTCGTCGAATTATAAGAATTTCCTGGTCTGAAACAATATCAAATGAAGAGCTAAGTTGGCGTACGGGGCAGATGCCAATCGACGAAATGATATGCAGGCGAAAATAGCAGTGGGTAGGTCACACATGTCGGAAGAGTGATAAATGCACTGCTTTGCACGTCATGAAATAGAACCCCGTTTCCAACCAAGGCCGACCAAGAAGGGGTCCTAGAATCACATGGCCACGATCTGTGGCAAAGGAGTGTAGCGCGCTGGGTAAGCCTGTTGTAAGCTGCACCCTATTCCCCAGAACAGAGTACGATGGCGCGCAGAAGTGCAGCTTTCTGGTAACTCCTACGGAAGTTTTCCATGTACTGCACCCATACAAAACTACAGACAGTACCCGAGAGCGAAAAAATATCAGCTTGATGTTGATGCTGAGACAACTGCTCTGCCAGATTTTCGACAGCATGCCGTATGCGCATTTAGCCTGGTTGATAGAACGGGCGTTGTCCTGGTCCGCACCACAATTTTCGAGGAAATGCTGCGCAAGTAGACGAAGTACTCGAAATGCCATCTACATCTACGCCTCTTCACCCCGATTCATATGACACCCATATTACCTTTATATTTTGCTTTACTTGCAAAAAGTCTTTTTCGGATATCCTTGTCGCCACCGAAGGATCCGGAATGCCATCTATAGTACTCCTGCATATTCGCCTCTTCGCACCGGTCCATATGACACCCATATTGCCTATATTTCGCTTTACTGCCAAAAACATCCTTTTTCGAATGTCCTTGTCGCCACCGAAGGATCCGGAATGCCATCTCAGTACTCCTGGACATTCGCCTCTTCAACCCGGTTCATATGACACCCATATTGCCCATTTTTCACTCGACTTTCGTGAATGTCCTTTTCGCCACCGAAGGACTCGAAATGCCATCTGCACTACTTCCGGATATTCGGGTGTTCACCCCGATTCATATGACACCCATATTGACCGTATTTCGCTTCACTGCCAAAAGTATCCTTTTTCGAATATCCTTGTCGCCACCGAAGGATCCGGAATGCCATCCATAGTACTCCTAGGCATTCGCCTCCTCACCCCGGTTCATATGACACCCATATTGCCCATATTTCACTTGACTTTCTTGAATGTCCTTTTCGCCACCGAAGGACTCGAAATGCCATCCGTACTACTCCTGGATATTCGGGTGTCCACCCCGATTCATATGACACCCATATTGACCGTATTTCGCTTCACTGCCAAAAGTATCCTTTTTCGAATATCCTTATCGCCACCGAAGGATCCGGAATTCCATCTACACTACTCCTGGACATTCACCTCTTCATCCCGGTTCATATGACACCCATATTCCCCATATATCGCTTCACTGCAAAAAATATCCTTTCTCGAATGTCCTTGCTGCCGCGGAAGGACTCTACATCTACAGTACATTCGTCTCTTTCCATCCATTCTCCTCACGTACATATAAAAATCCTTGATTGCATAGACAACCTGCCCAACATACTAGTACTATTTTCATACAAAACCCCGACATTGAATGATGAATCAATTGCTCTCGAGCCGCAGACGCAAATCGCCCAGCCGCTGTCTAGCAAAACACAGCATAAAGCGACTGACCGGCGATGATGCAGGTCTCGTATTGGATCACATCTCGATCAGAGTTGAAAGTGAATTGGTTGAAAGTCAACTTATTTCGCCCCTATACCTTTTGACTCCGCCCCACCCACGCGGCGAATCATCTGTATGGCGGTTGTTTGAGTTCGTTCCTCGTATGATCTGTGCCGTTCTTATCACTCTTGATCTTTGATCAAAACAGACATACTTGATCTGAAAAATCAAATGCACATTCTATTCTTATATTTTATATTTACATGTAAAGTAGCATATTCAAAACACGTATCTTTTGTGTAAAACACGAGACTATACTATTATACAACAAGAATTCTAGGCAAGAACACAAAGGTTTTATTGTTTTCCTAAAACGAGATACTTTTTTTGAACACATTTCGGACACTGACTGATAACAACTGAAGTTGTTGTTTTCTTATATTCGGTTACACTGGAGCCAGATCATTTGATCTGCGCCAGATCACTTGATCTGAAACTATCAAATACATACAATTTTAAACACACCAGAACCAGATCGAGCTCAGATAGAGTGATTGGCCCGCAGTGTGAACATTAACTTAAGTACAGCTCAACTCCAGATGAGTTTTACCGACGAAGAACACAACTGAAAAATCGAAAATCCAGCGAAAAAGGAGACAAAACAAGCTAGCCTTTGGCTAGCTTGCCGAAAGTATGATGCCCTTCACGCTTCGCGTATCATACTTTTGTTGTGTTTGTAGTACATTTGCCTTTTTGAAATTAGTAGTAAAACTTGTTCCGATTTCACTGTTCCTATAAGAGGTATATGAAATAGTGGGCCAATTTCAACCAAATTTAGGAACGTGGCTTAGCAGTCAATACGATTGAATAATATGCAATTTCGTAAAGAAATAAAAAAAAGTTTTTCTGACAAAAACTTGCTTTTGGGACGGTCGTTCCTATGACAGCTATATGATCCAGTAGTCCGATTTCAACCAAATTCGTAAATGTGATTTAACTATAGATATTGTTGATTTCTGTGAAATTTGAAAAAGATATCTTTAGAAATAAAAAAGTTTTTCTCACAAAGACGAATTTTTGGACCTGTCGTTCCTATGTTGCGATCACTAAAACGAAATAAAGCGCCGGGCGCTGACGAGATTCCAGCTGAACTGCTAAAATTCGGTGGAATGAGTCTAGTTGATGCCATACATCAATTCTTCCTGCGAGTATGGGAGAACGAGGAGATCCCAGACGATTGGCGCAGAAGCATCATCTGTCCAATTCACAAAAAGGGAGATAAACTGCAGTGTGAGAATTACAGGGGCATCTCACTAGTTTGTACGTCTTATAAAATTTTGGTGAAAATTCTGGAAAATAGAATAAACCCGTACGCAGAACGAGTCATTGGCGAATATCAAAGCGGTTTCAGACCTGGTCGCTCCACAACCGATCAGCTCTTCTCCGTCAAACTGATACTCCAGAGGTGCTGGGAATACAACGTAAACGTATACCAAATCTTTGTCGACTTCAAGCAGGCATACGACAGTATCGATCGTGGAGTACTGTACAACATCATGCTGCAATTTGGTATACCGGCCAAATTAGTGCGACTGACTAAGATGACGATGACCAGCATTGTCCTGGACATTTAGAAGTAATAATGACATAACCAAAAAGCACAAATCATCACTCCATAACAAAAAAAAAAAAAAAACATCTTTGTAGAGTCTTCGTTTTTTGATTTTAAATGTAATTATTAAAAATAAACAAAAAAGGCTTGAAAATACTACAAGAGTAGTGAAACGTCGCCGAAATCTTTAATGTATCATCATTCAATCAATTTTAAAAAACTCTTGGAAAAGTGGAAATTATTTTATTTAATATACGCATAAACCAAGGATTTTATAAAAAAAAACAACACACTATATATAGTTTATATGGTCGGAGATGCTTCCTTCTGTGCGTTGCAAACTTCATGACAAAGTTAATATACCCTATCACATCCGTGAAGGGTATAAAAACTGTTCCTAAAAAAAAAATTCGGCCACTGTTGAACTATTTTTATGGTGAAATCTTGGCACTGTACCGGAAATTTTGGCACAGCTGGTCATCCTACGTATATACCCGTATTGACGAGTACGAGTATTGGGTCCCCATATCAATAAGCGAATTACAGAGTTAGTGCTATGCATAAAAGGCAGAACGATTATCCACGATTTGGGAGCCGTGTATTTTGCGGTGATTGTTTTAGTCCTTTTTGCTTCAGACTGACATAAACTCAGTTTTTCGGCAAATTGGATCATAAAAGATGTATCAAAATGTCCATTTATATAACGGTAACCCCCAGCCAGTGAACTCTGAGAACGGTAGTTGGTTGGTGGGCGCTCTGTGCTCTGGTTTTCGTTTCACGTTGGCAGTAAATTGTGCGTTCCGTAGGTGCAAAGTTTCAGCTTACGGTATTTTTTGTGCGTGTCGCGGACGGTCGGTTGCCGCATATAATCGTGGAAATTTGCCAGTAAAATTATCTCGTTTTCGCTCGCAGATTCGCGTGGTGAAAGTGTTTTTGTTGCGACACAGTGAAGACGAAATTGAAAGTGTCCGTGTGTGCCCCCGTCTGGAATTTTGCGCGTGTGTGAATGGTAACAGGTGCAGGGTGCAGTGGTAGTCGTGGTGGCGAAGTCTCGGGCTTGCGGCTTATTCGCAACGACACAAGTCTTGCGCAGGGGGCCGCAAATTACTAGTGCTCCCACAGGGAGGAGTGGGGTATGTAGTTGTTGCGGCACAGTGTAGATGACAGTGAAAAGTGCCCGTGTGTGCGCCGTCTGGCATTTCCGTGAATTCCTCAGCGCGTTTGTGTTTTGGAAATAGTTGCTGGCTGTAGTGGTAGTGGTGGTGGCGAAGTCTCAGGCTTACAGCTTACTCGCAGCGGCACAAAGTCTTGCGCGAAGGACCGCAAAATTACTAGCGCCCCGGCCGCTGGCGCTCCCGACAGGTATTTATTTTCCACCTCTCCGGTCAATATGAGCTCGGAGAGGCCGTTGCCTAAGGGCAACGTAAATAATCAAAGGCGGACTTTGGTAGTCCCTGGTCCGTCGTCTCGCGACAAAAGTGCACTACCTGCAGGCTCGCGGATTGTGGCCAAGCCTGGTCAGCGCTCGGAAGCAACTGTACCTAAGGGTGGTTGCAAGTCCAAGGAGCAGACTTTGGCAGTGCCTGGTCCGTCGGGCTGTGCGAAAGCAGGCCCGTCTGCTAGTGTACTGAATTCGAGCCAACCTGCAAAGATTGTGGCTAAGCCTGATCTTTCAGGGGTATCTGGTCCGACGGCTACTTCGGTTTTAGGTAAACCTGGCCCTAGTAACGATCCGGAGGACTTAATGAAGACCAAAACTCTTCCCGATGCAAGCGAGAGCAAGCGCAAAAATCTGCAGCCCTCTAAAGCGCGCTACAGGGAGCGTCGTAGAGCTTACCGGATCCGAGAGCAAGTGGAAAAAATTCCCTTTGCACAAAGGACCGAAAAGGAAACAACGTCCCTCGAATGGGCCGTGAAATATATCTCCCAGAACGTGGTAAACTCCACAGTTCCAAAGAGGCAGAGGTCGACGGACATCTCTCCTAAGTTTGCTAAACGGCAGAAGACTGCTGCTACTAGCGAGCCGGCTCCATCGTATGCGGAAGCTTTGAAGGGCTGGATTGAGCTGGCGGTAGTCGATAGGAAGGATGCCGATGGTAGCATAACGCTTGTAAACTGGAGGAAGGTCGAGGGCAGTCTAACCCTTACCTTCCGAAGCGTGATGGAGGAAAACCCAGGGCCACCTCCAGTTTGTGATGATGGTGGCTGGCACCAGGGGAGAATAAAGGTCATGAGGTTTGCTGATCAGCGTTCGGCAACCCTCTTTCGTATAGCTATCGGTAAGGCAGGCGAGCTCTGGCCAGGTGCGAAGCTGGAGGTTATATTGAGGAGTGAAATACCCTCACGGCCCAGGGCTCATGCCTGGCTACCGCCGCAACTAAATGAAAAAGAAGAAATTCTTTTTCAGATTCGGACCAGCAATCCTAATCTTCCAGCCCATGACTCCCGCTCTGCGGTGTTTGTCATAAACACTGAATCCGTGGAGCACCTTAATAGATCGCAGGGAATTATCGCCTATGGGTTCCTGAAGATTAAATTAAAAATCTACAAGAGCGATGCTAAAAGAGTTCTTAACGGAGCTCCTGCATCGACTCCAATGGAGGAAGAAAAGTTCTCTGAAGACGGGGGTGACTACGCAGAAATTCCAATGCCTGCCGCACAGGTGGCTGAGGACGACTGCCTGTCGCTCGATTCTGACTTCGCTGACTTGGAGGAAACCTCGGAGCCTACTTTTTGTCAGGGCCTATTTGAATCTGACACGGACGTGTCTGTATCCGACGTTGAGGGGGAGGCCAACGTTACTGTGGTGGAGTCGGTGAATTTCCCGCAGTAATGGTCAGATTCATTCAAGTCAATCTTCACCACTGTAAAGCAGCTTCGGCTGCACTTCTTCTCCGTCTTGCGCGAGAGGGAGAAGATATTGCTTTGGTACAGGAACCCTGGATTGTTCATGATGCAGTCAGGGGACTAGGGTCTCCTGACTACAATATTTTCTACGTTAGGGATCAGGGCAAACCCCGATCTTGCATTCTTGTAAAAAAGACCCTAAATGCGCACTTGGTATCGCCTTACTGCGATGGGGACTCTGTGGTTGTCAACCTGGAGATCGGAAAGAGGTCGTATTGGTTGATCTCATCCTACTTACCACATGATGATGATATTCCATTGACTATTCTGAAACGTATCATAGATGCAGCCCATTCGCAGAATATCAACGTCATTCTCGGGTCAGATTGCAATGCACATCATGTGGTGTGGGGCAGTTCCGACACGAATGTGAGGGGAGAATTGTTCTTCGACTACTTATTGGGAACAAACCTCCTTATTTGCAACGTTGGTTGTGAGCCTACCTTTATCACGAGGTGCAGACAGGAAGTATTAGACATTACTCTTGTTTCGGACAACATACAGCATTTGATACGTGATTGGAGAGTGTCTCCGGAGCATTCGTTCTCTGATCATCGTTATCTTCAATTTAGCTTGGACGAGCAACCTAACAGTAAACCAGTAATTGTAAATCGGAAAAGAACTGACTGGTGTAAGTACAGGGAGTGTTTTATGAATACATTACCCCCGCTACCTTGTCAGCCAAGCAACACGCAGGAGTTGGATGCAATGGTGGAGATTCTGATGGGAGTCTTCATGAAATCTGCTGATAGATCATGCCCTGCTAGTAGACAAAGAGGCAGGACTAAACCGGCGTGGTGGAGTGCTCAGCTTAGTGAGCTTAGGGCCACATGCCGAAGGTGCTTCAATAGGGCTAAATTTTCTAAACAAAGCTCAGACTGGGCAATCTACAAGGGTCAACTCAGCCTTTATAAAAAAGAACTGAGAAGAGCCAAGCGTAGTTCGTGGAGATCATTCTGCGAAAGCATCGATAGTTCCAGCGATACCTCTAGACTTCGGAAGATTCTGTCGACAAACCCAATAACACCTTGTTATCTCTTAAAAGATGACGGCACTTGGACATCCTCAAGTCAAGAGACGATCGAAGTCCTTTTAGACATACATTTTCCGGATAGCTCTTCTGTGGTCTCGCTGGAAACTGTTTCTACAATTAATGTGGCGCCATGCGACTCCGCGTCACTTTTTTCGAAAGAAAAGATCGAATGGGCCATAACCAGCTTTGACTCCTTCAAGTCTGCTGGCCCTGATCGTATAATTCCTGCGGACCTACAGCACGTGCTGGACCCTTGGCTTGACTCGATTTTTAAAGCCTGTCTTGAATTAATCTACATTCCTTGAATCTGGAGGGAGGTTAAAGTAGTCTTTATCCCGAAAGCGGGTAAAAGCTCTCACGCGAGTCCGAAAGACCTTAGGCCCATCAGCCTATCATCGACTTTGCTGAAAGTATTGGAACGTTTGATTGACATACACTTGCGGAGCACTATTCCAGCGGATCTTCTATCTACCTCCCAGCACGCTTACTGGAAGGGTAGATCCGTAGATACTGCCCTGCATTCTCTGGTGGGTCTCATCGAAAAGTCTCTTGCCTGCAAAGAGTACACGCTTGTGGCCTTCCTTGATATTGAGGGTGCCTTTAACAACGTGAAACCTGAGGCCATCACAGATGCCCTCTCAAACCTTCGGGGGATGACTCGCTCTGCAGGCTAATATACATGATGCTTACATCACGAATTATCTCCACTAGTCTGGGCACATCATCTGCACGTAGACACGTGAACAGAGGTACTCCTCAGGGTGGTGTTCTTTCTCCCCTTCTCTGGAACATGGCGGTCAACGGACTGCTTTTGGAACTGGAAGGGTTGGGATGCAAAGTTATTGCTTATGCGGACGACATTGCTATTGCCATCTCGGGTAAATTTCCCTGTGTGCTTAGTGGTATAATGCAGAACGCCCTCTCCATCTTGGCGAACTGGGCTAGCAAGGTTGGTGTCAAAGTAAATCCGCTTAAAACGGAACTTGTCCTCTTTACTAGGAGAAACAGCCTACCTTCATTCGAGCTACCATTGATGGAGGGCGCAAGGCTTGTGCTCACTGATAAAGCCAAGTTCCTTGGTCTCATCCTGGATAGGAAACTTTCCTGGAAGCTGAACATTCAGGAGCGTGTTAAAAAGGCAACTGTTGCACTATACTCGTGCAAGAGGGCTATAGGGAAGAAGTGGGGCTTACAACCGAAGGTTGTATACTGGCTCTACTTATCGGTTTTGCGTCCTATTCTACTGCATGGGGTTGTCGTCTGGTGGACGGCACTTAGGATTTTAGCTTACAGAACCCTACTGGAGAAGGTCCAAAGATTGGCATGTATTGCCATCACGGGGGCTCTGAGGACTACACCGACCGCTGCCTTGGGCGTAATGTTGAATTTGCTTCCCTTGGACATCTTTGCAGAGCAGATGGCGGCGAGCACGGCTGTTCGCCTTCGCGAAACCGGTTATTGGGCCGCGTCAACCATTGGTCACTCGTCTGTATTGAGGAACTTTGATATTCCCGAAGTGACGGACTATACCTCCCCGAAATACTTGTTCGAAAGGGGTTTTACTAGCTTGATCCCCTCCAGGACTGACTGGTCAGCTGACGCTATTCAGGAATCAGATGCTATTAGCATTTTTACTGATGGCTCTAAGACTGACGATGGAGTGGGGGCTGGCGTATACTCGGAATGGATGGGTTTTAATTTATCGTTCCGTCTCCCGGACTTTTGTAGCGTTTTTCAGGCGGAAATTACAGCAATATCTGAAGCTCTAGCCTGTTTGGCGCAAAACGTCACATCTGCTGGGAACGTTGTGATCTACACGGATAGCCAACCGGCGATCAAATCGCTTAGCTCTGCTTTGGTCAAGTCGAAGACAGTACTGCATTGTCGCAATTCCCTCTTAGAGATGGGTAGACTTTTCAACATTTCCGTGTGCTGGGTGCCTGGCCATAGTGGCTATCCTGGCAACTGTAGGGCCGACGAACTAGCTCGGGCGGGCTCGACTGATGAGACCAGCGGGTTGTTGCGTAGTACTAGCATGCCTCTAGCTGCTTGTAAACTGGCTATTAAGGATGCGGCATATGATAGGGCTAGCACCAGATGGAGCAATGGTAATACCTGTCATGTGGCTAGACAGATGTGGCCCAAACTGGATCCCAAGTGATCCTCTGGGCTGCTAATGTTAAACAGAAATCAGCTGAGAACTGTCATAGGAGTTTTAACCGGACACTGCCTAATTGGGGAGCATGCTAGAAGACTTCGTCTTCCCTACAATGACTTCTGCAGGAGCTGTGGGGACGAAGAGGAGGAGGAAACTATGTCTCACCTTCTATGTACCTGTCCCGCCCTTGCAAATTTTAGGAAGGACCTTCTTGGCTCCTACTTTTTCACCGATCTGGATGACCTGAAAGAGGTTAGTGTGGGTCGGTTTCATCGATTCATTGTGTGCTCTGGCTGGTTTGACGAGTAAGTTGGTCTCAGGTTGCTGAGTCTTAGGGGTATCACAACGGATCCAGTGGTGGTCTATGTGTGCTTTTTGCGTTATCTTTAAGCAGCCCTTTCAACCTAACCTAACCTAACCTAACCCCCAGCCAAATGCGTCACTCGTTTTGTTTCTTTTTCTCCTCATGTCGTCTTCTGAAAGTATTACCATTTACTATCAATTAATATAGATCAATTCAATTTTATTAATATTTCAATAACAAATAGTCATGCTTGCAGTTGAGATTAATTGGATGAGCTTTTCACTTTATCATGTTTTCGCATATGTCGTTTAAGATCGTAATTTTGTGCAAAGCTCCTGTCACAAAGTTTGCATTTAAACTTTCTTTCGCCGGAATGTGTTATCATATGTCGACTTAAATGATAGGAGCGTACAAAACTCATTGAACAAATATCACAAGTAAAAGTTCTCTGGCCGGTGTGTATTTTTTCATGTTGTACAAGATCATGTTTGGCCGCGAATCGTTTCTCGCACGTAACGCACTTATGAAGTCTTTCTCCTGTGTGATGAACGAGATGATACTTCAAATGCGAGCTTGTGGCGAAACGTCTCATGCAAAATTCACACCGATAGGGATGTTCGCCTGTATGCAATCGTTGGTGCACTAACAGTACCGACGTTTGTGCAAATTTCTTTTTGCAGTATGAACATTCGTGTGGACGTTCGCCAGTATGATTGCGTTCATGTTCTTCCAGGCTATTCGCCGTCGAGCACACTTTCGAGCAAATTTCACATTGGAACGGCATTTTTCCCTTATGTTCCCGCATATGACACTTGAGTCTAAAATCGGATTTGTATTTTTTATCGCACATATTGCATTGAAAAAGCAAAGCATTTCGTTGAAGTTTCTTTATGTGTGTTTTTGTTTTTGGACGATCTCTCGGGTTCTTGTGGCTTAATTCACTATCGGCATCTCGTTCGGAATGTTCAATAGAATCGATCTGCGCAAATGGACTGGGTAAATCGTTTTCTATGAACTCAGTTTGAATATTCTCCGCTAATTCTTTCTGTTGGCATTCTTCCACACTTCGTATTTCGCATATTTCCATATCCATTTCATCAATATCATCCAGAAATTCCACCTTCATTAAACATTCCTCCGGTTTGTCATCCCAACGAAGGTTATTCTGCAGAATATTATAACTGGTCTCGATTTGTGTCTGGAATTCGATAAACGATACCACTTTGTGGAAGCACCTTTCGCATATGTGCTTTGGAAGGTGGTCATCTTGGGATATCTGTAAAAAGAATTGGATAATAACTTTATTGATAGTAAGAGGAATTATTGTATGTACGTAGTAAGAACTAAGGGTGTAAAAATCCTCTTCCATAGTCCTTCGCGGTCGCCCCTGGGAGGGCAGTGGTCGTGATCATTGCTAAGTCAAGCTGTTGTTGTTGTGGTAGCGATGCTTCAAATACTGCAGTTCTTCTTGCATCGAGGGGGTTTGGCAGCTCTTGGCCGTCGAAAAACGGGTCGTTCCGGTACGAACAACCGGCTGCCACGGTCAAGTCAAGCTTTCATTCATGGCGGTGCGATAATTCGGTTGAGGTAAATACGATAGTTGCGTCTAATTTGCCAATTTACACAAAGCGTCCCAAGCTAGTAGGATTGCATCAATTACGTAGTCAGACCTCTCTCAATTGCCCTAACCCCTTTGTGGGGCATAGCGCGTCAACTGTTCCCTGTGGCCCAGTTGACGTTTCGACCGCATAAACTGGTTTCGGAGAACAGTTGCCAGCATGCACCTCCTGCACATCCATGGCCACGAACGCCGTCGTGGACGGGATTCGAACCCGAAATGCCGGTAGTCAAGCATGAGACTGATGCCTCAATACACTGCGCTACTGATCGCCCCTGACGTAATCAGACCGGCGACATAAAAATTGTAAATAACTCGAACCTACTCGAATGTACAATCTTGATGCGAACGATATTTTTTTCAGCACATTTGCTTAAGTGTCAGTACAAAAAACCAAACCGAAGTTTAGTTGCTAACACCTCGGTAGACGAGCGTATTCTACAGCTTTCGTAGCATGCACATTTCCAAATTTCGGTACTTTACGCTGTTGTTGTTGTTGTAGCGACACTTGGGCTTCACTTAAAAACGCCTCTTCGTCTTCTCCTTCTATGTCGAGGCCAAGGAAGAATGCGACCTCGATGGGGTTTTCCCACAAAGATGTAGGTGTTAAGTTTGTGGGGACCTCTGGGCATTCAAACAGATCTCTGACCTCGTGTGGAGTGCCATTGCAAGCGGGGCACGTATTGTATTCGAGACAGGTATGAGTTTAGTCTCGAACGCCATTCAGATCGGAGCTGCGCTAGGGTGGTCCTAGTACGCCTAGGCAGCGTAACTTCGTTGGAAGATATGTTTGGTGGACGGTACTGGCGTACCGGGTTGGAGCGAAGGTCTTGGATCGATCGTCGTGCCTCCTCAGTGTGTATCGATGCAATGGCAGTCTTGTAAGTTTCGTTGTCGAACGGGACCTTCTTGAACCTTTGGATCTCCCTCTCAAAGTCCCTTAGGTTACCTCTGATGTTTCTGGGTGGGGGAGTTTTGTCCATGAGATGTTGGTTAGGATGTTCGCTGCGATAGCACCCGACAAGATATTGCTTGGACAGCAGGAGGTTGTGTTGTTTGACTGGTAGCATGTTGGTTTCCTGGTGGTGATCCTGGGAGGACATCAGATGACAGCCCGTCTCGGTGCGAAGGGCATCATTTTGACAGGTCTGTATCTTCCTCCGATTAGTGTCTTTGAGGTTCTCCGTCCACACAGGTGCAGCATAATTTGCCACAGATCGTCCTAAGGCTTTGTAAGTAGTAAGCATAGTCTCTTTGTCCATTCCCTAGGAGCTGCCGGCGAGAGCTTTTAGGACCTTATAACGGGCTCTTATTCGATTGCATACCGAAGAGGCGTGAGCCGATGATGTGGCCATATTGTCGGGGGTAACCCCTAGAATCTTCGGATGGTTGACTGTGGGGATTGGTATGTTACCTATGCTTACATTCAGCTGTGTGTTGACCTCCTTGGTCCAAGATGTGAATAGGGTTGCTGTAGATTTAGGCGCTGATAACTGTAGGTTACGATTGGCGAAGAAGGTGTCGAGTTCCGCCAGGTATCCGTTAATCTTTCCATACATAACCGGGATACTAGTGTTCGTAGCAACAATGGAGCAGTCATCCGCGTAGGAGATGAGAAGCAGATCTTCAGGCGGGGATGGCATACCGGCCATGTAGAGGTTGAATAGGGTGGGGGACAAGGCTCCGCCCTGTTGGACTCCTTGCTTTACTCTTCTGAGTTTGGACATTTTGCCTCTAAACTCTGTGAATGATTGTCTGCCAGTAGTTAGAAATCCACTTCTTGACTTGAGCTGGGAGAGATGATAACATGATGTCCGATAGAAGTGTAGTGTGACTGACCGTGTCGAACGCTTTCTTGAGGTCAAGGGCCACGAGAATTGTTCTAGAACATGGACGTGACTGATTTAGTCCATTGTGGATGCGAGTCGTGATGGCATCCAGGGCTGTATACGTGCTATGCATCTTTCTGAAGCCGTGTTGATAGTCGGCAAGTCGAATGTGGGTCTCTACTATCGGTTTGAGTGTAGCCTCGAGGGTTTTCATGACTGGGGAGAGCAGAGATATGGAACGGTAGGACTCTCCCAAGTTGGCCTTCTTACCGGGATTTAATATGGGGATTATTTTTCCCGTCTTCCATATTTCCGGTATCACTAACGACGATAATGATAGGTTCAGTGTCGTCGTTAGGTACTCAATGGCTGGCGTATCCAAGTGTTTCAACATGATCATTGATATGTCGTCAGGTCCTGATGCCTTGGTGTTGTTTGCATCCTTAATAGCTTTGGCTACTTAACTTGGGGTGACCTGAAGCATTTGGTTCTGTTAAATTGCGGATGTTTCTTCGGATTGTGCGTTTGAGCTTGTCGCTGGGTGGATGTTCGACAAACTGCCGGTTGAAGTGGTTGGCGCACTTGATCGGGTCGTAGTAAGATTTGTTCCCGAACTCGATGGCTATATGTCCGCTTTTCTTGGTGGGGTTGGTCAACGATTTAACAGTGGACCAAAGCCTGGATACATTGGACTTGAGTTGCAAATGTTCAGGAGGGCATGCCATTTGGCCTTTCTGTGTTCAGCTACCTGTTTCTTGATTGTAGCATTCAGCACACCTATTTGTGGATCTTCTGGGTTTGATTGGCGAATGCGATCTCTGTCATCTGCTAGTCTGGCAGCAGACGTAGGAAAGTTTGGCCGGACCTTAGGGATTCTGCCTGCAGGTATGAATCTAGCTGCTTCCCTGTTGATGATTTCCCTAAAGCTAGATTCAGCAACTCGCACATTCGTAGCTACTGGGAGAGCGGAGATAGCGTCGTTGATGGATAGTTGGAATCCATTCCAATCTGCTCTATTGTAGTTGATGAAAGTGCGGCGTTCTGCAGATATTTGATGCGAAGGTCGGTCAAGTCTTATGATGATAGGCAGATGATCAGATGACAGGGTGAGATGTGGCTCCCAGATGAGATTACTGATGAGGCTGGCACGAGCGATCGAGATGTCAGGTGAGCTGGTGCATGAGCCTGTAATTCTCGTTGGAGCGTCGTCATTCAAGGGGTAGAAATCGGAGGAGTCAAGTTGTTCTGCGATGGTGACTCCTCTAGCATTGTTGCCGAGATTAGAATGCCATAGCTCATAGTGCGCGTTAAAGTCTCCTAGTAATAGACGATGGTAACCGGAGAGTAGGGGGTCCAGGGAGACTCGATAACCTGAGGGACAGCTAGATACCGGCGGGATGTAGATATTGAATATTTCAATCTCTACATTCCCGGACTTAACTGCTATTGCCTGGCATTCGAGGACGCTGTCGTTGTCATCAGGTAAAGTCAGTTCTCGGTATGGTACCTCCAGGTGGATCAAGAAGGCGAGTCCTCCTCCTGAACCAGTAGGTCTGTCTTTGCGCAAGATGGTGTAGTTACCATAAGAAGTTAGAGACAAATAGAATGGAGTTTAGTCTCTTGGATGACTCCAATCATGATGCTAATTCTGTCCATGAACGCTGTCAGTTCGTGAAGAATGTGTTGCAATCCATTGCAGTTGAGCTGCACCAGTGAGAGCATGTCAAAATTTGGTGTTGGTTGTGCCGGGTTGAGACTGTGCCGACCGGCGGGAGTTGTTTTATTGTCGGCGTTGTTATTGAGTTGTGGCCACCTGAGCCAGCTAACGTAGTAGGGTATGAATTTACCGGACTAGATTGTGTTGTTGGTAGCCTATTAGAGAATAGGGCAGCGGTGAAGGAAGTATCCCATAGCCTGTGGTGAGATAGCCCTGAGCGGCTTCTCAGGTGGCACCAGTCGTTGCAGCAATTGCATCTCACTGATGTAGCATTCGGGTGCAGCACTCTACTGCAAACGCAGCAGATCCAAGGGCCGGGGTTCTGTTCGATGCCGGCGCGAATGAGGAGTAGCCGAGTGCAGTTGCGCCTGCGTGTACTGCAACCGGCCAGTAAAAATTTGTGACGAAGGGGGGTCTGTCAAGACACCCTTGATGAATCCTTCGTGTCGAGGGGGGTAGGGCAGCTCTTGGCCTCTCGCAAAGAGCGGGTCGTTCCGGTACGGAGAACCGGCTGCTATAGGAAGGGTACTTTACACTCATCTGCCGCGGTGTTAGCAACGGAATTTTTGCCTTTTTGCATTGATACTTGGGGGAGTGTCGTTAATTGAAAGCCATTCGAATCAGTATTGTGCACATGACTAAGGTTGAGCTATTCGTGATTTTTATGTCGAATATCTTAACCTTCGCAACACGCATATTTTCAATTTTCGATATTTTGCGCTCATCAGCCGCGGTGTTAGGAGCGGAAAAATTCTCTGCCTTTTTGCGTTAGCATTAAAAGGAGTGTCCTGAATCGAATGACGATCGAATCAAGATTGTGCACATGAGGAAGTTGGAGTTACTATCGATTTTGATTACGTATTCCAGAGTTGTTTATGAAAGCTTTAAATAATGTCCAAATTACCTATTTCCACCATTTTGACCGCGGCGACCGTGATGTCAGAAACGGAATTTTGATTTGATTTTTTTTGCACTTAGTGGAGTGTCCTGAAAAAAATGTTGTACGGATCAAGATTGTACATTCGATTAGGGTCGAGTTATGTAGGATTTTTATGTTGTAGTCCACCTTTTTCATAGAAATTTCAAAACTTTAAACTTGGCTGCCACGGTGTTAGCAATGAAATTTTTGCCTGCCTTTTTGCATTTAGACCTGTGGGTGAGTCCCTAACCAAATGGTACTAAAATCAAGTATTTGCAAATGACTTTACTTCTCTCAAATTTTTGCCGCCTTTTGTCTTGTCCTTTTGTCTGTCACCACTTTAGCAACATCCTAATTGTCTGCCACCCTATTTTTCGTTATAAATGGACCAGGAACTACAACCATGCAAGAGACGAACCATTTGCAAATGACTTGACTTGCCTCGATTTTTTACCACTTGAGCATTTTCATTTTCTACCCGTGGACAACACACTCTGGTAGGCAGACAAATTTTTTATTGTATATCGAATCAAATACTATTCGAAGATATCTATTAAAACTATTTGCAAATGACTTTGCTTTTTTGGTCGTCGGCTCTAGATCTATTAACTGCTCGGAGCCTCTAACTCTCCTAATTCTTATCTAGTTCAATTAGCGCGCATCTTCGAATGGAAAAGAATATTATTGAAATATTCTAAACCCTTTCTACAAAAAGCGAAACATTTTAACAATATATTCGGAGGTTCATTAAAAAATCGATTTTTTTCCGGTTCAGGCTGACTGATCTCTTTCTTTTACGTACTCTTCAAGTCAAGGCAAAGGACAGCGTACGCCGACGACATTAACATCATGTATCGAAACCTGCCCGCCGCTGAAGAACTACTACACAATCTTGATACGGCTGCGAAGAAAGTTGGAAAACGCATTGACAAGGACAAAACGAAAATGATGATACAATAAAGGAGAAGGACACCATCGAAACCGAACATCAACGTCGGTGACCTTAGCATCGAATGCGGAGACGACTTCACATACCTGGGTAGCATCTTGTCAAAGAACGCTAGCGAAACCGACGGATACTGCTAGATAATAAGACTGTTTTCTCCTAATAATGATATCGAAGCATGTGAACAGAAATAGCTCCGCATATACTCGTACAAAACCATCATACGACCTGCACTATATTATGGTTGCGAGACAACCATAATATAAACATATTTGAACGAAAGGTCCTTCAGCCAATTTTCGGAGCAATTTCCGGCGAAATGGATGGCGCATCCAGTACAACCACTAGCTGTACGATCTCACATTCTTGATGTTCTGGATACAAATGAATCATAGAATTTAACGATACGACTACTACTGAGTTCAAGAAAATGAGGATGGGCACGACATGCTAGCCGGGTGTTACGCAAAGGAAGAACAACAAGCTCAGGAATAAGACTGGATATTTCAGCAGAACAACGGCGGTTGCAGTAGGGATAAAAATGTGATAAACAACCAACATTTCGCCGGTGTTCAAGCGGCTTTATATGAGAAGTTGCGGCTATGATTCTATTCTCTCGAATGATAAAGTAGTATGGGCTATTAACAGTTTTGACCCGTTTAAGTCCCCAGGACCGGATGGCATTATTCCAGCGGATATACGAAAAACGATGGACTTGGTGTATCCTTGGATTGAAAGTATATTCAGGGTCTGATTGGAGCTGGTACACATTCCTCGCACATGGTCGGATGTGAAGGTGGTTTTTATCCCGGCGGGCAGAAGCTCGCTCCCACGTTCGAAAGACCTTCGTCCCACAAGCTTATCGTCAACCATGCTGAAGATGCTGGAGCATCTTATCGACATATACTTACTACTTACTTAATTGCCCTAACCCCTTATGGGGCATAGCGCGTCAACTGATCCTTGTGGCCCAGTTGACGTTTCGCTGGCATAAACTGGTTTCGGAGAATGCAGTTGCCGGCATGCACCTCCTGCACATCCATGGCCACGAACGTCGTCGTGGACGGGATTCGAACCCGAAACGCCGGTAGTCAAACATGAGACTGATGCCTCAACACACTGCGCTACCGGTCGCCCCAAATATCGACATATACTTAAGGGAAACTATTCCATTACACCTTCTCTCCTTTTCGCAGCATGCCTACTAGAAGAGGAGATCGGTGGACACAGCTTTGCTTTCTTTAGTAGCATGTATTGAGAAATCTCTGATTTGCAAGGAGTATACATTGGTTGCCTTTTTGGATATTGAGGGGGCCTTTAACAACGTCAAACTGGCGGCTATTTCAAATACTCTCTTGAGTTTGGGTGTGGATGGCCCGATCTGTGAGCTTATTAGTCTGATGCCAACATCTAGATTCATTAGTACCAGTTTGGGTTCATCAAAAATACGCAGGCATGTTTGTAGGAGCACTCCCCAAGGAGGTGTCTTGTTCCCTCTTCTTTGGAACTGGGTGGTTAACGGGTTGCTTCTGGATTTGGAGGGGGTTGGCTGTGAGGTTATTGCGTATGCGAACGATATTACCATTGCTATCTCGGGAAAGTTTCCTGGGGTCCTTAGTGAGATTCTGTAAAATGCCCTAAAAATTCTATCTCAGTGGGCTAGGCAAGTGGTGTGGGGGTCAATCCGTCCAATGCGTTCTCTTCACCAGAGGGAACACTCTACCTTCATTGACACCACCATTCCTGGAGGGGACGAGACTGCCCCTTAGCGAAAAAGCCAGATTTCTGGGACTTATATTTGATAGGAAGCTCTCCTGGAAGGCAAATATGGAGGAGCGAGCTCTGTACTCTTGCAGGCAGGCTATTGGCTTGAAATGAGGCATGCGATCAAAGGTGGTATTTTGGTTGTACGTATAGTCGTCCTATTTTAATGTATGGGGTAGTATTTAGGTGGATTGCACTCAACAAGGCGTTCTACAGGACTCTATTGAACAAAGTTCAAAGATTATCCTGTATTGCTATCACTTGGGCTCTGCAGACCACACCTGCTCTTGGTGTAATGCTTAATTTGCTTCCCATGAACATCTTGGCCGAACAGTTGGCTGCAATCATGGCCATCCGTCTTCGGGAAACGGGTCAGTGGAAAATGACCACTATTGGTCACTCGACTATAGTGGACAATCTTGATATTCCAGGAGAAACAGATTACACCTTTCCGGTGTACTCCTTCGACAAAGGCCATACCAGCCTAATACCCTCTCGCCAAGAGTGGGGAGTAAACAGTACTCCAGAGTCGGAAGCTATAAGCTTTTTTACGGATGGCTCGAAAACAGACGAAGGTGTGGGCGCTGGTATCTTCTTTTCTGTCACTCCGTCTTCCATCATTCTGTAGTGTCATCCAGGTAGAGATCACTGCAATTGCCGAAGTTCTGGATAGGTTAGGTTGTAATGTCGTATCTGCTAGGACTATTACTATCTATACCGATAGTCAGGCGGCGATGAAATCTCTGGGCACTGCACTTTCTAGTGATGTGCCGCTCTGCTCTCAAGGAGCTCAGCGACTTTTTCAACATCACTTTGTGCTGGATGATCTCTTCCCACTCCAATATCAACGCCTCTCTTATTTCGCATATACACAGGGCAACTTTTGAATATTCCCCTGATGGTAAAGTGGTCGATCTGACTTTGTGTTCTGTGCCGATCAAAAGAGGACTAATGATTTTGTGGCAGTGTTTATGATCAAATATAGTGTGTACCACCGATGAAGAGATTACAGAACTTTACAAATCTCTCACCGTTATTACGACACCAAGACCGTGTTTCCCCACCACATGGCTGAGTAAATTGCCATTCATGTTAGCATAGCACCCAATTTAGCATTTAAATAACCATAATAATGTCACTTTTAGGTGTTTTGCTCTGCACGGAGGTAAGTTGTTCCTAGGATGCCACGATATTGTCGCGTTTAGTTGGAGCATAGCATTGTAATTGTGATGTTCCCCAATTTCGTCCAGGACCTAACGTTCATGATTCTATCGAAGATCGGATCCCAAGATAAGAGGCAGCGAAATGTGGCTCTGCTGTGGTGAATAGGATCCCTACTAATACTATCCCTGACTCCCGACCACTACCGGTAGCTTTATCGAAGTGAAGTGATATTGCGAGGGGGAAGTGCAAATTTTGGAAAATAGCAAATTTCTTGATAAATATAAAACGCTGATCATTCTGAAAAGCATTATGGAGAGACTTGAATTTGTGTCTGTATTAAACAAAGGCCGAGTTTACCTGAACGTTGGCGATTGACATCACTTTGACCGAAATCGGCACGTCGTCTACTTCGTCAAATATATACATCAAATCTTCCGTATAAAAACAAATTCGACAAACGTCCTCCGCCACGGCCATCTGTACATCGAGTTTTAAATAAATTGCTGGTTTCTAACGTTTCTTTTTTCGAAGGATTTGAGTTTGTTTAATTTCTTCTCTTCTGACCACGCACTGCTTTAGAATTTGTGTTTGTTTACAATCGAAACGTCAATTGGCGCAAAAAACGACATTAGCTGAATGGGCTGAATGTTACTGCAGTCCCCTTATGCATACACCGAATCTCAAACTGTTACAATTGTAGACGTTATGTTATGTCAAAAGCAGGAAGTCACAATCCCAGAAAATACTTCCGGTATTCCGGCTGTAAGCTGTAATTATCTTCATGCAAGACGCATTGCCGCTTTAAACTACTCTTCTCCAAATGGAATCACTTTTGCTCTGCCTAAAGAAGTCCGCCGTAACAAAAAATGCATTCCTCACAATGCAAATCTGCTCTGAAATTACAGAATTCATATTGAAAACGAACACAGAAGAGCGAATTTTACTCGCCGAACAATTAAATCAAAACGACATTCTTTTGGCACTTAATGAGGCCATAACGTCCAATGTGCGAGCCCTTCTAGAGACTCTGAAGCTGCTGTGCACTCTTTCGGAAAACACGACATCAAAGTTTTGGGAGAATTTTTGGCCGACTATGAGCAATATTTCGAGGGCGCTAATATTTATAGCCGATTCCAAGGAATTTCCCGAAATTCAAGTGGAATTTGTGGAATTGGTTTTTATGGCGGAGATATTAATTAAGAGGTAAGTGACTCAACCAGCAAGGGAAAAAAAGTGAAAAAAAAACAAACGTAATTATGTTCAATTACCAAGAATTTTAGATAATGCCGGATTTTTTTTTTGTTTCAAATATCCTTAAAGTAAAAAAACGGTACATTCCTAATCGACGTTTTTTTCATGTTCTTTTCGAGTCTTGATTAATAGTGGGGTCTTGGTTTCTTGCTTGTTGTACCTATTTGTGGTTTTTTGAGGTCAAGTGTTAGGGTACCCCATTTTCCATTTGCCCCATTTTCTTTAAGGAATTTCTCGCAGAGGATGTAGAACATGTTGCGGATGTAGACCGTGTGCCTACTTGGGGCTATGAGTATAATGTCTGTGTTTGTAGTCATGCCTATGTAAGAGAAGTCGAAAATTTGGAGGGTGTGGCCGTGGGATACCACCATTTCCATGACTTCCAAGGTGTAAACTTTTTTGATTGAAAGGCGTCACAGTTGAGGGTATATGGTTTCCTACAGTGTATGCCCAGGTGGTGAGGTGGAGTAGTTTTTTGAGCGTGGTCTTTGTGAGCCCGTATATGGACTCAATTTTGTCGCTGTGTTTTGCTGTAATACGATCTACCGTTGGTTTAGGGGGAATTGGGCCTGCATTTTATTAGGATCTTGTTCGGTCCTTGGCTGACTCGAACCATCTAATCCGGCGGTTGTCATGCCCTGTAGGAAGGCGAACATAATGGTGGACTCGGTGGATTGTGGGTTGCTTTTTGATCCTTGTGTCTTCCGTTGTGAAGGTTGAAATGTGTCCTTTGTATGGTATGTGTTTTTCATCCTGCATGTTTGTATCTTTCCTGTGTCTCTGAATTGGTTGTTGTTGTTATTGTAGCAATGGTCGGAATTCGGTGTGTTTGTTGGTTACATGCCTACGGATTCATCTTCATCCCCTGTGTTGAGGGATAGAAAGTTAGCTGCTTCTTTTGGGTTCTCCCACAGCGATCTAGGAGTCAGGTGCGTGGGTACAACTGGGCAATTAAAGATGTGGTTTACGTCTTGAGGGGCTCCATTACATGCAGGACAGGTGTTTGGGACGTCCTGGTTGATGCGGCATAGGTAGGAGTTCAGTCGTGAACACCAGCTTGACCGAAGTTGGGCGAGTGTCGTTCTTGTAGCTCTCGGAAGTCTTTCCTCTTCCGGAGATATCATTGGTGGTATGTACGAGAGAACTGGACTCGAACTTAAATCTGCGATTGACTGATGAATCTCCTCCCGATGTATCGCTGCGATGGCCAGCCTGTGTGCGCCACTATCGGGTACTCTTTGATAGTGGCGCACCTCTGGACATCCCTTTCTAGGTCCTTCAAGTCGCGCCTGACATGTCTGGGCGGCGGCGTCTTGTCCATGAGGTTGGAGTTTGGGTGATCACTTCGGTAGCAACCCACCAGGAATTGTTTGGCTAGAAGCTGGTTGTGGTCCCTTAAAGGCATCATCCTGGTTTCCTGATGCAGATGGTCCTGGGGTGACATCAGGAGACAGCTAGTAACAGTACGGAGAGCGGCATTTTGGCACGTTTGAATCTTTTTCCACTGTGTGTCACAGAGATTCTGCGACCACACAGGAGCCGCATAGTTGGCCACTGATCTTCCGACTGCTTTATACGTGACCAGAGTTTCCTTATCCTTGCCCCAGGTACTACCGGCCAGGGCTTTGAGGATTTTATTCCTACTACGCATCCTGTCGCACTCGGTTGGGGTGATGATGTGGCCATGCTGTCCAGCGTGACTCCTAGGATTTTAGGATGGTTTATAGTAGGAATAGGATGATTCTCGATCGAGATTTCAAGCTACAACTTGATCTCCTTCGTCCAGCTGGTAAATATGGTTGCCGAGGATTTAGGCGATGAGACGGTAAGGTTCTTGCTTATGAAGAAAGAGTTAAGTTCAAGATAACCGTTGATGTTTTCGCACATATTCGCTATGTTGTTACCTGTTGCCAGCATGGAGCAGTTGTCAGCGTAGGAGATGATGTCGATCCCTTCAGGTGGTATTGGGAGTCCTGATAGGTATAAATTAAACAAGGTAGGAGATGGAACTCCTCCTTGAGGTGCAGCTTGTTTAATCTTCCTAAGCTTTGATTTGATGCTCCTGAATTCTTTATAGGATTGCCTGCCAGCGAGATAATTGGCAATCCATTTCACTATTTGCGTCGGAACCGATGAACAGTTGATGTCAGACAAAAGCGCTGAATGGCTGACAGTGTCGAAGGCCTTCGACAGGTTAAGCGCTACCAATATTGTTCTTTGACATGGACGAGACTGGTTGAGACCATTATGGATGCGGGATGTAATGGCATCCAAGGCCGTGGTCGTACTGTACATACTTCGGAAGCCATGCTGGTGATCTGCGAGCTGGATGTGGGTCGTAAGAACAGGGTGGATTGATTAGTGCTTCAAGCATTTTGGCAACTGGTGACAGTAGAGTTATTAGACGATAGTGTCCGCCGAGTGTCGCTTTCTTCCCAGGTTTCAATATTGGGATGACTCTACCTTTTTTCCAGATTTCCGGAACGATAAGTAGCCGTGAGATAGTTGATGGCTGGTAGATCGCTGACATTGCTTCAAAGAACGATAACTTAAGCACGTCAAATTTAAACGCTGCTAGGATACGTTACGATAGGTTCGTGGGTTGCCATCCGGAGTAAGTCCCGAAACTAAACAATTGACCAACCTCCACCTCTCCTAGCTCCCCCAGATGATTGAAGAAGTATTCATTAGGTGCGTTTTCTTATACCCTTCACGGACGTGATTTGGTATATTAACTTTGTTATGAAGTTTGCAACGCACAGATCATATAAACTATATATATTCTTGGTCAGTATGATGAGACGAGTCGATTAAGCTTTGTCCCTCTGTCTGTCCGGCTCTATGTAAACTAGTCCCTCAGTTTTAAAGCTATCGAGCTGAAACTTTGCACAAAGCCTTCTTTCTATTGCACGCTGTAAATATGTCGGAACCAATGGAATCGGACCACAACGTCATATAGCTGCCAAAGGAACGCCTGGTCCAAAAGTTGGTCTTTGTGAGAAGAACTTTTTCATTTCTAGATAAATCTTTCTAAAATCTCAAATTATTCAGTAATATCCTTTGGCAAATCACCTTGCCGAATCGGGTTGAAATTGGACTACTCTATCATATGGCTACCATAGGAACGACCCTTTCAAAATCAAGTTTTTGTCGGAGAAACTTTTTTATTTCGGAAGATATCTTTACTAAATTTCATATTATTCAATCATATTTACTGCTAAATCACACTCCTAAATTTGATTGTAATCGCGCCACTATTTCATATATTGTACCTCTCATAGGAACAGTGAAATCGGAACAAGATGAACTACTAATTTCAAAGTAGTAAATGCACCGCAAATCAAAACGAAGGTATGATACCATTCACGCGAAGTGTGAAGGGTATCATACCACACAAGTGACTTTCAAATTAGACTGAAAATGAAATCAAACTGTTTGCCTGAAACTCGCAGAAAATTTGTAAATAGTAGCACTGGCTTCAACTCTTTCAATTAATTTTCCGTACACCCCTTTTCCTTCGTTTTTAGCAACCACTCGCGAACTTAAAAATTTCTTTGTTTTCTTCCACCGAAACTTTTTCCAAATAAGAATTCGATAATGCAAGAATCACGTGCTCCATTTCAAATAAATATATTAGAACTTTGAAAGATCAAACAAAAATCACACAAAATGTAGTCGACACAACTGTTGTGAAGCTGGCAAACAAATGTCTCAATGTAATATGCCTGCCAAATATTTGAGGTAAATTTACGTTGGTCAAATTTTTCTGCATCATAAATGGTCATACTAGTGTGAAAGCCAAATTTTCCTAGGTCAAATATTTGGTAAAAGATTGACTGACCACGACATTGCCCAAATTTATTTGCTATGTGTAATACCACTTGCAAAACATTTCTAGCCTTTGCGAAAGTGCGGCAAATATTGTTTGAGACAATTGGTAAAATTTATTTGATAATGTAAAACCACCTTTAGGAGTGAACCGACAATATTTTTTTTTTTCTAAAAATTTAGGTGTCGAGTCAATTCGGAAAGCAAAGCGCCTAACAAGAGCTGTACACACACATTGAAATCGTTGTGCTCTGTGTGTAGTTCGGTTTTAAAAAAAGATGTCATCTGTAACGCATGCAAAATGTCTGCCATTCTACTGTTCATTGAGATTCTTACAATATTTGGAAAATTCCCCGAATCTGATTTTGAAAAAGCGTGTGTACACAGATTATTAGATATATTTTACACAATATCTGAATTAATTGTCAACAAATCAATAATACAGCGACCAGAAATTGGAATTTACTTGATTTTGAAGATGCTACTGCAACTAATAAGGTAAGTAAGGTTTAATATTTATTATAATAACAAATTTATTATTATACATACTCGTATATTCATGGGATTTGAAATATTCCAATATTTAAAGCCTGGAAAACATCGACGATTACGACATGGGATGGATGATGCGATTTCAAGAGTATCTTTTTAAAAGTACTTTTTGGACTTTCTTATTTGTAAGTAACAACTTAAACTGTTAAGAGAAGTATACTCGTATATGTATTCCATTTGAATCGTCACGGATATCTCCGTCAGTCACAGCTACAGAGTTAGCTCCTAATGCCTTCATTACTTAGTTATCAGCCCGTGTGTCCACCGCGAGATGCAAATTCCACAGTTATTTGCCTCCAGTCATTCTCCAGTTGCAGAATCCGAGCAGCTTGTTACTGCCGTTGTTAACAGATACCGAAGAAGCTATGGGTGGAAGCTTCTTCGGTCTACCGGATGGACTTCTACCTTTGCCTACTCCCATGAACGCATTTTTGGGTATTCTTAGGTCATCCGTTCATATAACATGTCCAGTTCATTGTAGCTATCGTATTCCAACGAATTCTGACCTGCGATTTGTCGTAGATTTCGCACGACTCGCTGTTGCGCCTTCTTCGATATTGGTCGCCATCACGAACAGCTCCAATGATTTGCCGGAGGACCCTCCCTTTGACCAGTTTTTCCAAGTTTTGGGTGAGAGTCTATGTGTGCATTCAGAATCGCTGAGAGCTACCGTAGCGCTACTACCCCTCCGGAGAGCTACTGTAGCACTACTACTTTTCCGCCTGGTGAATATACTCACTCCATCGAGCTGCTTAGCGGCTACTACCCCTTCGGAGTGAAAATTTTTCACGCTCCATGGCTTGGAGCTTGACAGTTCAGAGCTGGTACCTTAATCGTTACTTAAGTTAAGTCTTCATCAATTGCGAAGTGTGGAGTGCCCGGAAACAAAAGACTTCGCATTCGTTTCGCTTTTGTAGAGTTATATCTTGGAGAAACTTTATGGGAAACGAAAGTTTTTGTGTTGACGAGTCGGAAGGAGTCAGCTGTTTATCAGAAACATTTGTCTTTTGAAGCATGAAGCTGCTGCAGAGTGTGTTATGGTCGCGGGAAGTCAAACACAGCCGCTTAATGTTTGGTGAATGAGCCCCATGTCACACATCTGTGGCACAACACAGGCCCGATTTTGTTTTATAAACTTTCAGCTGGATCATTTTCTAATAAATGTAGCCTCTAAATGTCCCTACGACTTAGAACAAAATTGTATGGCGATCGGAACTTTAGGCTGCCAGCCGAGACCACTGACCACTTAAAACCAGAGAATTTGAATAGAAACTTCTCAATACAATACTACCAGACATAAACTTCTACTCAATAGGTGAACAAAGGCAAATGGAAGCTGGAGTAGCAGTGACAGTCCACTTACCGGAGCCTTCATGCAACCTATCTATTACACTGCCAGATGAGTGTATCTTCCAAGCGAAGGTACTGACAATTCAAAAAGCAGCAGAGATAGCCTCTACAACACGTTTCATTCATGCAGATAGCCAAGCGGCGCTACAGTCCGTTACTATCAGAACAATGACAGTGCGAAACTGTCTAGCCCTCCACCTCCAGATGCTAGGTATTACAAGGAAAGTGAAACTCTAATGGGCTCTTGGCCATAGTGGCAATGAAATTGCGGACGGAATAGCCAAGCAGGGTGCTGCTCTCGAGCACAGGACAACGGTTATGCTGCCGATGACAATGAAAACACTAAGGACAAAAATGGATTGCTATGATGGAGCTAACACTAATGCTAACTGGAATAGCGCCACCAACTCCAAAATAACGAAAGGACAAAGAAGTCTTGCTTCCTTACGATTTAAAGAAAATCGAAACACTCTCAGAACTTCCCAAAGGAAAATGTGCAGTGACAGTAGGCATACTAACTGGACGTTAGCTGCGTTTTTCTGACGTCAGTTACGCTGGAACCCCCACCACTAAGTATCGACACCAGACATAGTGTATAACTAATTAGGTGTGAATTAGTTGCTCTATTCCCGAATCTATTGCTCGTGCCAATTCGCCAAAATTAACGATGTTATGTGAGGGTGCTAGCGTAACGTCACTCCCACCTTTTTATGCAACATCTATCGCACCCAAATTTGATGTAAAATGAAAGCCATAATTAATTGCTAATTTGTTGTTCTATTCCGGAATTTATTGCTCCTGCCGAGTTGCCAGGATAATATTTTTTGAATGGTAGTGCTAACGTAACGTTACGCTAGCACCTCCACTTTTTAATACAACAATTATCGTCTCCAAATTCAATGTAAGATGAAAGCCATAATTAATTGTTAATTTGTTATTCTATTTCGGAATTTATTGCTCCTGCCGATTTGTCAGGATTCCAGCTTACATTTGGGAAGGAAACCACATTTGTACCCCCCTGTACTATCCACACTGACACAAATCTAGTAGTACATATTTGCTAATTTGTTGCTCCATTCCAGAATTTATTGCTCCTTATCCTGTTAAGTCGGCAGAAGCAATAAATTCCGTTAAGTTAATGTTATGTGTGTTAATTGCCTTGACCCCTCTAGGGCATGGGCGCGTCAACATCTCTAGCGTTTCTATGCCTTGTTGACGTTTCGATAGCATATCTACTCTTCGGAAGTGCAGTTGCTAGCATGCACCTCCTATCCGCGCCGTTTTTATACGGACAAGCTCGGAGCACTGTGAGAGTTCTGTTAGTACTCACAAGCAGTTTTTTTTTTATCGCGCCGAGATTTGAACTCCGAGCTCTAGATTAGTATCGTAGAGCGGTGACCGAACGACCACGGCCATCGGCCACCGAGCGCGATTCATTAAACTAAACTTTCGCCTTAACCATTCATCTGACGAAAAAACCGCATGCAAGTTCATTTTTGTGTTTTAACTTTTTCTCCAAAAGTCAGTATTTCCGGAGTTATAGAAAAGAACAAAAGTGCAAAAAGAGCTGTTTTCGAGCAGTTTCGGGTAGTTTTCTCGAAACGCATCACTTTTTCGAGGTGGCAAAGTTAAAATTCGGATTCAACACTCTAAAATACATACACCAAGCTTGAATAAGGAAACTTCACTATTTTTTTTCCTGAATCCGGCCCTAATTGATACGTGATTACTAGACTATTAGCATACTTAAACAGTTATGTATTTGGAATGTTGTAACGGACGGTTTGGTGGGCATCCGAAGATGCCCGTGGGGACGGAGCCTTAGCTAGCATAATGACCGTGAAGGTCGGGCCGTGCCATCTGACAAAGAAAAAGGCCCCTCAACGAGCTAAGCAGCGGCCTATGCTTGCTGTAGCTCAGTTCGGGAGAAGTGGGTGGGGTTTTCGCTGTTCATTGTCCCTGTCTTTTACGTATTAACAAAAATTCATAGGCCTGGGAAAGACAACGCAAAGAAGTGTAATGAACCACCTGTAATGAACCATATTATGGTCTGGTAGTGCTGTTCCCACCAGCAGATCGAAGCAGCACCTGATGAGTAGTGATCTGTTGGTGGTACGAAACCAGAGGCCAAGGGTCCCATTACACCCGGACCCAGGTGCGACCGTGTGGGCGTCTGATCCGTCCGTCAACCATTCCATCCTTATCGACTATTTTTTTATTCCCCATTTTTACCTCCCCTGTTTGTGTTGTCTTCTTCAGGCCTATGAATTTTTGTTAATACGTAAAGGACAGGGGCAAGGAGCGGCGAAAACCCCGCTCACGTTTCCCGAACTGAGCTACAGCAAGCATAGGCCACTGCTTAGCTCGTTGAGGAGCCTTTTACTTCGCCAGATGGCACTGCCCGACCTTCACGGTCAATTAAGCTACCTTAGGCTCCGTCCCCACGGACATCTTCGGATGCCCACCAAACCGTCCATTACACAAGGGAGGTAAAAATGGGGAATAAGAAAAAATGAGGCGATAAGGATGGAATGGTTGGCGGATGGCTCGCTTGCCTTCGCGCTCGCATTGGGGTCCAGGTGTAATGAGACCCTCGGCCTCTGGTTTCGTACCACCAGCAGATCCTTACTCATCAGGTGCTGCCATAGATCTGCCGGTGGGAGCAGCACAACCAGACCAGAATATGGTTGATTACAATAGCCCTTTTCGATTCAACGAATTTTCGGATCATTTTCATACAAAACGACAGACCGGTTTTAATCCAGCTCTCACATGGGATCTCATCGGAGCAAAGTTGAAAGCAAATTGGTTGAACATCAACTTCTCTCGCCCCGTCTAAATGTATACGGAGTTCGCAATTCGCCATCACGACGGCGAAGTATCAGTATCTCTCTCTCTGGATCCTGTCAAACCCTTGTGGGGCATAGGGCATTAACCACGCCGACTTTCCACCTCGTCCTGTTCGCCGCCATCGCCTTCAACTGTCCCCACGATTTGCCTAATGACTTACCCTCGACCTCAACTGATCTTCTCCAGGTGTTTCTAGGTCGTCCAACGCGGCGACTTGCATCGGTCCCCTGTGGGTTCCAGGGCCTGTTAAGCAATGTTTTCCGGCCCCTTTCGGAGTGTGTGACCTATCCATTGCCACTTTCGCCTTTTTATAGAGGTGCCTATCCTGTCCTGGCCAGTAATGAACAGGAGGTCGTCGTTAGAAATGACCTCCGGCCAGCGTATGTGCAGGATGCGCCGTAGACACTGGTTCACGAAAGTTTGCAATCTAGTTGTTATCTCCCTGGTCACCTTCCAAGTTGAACAGCCATAAAGAAGCACAGATTTTACATTGGTTTCGAAGATCCTGAGTTTGGTACGTCTGGAGATGTTGTTGTTTTGCCAGAAAGGAGTTAAACTGAAAAAAGCTGCCCGAGCCTTATTGATGCGAGACTGTACATCAGCATCCGCCCCACCATCTGCTGTAACTACGCTTCCGAGGTAGCAAAAATTGTCCACTTTTCCCACCGTCTGCCCCGAAACACAAATTTCGCTCTGTCTTCCTGGATCCAAGCTCAAGTATTTAGCTTTGGCAGCATTGATTTTGAGCCCCGCATTGCCACTTTCGCAATGCAGGGCATCCGTCATTTGAACTAGATGAACCGATATATTTGAGAGAAGACAAATATCGTCAGCGTAATCTAGGTGTTGAAGGTATTCAAACAGGTTCCATCTGATACCTTTGCTCTGGTGTTCACGAAGCGCACTGCAGAGTACGTCGTTAATGGCAATCAAAAACAATGTAAGTGACAAAATGTAGCCTTGTCTCACTCCGCTATGTACCTCGCAGGGATCTGAAAGCTTACCCTTGTGTAAGACATGACATTGGGCTCCGCTATAGGACTCCTTGATGATGAATATGATTTTATCTGGTATACCTCTCCTACGTAAAGCCTTCCAGATGTATTCCCGGTCAACGCTGTCAAACGCCTTCTCGAAATCGATGAACATGAGATGTAATGGGGATCTCCACTCTGCGGATTGTTCAATAATAATTCGGAGGGTGTTGATGTGGTCGCTACATGAAAAGCCCTCGCGAAAACCAGCCTGTTCATCGTTCAGTGTGCGGTCAACTGTTTGCTTGATCCCGTTTAAGACTATTTTTGCCATCAGTTTTGAGACTGCGGGGAGGAGGCAAATTCCACGCCAATTATTACAATCCTTCAGGTTACCTTTTTTCGGGATCTTAATAATGACGCCCTTCTTCCATTCTTTAGGGAGAGTTTCGGTTTCCCAACACTCTTGGATAAGGGGTAGAAGAATATCCGCAGTAGCGTTGATATCCGCCTTAAAGAGCTCCACCGGAATTCCATCTATCCCCGGGGCTTTACCCGCTTCCATCGATTTAATAGCCACAGTTAATTCCTGTTTAAATGGTGGATTGGTATCAACTCTGGCTATTTGCGGAATATTTTCTGCTTCTAGTGAAGATGAGTTCGAATGTCCAAAGGTGTTGTTGAGGACCTCAATGAAGTGCTCTCTCCACCGTCGCAGTTGGTCTTCATCAGTGGCCAGTAGAGACCCGTCTTTATCTTTCACGGGATGTTCAGCTGTAAAAGATTTGCCAGTTAATGGCTTGATAAGTTTGTAAAGGGTTCCACTGTCACCACGGTAAGCCGCTTCCTCTGTCTTCTCCGCTAATGCATTGATGTTGTTTCGTTTGTCCCGTCTTACGCTTCTTTGCACGCCTTTCTGAAGAGAACGGTATTCAGCTCTAAGTTGGTCTTTGACTGCGTCGTCAGTGGCTGAGTTGATTTGTTCTTTAATTCTCTTGCGTGCCGTGATTAGAGACCATGTAGAGTCACTAATGAATGGCCTTCTACCGCGCTCCAATCTGCCCGCAAAAGTTTCACCGCAAGAAATAAATGAGTCCTTAGCGACGTTCCATCTATCATCAATTGTAGGAGTCTCATAAGATGGTGGTGCATTAGCTCTTTCGTGCAAGGCGGTGGAATAAGAACGTCTTATAGATGGATCTCTAAGCTTTTGCACATTAAAACGTGGCAAGATTCTTGCATTTTGAGGGCGATGGATCGCTGCCGTTCGTAAGCCTACTTTTGCGACAACAAGTTGGTGATCGCTGCCAATATCAGCACCCCGCTTCGACCTGACGTCTAAGAGACAGTTCCTCCATGTCTTGGAAATGGCTATATGGTCAATCTGGTTCTCTGTTCTGCCATCCGGAGAAACCCAGGTTGTTAAATGGCATCGTTTGTGCTTGAACAAAGTACCGCTGATGACGAGCTGACGAGAGTTGCAAAACTTCACGAACATCTCGCCATTTTGGTTCCTGTTGCCTAGACCATGATTGCCCATTAGGTGTTCCAAACCTGATTGTCAGACCCGACTTTGGCGTTGAGATCCCCCATAATAATCTTTATGTCACCTTTGGGAGCCTTGTCGAAGGTGTCGCCGAGTCGGTGATAGAATGCGTCTTTAGCTGATTGATCCGCTGGTTCAGTCGGGGCGTAGCACTGAATTATTGTGAGGTTTCTTATCCTGGATTTAAATCTGGCTTTAATGATACGGTCGGAGATTGGCTTCCAGTCAATTAGAGATAGGCGTGCCTCCCTAGTCAACAGGATTCCGACGCCTGCCATTCGACGTGACGTATCGTCTTCATTTCCAGAGTAGAGCAGTACTGTTTGGGAGCTTGGTGATAAAGTCGTTCCCGATCCAGGCCATCTTGTTTCGGTTAGTCCTAGTATATCGATGTTATATGCGGTCATTTCCTGTTCGACTTCAGTGAGCCTCGCACTATTGCACTCGCCCCACATCGTTCGAACGTTCCAAAAACCGATCGTAGTCCGTTGTTTGTAGCCAAAAGTCGTTGCCGGTGAATCAGTCCGTGGTATCCGAGGCTCGTTTAATGTTTCGAGTGTAAATTTATTTCAGGTACGCAGGTTACAAGCCCACATACCCAATCTTAGGGGAAGGGTTGCTTCCTTAGGTGTCCTAAGAGTCGCCGGGAGCTATTTTTTATATAGCGCAGAGGTAGCTCTCCAATGGTGTTTTTAATTGTGCGTTCTTTTGATGATCTTTCAGCTGGGTGTAACGTGTTGGTGTTCTCACAACTGTGTTGCAACTCCACCGTTCGCCTATTTCCTGAGACATACTGGTGTTATTGGCCATTCAGGATGATCATCGTTATGTGCCTCTACCAAATGTTTTGCAGTGCAAAACTCGGTTGGCTGAAGTATCAGTGGCCCCATTTATACCGTGGAACTAAAAGGCGATTTAACTAAATCGTTTTAGTGCTAGCACTTGTTCGTGGTGTGTTTATACCGACCATATGAAGAGGTGCTAAACATAAAAGATGTCAGCTGTTGGTTAGTGACTTCGGTGACATTGGTTAAGAAAATGTCAAGAGGCAGTAGCCTCCTAATAAAAACGCATTTCTACCGCTACAATCAAAGGATAAAACGAATGCAGAGTTTCAGGAAACGATGAAGTATTTACCTAACAATTCAAATATAATTTTCAACAACAACATTATTAGCGAAGACAGCAACACCACCTAGTCCCAATTTTTCAGTCCAGTTCTGCATCGCAAGTGGAGCTAAAATTCGTACCAAAACTAGCTAGTGCGACATGTTTATGTCGTCGTGAGTTAGTTCAAATTAGTTAATCCTCGAAGATAGTTCCGCGGCATAAACAAGGCCAGTATTGTGGCTGTTTAATTTCGCTCGTCGGAGAGCCGTGGCGTTCTTTTCGGTCTGTGAAGCCGGGTTAATGAATCGAAAGCAGCTAATGTCCTTCCTAAAACAATTTTTCTTTTCAGGAAAGAACATCTCAGATAATATTAGCCGATTTTCTGATAACATCTTTCAATTCAATTTTATGGGCAACAAAATCGGAAAAACAAAACAGATTGTTTATTATTGCAGTAAACTGTTTGAGGCATGCTGGAGTAGAACGATTGCTAATATTCTCCAATGAAATGCAGTAAGCATGAATATCAACCTTAGAACATACAGTACATGGAATGAGCTTGTCCTGATGTCTCTGACTCCAACATTTGGCGAATAAGTTGACAGCCAGCCTACTCTGTTGATATTGACATATGTTGACTGTTCTGTCGAATTGTGCATAAACAAACGTCAATTCTTGTCAATATTTAAATTTCATAATTACTAGACGGTCTACTGAGCTAACTGACTGTCGACTTAGTACCCAGATATTGGAGCCACTGTTTCTATGGAGATATACAAGACAAGCTCATTCCATGTCTGTATGTTCCAAGATATGAACATATAGTTCAGGCTAGGAAGTCCGAAAAGACTTGATTAGGAAAAAAATCGTGTAGTTTTGAAATTTGGCACAATTGTTGGGGACAGTTGTTAACGAATATCCAACTCCAATCCAAATTAATATAAAAATGTATAAATAAAAGGGAATGTAGCACAATCCCCTGAATATGTGCTAAAAAGTCCCCGACGATAGGTGGTCCGGAAGTGTAGGGGAGAGGAGGGGTCAAAGGTACTTTTTTCAGTTGTTCTTTATTATTTTGGAAACTATGGATTCTACAAAAAAATGTTTCAAGACAAAAAAAGCACGTAAAATTCCCTACAAAATGATATATTATACCCTAGACCATAAAATGGTTTATTATACTCTAGACCAGGGGTCGGCAAACTCCGGCCCGCCTCTGGTTCTCATCCGGCCCGCGAGCTAATATCATTTTTGACATGACAAAATCAAATTTATACAAACACATAATTTAAAATCGATTTTTGTTTATCACAACGAAGTGTGTTTGAGTTGAATTTAAAACAAATTTATTTGTATTAATTTAAAAGAAGAAAAGAAAAAGTTTCCCTTATACTGTAGATTATTTATTTTGTAAAGCGCAAACACGTGTTTCGGGAACAACTTGTGCCCTTCTTCAGTGCCTGATTTATACCTATATAAAAATATATATATAAATCAGGCACTGAAGAAGGGCACAAGTTGTTCCCGAAACACGTGTTTGCGCTTTACAAAATAAATAATCTACAGTATAAGGGAAACTTTTTCTTTTCTTCTTTTAAATTAATATTGACCGACTGTAGAAAACAAAGGAACTAATACGAAACTATTTATTGTAAAATTTATTTGTTACATTGGAGACTCAATTGGAATAATAATCCAAATAGCAATCCCTGTCAAGGTCCCAGGTAAAAACCGATCACAGAGTCTGTGGTGGGGTATTTGAACTAAACACTAGGATCTTGCTAGGGATGTTTGGCCCAGCGTATATTAAGTCTATTTTCATGCCATTACGTCCTGCGCCAAGGAAATATTAATTCGGAGGCTTAGTGGCGCTAATTGTTATCTGTGCAGAAAACGATGTAGGCATTAGAGCACGTATACACTCTTAACAAAAGATCTTATTGAGACTACTAAAACAATGCTTCGAGTTCCTTGAATATGGTGAGCACCAACCTAATCATTGAAAGTTTGGTTCACTTGGTTTCATTCTGCGTATCGGTTGTGGTTCGCGCCTCTCACGGTACAAATACTTGTCCAATAAATTCAGACTAAATAAAATAGAGGAAATTTGGGAGACAAAAAGGATTTGTCCCGTAAGGGCGCGAACTTTATTCCACAGTGTTTCGATTTCGATTGGCAGCACAATGACACGCTGCCAAGCTAATCTACACACGCATACTAAGTTTGTATGCAGAATGAAACCAAACCAGCCAAGCTTGCAATTTTCAGTGAATCACAATTCTTTGCAAGAAACTTGAATATCAACCTGGCCACACTGTACTGCTTGCAGGGTGACGCATTTAACGTATTCACTACTCCAGATCCGGTGACGGAATTGATGCGTGTGATGCGATTAAATGAATTTAAACTCGCATCGATTTCGTCAATTCCAGGTAACGAAGCAAATATTGTACAATACGTTTTGCGGAGTAAAATAGTAATTCAATTGTGCTTATTTCGACAGCTTTAGCTAGATGGACTGGTGATAGTTTTTGGTAATTAGTTTTTGTTATAAATTTAATGTTTAAAGAGAAACTACTTAAAGTGTTTCCTGAAATAAACGATATTATTTGAGTATCGGTCTGGAAATGTTCATGAGCTTTATTGAATAGTAGTAGCTCACTTTCTTTTACATGACTATCCAGTGCAATACAGTTCAACAACAACATGTTAACCTGAAATATCAATGGGGGTGGAACATTTCGCTTCCGTCACCCTGTATACGGAGATTTAAACACAGCATATTTTCAATTTGTCTAGCGATATTAGCCTGCAGAGATTCACATTTTAGTGCAGTCTCTTCTGTCAAGAATTTCAATCGCTGAAATAGATTTTCACGTAAGGCAATAAGGTTTTTCGTTATTCGGCGTTAAGCTTTGGCTATGATGCAGATATATGTATATATTACATACTAAGAGGGCGACCGGTAGCGCAGTGTGATGATGATGAGGCATCAGTCCCATGTTTGACTACCGGCGTTTCGGGTTCGAATCCCGTCCACGACAACGTTCGTGGCCATGGATGTGTGCAGGAGGTGCATGCTGGCAACTGCATTCTCTGAAACCAATTTATGCCAACGAAACGGCAACTGGGCCACATGGAACAGTTGACGCGCTATGCCCCACAAGGGGTTAGGGCAATTGAGTAAGGGGGAATTCACTCAGGACTCACCCTCAATAACAATAATGCAAAAAATAAGGAAATTACTTGAATTCTGTTTAATTTCGGCACGAAAAAAATAACCGCTTTTTTTTTTCTTCTATCTAGCAGTTACATTGTTCATAATTTCGAATAAATTTCGTCTACATCTAGTTAAATCAGAAATGATATCTTATCTGTTTCGTTACTTCGAACTGACGAAATCGATACAGGTTTACGGTCATTTGCAGAAACACATATCGATTTCGTCATTTGATTTGGGCGAAATAGATACGATACGGCTGGCACACGGTAAGCAGTTTCATTTCGAATTTCCTATCTGGCCCGTTGAGCTTAAAATTTTAAAAATCTGACCCTTTTCAGAAAAAGTTTACCAACCCCTGCTCTAGACAATGAAATAGTATATAGTATATTAATTTATTCAAATGGGAAAACCGCAGGATAACTCCCGATGGAATACAGTCAGAACCATCAAAATTTGATAAAATATTCTTGCTAACATCTGATTAGTTTGTATCGGAAATGGGGATGCGCCGACCCAAGGTACGCCTACCTCCTCTACATATTTTATTTTTACAAACATGCTAATAACGCAGCACTAAATAAAAGCAGGCAGGCTAAATTAGGGTCAATTAGGCTGTGACTTATGGTGCATTTGCCACTTTGAAATTAGTAGTAAAACTTGTTCCGATTTCATTGTTTCTATGAGAGGTATATGAAATAGTGAGCCAATTTCAACTAAATTTAGGGACATGATTTGGCAGTCAATATGATGGAATAATATGAAATTTGAAAAAGATAACATCAGAAATAAAAAATTTTTTCTCACAAAAACTAATTTTTGGACCGGTCGTTCCTATGGCAGCTATATGACGTAGTAGCCCGATTCCGTTGGTTCCCACATATTTATAGCGTGCAATAGAAAGAAGGCTTTGTACAAAATTTCAGTTCGATAGCTTTAAAACTGAGGGACTAGTTTGCATAGAATCAGACGGACAGACGGACAAAGCTTAATCGACTCGTCTCATTATACTGACCAAGAATATATACAGTTTAAATGGTCGGAGATGCTTCCTTCTGTGCGTTGCAAACTTCATGACAAAGTTAATATACCCTATCACATCCGTGAAGGGTATAAAAAATTATGAAGCTTTGAAATCTGACACAATTGATAAGAACAATGCTCTGAGCACATGCTCAAAATTTCCCGTTGGGGTCAGGAAGTGTCGGAGAAGGAGGATCAAAGGCTCTTGAAGAAAGGGCCTTTAACCCCCTTTTTCCGACAGTTCCCGACCGCAATCAACGGGGACTTCGGAGCATATATTCAGAGGACTGTTCTTATTCATTGTGTCGAGTTTCAAAACTACACCATTTTTTGTCCATGTTTTTTGTTTGATTTTAGCCAAAATATTCTAGGAAAACTAGAACAAAGAACCTTTGTATGAGAGGTAGCCTTGGTTTTCATCCGATTGAACTGATTTTTACAGAAGAGTATACTAAGGTCATAGGTAGACATCCACTCAGAGGCGCCGACTGTTAGAAAATATTGGGGGTGCACAACAACTTTTCATACATTTTCAATTGACTGCCGGATTACCTTGTTGTGCGTTTTTTTGTGACGGTATCTTCACAATAAACTGACCAATTTTTGAAAAAACAGTTAACGTATCTCTTACACTTAAAAAAATTTACTGATGATAGGTCCACGAACAGAATGGCCCAATAACCCTAGTTAAAAAAGTCGACGTCTTAAAGCGGGTAAATATTTGATATAGTTACGAATGTATAGTCTCATACAGTCAACCAAAATGGTCTGATGATTGAGGGGAACCAATTTAGAACTAACTTTTCGTCAAGTCTCGAGTTGTAGAGTCCCCACCGTGCTAATCATCAGCGTTGTATGTACGTTGTTGGTTGTTTGTATTTAAAAATGAAGCTAATTTTCCAAGCATTTGTAAATGGAACCATAATGCTTTTTTGCTTGATAACACAAAATAGTGAATTAAATTTTAATTAAATTCAAACTCAAACATAGTATTTTCACCGTCCACGTCTTTACAATAATGATCTTTAGCACAAAAGATCCATTAAGTTTTGACAGCATCTTGAATCATAACCAAATTGAACGAAAAGTTTTAATACCTCATATGACCATTGTGGTTAGAGCTAATATCGCACGGGGGCAAAGACCTTTTCCATAGTCCTCCGCGTGGGCGCCCCCTGGTAACGGCAGTGTATCAATTCGCTGACGGCCAATGTTTTAGCGATAAGACAGTTTGGAAAAGGCAGATAGCTGTAGCCTGAATGGCTGACCAACACCTAAGCGTCTCAGGTTTAGTAGGATGGAATGACTTGCGTAGTTGGACCTGCTACATAGTTGTGTGGGCTCCAGCACGTTTATTAAACCATCTGAAGCAGCTATCTCCGAGGCCATCCCCTGAATGGGGTTAAGCGACGTGCTGACAACTCGTCCTTGTAAAAACCACTCCATGTCAAGAAACCTGGAACAAAAGCCTCGGATTGGACGGATCAACAACGACGACCACGCAAACGAATAAAGGATTATTCTTTCGGATCCTGGAATGTACGCTCCCTGAACAAACCGGGGGCCGAGAAGGCCCTCCTTCAACAGGTCGAAAAGTACAAACTGAGCATTACTGCAGTCCAGGAAACAAATTGGCTTGGCAGCGAGATTAATGACAAGAAATCGCACACAATTTTTACAAGTGGCAAACCATCGGGCCGCAAGGAGTTTGGAGTAGCATTTATAGTGAACAATCACCTCAAACCGCATATTACTGACTTCAAACCCATAAATGAACGGCTGTGTGCGATTCGCATCAAGACTCGATTCTTCAATCTCTGGCTCATCAATGTGCATGCCCCCACTGAAGTTAAAGAAGACGCAGTAAAAGACGAGTTCTACGCCCGCCTTGAAACTCTCTTCGACTCACTTCCAACAAACGACGTCAAATTGCTGCTGGGAGACTTTAACGCGAAAGTCGGGAATGAAAGTTGGCATCGGGGGACCACTGGAGGCCACAGCCTTCATGAAGAATGAAACGATAACGGCCAGCGACTTATCGACTTCGCCTGCAGCAGGAATCTAGTCGTAAGCTCTACGTGTTTCCCGCATCGACGCATTCACAAGCAGACCTGGAAGTCTCCAGACGCACATACCGTCAACCAAATTGACCACGTCCTCATTTGCAGGAGATGGGCGTCTAATGTCATGGATGTCCGCTCCTATCGAGGAGCAAACTGCGACTCAGATCATCACTTGGTGAAGACGACCTACAGATGTAGAATTTCCTCAGTCCACCAGTCAAGAATCAGCCCTCCCAAAATCTTTGCGGTTGATAAGCTCTTGAGTGATGCTACAGCAGTGGCGTATACTACCGCCCTTGAGGAAAAACTATCACCTATGCTACACAACATCAGCAACACAGGCGTCCATGGGTTCTGGGAAGAACTCAAGGGTACCATCAAGGATGTCGCAGAGAAGATCGTGGGATATAAAGCCCGGCGAGCGAGAAATGACTGGTTCGACGAAGAATGCAAAAATTCACTTGACGCGAAAAACGAGGCCTACAGACAATGGATTCAACGAGGAACCAGAGCCAGAAGAGAAAAATATGACGAGCTACGGCGAATATCGAATAGAATAATTAGACGTAAGAAACGTAAATACTTTGACGAGCAGTTGCTGAACATAAACGAAAACTTAGCTAATAGGAACACCAGACAAGCGTACAAACTAGTAAATACAATTAAGAACGGCTACCAACCCAGGACTAGCCTTTGTAAGGACAAGGATGGAAACATCGTCAGCGACACCGATGGTATTAACAAACGATGGGCCTCTTATTTTGAAGAGCTTCTAAACCGACCATCTAACATCCCCACACAGGAAGCTCTCGACGATATTGTTGATCTAGGCCCACCCATTCAACCCCCAACAGTAGAGGAAGTTGGTCTCGCGTTGCGGTCACTAAAACGAAATAAAGCGCCGGGCGCTGACGAGATTCCAGCTGAACTGCTAAGATTCGGTGGAACGAGTCTAGTTGATGCCATACATCAATTACTCCTGCGAGTATGGGAGAACGAGGAGATCCCAGACGATTGGCGCAGAAGCATCATCTGTCCAATTCATAAAAAGGGAGATAAACTGCGGTGTGAGAATTACAGGGGCATCTCACTAGTTTGTACGTCCTATAAAATTTTGACGAAAATTCTGGAAAATAGAATAAAACCGTACGCAGAACGAGTCATTGGCGAATATCAAAGCGGTTTCAGACCTGGTCGCTCCACAACCGATCAGCTCTTCTCAGTCAAACTGATACTCCAGAGGTGCTGGGAATACAACGTAAACGTATACCAAATCTTTGTCGACTTCAAGCAGGCATACGACAGTATCGATCGTGGGGTACTGTACAACATCATGCTGCAATTCGGTATACCAGCAAAATTAGTGCGACTGACAAAGATGACGATGACCAACTCCGTCTCACAAGTCAGGATCCAGAATAGACTTACTGATCTATTTGAAACACGCACTGGTTTGAAACAGGGCGATGGACTGGCACCGACGCTCTTCAACCTAGCACTGGAATACGTTATTCGGGCCATGCATATGGACAACAGCAAGACGCTACTCATCAAGTCGACACAATTAGCAGCGTACGCCGACGACATCAACATCATGTCCCGAAGATTGGCTGACGCAGAAGAACTTCTGCATACGCTCGATACCGCTGCAAAGGAAGTTGGATTACGTATTAACGAGGGTAAAACTAAAATAATGATGCAATCGGTGACAAGGACACCTGCACAACCAAGCATCAATGTGGGGGACCTCAACATCGAGTTCGTGAACAACTTCATTTACCTGGGTTGCAACCTGTCAAGGGACGCCAACGAAACTGACGAAATCAAGCGACGGATACAGTTAGCTAATAAGACTTTTTTCTCGGTTCTCCCCATAATGAAATCGAAGCATGTGCACAGAAACACGAAGCTCCGCGTGTACAAAACCATTATACGACCAGTGCTATGCTATGGCTGCGAAGCATGGACCCTAACTCAAGCCTCCGAAAACATGCTAGTCACTTTCGAACGTAAGGTTCTACGGCGAATTTTCGGGGCTGTTTGCGATCGAGATGGATGGCGCATCCGGTACAACCATGAGTTGTATGAAATGTACGATGAGCTGCAAGTCTCGAAAATCGTCAAACTACAACGACTTCAATGGGCAGGGCATGTACAAAGAATGGACGATGATCGCATGCCTAAGAGAGTAATGAATGCAGAACGAGTCGACGGAGCGAGACTGCGAGGACGACCGAGATCTCGTTGGGAGAGCTCAGTAGGTGTGGACGCCGCGCAGCTGCTGGGCTCCCAAAATTGGAGGACGCGGTCACGTGACCGAGATAATTGGAGGACAATGATTCAGGCGGCCAAGGCCCGACGTCGGGCTGTCGCGCCACGATGATGATGATGATGATAATATCGCACGGACTCTCATGAATCGGGGCCCGGGAGATTGACGGCTGTCAAGCATTGTTAAAGGTGCGTTACTGTTAGGCACACGATCGTCGTACATTATTCGCGATTAGCGATCAAGCCATAGAGTACGGAACACTATTTGTATGTATCTTTTTGATCGTCGCCTGCGATCGACGCAGGGTGGTGCCTAGCAAAGCGCACCTTAAAGCACAGGATTTAATGGTACAATCCTCATGGGCCATATACATGTCTCCGTAAAAGCTCCTTCCATCCTTCCCTATTTTTCATATAGCTACGTGTTTCATTGTTTGAACGAAGAAGTCGAGTGGGGATCGGTTTTCTTGCAAAACGATATTTGTATGCCTGAAATATTGGAGGGGCGTTGCCCCCCCCCCCCATAGTCGGCGCCTATGCATCTACTTGACCTGGCTTGAAAACCTGCCTACTTTCATTTGGTGCTGCGTTATTGGCATGTTTGCACAAATAATATTTGTAGGGGAGGTAGGCGTACATTTGGTTGGATCGTCTCCATTTCCGGTACAAACCAACTAGATATTAGTGAGAATATTTTATCAAATTTTGATGTTGCTGACTGTATTCCATCGGGAGTTATCCTGCGGTTTTCACTTGTGAATACATCGAAATACTATATACTATTTTATGGTCTAGTCTAGAGTATAATATCTAATTTTGTGGGGAATTTTATGTGCTCTGATTCGGCTTTGGGACATTTTTCGTAGAATCTATAGTTTTCAAAATAATCGAGGAAAACAAAAAAATTACTTTTAACCCCATCTCCCCTACACTTCCGGCCCCTTATCAGCGGGGACTTTTTAGCATATATCCACGGGACTGTCCCCAATAATTGTGCCAAATTTGAAAACTATACGATTATTTTCCTATTTTTCGCTCGTAGCCTGGACCAATAATTTATATTGTATTTTAGAAAGATGGAAACATTTTCTTGGTTTCAGGTGCGACGAGACTTTAAAGTTGAAAATGAAACTCCTGATTGGTGTCATTATTGTTTCTGTTATACAAAACCATTTTCCAACTGAAAACGATTTTTTCATAGTGAAAACTCTTCTTTCTGGTAGCATCGAAAAATTTGCAAATGTAACTCAATTGGAATGCGATGATATTACAAACTGCACGATAAGTTTCATTTATATTTTTTACGTCACCACGATTTATGCAAAGCATCGTTCTTCTAATTGCTTCTCCACAATTTTCCAGAAAATGTGTCTAATAATGAAAAGTAATTACAAAAGGATGGGGACAAATTTATTTTGGATGTGCATGTCTGTTTCTCAGGTACGATTGATTCAATTCGTTGTGTTAAAAAAAAACAGCTTCGGGGTATTATTATTCGAATTCTATCTATTTTGTTTATCAGATTTATTGCGAAGAAAACCAGAGTAGGCGTAAGGATCTACTATTGATTACGTGTATGAAAGAATTTTTTAAGGGTGCGTTAGAGGAAAAATCTTGTATAGCCGTTTCACCACGGTATGAGTGTGTATTGTGGTTGAAGGAATTCAATGAGCAGCTGTTCGAAAAACAGGTAAGTATTATCTTAATTTGATATACGTATATTCTCAATACCAAATATGATTAAAATTATGTCTGCTGTGTCTAGGGTTGTCATCTAAGGAACCTGGCAAAACCAGAGATTCTGATATGGGTTGTTAGGTTAGCAGAATATTTCCTACAAAAAATATGGTACATACTTTTGAAATTTTGAAATCCGAACTTATTTTTGATTTTCAATTAATAGGATATGATATGACACGCTCGACAGGATGCAATAACATTTCATCCCCTTTTTCGAAGAGCTTCATCATCCCCAAATTTGTAGTGAATGTTTTCGAGATTCCTTCATACGATATGTTTGAGGCCCCAGCAACCTCTGTAACTTTGATTCAGCGTTCATTTCAAACCATTTGGAGAACTTTTTCGATGGTTTTATTAAAGGGTGAAATTTTTCGTCCTGTTAAACCACATTCATCAACTAAACTCCTGCGACCAGTTTTAAACTGAACCAGTGAGTTGAGTGACTGCTTTACCATGGTATACGACAGAGGCGCCGACTGTTGCAAAATATTGGGGGGAAGGGGGGCAAGCCAACTTTTCACATGTTTTCGATTGACTGTCGGATTGACTTTTTGTGTGAACTTTTCATAAATTGAGGCGGCCGGAGCCCAGTGCGTTGGGGCATCAGTCTGATATCTAATGCTACAGGTCAGTTACGGATTCGAGTCCCGTCCACGTCGTGGACATGGATGTTTGTGTTGTCTTCCTCCTGTGGTGTAATAAAAAGCCACAAACTTTCCCGACCTGTCGCAGGTATGCGGCTATGTGGACATGAGGTACATGCTAGCAACAGACATCGCCCGAAACCAGTTTATGCTAACGAAACGTCAACAAACCCACATGGGAATAGTTGACGCGGTATGCTTCACTAGCGTTAGGGGCAAATAGTGGTATGTTCACAATAAACGGATCCATTCATGGAGGAAATATCAATTAACGTATCTCTTTCACTTAAAAAAATTAACTGATGTTGGTTCCACAGAACAGCCCCATAGCCCTTGCTAAAAAAAAAATCCAGGTCTTAAGATGGACACACAAAAGCCAAATTGGTCCCGGTGCGAGCCAAAATCCTTAGTGTGTGGGGTTCAAGTTGATGGCTCCGCGATTCAATTTGGATATTCGACACGCCCAAAATCCACGATCCTGAATCCGATTGCCACGACAATTCTGCGCGCAATCCGAACTGAACGGAGTCAAATTTTATGTTTCATGCTGTCGCTGTTAAATAGCAACAATGAAATCGGTTTTGCATGTTGACGGCCACCAAGGTATTTATGAAAAACTTTTTCAATCCAACTGCCGGTGCGTGAAATTAAACCGGATAAGTAAAAAACTGAGTTCGTCATCGAACTTGACTTGTCAAATGACGTGTGGCCCGCGATGGATCTCCGCAGTGTGTGACCCCGAAATTTGAATCAGGATTACCCGGAGCGAATTAATTTTGAATTATAACACAAAACTAATGAATTAAATTTTAATTAAATTCAAATGTTTTAACAGTTCACGTCTTAAGATTATTATAGTTAGCACAAAAGAACCATTAAGTTTTGACAGCATCTTGACGAATCATAACCAAATTGAACGACTAGTTTTAATACCTGATATGACTATTATGGTCCGGGCTAATATCACACGAGTTCCCATGACCCGGTGCCCGTTGGATTGACGGCTATCAAGCCTTGTTAAAGCACATGATTCAATGGTACAATTGCATGGGCCATATGCTTATATTTTAGTATGTATATGTCTATAGAAGCTCCTACCCTCCTTTCCTATGTGTCATAGCTAAACAGGTGTTTAATTGTTAACGAAAAAGTCGAGTGAGGATAGCTTTCTGTTATTTGTGCGCGTTGCCCCCCCTTGAGGAGGGGGGGGGGGGCAAAAGTGACTGCCCCCCCTCCCATAGTCGGCGCCTATGGTATACGATGGATCAGAGTTCCTGTAAACTCCATGTAAATCGGCTTTATTTTGTTACGTCGTATCGTATTGTCCTTTAAATTTAAAATCGATCACAGCGAAAAATTTCTAAAGTCAAATTTTTCCTAAAAACACTGATGTTGATGAATTATATAAAATTAATGAAAATACAAATGAAGACAAAAGTAGCTGATATTTTGAGGATTGTATTAACATACATGGTTCTTAAAGTGGATAAAATTTGGGCTTCATTTCCATTTTAACCCGAACAGTGCGCAACCATTAACCATATGGTATAATCAATCAATTTGCCCTAACCCCTTGTGGGGCATAGCGCGTCAACTGTTCCATGTGGCCCAGTTGACGTTTCGTTGTTATAATAAACGTAAAAGAGTACAGTATGATACAAGGCCAAAGTAAATATGTCTGCTGTAATTATATTTTTCAATCTATCAACCTGGAAGATATACCAAAAAAAGGCATTTGTCTTGTGTTTAAATTGAAATATAAAGTTTGGTGTTCAATATTTACTTTTGTATTATTTTTACTTCATTTTATAAAAGCGTTACGCTAGCACCAGGTTCATATGTGCCAAATGTAGATTTTAACAACTTTTGATTTGAACGATTATATATTATATACTATGGGGGATAGCCGAAGCAGACCACTTACGTTTGGGTCCCTTTTCGCCCCCTCCCGGTCATCAGTGGCTTCCAGATGTCGACTAATAATTGTCGACCTCTTTCTTCATCACTGAGTCCCGTGTTATTGCTAGCATTTGTTTGAAGCTGAGTTCACTCATGGCTTCTACACTTATCGTGTGCCTGCCTGTGATCCTCAACCTCGTGCTAGCCAGTGCTGGACATTCGCACACAATGTGTGCTGCCGTCTCGGCCTCCTCCAGGCATAGCCTGCAAACGTCATCTTCCCCGATTTTCATCTTGGCCAGATGAGCCTTAAAATTACCATGCCCTGTGACCAAGGCAGTTATCCAGCTTAGGGTACTCCGTTTATAACTAAGTACCTTTCTCGCTTCCCTGCCTAAAGGGCTGGTTATTGCATTCCGAGCTTGTTTGCAAGTGACTAACTCCTGCCATCTTTGTTGATGCATGGAGTCCACCCACTTCCCAACCTTCGCTGCAATCATGCCGTTCCCCAGAGCAACTCTGGGTTCTGGGCCAATGAAAGTTGCCGCAGATCCCTGTTTTGCTAGGGCATCCGCCGCCTCATTTCCTGTTGTACCTATGTGTCCTTTTACCCACATCAGCGTAACCTCATTTCTGAGGCACACGTGTTGAGCTTCCGGACACACTCTAGTACCAGTTTAGAGTTTATGTTCGTCTGCTGCATGCGTCTGATCACCGATTGGTTGTCCAGTGCAATAAGGATTTTCTTCCCCCGCACCTGACCTTCAAGAAAGTGGTCCAACGCATGCAACAAGCCAAGCATTTCTGCCTGGTATACGGACACATACTCTCCTAGACTAAGCGCACATGCTAGGTTTAGCTCTTCAGAGTAAACCCCCGCCCCCGCTTTACCGTCCATTAAAGAGCCATCAGTAAAAATGCTGATGTCATTGTACATACACTCATTATGTATGTTTCCATCTGCAATGTGAGTCTTGTGTAGTCTTTCAACTACCCTACGTCTACTCATGCCTTCTACCGGCATTAGCATTGGCCACCATACCACTGATGCATAGGCTAGAATAGGTCTTACCATCATTGTGTAAATCCAGTGTGTCGCTTTAGGTGAAATTCCCCACCTACGAGCACACACTCTCTTACATTGATGCAAAATCCTTTTCGCTTTTTGGATCTTTTCATCAACGTGAACATTCCAAGTTAGTTTCGCATCTAAGGTAACTCCTAGATGCTTCACTTCCTTGGACACCTTGATTTCCGAACCAAAAAGCCGTAAGGGAGTTATCTCTATGTCTTTCCTCTTACGAGTAAAAATCATAGTGTTTGATTTACTAGCGTTTATGGTTAGCTCTTGCTCATTACACCATTCTTCGGTTACTTTGAGAGCTTGTCCCATGCAACCTAGAATTGTGTCCATGAACTTTCCACTGACCGTGAGTGCCAAGTCATCGGCGTATCCTACAGTGTGTACGCCCATCGAGTCCAGTTTCCAGAGAAGACTGTCCACGGTGATGTTCCACAGTAGAGGCGAAAGAACACCTCCTTGTGGGCATCCTCGGACTACCTTACCCCGTATTCTGTCACATCCACTGCTAAGATTTACCGCCCTCTGCTTAAGCATAGAGTCGATCCACTTAATTATAATGTAATCAACCCCCCGCTCAAACAGGGCGTTCCTTAGTTTGGTAAAGGAGATTTTATCAAAAGCACCCTCTATATCCATAAAAGTAGACATAGCGATCCCGCCATTGTTAATCTCTCTCTCTGCAACTCTAACAAGTTCATGTAGAGCGGTTTCCGTAGATCTGCCTGCTCTATAAGCATGTTGGCACCTACTCAGAGGACTATACATTAGCGTGGTGTTCTCCAGGTAGTCCACCAACACCTTTTCCATTGTTTTCAACAGGAATGATGTAAGGCTAACCGGCCTGAAGGACTTTGCCTCTGTATAGTCTTTCTTTCCCGGTTTAGGCAGGAAGACCACTTTAGCCTCCCTCCATGCCTTCGGGATGTAGCCTGCTGAAAAACAGGCGACGAATATATTCCGGATCCTATCTAGTAGAGCGCTCATGCCCCACTGTAATAGTGCCGGGAATATTCCGTCCATTCCAGCCGTTTTAAATGGAGCAAAAGAGTTTATAGCACTTTTGACTCCATTTGGAGTTATTATCCTCTCAGCTTCTTGTTGACTTACCCCACCGATTTGAACGATAATTGCTCAAATACCAATTAATTATTATTTTCAAATAGAAAACTTTCTTATGTATGTATGCGCTAATGACGACGTTCAACTGGAGAATCAAATCGATGACATATTCACTGAAACACCAGAATTAGGTCGTACCGAAACCCTTAGCATTAAAGAAGGTCCTGAAAATGATTCTATCGAAGAAGTTCTTATTGATGTTCGAGTTCATCGATAAGACCAAATAAATAAATAAACATCGAATAGGCTATCGGGAAAAAAAGTAGACGTAGCCTTAAATACTGCTTAGCAATTGTAACGAGGCTCAAAAGTACTGTAATGTTTCCTCTGATGAGCGAAACCAGGTTCGTTAGATATTCTTGTGCTGAATAATGAAAACACTTCCATTGAAAATACACACACTTTATTTACAAAACGAACTACACACGCGTAACTAACTACCAACGTCAAACTAGTTCTAACTATTCGTTAGCGGTGGATAACGATAACGTTTGTACTACTTTCAGCTTCGGAGCGGATACTTTATAGCGATCCGACTTCCACTGAGTGTCGATTATTACTACTTCTTTTTGTTCTTGGTGGCATCTGCCTTTATACAGCTGCTAACCCATGTATCCACCAGTTAGCGAAGATTCTAGACGGTTCGAGATGTTCTAGTCTAGGGTTCCCACAGAAGAAGGTTCGAGAATCCGCTAGTGCTCATTCAGTTGGTACTTGTCATCGATCATTCGAGATTATGATGGAGCTTAGTACTTAGTACTTAGAGCTTAGTGTGTCGTAAGAGAGACGTACTTCGTACATACAACAGTACTATCTCAGTTTGAGTTTAAGCGTGAGATCGTCATGTTTTACCATAAGAACAATGGAAAATCAGGTCCAAAAACGTGAAAAAAGTCCGGAAAGAAGCATTCATTATAGAGTAAATAATTTTGTTACCCAATCCCAAACAGGACGCGTGGTAAGTGCAGCATTTGGGAAAGAATGCGCTCCATCAAATGCGATATTGGACCTAAGTGTGCGATGTTTTTTCGCAATATCATCTAATTTGCCTCCATCCCTAGTAAGCACAGCACGTCAACTACACGTGTGCACCATTGTATTCGGTTCTGACCAATGGAACGCATCTATCCCCACGACCTACCCAGGAACGCATACTCATCGGCCTCAGGTCGGCACCATGAGTTGCTAAAAAGCTCCCTTGGTCGGTCTTCGTTGAGAATGGGGTTACACTTTGAAGAATGTCCGCCAGCAATAAAATTGTCGCCATTTCGCAATGTGTGACCTATCCATTGCAATTTTCGCCTGTGTATTAGTTTACTGATTGGTATCTGACCCGTACGCCAAATCAGGTCTTTGTTGAATATTGTTTCGAGCTAGAACATTTTTAAAATTCGAAGAAAACTTGCAGCTTGCTGGTAACACTTGCGGAAACTTTCCATTTGCTGCTTCCATACAGCAGCACAGACTCAGACAGTACCAGGTCCAGCTTGATCTTAACACTGGACATGGACAAACTGCTTTGCCAGATTTTAGACAGCATGCCCAAAGCACATGTACTTAACTATCATTTTATTATAAGTTTGCTACGTAAGAATTAAATCTTGTCGATGTAAGTATACCTGTAGCCTTCCGGTGCCAACCTTAGCATATGGTAAAGACTGAAAAATCACTCCTGGGTGAAGACCTGGGACACCTGAGTCAAATAATTTTTTTTTTTAGCTCAGGGCAGTCTAGTCTATAATCCATGTGAAAATAATTGCAAAACTCGGAATAAATAATTCTGGAACTACATATTCGGGTTAAGGCCGGAAACCTTATGGTCACTCTTCGTACAGAAATCGATGGAAGCGCATTGGGGCGAAACATGTTATTTCATATACAAATAACACAAATAGAGACCGATAGGGGTTAATTGCAGACAAGCGTGTTGACGTTCATCTAATTCACTTTCAACTTTAAGCCGACAAGATCTCATACGAGACCTGGATTAAAGACCGGTCGTGTTTGGTATGAAAATTGACTGGAATCCAGTGAAACGAACCCAACTTTAATCAAAAGCAAGAGTGCTTTTCGAAAAAACGCAGTTGATGCCGATTCGAATAGTATTTCGCAATTGCAACATATATAGAAGTATTTCGGATTCCACATGAATTTAATAAATTAAAAAAAAAGGGTGTAAAATAATTCATAACAAAAAAAAACGGTTATTTTGTTAAAACCTGAGATTTATTCTCCGAAGCCGGAGACCGGAGAAAACTAGGAAAACTGAGAATTCGGGCGAAAACCGGAGAGGTGGCAACCCTAGCTGTGTCCGTAATTAATAAAAACTCCCGTTTCGCGTAAATATACGAGTATTTCCCCTTGATTCATAATACAATTTTCAAACTTTAAGGAGTTAACTCATAACGGTAATATTTATTCTATTTCTATAGATCATTAGCTACCTCGATCAACGTTTGGATGTCGACTATAGCGAAAGACTATTGGGAGTGATTTCACCTAATCAAATAATTCATCTGGCATTTTCAAACAGCTACAATCAAGTTATTAATACGAACAAATTATTAGCAGCTCTAAAATTAACAGAGGATGATATAAAATGCCTTCTGCATTTATTTAAAACGAATAAGGAGTTAAATGAAACAAAGCTTTTGGGTTTAATTTATGTGATGCGGCATAATGTATTAAACTGCAAGGAACCTAAAATGGCTCTAGATTTTTGTGTAGAAATTATGAATAATGATCCATTTCGTTATTTGCGGTTGGATACAGAAATTAAAATATTGTTAACTGAAATGATTTCAACAACTATAATTTTAAATCGTCGATTGTTACAAGTAAATATTTATTAGCCCTAAAAATTAAGTATTTGATTATTAGCTTGATGTTTTGTAGGAGGCGCTCAGAATCTTTTCAGGGAATTGTAGAAGTCTGTTTTAAAGACTAAGTTCGATTTGTCATTGTCATGTCATAGACATCTCCTCGGGGTCATTTAGTTTCCTCGATTGCCAACATACAGTGGGTAAAAAAAGTTAAGGCACAAACTTTTAGTAAGAACAAAAAACTTATTTTTTATGCTACTTTAATAATAAATGATGGTGTTTTTGCATTTAATTAAAAGTTTTGCATGTTTACTTTAAGAACAATATCGGAAAAACTGTAAACGAAACAAATTTCACAACATTAATGTAAAATTTTATACCGATGATCCAAAATAGCGAAAAAATGCTCACGACATCGAGAAGTTGATCAGGAGGAAAACCATGCTCGAGTATCGATCCTTACATACAACGTTATTCACCCAAGCCAAAGAGGAATCGCTGAGACGTATCAGCATCCCCACATCTCACCTCTTCACTAAAATTAAAATTTTTTTGGTTTCTTTTAACTTACAGGTAGTGGGGTCGAGCAGAAATGCATCCCTCAGGACATTACTGGGCAGCGCGAAAGACCCGTTGAATTTCGACGAGAAAAGTGGGATATACCGGATCCATTGCAATGACTGCAGCAAATGTTACATCGGGCAAACGAAGCGAATAGTCACGACTAGATTCAACGAACACATCCGAGAAGCCGAAAATTCCAAACGAAATCCGAACCGAACAATTCGATCGTCAGTCGCCGCGCACATCATCGAAAAAGGACATACCGTTACCCGCGAAAACTTGGAAATACTTCGACACATCAACAAGCCGTACACCCTGGATCAATGGGAAAGCCTCGAAATCATGCGCGAAAATCCGGAGGAATTATTAAACACGGACCAAGGAAATTGCACTTCGAAACTAATTAAACTCGCCGCGAATAGATGTAGAAAAGCAGGTAGTAAAGGACCCTAAACTGGTGACATATGGTCCCTCACTTTTTAGGACACAGGTATACTTTTTATGGCTCTCGACTACCTGCAACGTTAATGTTAAGATTCTTAAATTGTTCTGTAATTTTGCCATTAGGTTTAGTAGCTTGTATACTGAGGAAGGGAGTAAGTTGCTCCCGAAATACATGTATATATAATACACAAAGTAAATCTTGTAGTTTGGGGAAAAGCTACGTTTTCTCACTTACCTTACATTAGTAAAAAAATGAAATGGTGAGATAACGTTTTGCTAAAGAGTATGTAAAAAAGCCAAATCATTCTGGAAGTCCATAATTTTTGTTGATGAAGCAAAAATTAAACTTTTTGGTTCTAATGGGTGGCGATATGTTTGGCGAAATTCTAATACAGAGTTTAGGAAGAATCATACTACTCCCACTGTAAAACACGGCGGAGTGAGTATTATGCTATGGGGTTGTATGGGGCACCTGGTCCTGGAAATATACGGATAGAATTTGTGAACGGTACGATGGATCAAACGTGTTACCTGGGTATTCTTAAAAGAAATATTAAACAAAGTGCTGAAAAATTAGGCATTTTATACAATTTGGGCCTGTACCAGGACAACAATTCGGAGCAATGTCGTCTGTGGGTTATTTATAACTGCCCCCTCCCCCCGTTTAGTCGCCGGGCTTAAACCCGATCGAGCATTTATGGCATCATCTCAAAACCAGAGTTGCATTGCGAAAGGTAAATAATAAAAAAGGGCTCCAAGATGTGTGAAATCGATGCCGAAACGACTACGAGAAGTGATAAAATTGCGAGGAAGAGATACTAAGTATTAGTGCTAAGTAAGTTGATTTTTTTTAAATTGATCGCTTTAAAACAATTTAAATAATTTGAGATAAAACTGTGTTGTGCCTTAACTTTTTTTGCGCTATTTTTAATCCTCTGTGAAAAATTTTACGTTAATGTTGTGGAATTCTTTTAGTTTCCAGTTTTTTCGATATTCTTCTTAAAGTTTACATGCAAAACTTTAATTAAATGCAAAAACACCATCATTTATTATTAAAGTAGCATAAAAAAACAAGCTAGCCTTCGGCTGAAATTTATGGATGAGAGCAATAATCGCACGAAAGCGAAGTTTAATTTAGATTGTTTGCAATTCTATCTAGTCCGAACAAACCCTTTATGTAGTACAGTAGAACCCTTCTTAACCGACCTCGGATGAACCGATCCTCGGATTAACCGTCCTATCCTATGGAAGAGAGTTTTTTTCTCCTTCAACGTAGAATAGATGGTCATTAATTGTTTGACGGGTTTTTACGGAGGTTGCCTTTTATATTTCGGGATTGGACAACCCTAGTGTTGCAATCTGGCAACTGACAGCTCTATCGTAAAGTTTGACATTTTTGAGGTTATACGTACTCAGAACGTTTTGACATACGAGCGCGGAAACCATTGATGCTGTGCCCGAACTGATATTGCAAGATCGTCATGTGACCTATCGTGAGATTGAGACAACCTTAGGCATTAGTGGGAACAGCATACATTCAATATTGCATGAACATTTGACTGTCAAAAAAATTTGTTCGCGTTGGATCCCACACAATTTGTCAATCGCTCAAAAAAAGGCTCATGTCGATTGGTCGAAAGAAATGCTCAAAAAATACGATCGCGGTGCTTCGAAACACGTCTATGACATCGTGACAAGTGATGAATCGTGGATTTACGCGTATGAGCCCGAAAGTAAACAGCAGTCGACTGTATGGGTGTTTCAAGATGAGCCAAACCCAACAAAAGTTGTTCGCGCACGAAGCACTTCCAAGCAAATGGTCGCCTGTTTTTTCGGAAAAATTGGACATGTCGCAACCGTACCACTAGAACAACGCAGAACAGTCAATTCTGAGTGGTACACAACCATTTGTTTGCCAGTTGTCTTCCAAGAAATCAGGAAAACCAACCGCCGAAGACGGATCACTCTTCACCACCACAATGCGAGCTCTCACACATCAGCTCAAACAACTGCATTTTTGAGCACTCAAAACATAGATTTGATGGGTCATCCGCCGTATAGTCCTGACTTGGCACCGAATGACTTCTTTTTATTCCCGTACGTAAAAAACAAACTGAGAGGTCAACGTTTTTCAACACCTGAAGAAGCGGTTGCTGCGTTCAGAATGCATGTTTTGGAGACACCTCAATCAGAGTGGCAAAAGTGCTTTGACAATTGGTTCAAACGCATGCAAAAGTGTATAGATCTTCATGGGGAATATTTTGAAAAACAATAAAGCGATTTTCAATGATTAATATTTTTTTTGTTCTCTAATCCCGAAATATAAGACGCAACCCTCGTACTGAAAAGTTCCAGGGAAATACTCGTAAAACGCGGGGTGATGCGACGTTCAGGTGTGAAATGTCTAAGTGTTGTAGCTTGCAGAACGCAAAAGGGGAAGTTCGCGAGTTTGATTCCTCTCTTGCTTCCGAGTTTATTTTTCTTTGAATCTACTACAAAGGGGCTCCTTGTTTCTTTTTTCTTCGTCTCTTGCTTTTTCGGAGCCTTCATGTCCGTTTATGCATGTGATACATATTTGTATACAATATCTTATTTGCTTGTTTATTCATAATACCTTATACAATATATAGTATACTATGATGTAATAGTTGATAAGTTCGATTTCTTCGGGAAACTCGGATTAACCCGCCAAACGGGTAACCAACCAGGGTCGCGGTCCCGACCTGTCCGGTCAAGAGGGTTTCTACTGTAAATCAAATAAAGTCGTTCGTAAGTCACGTACAATGCATGTATTTTTATACCCTAGACTTTTAGTATAGGGTATATTGTTTTTGTCACGACGGAAATATGTAACACCTTAAAGGAGGCTCCGGAGGTATAGCAATGTATATATATAAATGATCAGGGTCACCTCCTGATTCGATTAAGCCATGTCTGTCTGTCTGTCTGTCTGTCTGTCTGTCTGTCTGTCTGTCTGTCTGTCTGTCTGTCTGTCTGTCTGTCTGTCCGTTCGCACGATAACTTTCGATAGAATGAAGCTAGAGCCTTGAAATTTTGGTCAAATGTTGGTAGTGTAATCTAGTTGGATGGTATTGAAAATGGGCATGATCAGGCCAAGAGAACGCCTAGCTCCCCTACATATGTAAAATACTTAAATGTATCTGTAACTCCCGACTAAATAAATATGAAAAGCTCTAGCTTTGGTAGATTACTCGTGAGGGTAATCTTATAAACTCCTGGGAAAATAAAATCGATCAGTTGAAAACTAACGGTAATTTTCTTACAAAGAGCCCCGTACTACCCTACTTTTCGGGTTTTTTGTCTTTAACTCTTGAACCAATTGACGTAGACGCCTGATTTTTGGCATGTAACCCTGGGGTGAGAAGATGCTTGAGTTCTAGTAAGTTGGGCATAATCGGATCAAAGGAACGCCTACCTCCCCTACAAATTTAAAAAAATTAAATATTCCTTTAATTACGATAACTTTCGATAGAATGACACTAGCGAGTTGAAAATTTGACAAAATGTTGTTAGTAGGATCTACTTGGTTGGTATTGAAAATGGGTAAGATCCGACTCAAGCAACCCCTACCTCCCCTACAAATGAAACTTCAAATAAGCGATAACTTTTGATAGAATGACACTACCGAGTTAAAAATTTGGTGGAATGTTGCTAGTAAGACCTACGTAGTTGGTGTTGAATATGGGCAAGATCCAACCCAAGGAACCCCCACCTCGCCTACATATGAAACTTCAAATAAGCGATAACTTTTGATGGAATGAAGCCAGTGACTTGAAATTTTGGTCAAATGTTCGAAGTGAGATTGAGTTAGTTGGCATTAAAGCTGGGTAACATCCGACCAACGAAACCCCTACTTCCCCTACAAACGAAACTTTAAATAAGCGATAGCTTTCGATAGAGTGAAGTTAGAGACTTGAAATTTTGTTTAAATGGTTGTAGGGTGATCTAATTGGTTTGTGGCAATGATGAGCAAGATCCGACCTAAGGAACCCTTACCTCCTCTACAAGTGAAACTTCAAATAAGCAATACCTTCCGATAGAATGAAGCTAGCGACTTGAAAAATTCGACAAATATTGTAGAATCGGTTAGTTAGTTAATTGATTTTGAGAATGGTTAAGATCCTAATGAATGAGTGCCAACCTCTCCTATGAACTGGCCATATAGGAGACCCATTCTTAATGCATATGGCCGTTGCCAATTGGTACTTTTGGTATCTCCACTAGGTCTGTAGAAGTCTAGGGTATATACGCTTCGGACTCCGGGCCGAAGCGAAGCTTCGGCCTGGTTTGAATTAAGTTTAAGCAAGTACAGCTAATATTTAAATTATAAATATGTACCAACATGTGGTTTTGCGAACGAATACATTCTATATGGCCGAGAGTTGTAGTTACGTACATACGTATAGGGTCCAAATTTCTGTGTAGTGGAAAAAAGTTATTGTTTTTGGGCAGTCCCATAGAGAATTATATTGGACGGGCATAAAGACCGATGCATGTTGTTTGTTCAGTATTGAGACGAATGAAATAGACTTTCGTTGAATGCATTTTGAGTCCTTTGGTAACGAAAAAAGGAATTCTTTGAAATGACCTGATGCCATTCTGGGTGGGCAACCCCGAATTTTTTTTTTCATTTTTGACTTCAGATTTGACCATCGACCCAAAATTACCTTATAGTTCGAACCAGCCCGATCGGACGAGTATTTCCCCATGAAAACGGGGTCGCCATTCTGGGGTGGGCAGCCCCAATTTTGTTTTTCTTTTTTTTTTTTGCTTTGCTATAGATTCAGAATCAGCGACCCAAAATTACTTCGTAGTTCGAACAAGCTCGATCAGACGAGTATATCCCCATGAAAACGATTCGTATAACCATTTCCCATTAACTAAACATCAAAATCACAGCACGGCGACATTCTCACATGAGAACGTCAATATCAGAATGTCTAAACACGTATGAGAATGAATGAGAATATTCTCATGAAATTTGTCCTCATCATATTCTTATGAGAATGAGAATAGCCGTGCGTATAAATAGGTATCAGAACTGTTCTCATGGATGACGCAATGCAGAAAGCATTTCATGAGAATGTCTATCTAGACCTTGACAAGGAATGATACCTTTCATGCTTCGCGTGAAGGGTATCATACCTTAAATATTTCCTATAATATTACGTTTACACTATCCTCAGATTACTTCATCTGCTGCTTAATCTGGGTGTGGTGAGTTTAAAATTGTATGTATTTGACAGTTCCAGATTAAATCAGCCGGCGCAGATGAAGTAATCTGGTGATAGTGTCAGAGGTTGGACAATTATTTTAAAATCAATAATTATTATTAATTATTATTTGTGCTTCGAACTTTAAAATAATAAATATTTATTATTTTAACATTTTCCATCTGAAAAAGTAATTATTACAATTATAATTATTTCCTCAAATTTGTAATAAATATTTATTAATAATTATTATTTTTACCTACGTCATCTCTCTCAGTCTCTCTCTCAATTGCCCTAACCCCTTGTGGGGCATAGCGCGTCAACTGTTCCATGTGGCCCAGTTGACGATTCTCGGCATAAACTGGTTTCGGAGAATGCAGTTGCCAGCATGCACCTCATGCACATCCATGGCCACGAACGTTGTCGTGGACGGGATTTCGATAGGAAGAACAGGAAGAGCTAAGCCTGAAATGAATCTTCCAATCGAACTCTCAAACTCTCATATGAATGACACCTACTACTCATATCCAAATAATAAAACTGATCTTTTTGAAGAAAGGTCCACAAATAAGGGAGCTTATGAAGGACCGAGGCTTTGAAGAAACTTTAACTGAGGTCGTAAAAGCTGTATGGACGTCTTTCAAAATAGTCGTAACTGAATTTCTTGGTAATAGAAAAGCTGAGAACTCTGCAGAACTATGTAGTTTCAGAACTCCTTCAAAATTATAAAGCTCTGGGATGTAACATGTCCCTAAAAGTACATTTCCTAGGCTCACACTTGGACTTTTTCACCGAAAATCTCGGTGCTGTGAGTGACGAACATGGTGAGCCATTCCGCCAAGATATCCTAACAATGGAAAAACGTTATTCAGGAAAGTGGAATTCAAATATGTTTGCATACTATTGCCGGACATTAAAAAGAGATGCTCCTCAAGCAAAATAAAGAATAAAAACGACATTTTGACTTTTTAAATTATTATAATTAGATTAATGAATAAAACATTCAATAAATAAGTCATTTATCGTTTTAATTGTTTATTACAAAAAAAAACCTTGCTCGTTACAAAAAAATGCTATGCAGATTTGAAATCAGAACACAATATTGAAATGGAAAAGTATGTGTCATGAAAATGAAAAGAGAAGCTAGGCACATAGGAAGCAATAATTATTATTCCAAAAAAGTAATTATTATCGAAAAAATAATAATTTTTTATTAATTTTTCTTGTTGTTTTTCATTTGTAATTATTATATAATTATTATTTTTGCTCGAAATAAATTTGTAATAATTATATATTTTAATTATTACGTTTTTTTGTAATTAATATTTATTATTTAATTATTGTAATTATTATTTCCAACCTCTGGATAGTGTGAACGTAATTTTACATTATCTTCTCATATAATAAAAGAAGACCGTGTCCGATAATTTTGAGCCATTCTGTATTTGCCACTTTGAAATAAGTAGTAAATCTTGTTCCGATTTCACTGTTCCTATGGGAGGTATATGAAATAGTGAGCCGATTTCAACCAAAGTATTTTATATGGAGTAGGTATTCATACATGTTTTGGCGGCAGATATCTGTGATAACTTCGAAAATCGGTAAAAATACACTTAGAAATAAAAAAGTTTTTCTAACAAAAACTTACTAATAATTTATTATTTATTAATAAAGTATTCTAAGTATTATCAAATATTTCAGAATAATGTGAAAATCGTTTATAGCGGCATCGGATACAACCTCATATCGGCTATTACGTCCGATTTTATGCAGTTGTTTGCGCCGCCTAATCAAACAATGTTAAAAAGTATCGCTTACAACGTTATCGGTTAGTACGACATATCGCTTATAGCGTCCATATATTGTGGTCCCTGGAACAAATTATATCGGATACAAAGGCGACTGCCATTCAAATTTTTGCCGTTTTTTTTATGAATTGTTGAATTATTCCCACTGTTCTTCCTTCTGAGATCTGTAATGGACGGTACATCTTCGGATGTGGACATCCGAAGACGTACCGTTGGACGTGGGGACGGAGCCTAGGGTTGCCATACTGACCGTGAAGCCCGGGCAGTGCCATCTGGCGGAGAAAAAGGTCTATAACGAGCTAAGCTGCGGCCTCATATTGCTGTAGCTCAATTCGGGAGACGTGGGCGGGATTTACGTTGCTCGTTCCCCCTATCCTTTACGTATTAATAAAAATGCATAGTCCTGGGGAAGACAACACAAACATGGAAAGCAAAAATGGAGAATAAAAAAAATGTGGCGATAATGATGGAATGATTGGCGGACGCTCAGTTGCCCTTGCCTTCGGGGCAACCGGTAGCTCAGTGCGTAGAGGCACCAGTCTCATGTCTCACTACCGGCGTTTCGGGTTTCGAATACCGTCCACAGCGACATTCGTGGCCATGGATGTTTGTGTTATCTTCCCCCTGTGGTGTGTGGCGCAATAATAAGCCACAACATACTTCGACTTGTCGCAGGTAGGCGGCTAATGATGGAGCAGGAGGTGCATGCTGGCAACTGCATTCTCCGAAACTTGTTTTTGCCAATGAAATGTTAACTAGGCCACATGGAACAGTTAACACGCATTATGGGGTTAGGGCAATTGAGTAGGTGCTGCCATCGATCTGGCGGTGGAAGCAGCATTGCCAGACCAGAATATGGTTCATTACAGATCATTCGCTCGTTGAAATAAATCTGGTCTGTTCCAAAGCGAATTTCCACTTGTGTTGTGCTATTGTATGTTCTTAAACCAACCTCAATTTTTGTTGTTGTGTATGGCCGAATTTTTGAATAATAATGTCACGGAGACAGTTTTCAATCAAAAAAAAGCACACATATTGTGGTGCTTAGCAGCGGGAGAAAAAAATCAAGAAATAGCAAAAGATCTTGGGGTAAGTCACTCCAAAATTACCTTGATTAACAAGAAACGTGAGACAATTGAGAAGTTGTTCAATCAGGGATGTTCGAGCCAAAAAAGGGCTAGACCCAGCAATCATTCAAGTATCGAGAACGCCCTCCTAAAATATTCCCATAAGCAGGCCACTATTGCAAAGTAAAGCTAAAGCCTTTGCTCAGGTGATGGGGAAGGATGTTGTGATATTCAGCGCATGGGTACAACGCTTTAGAAATCGTCAAAACATTGTGTTTCGGAAAATTTACGGCGAATCCCAAAGCGCGAACCAAGTGATAGAACCGTTTTTCCCGAAATCATAAAAGGAAATGAAGACGACGCAATCTTCAATGCAGACGAGACGAGTTTATTTTACAAATTAACTCCTGATCGAACCATGCATTTTATAGGTGAAACGTGCAGCACCAATCCAAGGAGAGGATCACAGTTATGGTTGCTGTAAACATGAGTGGAACAGCTAAACGGCGACATTTGGTCATTGGCAAATATGCAAGATATCGTTGTTTTAAGAATGTTAGTAGCTCACCCGTGCTTTACAAAAACAATAAAAATTCTAGATGACGAGAGAATTATTTACAGCCTGGATAACGGACGGGGACAAAGAACTAAAAAACAAAAACAAAAAAAATTGTACTGTTCGTTGACAATTGTACCGCACACGATAACATTTCTTTAAAAGCAATCAAGTTAGTTGTCCTTCCTCAAACAACAACAAACTTTTACATTTTTTAATTGAAAAAAAAAATTGCAGCTTATGAAGCATGCACGCCAACCTCAAAAATCAATTAAAGACTATTTCCAAAAAAAATTATTTTTTTGTGTTATGTGTATATTTTTGTTTTGTTTTATTTCTTTCAATTAAATTTGTGATATTTGAATTACATATGTACCGAATGTAGTCCGGATGGCGCAACGGTTAGCACGTTCGCCTTCCACGCACTGGGCCCCGGTTCGATTCCGGGGATTTACGTGTCGGACTATGAGCCCGCTCGGCTGTTAAATGAGTACCCATTATGGGGTAAATAACTCGGTTGAGCGTGTTGCTGATCACATACCTCTGCACAAAAAAACCGTCACGATCTAGAAAATGAGATGATGCTAACTCATCTCGAGGCCGTAGTTCAAATTGGACTGTTGCGCCAGTTATTTATTTTATTTTATGTACCGAATGCGTTAATTTTATTTTGTGATATTTTTACTTATGTGCTGATTCCCTGTCGTTATTTACATTTATATACATATGAAGTTGTTTCACTTCGTTTCAAGTTAATATCGGGTACAACGTCTATCGGTTAGAACGGCGATTTCATGATGGTCCCCTCAAGGACGCTATAAGCGGTTTCCACGTATTTGATATAGCACTCCAATTTCAGTCAAATTCGGGAACGTGGTTTGGCAATAGATACGAATAAATAATATGAAATTTGGTAAGGATATCTTTAGAAACAAAAAAGTTTTTGCTAACAAAAACAGACTTTTGGGCCGGTCGTTTCTATGGCAGCTATGTGTATATATACCATATACACCACGAAAGAAGGCTTTGTAAAAAATTTCAGCTCGATAGCTTTAAAAATGACAGACTGCATTGAACCAGACAGACTGACCAATAATATATAGTTTATATTGGTCGGAGATGCTTCGTTCTGTACTACTATACTACTTTGCCTTAACCCCTAGTAGCGTATAGCGCGTCAACCACTCCTGCGCACTACCACACTCTGTTCTGAGCAATGGGGCGCAACTCCCCAAACGACTTAACCAGCGCCTTACACTTTTTTGCCATGGATCGATGCCATGTGATTTTAGGACACTCTCTTTTGGTCGGCATTGGTTGGAAATGTGGTCCCATTTCAAAGTATGTAAATCAATGTATTTATCACCCTTCCGCAATGTGTGACCTATTCACTGCCATTTTCGCCTGCGTGTCAATTCGTCGATTGGCATCTGACCCGTACGCCGTAGCTTTTCATTTGATATTGTTTCGGGCCAGACAATTTCAAAGGCCGCCACACATGATCGCGCAGAACCACAACCGAACTTCTAGTTAGGACACTAAGCGACATAAATGGACGCCACCTTGCAAAATATGATAGAGAGATGCCGTTTAGTACGAATGTTGGTGGGGCCCATACTTTCATTTCAAGAGATGGAGCCACCTTGAACCCCGCGGCAGAGCGGCTGTGCAGGCGAAAAACCGGAAAATTTGTGCCCTTTTTTGAATATTCTCCTCATAACATCTAAACGGTGTCTCAGACCAAAAAACTTAGTAGGATTTAAATTAAAGAACGTCAAATTCTACATCCAATGCATTGGTCAAAGCTGAAATTCGGTTTAGCAGTATAGTCGAACCCGATAGTCGAAAAACGTCACCTTTTGAGGTTTTGAAGTAAAATCACACTATATCGCTTTTCAAGCTCACATACTATATCTCTGAAACCGATGCTACAAATAGAAAAACCCATTAGACAAAAGTTGAAGTATTTCTATTTCAAGTTTAACTAGCACAATACTTTTCAATCGGCCCGTTTTTAGTGCAGTTGTGAAATGGTTTTTAGCAAAACTTTTATAAACAAGGTTAAAATATCTACGAATTGAGGCTAAACCAAAACTTTTAGCTGTTATATTTATCGAGATAGAGCTATTAAGGCTAAAAAATCATTTCTGCATTTTCGCTCACAACTACACTAAAAACGGGCCGATTTGAAAAGTATTGTGCTAATTAAACTTGAAATAGAAATATCCCCAGCTTTTGACTAATGAGTTTTGCCATTTGTAGCATCGGTTTCAGAGATATGTGAGCTTGAAAAGCGAAATAGTGTGATTTTCCTCCAAAGCCTCGAAAGGTGACGTTTTTCAACTATCGGTTTTGACTATACTGCTAAACCGAATTCCAGCTTTGAGCAATGCATTGGGTGTAGAATTGACCTTCTTTAATTCAAATCCTATTAAGTTTTTCGATCCGAGGCACCGTTTACGAAGTATGAGGAGAATATTAAAAAAGCGTTCAAATTTTTCGGTTTTCGCCTGCACTGCCGCACTGCCGCGGGGTCGAAGATGGCTCCATCTCTTAAAATGTATGTATGTAAAATATGTAACGGCATTTCCTATCATATTTTGCAAGGTCAAATCGCTTACCGTCCCAACTATTCCATCGAATCATCAAATATCATAGAATAGTGAATGAGGATATTTTTCTTTCTATTGAGTTTGACGTGGTTCGAGGCATGCTCGCGACCAAAATGCTTGCCGTGTATGTCAACCTTTAGAGCTCGACGAAGAAATGAGTTGACGAAAACTTGCAGCTTTCTGGAAACTCTCTCGGAAACTTTTCATGTATTTCAGGGAGCGAAACAGGCCCAGCTTGGTCATGATGCTGGGAAAACTGTTCTACCAGATTTTGGACAGCATGCCGTATGTGCATTTAGCCTGGTTGATACAACGAGCGATGTCCTGCTCCGTACCACCATTTTCAGCAACAATGCTAGACAATGGTAGACGGAGTTGTCCATCTTCTTTACAGGCCGCCCATTAATATTGATGGAAATAGGTGTTGGATTTCTTTTTCGCAACGGTGGGTTAAAAACCTTGGTCTTGTTGGCATTAATCTCTCTCTTCTCAGGCATTAATCTTTAGCCCTGAGAAGAGAGAGAAAGAACACCCGCCCGATCCACATATTCCAATCACTTCCAATATCACTTGGGCCAACGTGTCAAACTCACAATGGCCTTGAACATATGGTCGCCGCGCGAAACGAACGATTGTGTATAAAAATTATTTTAAAGTGAATAAAAACAATAGTTGTGAATGATAGTGATAATAAAACAATCGATAAGAACTAGTTTCACTCATCACATAAGACAGTGAAGTGTCATTAACAATTTAAATGAAGTGCTTTGTGAGTGATTGGAAAAGCGTGTACACGCGAAAATTCAAAGGAATATCGTTCTTCAGGTAAGAAAATAAGGTTGCGTATGCGCATTAGGATGCAGTATATATGGCCCGCTATCAGTTTCATTCAGAATTTCAATAAAACCAGCGAAATTCTGAATATGTAAACATTGTGGGCCAACCTGTCAAATGAATATCGAAAACCGGTTTGGCCGTCCATAGGCGTAGGAAAAAGGGGAGACAATTTTTTTTTGTTTTTGTTTTTAAAGGTTTCCGAAAAATTGAATTTTGAATGCGCAATGGCTAAAGGTGGCGACACATGAACGAGCACAACCACGACCGAACTTACATCGAACCATCAATTTCATAGAACGTGCTGAAAAAAAATTCCTTCTTTTTCCACCGTTCTATGAGATTGATGGTTCGGTGGAAGTTGGGTCGTGGTTGTGTGTGTTCATGTGTGGCGACCTTAAGAAAGAAAGAATTTTACATACGGCAGAGATTCCATTAAGGTTGAGCGCATGTTGTTCGCGCTCGCGTGCCGCGTTCGCGTATTTTATGTCAAACGGATTGAATCTTTGCTAAAATGATGCTGTGTACGTACACCATAAAAGGCGCTGCAAACTTCACCATGAACGTGAAAATGAAGAAATATTTTCTTGGAAAATATCCATGAAAACTATGGGGGGATTCACGTTCGCTGTTGCAAATCGTAAAAGCGTCGTAAATCGTAGACTAGTTCACAATTTCACTTATTTTGCGAACCTACTGTAAGCTCCCCGATGATTCATCGGTTGGTATTTTTTATAAGACGATGTGAAACAAGAGTTCAGTTATTCACTTTAATATTAACGGGTGGTAAAAACATGTGGGAAACGGTAAATAATTAAGTGCATGCCCAACATACTTATCGTCAGCTCTAAATTTAAGTATTGAACGCATTTGGTATTTGTCGTTTATAAATTTTCTAAATCAATTTTATATGCTGCCCCCAATATAATTTTTCAACATTTCAACGACGCCAATTGCAGAAAGCAATCCGTTCCCTTTATACTTCCCCCTATAAATACTAATGGGCCACTTGAGTAAAATTGCTTCAACTCTCTCTTCCTTATTTTCTATCTTCCTTAGTGTATTATATACATATTTTCTGCTTGTCGTTGTTATTAAATTGGATTGATAAACACATTACACAATTTTTTCATATTAATAATCACAATTAATGTGTTTGCAAAACTATCAATTTCAAATTTCGCGCCAAGCCCCCAATAAAATTGTACATATTTTAAGTTCAACGACGTCAATGGTACATTCCAGGCCATTCCCTTCGCACTTCGCCTTATTCCAAAATTACTTCAATTCTCTCGGCAAATTTCCCTTCCTTCTTTCTCTCTCTTCATAGCTTTAGCCCAACCTTGCTTGCCTCTCTCTCGAGATCTAACGCCATTGCGGACAGATTCATGATTTTGTGGGAGAGTAGGCATATGACGTCAGCGTAGTCAAGATGTTGTCGATAAGATGTTAAAGTCCATTGAATTCCTCTGTCTAGTCCGGATAGGGCTGCATGCAACACATCGCCGATCACTATGAGGAATAGGATCGGTGAGAGGATGGACCCCTGCCGAACTCCACTGCGAATCTCACTGCAGAACGCGACATTTCTTCGCCAGATGGCACGGCCCCACTTTCACATTATGGCTTTACTTCACGTATTTCCCCTTCAAGTAGCTGTGCTTATCTCTGCAGCGCCCCCATCTTTCCTTAGAGTAGTTTTTCCTTTTAATTCAGTTTAATAAGGCAGTCCTGACCTGTGTTCGTCTTTTGTAGTTTAGCCACGTATTTAAGGCCTCCATAAAGGCTTCGAATTGCCGGCATTAGGAGCCTCCTCGGTGACCGGACGAAGCGCGAAGGAGCTCTGGGCCCTATCATGTGATTTGATTCGATTCAAATTGCTTTCGAATGGATGAAAATGGTACCATGTAACTCGAAATTGAATTTCCCAACTTCAACAAATCATTGAATATTCGCTTCGAATGAAAAGTTTCGTACCGAATACTCGGTGATTATTGACATCGAGAAACTCGTTTTCGAGCTACATCAACGCCATCTAGATAGACAGGCCTGCGCTCAGCTGATCGTTACGTCATTATTTCCTTCGCCAAGGCCATGCCAAGGCAGTGACTGCACACGACGATGTTCCCGGCACGACATATGTTTACAATTGGAATTGCGCCAGACGGCATTTTAGTCCTCTAAAAACACACTTTCTGGACACTTGCACCAATTTGGTCGAAGCCGCAGCCCCGGGGATCAGTCGCAGAGCACCGTGGAACAGTTCACACTTGACAAAATACATCTTTTGACCGCACGACACACTTTCATCGCGCACGTGTTTGTTTTCCCGGATCACTAGATGAAATTTTACTAACAAATAAACACTGAACGCGGAAAACGAAAACTAAACACGGAACGTACAAATACCGGGGACTCGCCGCCATCAGTCGCCGACCACTGGATTGTGGATACGATGGTGTCATCAAAGGAAATAATTGCGTCAAAACCAGCTGAGCGCAGGCCTGTCTATATAGATGGCGCTGGCTACATGGTACCATTTTTATCCTTTAGAAAGCAATTGGATTCGAATCGAATTACATGATAAGGCCCCTGGATAACTTTTTGTTTGCCAGGACTATTCTTTTAAACTTAAAAATTTTTCTTTACACAGTATTGCATTTTTGTTTATGTGCTCAGCAGCTTACAGAGTTTATGAGTGAATTACGGCAAGGAATGCAGTGTTGCGCCTGTGCTGGTCTCAGGATTATCTGTAACCTGTTGACCATCTGAATAATGGGGAAATGTAGTAATTTTTCCCTTCTACAATTGTTGCCGGCTGACTTCGGTGCCTAGTTCGCTTTTGTTTTTAGCGTTTTGTAGTAACAACAATATCTCACGAACGTGAGAAAGCGATGCGTCGTGATAGGAGGTCCCCATAGAGGGGAAATCAAGGTTAAAAAGACACCTGGCGCAGTGAAGCCAGAGGAACTGATTTTTGATACGGGCTAATTCGGGATCATTTATGAGTTTATGTATAATTATGACATGGGTGGTATACTTAACTGCAGTTGTTAGTACCAGGTGCGGCTGCAGAATTTTGTATTTCCATATTTGCGGAGATATTTGCAGATGATGAAACTTTTTAACTGTTCGATTGATTTTACAATATGAATTTATCCAGTTTCATTTTAAGTTTCATCAACTAAATGCCTTTCGTGTAGATAGATCTTTGCTTATTACTTTTTGCTCAGTTCTTAGCTGCCTTTCGAGCAGTGCACATCTCGTGTACTGCGTCAGATAGACGGTGACGAGTTTGTACGGTGTGGTGCGGTAAATCCCAGACGGAATATAATTCCTGTGTGTTTGCCTGGTCGTCGGGCTCACACAATTCCAGGAATCATGGCGATGTTTACGACGGAAGGTGAAACGGAGATTCCCGTAGCGGATTTTCCCGGAGCAGATTCCGTGAAGCGAAGGAGGCACGGATCGCCTTACAGCGAAAGTGACGATATTGCGGGTGAAGGCGGAAAAACCATCGGTGATTTTCTCCGGAAGGAGAATTTGCGACTGAATGAGGAGCTGACGGAACAACGCAGGCTCGTGAAGCAGCTGCAGATGGAGATCGAGAAAATGAAAAATGTGACGAGCATGATTATGATTGCGCAGCGAAACGAGTTCGAGGAGATTGAGTCAAAACAAGCGAAGTCGAATGCTTGGATCACTCCAAGCGAAGGGCGGCGGGTCGCCCGGGCGAATACAGGAAGTACAGTGAAGCCTGTGAGGGATCAACCGAAATCATCGAATCGGTTTGCTATGCTGGAAGCGATTATGGACGACGAGGAAGTCGTTGCGACGAGCGATTCAACTCCACAAGAAGATGAGGATTCAACGGTTAACGAGTTCAATTTCGTGAAAAGGAAGCCGAAAGCGAAGCGGTGCAAGGCAGTTGAAGCGGTCAAGGTAAGTGCTCCTGTTGTCCTAGTCGATTCTGCCCCTACGACCTCCCCAAAAGCTGTGCCGAAAAGGGAAAGAATTCCGCCGATCCACGGATACGGAATCAATATTCCCAAGTTCATCTCTGACCTGAGGTCAAGGAACATTAAGATAAACATTAAAAACAAATGTTCGGACAAGTGAGAACATTAAGGACCACCAAACTGTTTTTGGTTTAATGGGTGAGCGGAAGATTGCCGCTTCCACTGCAACCCCTCCTAGTCTAAGAGCAAAAGCTCTTATTATTGGTGGATTGCACAATGAGTGCACACCTGAAATTCTATTCGAGGAAATCAAAAGCGATTATCCTCATATAAAAATTCGCTCGGTAGGAAACTTCCTATCGCAAAATGACAAGTTGCAAAAGAGGAGCAACCCTGAGTCGACGGTCAAGTCAACCTCTGGCCTGTTTATAGCCACTTTTGAGCCAGAACAGGAGCTGGCAGAGGTCCGCAAAATTAATTATCTCTATTCCCAACGCATTAGATGGGAGAAAATTAGAAATAAGCAGAAGATACAGTGCTTTAACTGTCAAAATTTCTGGCATGTTGCCGTCAACTGTACGATTCCGCATCGTTGTGTTCGATGCAAGAATAAGGATGCGAAAGGTCAATGTATGGTTTCTTCAACGGAACCAGCACAATGTTGCAATTGTGGCCAAGTAGGCCACCCGGCCAACTTTAAGGGATGTCCAGCCTACATTGATCTGGTGGCGAGGGCACAAGCTAACAAAAATAAGAAAGTCGTTAATGTTGCTAAGACAAAAGCGAAAGTAACAAGCGTCAGCAGCAAGTTAAGAATCCCCGGTGTTTCCTTTGCACAGGCGGCTAAGGAGAGTAATTCCGCTCCAAAGCATACTCCAAGCGACCTTAATATGGAATTGTTCACCAAATTTATGATCGACACTCAGAGAGCGTCATCTTTGGAGGAAAAGCAGTTTGCTATTTTTAAACTTGTACTAAACTTATGCAAGTAAATATAGCAACTTTTAACGCTGCATCCTTGATCTCGCATGCTCAAAGAGCCTCTGCCCAGCTCTTAATAGACCAAATTGGCTCGGATTTCTTCCCAATATGTGAAACCAAACTAAGAGCCGTACATATTGTAAAATTCCGTAATTATAAAGTTTTAAGGAACGATGCAAATACGGGAACTGCTCTGCTCGTGAGAGAGAACATTCAGTTTACCTGAGTTTAGCCACCGCTCTGCAACAGCAGCTACTTGCAGAACTTCGGACAATATGAAGATATTACTGGTATCTTTCTATATTCGCGGCTCTCCAAAAGCTGAAGCGCTGAAGTCAGATTTAGACAAGTTGCTAACGATTCAACCTCCTTTTACGAATGTCGTCATTGGGGGTGATTTCAACGCGAGGCATCCAGATTGGGGTGATAGCAAGACCAACCGAAATGGCAAGCATCTTAGGGAATGGTTAGAGGAGTCACCTTCTAATCCTAATTCCATCATCTCTCCGCTTACTCCCACGAGACCTGCCAGCTCTTCCACTTTGGACTTCTTCCTTGTTTCGCATGATCTGAGGGATCTGTTGACTGGCTATAACTGCAAAACTGTTGTTGGAATGTCAGACCACTTTGCTGTAAAATTGGACCTAAATTTCAACCAGAGTGCACAGCTCTCAGAGGCAACTCCGGTTCTGGTAAGAAGCTTTTCAAGGACTGATTGGAGCTTGTTTTCCACTGATCTCGGTAATTCCGTCAGAGGCATACAAGTTGCCTCTGACAGGAATCTCTCCCAACCGGAAATTGATGTAGTAATCTCAAATTTGAACTCGAAAATCGATGAAACAACCGCGATGCACTCCTACCTCTCCCAACTCGGGAAATTTAGAAACAACGCACTCCCTCCTGATATTGTTAAGCATCTCAAGACCAGGCAGCTATGGCGCAAGATGCTTAAAAGGATTTACCATTCCGAAGGAAACAAAACATCGCGACCATATAAATCACTTGTTTCACAAATCAATTGCTTGAGCAAATTAATTCAGGAAATGGTCGCTAATTTCCGAAATAAGCAGTTAGTATAAAGACTAGCGAATATCAGACCAGGAGCTGATGCTTTTCGAGAGGTTAAAGTCATTTCCGGTCAATTAGCCAGGAAGGACACTCCGCTTAAAGCAAATGGGATCCTTATCCACGATAATAAAGAAAAGGCAAAGCTGTTTGCGGAGGGCTTCAGAAAGCAATTGAATTGTAGAAACACTGAAACACCAGCGTCACTTTTGGAATTGGTTGATGACAAGATCAGGAGATTTGCAATTGAGAATTCCTCTCCAATTACTTCCTTCTCGGAAGAAAATCCTGCCAATAAACCGGTAGATCTATCTAACTTTCTTAGAATGCCTCAACTGAAGAACATCATTTCGACGTTAAATAATAAGAAGTCTTGTGGAGTTGACGGAATTTCAAACTTCATGATCCGAAAGTTTCCAGTCAGCGTGTTGAATGTTATTCTAATAATATTCAACAACGCCGTTAACATTGGTTATTTCCCGGAATGTTGGAAGGTTGCAAAAATCATACCAATACACAAAAAGGGCGACTCGCATGATCCGGCCAATTTCCGACCAGTTTCCCTACTGCCGAATCTTGGTAAATTGTTTGAAAAGTTCTGGATCTCAAAGATCCGGAGCTTCTCGGACAATAACGAGATCCTGCCGTGTCATCAATTTGGCTTCAGAGCACATCATAGCACACAACATGCTACGTCCTATTTACTTCACTCTATTGTGAAATCACTTAATGAGAGGAATTGTCCAACAGTTGTATGCGCTCTAGATCTAGAAAAAGCATTCGACTCTGTTTGGATGAATGGGCTTATTTACAAGCTCATCAATAATAACTTTCCGCCCAATATGGTGAAAATAGCCATTAGCTTCTTCCAGAACAGGAAGTACTTCGTTAGTATTAACAACTCTTACTCCGAATTATATGAGATTTCCTCAGGTGTTCCACAGGGTTCTGTTTCGGGCCCAGTTCTTTATAATATTGTCACTGCAGATATTCCGGTACCGCAGGATCCATCTCCAGTGAAGATAATTCAGTATGCTGATGACACTCTCGTTCATGCGTCAAGGTTGGATCCTATAAGAGAAGGTAGAGAAATTAACGATTACCTTTCCACGTTATCTTCTTACTATAAGAAATGGGGTATCAAGATAAACGGTTCAAAGACACAAGTGACGGTATTTAGAAACCCCTCTAAATACGCTTTTTCCCAGTCCATTCGAGCAGGATCAAAGAAGGTCAGAATCAAAATTGGCTGTTCGGAGATAGCGCCGTCACCTACACTGGAGTACCTGGGTGTTCTCTTTCACGAGCATGTCAAGTTTAACCCACATGTTAAACGTACAATTAAAAAAACCATGATTGCTCTTAGATGCATTTACGGCCTCTTAAGGCGATCGGTGGGTCTTTCCAGTAGGGTTAAAGTTATCCTGTATAAGATTTTAATCAGACCCATCATCACATATGCAGCGCCAACGTGGCTAGCTTGCTCTAAGACTGCCATAAAACAGGCTGAGAAGCTTGAACGAAGAATTCTTCGATATTGTATGGGGAATTACTGTGACTGGAGGAGGAAAAGGTATGTCAGAAACAGCGTGCTGTACTGTAATACCAAAATGACTCCTCTTTATGAAAGCTAAAGATCATAGTAATCCTAGGATCAGTAATATGTGTGAGGTGGATACCCATCGAATAGATAGATACATTCAGCCTGCAGCAATTTCGAATGAAGCTCACGATGAGTTCTTTGAAGGGCTGTATGCATATAGCGGTCGAGCAACTCAAATGAGGAGCTAAGAATCAGCGGAGATAGGAGCCTTCCTTGGTCTTTTTTTTTTCTCTTACTTTCTTTCTTTTTTCTTTCTTTTTTCCTTCTTTCTTTTCAGTTCTGTTTTATCCTTTTCATTTCAGTTTTCTTTGATACTCTTTTCAGTTTATTTAGTTTCGATTACTTTTAATTGTAAATATGTATATATTGAATTTAAAGTAAGATTAAGATAAGGTTAAATTAAGTTAGTCAAGCAGATTAAGTTAGTTTGTAAGATAAAAAATTATAGCTGAGAAACGGCCGGATGCAAGCCGTATATAGAGCTTGGAAATCAAGCACAGATGTAAGATTTTTATATATATATATATAATTAATATATGATCTGATCCTCTATTATAAGGAGTAGCCATACCATAGCGCGTAAGTTCTGTAAATAGGCAGGCCAAATATATATAGCCGCCTCCAACAAATTAACATTGTTAAATTTATGTAGCATTAGATAAATATATATGTAAGATGGAATGTCATTCAAATTTATATCGAACTAAATTATTTGAATCTGAATCTTACTTTTTGCTGTTGTATTACTGTAACCTTTCGACTGTACTGTGGGTCTTCCTGAAACTGCGCTGGAAGCTATTTCTCACTAATTTTCATAAATTAGACAAGTTTAGCTCAACTAGCTTTTTCCGTTATAAATTAATTGAGTTCACAAAATTTTCCGGTTATATAGCTGTAATTCTGGAACTGACTCATCGATGTTGCTGAAATTAAATAGGAACCCAGTCTTGACGATTGCCCACAAATTAGAAAAGTTTCACTCAACTAGCTTCTTGCGTTATAGAGTTATTTCGCTTAAAACATTTTGCCGTTATATGGCTGTAACTTTTGAACCGTTTGATAGATTTTTCTGAAATTTGATAGGAGTTGAGTGCTTCTTAATATCCACCAACTGGGTAGGTTTCGCCGAGCTAGCTTCTTCCGTTATGTAGTTATTTTGTTTATAAAATTATGCCGTTATATAGCTGTAACTTTTTAACCGCTTGATGGATTTTTGCTGAAACTCAATAATAGGCTAGTTCTTATCGACGTCTACTTACTGGGTAAGTTTGGTTTAGCTAGTCTCTTCTGTTATGAAGTTATTAGGCTCAGATACTTTTGCCGTTATATAGCTGTAACTTTTTAACCGCTTTATCGATAGTGCTGGATTTCAATAGCAGCCGGCTCCCCACTGACATCTATCAACTGGAAAAGTTTCACCTCGCTTATGACTTCCGTTCGACTGTTATCGTGTCCACAACATTTTGCGGATATATATATGTATATATTTAAAGGACACTAAAAAAATCTAATGATGCCAATCGATTCCTGGGGTCATGAAACGCAAAGAAAACCAACTCCGGAGTCGAAACTCGTTATTGAAGGAGGGTCGAATAACTGATTTTTTCTTCAAAAATCAGTTTAAAATAGCATTTGGGGTATTATGAGAAAGGTACCACTGACTAAGTAGGCGAGGTGGATGTTCTTTTGGCCTGATACCCATTTTCAATACCAACCAACTAGATCATATTGTCAACATGTGACCAAAATTTCAAGGCTCTAGCTTCATTCTATTGAAAGTTATCGTGCGAATGGGCAGACAGACAGACAGACGGACAGACAGACAGACATGGCTAAATCGAATCAGGAGGTGACCCCGATCATTTATAAATACGAGTATGTACATTACATTGTTGTACCTCCGGAGCCTCCTTTAAGGTGTTACATATTTTCGTCGTGACAAAAACAATATACCCTATACTTACAAAGTCTAGGGTATAAAAGAGTCGTTTGGTTATTCAAACTCTCGAAGGCTTTTGGTATTGGATTCCACGAACATCGGTTTAAAAAAAAAGGAAAAAATTATCATTTGAATGATATTTGATTTAATATTTGAGCGTACTCGTATTTTGACTATTCTATGAAAAAAATGTTTTCATCGAAGTCTCTCTAATATCAAAGCCCGAAATTGCTTCGAGTTAAAAAATGACTAAATTATTAACAATGATATATTTGCTACGTGTGACCACCGCCATCTTTACTAACAGGCCGGAGTGTCAAAGCAATTACGTCATGACAAGCAGTGAACCATATGTAAACAAAGTGAAGAACGCGTGCGGCTGACCTCATGAAATTTCACGATTTTCGTTCGTAAAAGTGATTTTAGTGTCGCGATTTTAAGTGCAATTGAAAGTAGTGCTTGTCAGTGACATGTGAAAGTGAAAAAACGCAAGGTGCCGTGAACTAACGACCAAAATGAACTACTCGAAAGTGCGCGGTCCATAAGTGTGGTTATGGAAAGTGCAAAGTGGTTGTCAAATGACAACATTTTAGATAATTTCCGGACTTTTCATCGGAATTCATAGGGTAAGTATACGTTTTTTTCTTGTGCTAATATTTTAGTAGAGTGAAGCGCCCGGAAAGGTGGATCTTGACCACGATGTTAACGAACCAGACGAACGTTTCACAGCTAGGCATCTGGTCCTGTTAGCTGCAGTGAAACTTTCGTCTGGCTCGTCAACATCGTGTTCAAGACCCGCATTTTCGGGCGCATCAATCCACTAAAACATTAGCACCAAAAAAAAACCCTATACTTACCCTATGAATTCCGATGAAAAGTCCGCACATTAGGATCCGTTCCAGGGTAGTGCTGCATCATTCAGATTAGCCAAATTGCCGGCAAACTAACGAAAAATGCGAAATTTCCCGTGTTGCACTTTCATAACCTCGCACTTTTCAACAGCCCATTTTGCTCGGTATTTCACGGCACTTCACGTTCTTAGGGTTTTGTAGTAAAAACAAAACTCTTATGAAATCGGTCAAATATCTGTCTGTCCGCCTGTCCATGGAATATCTCACGAACGACTGAAGCTACATACATGAAATTTTGTAGGAATGTGTGGAATTACTATAATTCGCCGGAGAAAGCGAATCATCGTAATAGGTCAACTTTAAGGGGAGGTCCCCATAGAGGGGAAGTGAAGGTCGAAATTTTTTTTTTTCGTTTGGTACAGGCAAGTGGGGTATCATAAGAAAGGTACCGTCGGGTACATTCCATTTTTGGAATTTTTTTCAAATTTTAAGAAACGAGAAAAGAGGGAGAGGGGAAAATATGTGATCCGAGTTTGCCCCCCCCCCCTCCCTTGCATTTCGAGACCGTTATACTTAGAAATATGAAAATTCACAGAAAAGCGGCATTTTACTAGCGTAGAAAAACCAAATTAATAGAATTTTGAAATTTAATCAGAAAAGGTTAATAATAGTAGATTGCAGTTAGCACACCCCTGTACCCGCTAAGCGCACCCTAGGTCAAAAATATTGATGGCAAATGATAACCAACATCATAGGCAATACTATCTGTAAGTTTCATTACAATCACATAATATTTAATAATAGTACATTCATTCAAATTTTGATATTTTGGCACCATCCATACAAAAAATGCACATAACCGGCCTCTGCTACGTACTATGAGTACTGCATACTTGAATATTGTTTGTTGTTTTCCATAAAGTGAATTGGAGTTAACCATTTCTGAAAGGGTAAAGATTGGTGGGATGGGAGTAGGAGCGGAGAGAAGTGGAGGGGGGAGGTAGGAAATGAAGATTAATATGTATTTCTTTTTCATCTGGTATAGGCAAGTGGGGTATCATGAGAAAGGTACTACCGAGTACATTCCATTTTTTGCGTCTTCATCAAATTTGAAGAAAGGGGAAAATATGAGATCATAATTTGTCCCACCCCCTTACCATTGTAACAGTGTAACGGTCTCGACACTTAGAAATTTGAAAACATACTGGAAGGTGGCTTTCAACTAGCACAGCAAACGAAGAAATTATGGAATTTTGAAATCTTCTCAAAATAGGTTAATAATAGTATATTTCTATAGTTTTAGTTAGCACACTCCTGCATTTCTCAAACTCCTCCGAGGTTGAAAATATTGATGGCCAACGATAATCAACACCATGTGCAATAATGTCTCCAAGTGTCGTAATAATCACGTAATATTGAATAGTAGTACATTCATTTAGATTTGGCCATTTTGATATCATAAATACAAAAAATGCACATAACAGGTTACTACATACTAGTACTACGAGTACAACATACTTGCATATTGTTTTACGTAGAGCGAATTGGAGTTAACCATTTTCAAAAGGGTAAAGATTGCTGGGAGATGAAGGAGGTATGCTGGTCGCTGACTCTACTTTCTATAATTATTCAAACAATTTATTTTCAATATTTATTACGCAAGCTTGCAATTTGCAATACCGTCTTATCATGAATGGTTAAGCATCTCCAAGAGTAGGACAGTTCATCTCCTATTGGCATGGGACACTACAAAACCCTCGGATTGCGGGCGTAGCCCTCTATTTTCCGGTTTCATTTTTTTTTTCACATCCACACGACACTGATAACCATACTACTTTTATTTTCACTTGAAATCGCGACACTAAACTCACTTTTACGCACGAAAATCGCGGAATTTCACCGGGCGACCGCACGCGTTTACATATGGTAGACTGCTTGTCATGTCGTTGGTACTTTGACAATCAGCTGACACTGCGGCCTATTAGTAAAGATAGGGGTGGCGTGACGTAGCAAATACAATAGATTTCCAGCTATCCGACCCTCGATTAACCGAGCTTCGCATTATCCGAGTAGCCATAGACCAGACATTTTTGGGGGAATTTCCATTTATCACAAAATTTTCTGTCGGGATGGCAGCATTGTTTCAGCTACCTTGCGGTCGCGCATTTTTGTGTAGTTTTCTATTGGTATCTATAATGTATGTAAAATAGAATTTGAAACAAACGCGAATTGAAATTTTTACTGTATTTGGCAAAAAAACCGCAAGAATCTATGTTGTATGCGTGAACCACAAATATTTATGCAACTAATTTGTTTTTTTTTTTTTTGTTATATTTCGGTAAATATTGGTTATCATGACAACTACGAGAAAAACATGGCGATGACAATTTTGTAGCAAAATTTACCGCGAGGAAAATGCTTCGCCAAATCCAAATTGCTCCGTCTCACAGTGGGATAAAATCCCAAAAACCAGGACAAAACCCAAAAAAAACAAAATTTTTTTTATTCAATTTTTCGGACGCATCTCGTTACATAACTGTCGGGACCATCGAATTCCAGGAACCAAACCAAAATATTATCTAAACCCTGCCTATTGTTTAACTTCGAATGCGGTAGTCGAGCACGTCACATCACGCGATTAACAACTCCGGAAAAATTGCGCAGTTTAAAAAGTGTGCCAAAAAGTGTAATTTCGTCGATATTAAATTGTGTAACATGGCTGAGATAGAGGAAGGTATGTAGAATTCAAATATGTAATCGGCGACTAAAAAAAATCCATTGCATAAAAATTATTGAACGTCAATTTATAGCAAAAATTATAGTTTTTCACATAAAAAATATAATTTTCAAATATGGATACAAAAAAAGGTCCACTTTGTTCCACAGTAAATCCTGTTCAGGCTTACTCAGTAGACATCGGTTGTTTAAAAAAGTCAAGATTTGTATGCTTTTAACTGCTTTCCTGTCTTTGGTGTGAACAACTCTCTGATGATAGATTAAGTGAAGACTCAATCGAACGAGAAGGAAAATAGCAGCAACAATAATGAAACCGATACTGAATAGTATAAATTTTAGTTTACGTTCAGTTTTTGTTTTAGTTGTACTTTATATGCTAATAAATTGTGTAAAAATCACGGTTACATACTTATACTAGTTGTTGATTATTTGTGAACATCCTAAAAGCATGTCCCATCCTTTTTTTCGACGAATCTAATTTCAAATTCATTGTCAGCAACCCAAAAAAAAAAAAAACCGTAGGTCAAATGTGGTGAAAATCCAAACAATTTTTTAAACGTTCATCCGCCATTTTGTATCCGCCATCTTGTTTTTGGATAATCTGACTTCGGATCCGTTTTCAGCGACCCCAAAAACATATACATATGTACATATGTACAAAATCCCAAGCTTGTATAATAAAAACTTCTAGTTTTGTGCAGGTTTTTGAGATTTTATCCCACTGTGCGTCAGGACAAATATTTGCGAAGTTTGAACCTTAATGCCCGGTTCACATTATTCCAGTCCAGTAATCCAGTCCAGCGATCCAGTCCAGTGCTGGACTGGATCATATCGTCTACATGATTCCAGTCCAGTAGTCTGGCGAGTGTGTTGTTGATTCGGTAACTATAGTAACAATGATTTCTGGGCGAGCTGGAATCAAAAAGTAGACCGACAATCCAGTCACTGGACTGGATTGCTGGACTGGATTGCTGGATTGAATTGCTGTCCAGTGCCGGTTCACATTATTCCAGTAGCAGTCCAGCGCTGGACTGGATTACTGGACTGGATTGGTTACTGGAATAATGTGAACCGGGCATTATTCGTAATTTCTGACAAACAAAAATATACTCGTACATACGATTTAAACCGTGTGATGACTTAAATCGCCGAAATATTTTTTTATTGTTTTCCATAAAATAATTCCTGAATTTTTCCGTTTATGCCCGGTTCACATTATTCCAGTCCAGTAATCCAGTCCAGCGATCCAGTCCAGTGCTGGACTGGATCATATCGTCTACATGATTCCAGTCCAGTAGTCTGGCGAGTGTGTTGTTGATTCGGTAACTATAGTAACAATGATTTTTGGGCGAGCTGGAATCAAAAAGTAGACCGACAATCCAGTCACTGGACTGGATTGCTGGACTGGATTGCTGGATTGAATTGCTGTCCAGTGCCGGTTCACATTATTCCAGTAGCAATCCAGCGCTGGACTGGATTACTGGACTGGATTGGTTACTGGAATAATGTGAACCGGGCATTAATTTTGAATTTTTGAATAAATATCTTCGCGACCCACCGGAAATATCTTCGCGGTCGCGACCCACACTTTGAGAACCAATAAATTACACAATCATTAACCGAAATTTTATTCACAAGAAATAAACTGTATGATCGAACTAAACAGTATAAGTAAACTCCATTGCTCGCGAATTCCGAATAGTTCAACCTAAAAATTCGCTTTAAGGACAAGTTTTATGCACCAGCTGTTCATTGAGAATGATCGCGAACGACGTTGTTGTTGTACAATTTATTGTTTATAAACTCTATTAATTCCTTTGAGTATTTTCCACTAGTTTCCTCGTAGTACGGAAGTTCCTCCATACGCTTCATCCATCCAGCTAACTTTGGATATTTTTCTGCATTCACTGGAAGTACTCCTTGAGCTGACGCAATACAAGAGATGCTACAAAGATCAGCAGCTGTCAGTGTATCGCCAACCAAAAAAAAGTCCTTGCACAGAAATTTGTTCATGAGATCGTAGGCTTCTTCAAGAGCGTCTAGTTTCTGTTGCGGTATTTCTTTCTCCCCAAAGAAAATTATTGGTTTCTTCCGGTGAAAATGTAAAGTGCACTATTTCATTTAAATTTATACTTGTTAAGCAAACCTCAGACTAGCAAATTTTTGTGTAAATGTGTATTTGTAAAATTTTAAGATTTCCTTGTTTGTTCACTGTGTGCGGATAAATATTGCTCCAGAAAAGAGGTGTTTACGGTGAAGATTTTCGCACAAACACCAGATCTTAAATTTTTTGCACAAAAATTTGCTGGTGCTGAGGTTCGCTTACAACAAATTTTTCAGGGCCTTACAGAAATTGCTGATAGACGGACAAACAGGATTCCGGAATCAAAGTGTAATCTTTGATCGACTAGAGCGCGTTTGTACAAATCTCGCGGATATAAAGAGTCATCTTGGGCGTACTTTCCAATGAGATATGTAGCAATGGCATGACTGTCCCAAATGAATAACCCATTATCGTCTAGTGTTGGCACTGTATGTTGTGGATTCTTTTCAATAAACTCCGGTGTCAAATTTTCATTTGCTAGTAAATTCACTTCACGAAATTCTAAATCGAGTCCAATGGCCTTAGCCACTAATAAAACTCCGCGAACTGGTGGGCTTAAATAAACACCGTACAAAATTGGTTTATTCATTATGGGAATTTTGATGAAGATAATTAACTGGGTAAACTCTGCAGTTTGATGTTATTTCTGAGACGGAGCCAGTGCAAATGATAAGATAGGCTGAAGCGGTTGCGTTCAATCCATTCAAGCTTCATGACTCAAGAATAGAAAGTTATGTAAAAAAGTGTGCGACTTTTTCGCTCTCTCTGCGCATGTCGTCACAATTTCACACTTTCGAAAGCTTTCCATGCATTTGAATGAAATCACATACTTTTTGAAACAGAATTCACTTACAAATCTGCAATTTCTATCCGATTTTTATGAAATTTTAAATATTTCACCTTCAGAGCAAGATTGTTTATACAGCATTTTGAAAATCCGCCCCCATCCCCCTTTCCAGTCCCCCTTTAAAAGGAATTTACATTTTTATGTACAGTTTTATTCCTATCTTAAGGAAATTTTGTACAATATATTGGAACTCCAAGACTAGGGGAAGGTTGATGTTCACATAAGATTTCAGGAAAGGGGGATGAGGGTGGTTTTCTGAAATCGGGTGAAGACAGTCATCTTCCCCATGCCTTGAAGATCTCATATACAAAATTTCATCAAGATCGGAATAAAACTGTAAGAAAATTCGCAGATTCCTTTTTAGGGGAGGGAAGAGGGAGAGGCTGGTTTTTTGAAATCTTATGTGAACATTAACCGTACCCGAGTCTTGGAGGTCCAATATACAAAACTTCGCCAAGATACGAATAAAACCGTATATAAAAATGTAAATTCCCTTAAAGGGGGGCTAGGAAGATGGGGGTGGGTTTCCAAAATTTCGCAAAAAAATTAATTTTTTCCTTATTCTGGAGGTCCAAAATTCAAAATTTTGTGAAAATCGAAATAAAACTGTAGATTTGAAAGCAATTTTTCTTTCAAAAACCATGAAATTTCATAGAAAATTCTCGCGCGTATATGAAAAATTGAAACTGTGACGTCACGTGCTTTCTCTCTCGTTCGTTGGATGAATAACAGACCTGCGCATTGCACAACTTTCTGTTCTTGAATCATGTATCTGAACCACCAGCTCACAAATTTGGACACTCAGAGTTTGAATTGGAATTTCCTCTTCTCTTTGTGAATGTTCTGTGTTTGACTATTATAGCTTTGAGAAGAAAGTTCAATGCTAGGAAATTTGAAATTTATAAGAACTCAAACAGGAGTAAAACTTTGTGTTGAAATTTTCGAGCTTGCACTGTAAATATGTTTCATGGTTGCCCGCGATTTTTAATTAAGGTCGACATACACGAAAAGCATTTTTGTCGCGAGCATGCATCGAACCACGTCAAAGTCAATAGAAAAGAAATCTCCTAATTTCCATTATTCTATTGATTTTGACTTGGTTCGATGCATGTTCGCGGCCAAAATGCTTGTCGTGTATGTCGACCTTTGGCATTGCTCTTGCGCCACAACCATCTACTTTTGAGTTGGTGGTCCAATGCGGTTTGCCGCATGCGTCTGAATCCGCGTTTATTTTCCGGATTCAACCGCAAATATAAATTGGCCCTTAGAGTTGCGTCAAATTTTTGGATATTATTTATTTTACCCTTCACCGCTCCGATTGACGTCCGTTGCGCTGGCACCCTTACCATTAAGTATCGACATCAGGCAAAGTGCATAATAAAGTGCTAATTAGTTGTTTCATTCCCGAATTTATTGCCCTGTCAAAATTGACAATTTTATGTGGGGGCGCGAGTGTAACGTAACACTAGCACCCCCCACCTTTTGATGTGACAACGTCTATGGAGAGCGTCGAAAGAACATGGGACGGAAGTGGAGTTGAAAACGAATTGAATTGAACGCTTTGGTGTTGACACAAGTACACTTTTGGACATGAAATGAAACTTAGGAATTAGCAATATCAAAGAGATTGAAAATCGATATCGAAGCGACATCAAAGCGATATCATAGCGATATAGAAGCGATCTCGAAGCGAGAAAACGAGAAAACGACGACCCTAAATAGGGGAAAAAATTATGTACTTATTTTCCCGGTTGATTTCCGCTATTCGTGATTTATTTAAATCGGACTTCCTGAATTACACAACGATTGTGTAATTCAGAAATTCAGATATTAAATATATGAAATCCTGAATGTAACCAATATGTACATGATCCAATATTTTTCTCAATAACGGGGAAAGTTTCCGTGTGTTTATACCCTACACTGGACCTGGAAGTCTCCAGACGCACATACCGTCAACCAAATTGACCACGTCCTCATTTGCAGGAGATGGGCGTCTAGTGTCATGGATGTCCGCTCCTATCGAGGAGCAAACTGCGACTCAGATGCAGATGTAGAATTTCCTCAGTGCACCAGTCAAGAATCAGCCCTCCCAAAATCTTTGCGGTTGATAAGCTCTTGAGTGATGCTACAGCGGTGGCGTATACTACCGCCCTTGAGGAAAAACTATCACCTATGCTACACAACATCAGCAACACAGGCGTCCATGGGTTCTGGGAAGAACTCAAGGGTACCATCAAGGATGTCGCAGAGAAGATCGTGGGATATAAAGCCCGGCGAGCGCGAAATGACTGGTTCGACGAAGAATGCAAAAATTCACTTGACGCGAAAAACGAGGCCTACAGACAATGGATTCAACGAGGAACCAGAGCCAGAAGAGAAAAATATGACGAGCTACGCCGAATATCGAATAGAATAATTAGACGTAAGAAACGTAAATACTTTGACGAGCAGTTGCTGAACATAAACGAAAACTTAGCTAATAGGAACACCAGACAAGCGTACAAACTAGTAAATACAATTAAGAACGGCTACCAACCCAGGACTAGCCTTTGAAAGGACAAGGATGGAAACATCATCAGCGACACCGATGGTATTAACAAACGATGGGCCTCTTATTTTGAAGAGCTTCTAAACCGACCATCTAACATCCCCACACAGGAAGCTCTCGACGATATTGTTGATCTAGGCCCACCCATTCAACCCCCGACAGTAGAGGAAGTTGATCTCGCGTTGCGGTCACTAAAACGAAATAAAGCGCCGGGCGCTGACGAGATTCCAGCTGAACTGCTAAGATTCGGTGGAACGAGTCTAGTTGATGCCATACATCAGTTACTCCTGCGAGTATGGGAGAACGAGGAGATCCCAGACGATTGGCGCAGAAGCATCATCTGTCCAATTCATAAAAAGGGAGATAAACTGCGGTGTGAGAATTACAGGGGCATCTCACTAGTTTGTACGTCCTATAAAATTTTGACGAAAATTCTGGAAAATAGAATAAAACCGTACGCAGAACGAGTCATTGGCGAATATCAAAGCGGTTTCAGACCTGGTCGCTCCACAACCGATCAGCTCTTCTCAGTCAAACTGATACTCCAGAGGTGCTGGGAATACAACGTAAACGTATACCAAATCTTTGTCGACTTCAAGCAGGCATACGACAGTATCGATCGTGGGGTACTGTACAACATCATGCTGCAATTTGGTATACCAGCAAAATTAGTGCGACTGACAAAGATGACGATGACCAACTCCGTCTCACAAGTCAGGATCCAGAATAGACTTACTGATCTATTTGAAACACGCACTGGTTTGAAACAGGGCGATGGACTGGCACCGACGCTCTTCAACCTAGCACTGGAATACGTTACTCGGGCCATGAATTTGGACAACAGCAAGACGCTACTCATCAAGTCGACACAATTAGCAGCGTACGCCGACGACATCAACATCATGTCCCGAAGATTGGCTGACGCAGAAGAACTTCTGCATACGTTCGATACCGCTGCAAAGGAAGTTGAATTACGTATTAACGAGGGTAAAACTAAAATAATGATGCAATCGGTGACAAGGACACCTGCACAACCAAGCATCAATGTGGGGGACCTCAACATCGAGTTCGTGAACAACTTCATTTACCTGGGTTGCAACCTGTCAAGGGACGCCAACGAAACTGACGAAATCAAGCGACGGATACAGTTAGCTAATAAGACTTTTTTCTCGGTTCTCCCCATAATGAAATCGAAACATGTGCACAGAAACACGAAGCTCCGCGTGTACAAAACCATTATACGACCAGTGCTGTGCTATGGCTGCGAAGCATGGACCCTAACTCAAGCCTCCGAAAACATGCTAGACACTTTTGAAAGTAAGGTTCTACGGCGAATTTTCGGGGCTGTTTGCGATTGAGATGGATGGCGCATCCGGTACAACCATGAGTTGTATGAAATGTACGATGAGCTGCAAGTCTCGAAAATCGTCAAACTACAACGACTTCAATGGGCAGGGCATGTACAAAGAATGGACGATGATCGCATGCCTAAGAGAGTAATGAATGCAGAACGAGTCGACGGAGCGAGACTGCGAGGACGACCGAGATCATGTTGGGAGAGCTCAGTAGGTGTGGACGCCGCGCAGCTGCTGGGCTCCCAAAATTGGAGGACGCGGTCACGTGACCGAGATAATTGGAGGACAATGATCCAGGCGGCCAAGGCCCGACGTCGGGCTGTCGCGCCACGATGATGATGATACCCTACACTTATATTGTAGTATAGGGTATATTGTTTATGTAACACCTTAAAGGAGGTTCGGGAGGTATAGCAAAGTATATATATATATAAATGATCAGGGTCACCTCCTGATTCGATTTAGCTATGTCTGTCTGTCTGTCTGTCCGTCTGTCTGTCTGTCTGTCTGTCTGTCCGTCTGTCTGTCCGTTCGCACGATAACTTTCGATAGAATGAAGCTAGAGCCATGAAATTTTGGTCAAATATTGGCAGTGTGATCTAGTTGGTTGGTATTGAAAATGGGTATGATCAGGCCAAGGGAACACCTACCTCCCCTACATATGTAAAATATTTAATGTATCTATAACTCCCGATCAAATAAACATGAAAAACTCTAGCTTTGGTAGATTAGTCGTGAGGGTAATCTTATACTCTCCTGGGAAAATAAAATCGATCAATTTAGAACAAACGGTAATTTTCTTACGAAGAACCCCGTACTACCCTACTTTTCAGATTTTTTGTCTATAACTCTTGAACCAATTAACGTAGACACCTTATTTTTAGCATGTAACCCTGAGCTGAGAAGCTGTTCAAGGTTCTGTAAGTTGGGCATAATCAGATTAAAGGAACACCTACCTCTCCTACAAATTTCAAAAAACTAAATATTACTTTAATTACTATAACTTTCGATAAAATGATACTACCGAGTTAAAAGTTTGGTGGAATGTTGCTAGTAAGACCTACTTCGTTGGTATTGAAAATGGGCAAGATCCGATCTAAGGAACCCCTACCTCTCCTAGAAGTGAAACTTAAAATAAGCGATAACTTACGACAAAATAAAGCTAGCGATTTGAAATTTTGGACAAATGTTTGTGGTAGGATCCAGTTGGCTAATATTAAAAATATGTAAAATCCAAGACCACCGAAACCCCTACTTCCCCTACAAATGAAACTTCAAATAAGCGATAACTTTCGATAGAGTGAAACTAGAGACTTACAATTTTGTTTAAATGTTTGTAGGGTGATCTAATTGGTTGGTGGCAATGATGGGCAAAACCCCTACCTCCCCTACAAGTGAAACTTCAAATAAGCAATAACTTTCGATAGACTGAAGCTAGCGACTTGAAAAATTCGACAAATATTTGTAGAATGGGTTAGTGAATCGATTTTGAGAATGGTCAAGATTCTCCTGAATGAGTGCCAACCTTCCCTATAAGCTGGCCATATAAGAAACTCACTTTTAGTGCATATAGTCGTTGCCTATTGGTACTTTTGGTATCACCACTAGGTCTGTACAAGTCTAGGGTATATACACTTCGGTTTTTTTTTAATTTTATTTGAAAAAACTTGGACGTTGTCACGCAAAACCTTAGGCTGTGCCTCAGGCATGCTTGCCATACCCTATTAAAAAGTTATCCTGCCAAGTCGATAACGGTCACGATTGCAAATTTATAATCATTAATAATATCAATTAAATTATTTATCATAATAAGGAATAGACTACAATATTCGAAAAATTCAACGTGGAAGTGATTGTTTTTTTGGTGGATTTTAAGTTCCAGAGTTCTGTAAGGAGCAAACGATAACAATTAAGCGGTTGATACTAACAAAATAGTTAATTAGCAGAATAAAATTAGGAATTGTCTACTAGTCATCAATGATATTCTTATCTTCAATGCTTTCTTGTTCGTACTGGGTCCGCTCTCATCCTTAGTGTCATATACTCGATTAATTCATGGAATAAACTCTCTGTTGTGACTGTCATGTTCTTCAGCTGTAACATCTTCGAAGTGCTGACAGAGCGTGGAATCAAATTTGTGCAGGAAAACATCATCAGAATTACGAAAACTATCAGGTGCAGATATCGATTTCTATAGAATTTAAGCAGGAATCGCCACGTATCACGCGCACCATAGCACCCGAACATATGCTTCAACACTTCAACCCTGCTTTTCTGCACCCAGAAAATCACCCTAATGATCTCCGCCGGTGCTGCTGCTATCCTTGTCATAACAAGAAAACAACTATGTTGCTGGAGTTCCCAACCCCGGGCACATGGATCAGGATTATTTCCAAAACGTTTCTGTGCTTGAAAGTAGACACGCCAGACTTGTTCTTCAGTTGCTTTTGATGTAGGTAGCAGTTGTGCTAAACGAACTTCTGATTGCAAACGCGCAGCGGAAGCAGCAAATTGCTCGAAGCGAGAGGAGTTGATTGACGATTCCTTTCGATTGGCGCCCCACAAAGTGAGCATCGATCGTTCTGTAATTGGAAGCATAGCCAAAGATCATAAATCGTTATAACCATCATAAAAGTATTTTTTATTTTCTGTCACCACTCTGACGTTCTCATATAAACACTAACGGTCGTGTAGAAGACACATCGCATTGGTTTTGTTGGCCACATCGACTACTTACAACTAGGCTAAGATTCCATTACATGTGCAATGCATTTTTTTTGGCGATTCGGCTGGAGCGCACCCCCATATAGGAAACTCAATTGTGGCGATTCGGCTGGAGCGCTAAATTTGTTAATGGAGCAGCAAATTAGCACCTAAATAGCCCCTAATTATGCGATATGTTTCATCTCGATTTTGCGTTGTTTAAAGAAGTGGGGGTGCTAGCGTAACGTCAAGCTAGCACCCCCATATAAGATACTCAATAGTGGCGATTCGGCTGGAGCTCTAAATTTTTGAATTGCGCACCAAATTAGCACCTAATTAGCCCCTAATTATGCGATATGTCACATCTAGATTTTTTTGTTGTGGAGGTGCCAGCTTAACGGACGCAAGAAAGCTACGTGCCAAATTTCGTTGAAAACAGACCACGGGAAGACTTAGGCGAGTAACTTTGGTTTGAACGCAGCGGAATATATGTACATGCAGTTAGTCCAGTCGATGACAGAATTTGCTGCTACCGTTCCGGGATCAGGGTCACTCAAGGAACCTACATACCGAATTTGGTTAAGAAAGGGGAGGGGGGGGGGGGGGGAAGTCCTCGTGCACAAGCACACAGCATGGATCATTGCATATGCCCGTACATCATATGAATATATTGGACGAACCAAAAGCATGCTCTGCAGTTTTTCTTGTGTGAACATAGAATTTTGTATGTGTAAAGTTGAGGATAGTGTTAGAGTATGTGCAACTGATATTCAGAGTGGCTACACTACATTATATGAGCAATGTAGGTGTTGTATGCTCAATGATGCACATACATGCATTTTTCATCATACAATTTTGTGTGCATGTTCATACACACTTTTTGAGCATATTTACATATGTGCAATGCACATAGAGTCGAATTTTAGCTTTAGTATAAAAATATATATGTTTTTTTTTGCATTAATACATAATTCGAAAAATATTCATCAATCTTTTCAAAGTGATTGAAAAACGATTTTTTTTTAATTTTTAATAGAGAGCCACGATAAGATATCGTAGACGATAACATGCAGGTCGAACTACCTGCAGCCATTAAGTGACACCAATATGTCAACTTTATACAACAACACCTATTAAAACTATTAAAAGGAGGGAAGTTAGCTTTCGGTCAATCAGATAAGATACTACTGATATCAATATTTATAGTAAGAGGAGGGTACGATAAAATTTAGTTGTAATTTTTTCTTTCAAGTGTTCACAATAGTGAATACTCGTACAGACACGCGGAATGGGAAAACCAATATTATATGGTGTTAATAGGAGTTCTGCCGTGCGAACAGTTTTAATGACAGCCAGTGCCATTGGACTGGATTTGGAGTTGAAAGAAGTAGATATAACGGCCAATCAGCATAAAAGTTCTGAATTTCTGAGCAAAAATCCTCAACACACGATACCAACCCTCGAAGATGGCGCCAGCTGTATCTGGGATAGTCATGCAATTGTAACCTATCTTATTGGAAGATATGCGGAAAACGACGAACTTTATCCAGAGGATTTATATACTCGTGCCATTATTCATCAGCGGTTTCATTTTGACAGTGGTGTTTTATCTCCGGCCTTCAAAGCATTGCGGGTAGGCGTAGTTAACCCGGACACTTAATTTAAATAACAACAAATGCTGTACAGTAGAGTGTTTTTTAATTAATCGGGTTATGTATGACCGGTCGTTTCAGATTGCGCAAAATCAAAGATGTTTTGAAAAGATGCAGCACAGTAGAAAGCTTTTACTACAATCTTACGAATTTTTGGAGACTTTTCTGGGATCCAATCTTTATATGGTTGGCGATGCCCTAACTATTGCTGATTTTTCGATAGTGACAACTGTTTCGTCGGCAAACTGTTTCCTACCTATCGATCCGTCACAATTTCCGAAATTAAATCAATGGCTTATACGAATGGCTGAACTTCCCTACTATCAAGAAGCGAATGGAAGTGGTTTACAAAGTTTAATAGCATTTGTGCAAGGACTCGAGAGTAGTGTTTGGCAGTAGTTGCAGGGAAATTCAAACAATGGGCGTGTTCCTAGAATAGTAAATATATTTTAAAATTTGGGCCAGTGTGACAGAAATGAAAAACATCGTGTATCCGTAATTGACGATAGACGCGGTATCTGAACTCAAATCATATCAAAGCATCTACATTGGAGTCCCGAGAGCAGAATGTCTACAATGCCTTGTTCCTTGCTAATTGTATGTATTGATAGAAAAATACAGTTTTCATGAAAATCAAGGTCTATGACAATGAAACAGAGTTTTTCCGGTATATTTCCTCTCTAAACAACACATGAGTCGGGCCCAGATTCCGCTATTCTCTCTCTCCCAATCACGAATCAACTATTTACATCTCTATCACACTAAATCCAAATCAGTTCACTCGTAGGAACGGGGCCAATTGCGACATGCATATAAGTATATTGTTATTATATTGTATATACATAATTCTCGAAAGATAATAGTAAAACATCCCTCAAACCAACGCGATTTATTCGCGGTGGATTATTCGATGCGGATTCCCGATTATGTTCACACCGACGTGATTTATTCGCTATTGCAATTCCAACAAAATTTCAATAAAATCCATAAAATCCATACGAGTAGCCATAGTAACGCGAATATTTTATGGAAAAATAAAAATCGCTGCAAAATTGCTGTCGCCGCGAATTTGTGTCGCGTTTGAATTGCCATAGCGAATAAATCGCCTCGGTGTGAACATAATTGCGAATAAGCAGCGAATAATCCACCGCGACTTAATCGCCGCGATTTATTTTTAATAAGTATCGTATTACAATTAGGATTACGTAATTTAAAAAAATAAGGGTACTACGATGTTTACGCTGGACTCGAAATGCGTGATTTCAATTAGCTGTCTCCGAAATCTCGAACTTTTTTATGGTGACGCTGAGAAGATTTCATTTGACATTAACGTAAATTAAATTCCAATTATACGTCAACGGCTGACGTGCATCCGTTAATTTTTGACATTTTACTTTACATTTTTAACTGTCATCGGCATGGGAAATTAAATGTTTTGGCATTTGGCAAATTTTAGACTTTCATGTTGGTATATGGAGCATTGTCATAATCTATAGAGGTTTCAAAAGGATTTCGTGTGTCCTTTCTAGCAATCGTGATTTCATTCGAAATCTTGAAGTTTAGAAGGCGATTTCGTCGAAATCCCCTTTTGCAAGATTTAGAGCCTAATGTAAATGTAGTATAAATTTTTTTATTGTAATGTAAGGACTATGCCAATGAATGCATTAAGCGCAAATTTAAACAGGTATTATCAAAACGAGCATTGTGCAATTTGATAAAATATTTGTATATGTACTATATACACAGAAGAATTAATCCGGATTGGCTTATCAGTTACAAGATATTTATAAAATAAAGATAAACCACATACAGAAAGATAAAACGCTTTTCGTCAATCAGTCAATCAACATCAAACTCGATTGCATCTGAAGCTGTCGTCCTTCGCAATGCCGAAGAGCACCTGTAGTATTTCCCAGGTAACTGGTGATTAGTACAAACAGCTGGTACTGCTAATGAATTCGATTTCCATGTTACCTCTTAATTAGATTGTGCGCGAAATATTGTACGTTCACAAGTCGCAGTCAACGAAAATCAGCTGTTCAGCCCGTTATAGACTGTGTTCCTAAAACGCCAGCGCTGAGCCGGCACCTAGATGCGATTAGTGCTGCATGGTGATTTGTCGTAGAAACCCTTGTGCTGAGCTGAGCGCTTTCACTTTTGGTCAGCATAAAATTTTCTCGCTTTTCTGGCTCAGCGCAATATTTGACAGTTGCGAAAATTGTCAAACTTGGATTCTAACCTCGGTTGTGTTGTGCATGGTTGATAATCCTGTTTTTAACGTAATTGGTAAACCTTATTGTGGGAAAGGAAGTTGTTGCCGTATCTTGTGTGTCACCTGGGACTCATCAAAGCAAGAAATTTCGAGTTTTCTGCCGAATGTCAAACTAAACATGGCATTTAACAAATGAGACAGCCGGCATGCCGTTTCTAAAACACGAAAATAATCACAATGTGCTATTCAGCAATTATGAAGCACTGACTAAGTGCCGACTTAGCGATTTTTTTTAAGAACGAAGCCATAGTTAAATCTCTTGTTCGCGTTCGTTTGACACATTTGAACTGTGGAAAATTGGCTTCCCAACAAACTTGCAACACTTTTTAGGGTTTTGTAGTAAAACAAAACCCTTATGAAATCGGTCAAATGTCTGTCTGTCCGTCTGTCCATGGAATATCTCACGAACGGCTGAAGCTACATACATGAAATTTTGTAGGAATGTGTAGAATTACTATAATTCGCAGGAGAAAGCGAATCGTCGTAATAGGTCAACTTTAAGGGGAGGTCCCCATAGAGAGGAAATGAAGGTCGAAATTTTTTTTTCGTTTAGTACAGGCAAGTGGGGTATCATAAGAAAGGTACCGTCGAGTACATTCCATTTTTTAATTTTTTTTTTAAATTTGAAGAAACGGGAAAAGAGAGAGAGGGGAAAATATATCATCCGAGTTTGTCCCCCCCCCCCCTTGCATTTCGAGACCGTTATACTTAGAAATATGAAAATTTACAGAAAAGCGCCATTTTACTAGTGTAGAAAACCTAGATTTCTAGAATTTTGAAATTTCATCAGAAAAGGTTAATAATAGTACATTTCTATAGTTTCAGTTAGCACAACCCTGCACCCCTTACACGTACCCGAGGTCAAAAATATTGATGGCCAATAATAACCAACATCATAAGCAATAATATCTCTAAGTTTTGTTATAATCACATAATATTTAATAATAGTACATTCATTTAAAGTTCGGCATTTTGACACTATCCACACAAAAAATACACCTACCGGCCTCATAGGTGTGAGTACTACTATACTTTCATGTTGTTTTTCGTAGTGCGAATTGCAGTTATTTAATTAATCATTTTTGAAAGGGTAAAGATTTGTTGGGGGCGCTGTGTCTTAATTGGCCAACTTTACCGGGTGGAAGGGGTCAATTAAGGTCAAATTTTTTTATCGACTGGTATAAGCAAATGAGGTGTCGTGAGAAAGGTAATGATGAGTACATTCCATTTTTTTCGCATTTTCTCGAAATTTATAGAAAGGGGAACTGTGGGGGAGGAGAAAATATTAGTTCGTAATTTGACCCCCCCCCCCCCCCCTTGCCTGCATTTTGAGATAGTTATACTTAGAATTGTAGTCCGGATGGCGCAACGGTTAGCACGTTCGCCTTCAACGCACTGGGCCCCGGTTCGATTCCGGGGATTTACGTGTCGGACTATGAGCCCACTCAGCTGTTAAATGAGTACCCATTATGGGGTAAATAACTCGGTTGAGCGTGTTGCTGATCACATACCTCTGCACAAAAAAAAACCGTCACGATCTAGAAAATGAGATGATGCTAACTCATCTCGAGGCCGTGGTTCAAATTGGACTGTTGCGCCAGTTATTTATTTTTTATTTATTTATACTTAGAATTATGAAAACTTACAGGAAGTGGATTTCGAAAAATATATAAAATGGAAAATAGCAGTGACGTGCAGTGACTTTTTAATTTGGTCAAGCGCTAGAAAATTAAAAAAAAATACAAGGCTCTAAAAGTTTTATTTTTTACATTTTGAAATCTTTTGCGAATTTTTGAAAGTAAAACGATTATTTCCCCAAGAAAATCTCCTAAATTAGTCTTCGGCCTAAGCCCAGCGCATCACCTTTCATGAATGAAAGAATATATTTGAACAGCTACCGTGTGAAATAATTTTCACACCAGTTTTTAAGCAGAACTCTGCAATTTTATTATTTCCATAAGCAATATTAACTCTTTACTTTGCAAAATATCTGTTTTAGGAAAAATGCTAGCAAATACAGCAGATGGGCGAAACACGGAACAAATTTTACCAACGGATATTTCTCCCGGACTAGAGTTTGAACTCCTCGAATTGGAATGTACTCGGTGTTACCTTTTCTATAATTCTTGCTTATACCAGATGAAATTTTTACCTTCATTTCCTCTCTATGGGGACCTCCCCTTAAAGTCAGCCTATTATGACGAATCGCTTTCTCCGCCGAATTATAATAATTCTACATATTCCCACCAAATTTCATATATTCAGCCGTTCGTGAGTTATTCTATGGAGAGACGGGCAGACAGATATTTGACCAATTTCATAAGGGTTTTGTTTTTACTAAAAACCTATAAAAAGCAAACGAAAACTATAAAGTTTAGCTAACTGCAAATTCTTCATCATTAAATTAGTTTCCTTTTGATCAAAAATTATTTTCCTAACATTGATATACATACGTCGAAATATAAATATGTAAATTAATTATTGGAATATTTTTTTATCAGCCGAGAAAAAGAAAAAAATATAAACAATTATCATTTTCGTAATGCTTGACCAAAACAAAGTTCAATTAAATCTTTATAATTTGCAAAAAGAATAAAGTTTCTAGCATGTGTAGTATCTGAAAAAAAGGTAAGGAAAAATTACACTTTTTCAATATAAATGAGAAGACTTCGCAATATGCATACCTATAGATATATTTTTTTCATATGCCTGTATCCACCGTCATCTTTCTTCATGTATAAAGAATCAGGCTACAAATGTTTCAGACAGTTGTTGCTTGTTCATCATACAAGCTGAAAATGTAGCGCTTGCATATTACCTATTAAGTCGAAAATACATTTTAAAGCAACATAAGAAAATTGTATTGACCGATTCCAGCAGTCTAGAGCGATTATGAGAAATTTTGTTTCGCAACAAACAGCTCTGTTCCCCAACCAACCGGTAGATACAAATAGCGGAGAATGAGGGTGAATTGAAGTAAAGGAGAACAAACGGCTCTGTTCCCCAACGAAAACATCTTAACAATCCGGTTGGCTTTGATACGTTGTAGCTCGCAAGCAGATAGGGGTAAACATGGATGCGAATTGCGTTGAAGAAGAGCAACGCGTTTTGTATTGAATGCTTATGCTATGTATGTCTTGTATAAAAAGAGAGTATTGTGTAAATGTATTCATTTATAGTTCAAATGAAATGTTGAGATACATATTTACAATTGCTAGGTCAAGCGGCGCTTGACTCGCTTGTATGAAGTGCACGTCACTGGAAAATAGTGGAATTTGTATATCTTCTCAGAATAGGTCAATAATAGTTTATTTGTATAGTTACAGTTAGCACACCCTTGCACGCCTTAAACACGTTCGAGGTCAAAAGTACTGATGGCCAACCATAACCAACACCTTAAGCAATAATATGTTCTAAGTTTCGTTACAATCACGTAATATGAATTAGCATGTAAAATGTAAGTGGGTAAGACATTTTAATTACGTTTTTTCTATCCATCTGAGTGATATCAAGAAGAGCAAGGAGCCGATATTTACATACCAAAATAAGCGCTTGCTACAAAACCCTCGGATTGCGGGCGTAGCCCTCTATATTCCGGTTTCATTTAAATTAAGAATAGAAACATGCACTTCCAAGAGCATAACAGTAACTTGGAACAAAACAAATGATCGCCCACAGTTTTAAAACACATGCATATGTGAATTGACACTTCGCGGCTCGTTGATTCCGACAAAGTTGAACTCGTCTTCGTGAGCGGCGTGTTGTTCGCGCAGAGTATACTTATCGCCATCTGTTGGTTCAACTTTATTTGACAGCAAAAACCGCGTTATTTGCCTTTATAGTTCCATAGAAGACTATTCGTTAATGGTAATAAATTGTATTTTTTTTTATTTGATAGAAACTAAAGAGCGGTTGTGGTTCTTATTTTATATGATAGGTAAGCCATGTAAAAAAGCGACAGGCTTTTTCCCAAAACTCGAGTAGATAAGCCGTAACTCTTCGCATAAGTTCATTTTTTTTAAATATGAGAAATTAAATAAAAAAATATATAAACTTATTTGTTTGAAATGAATTGCAAGATTCTCGTACAAGCTGCTGCACCTACTTCACATTGAAATCAACATGTTTCATGAGGAAAAAAACAATAGCATTGATTTAATCGATAACTAAACGTTTTATAACAATAGCTCGCAAATTCGTCGGACAATAGCAAAAAAATGTGATAATATTCTCTTTCAATGGCAAAATACAATATCGCTTCTATGTGCTAATTTGATAAAAATGCTAAATTTAAAGACTGGCCTTTCCGTGGTGTTAACACTGCATGTAAAATGGTGTTTTGCTTAGATTATATTATATATAATATATATTAATTACATATGATGGACACTTTTTAATCGGTCCGAGTTTATTGTGGACATCGACACGATATTCTTTTCCTCACACACAGGTTAAATCGGATTCGGTGCAACTACAACTCGATATTGATCTGTATATGTTACTAATTTATTTTATTTATTTCAAATTCATCGAGCGTTTGCCCTTTATGCATAAAATTTTAAATGGTTGTAAGATTAAATATAGTATTTCCCGATTGAATTAATCCTTATTCCAAATGAAAAAATCCTTATCCCAAATGAAAATATCCCTATCCCAAATGAAAAAAACTCCCTCCTAAATGAATTAAACTTTTTCCCAATATAATTAAACTATTTGCCGATTGAATTCAAACAGAGTGAATTTATTTGTTGTTTCCGATATAATTACCTAGGTATATAAAACTAACTTACCGATGAAATAACTTGAAGGATCACTGCAAATCTATAAAACAAACATTCGTTGATTCCAGTGATTTCGGATTACATTTTGGGGTTTGAAAAAAATCTGGGGCAGAATTTTCATCATTTGATGCACCCTTGCTCTGTTTTACTGGATCTAGTATCAATCCTAATTCCGTGCAAAATTTATTTTGGATTGCCAATTTTAACGCATATTGCAACTCTCTTTCCTCTGGATATCTCGCTGTCTACTTTTTGAATTCCTATTTGTAAGTACCGCGGAATCAGGAGGTATAGTATTTCCCGATTAAGTTAGATTAGATTAGATTAGATGGAGGGCAGTTGTCCCAGAGGGCCAACAAGCACTGCGACCCGGAAGTCTATTGTGCTACACCCTGAAGTCTACGCAGATTAGTGATCTGACTAATTCTCGAGACCAATCATCCCAACAAATCTGCTCAGCTGTTCGAATGTTAGTGAGGCAATCGTTTCCGCTTCAGGGAATGCATCGCCGAAGCACTTCAAGCGTCGGAGATGAAGTGCATCACAGTCACAGAGAATGTGCTGGGAAGTCTCATCTTCGCTCTCACAGAAGCGACAGCTTGGGTCAGAGACAATTCCCATTCTATGCAGATGACCCCTCAGGGTAAAGTGACCCGTAAGGAGCCCACAAATAGTTCTAACCCGGTTTCTGCGTAGTCTCAGCAGTTCGTGGGTACGGTTGCGTGAGTGGCCAGCTATAAACAGCTTGGCCTGTCTAAGACCAGGGGTATTATCCCAGTGCGCGATGGTTACTGAGTGTTCCCATTCCCTGATGTGCCGTCTTGCACTACACAAGGGAATTCCACAGTATGGCTCCGGACCGACGAGTGGGGTTGCAGATGCTCCCCTGGCCAACTCGTCCGCTGTTTCGTTTCCTGGGATACCAGCGTGTCCGGGGACCCAGTAAATGGTAACCTTATTTACGGAGCCTAATCTCTGCAGGGCTTCACGACCACTAAGCACCACTTTCGACGAGACGGAGAAGTTACTTAGTGCTTTGATCGCCGCCTGGCTGTCAGTGAAGATTGCAATATTCCTGCCTTGGTATTCCTGCCAGTTAATCCCTATCCCAAATGAAACCAGGCCACTGCGTCGTAGTAGGATCTTCATTCTTCAAGTGCGTCGGTATTAATTAGACTTAATTGATTTGGTTAGTAAATATGAAGTTTGTAAGCGATGAATCTTGAAATGTATGTAAGTAAAAGTATCAAACGGATCAATGATGTTAAGATGACAGATTAATCTTTAACGAGCAAATCTGTCACGCTCATTTTTGAAGACACAAACTGCCGGACTTGTTTACGCAGAGATCTGCGGATACGCTACACATACCATTTTCGTATCAGAGAATATGAAGACTATATAAAGAACGGAAATCAGCTTAAATTTTTGGTACCCGTTTACACACTGACATTTTACACACATGGAATGGAATTAAAAGCTTAATTTTCAAAAAGTAAAATACTTACAGATGTATTATTCAAAGTACTGTCTATCGCTAGCGACAACTTTCGCCCATCTCTCCGGCAATTTTCGGACTCCATCTCGGAAAAAGGAGGCCTCTTTCGACTCGATCCATGATTGGATCCATTTTTCGACTTCCTCGTACGAACGAAAATTCTGATCAGCCAGGCCGTGCGCCATGGAACGAAGCAGATGGTAGTCGGAAGGAGCAATGTCTGGGGAGTACGGCGGGTGGGGCAAGATTTCCCATTTCAGGGTTTCCAAGTATGCCTTGACCACTTTTGCGACGTGTGGCCGAGCATTGTCATGCTGGAGGATGACTTTGTCGTGCCTCTCTTGGTACTGTGGTCGTTTTTCTTTTCATGCTCGACTTAAAAGCATCAATTGCGTTCGGTACCGATCTCCTGTGATAGTTTCATTCGGTTTCAGCTGCTCGTACTATATCACACCGAGCTGGTCCCACCAAATGCAAAGCATAACCTTGGCGTCCTGAATATTCGGTTTTGCCGTCGACGTTGAGGCATGTCCGGGCATTCCCCATGGCTTTCTGCGCTTGGGATTATCGTAACGTACCCATTTTTCGTCGCCGGTTACGATGCGATGTAGAAATTCCTTTCGACTGGGCCTTTGAAGCCGTTGTTCGCATGCAAATAATCGCCGTTCAATATCTCTAGGTTTTAACTAGTACGGAACCCAATTTCGTTGCTTCTGAATCATGCCCATGGCCTTGAGGCGTTTCGAGATGGCTTGCTGAGTCACTCCCAGTGATTCAGCTAATTCTTCTTGCGTTTGGCGTGAATCTTTATCGAGCAGTGCTTCCAATTTGTCGTCTTTGAAATTTTTTTCTCTCCCACCACCATGCTTGTCCTCGATATTGAAATCGCTGCTTTTAAAACGTTGAAATCACTCACGACATGTTCTGTCACTCACAGCAACCTCACCGTAAGTATATGAGAGCGTTCGATGAGCCTCAGCTAAAGCACTAAATAGGAAGGTACAATCGACGCCATTTTGTTGACGACGAATGGAGAGTGGCAGGCATGTACACATGACAGTTCCCAGCTGTAAACATTAGTGCTGTCTGCTGTAGTCAATCTCCATTCGATGTCAACAAAATGGCCGCGTGAGCGTACTCTCCTTTTTAGAGCCTTACCTCAGCTGCAGTTTTTTTTTTCAAATAGAAGCAGAAGATCAAAACTTCCCGCAAATAACGAGAACTTGGCTTGAAAGCAGACATTTGAATCGTGAATCTTATTAAAATGGGAACAACTTTTACCAATGTTTTTGAACTACGTATTTTGACCAGCCTTCACCGATGCAGCCGTTGAACACCTAATAATATGGGCATGAAAAATCATATTTTTAAGCTGAGTGCTAAGGTGCTTTCTTCGTCTATGCAAGGCAATTAATGGGCATAATTTGGATCTGATTTGATTGATATGATCATTCCAAGTAAGCTTCTCATCGATAATAAAGCCTAGATATTTGATCTTATTCACTCTTTCAACGGATTGGTTACCAAACTTTATATTCAATTCAATATCGGCTTTATTTTCTTATTTCATCTGCATAGGTGACATTTTCAGCAAAGAGACCAGAATTGTTAAGATTATTAACGTCTAAAAGATACGCTGTAGAGCACTGGGGGAATCCTGAATTGAGCAACATTTTTTCACTAATCTCATTTTGGAACTCAGTAAGCGGAACTGATAAGCGGGATGGGACTATAGTTGGATGGATCGTTGGTGTTGCCATTTTCATATATCGGCTTAATTTTAGCAATTTTCAGCGCATCCGGGAATGTGCCTTCGCAAAGGTGTTTGTTGATAATTTGACACAGATATGGTGAAATGATATTACACACTAATTGAAGATCACTGGATTTGATGCCTTCAAAGCCGGTAGATAAATTACGTAGGGATTAATTGATACTTGGTACTTCCTCTACACTAGTTGGTTCGAAAAATATAGTGTGTTCATTTGAAATGTTAGGAACTCTTCTGCAATTCTGTGGTGAGCTGTTTTGTTGAGCTTCGACTTTTGTGGAAAACATATTTATATCACTGGCTGAAAGATTGTTCTCAATTTCCTAACTACTGAATTATAAGCCGAGAGCCGACAGACAGTATAACGGGAACAAAGTTTTTTATTTTATTCTATAATACTATCTGTTTTATAAGCTGCGACGCCTTTTGTCCTTCAATAGCTTCCTTCTGATGCAAAGTTTCGATGAACGCTTCCCCGTCGAAGTCTTTAGCAAACCATCTCCGGTTTAAAGTTACTTAAGGTCTGCATTGCCCCGTACTCTTTAGCCGAGAATTTAATGGAGCCTATATGAAACTACAATATTTATGACAAAATCCGTCGCAAAAGAGAGCCTCATTTTGGGCAGACGTTTGCCTCCGACTTGTCAACCATCTTCGGATATTTTGCAAATCAAAAATTTCGTGCAAATTTACCGTTACCGACAGTTGAAAGAGACCATGAAAGGATTTTGAAAAATAAGCCGAAACTTACAGTTTTTAGGAAAGATTTTAATTTCACGCAGAGTTGGCACTTTAGACTTCTAAAAAACATTATAATTATTAATTAAACATCAGATTTGCACTAAACAGGCGCTTGTCAAAATGACATTTTGAGTGCATGAATATTGCAGAAGTGAGAAGCATTCCTAATTATGAAGCCTAACATCCGCCGTGCTTTATCCGTGATTTTACAAATGTGAATGAAAAAAAAAGATTAAACATGATTCAAATGTAATACCAAGATCATCAACCAATTCAATTTGTTTTAGAGGAATTTTATTGATTGTGTATTTCTATTGGTAAATCGAATTGGTTCTATTAAATATTATAATATTGACATTTTTCTTTATTAAGCATTAAATTGGTATTAATACAATACGGTTGAAAATTATTTAAGTTATTGTAAAATCTTTAAATCATCATTATGTAAAAATTGCCTTGAATATTTTACAATTGTCCGCAAACAGTAGGAACTTTACTTCTTGAAAAAAAAGATGAATATCATCAATAAAAATTAAGAACAATAGCGGTCCTAGATGCAATCCTTGTGGTATACCTAATGTGAGGCGAAACTGTCTAGAATATTACTTTTGAAGATTAAGCGCTCGTGCCTACGGCAAACTTTTTAGTTCGCAGAAAAACTAAATAGTTTAGCCAGAAAAATAGAGCACACGGTGTTTTATCGGACCGCGCACACAGCGATTACTAAATATTGTGGTTTAGTTTGCTGTGTGCGCGGTCTCATAAACCGCCGTGTGTTCTATTTTCCTGATTAAACTATTTAGTTTTTCTGCGAACTAAACAGTTTCCTGTGGGCGCGAGTTCTAACAATCAAATATCGATCTCGAATGTGATCATTCAACCATTTAGTAGCGGTCCATGAAAACCAATTTTACCGAGTTTTTTAATCAGAAGATCAAACTTTATTTTAACGGACGCTTTAGTAAAATCAGTATAAATGCGATGCACTTGTAAAAACTTGGTGAAAGAGTCACATTTATGTAAAATATAATATTTTGACGAAAATTGTGGAAAATAGATTAAAACCGTACGCAGAACGAATCATTGGCGAATACCAAAGCGGTTTCAGACCTGGTCGCTCCACAACCGACCAGCTCTTTACGGTCAAACTGGTACTCCCAGAGGTGCTGGGAATACAACGTAGACTTACCAGATCTTTGTCGACTTCAAGCAAGCATACGACAGTATCGATCATGGAGTACTGTACAACATCATGCTGCAATTTGGTATACCGGCAAAATTAGTGCGACTGACAAAGATGACGATGACCAACTCCGTCTCACAAGTCAGGATCCATATTAGACTGACTGATCTATTTGAAACACGCACTGGTCTGAAACAGGGCGATGGAATGGCACCGACGCTCTTCAACCTAGCACTGGAATACGCTGTTCGGGCTATGAATATGGACAACAGCAAGACGCTACTCATCAAGTCGACACAATTAGCAGCGTACGCCGACGACATCAACATCATGTCCCGAAGATTGGCCGACGCAGAAGAACTTCTGCATACGCTCGATACCGCTGCAAAAGGAGTTGGACTACGTATCAACGAGGGCAAAACTTAAATAATGATGCAATCGGTGACAAGGACACCCGCACAACCGAGCATCAACGTGGGGGACTTCAACATCGAGTTCGTGAACAACTTCATTTACCTGGGTTGCAACTTGTCAAGGGACGCCAACGAAACTGACGAAATCAAGCGACGGATACAGTTAGCTAATAAGACTTTTTTCTCGGTTCTCCCCATAATGAAATCGAAGCATGTGCATAGAAACACGAAGCTCCGCGTGTACAAAACCATTATACGACCAGTGCTATGCTATGGCTGCCAAGCATGGACCCTAACTCAAGCCTCCGAAAACATGCTAGACACATTTGAACGTAAGGTTCTACGGCGAATTTTCGGGGCCGTTTGCGATCGAGATGGATGGCGTTCGTCAAACTACAATACAACGACTTCAATGGGCAGAGCGTGTACAACGAATGGACGATGATCGCATGCCAAAGAGAGTAATGAACGCAAAATGAGTCGACGGAGCAAGACTGCGAAGACGACCGAGATCTCGTTGGGAGAGCTCAGTTTATGTGGAAGCCGCACAACTACTGGGCTTCCAAGATTGGAGGACGCGATCACGTGACCGAGATAATTGGAGGACAACGATCCAGGCGGCCAGGACCCGACGTCGGACTGTCGCGCCACGATGATGATGATTAGATTAATATTCATCCTTTTATTATCTTACATATACTTTGACGCTCATAATTTTTAATTCATCCTTTTTACAACCGATATTTATAGGGTTCGAACCAGGTTCCCATGCTTGCGAGTTCATAGTGCTAAACGTTGCGCTATCTAGACTACAAACAATGAGAATGATACAATCGTTATTTTGTATTTGTTGTGAATTGGCGAAATATCATCTTGGCGATAGATTGGCGAATTGAAATCGTATCGCGATTCTTCCGCCTGAGAGATGTTCCCTAATTATTGAAAAAGCTACAAATAATCCATAAATTTATCGTATGGAAGAAGCCATTGTATCATCTGGGCAATTCATCTTCCAAATTATAGGAAATTATTTGCTGGTTATAATCATGGTGGCATTGCTTCGTGAGACCTCAGTGTGTAGCATGCAACAGCCTAAATAGGACGGAATGTTCCCGGTCTCATTGTTCCCGGTCACGCGTCTTACAGGATGCGCCTGCGGTGACTCACTCCAGCGATGAACAAAATTTTTCTTTATCTATCAAGTAATAGTTAATATGTGGGTTTATCTATTATATAACAAAATCGCCACTTTACCCGATACATATTATTTTAATTTTTTGACTTATCAGCTAGGTTAATGTACTTACATAAACATATACGAGTACATATATGATAAGGCAGATATAATTTTCAAGGTCAAAGATTTGTATGTTACCCAAATTCTTTAACGCTCTAGATTCACCGAAATTTAGTAATAAATTTAGCTGTGTTGTCGCTGCATTTTCGATAGAAAATGCGAAAACCAATTTTGTACGGTCTTGACATAAGTCCACCGGTAAGGGCAGTGCTTTTAACTGTCAATGCAATCGATTTGGATTATGAGTTTCGTGAAGTGAACGTTTTTGGAGGAGAACACCTGTCTGAAGAGTACTTGAAGAAAAACCCCCAACACACAATACCTACTTTGCAAGATGGTTCCAAATTCATTTGGGACAGTCATGCAATTGCACTGTATCTTATCCAAAAATATGGCAAAGATGACGAGTTATATTCCAAAGATTTATATAAGCGAGCTGTTATTAATCAAAGACTTCATTTTGATTCTGGAGTACTATTTCCATGTATATCGAATATTATGGTAAGATCTGTTTTTTATTATGTTTAATCTTCTTAAAAAAAGGATAATTAATAAATAAATCTCGGGGAACACACGAGCACACGTCCGTTCCTGAGCGAATTTCAGCGTACTTTGTGCGCTTGTGTGTTCTCGGGTTAAATTCTAATGCCTGCTACAGACAATGACCCATCGTGATGGTGACTTTGATGGCCGTCATCACACACCAAATGTCAATTAACGTCCGTCCGTCCACACAATGCTCTTCGATGGACCATCAAGAAATTGCGCATAGTGGGCCATTGAATTTGAAAGTTGACAGAAGGTCGGTAATAGTAGCATTGCGATAATTGTGTAGTAGCCCGTCAACTTAAATCAGCTGTTCAAAGTTGCGTACGCGATGGGCCATCGCGTGGAGGAAAATGGCTCTCCAAGCCATTTGTGACCATCCCATGGCCCATCGCTGTTGACAGTAATGACGGTTTCGCGCCATTGGCCACTGAACGCCATCCTCCCGTCCACCCAAGGAGATGGCTTCAAATGGCGGGGTATGGGCCATTGTCTGTAGCAGGCTTAACAGTATATACCTATTTTATATACATACCGAAATTCTGATCTAACCTGATTATTTTTAGAAAGCCATAGGAACTACTGGATCAGTACCCGAAGAAGGAAGGAAACAGTTGTTGGAAGCTTATGCATTTTTAGAGAAGTTTTTAGCTGAAGATCTGTATTTGGCCGGCAATGCAGTAACCGTTGCGGATTTTTGTTGTGTGGCTACCATTTCCAATCTAAACCTTATTGTTCCGGTACGAGCTTCGAAATTTGAAAAGTTAAGCCAGTGGTTTGATCGAATGATGCACCTTCCTTACTACGAAAAATCGAATGGACCGGGCTTAGCTAAAGGTGCTGAATTGATGGGAAAATTCTTAAAGGATAAATAAAGGAATAATAAAACATGATTTCGCCTTTGAAAAATAAAGTGAAGATCACTAAGTTTGTCTAGGTCAAATGTCAAACGGAACGTCCCGTCAAATTCCATTAAGTTCCAAATTATACAGCCGCCGTTTTGCCTGTGCAGCGCTTGCTTTCGCGACGAAAAAACGTCAGTTTTCGACAGTTTTTACGCCGAATGCTCGTATTATACAGCATATCCTACCGCAGGCGGCACACCACATGCGTTTTTTTTAAACATGCCAAGCATGTCGTGTGGTTACGATTGAAATTGTCGCCGAGAGGGGGGTGCGGCAGGGGCGAAACGCCCCGAGCCCATGATTTTAAAGGGGCTCGGAAATTTGAAATATTGAAAGAAAAAATTCTGTCAGCTTTGTGAAAAAAAGATACGAATCAAACAGTGTTGAAGAATGGAGCAAGAATAATTCTTCTAATTGAACTTCCATTAAATATTTTATCAGTTGATGAGCGTCGCTATGGTTAGCAAGGTATCTTCTACAGCATATTGATATGATTTGATTTGATTTGGAAACAGGCTTATTTATTTGGGATTATTTGACAGGCAAAGGGTACAAAAATAAGCCTCAAACTATTCAGCAGCTGAAAGACGTTACTATATTTCAGAGCAATAGAGCCAGTGAAAGGAAATTTTCTTCAAGTGCTCTTTTTTTTTGCAAATTGAGACTGTGATTATTTAAACAAGGGATATTAATGATACATTAGAAACAAAGCATTAAAAAAACAGTTAAAAGTATTTGAAATCATCGGTAAATACGGGACATTCAGTATATAGGCCAATAGTTGTTCAGTCCCGGGCCCGGATTTTCTCTCGACGGCCCTGACGATTGACATGCACATTTGCGTTCCGTCTAGCCAAGAAACTGCACCTAGTCAAAGTATGATAAGTTTCCTTGAATATTGTTGTATGTACGCAGTACGTCAAACTTATGATATTGTACATACTGTACTAGGCCTATTGCCAAATTATCGGCTATCCCGAAGCTTTTTGAATTGATTGTTAAAAAGAAAATATATGTTTTGATCAGCGAATTGATATCGCCATGTCAACATGGCTTCCTTAAAGGTAGATCAGCTACAACAAATTTAGTTTCCTTTACTAAATTTGTTGCTGATTCTATGGAACACGTACACTGGCTTTCTGTTGTACGCCCCATACTTATTTATGGTATTGTGGTTTGGTGGAAAGCCCATCATATTCCAGCCAATTGCAGCCTGCTTAGCAAGGTCCAAAGACTAGCCTGCGTCCTCACTAGCGGAGCACTGAGGTCAACTCCGTCTGCAGCCTTGGACGTGCTGCTCTACCTGCTTCCTCTGGATATCATGGGCGAACAAACTGCTGCAATGACTGCCATACGCCTTCGTGAAACGGGACTGTGGATCTCGTCTGCCTTCGGCCACTCATCGATTTTAAATGGTTTGGATATTCCTACAGCAGCTGACTATTCCGCTCCTAAACATCTGTTCAGCAAGAACTTCACATCCGTCATCCCAAGTCGGGATCAGTGGAAGGAGGGAGAGTTTCCAATTGCTGACTCTATCGGCATATATACGGACGGATCCAAAACAGATCAAAACAGGGGTAGGAGCGGGTGTCTATTGCGACAGGTTAAATCTAAGCCTGACTTTCCGTCTACCATCTCATTGTAGTGTTTTGCAGGCGGAGATCACGGCGATTTCGGAAGCTCTTATCTTTTTAGGACGACATGTTATAGCTGGTCACATTGTCATCTATACGGACAGCCAGGCTGCAATCAGATCGCTGGATTCAGTCTTGTGTACATCTAAGAACTAAGACTGTGGATTATTGTCGATCATCCCTCTGAATTGGGGAGCTATTTTAACATTGTCCGGGGTCACAGTGGCCTGGAAGGTAACTGTCAGGCTGATGAGCTTGCCAGACTGGGCTGTTTGAATGGGGAACCCCAACTATATTGCTTCTTGCAAACTGATTGTCAAATCTGAGGCGATTAACAAGGCCAATGCAAGATGGATTGATGGCAATACCTGCCGCACAACTCGATCGCTGTGGCCCATACTGGACACTACCCGATCTGAAAATTTACTGTCGCTAAACAGAAGGCATATTAGCTCGGTGGTGGGTGTTATCATTGGGCATTGTCTCATTGGGGAACATGCCAGGAGACTTCGGTTTCCCGACAATGACTTTTGCAGGAGCTGGGGACGTGAACGAGGAGGAAAGTAGTTTCCACCTTCTCTGCTCCTGGCCAGCTTTTGCAGTTAGAAGGAGGTCGTTACTTGGATCCTACTTCTTCACAGACTTGGAAGAGCTAGAAAGCGCGGATGATGGAAAACTCCAGAGTTTTATTGTTGGCTCTGGATGGTTCTAACTATCAGAAATATTGAGAGAGGACGTGTGTTAGTGGTATCACAACGGACCTATTTGAGGTCTAAGTGAGCTGTGTTTTGTCACAGCAGCCCATCTACGTACCTACCTACCTACCTATGGAAGAGGGAATGCAGGTTGATGTATACCGATTTTTCGATGTATACCGATACTTCGTAAATTAGAAAATTTGGGTATACAGTCGACTTTTCTTAGCTGGGTGAGATCCTACTTAATTGATATGACTCAGTTTGTGAAGTTAAACGGCTGCACATCGCGCTCTATGATAAGATGTACATCGGGAGGACCACAAGGAAGTCATTTATGGCCGATATCCTTTTTAGTCTTTGTGAATGATATCATCCAAAATTTTGAATACGTGCGGGTGTGGCAGTTCGCGGATGATATGAAAATTGCTATGAATGAAAATTGGCAACGTAAGCGACTGTTTTAAAACGCAATGCGATTTAGAGAAATTTCAAGATTGGTGCCGCGATAATAATTTAGATTTAAATGTTAGTAAATGTAAAGTTTTGAGCACGTTTAGATTAAAAAATCCTCTCTTTTATGACTACTCCATAGGAGATAGTATTCTTGAAAGAGTCTCTGGGATATCCGACCTTGGTGTAATTTTTAATCAGAAGCTTTCATTTCCACATATTGATTACATTTTGTCAAAACCGAATAGCATGTTAGGGTTTGTTAAACGTAACGCGCGTGAATTTAATGATCATTATACTTTAAAGATTCTATATTCTTCATTTGTTCGTTCGATTATTGTATTGCTCAATTGTGTGGAATCCTTTCTATAATATTCATGTCGAACGTATAGAGAGAATTCAACATAATTTTACTCGTTTCGCTATTTACAAAATTCGCTGGCGTTTCAAGCCTGAATATGGTACTCGTTGTTCCTTATTGGGTTTACAAACGTTAGCTTATAGAAGGACTTTCCAGAACGCAATGTTTATAAGAGACTTGCTTTGCTCTCACGTTTTGTGTGAAAATATTAAAAATTACTTTGTAGTTAGAGATATCTCATATGATTTGCGACGTAACAGCGTTATCATAGAGTAAATTATGGTCTTAATGAACTATATAATAGCTTGAAGGATATAGTTGATTTTCACTCAATTAACAAACTTATTTTTAAAAGAGAATATTTTAAAAATATTTCATTCTAATTTAACAATCTGCTAGGGTTCGCACTCGATGGATTGATTAGTCACTTACGTTGAGTAAGAAAAGTGCTGCAGAGAAGCCCCCTCCCGGGATCAAAGCTTCTGTGATGTACAATAGCCTATAAAAAAAGCTCTATCATAGTCTCGTGGAGTCTCGAACCATCTGGAACACCTTTGATAACAAGTTACAATAGAACAAGAGAGCGGAGCGACCTAAGGGGTCGCAACCCTCAGGCCGCTCCGGTCGCGAAGCCAGCGGAGCCCTCTCAAGGGGAGTGATAAATCTACTAAAATTAAAACCCACTATTGGTCAAAGGTGGGAACCACTTCGCTTCGCCCAGTCCAGTAGGAATGTTCCGCATGTTCAATTAACGAAGTTTTATGCGAATGCCTACGTTTCAGGAGACGTACATTCGATTGCCACTTCTGCCATTGTTTTGGTACCGTGTCAAGATTCCAACAAGACCAGTTATTTCGTGATTGAACTGGTATATTTCACTTACTAACTAGATACAACAATATTAACAATATTTATATTATTTTTATGCTGACGATCGAATGAACCTTTGAGACCCTATAATAAATAGGAACATACAAGTTTGTTCAACCGTTGCACAGTAAGTAAAATTTATCGAGAATTGTGAATGAATTTTAAACTGTATGAATTAACTTTGAAAATTACAATAACAAAAATGAATTATGAATTGATTTAATAATTTGAATTATGAATGAAATCAAAATTAAATATGTCTGTATTCTGTATAGCCACCTAAGTGCTAAATTACATTGCCACCGTTTTGCCTAAGCGGCGCTTGCTATCGCGACGATAAAACGTGATGTGTAATGTTATACGCGACACGTTTCTACGCCGGATGCTCGTATTTACAAGTCTTCGTTTTTCGAGTACCGTGGACTTGCCAACATATTAAACTAAATGGCATACATTACACAAACACATTGCGGGGCAAAACACCTCTTCCATAGTCCTCCTCGTGGGCGCCCTCTGGAACAGCTAACCAAGCCAATCGAGTTTTGCACTGCAAAACATTTGGTAGAAGCAAATAACGATGATCATCCGGAAGGGCCAATAACACCAGTGCGTCTCAGGAAATAAGCGAACGGTGGTGTTGCAACATAGTTGTGAGAGCACTAACACGTCACACCCAGCTGAAAGATCATCGAAAGAACGCGCAATTAAAAACACCATTGGAGAGCTATATACCTCTGCGCTATATAAAAAATAGCTTCCGGCGAGTCTTAGGATACCTAATATTACGTTTACACTATAGCCAGATTACTTCATCTGCGGCTTAATCTGGGTGTGGTGAGTTTACAATTGTATGTATTTGACAGCTGCAGATTAAATCAGCCGGCGCAGATGAAGTAATCAGGGTATAGTGTAATATTACGTTTACACTTTCCCCGATTACTTCATCTGCGCCGGCTGACTTATATTACGTTTACACTATACCCAGATTACTTCATCTGCGCCGGTTGATTTAATCTGCAGCTGTCAAATACATACAATTTTAAACTCACCACACCCAGATTAAGCAACAGATGAAGTAATCTGGGGATCATCATCATCGTGGCGCGACAGCCCGACGTCGGGCCTTGGCCGCCTATCTGGGGATAGTGTAAACGTAATGTAAATCAGCCGGCGCAGATGAAGTAATCTGGGTATAGTGTAAAAGTAATATAAGGAAGCAACCCTTCCCCTAAGATTGGGTATGTGGGCTTGTAATCAGCGTACCCAATTACACTGGAAACATTAAACGAGCCTCGGACACAACGGACTGATTCACCGGCAACGACTTTTGGCTACAAACAACGGACCACGATCGGTTTTTGGAACTTTCGAACGATGTGGGCGAGTGCAATAGTGCGAGGCTCACTGAACTCGAATGGGAAATGACCGCATATAACATCGATATACTAGGACTGAGCGAATAAAGATGGGCTGGATCGGGAACGACTTTATCGCCAAGCTCCCAAACAGTGCTGCTCTACTCTGGAAGTGAAGACGATACCTCACCTCGAATGGCAGGCGTCGGAATCCTGTTGACTAGGGAGGCACACCTATCTTTAATTGACTGGAAGCCCATCTCCGACCGTATCATTACAGCCAGATAAATAAATAAATAAATAAATAAATCCAGTGTAATATTACGTTTACACTATCCACAGATTACTTAATCTGCAGCTTAATCTGGGTGTGGTGAATTTAAAATTGTATGTATTTGACAGCTGCAGATTAAATCAGCCGGCGCAGATGAAGTAATCTGCGTATAGTGTGAACGTAATGTATGTAAGAAACATCACAATGCCTGCGTTCACGTACCGCAACGTTGCAATTGCGGTAAGAATTTTCCCTCCAGCTAACCATAAACTCTTCACCCGAACGACTTGTTTTGCAGTTGTCATGTATTAAACAGCTGGCAGCCGATTCGTTATTGAATTTCAAACAAAACTTCAATTAATTCGCGACGGTTTCAGGAAAAGTTAAAAACACTGCAAAATCGCCACGAATTTGTGTTGCTCCGGTGTAAATAAGCACACAAGACGCCATGTAAAAATCAAGAAACCGAAAAAGAAAATCCACACCATCTGACAGTCACACGCAATATGTCAGCTAACAACTGTCAAATACGCTAATACCCCTTAGTCTGCGCGCACGTTAGCACACGTTCGCGTGTCGCGTTCACTTGTTTCATGTCAAACGGTTTGAATCTATGGTTTGTAACCAAAGATGCGAATCTGTCAATTTGATAGGTGCTCGGCTGTTGTCGTATCACCAAATTGGATTCATTGAGTGCATTCAAGACGTTCGTTTTATCCGGATCGCTACGGAGCGCTCCGTAGCGCTACAACCCCTCCCGGTCGTGATTGCAACAGCTCCTTCCATCCGCCCTGGAGCGGTTACTTCCCCTTGGTAGCAGAAATTTTTTACGCTCTCAGGGCATGTAGCGCTACATTTGACAATTCGCAGCTGGTATGTGCGTTGTGACGTTTGTGTACATCAAAAGCGCAAATAGAATCCCCGTCTATGTAAATTCACTGCCTTCTCGTCTTTGATTTGATATTTCCTTGTTTCGTGATGTGCCAAAGAAATGTTTTACGATGGAAAATTGGCAATTGTCAAATATTTGCAGTGTCACCTGTTTGTCAGACATTTCATATGTACCGGTTCAATCACGAAAGAAATGTTGACAGGTAGCGTCTCCTCAAATGTGTAGTGGAGGGGATGTAGCGTTCCGTAGCGAAAATGTTTCACATGAATGCAGCCATTATTGTGTATTAACGCCAATAATTTAGTATGAAATGTGTATTTATGCACATCCTGCTACTCCCCAGTCGTTTGTTTTGCCACTCAATTCTTAACTAATTATCCATTTTAAAGCACAATAATGATCTAAATTTGTTGATACGACAATAGCCGAGCATTTGTCATATTGACAGATTCGCGTCTTTGGTTGGAAACCATAGACTCAAATCGTTTGACATAAAACACGTGAACGCGACACGCGAACGTGAGCCATCATGCGCGCAGCCTTACCCCCCATTGACCGGAAATCAACCAGGAAAAATTTCTGGTTAATTTCCCCGATGTCTGGTTGATCAAACGCAAACTGAAATGGAGCGTCCACAAGAAAAATCAGTCGAACTGTTTGCAATTGCGTTTAAAACGTTGCGGGACCTGAACCCACCCAATAATTCAGTGCTACGCCCCGACTGAACAAGCGGATCAATCAGCTTAAGACGCCTTCTATCACCGACTCGGCGACACCTTCCACAAGGCTCCCAAAGGTGACATAAAGATTATTATGGGGGATCTCAGTGCCAAAGTTGGGTCTGACAACCTTTGGTTTGGAACACTTAATGGGCAATCATGGTCTGGGCAACAGGAACCAAAATGGCAAGATTTCCGTGGAGTTTTGCAACTCTTGTCAGCTCGTCACCGGCGGTACTTTGTTCAAGCACAAACGATGCCATTTAACAACCTGGGTTTTTTCCGAATGGCGGAACAGAGAACCAGATTGATCATATAGCCATTTCCAAAACATAGAGGAACTGTCTTTTAGACGTCAGGTCGAAGCGGGGTGCTGATATTGGCAGCGATCACCAACTTGTTGTCGCAAAAGTGAACTTACGAACGGCAGCGATCCATCGCCCTCAAAATGCAAGAATCTTGGCACGTTTCAATGTGCAACACCTAATATTACGTTTACACTATCCCCAGATTACTTCATCTGCAGCGTAATTAGGGTGTGGTGAGTTTAAAATTGTATGTATATGACAGTTGCAGATGAAGTCAGCCGGCGCAGATGAAGTAATCTGAGGATAGTGTAAACGTAATATAAGACCCAACTATAAGGCCGGCCGCATCTTGGACGTAGGCAGGGCAGTGCAGCGCAGCGCGCACATGGCATTGTTGTTTTAACAATTGTCAAAATATGATTTTACAACAACAATGCCATGTGCACGCTGCGCTGCCCTGCCCTGCCTACGCCCAAGATGCGGCCGGCCTAAGACGTGCTTATTCTACCGCCTTACACGAAATGACTAATGCACCACCACCTTATGAGACTCCAACAATTGTTGATAGATGGAACGTCGCTAATATTACGTTTATATTACGTTTACACTATCCCCAGATTACTTCATCTGCGCCGGCTGATTTAATCTGCAACTGTCAAATACATACAATTTTAAACTCACCACACCCAGATTAAGCAACAGATGAAGTAATCTGGGGATAGTGTAAACGTAATATTACACTATCCCCAGATTACTTCATCTGCGCCAGCTGATTTAATCTGCAACTGTCAAATACATACAATTTTAAACTCACCACACCCAGAAAGCAGCAGTTGAAGTAATCTGGGTATAGTGTAGAGTTATAAGGACTCATTTATCTCTTGCGGTGAAAATTTTGCGGGCGGATTGGAGCGCGGTAGAAGGCCATTCATTAGTGACTCTACATGGTCTCTAATTACGTTTACACTATCCCCATATTACTTCATCTGCTGCGTAATCTGGGTGTGGTGAGTTTAAAATTGTATGTATCTGACAGTTGCAGATTAAATCAGCCGGCGCAGATGAAGTAATCACGGTATAGTGTAAACGTAATATAATCTCGGCACGCAAGAGAATTAAAGAACAAATCAACTTAGCTACTGACGACGCAGTCAAAGATCAACTTAGAGCTGAATACCGTTCCCTTCAGAAAGGCGTGCAAAGAAGCGTAAGACGAAACTAACGCAACAACATCAATGCATTAGCGGGGAAGGCAGAGGAAGCAGCTTACCGTCGTGACAGTGGAACTCTATACAAACTTATCAAGCCATTAACTGGCAAATATTTTGCAACTGAACATCCCGTGAAAGATAAAGACGGGTCGCTACTGGTCACTGATGAAGACCAACTGCGACGGTGGAGAGAGCACTTCATTGAGGTCCTCAACAACACCTTTGGACATTTGAACTTATCTTCAATAGAAGTATCCCGCAAATAGCCAGAGTTATAGGCGCCGACTATGGGGGGCAAGGCACTTTTCGCCCCCCCCCCCCCCAATATTTCAGGCACAAATATCATTTTGCAAGTAAAGCGATCCTCACTCGACTTCTCCTTCAAACAATCAAACACGTAGCTATGACAAATAAGGAAGGAAAGAGCTTCTACGGAGACAGATATATGGCCCATGAGGATTGTACCATTGAATCCTGTGCCTTAAGGTGTGTTTTGCTAGGCACCACTCTGCGTCGATCGCAGCCGACGATCAAAAAGATGCATACAAATAGTACTCCGTGTTCAATGGCTTGATCGCTAATCGCGAATAATGTACGACGATCGCGTGCCTGACAGTAACGCACCTTTAACAATGCTTGACAGTGGTTAATCTCCCGGGCCCTGGTTCATGAGAATCCGTGTGATATTGGTTGCATTCACGTGAAAATTTTCGCTACGGAACGCTACATTCCCTCCACTAACATTTGAGGAGACACTACCTGTCAACATTTCTTTCGTGATTGAACCGCTACAATGGTGATTATTGTTAACATGTTGAAATCCTCTCCACAACTTTCGTTCACCAATTTTCCATTGCAAAACATTTCTTTGGCACATCACGAAACAAGGAAATATCAAATCAAACGACAAGAAGACAGTGAATTTACATAGACGGGGATTCTATTTGCGCTTTTAATGTACACAAACGTCACAATGCACATACCAGCTGCGAATTGTCAAATGCATCGGCTACATGCCCAGAGAGCGTAAAAGTTTAACCGCTCCGGAGCGGATGGAAGGAGCGATTGCAATCACGAGCGGGAGTGGTAGTAGCGCTCCGGATGAAACGAGTGTCGTGAATGCACTCATTTAACCATAAAGGTCATATGAGGTATTAAAGTTTTTCGTGAAATTTGGTTATGATTCCTGAAGATGCTGTCTGGATCTTTTGTGCTAATGGTCATTATTTTAAAGACGTGGACGGTGAAAAATTTGAGTTTGAATTTAAGTAAAATTCATTATTTTATGTTATCAAACAAAAAAGCATTATGGTTCCACTTAAAAATGCTTGAAAAATTAGCTTCATTCTTAAAAACAAACAACAAACGTAATTTCCATACAACGCTGACGATTTGCACGACCCTACAACTCGAGACTTGACGAAAAAATTGGTTCTAAATTGGTTGCCCTCAATCGTCAGACCATTTTGGTTGACTGTATGAGACAATGAGTGCATTCACCACGCTCGTTTTATCCGGATCGCTACGGAGCGCTCCGTAGCGCTACAACCCCTCCCGGTCGTGATTGCAACCGCTCCTTCCATCCGCTCCGGAGCGGTTACTTCCCCTTGGTAGCAGAAATTTTTTACGCTCTCTGGGCATGTAGCGCTACATTTGACAATTCGCAGCTGGTATGTGTGTTGTGACGTTTGTGTACATCAAAAGCGCAAATAGAATCCCCGTCTATGTAAATTCACTGTCTTCTCGTCTTCGATTTGATATTTCCTTGTTTCGTGATGTGCCAAAGAAATGTTTTGCGATGGAAAATTGGCAATTGTCAAATATTTGCGTTGTCACCTGTTTGTCAGACATTTCATATGTAGCGGTTCAATCACGAAAGAAATGTTGACAGGTAGCGTCTCCTCAAATGTGTAGTGGAGGGGATGTAGCGTTCTGTAGCGAAAATTTTTCACATGAATGCAGGCTATATAGGTACATTCGTAACGATATCAAATATTTACCCGCTTTAAGACGTCGACTTTTTTTTTAGCTAGGGCTATTGGGCCGTTCTGTTCGTGGACCACTTATCAGTAAATTATTTGAAAGTGCAAGAGATACGTTAATTGTTATTTCGAAAATGGGTCAATTTATTGTGAGGATACCATCACAAAAAAATCGCACAACAAGGCAATCCAACAGTGAATCAAAAATGTATGAAAAGTTGTTGTGCCCCCCCCCCCCCCCACCAATATTTTCTAACAGTCGGCGCCTCTGGCCAGAGTTGATACAAGCCCACCATCTAAACAGGAATTAACTGTGGCTATTAAATCGATGGATGCAGATAAAGCCCCGGGGATAGATGGAATTCCGGTGGAATTCTTTAAGGCGGATATCAACGCTACTGCGGATATTCTTCTCCCCCTTATCCAAGAGTGTTGGGAAACCGAAACTCTCCCTCAGGCGGCTATTACACTATAAAAGTTCTTTTACAAATATATTTACTACTTTGCCTTAACCCCTAGCGGGGCATAGCGCGTCAACTACTCCTGCGCGCCATCGTACTCTGTTCTGGGCAATGGGGCGCAACTCCCCAAAAGACTTACCCAGTGCCTGACACTCCTTTGCCACAGATCGACGCCATGTGATTCGAGGACCCCCTCTTGGTCGGCCTTGGCTGGAAATGGGGTTCCATTTCATGGCATGCAAAGCAATGCAGTTATCACTCTTCCGCAATGTGTGACCTAACCACTGCCATTTTCGCCTGCGTATCAATTCGTCGATTGGCATCTGACCCGTACGCCGACTTAGCTCTTCATTTGATATTGTTTCGGGCCAGAAAATTCTTAAAATTCGACGAAGACATGAGTTGACGAAAACTTGCAGTGTTCTGGTAACTCCTACGGAAACTTTCCATGTACTGCTCCCCCTCCCATACAAAAGCACTGATAGTACCAGGAAGCGAACAGGCCCAGCTTGATCTTGATGCTGAGATAACTGCCCTGCCAGATTTTGGACAGCATGCCGTATGCGCGTTTAGCCTGGTTGATACGACGAGCGATGTCCTGCACCGTACCACCATTTTCGGCAACAATGCTACCCAGGTAGACGAAGTTGTCCACCTTCTCCACAGGCTGCCCATTAATATTGATGGCAATAGGTGTCGGATTTCTTTTTCGCAACGGCGGGCTCAGAACCTTGGTCTTGTTGGTATTAATCTTTAGCCCAACCTTGCTTGCCTCCCTCTCGAGATCTAACGCCATTGCGGACAGATCCATGATTTTGTGGGAGAGTAGGCATATGTCGTCAGCGTAGTCAAGATGTTGTAGATAAGATGTCAAAGTCCATTGAATTTCTCTGTCGAGTCCGGATAGGGCTGCATGCAACACATCGCCGATCACAATGAGGATGTAAAGGACGTTGGAAACACCCGAAGGTGTCAACGGGGACGGAGCCATTTTGACCGTTAAGGTCCGGTAGTGACAGCTGCCAAAGTTGACAGCTGCCATAATTGGCTCCTCAACGAGCTAAGCGGCGGCCTGTGCTTGCTGTAGCTCAGTTCGGGAGATATGGGCGGGGTTTTTTTCGCCGCTCGCTGCCCCTGTCCATACATATTAAAAAAGGGAATCACAGGCCTAGGGTAGACTTCACAAACAAGAGGGACAAAATTTGGACAAAGGAAGGTAAGTATGGAGCCAGCCTGCTCAAAGGCCATCATTGATGCTCCGAGGCCCAGATGGCGGTGGACCTCGGCCTTCTATACCCGCTGAAATAAAAGAAAAAAAAAACCCGACCGTGAGGCCCCATGGCCGAAAACAGAAAAATTTTGAGAGGGGCCTCCCATGGCGAAACAAGGGATGAGGCCTTTCACCTCATCCCGTCAATCAACCTGAAAAGGGTACCGGGGTATTCCTTGAAGGAAAAGCCGATTTTTTTTTTTAGCAATTAACAAACATCTTTTTTTTTTTTTATTGTCGTAAAGATAAAGCGAAAAACAAGAAAAATAAACAAATTACGGCAGCCGAAGAAAACAAAAAAAAACATGCATATTAATACGGTTCTGAACACATATCACACTCACCCCTCCTTTCCTCCACGGCCGTTTCGGTGCTGCAGGGCTGAAAGCGAAATTTTTACACGACACCAAAAACAATTATTATTGGGTTTTTTTTTTTTTGGTTTATCCGGGCTGCTGCGACACGTTAAAATTATTTTTTTGACACATGAATAACAAAAAAAAGAAAAAGAAAAATCAAGAATGAAACTAAACTACGTCACTTCACGTCACCGTGTTTTGCCTAAGTAAACTGATTATAAATATTCTATTGCTTGTTCGATCGTTCACAGGTACAAGTATTGAGGACCGGGGCTTTTGTGTCATGAATATCAATTACGAAAAGCGAACTTGTTTTGTTTTTCCAGCGTCCCTGCTGCTCCCGTTGTGACTCCGCCACTTAATTGGCTCCTCAACTCCCCTTTCGTGTCACGGAAAAATTCCGTCCAAACATTCGGCAACTGACTGGGCGCTCTACACAAAATTCCACGGGAATTGCGGACCGAATAGTGCGGCAAATTATTTTCCTCGCAATTGCGAGTCGCGATGAAAACACGTTGGGCCACTATTTGTGCACGACACGATGACGAATTGTCGGAAGATGACGACGAACAGTTTTCACGTCGACGAGGGCTTTCACGATGCGAGCAGGTCCTAAATCAAACAATTGACGCAGCCACGACTAACCAAAAGCAGACAGTGGCACCGGCTCGACCTTCGGCACACCTGACTCACAAACATTGCTCGAAGATGACGGCGGCAGACATTTCTTCTTTTAATTCGCAAGCGATCTCGCCATTCAGGTGTCGTCCCTCCGGTGGTGGATCGTAGACCCCAAAATTTCTCAAGCGCCCCACTGACACTCCAAAAAGGGAACACGCGCCGCATAAACACCTTTTGAGCACTTTTCGGGCGATGAATTTTGCGCGCACTTTCCACTTTTGACGCTTTTTCGTCCTTTTCCCTAGCACGACTCCCGCAATACACTTCCAGGCTACGACACCATTTTAGCACAACCGAACACTCGGGGTCGGAATTCTGCTGGCACTTTTTTCGTCGTCGTCGCACAATTTGCGGTCGTTCGCGGTTAGATTTTCGGTGCGCAAATTTCTAGCGATAAACACTGCCGCACGAAATGTACAAAAGGCCCGCAGTTTCGCTCCTCTCAAATTCGGCCCGAAATTCAAGTTCTTTGTTTGTTTTTCTTATTTTATTTTTGTATTTTTATTATTTTTCGGTACCGACGTCCTCCCGTGCTCGGCGGCGTTTCAAGTCGGACTCCCGTTCCACCTGTTCCACCCGTTCCACCTGTTCGATTTATCCCCCCACTCCTGAAAACTTTTGCCGCCAAAATTTCGCTTCACCAATCAGGTGATTTACTCAACCCTGGAGTTTGGTGGCAGCGGTGTTTTTACAGCGGCCAATTCTAACTCATAAATGCCTATTTTTGAATTTATATCGATATTTCACAAATGTAAATGATTTGAAGTAAATCCAAATTAAATGCATTTGTGAAGAATACCCAAGTTCAAAAACAGACACTTATGTGTCAGACTTGGTCCGTTACAGGGCAGCTTCTGCTTCGCGGCCTGCCAAGCAGGAGAAGCTGAGGGAATCTACCGCCGGATGTCCTTTGCGTGGTAAATGCCAACTGCTTTGCCTTGCAGGTCCGACAACAGGTAGCGGCTATTACCCACTTTTTTAACAACGCGACTCTTGATGAACTTGAAGTCCAGCTTGGAGTTGTAGTGAGCTGCCGCGTCGCTTTGTGCAAAGCTTCGCCGGAACACTTCATCTCCAGGCTGGAATTCAACCACACGAGAGCGCGTGTTGTAGTGAGCTGAATTCTTCGCGTGGGCCGCTCGCAGGTTTTCTTGAACCTGTTGTCGGAGAACTGCAAGTTTGTCGCTCGTGTTGGTAGTGACAGTAGGGTCTTGCAGCAAATTCAGCTTCCGCAACAGGCTATAAGTTTTGCCGTGGGTGACCATAGATTGGCCAAAGGTGACGAGATATGGTGACGAATTAATGGCGGCATGGTGTGCAGACCTCAACGCACAATTGATGGCCGACAGTCTCTCGTCCCAATTCCGCTGATCTGGATTAATATAGGCCCGTATTGCTGCGACGATTGAACGGTTAACACGTTCAGAAGCATTCGCTTGAGGCGAATAAAGAGCGGTGTAAAGGTGGTTGACACCATACCGATCCAGCAGGGAATTGAAGACGTGAGACTTAAACTGCACGCCATTATCCGTCACCATAGTCTCAGGAACCCCGAAGACATGGAAAATCCGAGTCTCAAGCCAACTGGTCAGAATCCCGGCTTTGAACTTTTTGATAGGCTCCACAAAAGAGAACTTGGATAAATGGTCCACTAAGACTATCGTACCCACATTACCTGACCTAGACCTGGGGAAAGGACCTAACAGATCCATGTACAATCTTTGGAATACACGATCGGAGGTGAATTGGCCTTCCATAGGAGGGCGAAGGCATTGGTTCGGAGCTTTGGTAGACTTGCAGATATCACAAGACAACACATATTCTTTGACCTGTTTGACCATCTTCGGCCAAAAGAATAGTGCACGAAGGCGTTTAAGTGTCTTGGTGATACCGCCATGAGCGCTCAAGGGATGGTCATGCGCTCTTATAAGCAAGTCCAACCGAAGCTCCTCTGGAACCCAAAGTTTCCAGGATAATTGCTCCTGCAATTCATCTCCGGTCGCGTACTCAGTTCGTTTGTACACGAATCCGTCAGATACTTTCATGTCTGGGAGTTGATGTTGGTTCAAAGTAATGCGGTCGATAAGGTCAAGATATTTTGGAGACCGAAAGTGTGGAGAATCCAAGTCCACTTCCACGGAGTCATCAAATGGGTCGCTCAAAGCCAAAGACTCTGAACAGTGGACTCGAGACAAGGTATCAGGGACGACGTTTTGGCTACCTTTTCGATGGACTATAGTAAACTTAAACCCCTGTAGTTTAAGAGCCCACCGAGCCAATCGGCCATTTAGATCCGATTGATTCATTAGCCACTTCAGCGAAGCGTGATCAGTGACTATCGTAAATTCTTGGCCCTCCACGTATGCGCGGAATTTTTTAATAGCATGGACCGCCGCTAGACATTCTTGCTCCGTGACAGTATAATTTCGTTGGGCAGAATTAAGCTTCTTCGACATATAAGCGATAGGCACTTCAGCGTCTTCATCGGTGGTTTGTGTCAGCACAGCCCCAATGCCGTCCTGGCTTGCATCACAATGTATTGCGAATGGACGCGAAAAGTCTGGGCTGTGCAACACCGGTGCCTTAGTTAAGCTGTCTTTAAGTGCGTTAAATGCCGAAGAACCTTCATCTGTCCAGACGAAACCACGGTTCTTGCGGAGCATGTCTGTTAGCGGGGCCGAAATGGCGGCGTAATTATGGACAAATCGCCGATACCATCCGCACATACCCAGGAATCGACGCAGCTGTCTAACAGTCTTCGGTTTGGGAAAGTCTGTAATTGCGCGGATTTTGTCGGAGTCAGTCCCGATGGTTCCGTGACCGATAACGTGACCCAGATAAGAGACTTCCTTCATAACAAACTTACTCTTCTCTATATTCAGGGTCAGCCCTGCCTTTCTCATATAGAAGGCTACTTCTTCCAGTAGCTTGAGGTGTTCTTCGAACGATGATGTAATCACCAGCAGATCATCCAAGTAGACAAACACTTGGTGTCGCAAGTGCGCTGGGATGACGTGGTCCATTAGCCGTTGCATCGTTTGCGGGGCGTTACAAAGCCCAAAAGGCATTGTAACAAATTGATACAACGGTCTGCCGGGGACGGTGAAGGCAGTCTTATCCTTTGACGCCGCATCGAGTGGAATCTGCCAAAACGCATCTTTCAAGTCCAAACTCGAAATGAATTTGGCCTTTGGGAGGCGGCTCAGAATTCCATCAATGAGTGGCAATGGATAAGCGTCCTTCAACGTCACCTCGTTGACCTTACGTGCATCCAGACACAAGCGAACTTTATTAGGTTTGACTACAAGGGTGACTGGTGATGACCAAGCGCTTTGGGATTCCTCAATGACACCCATTGCAAGCATCCGGTCTATTTCCGCATGGAGAAGCTTTTCGACGGCGGGAGAGATCGCATAGTATCTCTGCTTAATAGGCTTGCTGCCTCCGACGTCGATGGCGTGTGATATAAGGTTCGTACGCCCTAAGCCTTCCGCAGAAAAGGATGGAAATCTTGCAATGACTGCATTGAGGCTAGCTTGTTCAGACGCGGTCAACGGATGTTGGTTGACTCCACGTTCAATAGGTTCTAATGACAAGGCTGCTGAATATAAAGAGTCATTGAAAAGTGCAGGAGCAAGCTCGAATCCGCGCACAAAATCGATTCCGAGGTAGAGATTCTGGCTGAGGGTTGGCATTATCAGAAACTCTATGGTTTCTGTACGCCCTCTAAAGGTGACAGAAGTGGAAATTTTTCCAACGGCTGAATGGCGGGTGCCATCAGCAGTGGTAACCCCCATCCGGAATCTCTCCCAAGGATGATTGGGTGCCGCCAGGAATTTCTTCGCAAAATCCGACGCAATTACACTGCATGACGCCCCCGTATCAATTAGGCCACTTACTGAAGTATTAAGCATGGAAACCTCAGCGTATGGTCTAATATCATCACGGGGACGGTTCAAAAGAATACCAGAGCATCGTCGACGATTAGCAAGAACGTTACGCCAAAACTTACGTAAACGTAAAGTTGATCGTTTTGGGCGACTTGGTTTAAGTTCGTCGGCACTGAAAATTCGACGACGAGCAACTTGATATTCTTTTAAACGCTCATGCAGCGGCTTAAAACTATAATGGATGGGTTTCGATTCGGTAGTGGACGGTGAGACACTAGGGGAAGGTAAAGAATTTACAGTAGTCACTGCGCTCGACTGAGTTTCTAATGAGCCATTCAGATCTAAATGGTCATGTGTGCGTGGTACGATACGCACCTCTGGGGTTTTAGTCGTAGCGTCAGGTTTAATGGACAAATCCGGTGAAGACATATCAGGGCTATTGTAAGACACATCTGGTATTAATATGCCAGATTGCTTGGACGGAACCAGGCCATTCTGTTCCAGGCAAGAACTTCCGGCATCTACAATCATAGGGTTTACTGGTTGACGTTGTTCGAAGGCTGGTTCTCCTGGACTTCCTGGGGAGACCTCTGGTGTTGTGGAGGTCTCCGGCGATCTCGGTTTTTTTTCACAACGAGAACACCGCGGTTTGTAGACCCCAGAAGCTCCGCAACCGAAACAAAATACCTTTGGTTCCGCCTTGCAATCGGCATAGGTGTGCCCGGGTTTAAGGCAGTTCCAGCAAGTAGCGGAAGATTTCAACTCCTCCACTCCAGAACTCGGTTCCGCTTCCTCTTCCGAAAACTCAACGGGTTCTACTTCTTCAACTCTCCGACGAGGAGGTTGACTCACATCCTGCGAAGAACGCCATTGTGCCGCTCGTTTTTCAACATGTTCCAACTGGGTGACGCTTAATCGAAGGTCCCGAAGGGAACGAATATCCGATAAAGCCAGATGTTGAGCTAGGAAGGGGCGTAAGTTTCTCCGCACGATGCGAGTTAACTCCCCGTCCGTGAGCTTGAAGGACATACGGTCGTTGATCCGCATGATACTTTCAACGAAAGTATCATATGCCTCACCTTTCTTCTGACAACGACTTCTCATTTCGTCAATGAGGTCATCGTCGTTGTACCGATTCCCATAATGCTCTTTGAGAGCCTCCTTAAGGGACTCCCACGTATAGTGGTTTCGGCAGCCGCCAGCAAATCGACGGAACCAGATGGCTGTATCTTTTTGGAAGAGGAGGTGGGCACAAAGGCACAACTGGTCATAGTCACCTCCCAGTGTTCGGTCAGTGAAGAGCTCAACCTGCCGGATGAACTCATCCACTGCCTCACCATCGAAATGAAGACCCCAGTCGGAAATTATTCGGAATACTCTTCCGGCTGGGATTACAGATGCCTGGCTCCGTTGATTCGCCGACACGGCTGGAGAATTCACTATAAGTGGGTTTTCGGTAGGAGAATGTGTCGACACTGGTGGTTGTTGATGTTCGCGGAACAATTGATCTATGTATGCCTTCATAGAATCAAATAGACCCCGCTGAATGTCCGCAAGAGACGGAAGAACCGGGTTGCTAAGTGGGAAGTGGAAACCTCCCACTCCTTGCTGATGTGTTTTGGGAAGTTGTGGTCCCTGAGCACCCGCTGTATCACCAAGATGAAGTGGTGGTGGAGTATGGATAATGCGGTGGACGGGATCCACTAAGCCTAAGTCGAAAAGTGGATTTTCAGCTCCCGTCGGCGTATTGGGTGGAGTTGGCGACGAATCTGGCCGGGTCTGACTTCGCGTTTGGACGCCTTGTTTCGGCACGGCGCCACGACCACGACCTTTTGCGGATGCGGGAGTGTTTTGAACTGGCATTTTTTTTTTTTAAATAAACAATAACTAAATTACACTAATTTAATAAATAAATAAATATATAATTTTTCCCTAAATATTGAACCTAACTAAGTAAATTCCTATTTTTTTTTTTTTTTGACGAGAAATAAATATTTCACTAAATAAATGAATAAAGAACTATATAAATAATTAGATGAATAATTTAAGAATTAACTAACAAATTTGACTAACTACACCTACTGAATAAATAAATAAGTAACATATGCTACACCTAACGAATAAATACGAAATAAATAACTTAAGTTGCAAATTGCTAAACTAGATACTAACTACGCTGTCTAATAAAATGGACTAATCAAAACTAACCTATTATAAATAAATAAATATACATATATGTAGTATACCTAAATAATTACAAAAAGCTAGCTAATCTAGTCTAAGTAGCTATTAACGGCACCTGCCAGAAATTCAACCTAATTTTGCGTTTCAAAAATCATGTGATTTCCGACAGCCTTACAGACAAAAAGTTAGCTTATCTATGCTTTTTTCTTTTTTCTTTCTTTTTAGAGATGATTGTCTCGCGCAGCAATCTGCAGACTTCAAACAAAACCAAAACTATACGATATCATACGACACGAAACGATAATTAAATAAATAGCAAGACGGTATCACGTAGAACTAGCCAACTGCATCTCAAGGTAAGTTCACAGCAAAAATATTATTACGATAGAGGCAAAATTATAGCTTTCCTTATCAGAATCCCCCTTCCCCATTTCAGGTTGATTTCGCAATTTCGGAGCATTAAGATGTCAAACAAAAATAAAGGCATCTGAGCTAGCCGGCAACCATGGAAAAAAGATAAAAGCAAAAAGAGAAAAAAAAAAAAAAAAATATTGCAGCTTCCATCATTAAGACGCAGCTTTTTCCAACGAATCATGATTAGTCGCGTAGGTGCACAATTGCAAATTCCTTGTCGTAATTCCAATCATGATCCATTGGTGACAGCTTTGCATATCAAAGATGAAAACTGTGATAATAAATTTGCAAAAAAAAAAAATATTATATAATTGATTGAAAGGTCGGTCCTTTCCAACATAAAGGTACCAAGGTGACTTCAAAGAAACTGGGATAGATTTCCAGAGAAACTCAGGGAGTCAGTAATTCTCCAGTTTCTTTAAAGGCCTTAGGTACGTGGAAAAAACCACTTTAGACAACACAAGGAAAGGACCGCCTTGTATACTGAGTCTAAAAGGAAACACTACTCTACATGGATAGGATGCTACAGAAGGATAGGAGTTACACAGCTACCAGAAGGGAATGTACGTGAAATACTAAGTCTAAGTCCAATGTCTTAGAACTGGTAGCCTTAATGTGCTTTGGGAGCGCCACTTGGTATAAGGACTAAAAATACATTTTTAGCCCTTTACCGGACCAAAGTGGGCCCCACGTTGGGCGCCAAATATGTAAAGGACGTTGGAAACACCCGAAGGTGTCAACGGGGACGGAGCCATTTTGACCGTTAAGGTCCGGTAGTGACAGCTGCCAAAGTTGACAGCTGCCATAATTGGCTCCTCAACGAGCTAAGCGGCGGCCTGTGCTTGCTGTAGCTCAGTTCGGGAGATATGGGCGGGGTTTTTTTCGCCGCTCGCTGCCCCTGTCCATACATATTAAAAAAGGGAATCACAGGCCTAGGGTAGACTTCACAAACAAGAGGGACAAAATTTGGACAAAGGAAGGTAAGTATGGAGCCAGCCTGCTCAAAGGCCATCATTGATGCTCCGAGGCCCAGATGGCGGTGGACCTCGGCCTTCTATACCCGCTGAAATAAAAGAAAAAAAAACCCGACCGTGAGGCCCCATGGCCGAAAACAGAAAAATTTTGAGAGGGGCCTCCCATGGCGAAACAAGGGATGAGGCCTTTCACCTCATCCCGTCAATCAACCTGAAAAGGGTACCGGGGTATTCCTTGAAGGAAAAGCCGATTTTTTTTTTAGCAATTAACAAACATCTTTTTTTTTTTATTGTCGTAAAGATAAAGCGAAAAACAAGAAAAATAAACAAATTACGGCAGCCGAAGAAAACAAAAAAAAACATGCATATTAATACGGTTCTGAACACATATCACACTCACCCCTCCTTTCCTCCACGGCCGTTTCGGTGCTGCAGGGCTGAAAGCGAAATTTTTACACGACACCAAAAACAATTATTATTGGGTTTTTTTTTTTGGTTTATCCGGGCTGCTGCGACACGCAATTTTTTGTGATTTTTGCTTATACGCGTAATTCGTTAAAATTATTTTTTTGACACATGAATAACAAAAAAAAGAAAAAGAAAAATCAAGAATGAAACTAAACTACGTCGCTTCACGTCACCGTGTTTTGCCTAAGTAAACTGATTATAAATATTCTATTGCTTGTTCGATCGTTCACAGGTACAAGTATTGAGGACCGGGGCTTTTGTGTCATGGATATCAATTACGAAAAGCGAACTTGTTTTGTTTTTCCAGCGTCCCTGCTGCTCCCGTTGTGACTCCGCCACTTAATTGGCTCCTCAACTCCCCTTTCGTGTCACGGAAAAATTCCGTCCAAACATTCGGCAACTGACTGGGCGCTCTACACAAAATTCCACGGGAATTGCGGACCGAATAGTGCGGCAAATTATTTTCCTCGCAATTGCGAGTCGCGATGAAAACACGTTGGGCCACTATTTGTGCACGACACGATGACGAATTGTCGGAAGATGACGACGAACAGTTTTCACGTCGACGAGGGCTTTCACGATGCGAGCAGGTCCTAAATCAAACAATTGACGCAGCCACGACTAACCAAAAGCAGACAGTGGCACCGGCTCGACCTTCGGCACACCTGACTCACAAACATTGCTCGAAGATGACGGCGGCAGACATTTCTTCTTTTAATTCGCAAGCGATCTCGCCATTCAGGTGTCGTCCCTCCGGTGGTGGATCGTAGACCCCAAAATTTCTCAAGCGCCCCACTGACACTCCAAAAAGGGAACACGCGCCGCATAAACACCTTTTGAGCACTTTTCGGGCGATGAATTTTGCGCGCACTTTCCACTTTTGACGCTTTTTCGTCCTTTTCCCTAGCACGACTCCCGCAATACACTTCCAGGCTACGACACCATTTTAGCACAACCGAACCGAACACTCGGGGTCGGAATTCTGCTGGCACTTTTTTCGTCGTCGTCGCACAATTTGCGGTCGTTCGCGGTTAGATTTTCGGTGCGCAAATTTCTAGCGATAAACACTGCCGCACGAAATGTACAAAAGGCCCGCAGTTTCGCTCCTCTCAAATTCGGCCCGAAATTCAAGTTCTTTGTTTGTTTTTCTTATTTTATTTTTGTATTTTTATTATTTTTCGGTACCGACGTCCTCCCGTGCTCGGCGGCGTTTCAAGTCGGACTCCCGTTCCACCTGTTCCACCCGTTCCACCTGTTCGATTTATCCCCCCACTCCTGAAAACTTTTGCCGCCAAAATTTCGCTTCACCAATCAGGTGATTTACTCAACCCTGGAGTTTGGTGGCAGCGGTGTTTTTACAGCGGCCAATTCTAACCCATAAATGCCTATTTTTGAATTTATATCGATATTTCACAAATGTAAATGATTTGAAGTAAATCCAAATTAAATGCATTTGTGAAGAATACCCAAGTTCAAAAACAGACACTTATGTGTCAGACTTGGTCCGTTACAAGGAATAGGATCGGTGAGAGGATGCACCCCTGCCGAACTCCACTGCGAATCTCAAAGTCCCCCGACACCTTACCTTTATGCAGAACGCGACATTTCGCGCCGTCATAGGTTGCCTTAATAATAGCCACAAGCTTCTCAGGGATGCCTCTCCTGCGCAAGGCCGCCCATATAGAATCCCGGTTCACACTATCGAAAGCCTTTTCGAAATCGATGAAAAGCAAGTGAAGCGGAGAATCGTATTCAGCGCATTGCTCGATGATGATTCGCAAGGTGTTAATATGATCGACACAGGAGAATCCGGATCGAAAGCCAGCCTGCTCTTCATCAATTGTGCTTTCTAAGTGGGCCTTTAGTCTTTCCAGGACGATTTTAGCTATTATCTTGGCAACGGCAGGAAGCACACAAATGCCTTTCCAATTATTACAGTCTGTGAGGATACCCTTCTTTGGAAGTTTGATGATCAAACCTTCCTTCTACTCGGTGGGAAAGGTCTCTGTATTCCACGCTTTATCAACAAGTGGGTGCAGCAAATCGACAGTTACGCTTGGCGCTGCTTGATAAAGTTCGGCAGGGATACCGTAAAGTCCGGCGGCCTTTCCTCGTTTTAGTGCAATAATTGCAGTGACTATTTCCTCTTTAGTCGGGGCAGTGGACCGTATACGCACATTTTGATGGTTAGCTAAATTATCTGTATGAGGGGGAACTTCACCAGAGGTTACACGGTTCAAGACCGCGGCGAAGTGTTCTTTCCACCGCCTCATTTGATCTTCTTTCAAGATAAGTAGCTTTCCATCACTATCTTTCACCGGATGTTGGCAGGAGTTACGACCACCTGTAAACTCCTTGATGACACCGTATACGGCGTTTAAGTTGTTACTTCTAGCGGCTTCTTCTGCTGACGCTAAAAGAGAATTGGCATAAACTCTTTTATCGCGTCGCACACTACGCTGAACTTCTCGAGCTTTCTGACGGTAAAGGAGTTCGATGCTGCTTCGATTGTCGTCTGATGCTGCAGCCAAACGAACTTTCAGCTCCTTTCTTTCAACAATCCGCTGCCATGAAGCGTCGGACATCCAGGGCTTATTCCGGCAATCCGGGTTTGGGCCAAGGATGGTATTTGCGCTATCAATGTACGCATTTTTTATGGCATCCCAGTTTTCGTTTATGTCATTATCTGGGTGACTAGTTATCTCAGCCGCTTTTTGCGCAAGATGGTCATTATATTGTTGTAAGACAGCTGGATTTTTTAGTCGAGCGGTGTTGAATTTGCGGGGCCTGGATCTTTCGTCGCTGGGGCGGCGCACGGCTGCAATACGCAATCGAACATTAGCGATCATAAGATAATGGTCTCTTCCCATCCCAATATCGGCACCCTTCTTGTTTCGCACGTCCAGGAGGCAACTCTTGAATCTTTTACTAATGGCAAAATGGTCGATCTGATTTTGTGTTCTGCGCCGATCAACAGAGGACCAACTGATTTTGTGGTGGTCCTTATGCTCAAACATAGTACCACCGATGAAGAGACTGTGAAAGTTGCAGAACTCTACAAATCTTTCACCGTGTCATTACGATCACCAAGACCGTGTCTCCCCATCACATGTCTGAGCCCATAGTTATCAGCGCCAACTTTCGCATTCAAATCACCCATAACCATTATAATGTCACCTTTAGGTGTTCTGCTCTGAACGGCGTTTAGTTCTTCGTAGAAGGAGTCTTTTGCCAAGACATTGTCGGGTTCAGTAGGGGCATAACATTGTATTATTGAGATGTTCCTCATTTTGGTCCGGAACCTGGCGGTCAAGACCCTGTCAGAGACCGGTTCCCAGGATAAGAGACAGTTTCGCGCGGCTCTGGTTAAAAGGAGCCCCACACCTGACTCACGGCGACTACCGGTAGCTTTACCGGAGTACAACATTACAGTGCAGCCCGTTGGAGAGATGAATTCTCCGCTGTTCCACCATCTTATCTCACTAACTCATAAGATATTTAATTTGTACCTCAGAAATTCACTCTCTAATTAAAGAAATCGTGCCTTCTGGGGACCTTCTGATCCATTGTCCAGGAGAGTACGCACATTCCAGAATCCAATCTTTGTCATTGTACGATTGCTAAAAGTCGTAACCGTTGAGTCAGTCCTTATCCGAGGCATAGTTGACGTTTCGTTAGCATATAAAGATTTCGGATAGTGCAAGTTGCTGGCATACACATCCTGTCCTTTGATTGTCGGTTTTAACGACAGGCCCTCAAAGGGAAAGGCCGTGGTACTTTTTTTCACACCCCACACCACAGGGGTACCTCAACCAAATCATCGCACCGCCATCACTGGCGGCTTGACGTTGGTTGGCAATGGTCAGTGACCACTGCCGTTCCAGGGGGCGCCCAGGCGGAGGACTATGGAAGAGGAGTTTTTGCGCCCCCCCTTTCAAAAGAATGAATGATATTAGCCGCTAAAGGGGGAAGGTGTGCAAGCATATTAGAAAAGTAGTTGAAACAAGCAACGTTCATGTGGCAGATCTTTTGTTAGGCGCTAGAAAAGTTCTTTGAAAATATTTTTTATAACAGATATTTGTAAAATAACTTTTATAGTGTAATAGCCGCCTTAAACCGGATCAAGCATACAGTTGACTGCACACTGAACGATGAACAGGCTGGTTTTCGCGAGGGTTTTCATGTTGTGGCCACATCAACACCCTCCGAATTATTATTGAACAATCCGCAGAGTGGAGATCCCCATTACATCTCATCTTCATAGATTTCGTGCGTCAAAGATAATTGTAAAAGAACTTCTATAGTGTATGAGCCGCCTTAAAAAGAAATGAGGTTATGATGATTGTTGCCTGACAGTGGCAGCTCTAAAACAAATTCGCCGGATGGAATATTCGCCGCTGTCGCTGCGACTTATAAAGTGTCAATGAGCTGAACTACACGGTGCTGTGTTCGCAATTCGTAGGGAGTTTTGCACTCGTCGTAAGATTAAACAGTACCAAAACAAGGAAAAAACGCGAGTTTTGCTGGTGAATTGAAAGAAAGCGGAAACTAGAGTTTACGTGTGGTTTGCCGAATATTATGTGTCCGCGACGAGTCACCAACAGAATAGATTAGAAGGTAAATTTGTTGCTCTCGGATCCTTACTTGCCTCTCGTCACCCACCACAACTGACAGAACCAGTGCAGAGCCCGCGCCGGAGTTGCACTCTCGCCGACCGGACCGTGCCAATTATTCCAAGAACGTTTTTACGCGAATTTGAATAATTTTCGCGACACTCGTACGTACGTGCTGTGATCAGTCATTGCGCGGGTGACGAGGCGGTGAAGTCATCGCGAGCTAGTCGCTGTTCGTAGTAACGCAATCGAATTTCGAATGAATCGGGAATTGTGGCATCGTTTCTGTTGACAGAATCCTTCTCTAAATTTGGACCGTATATTGCCTAGGACACAAAGAGAACGTGAACGAGCGACCGGTGAATATGCAGGGATCGCCAGACGCCAAGAAACCCTGTAAGGGAATCCTGAAGACGTCGAGTAGCTTCGATAAACATTCAGCCGCTGCCAGGTAATTTTTCTTTTTGGAATTTGTCACGATTTTGGCCCAAATTGACTTTTACAATTTCTCAGTCGTAGGAAGAGTGCGAAATTCGATGAGCTGAACGTTCTGCAGACGTACCATCCACCAGACAAGGACTATGGACACATGAAAATAGAAGAGCCCAAAACGCCGTACAACTACGAGGATCCGGACGAGAACAGCGCGGATCAGCTGGACGCTGACCTTCTCGCCGAAAAGTAAGGATTTCGTGGTCGTATTTTATTGCTCAGTTCCCTTGAAAATGTCTTTGATTACAGATTGCGTGTGGCGGCAGATTCTCGAACGTCTTCCAATGACGAATCATCCGAAGACGAAGAGGAGACCGAGGAGGAGAAAGGTGAGTGAGTCGTGTGCTGTTTGTTGCTAAATGTCAACTCATATCCATTCCGGCCTAGCGAACATGTCCTTTACATTGAGCCGCTTCGTGATCCACTGCAATACGTATAAAGTTTATTTCCATATTGTCCAATTTCATAATCGGTGTTTTCCTTAATCGCAAACTCACACGTCCCGGTGGGTCTATGTATACATTTACTTTTGTTAGGCATGTTGTCTGCACATGCTGGCTCCTCGGATATCTCCTTGTGAATGTCACGGGGCAATTGGCAATTGGAGACTCCTTATGGTACTTTGTATGGAATTCCCTACGTCAACTTTTTACAGCCTCTCACCGAACGACGAAATCCAAATATAAATGACGACTAAAAATAGATGTGGTTAATTGATTTGCTTCGGCTGTTTGGCGGCGTTTTCACGTATTATGTACGTTTCGGGTCGCATGCTTGTTTTGAAGAGTTGCAGTAAAGGTCGTCTCAGCTGACAGTTATGCTTTCTGGCGGATTCGCGTGCTTTTCTATTTTAGTGGTCCCATTACCCATTTGCAACGCTCCATCCGACTTTGACCCGATAAACATTTATCGGAGCAACATACTTTGTTTGCTACGATTAGAGAACGAGCCGATTAGTAGTTCTTCGACTGTAAGCAGTTTGGAGTTTTAATGGAATTAAATTCAATCAGTTTTCGCCACAGTCGACTGATTTGCTGTTCGGTGTTGTGTAAATATGTATGGTCTCCAGTAAATCATTAGTTGTAGTTCAATGCGAGTGAACACATGAATGCTGTGATTGTACGTTGAGGTCGTCATTGGGTGACATTGTATGTAATGCATTGCATGCCATTCCGGCGTTTATTCTGTTGGACAAGGAAACTGACTCACCTGTAGCAAACATTAATCAATAATTGTTTTATTGGTAAGCTGGAAATTGGGAGCATCATCGTTATCTTATTGACAACGTTTTACGTAGCGATGGTTTATCTTTGGCATGTTATCGAGTAAATATTTACAGGCGCCATGTTAACGGCCAGATGTAGATTGTCTAAATATTACGTAGAGTGGATGTCGTTGCGCGTTTCAGGGTTTTGAAGTTGAGGTAGTGATTGCTCGGTCTTTGTTTCGATTAGAGAAATTGTGCAGTAGAGAGATTGAATGCGAGTTGTGGGAGAAAAAATAAATGTAAAGAGGCCTTATTTTCAACCCCTGTCTATTGTCATAGGTGCAAATATAGGTTTCGCATTTTCAAATCTCAGAAACTCTATTTTCCGAAGTTGTTGTTGTTGTAGCACTGGTCGGAATTCGGTGTGTTTGTAAGTTACATGCCTACGGATTCGTCTTCATCCCCGGTGTTGAGGGATAGAAAGTTAGCTGCTTCTATCGGGTTCTCCCACAGCGATTTAGGAGTCAGGTGCGTGGGTGCAGCTGGGCAGTTAAGATGTGGTTTACGTCGTGAGGGGCACCATTACATGCAGGACAGATGTTTGGGACGTCCTGGTCGATGCGGGATAGGTAGGAGTTCAGTCGTGAGCACCAGCCTGATCGAAGTTGGGCAAGTGTCGTTCTGGTAGCTCTCGGAAGTCTTTCCTCTTCCGGAGATATCATTGGTGGTATGGACGAGAGAACTGGATTCGAACCTAAACCTGCGATTGACTGATGAACCTCCTCCCGATGTATCGCTGCGATGGCCAACCTGTGTGCGCCACTATCAAAGGGTACCCTTTTGTACCTCTGGACATCACTTTCTAGGTCCCTCAGGTCGCGCCGGACATGTCTGGGCGGCGGCGTCTTGTCCATGGGGTTGGAGTTTGGGTGATCACTTCGATAGCAACCCACCAGGTATTGCTTGGCAAGAAGCTGGTTGTGGTCCCTTAAAGGCATCATCCTGTTTTCCTGATGCAGATGGTCCTTGGGTGACATCAGGAGGCAGCCAGTAACAGTACGGAGAGCGGCATTTTGGCACGTTTGAATTTTTTTCCACTGTGTGTCACAGAGATTCTGCGACCACACAGGAGCCGCATAGTTGGCCACTGATCTTCTGACTGCTTTATACGTGACCAGTAGAGTTTTCTTATCCTTACCCCAGGTACTACCGGTCAGGGCTTTGAGGATTTTATTCCTACTACGCATCCTGTCGCACACGGTTGAGGCATGGGGTGATGATGTGGCCATGCTGTCCAGCGTGACTCCTAAGATTTTAGGATGGTTTATAGTTGGAATAGGATGATTCCCGATCGAGATTTCAAGCTGCAACTTGACCTCCTTCGTCCAGGTGGTAAATATGGTTGCCGAGGATTTAGGCGCTGAGACGGTAAGGTTCTTGCTTATGAAGAACGAGTTAAGTTCAAGATAACCGTTGATATTTTCGCGCATATCCGCTATGTTGTTCCCTGTTGCCAGAATGGAGCAGTCGTCAGCGTAGGAGATGATGTCGATGCCTTCAGGTGGTGTTGGGAGTCCTGATATGTATACCTAGTCTAGCCATAAATATTGTTACAAGGTTTGGCAACCCTGCAGAAAGGAACCGTTATATTGCATTTCTTAAAAATTGAGCTAATCGCTATAGTGCGCTTGTGCTTGATGCATTTGTCATCATTTGAGTTTAATTTTTAGTGTAGTGAACATGGATTGGGGTGACAAAGAAAATAGAATTGCTGTGATTGCACTTCATAAAGTAGGAATGCAACCAAGTGATATTTTTGAGACTCTGCATACCCTTGGTATAAGCCGAATGTTTGTATATCGGGCTATTGAAAGATTTAATGATACGTCTGGAGTAAGTGACCGTGAAAGAAGTGGCCGTCCGCGAACTACTCGAACACCTCAAGCGGTTAAAGCCGTGCGCGAGAGAATTCGCCGTAATCCTCTTCGGAAACAAAAAATTTTATCGCGTGAGATGAAAATACCCCAAAGAACAATTTCACGTATCATCAAAAGTGACTTGGGGTTGGGTGCTTATCGTAGATCTACCGGGCATTTACTAACAGATTCGTTAAAAAAAAATAGAGTGGAAAAATCAAAACGATTACTTTGCCGGTACGCAAACCAAGAACACCGTAAAATTTTGTTTACGGACGAAAAAATTTTTACTGTCGAAGAAACATTTAATAAACAAACGATGCTCGCAGTGCCAGAGAAGCTTCTCAAGTTGCCCAAAAGGTTCAAAGAGGTCATCATCCAGCCTCAGTAATGGTTTGGTGGGGTGTTAGCTACAACGGGGTGACAAAGTTGCATTTTTGTGAGAAGGGCGTCAAAAGTCTGCCAAAATTTATCAAGAAAGTGTCCTTGAAAGTGTAGTGAAACCTCTCAACACGTCATTATTCAAAAATCAGCCTTGGAGTTTCCAGCAAGATTCTGCACCAGGTCATAAGGCGAAGTCAACCCAAAAATGGCTTGAAGAAAATGTTCCAGATTTTATTAAAGCTGAAGATTGGCCTTCCTCTAGCCCAGACCTGAATCCGCTGGATTACGAATTATGGTCTGTCTTAGAGCAAATGACGTGCTCTAAAAGACATTCTAATATCGAATCCTTAAAGAAGTCTCTTACACATGCAGTCTCCAACTTTCCGATTGAAGTCGTGCGTGCTTCCATAGATAAGTGGCCAGCTCGATTAAAGGCTTGTAAAGGCAAAAGGCAATCACTTCGAATAACTTGTTGCAATTTCCGTTGTTGACAATGCATTTAATAAATAAACAATGATTTCTTAACATATAACACCTCTTTTATTGAACAGTGCTTCAAAAAGTTTGTAACAGTATTTATGGCTAGACTAGGTAAATTAAACAAGGTAGAAGATATATCTCCTCCTTCAGGTACACCTTGTTCAATCTTCCTAAGCTTTGATTTGATGCTCCTGAATTCTGTATAGGATTGCCGGCCAGCGAGATAATTGGCAATCCATTTCACTATTTGCGTCGGAAGCGATGAACAGTTGATGTCAGACAAAAGCGCTGAATGGCTGACAGTGTCGAAGGCCTTCGACAGGTTAAGCGCCACCAATATTGTTCCTTGACATGGACGAGCCTGGTTGAGACCATTATGGGGGCGGGGTGTAATGGCATCCAAGGCCGTGGTCGCGTACTGTGCATGCTTCGGAAGTCATGCTGGTGATCTGCGAGCTGGATGTAGGCCGTAAGAACAGGGTGGATTAGTGCTTCAAGCGTTTTGGCAACTGGTGACAGTAGAGTTATTGGACGATAGGATTCGCCGAGTGACGCTTTCTTCCCAGGTTTCAATATTGGGATGACTCTCCCTTTTTTTCAGATTTCGGGAACGATAAGCGAGGAGATGGATAGATTATAAGTAGCCGTGAGATAGTTGATGGCTGGCAGATCGAGGTGTTTGAGCATAGTCATTGAAATGCCATCTGGTCCCAATGCTTCCGAGTTGTTCGCCGTCCTTATAGCTACAACTACTTCGTCCGTGGTGAAAACAGGTATGCTGTCTGTGGTTCGGTTGTGAATCTTCCTACGAATTTTGCGCTTAAGTCTGTTAGGTGCGGGGTGTTCAATAAATTGTTTACTGAAACGACTCGCGCAGTGGGTAGGGTCATTTGCTGAATTTTCCCCGAACTGAATGACGACGTTCCCTTTCTGTTTTGGTGGATTGGAAAGGGCACGGACTGTCGACCATAACTTGCTCAACCCTGTGGTTAGATTGCAGTTATTTAGATGGGTGTTCCATTTTGACCTGTGTTCGGCTACTTGCCTTTGGATCTCGCAGTTCATCTCGTGAATTCTCGGGTCGTCCGGATTTACGCGCGGCAGTGGTTGGAAAGTTGGGCTGAGTTTTCGGAATCCGTCCTGCAGGAATGAACTTCGCAGCCGCTTTGCTCAGGACTTTCCCAATGTTGGCAGAGCGAGGAATTTAGCGTTGGTATAGGAGGTGAAACCGTTCCAATCAGCTTTATTGTGGTTCAGCTTGAACAGAACCCGGAAAATAGGTATTTAGGAGGAGCTTAAGAGTTTCCTCCGGGCTCTCTGTGAAGGATCCGTTTTGTTTCTTAAGCAATCCGATACCATTAGTATGCTCCTTGGGCAGGGCTTTATGGATGCGTGCCGCTTCAGGTAGCGACTGAATACTCTCACAGTGTCTCTTCCAGCTCTCGCGTCCGATAAGAAGATTATATTCGGTGACCGAGCCTCTATTTTCGTCCCATTCATTTTTACGTTTAGCCCTATTGAAATTTCTCCTAATCTGGACGTTCTTGCGCGCCAGTTCTTCGTTCCACCAAAGAAACCTTATGCGCCGTACTAAAGAAACGCTCTGCATTCTTTTGTCCCGAGAAGATGAAGATGACTGAGCGATGTCCTTTTAACCTCCTACTAAGACAGTACTGTAGGTCTTAGTAGGAGGTTAAAAGGACATCGCTCAGTCATCTTCATCTTCTCGGGACAAAAGAATGCAGAGCGGAGATCAGAACCACCAGGAATATCAAAATGAATGTGCAAATGGTCGGAATTAGACACTTGTCCGATACGTTCCACTCCGTAACCGCCTCCGATAATACCCTGCTGGCAAGAGTGAGATCAAGAACCTCACCCTTTGTTTAGGATGAACACTTGTTTACACATAAGAAAGTCAAGTAAGAACTTACCACTGCTGTTAACGTTGCTGCTCCCCCAGATAGTATGGTGAGCGTTGGCGTCACAACCAATGATGAAATGTCGATTCGATTTCTTGCAGAAGTCGACAAGTTTCCTAACCTCGGTCGGGGGGACCAGGGCTCCTGGATAAGGAACAACCTGCACACTGTGTCCGATGCAGCTTTGGTATGGTGCAGGTTGCCAGCTGCAGTTACAACTATTTATTATATCATTAGTTAGTTCAGAAAATAGAAGATATGTAATAGAATTCGACGTCGTCATACTTAATTAACACTTCTAGTCGATTATTACAGATCAAATTCAGTCTTCATCACTGAATAGTACACCATCATTGCGCTCGAGATTATCGCCATCTTCATTGCCTGTAGTATCAGGACAAAATTACCACCTGAATCGTTTACAGCATTCGACTGTAGAACATCCTTAACGAGTTTCGATATCTTCCCACCCGTAATCGGTCGGATGAAGTTCCGTAGGGACGTGTAAATTGGCGTTACCCCAAATACTCGCGATGTACGCGACTCGCAGGATTTGTTGTCGGAGTTCAGCCTTGCATGGTGGGAATGCAGATGTATCCAACGGTTGTTACTCGTAAACGATTCACTGACATTTTTGGACTTGTACATTTTCATGAAGATTCACAATCTAGCTTCGTCAACGTTGCATACTTGGGGGATTCTGTTCACACCCGGTTAGTGCGTGGAATGCAGCAAGCGCTTTATACTCATTTTCTCCCAGTGTCTCATACAGTTTGGAAACGTTAACGAATCGCTGATTCTTGGAAACGCCAATGTCTAGGCAAATATCTTTGGTGTGATAAACATTAGCCCATATTAGCCAACATGATGATTAAAATATCAGTGTCAGACCATCGAAAGACTGAATTCCTAGAGCACTGCACATTGCAAATACGGAAAAAATCATTGTGTCTGCTTCTTCGTGTTCGCCACAAGATAATTCCGAGATTTCTGTTTGTAATACTTCACCGTCAACAACTGGCATTTTTGGAAGTGCACATACAGCTTTTTCGTTCCAATAATGGAAGCCATTTCTGGTTTTCGCCACTCTTGGATGAAAAACTGTACAAAAGCCTCTTTAAAAAGCACGTTCTACGTCAAGGTTGCAAATTCGCAGGTGCGCATTTGATCTGGACCTGAAAGTTTGAAACGCTGATTCCCAAAATAGCCTCTTCGTTTGTGCTCATGTTCTTTGATGGTTGGACGAAAGTAACGATCGAATATGATAGCAATTACTACTACTTATCATCACGATGCCAAACAACCGACTGATAATGTTGTTGAAGAAACTTATATGTTTTTACGTATTCGAACGATTTCAGGAGAAAAGTGAACGTGATCTTGCATGAAGTCAGCGCCTCAGAAATGTTCATTAAGTATGACGACGTCGGCATCTAATTTTGGAATTTACGTACAATCGAAAAATGTTCAGCCGTTAATGATACTACTTTGTCTTAACCTCTAGTGGGGCATAGCGCGTCAACTACTCCTGCGCACCATCGTACTCTGTTCTGGGCAATGGGGCGCAACTCCCCAAAAGACTTACCCAGTGACTGACACTCCTTTGCCACAGATCGCCGCCACGTGATTCGAGGACCCCCTCTTGGTCGGCCTTGGTTGGAAATGGGGTTCCATTTCATGGCATGCAAAGCAATGCAGTTATCACTCTTCCGCAATGTGTGACCTATCCCCTGCCACTTTCGCCTGTGTATCAATTCGTCGATTGGTATCTGACCCGTACGCCGACTTAGCTCTTCATTTGATATTGTTTCGGGCCAGAATATTCTTAAAATTCGACGAAGACATGAGTTGACGAAAACTTGCAGCTTTCTGGTAACTCCTACGGAAACTTTCCATGTACTGCTCCCCCTCCCATACAAAAGCACTGACAGTACCAAGGAGCGAAACAGGCCCAGCTTGGTCTTGATGCTGAGATAAATGCTCTGCCAGATTTTGGACAGCATGTCGTATGCGCATTTAGTCTGGTTGATACGACGAACGATGTCCTGCTCCGTACCACCATTTTCGGCAACAATGCTACCCAGGTAGACGAAGTTATCCACCTTCTCCATAGGCTGCCCATTAATATTGATGGCAATAGGTGTCGGATTTCGTTTTCGCAAAAGAACCTTGGTCTTGTTGGTATTAATCTTTAGCCCAACCTTGCTGGCCTCCCTCGCCATTGCCGACAGATCCATGATTTTGTGGGAGAGTAGGCATAGCGTAGTCAAGATTTTGTAGATAAGATGTCAAAGTCCACTGAATTCCTCTGTCGAGTCCGGATAGGGCTGCATGCAACACATCGCCGACCACAATAAGGAATAGGATCGGTGAGAGGATGCACCCCTGCCGAACTCCACTGCGAATCTCAAAGTCCCCCAACACCTTACCTTTATGCAGAACACGACATTTCGCCGTCATAGGTTGCCTTAATAATAGCCACAATCTTCTCAGGGATGCCTCTTCTGCGCAAGGCCGCTCATATATAATCCCGGTTCACACTATCGAAAGCCTTTTCGAAATCGATGAAAAGCAAGTGAAGCGGAGAATCGTATTCAGCGCATTGTTCGATGATGATTCGCAAGGTGTTAATATGATCGACACAGGAGAATCGAGATCAAATCGATCGTGCTTTCTAAGTGGGCCTTTAGTCTTTCCAGAACGATTTTAGCTATAATCTTGGTAACGGCAGGAAGCACACAAATGCCTCTCCAATTATTAGAGTCTGTGAGGCTACCCTTCTTTGGAAGTTTGATGATCAAACCTTCCTTCCACTCAGTGGGAAAGGTCTCTGTATTTCACGCTTTATCAACAAGTGGTTTCAGCAAATCGGCAGTTACGCTTGGCGCTGCTTGATAAAGTTCGGCAGGGATACCGTCAAGTCCGGCGGCCTTTCCTCGTTTTAGTGCAATAATTGCAGTGACTATTTCCTCTTTAGTCGGGGCAGTGGACCGTATACGCACATTTTGATGGTTAGCTAAATTATCTATATTAGGGGGAACTTCACCAGAGGTTACACGGTTTAAGACCGCGGCGAAGTGTTCCTTACACCGCCTCATTTGATCTTCTTCCAAGATAAGTAGCTTTCCATCACTATCCTTCACCGGATGTTGGCAGGAGTTACGACCACCTGTAAACTCCTTGATGACACCGTATACGGCGTTCAAGTTGTTACTTCTTGCGGCTTCTTCTGCTGACGCTAAAAGAGAATTGGCATAAACTCTTTTATCGCGTCGCACACTACGCTGAACTTCTCGAGCTTTCTGACGGTAAAGGAGTTCGATGCTGCTTCGATTGTCGTCTGATGCTGCAGCCAAACGAACTTTCAAGTCCTTTCTTTCAACAATCCGCTGCCATGAAGCGTCGGACATCCAGGGCTTATTCCGGCAATCCGTGTTTGTTCCAAGGATGGTATCTGCGCTATCAATGTACGCATTTTTTATGGCATCCCAGTTTTCGTTTATCTCACTATCTGGGTGACTAGTTATCTCAGCTGCTTTTTGCGCAAGATGGTCATTATATTGTTGTTGTAGTAGCGACACGTTGATATCCGATGAATGTGTGTGTCATAAAGCTTGGTTGTCCATGTTTTCTTCAATGTCCAGGTGTAGAAACGCAGCTGCTTCAATAGGATTATCCCATAGCGCAGTAGGTGTTAGGCGCGTCGGAGCTGCAGGACAGTTAAATATGTGCTCAACATCATGTGGAGTGAGGCCACAGGCTGGACAGGAGTTCTGTATTTCGTTATCAATGCGGAATAGGTACGAGTTCAGACGTGAGCACCAGCCAGAACGAAGTTGTGCGAGTGTAGTCCTGGTTGCTCTAGGAAGTCGAAGTTCGTCTGAAGATATAGCAGGTGGTTGCGCATTTAGTACCCTGTTTGGTGTCATGTCCGCGATTGAGGATAGCACTTCTTCACTATGCAGTGTTGTGATGGCCGATCTGTAGCTGGTGTTATCGAAGGGGACTCTTTTAAACCTTTGGATCTCCCGCTCGCGATCCCTCATATTACGTCTTACATGACGTGGCGGAGGGCTTCTGTCCATAAGGTTAGAGTTAGGATGGTCACTCCGATAACAGCCAACTAGATACTGCTTCGTTAGAAGTGTGTTGTGGCTTCTTAGCGGCATCATTTTGGTTTCCTGGTAAAGGTGGTCCTGCGACGACATCAGTAGGCAGCCTGTGACAGTTCTGAGAGCTGCATTTTGGCAGGTCTAGACGTTCCTCCATTGAGTGTCACATAAGTTTTCCGACCAGATGGGAGCCGCATAATTGGCCACAGATCTCCCGATAGACTTGTAGGTCGTTAGTAGGGTCTCCTTGTCTTTCCCCCAGAAACTGCCAGCAAGAGCTTTGAGGACTTTGTTCCTGCCTCTCATCTTGTCACAAATGGTTGACGCATGGGCTGAGAAGGTAACTATGCTGTCAAGGGTGACACCGAGGATTTTAGGGTGGTTAATGGTGGGGATAGTTTGACCGTCTACTACAATATCCAGTTGTTGTCTCACTTCTTTGGTCCATGTGGTAAACAGAGTAGCGGTAGACTTCGGCGCAGACAGAGTGAGATTTTTGTTGACGAAGAAGGTGTTAAGTTCGTCAAGATACCCATTTATCTGTTCGCACATTTGAGTGATATCGTTGCCGGTTGCTAGAATCGTGCAGTCATCGGCATAACTGACAATTTCGAGTCCGTCAGGTGGCGTAGGGAGTCCTGACATGTAAAGGTTAAACAGGGTGGGAGATAAGACTCCTCCTTGGGGAACACCCTGTTTAATTCGTCTTAGCTTAGATTTCCCGGATCTAAATTCTGTGTAGGACTGTCTGCCGGCAAGATAGTTGGCGATCCACTTTACAATATGCGACGGAAGCGATGTACCGCATATGTCTGACAGGAGAAACGAGTGGCTGACAGTGTCAAATGCCTTTGACAAGTCTAATGCCACCAGAATCGTTCGTTGACAAGGACGTGCTTGGTTGAGGCCATTGAGTATTTTCGATGTAATGACATCCAAAGCCGTCGTGGTGCTGTGCATCCTTCTAAAGCCATGTTGGTGGTTGGCCATCTGAGTATGAGTCGCAATTATAGGGTGGAGCAGCGCTTCTAAGATCTTGGCTACAGGAGACAAAAGTGTAATGGGACGGTATGATTCGCCCAGTGTTGGTTTTTTTCCCGGTTTTAGAATAGGGATCACTCTTCCTTTCTTCCAATATTCGGGGATGATAGACGATGAGATGGAGAGATTGATCGTGGCCGTTATGTATTCAATTGCTCTTGTGTCAAGATGTTTGAGCATGACCATCGATATACCGTCTGGTCCAAGGGCTTTGGAACTCTTCGCTCTTTTTATTGCTGCTTCAACTTCCTGAGATGTAAATTGAAGTTGCTGGTCAGCTGGGCGGTTACGAATGCTTCTAGTAATAATGCGCTTAAGTCTATCAGGAGGTGGATGTTCGATAAACTGTTTGTTAAAGTTGTTGGCGCATTTTGTTGGGTCGTTAACCGTAATGTTGCCAAATTGGATAGCAATATGCCCTTTGTGTTTGGTTGGGTTTGTAAGGGCCCTAACCGTTGACCAGAGCTTATTGACACCCGTTGTCAAATTGCAATTGTTGAGGTGGAAGTTCCATTTCCTTCTCCTGTGATCTGCTACCTGTTTAAAGATTTCAAGGTTTAGTTCCTTGATCCTTGGATCGTCCGGGTTAATGCTGCGTATGCGGTCTCTATCATCTGCCAATCTAGCTACTGAAGTCGGGAAATTTGGTCGAATTTTGGGTATCCGACCTGCTGGGATGAACTTCATAATCGCTTCCTGAAGTATGTGCCTTACATTTCGTTCAGCCGTGCGCACGTCAGTTGGAGTTGGTAAGGCAGCGAAGGCTGTGTTGGTGTAGGACTTGAAGCCATCCCAATTCGCTTTATTGTGGTTGATGAACGTGCGATAATCAGCAACCTGAGTACTTGATGGTTTGTCCAATTTTATTAGGATTGGCAGATGATCCGAGGATAGCGTCAGGACTGGTTCCCATTGAGCATCATTAATAAGTCCAGCGCTAGCAATTGAGATATCGGGTGAGCTGGAACATGTTCCAGCAATACGAGTAGGAGTATCGTCGTTGAGTGGACAGAAGTCTGATGCGTCAAGTTGTTCGGCTATGGCAACCCCTCTGGCATCGTTGTCGAGGTTAGAGTGCCATAGTTCGTGATGGGCGTTGAAGTCACCAAGTAGGAGACGATATTGGCCAGCTAGCAGTGGTGTGATATTGACATTGTATCCCGAGGGACAACTGGATACAGGTGGGATGTAAACGTTGTAGATTTCAATATCGATGGTACCCGACTGAATGGCAATGGCCTGTACCTCCAAGATGTTGTCGGTGACTGTGACGTCGATTTCACGATATGGTACTGATTGATGGATCAGAAATGCTATTCCACCTCCAGCATTTGATACTCTATCCTTCCTGATGACGTTGTAATTGCCATAGGAGTTGAGGGACGAATTGGTGTTAAGCTTTGTCTCCTGTATAGCTCCAATCATGACGCGGTGTCTATCCATGAAGTCCGATAATTCTGCAATTTTCCGCTGTAACCCATTGCAGTTAAGTTGCGCAATTGATATGGTGTTGAGATTCACAACAGCTGGTGCAGGTGTCAGGTTGTGTTGCAATGGAATTCTGTTGGTAATGTGGTTCACTGGAGTTGAGGGGGAGGGCTGGGAACTTGTGTTCGCACTAACAGGTGGTGTTATGTTAGGTGTTTGTGATGACGTTGATGCTTGCTGCCCTCTGAATCTATATTGGCTCGCAGTGAAGGAGGAATTCCATTGTCGGTGGTGTTTCAGCCCGGAACAATTTGTAAGGTGACACCAGTTGTTGCAGCAAGTACATCTTACTGTGATAGCGTTGGGGTGCAGCGTTCTATTACAGACGCAGCAGATCCAAGGGCCTGGACCTGGGTTGAGCTCGATTCCGGCGCGTTGAAGAAGTATTGAGAGCAGTAGCGCCGGCATGTGTTGCTCCCAATTTCCAGAAAAAAAATGAATAGTCAAGTTGTGGGACACACACATAGATCTTCCTTCTTGCATCGAAGGGGTTGTGGCGGCTCTTGGCCGTGTGATGTGGTTGTTCCAGGTAACACGGGTCGCTCCGGTGCGTAGAACCGGCTGCCGCAGGAACGATTATATTGTTGTAAGACAGCTGGGTTTTTAAGTCGAGCGGCGCCTGGGTCTTTCGTCACCAGGACGGCGCAATATCCAATAGAACATTAGCGATCACAAAATAATGGTCTCTTCCCATCCCAATATCGGCACCCTTCTTGTTTCGCACGTCCAGGAGGCAACTTTTGAATCTTTTACTAATGGCAAAATGGTCGATCTGATTTTATGTTCTGCGCTGATCAACAGAGGACCAACTGATTTTGTGGTGGTCGTTATGCTCAAACATAGTACCACCGATGAAGAGACTGAAAGTTGCAGAACTCTACAAATCTTTCACCGTTGTCATTACGATCACCAAGACCGTGTCTCCACATCACAGAGCCCATAGTTATCAGCGCCAACTTTCGCATTCAAATAACCCATAACCATTATAATGTCACCTTTAGGTGTTCTGCTCTGAACGGCGTTTAGTTCTTCGTAGAAGGAGTCTTTTGCCAAGACATTGTCGGATTCAGTAGCGGCATAACATTGTATTATTGAGATGTTCCTCATTTTGGTCCGGAACCTGGCGGTCAAGATTCTGTCACAGACCGACCGGCTCCCAGGATAAGAGGCAGTTTCGTGCGGCTCTGGTTAAAAGGAGCCCCACACCTGACTCACGACGACTACCGGTAGCTTTACCGGAGTACAACATTACAGTGCTGCCCGTTGGAGAGATAAATTCTCCGCTGTTCCACCATCTTATCTCACTAACTTCTAAGATGTTTAATTTGTACCTCAGAAATTCACTCTCTAATTGAAGAAATCGTGTGTTCTGGGGACCTTCTGATCCATTGTCCAGGAGAGTACGCACATTCCAGAATCCAATCTTTGTCATTGTACAATAGTTAAAAGTCGTAACCGTTGAGTCAGCCCTTATCCGAGGCTTAGTTGACGTTTTGTTAGCATATAAAGATTTCGGATAGTGCAAGTTGCTGCCACACACATCCTGTCCTTTGATTGTCGGTTTAAACGACAGGCCCTCAAAAGGAAACGCCGTGGTATTATTTTTACACCCCACACCACAGGGGGAAGATTTACCTCAACCAAATCATCGTACCGCCATCACTGGCGGCTTGACGTTGGTTAGCAATGGTCAGTGACCACTGCCGTTCCAGGGGGCGCCCACGCGGAGGACTATGAAAGAGGAATTTTTGCCCCCCAAACCTAAAACCTTCGTTAACAATTCAGACTAGTTGATACACGAATCTTCTCGGAAACGCTTTCGGACAAAAGCGGAGTCATCTGGATGGTTCTGGAGTCGGAGATCGGCTATATAAGGCCGGATGTCATTGAGAGTGGGAAGTTTAAAAGTTAGTTGGAAGTCGATCGTTATAGAGATCCGCTCCGATACGGAAACGGAGAGTTTTTGAAGTCCAGTCGGAGTTGAATCGTTCAGCTCGGAAACGGAAAGGAGTACAATCGTTATCGAGACCCGCTAGCTAGCTGGCTAAAAGGGCTCGCTTCGCTCGCTATGCTCACCATTTCGAAAATGTTTGGCATTTTTTCGCGTTCACTAACACCGGGGGGATTGAACGGATTGGTTTTGGAAGCGCCAGTATCTTAACAGTATGTTAACAGTGCATTAACAGTGTGTTAATAGTGCATTGACAGTATGTTAACAGTGCATTAACGGTGTTTTAACCGAATGTTAACAGTCCATTAACAGTATGTTGACAGTTAATTAACATTATGTTAGCAGTCCATTAGCGTCCATTAAAATCACATACACATGATATTGAGCCAGTTAACATTCCAAAGTACATAGTCATTCATTCGACTAAACTTTTCCTACATAGCAAACTATCGGGCTGTCGAATAAACTTTTCATTCAAAGCATACTATCGGGCTATCGAAACTATCCACCGATAGTCCCGATAGTTATTCGAATAGCTATCGAGCGATAGTCCCGATAGTTTCGATGGGCCGATAGTTATTCGAATAAATATCGAGCGATTGTCCCGATAATTTCGATTGGCCGATAGTTATTCGATAGTTTTTACTATGGTCAGGTCTGTGGGGAAACTCATGGGCAAGTCTACATAGCACCTCCGCGTGGTGGCCGCTGGTAACTTCGCGAATAGCGAAGGCTGAGCTATGGGGCCGGTTGCGTGTACGCAACATTACGCGAGTACCGCCGTTTTGCGATATGTAAGCAATCGACACACTCCCTACTTGGCCAACTCTTGTGTTCTATAGTTTTGGCGAAGGTAGCCCATACGGAGTGTCAAATGTCCTAAATCCCCGGGGTGTTATGCGACCGTGCCCATCGGGGGAAGGTGACCAGGGACGCAAATGGTCGTCACAAACGGAGCAAGTTACTGCCACACATCTGTACAATAACCAGTTGTATGGGTAGTGTAAACTGTCTCCCCGACCGTACGTTGGCAGAGGGGCGCCTATGAAACTCTCTGCATAGGTGACACGGCGACCAGGTGTGAGGTTGGAGCTGGTGACTGAGGTGAAAGTTCACCTGCGGGGTTCCGGATCCAACACTTCACTTTGCTCCTTTCTTGCACCTGTTGAACCGCGGTCTACAGAGTAGCGACCTGTTAGACTAGGAGAGAAACCTTGATTTGCTTCAAGGGTAGCAGGTGCAGAGTGGCATGAACGCCTACGGAACTTTCGGGAGGTCGCGAGGGAGTCTGCTTCGCGGCACAAAGAGAGGAAAGAACGGCCGGATCGTCATAATGTTCCTATAGGGGCGGAGAGTAGCGGGAAGCAATATGCTGGCAGTTGCCTCGGCTGTGGTCCGAGAACGGGAAACCCAAACCTGAATCAATAAATAAAAACAAGAATATGAAAATACATCAAGACATTCTTGGAGAAAGTGGCTGGAGGAATTCCAATGAGACGGACAGCGACGACTCGCAAGGGTTGAAGAGGTTAGTCTCTGAAGAAGACGCTCCAGGGGAGAAGGGAAGCGTTGTTGGAGCGGACAATGACGCGCCAGAAGGCGCGGAGAGGTTAGTTCAGACAACGTGCACTCTGATCAACGTTCAATCTGCTGACTATCAGGGATGGTGGCGGGCCCGAACAAAGAAACACTAACTGTGTGCCAGCTGAATATTCATCATAGTAAAGCGGCATCAGCGATGATGACGAGATGCTTTGGTGAAGAGAAACTGGACATAGCTTTAATACAGGAACCCTGGATTTTAGAAAACAAAATTAGGGGTTTGTCACAACAAACCGCAAATCTGTACCATGCACAGGTGGACGGTAAAATAAGGACATGCATCCTGGTGCGTCATGGAATACGTGCAGTACAAATGATGCATCTCTGCTCGCCTGATCTTACGGTAGTAATGATCGGCAGTGGTGCAGGATCATTCCTAATTGCATCAGCATATCTCCCTTATGATGCACCAGAACCACCTCCATCAGAGGAAGTAGAAAATCTGGTAAGGTATTGTAAAGAAAGAGATATGGCCCTGATCATAGGCTGTGATGCCAATGCGCACAACACTGTGTGGGGCAGCACAGATGACAATCCCAGAGGACAGCAGCTGCTAGAATTTGTGGAAAAGTACAATCTGCTGGTAGCAAACAAGGGGGTCGCTCCCACCTTCGTGGATGCACGAAGGGCTGAGGTGATCGACATTACCCTAAGCTCTGTTAATATGCTTGACAGAGTTCAGAATTGGAGAGTGGTGGACAGGCTAACCATGTCTGATCACAGGGCTATCCAGTTTGAAATTCTGTATGGCAGAAAACGGAGTAGCGAACGCAAACGTATAAGAGTGCCAAAAAGTACTGATCGTGTTAAGTACGAGACATATTTATTGGAACAAGTCGAGGATATTCAAGACGGAATACCTCGGAATACGGTCGAGATAGAGCGAACAGTGGAACAACTGAACTCCGCTATTAATCGCGGCTTCGAACACGCTTGTCCCTCCACAGTAGTGGACGAAAAGGACCCAACACCATGGTGGAGTAGGGAACTGGAGTCTATGAAAAAAGAGACAAGGAAAGCCTTTAACCGTTACATGAGGGAGAGAGACTCTCACTCTTGGGAACTATACAAGGATAAAAAGAGGGAGCTGAAAAGAATCTTACGTCTTCGGAAACGAAATACGTGGAGGGAATTCTGCTCTAGCATGAAGGATACGTCGGAAGTATGCAGATTACAGAAGATGATATCGAAAGACACTGCTTCGAAAATGGGGCTGATACGCAAAGTTGATGGTTCCATGACAGAAACAGTGGAAGAAACGTTGCAGGCCCTGATGGAGGTACATTTTCCTGGAAGTTTCAAGTCAGACCAACCATGGCCTCAAACTAACATGGGAGCTGGTGGGGTAAGTCAACAAGAAGCTGAGAGGATAATAACTCCAAATGGAGTCAAAAGTGCTATAAACTCTTTTGCTCCATTTAAAACGGCTGGAATGGACGGAATATTCCCGGCACTATTACAGTGGGGCATGAGCGCTCTACTAGATAGGATCCGGAATATATTCGTCGCCTGTCTTTCAGCAGGCTACATCCCGAAGGCATGGAGGGAGGCTAAAGTGGTCTTCCTGCCTAAACCGGGAAAGAAAGACTATACAGAGGCAAAGTCCTTCAGGCCGGTTAGCCTTACATCATTCCTGTTGAAAACAATGGAAAAGGTGTTGGTGGACTACCTGGAGACCACCACGCTAATGTATAGTCCTCTGAGTAGGTGCCAACATGCTTATAGAGCAGGCAGATCTACGGAAACCGCTCTACACGAACTTGTTAGAGTTGCAGAGAGAGAGATTAACAATGGCGGGATCGCTATGTCTACTTTTATGGATATAGAGGGTGCTTTTGATAAAATCTCCTTTACCTAATTAAGGAACGCCCTGACTGAGCGGGGAGTTGATTATATTATAATTAAGTGGATCGACTCTATGCTTAAGCAAACGGCGGTAAATCTTAGCAGTGGATGTGATAGAATACGGGGTAAGGTAGCCCGAGGATGCCCACAAGGAGGTGTTCTTTCGCCTCTACTGTGGAACATCACCGTGGACAGTCTTCTCTGGAAGCTGGACTCGATGGGCGTACACACTGTACGATACGCCGATGACTTGGCACTCACGGTCAGTGGAAAGTTCATGGACACAATTCTAGGTTGCATGGGACAAGCTCTCAAAGTAACCGAAGAATGGTGTAATGAGCAAGAGCTAACCATAAACGCTAGTAAATCAAACACTATGATTTTTACCCGCATGAGGAAAGACATAGAGATAACTCCCTTACGGCTTTTTGGTTCGGAAATCAAGGTGTCCAAGGAAGTGAAGCATCTAGGAGTTACCTTAGATGCGAAACTAACTTGGAATGTTCACGTTGATGAAAAGATCCAAAAAGCGAAAAGGATTTTGCATCAATGTAAGAGAGTGCTCGTAGGTGGGGAATTTCACCTAAAGCGACACACTGGATTTACACAATGATGGTAAGACCTATTCTAGCCTACGCATCAGTGGTATGGTGGCCAAAAGCCATGCAGAATACCACAAAGCAGAAGCTAGATGGGGTACAAAGGATAGCTTGCGTAAGCATATGTGGTGCAATGCGCACCACACCAACGCGAGCAATGGAGGCATTGCTGGGACTGCCGCCGTTGGACTTATTTATAAAGAAAACGGCGGCGCTTTCGGCAATACGCATGGAAAGGGATGCCATGTGGCATCGCTTTGGAACTAGCAGCGGTCATAAGAGCATCCTAGACATTATTCATGATGAGATCAGGGAGACTCTAATGCCGGTAGAAGGCATGAGTAGACGTAGGGTAGTTGAAAGACTACACAAGACTCACATTGCAGATGGAAACATACATAATGAGTGTATGTACAATGACATCAGCATTTTTACTGATGGCTCTTTAATGGACGGTAAAGCGGGGGCGGGGGTTTACTCTGAAGAGCTAAACCTAGCATGTGCGCTTAGTCTAGGAGAGTATGTGTCCGTATACCAGGCAGAGATGCTTGGCTTGTTGCATGCGTTGGACCACTTGCTTGAAGGTCAGGTGCGGGGGAAGAAAATCCTTATTGCACTGGACAACCAATCGGTGATCAGACGCATGCAGCAGACGAACATAAACTCTAAACTGATACTAGAGTGTGTCCGGAAGCTCAACACGTGTGCCTCAGGAAATGAGGTTACGCTGATGTGGGTAAAGGACACATAGGTGCAACAGGAAATGAGGCGGCGGATGCCCTAGCAAAACAGGGATCTGCGGCAACTTTCATTGGCCCAGAAGCCAGAGTTGCTCTGGGGAACGGCATGACTGGAGCGAAGGTTGGGGAGTGGATGGACTCCATGCATCAACAAAGATGGCAGGAGCTAGTCACTTGCAAACAAGCTCGGAATGCAATGACCAGCCCTTTAGGCAGGGAAGCGAGAAAGGTACTTAGTTATAAACGGAGTACCCTAAGCTGGATAACTGCCTTGGTCACAGGGCATGGTAATTTTAAGGCTCATCTGGCCAAGATGAAAATCGGGGAAGATGACGTTTGCAGGCTATGCCTGGAGGAGGCCGAGACGGCAGCACACATTGTGTGCGAATGTCCAGCACTGGCTAGCACGAGGTTGAGGATCACAGGCAGGCACACGATAAGTGTAGAAGCCATGAGTGAACTCAGCTTCAAACAAATGCTAGCAATAACACGGGACTCAGTGATGAAGAAAGAGGTCGACAATTATCAGTCGACATCTGGAAGTCACTGATGACCGGGAGGGGGCGAAAAGGGACCCAAACGTTAGTGGTCTGCTTCGGCTATCCCCCAGAGTATATAATAATAATAATACTATGGATAGTTATTCGTTAACTATCGGGACTATCGGCCGATAGTTTTTCGAATAACTATCGACAATAAAAACTATCGAATAACTATCGGCCGATAGTTTTTCGAATAACTATCGATAGTAAAAACTATCGAATAACTATCGGGACTATCGGCCGATAGTTTTTACTATCGATAGTAAAAACTATCGAATAACTTTCCGATAGTTATTCGATAGTGCCCATCACTAGATAGAGTAGTCCAATTTATATTTTTAGAAATAAAAAAGTTTTTCTCACAAAGACGAATTTTTGGAATGGTCGTTCCTGTGGCAGCTATATGGCGTAATGATCCAACATATATACAGCCTGCAATAGAAAGAAGGCTTTGTACAAAATTTCAGCTCGATAGCTTTAAAACTGACTGACTAGTTTGCATAGAACCAGACTGACAAAGCTTAACCGACTCGTCTCATCATACTGACCAATAATACATAGTTGATATGGGCGGAGAATCTTCAATACACAAGAGATTTTCGTCGATGTTTTCCACGCCTATAGCAATACTAAATGAAAAACGTTGATTTTTCCTAAGACGGGATTCTTTTTTATTTATTTGTAACAATTCAATCCTCGAAGCTCAGAATGCCGAACCCCGCTCTTCCAAGGTTGAAGGGGCTGCCCAAAGTCCACAAGCCTGGGAACGAATTCCGAGAGATCGTAGCAGCCACCAACTCCCCCACACAAAACATCGCCAAATGGCTCCTCGGAAGGTTCAACGATTTAGGTGGGTCCAGCTCGTGCAGATCTCTTAAGAACAGGGACGACCTAATCGACAAACTGAAGACCGTGGGTCCAATCTCTTTCGACGTTAAAGCCCTGTTTCCAAGCATCCCGGTCAAGGAGGCGCTATTTTACCTGGAGGAATGGTTACTCGAAAAGGAGCCCACATCTACGGCTTGGAGGAAGGAAGTCAATCTTCTCATGAGGCTGGCAACAATATGCATGACGGAGAACTACCTCACGTTCCGCGGCAGATTCTTCAAGGCAACCAGGGGGGTGGCCATGGGTAACCCACTCTCTCCGTTCATTAGTGATATCTTTATGAACAGGATAGAGGAAGAACTGAAGGCGAGAGGATCACTTCCAAAATTCTGGGTGAGATATGGACGACGTGCTGGCGATTATCAATAAAGAGGAAGGAGAGGAAATCCTCTTCAACCTGAACACGGTTCACCGGAACATCAAGTTTACGATGGAAATGGAGGAACATGGAGAACTGCCATTCCTGGATTTGAAAATCATAAGGAACGGGAGCTCCATCGAATTCGACATATTTAGGAAGCCAACCCACACACAAAGAACGATTCCATCGAGCTCCAACCAGTCGTACTCCCAGAGGTTTGCCCCGTTCCACTCGATGATACACCGACTTTTCACGGTTCCATTGAGCACGGAGCGATTCGAAAGGGAAAGGAGGTACATCCTCGAAACGGGCTTGAAGAATGGATACGAACCAAGGGCGATATCATGTCTCTTCCGCAAGAAACAGAGAAAGCTAGAAGAACAACGAATGACTACCCTCCAACATAACAAGGAAGAACCTAGGAGAAGGATAGGCGTCACACATTCGTACGCATCCGGGAAATTGAAGCGGGTGATGAAGGATATGGACATCGAAATGGTCTCATCAAGCCGGAGGCAACAGCTCAAGAACAAGCTAGGGTCCACGAAGGACAAGAAACTACAATAAAACATGAAGTAAGCGGCGTATACAAGGTCTCATGTCCAGAATGTGACAAAACATACGTCGGGCAAACGAAGCGGCTAGTTTCCACACGATGGGGTGAGCACGTGAGAGAGGCTGAGTCTAGCGTAAAAAAACAACAAGGACCCCGCGTCGCTAAAATCGATGGTAGCGAGACACATAGCAGGAGAGGGGCACAACATAACATGGGACAACGTGGAGATTATCAAAGCGAGTACAGACAGCAGGAAACTGGATGCACCATGATATCGGGAATCTACAATCAGGACTGCTGAATCTACTGGCGATGGAATCACCCAGGAAGTGAAACGGGTGATTGTCATCATTATTCTACCTGGGGCTCAATTTTCTTTTTTCTCGATTGGGTTTTTCTATTTTTTATTTGCTTTCAAAACATGTTGCATGTCATTAAATGGTAATTAGAGTAACGTAACGTAATGTAAAGTAATTAACGCTGTCAAAATAGAGGGTATATAGGTGCAGGTCTTGGTGTTGACGAAAGTAGTTGAATTGTACTGAAGAAGGACACAACTGGTGTCCGAAATGCGCATTTACAAATAAATAAAAAAGAATCCCGTCTTAGGAAAAATCAACGTTTTTCATTTAGTGGAGAATCTTCCTTCTGTGCGTTGCAAACTTCATGACAAAGTTAATATACCCTATCATATCCGTGAAGGGTAAACAAATTCTCAGGAGCATCCCTGCGATTTAAGAAATACTTTGTTCGTATTTTTGCATTAGCATTGATTCATTCTAATTAAAAAACAAGCTAGCCTTCGGCTGGCGAAGCGTGAAGGGTATCATACCTTCGTTATGACTTATGGTGCATTTGCCACTTTGAAATTAGTAGTAAAACTTGTTCCGATTTCATTGTTCCTATGAGAGGTATATGAAATAGTAGGCCGATTTACGACAACCAAATTTAGGAACATGGTTTGTTAGTCAATATGATTAAATAATATGAAATTTGGTAAAGATATCTTCAGAAATAAAAAAGTTTTTCTAATAAAAACTTGCTTTTGGAACGATTGTTCCTATGACAGCTATATGATAAAGTAGTCCAATTTCAACCGAATTCGGGAATATGATTTAACTATAGATACTATTGATTCTTGTGAAATTTGAAAAAGATATCTTTAGAAACAAAAAAGTTTTTCTCACAAAGACGAATTTTTGGACCGGTCGTTCCTATGGCAGCTATATGACGTCGTGGTCCGATTCTATTGGTTCCGACTGTGATGGTCCGTCCACCTGTTTACGATATTCAAAACACGTCTTCTGCGTTTGGTGACACTTTCTTTATTGCCAATAATTTTTTCTTACTTGCTAACAATTTTCCAGTTGTCTTCTTTTTTTTTTGCTGATGGGTGGAATTTGTGTCAGCGAAACAATTACCGATAGAATTACGTCGCACGCGCATCCGATTTATAAATGCAATTGAACTTGGGTTATTGCTTCGTCGACACAAATTCACACGCGCATCGGGATTTCTTAAATCTAAAATACAATGACCAGAATGGGGTTATTACATCCCTCCGGCCTTTAAGTAAAATACATTGAAAATGTATTACATTTGGAAAATTATACAAAATTAATTTTTTTTTTGTTACAAAACTAATTGCTAAGTATTAGACTCGTACGGCTTACAAAATTACTGCTTAAATCAAAAATGTATCTTTTTTTTTACGTTTTACAGTTTAGGGGTTTTACAACATACAAAGCATTAAGAAACAATAAATGAATTGAAATTTGCCAAAACAGTATTGTCGTGTTTTCGAGTTTTGTTGGTTATATAATATTTTCGACTTCTACTTCTGAGCATTGCATTGCGTAGGCATGAGCTTATATTGTATTATAGTTATAATTAAATTCTCCCGAAGGTAACGCTAGATTCATTACGGGGAACGTTGTTTACATCCTCGGTCTTAGCAACAGGAGTGTTGGTGGTGTTGGTTATTAATGTTGGCTCTGGGACTTCGGTCGCTGATTTTGGACTCGTAGTGTTCAGTTGAATGTTGACCCTGCTTTGCGGTGATATTTTCCTGGTACTCCGAATAACGAACCAACCCAGCATCAATACTGCACCGACTATCAAAATAGTCGTCACTCTATAGATGGCGTAGCTGTGCAGAACCATGACTTGGTCATGCTCGACCAACTGCCGAGATTCGTTAGCTCGAATCCAATCGTCATTCAACTCCTGTATGGATTTTCCGATGTCCGCTATGGACGACCAAATGTGTTGGTGGTTTCCGACTTTCATAGGGGACAAGCCTTTAATTTCGTTAACTGATGTTCGTAAATTCGTCAGGTTCAGCATCTCGATTAGATCCCCTGGACTCACGTCTGGAATAAAGTAATTGAAGGAGGTGACTTTAGTTCGCTGAAAAGGTAGTCGCATCGCTTTAGTGCTGTAGTCGCAAGGTCGAATTAATTTCAGGATACCGGAGTTTGAAAACTGGACGGTGGAATGCTCCCAATTACAATTTACATTAAGAGTGGTCAGGTTCCTCACTTTGAAAAACCAATGATTTGGACTAAACATTTTTATTAAGTAGCCCGAAGTTGCGGGGACTGTTATATATTTACAATTTTGAGCGATATTTTCTGAGTGTTGAAGGAGCTCGATTAAGCAATGATCACTCCCAGTCGTTAAGGTTGGCCCGCTAAGGCCGCAGACGAGTACGGTCTGGTTTACGGCTATAGACACACGTTTACAGTGACCCAGTTCATCTTCAGATAGTATGGCGTAGGACAAATGGTCCACCGATTCTGCTATGTACTTCTCCTTAGTGTTAATCGTTAGATCCCATTGGATATTGAGCGTGATAGGGATTAGATGAACCACCCGAACGATGTATTCTGTATTATCGGGCAGCGGTATCTCGATTTTGATGATAAAATTCCGATTGTCCAGCAAGACGGAAACATCTATTATCTGTTGCAAGATGTAACTGCTTTTTCCAAATAACGTTTTCGTAAAACCGACGCTTTGCAATTCCCTAGTTATGTCGGCAGTGTCGAGGATGAAAGGATGTACCGGCTGCGCCAAAATGTGATGGTCCGTCCACCTGTTTACGATATTCAAAACACGTCTTCTGCGTTTGGTGACACTTTCTTTATTGCCAATAATTTTTTCTTACTTGCTAACAATTTTCCAGTTGTCTTCTTTTTTTTTTGCTGATGGGTGGAATTTGTGTCAGCGAAACAATTACCGATAGAATTACGTCGCACGCGCATCCGATTTATAAATGCAATTGAACTTGGGTTATTGCTTCGTCGACATAAATTCACACGCGCATCGGGATTTCTTAAATCTAAAATACAATGACCAGAATGGGGTCATTACACGACATACATATATACTGCGTGCAATAGAAAGTAGGCACTGTACAAAATTTCAGCTTCATAGCTTTAAAACTGAGGGACTAGTTTGCATAGAAACAGACAGACAGACGGACAGACGGACAAAGCTTAAACGACTCGTCTCATCATACTGACCAAGAATATATATAGTTTATATGGTCGGAGATGCTTCCTTCTGTGCGTTGCAAACTTCATGACAAAGTTAATATACCCTATCACATCCGTGAAGGGTATAAAAATACTATGCTGCTGTAATTATTAATTGATGGGATCAAAATAGTTTTTTGATTCTGGTGTAAAATTTTGAAAGCTGGAGATGACCCCTTTTTAAAATGACCGATTCAGTTGTGTTTGAGCACGTGTATCACTATGGAAACCTCATTGAAAAGCCTTCATTATAATGTATGTACATTAACTTTTATCGTCGGGGTGTAAGCAGACAACATCGAATGTGTACATGTATGTACTTTGTAATTCAACGTTCAAATTCTTCTGTTTTGAAAATGAACATATCAGTTTTAATTGTACAGTTTTAAACGTATTGCAGTATTAAATCCAATTATGCGTTTGCAAGTATTTAAATAAACAAATCGATAATTAAGAAAACAACATGCAACCAACAACAAACATATTTGCGGATTTTGCAAACAAGTGGAACCAAATGGACGTCTACCGCGTCAAATTATTTAAGTCGTGTTATTTAATCCCATGTAAAATTGTATGCTACAACCGTGTAGGAGACGACGATGACGTTGTGATTAAACAGAAGTAGATTTTGTAAATTCTTTCAATTATGAATGTTTCTTTGATGGTAATGATAGGCACATGAGTTGAAATTGCAAATGAAAGATGGGATTTTAATTGAGTCGTTCTTGATTTTAATGAATGCTGTTGGCTTGACTCGAAGAGCTAGAAAAAAGCAATTAGTGGGACACATAAGCAATTATTTACTTCGCACAGTGGCTTTTCATACGGATTTTAGCTACTTCACTATCTTTGATGGATGTATGAATATGTAAGCCGTTGTTCATTGTTTAACTTCTTAAGCAAATCTCACACTAGACAAATTTTTGAATGTCAATTTTTGCTCAAAAATATGAACAAAATTTTGCACGACCGTGGATCCCTCATACGACTGTAAATTTTTGTAAATTTTACTCAAAAATGTTATGCTGTGTGCATACCTACCAGGCCCTGATCTTCTGTTCAATCAAAACCTTCGAGATCATGTATTGGCCGCCTTATATGCACAATCGCTATTCACCAATTGTTCAATGTAGTGCAACATAAACACTTTCCGCTTCACCCTCTTGTTCATCTTCGACGATTGTGTATGGATATCTACAACGAGAACTGCGCACAGATAGAATCGATGAGGTTAAAATTTTTCTTCGATTGGTCCAACACGGGACTTTCATTCGCAAAAATTTGAATAGTCCGCCAATAATTTGAAGGGTCCTCAAAAATGTTCAAAGCCATTTGACAATTTTTGGGGACAATTCAAATTTTTGAAGACCATTTTTTTTTAATTATCCTCACATCGGCGAATTTTTCCTAGTCTCAGCCTGAGGTGACTATAAATTTCAAGTGGAAAAGTACAAAAATGGTGTGGGGCGTAACAATAAGTCACAAACTTTCGCTACTGGTTGAAGGTATCTGATTAAATGGGGAGGAGGTATTGTACATCCTAGCAACATGCATCGTCCGAAACCAGTTTATGCTATCGAAACGTCAACTAAGCCACATGGGAATAGTTAACGTGCTATGCCCCACTAAGATCATTATATGCTGCGTTTATACCGTGGAACTAAAAGAGGTATTAACTAGATCATATTAGATTTAGTTCTAATTCGGGGAATGTTTAAATAAAATACTAAGGCCCGTTTTCTCAATGTCTGGTTAAACTGCCAGTTAATTATCCGGGACACTAAATTTAACCTTAGCACATGCAACGCTCAAAATATGATAATGCAGTCAAGAGCGCAGCTAATGCAGTAGGAAGTCAGCTGATTTTCTTGCCGAAATTCTGCCACCTGTTCAATTCTTTTCTACTTCTGTGCCAGCTCTCAGCATTATTTTGTGGCCGTTTCCTTCGAATGAATATCCAGAATTCTGTTCCCTGTGACCAGTTTAATTGTCTCATTTGAATGTGCAAATGTAAACAGTTCTAGCTGCCAAAATCTCAGCAGCCCGTATCAGCTGTTTGGAATTATTGTCCGATAAATTCTTAATCGGAAGATGAGTGCCGTTTATCGGTTATCTACAGGATAACATTGAGAAAACGGCCCTAAATATGGCAAATGTCAGATGTTGTAAAACCATAACAAAATATGGTCAGGAAAAGATACAAGATTTTTTTTTGATGATGGTCATTTATTTCACTAAATAAAGGCATATAACAGCATATATTGTATATTTATGTAGTGAAGAGGCTGGATCATGTGTGCGCCGTTGGTGGACCGAGCCTGCAAATAGATTAAAAACAACCAATGAGCTGGGATTCTACTTCCACTACTCGTTATTTAATAGTTCTCGGCTTTACGTATTTATCATTACGAACTAGCAAATCACTCAGGGCTCGACCTCACGTAGCGATCTGGGATCCCGCCAATCAAAGCATTGACTCTCCCAGCCTAACCGGTAAATCGCTCGGGTACGGCTCTTACAAAATGATCTGGGATCCCGCCAATCACACTGCATGGTTCGTCGTCAAGGACACTTCCTCACGAGACGACGTCACGAACCACCACCAATCAGTCATAAGCACATTAAACGGCAATTCTTACCAATATATCATCAACTGCACATCCTCAGGAGATGACATATCTGCTTCCCATGACAAAACAAAAACGCAATCACACCTTCTGGGGCACATTCTCACGAGCCGGTAGTATAAACTGCCGCACAATTTAGTAGAGTAGTTGGTCACTTTTAAATTTCATGCAACAAGGTCATGCGCAATATATTTTAATTACTACTCAGCACTCAGTAAGACTACTTACCAAATTCTAAATATACTGGAACCACAATTCACTATTTGTCTTCCTGTTTGAATTATTTAAGTGCACTACACTACATTGACTTGGAAACAAAACTGACCCAAGTCAACATAAACTACTACGACTCGGCGTATCCTTCTTACTTTAGAAAGAGTAAGAAAAAGGGTACGTCTGCACTACATATGCGTTATATAAACAAACGCAGAACTAACTTCTATAAAATATGATGAGACCACATAGCGCACGTTCTTCCCAAAGATGGAAAGATACCTTTGGTCGGCCTTCTTATTAATACCTCTACGCAATACAATTTTAGTGAAAGCTAACCTTGGTCTTACAATGTTGACTTATCACTTGGGTTTAAAGAGAGTTTTAGAAATGTACAGAACCATTAGCTTCTTGTCAAAATCGCTATTATATCGCCGACTTCAATAAAACATAAACACCAGCAAAAACGCAAGAAGGAAGATATGTGTGTGTGTCACGCACTCTGACTACCCATCGGTTTTCCTGGGAATTGGGAGCAACACATGGCGGCGCAACTGCTCTCAATTCTCCTCCAACGCGCCGGAATTGAGCTCAACCCAGGTCCTACAACCTGGATCTGCTGCGTCTGAAATAAACCGCGGCATCCTAATGCCACAACAGTAAAATGTACATATTCCGAGGAATGGTGCCATCTGAGAAACTGCTCTGGGCTGAATTATCACAGGCAATGGAATCCCTCTTTTACTGCGAGTCTATACAGAAACAGAGGACAACAATCATCAACATCAACACAAACGACTAGCGGCAACCGGTTCTTCGTACCGGAACGACCCGTTTTTCAGCGGCCAAGAGCTGCCAAACCCCCTCGATGCAAGAAGAACTGTAGTATTCGAAGCATCGCTACAACAACAACTAGCTTATAATCATCAACTAGTACACAAACGAGTTCCCAGCTGTCCCCCATGACTCCAGTAAACAACATCACCAACAGGATTCCAGGAGACGAAACTCAACACCAACTCGTCCCTCAACTCCTATGGTAACTACAACATCATCAGGAAGGATAGAGTGTCCAATGCTGGTGGTGGAATTGCTTTTTTAATCCACCACTCAGTACTGTACCGAGAAATTGATGTCACAACGGCCGACAACATCATGGAAATACAGGTCATATTCATTCAGTCGGGCAATACTGATATTGAAATCTACAACATATACATACCACCTGTATCCAGCTGTCCCTCGGGATACAATGTCAATATCAGCCCACTGCTCACTCGCCAATATCGTCTCCTACTTGGTGATTTCAATGCTCATCACGAATTGTGGCACTTTAACCTTGACAACGATGCCAGAGGGGTTATTATAGCTGAACAACTCTTCTATCCACTTAATGACGACACGCCCACCCGTATTGCTGGAACCTGTTCCAGCTCGCCTGATATCTCGATGGCCAGCGCCGGACTTATCAACGATGTACAATTGGAACCAGTCCTGACGCTGTCCTCGGATCATCTGCCAATCTTCATCTAACTTTCAGTATGCTGATCACCGCACGTTTATTAATCACAACAAAGCTGACTGACCTTCACCAATGCAGCTTTTGCTGACCTACCAACTCCGGTTGATGTGCGCGTGGCCGAACGGAATGTAAGACGTATACTCCAGGAAGCGGCTACAATGTTTATTCCTACTGGTCGCATACCCAAGATTCGGCCTAATTTTTCTACTTGGGGCGACCGGTAGCGCAGTGTGTTGAGGCATCAGTCTCATGTTTGACTACCGGCGTTTCGGGTTCGAATCCCGTTCACGACGACGTTCGTGGCCATGGATGTGCAGGAGGTGGATGCTGGCAACTGCATTCTCCGAAACCAGATTATGCCAACGAAACGTCAACTGGGCCACATGGTACATTTGACGCGCTATGCCCCACAAGGGGTTAGGTTAATTGAGTAGATTGGCAGACGAACGAGACCGAATACGCAGCACAAACTCGGATGATCATCGCATCAAGGAATTAAACCTTGATATTTACAACCAAGTAGCAGTTTACAGGAGAAGGAAATGGAACTCTTACCTTGAAAATTGCAATCTAACAACCGGCGTTAATAAGCTCTGGTCAACGGTAAGAGTTCCAAAGCCCTTGAACCGGATGGTATCTCGATGGTCATGCTTAAACGCCTTGATAGGCCAGCAATTGACTATTTAACGACCACGATTAACCTCTCCATCTCATCGACTATCATTCCCGAGTTTTGGAAGAAGGGAAGGGTGATCCCCATTCTAAAACCGGGGAAAAAACCGACGGAAGGCGAATCATACCGTCCCATTACACTATTGTCTCCTGTGGTCAAGACCCTTGAAGCGCTACTCCACCCTATAATTACGACCCACATACAATTAGCCGATCATAAACATGGCTTTAGAAGAATGCACAGCACAACCACGGCTTTGGATGCCATCACTACAAGAGTACACAATGGCCTTAACCAAGCACGTGCATGTCAATGAACGATTCTAGTGGCTTTAGACCTGTCAAAGGCATTTGCCACTGTCAGCCACTCGTTTCTTCTACTTTCTGACGGTAAAGGAGTTCGATGCTGCTTCGATTGTCGTCTGATGCTGCAGCTAAACGAACCTTCAGTTTTTTTCTTTCAACAATCCGCTGCCATGTAGCGTCGGACATCCAGGGCTTATTCCTGCAATCCCGGTTTGTGCCAAGGATCTCTCTCAATTGACCTAACCGCTTGTGGGGCATAGCGCGTCAACTGTTCCATGTGGCCCAGTTGACATTTCGCCGGCATAAACTGGTTCCGGAGAATGCAGTTGCCAGCATGCATCTCCTGCACATCCATGGCCACGAACGTCGTCATGGACGGGATTCGAACCCGAAACGCCGGTATTCAGACATGAGACTGATGCCTCATCGCACTGCGCTACCGGCCGCGCCCAATCGAACATTAGCGATCATAAGATAATTGTTTCTTTTCATCCCAATATCAGCATGCTCAGACATAGACCACCGATGAAGAGACTGTGAAAGTTGTAGAACTCTACAAATCTGTCACCGTTGTCGTTATGATCACCAAGACCGTGTCTCCCCATCACATGTCTGAGCCCATAGTTGTCAACGCCAACTTTTGCATTAAAACCACCCATATCTATGATAATGCCACCTTTAGGTGTTCTGCTCTGAACGGCGTTTAATTGTTCGTAGAAGGAGTCTTTCGCCAAGACATTGTCGGGTTCAGTTGGGGCATAACATTGTATTATTGAGATGCTCCTCATTTTGGCCCGAAACCTGGCGGTCATGATTCGGTTGGAGACCAGATCCCAGGATAAGAGACAGTTTCGTGCGGCTCTCATTAGAAGGAGCCCCACACCTGACTCACGACCACTACCGGTAGTTCTACCGGAGTACAACATTACAGTGCTGCCCGTTGGAGAGATAAATTCTCCGCTGTTCCACCATCATATCTCACCAACTCCTAAGATGTTTAATTTATTCCTAAGGAATTCACTCTTTAATTAAATAAATCGTGCGTTCTGGGGACCTTCCGTTCCATTGTCCAGGAGTACGCACATTTCAGAATCCAATCTTTGTCATTATACGATGGCCGTTCAGTCAGTCCTTATCCGAGGTATAGTTGACGTTTCGTTAGCATATAGAAGATTTCGAATAGTGCAAGTTGTTGGCATACACATCCTGTCCCTTGTTTGTCGTTTTCAACGACAGACCGTCAAAGGGAAAGGCCGTGGTATTATTTTTACACCCTTCACCACAGGGGTAAGGATTACCTCAACCAAATCATCGCACCGCCATCACTGGCGGCTTGACATTGGTTAGCAATCTGACCTGCCGTGCCAGGGCACGCGTTCTTTTGCGTATCTATCGAATGTAGGGTAGGGTAACAAACACGCATTACACAACCAACAAGTCGCTTGTTGAATACGCGTATCGAATATGCGTGTATCCCCTGCATCAGACCAGGGAGACTTTCCAACAGCGAGGTGCTTGCCTCCTGTGCCAGAAATTTTATATTAATTTTCTTTAACCTCTAGTAGGGGATAGTGCGTCAAATATTCCTGCGCACAGGTCAGTCTTTATTCGAAGCATAGTTGACGTTTTGTTAGTTTATAAAAAAAATTCGGATGATGCCAGTTGCCGGCATACACATCCTGTCCTTTTTGAGTCGCCTTCTACTACATGCCGTGAAAGGTCGTGGGATTATTCTTACGCCTCACATCGCAGGAAGACAAGAAATGCCAGAAATTTTTGGTCCAAATAATTTCGAATCTTTCAATTGCGGTCCTATTAACAAAGGAGAACAAATGTTGTTTTCTTGCAGTATATGTATAATAAAAGCTTTCTGCTGCAATTAAGGATTATAAAATATTTACGGCAAGTCATTTGTCAATTTTGCTTTCGATTATCAAATTAAATACTGTTAAGGACCATTTTAAACAAGGCCATCCTAACTATTATACAATAGATTAATTTTTATATTTTCATTCCGCATTTCAGCACGACGACTTGAATTTGAAAGGCGTCGAAAAGCTCACTATAATGAATTTGAAGCTGTTCGACTCGCACGAAAGCTTATAGAAGAGGAGGAAGATGATGAAGACACTGACGATAAGCCAAGCAATAAATTAACACAAGAAAGCGATGAAAGTGGCGGCAGTGACAAAGGTAATATGGAAACAGATGAGAAAGAGGATGCTCAAAATACTTCGCCATCTTCGCAGCACTAGGTTATGTTTCATTCATGCAATAAACAATTGAAAACAGCAACATCAACAGCCCACAATAAGCTTTTAATATTAAATTCTACACAATATTGAAAAGAAAAATATATAAAAAAAAATAAACAATATTACGAAACAAGTTATCCTTTAAGCAATATAAACAAAACCGAATCTTGAAAATTAGTTGTTTATTCAATAAACTTTTTTAAAGAAGCAAAGAAAAAAAAGGAAAATCTGAGAATATATTTTTGTGGTATATTTACCTTAGTGCCACATTTATATGTAATTTTTTTATTTACATATATGTATTACATCAAATGAATTTGACTATATATTTGAATTTATTATATAATGCGATATAAATTTCGAGAATATGTAATACGCTATCTTAGAGCAAAAAAGAAGCAAACAAATTTTCAACAAAAGCATTCACTCATCTCTCATTCTTTTCTACGTTTATTTAAAACTCAAGGACTCATCGTCATCTCTATCTATATGCTTCCACACAATCAGTCCAGAATTAAAATACCATTTCAATAATTTGACTGTTAACTAATCGATAATATTAACGATAGTCGTAAAGGAACAGATTGGAAGATTTAAGGAAAAATTAACGGTGTTTATGTAAATTCATGATAAACCAGATACAGTTAAGCATTCTGTATTCATTAATGTGATTGTATTAGCTGACAACTGTTAAACTGTTGTTTTTAGTGATTATAGTGTATTTTGAAAGGAGAAAATGTGTTGTGTATTATTTCCATTTTAAATCATTGTACAGTAGCCGCTCGGAAATTAGAACTCGTGGAAATTAGAATTGCTTGGAAATTAGAACAAGCCAATTATGTACATTCGCCGCTCTAAAATTAGAATAAACTGTTATAATTTTTGAAGCGTAAGAAGTGTGACTTCACATTTTCCCTTTTTTAACAATGAAATGCATTCCGTTACATTCTTGCTAAATAGGTACATAATGTTCTAAGAAATCTGCTACCGGAAATTGTCACGTTTGGGTAATTGGGTAAATTTCGACAGATGGTCTAACAAAACGATTGCCCCGATATTTCCGGAACGAGATCGTGGATATGGCGCGATGAAATCGACGTACAGGCGCTGAAATATGCGCTCAGCAATGACAAGATTCCCCATGGGAGGTCTAAGAACTTCATTTGGGGCTTTAGTCTCCTTACACTTAATGCACGCGCTCACGAAATTTTTCACTTCTACTGACATTTTCGGCCAAAAGTAAAAAGTCCTGAGGCGTCTTAGTGTTTTTCCTAATCCCCCGTGCGCACATAGTGGATGATTATGCGCGCGTGCAATTAAGGTTGATGTTAAGCCCTCTGGAACCCATAATATCCATGAGTTCTCCTCCTGTATTTCGTTCCCGGTCGCATACTCCGAGCGCCGGTATACAAATCCGTCCAGAACCTTTAGATCCGGAAGGCGGTGTTGGTTTTCTTGGATGTGTCGAATTAATGCGATATAAGAGTCAGACTTAAAACAGGGTGATGACAAGTCAATTTCAAGGGTCGTGTCTAAATCCAAGGATTCTATCGAGAGGGCGTCAGCTGAGTATCCACGGGAGAGCGTGTCGGGGACGACATGCTGGCTCCCTTTCCTATGCTTAATGGTGAATTTAAAGCCTTGTAGCTTTAACGCATACCTAGCTAACTTCCCATTTAAGTCCGGTTGGGACATTAACCACTTTAACGAGGCATGGCCGGTGATAACCGAAAACTCGTGTCCCTCGACATGAGCGCGGAATTTTTTAATCGCCAGCCCCGCAGCCAGACATTCCTGCTCTGAGACTGAATAATTTTTTTTGGGCCGAGTTGAACTTTTTCGACATAAAGGCTATTGGGACTTCAGCTCCGTCATCGTTTAGCTGAATTATTATTATTATTATATACTCTGGGGGATAGCCGAAGCAGACCACTAACGTTTGGGTCCCTTTTCGCCCCCTCCGGGTCATCAGTGGCTTCCAGATGTCGACTGATAATTGTCGACCTCTTTCTTCATCACTGAGTCCCGTGTTATTGCTAGCATTTGTTTGAAGCTGAGTTCACTCATGGCTTCTACACTTATCGTGTGCCTGCCTGTGATCCTCAACCTCGTACTAGCCAGTGCTGGACATTCGCACACAATGTGTGCTGCCGTCTCGGCCTCCTCCAGGCATAGCCTGCAAACGTCATCTTCCCCGATTTTCATCTTGGCCAGATGAGCCTTAAAATTACCATGCCCTGTGACCAAGGCAGTTATCCAGCTTAGGGTACTCCGTTTATAACTAAGTACATTTCTCGCTTCCCTGCCTAAAGGGCTGGTCATTGCATTCCGAGCTTGTTTGCAAGTGACTAGCTCCTGCCATCTTTGTTGATGCATGGAGTCCATCCGCTTCCCAACCTTCGCTCCAATCATGCCGTTCCCCAGAGCAACTCTGGGTTCTGGGCCAATGAAAGTTGCCGCAGATCCCTGTTTTGCTAAGGCATCCGCCGCCTCATTTCCTGTTGTACCTATGTGTCCTTTTACCCACATCAGCGTAACCTCATTTTCTGAGGCACACGTGTTGAGCTTCCGGACACACTCTAGTACCAGTTTAGAGTTTATGTTCGTCTGCTGCATGCGTCTGATCACCGATTGGTTGTCCAGTGCAATAAGGATGGTCGGTGATAACCGAAAACTCGTGTCCCTCGACATGAGCGCGGAATTTTTTAATTACCAGCACCGCTGCCAGACATTCCTGCTCTGAGACTGAATAATTTTTTTTGGGCCGAGTTGAACTTTTTCGACATAAAGGCTATTGGGACTTCAGCTCCGTCATCGTTTAGCTGAATTAATACTGCTCCAATGCCAGACTGGCTCGCATCGCAATGGATAGCGAAAGGTTTTGCAAAATCCGGGCTATACAAAACGGGAGCAGACGACAAGCTATCTCGTAAAGCCCCAAAAGCCTTCAGTCCTTCCTCGGACCAAGTGAAACGTCCTCTGTGAAGCATGTCTGTCAGCGGAGCTGACAATGACGCGAAGTTGGGCATGAATCGACGGTACTACCCACATAATCCGAGAAATCGACGCATCTGTTTTACCGAACTCGGCCTTGGAAATTCGGCAATAGCACGGACTTTTTCCGGATCTGTTTTGATTGTTCCGTTCCCAATTATATGGCCTAAATAATGAACTTGCTTCATGCAGAACTTGCTCTTCTCAACGTTAAGGGTTAAACCGGCCTTGCGAAAACAAAGAGCCAATTCCTGGAGGATCTCAAAATGTTCCTCGAATGTCTCCGTAATTATCAGCAGGTCATCCAAGTAAATGAAAACCTGGTGGCGCAGATGAGCTGAAACGACTCGGTCCATTAGCCTCTGCATGGTCTGAGGAGCATTGCACAATCCGAATGGCATCGTTACGAATTGATACAATGGCCGACCTGGGACAGTGAAGGCCGTCTTCTCCCTTGACTCTGGGTCGAGTGGTATTTGCCAAAAGGCGTCTTTTAGGTCGAGACTCGAGATAACCTCGGCTTTGGGGAGTCGACCTAGTATACCATCGATCAGAGGCAAAGGATAAGCGTCCTTGACCGTGACGTCGTTCACTTTCCGAGCGTCCAGACACATCCGGACCTTACCGGGCTTCACTACAAGGGTGACAGGCGAAGACCAAGGACTGATGGACTCTTCAATGACACCCATTGCAAGCATCCTGTCAATTCCTGCAAAGAGGTGCTTCTCGATGGCGGGGGAGACTGTAAAATGTCTCTGCTTAATTGGCCTGCTGCCGCCGACATCGATGACGTGTTGTACAAGACTCGTACGTCCTTTAGTTGGGACGCTAAGCGACATAAATTGACGCCACCTTGCAAAATATGATAGAGAAATGCCGTTTGGTACGAATGTTGGTGGGGCCCAAACTTTCAATTTAAGAGATGGAGCCACCTTGGACCCCGCGGCAGAGCGGCTGTGCGGGCGAAAAACCGCGAAATTTGAGCCCTTTTTTTAATATTCTCCTCGTAACTTCTAAACGGAGCCTCGTATCGAAAAACTTAATAGTTTGTAAATTAAAGAGCGTCAAATTCTACATCCAATGCATTGCTCAAAGTTAAAATTTGGTTTAGTAGTATAATCAAAATCGATGGTCGAAAAACGTCACTTTTTGAGGCTTTGGAGAAAAATCACACTATATCGCTTTTCAAGCTCACATATCTCTGTAACGGATACTCCAAATGAAAAACCGTGCAAGTAAAAGTTGAAGATATTTTGATTTCCGGTTTAACGTGCTCAATACTTTTCAAATCGGTTCATTTTTAGTGTAGTTGTGAGTGAAAATGCTGGAATGCTTTCTTATCGATTCCAGCTTTAATAGCTCTATTTCGGTAAGTATAGTAGCTGAAGTTTTGTTTTAGTCTCAATTTACAGATAATTAAATCTTGTTCAAAAAGTCTTTGCTTGACAGCTTGGCTTGATAGCTTAGGTCATAGTTACGCTTTTTAGGGTTTTGTAAAAAAATAAAACCCTTATGAAATCAGTCAGATGTAAGCCTGTTCAAAGAATATCTCGAAAAGAGCTGAAGCTACAGGTATGGAATTTGGTAGAAATATGAAGGATTACTACAATTTGTGTTATAAGGCTTTTCATTAGTGGCCAAATTGCAAGGAGAGACAGTTATTCGCCGCTTAAAGCACATATATGAAAATTTCCAGGATGACGGCATATAATTAGGATAGCGACGTTAAATATCCAGGATGTTGATATCCTTAGGAAAAAGTTTAATAATAGTATATTTCGATAATTTGATTTGCTACTCTCTGCATATCCCGTAAGTGACCTTAAGAGAGAAGTAATAATGCCAATCCGTTAGCAACGGGTGCAGGTATCTTGTTATAGATACAATTTGCATGTACATAGTCATAATTAATCAACTAGTCAAGAATAAAAAACAATAAAAATTATTTTTGTCCGCTATTGCCACATTATGCACCGTCGAGTCAGTAAGCGGATAGATTTGAAACTGATTTGTTTTGTGTTTCGTGACAATGTGTTACAGTTATCAGAAGTGATAGCGCGTATGATAGATGCTGATTGTTATTTGGTGAGTTTGAGGTACACCTGAAAAGGGCATCCCTTCAAGCCATGAAATTTTTGCAGGCTGTGGAAACTCAGCAACATATTCCATCTCCTGGAGATTGGGGGTGGAAACTAGAAGTAGAACGTTGGCTCCCATTACGGATAACAGCGCCGGGTGCTGCAAGGGCATGTGCCACTCTTCATAATCTGGAAAAAATGTGAATATCTTTCGAACTAATGGTCGCATGGAAGTGCGGTTAGTTTCATTCTACTCAAAATGATCAAATACATTAAGAGCTAAGTTAAAAGTGGCATAAAAGCTTTTTATTTTTAACTTATTTAATACGTAAGCTTATTTAATTAATCACAAAATCTGGAAAAATGTGAATATCTTTTGATTTAATGATCGTATGGAATTGCGGTTGGTTTCATTCGACTCAGAATCACTAAATACATTAGGTATCAATCTAAAATGGGCAGAAAAGCTTTTTATTTTTAACTTATTTAATAAAGCAGCTTATCAAACTAATATCTTTTTTTATTTAAATGAGAATATCTTTTGAACTAATAGTCGGATGGAATAGCGGTTGATTTCATTTGACTCAGAATGACCAAATACGTTAGAAACCAACCTAAAATGTCATATAAGTTGCTTGAACTTTGAAATTATGGAAGAAATTTAATCATTTAATTAACTAATTTTTTAATTAATTAAATTAGTCGGACAAAAAACTTAGCAAAACTTTTATAAACAAGGTTAAAGTATCTACGAGTTAAGGCTAAACCAAAACTATTAGCTGTTATATTTATCAAGATACAGCTATTAAGGCTCAAATCGCTAAAAAACCATTTTTGCATTTTCGCTCACAACTACACTAAAAACGAACCGATTTGAAAAGCATTGAGCACGTTAAACCGGAAATCAAAATATCTTCAACTTTTACTTGAACGGTTTTTCATTTGGAGTATCCGTTACAAAGATATGTGAGCTTGAAAAGCGATATGTGTGATTTTTCTCCAAAGCCTCAAAAAGTGACATTTTTCGACTATCGATTTTGATTATACTACTAAATCAAATTTCAACTTTGAGCAGTGCATTGGATGTAGAATTTGACGCTCTTTAATTTACAACCTATTAAGTTTTTTGATCCGAGGCACCGTTTACAAATTATTAGGACAATATTAAAAAAAGGGCTCAAATTTCGCGGTTTTTCGCCCGCACAGCCGCTCTGCCGCGGGGTCCAAGGTGGCTCCATCTCTTAAAATGAATGTATAGGGACCACGAACAATCATACCAAATGGCATTTCTCTATCATATTTTGCAAGGTAAAATCGCTTAGCGTCCCAACTACTAAGCCCTCAGCAGAAAAAGAAAGAAAGCTTGCAACGACTGCCATGAGTTTCGCCTCTTGAGTTGGAGAAAGATCATGGGTATACTAGATTCCGCTAGTGTGAATGTGAATTACTAAAGCGATTTTGAAGAGGAAGACAATATTCCCCTGGCTAACCTAAGGCTCCGGTAAGAGACAATAGAATTGTTTCAACTTCTGGGACAGGTAAATTACGACAAATTCAAACTATACAATAGACAATGTAAAGGTCCCTTATTTACAATATGTAGAAGTAACGTCCACGGAGTTCGAAGAGTGGAATGATGACAAAATTGATGAAAATTCGATTTCAACCAACAGTTGCGACTCTGACGATGAGGAGGTTGATGCCCGCGTTTATGTTTTATGTAACAGCATCCGAAATATTTGCGATTTAAAATGTTCGCGACAAAGCCGTAAACTTGTCAGCAAATGTTGGCAAAAGACAATCAAAAATACGTGAATTTTTCACCACATAATTGTTTGCTTCATGTTTCATTTATATGGTTTTACCTCTTAATAAACAAACTTACATAAAACCTTAAAACGATTCTTCTTACATTAACTTACGGACCACTTTTTTCGACTCATTTTTCGTGGCCGGTTACGATGCGATGTAAAAATCCTTTCCGATTTTTTAATAATAATAATAATATTTATTCGCTGTTCAGTGTTAACAAAATTTTTTTACAATAATATTCAGCTCGCTAGCTCGCAAAAGTTGGACTTGTGCGCGAGTGCGATGATAAGTTCATGAAGATTGTTTTTGAAGGTTTAATTCAGAAAAACAGCGGGATTGACTAAAAAATTTGGACTTAAAGCGATAAAAACTAATAGATTTTATACTAAGAGTGAAAGAAAAAATTAGAATAGAATTAGAAATTAGTCGAAAACAATAATAGCATAATTAATCCATCAAAATAGTAGTATTTTAGCTTAAAAGAGTAGATTACAAACAATTTAAGAGATATAAATATAGAGAATATACAATAATTAGGTTAGGTTGTAACGAATGCATCTAAGTAGAGTTTATTATTAAATGCGAACTGTTTTAATTTCAATTTAAAATTACTGTTATTCAAGGTTTCTTCTACTTCTGAAGGAAGGTTATTAAAAAAGATACAAAGTATCTACACTGCATGCAGATACATCGGAACATGGATATGTCTATGACTACCGACTGCGTGGAACCTGTTGTGTTGAAGATATCGACGTAAGTTTTATAAAGATCCCAGTATAGTTATACTGGATGGAATCATTCGAAAAAACACGTCCCACGCTTTCGGTAGGCATAAGACATATCCATGTACCGATGTATCTGGTGGCAGTGTGGATACTCGTCATAAATTCTGCTTTGCTTTGTCCTGTCTGCGCGGGCTCCTTTCTCTCGCGGGATCGTTTCGTTTTCGTTTGCATCGCGTGTGGGCAATATTCACCTCCTCTCGTGCACCCTGTTCCATCTACCCGTTCGGTACAGTTTGCAGACTGCAGCCTATCGACATTTCTTTGAGTAAGTTTCTGCTAATCGCAATCACGCTTCCCGCCATCTTTTCCCAATCGGACGTGTATTGTGTTTGTGTATCTATTGCAAAATCGCTCCCACACTATCCGCCTCATCCCGCCCCTTTAATCAACAGTCCGGATCCGGCACACACAATCCGTTTCTCAAGTAACGCGTGCGAATCTATGCGATTGTGTCCGGCAAACAGAAAGAGAATTTAACAAAAGTTAACAAAACATTCCAACACACGCACAAAGAGAATGCACAAGAAAAATTTTGGAATTTTCGCAGAAGGGGGGGAATTTGATCTTCTGCAGACCTCTGAATGTACATCATGTCACGATGAGCTGCCCGGAACTATAACATCCTGCGACGAATATTTCTCTATTTCGGGGCTTGGGAGATTTTAACTCGCGCAGTACGAATCCGCCATTTTGTTTTATGATATGTTTATTGCACGTGTGGGGGGCCCACATTGTGGGTCAGTCAGACCTCAAATCACCGCCATTGCAAATGCACAACCACAGTTGCTGAATCACCCGATTTGGATAGAATGAACTTCATCCGCGATGGCTCTCGCTCTCTATCTTCGGGGGGCGGGAACTATGCAATGTACACACTCTCAAATTGCGTCTGCGCATGTCCAAATGTTAGTCGAACTGACTGCTACTTTTTCTGGGACCCTATTGATTCAGATATGTAGTACAACGCGCGCTATTTTATTTGTTTGGATTCCAGCCATTTTAAACATTTTGGAATTTTTGACGAAGGGGGCATTTGATCTTCTGCAGACCTCTGAATGTACATCATAGCATATAACATCCTGCGACGAATATTTCTTTATTTCGGGGCTTGAGAGATTCTAACTCGCCTAGTATAAATCCGCCATTTTGTTCTATATGTTTATTGCACGTGTGGTGGGGGCCCACATTGTGGACCAGTCAGACCTCAAATCGCCGCCATTGCAAATGCACAAACACAGTCGCTGGATCACCCAATTTGGCTCGAATGAACTTCATCCGCTCTCGCTCCTCTTCGGGGGCGGGAACTATGTACACTCTGTCAAATTGCGTCTGCGCATGTTCAAATGTTATTCGAACTGACTACTTGCTACTTTTTCTGGGACCCTAGTGATTCAGATAGTACAACACGGGCTATTTTATTAAATGATGAATGGGAATTGACGGAAATTGAAGGTCATTGGAGAGCAGACGACTTCTTACGACGTGTTCTGGGGGCCTAGTCAAGTTAGGTAGTACGGAGCGTACTCTATATTTTTGAGCATTTTGAATGTATGGTATGGTGTGTATGCAGGAGTTTTGATTATGGCGGCGCGTTGACTGAGAGCGTGGGACAGAGAGCGCCTGTTCACCCGTACACTATGTTATTTCTTGCCGTCCACAACGTCAACCTTTATCGCTATCAAATCAACATCCCAACATGTACACACAGGATCCCCGCAAGCGCGCCGCCCGCGCGGATCTACAAGCAACAGCCATGCACAATGACCACTTCACTCAAACGACATGCACAACCAGAAAAGACAAATTTTCAATGGGCTTGTTTCCTCTTCTGACCCCCGAGTAGAAAAACAGACATTTCGTCTGACGGACAGATTTTTAGGATGACCCCCAGCTATAAGACATATCCATGTCAAAAAGACCTCCAAAAGAAAAGGACACGTTAATATTCTCATTATCCGACTATTTTCCTCAATTTGTAAACATTAATCAGTCATTATCATTTGAATATAATTAAATAAGCTGACCGACTTCATTCAATAACAATACTATTTTACAAAAAGCTAATATAGTGTTAAAGGATAGATAAAATTCCAACTAAATAAAAACACTCCGTTTCTAAAACAAATCGCTAATTTATTCCAAACGCCAATTAATAAAAAGTATCTACACGTTAGATATGAAATCACCAAATATTAAGTCACCACCGATCAATCGATTCTTGAATAATGCCTCTATCATCGCCTCGTTTGTTTGCCATTGCCAGCTCGCCCTTCTAGACCTTGATCTTAGGTTTGCTCCAGATATGGAGATCGCGCCTCGCCTCAGCCTTTCTCGCATGCCCGGCTTATATGCTGCGTCATGTGTTTTCTTTCTTCAATATCGTCGTACAGTACCGCGCCGTATACCAGATCGTAACATTCGGCCATCCTGAAAAATTCAATGTCCTCGTTAGAATACTTCATATTTGTTATCTTGCCTAACTGGTCGGTCACATCATGGCGCAACATGTCAACATTTACGCCATTATGCTTCTTTTAATTTCTGCCGTTTTCTCCTCCAATCACCTATCACCTTTACGCTAATCGCCGTACACTCTACATCACCTAACTCTCCAACAGATCAATAAGATCCAATCGTGAGATTTCCTCATTATCTTCACCACTCTCCGAATCTTCGTCGCCTTGATTTGCACTCACATAACGTCTCAACGAATCTACCGCCACTGTCGCCTGAAAACGCTTGTACCCCCTAACACCTTTTATAGACTCTATTTGGTACCTATCGTTGCCTAACTTCCGGCTAACTCGATATGGCCCATCAAATTTATTCGCCAATTTTCTGTTAACGCCCTTTTCCGCCACATTTGTAGGTGCATGCCGCCATAATACTAGATCGCCAACCTTATATTCAGTTGCAACTTTCCGCCTCTTGTCATATCTCGCCTTCATTACCCGTGCAGATTTATTTATATTCTTGTACGCCCTTTTCCGCCTTTCACCAAGTTGCACAGTCAAATCAACATCAGCCTGCCCAATATTAGCTGATTGATTTTCATACATGTACATCTCTCTGGCTATGTGCCCATGATCATCAGAGTCGTCACAATGAGATCTAGCTGCGGCAACACCAGTCGTCACCCATCAATTCAGCTGCATCGACACTAGTATCACCTTCGTTCACCTGTCGCCTTAATGCAGTACTGTCTTCGCCTATTGCCATTTGATTAGAGTGATCACTTATCGCCAATTTAATATGACATTCGCCTCGCCTGGACCATTTCGCCCCGCCTCCGCCATTACTTGTCTCTCAGTCCCACCTTCGCTACAAGTTAAATCTCCCATGACACCTGCTTTATGGGAAAACATCAATTGGACTGGAGAAAATCGGGTAGATGCATTGACTGTATTGTTCATACCCCAAACAATTTCAGGCAAACACCGATCCCATTTACTTTCATCCACTGCACTGGCTGTTAACGCCTCTATTATGGTCCGATTCTGCCTTTCCACCTGTCCATTCGCCCTGGGGGTAGCAATAGAGTTAAGTGAGTGTCTAATCGCCTTTTCCAAACTCCACAAATATCTCTTTAAGTCTATCAACAGTCTCATTAGACCTCAACGACTTAGTAGGTTTCGCCCACACAAATTTAGTGAATCCATCTACCACCATAAGTAAGTAAGAAAAACCTCTTGTCGTTCTCATAAAAGGTCCCACATGGTCTACATGTATTGTATCCATTGGGATAGGACGCCTTCTGATTGGATGTAGAACACCTTCACCTTTCCCATAATTTCCTTTTGCAAAAGAGCACCGTAGACACGCCTTAACATATTTCGTTATAAACCGCCTCATTTTAGGGAACCAGAATGTTTCACTAATAAGTGTCAAACACTTTTCAACACCAGGATGCCCTATTTCATCACGATGCTTTCTCACCAGATTGAATCGTGCCATTTTTGGGACATATAATCTATCGCCATTCGATGTTTTTCTGACCAAACGCCCATCCTTCAGTCGGTAATTATGTAAGAAAAGGTTCGTTGCATGAGTTTTATTTTTCAATTTAAACAATACAAAAAAAAAAAACAATAACTCCTACGCAAGAAATCACTTATGATTGATTACACATGTGCCGTTTTACGACCATTCCATCTTTTCAAGTATGTGCCTGCCTAGATTAGAATGCACAAACGATCTTTTGCTTCGCTATACGATTATTTCGTATAGCTTATGAAATTGGTCTGCGTATTCAGATACGTTTTGATGACCTAGACCTTTTTGAAGGATTTATCGTTGTTTACTTTATATTTCTCTGAACTGTACAGTTTCAGAGGGATATATTGATTTGTATTTCGGACTGATGATCATTGAATGAGTAATCAGTGAGTTCGTGATCGTGTACCGCGGTAGTGGTCCTCCACTGTCGCCTTCGGTTTTAATTGAAAGTGAAGGTTTTAATTAAAAGTGAAGAACAATTTAGTAAGTCTAACTTACTTAGTGCATTGTACGCATGTATTTATTGTAGAATATTATTTCGGTATATTTTGTGAGTGGTGAACTGTGGCGCGTTCTGTGTTTTTAATAATAATTAAAGTCGCGAGTCAGGTGGTACGATTGAACCCCAGGTTGGCTCTCCACTTGGGCGGTTCCGAGGATGGTCAGTCCTCGCAGGGATGGGATTTCCTCCCTGATCGTGGTGATTTGTATTGGTTGAACCCCAGGTTGGCTCTCCACCTAGGGCGGTTCCGAGGGTGGTTAGCTCTCGTGGGATGGCTCTCCTCCCAAACCAAACAAATTATTTTTGACTGAGCCCCGGGATGGTTCTCCTCCTTGTGTGGTTCCGAGGATGGTTAGTCCTCGTAGGGACGGTGCTCCTCCCTAGTCAATTGGTGGTCTTGGGGATGGCTCTCCTCCTCATAATGGTTGGTGATGGTGCTCCTCCCAATCCAGACCTTTATTTATCTGACTCGTGTGTTTGTTAAATTTGAATGATTCGTTTCTAAACAGCAGTTCACCTCCGCAAAATTAGTAGTGCTTGTTTGTTTTGTTATGTGTGCTCGTGATTTACAGTGCACTAATTGGTATTTTAAATCTTTTATTTCCAGACCGGTTGCCCGAACACCGATCGATAATAGCATAGCGCCCAATAAACCTGTTTTTTCATATAAAATAATAATAATAATAAAAAAAAAAAAATAAATCTATCTTTTCATTTAACTTGACTCTTATAATTCAGAAGTGGGATATACCTCAAACTCTATTGTCGATCGTTCGGTCAGCCGGTAAAAAAAAAAAATTATTTTATTATGTTTACTTAGTTAGTAACTGTCTGGTACGTATTCTGTTTACCAAAAGATTATTTCAACTTTTGCCGTGCGGATACTTGAAAATGGGTCGATCACATAAGCGTTCGAAACAACACCATAGGCGAAGTTCTACCCATTCTCGTGATAATAATAGAGATAGAGATCAGGGTCGATCGAAGAGAAGAAAAACAAGTCGCGAATCGCGTGTCACCATAGAGTCATTAAATAAGTTTACGGAGGCTATTACTGCCGTATTTGAACAAAATGGAACAAGACCGCACGACAGTGGTATAAGAGGGGATGCTGTTCCTAACTTTAATCCAGAAGACCGGAACCAATCCACGGAATCATGGTGTAATAAAGTGGATGAATTGCGGGGCATTTTTCTGTGGTCCGAAGAAGCCACCATCTATTTTGCTTTGGCCAAGTTGAAGGGTTTGGCAGAAACTTGGTACCGCAGTTTGGGTTCGGTGAATTTTACCTGGGAAGAGTGGAAAGTGAAACTGCAACAAGCTTTTCCTTCGACTGGGGATTACCACGAACAATTGGTTGAAATGATTCAACGACGAAAACGGCCGGATGAATCATACTTACGATATTACTATGGAAAACTTGCGTTGTTGAACACTTGTCAGATAAGCGGTCGAAAAGCGGTGTCATGTATCATTGGCGGATTGAATGACCATGTCGTTAAAACAGGAGCTAGAGCTGGGAAGTTTAATTCGCCTGAGGATTTGTTGCAATATTTGAGTCAGTTAAACGTTGCAGCCACGTCTACTTTTAAGCAGTCGGCCAGCAAAAATCCTTTTAAAGGGAAAGAACTCTCGCGTAAATATGAGAACAATCAATCTGGACGAAACCCAAATCCTGTTTGCTTTAAGTGCGGTAAGCCTGGACATTATGCCAATAAGTGCGAAACAGATACTCGATGCCAGAAATGTAGGAGTCATCATCATAAGGATGCAAGTTGTACTAAGAAGTCAAATGCAACTGTTAATAAGACGGTGGCGTTACTGGAAAGCACAACAACTGATCCAGTAAACATAAAGTTTTACAAGAATGTCAAGGTGAACAACATACCTTCAAGAGCATACATCGATTTTGGAAGCTCTTGCACTATTATGACCTGGACGGAAGCTGTACGTATAGGATAGAACATCGATACGGAAGACACTGTGGAGCTACATGGCTATGGAAATGGCTCTACTTGGAGTAAAGGATCAGCTAACATCAAGATCGAAATCGATGGCATTGTGGGACTTATTAAGGCGGTTATAGTATCGGATTATGAACAGCATATCCCAATAATTGTAGGCAGAACTTTCACGGAACTACCACAGATTGTGGTCGTTAAAAACGACGAAACGTTGCTATTTTTGGAGAAGACGGAGGAGGAGACATTCGTGTTACCTGAGTTGGATGTAACTCAGCGTAAGATTGAGCTTCGAGCTGAGGACACTACGGTTGTTCCTGCAAAGCAGCGGACAATCATCAAAGCCATCAATAGTGACTACGTCGGAAGTGTGTATGTTGAAGCCCGGTTACGCCCGCAAGAAGGGGAAGAATGTTGTATACCACGATCAATTTTAGCTATTAATGAATGTAAGGAGACATTCTTGCCTTTCCTTAATCTATCGGACGTCGCTATTACCATCAAAAGGAATGAAATTGTTGCTCGCGCTTGGCCTATAGAAAATGAACAGGAGTCAACAGTCGAACAAGAAACCATCAACGCTATTGCTGAAACATCGTGTAATAGAAAATCACTTGATTTCGATGACATAACTGTTGGAGCCGTGAACGAATCAGTAAAAAAAGAACTATTTCGCATTCTGCAAGAATATCGGGATTGTATTGCCTTGGACAACAGCGAGTTAGGTTGTGCCAAATCGGTGCAAATGAAGATTCAATTGAAGGATGATAAGCCGTTCTCTTTTCGTCCGTATCGAATGGCTAGAAGTGAACAGGAAATTGTCAATATCATGGTTCAAGATTTATTGGATAATAATATAATACGCGAGTCTGATTCTGATTATGCTTCCCCTATAGTACTGGTGAAGAAGAAAAATGGTGAGTCGAGACTGTGTATCGATTATCGAAAGCTTAATTCATTGACAGTCAAGGACAGTTTTCCATTAACCAGAATTGATGACCAAATTGACCGATTGCATGGAGGCATATTTTTTACAAGTATGGACTTGCGATGTGGTTATAATCAAATCCCAATGGACGAACAATCTAAGCATTATACCGCGTTTGTCACATCATCTGGTCAGTACGAGTATGAGCGCATGCCTTTTGGCTTAACTAATGCTCCAAGAGTATTTCAAAGACTCATGAACAAAATTCTAAGACCTGTGAGCGATATTGCATCTGTCTATTTGGATGATGTTTTATTACATGCGGATACTATTCCAAGTGCTTTGGAAGGATTAAAGAGAACTTTGGAAATATTTCGAAATGAGAATCTTACTCTTAATATCAAAAAGTGTTCCTTTCTGATGTCTTCCATTAATTATTTGGGATACACAGTCAGCAACGGACAAGTTCAACCAGGATCTGAGAAAACCGAAGCCGTGGCTAACTTTAAAGTGCCTCAAAATGTACACAACATCCGACAATTTCTGGGATTAACTGGATATTTTCGTCATTTTGTAAAGGATTATGCTCTTATTGCGCGACCACTGACCGCTTTGACGCGTAAGGACACTTCCTGGAAATGGACTAGTGACGAAGAGACTGCGTTTCGTCGTCTTCAAAACATTTTAGTGGAGAGACCTGTGCTGGCATTATTCAATCCGGATGCAACCACCGAAATTCATACTGACGCCAGCTCATTAGGATTAGCAGGAATTCTTCTACAATATCAGGCTGATCGACTTCATCCAGTAGCATATTATAGCAGACAGACATCGGATGCTGAAAGTAAGTTTCATTCTTACGAATTGGAAACCCTCTCTCTGGTGGAATCCCTCAAGAAGTTTCGAGTCTATTTGCTTGGAATTGAGTTTACAGTTGTCACTGATTGTCACGCTTTAAAAGCTACAAAGGAAAAAAAGGAGTTGGTACCTAGAATAGCGCGTTGGTGGTTACAAATCCAAGAATTTACCTTCAAAATAGTGTATAGACCCGGCGAGAGAATGAAACATGTTGACGCCCTTAGTCGCAATCCGAATATAGTAATGAGTATTACTCAAGACGACTGGGTACTTGCTGGACAGTTGACTGACGATAAAGTCAAGGAAATTCATAGTGTATTAATGAAAAACTCCGAATACCGACCACGAAAAAAATATTCACAAAAATTATGCACTTAAGGACGGGAGAATTTACCGCGTAACTGATAAAGGTAGTCAATGGGTAGTACCTGTCGGGATGAGACAACAGGTGGTACGAGCAGCTCATGACGATTTGGGTCACTTTTCGCTCGAAAAAACTTTGCAACGACTATGTGAAAATTATTGGTTCCCGAAAATGCGCCAATATGTGGAAAAATACATCGCCTGTTGCATAAGATGTCTGTTCAATAAGCGTAAAGGTGGAAAGAAGGAAGGCTATTTACATCCCATACCCAAATTACCAGAACCTATGAGAACACTACACATTGATCATATGGGCCCTTTTCCTAAAAGTACGCGTGGAAATAATTATGTTATTGCTGCCATTGACTCCTTCACGAAATTTTTATTTCTACGAGCTGTTCGATCAACACACACGAAATTTGCCATTGAGTTCTGTAAGGATATTTTTTCAACATATGGATGTCCGAAGGAGTTGATTTCAGACCAAGGATCTTCATTTACGTCAAAGGCATTCGAATCTTTTTGTGAGCAGAATGGGGTGAAACATATTAAGAACGCGGTTGCAACCCCTCGTGCGAATGGTCAAATTGAAAGACTTAATAAGTCAATTTTAACAGCGTTGATGACAACTACATCGGTAGAGAAAAAATGGGATGAACATATTAGAGCGGTTCAATTTGCAATTAACAACGTAACCAACAAAAGCACTGATAAATCACCAAGTGAGCTTCTTCTAGGATACAAACCTAGAGGGGGTTCCGATGTAATCCTCAGTGACGAAATTAGTCAATCTTCAAAAATTTTGGTAGACATCACAATGGAGAGGAATTTAGCCGCTAAAAAAATAAGTGAAGCCCAAGAAAAACAAAAACATTATTTCGATAAACACCGTAAGCGACCAAAATTGTATAAGGAAGGAGATTTGGTTTTGATTGAGAAAACTGAATTGGCTACTAATACCAGCAGAAAATTGCTACCCACGTATAGTGGACCATTTGTGGTAAAGAAAGTTTTACCAAACGATCGATATTTAGTAGCTGATATGGTGGGCAGTCATCGAACAAAGACAAAGGTGAAATATGAACGAGTCGTAGCGGTTGATCGAATGAAGCCATGGTGTAGTGGAGGTGGTGTATCCGATGAGGACAACGATAATAGCGATAACGAGCATGTCGAATCTGATCGAGAGTAACTCGGGACGAGTTAAATGTCGGATGGCCGATTGTAAGAAAAGGTTCGTTGCATGAGTTTTATTTTTCAATTTAAACAATACAAAAAAAAAAACAATAACTCCTACGCAAGAAATCACTTATGATTGATTACACATGTGCCGTTTTACGACCATTCCATCTTTTCAAGTATGTGCCTGCCTAGATTAGAATGCACAAACGATCTTTTGCTTCGCTATACGATTATTTCGTATAGCTTATGAAATTGGTCTGCGTATTCAGATACGTTTTGATGACCTAGACCTTTTTGAAGGATTTATCGTTGTTTACTTTATATTTCTCTGAACTGTACAGTTTCAGAGGGATATATTGATTTGTATTTCGGACTGATGATCATTGAATGAGTAATCAGTGAGTTCGTGATCGTGTACCGCGGTAGTGGTCCTCCACTGTCGCCTTCGGTTTTAATTGAAAGTGAAGGTTTTAATTAAAAGTGAAGAACAATTTAGTAAGTCTAACTTACTTAGTGCATTGTACGCATGTATTTATTGTAGAATATTATTTCGGTATATTTTGTGAGTGGTGAACTGTGGCGCGTTCTGTGTTTTTAATAATAATTAAAGTCGCGAGTCAGGTGGTACGATTGAACCCCAGGTTGGCTCTCCACTTGGGCGGTTCCGAGGATGGTCAGTCCTCGCAGGGATGGGATTTCCTCCCTGATCGTGGTGATTTGTATTGGTTGAACCCCAGGTTGGCTCTCCACCTAGGGCGGTTCCGAGGGTGGTTAGCTCTCGTGGGATGGCTCTCCTCCCAAACCAAACAAATTATTTTTGACTGAGCCCCGGGATGGTTCTCCTCCTTGTGTGGTTCCGAGGATGGTTAGTCCTCGTAGGGACGGTGCTCCTCCCTAGTCAATTGGTGGTCTTGGGGATGGCTCTCCTCCTCATAATGGTTGGTGATGGTGCTCCTCCCAATCCAGACCTTTATTTATCTGACTCGTGTGTTTGATAAATTTGAATGATTCGTTTCTAAACAGCAGTTCACCTCCGTAAAATTAGTAGTGCTTGTTTGTTTTGTTATGTGTGCTCGTGATTTACAGTGCACTAATTGGTATTTTAAATCTTTTATTTCCAGACCGGTTGCCCGAACACCGATCGATAATAGCATAGCGCCCAATAAACCTGTTTTTTCATATAAAATAATAATAATAATAATAAAAAAAAAAATAAATCTATCTTTTCATTTAACTTGACTCTTATAATTATTACAAATATCTGAATCAGCAGTGTTGGTATTCAATGCAGTCACAATTTCCTGAGTACAAGGATCTTGCAATTGGACTGTCAGAAACCAATCTGCTTCACCTATGCCTACGATCATTACAGGATTTCTACTCAATGCATCCACATGTTTCATTTTGTCACCTGGTCGATATTCAATTTCCATGTCGTATGCCTGTATCGCCAACCACGAGGCACCAAATCTCGTTTAATCAATGTAGACCTCACCGCCGAACAATCGGTTATCACCTTGAAATGGATGCCCACCAAATAAATTCTGTAATGTTTAATTGATTCCACTACCGCCAATGTTTCCAATTCGTAGCTGTGATAATTTTGCTCGTGAACAGTTGTTGTTCTACTATAATATGACACCGGTTTAATGTCGCCTGATTTTTGCCTCTGAAACAGAATTCCTCCTATTCCAAATTTACTCGCATCTGTATGCAGTTGTGTTTCTAGGTCGGCATCATATATCGCCAGAATAGGTCGCTCCGCCAATAATCCTTTCAAAGTATCGAACGCCTGCTGTTGACTATCGCCCCATTGCCAAGTTACGTCTTTCCTAGCTAGATCACTTATAGGTTTCGCCAAAACTGAAAATTGTTGTATAAATTTCCGGAAATAGCTCGCCAATCCAAGAAACTGCCGAACTCCATGAACGTCTGTTGGCACTGGAAACTTCTGAACCGCCTCTATTTTCCTTGACCCTGGTCGTACGCCCTCTGCACCTACTTCATATCCAAGATACTCAATTTGTTCCTTAAGAAAAGAACACTTGCTCAACTTTAGTTTCAAACCCGCCTTTTTAATCAGCGCCAGCACCTTATCCAACAATTCCAATCCAGAGTCTATATCCTCAGATGGAATTAACAGATCGTCCATGTATGCCAACACATCGTTATGCCTCAAGTCGCCTAACATTGTATTTATCATACGCTGAAATACAGCTGGTGAGTTTGCCAGTCCGAAAGGCACTCGAAGATATTCATATTGCCCATCCGGTGTGATAAATGCCGTTTTATGAATAGACTCCGGATGCATCGGAACCTGATGATATCCCTGCGCCAGGTCTATGACAGTGAATCGTTGTTTACTCGCCAATCGATCAATCTGATCCGCAATCAAAGGTAATGGGTATCTATCTTTCACCGTTATTGCATTTAGCGCCCTGCAGTCAACACACAATCTCACCTCATTATTTTTCTTTGGTACGAGCAATATCGGGCTTGCGAAATCTGAGTTCGATTCTCTAATGACTCTGCCTTCTAATAAACTTTTAATTCGCCCACGCACCAATTCACGCTCGCCGTGAGACAGCCGATAAGGCCGATAATACACAGGCAAATTAGAGTTCAATTTGATCTCCATTTGACATAGATCTGTCACACCCAAATCCTCATCACCTGATGAAAAACAATCCGCCCTTTTGGAAAGTAACTCTTCTAATCTTTGCCTATGAGTTGCGTCCATTTCGCCCATATCAATCTCCCGAAGTTCTGTAGTAACTACAGTATTCACAATTTTATTAACAGAATGATCCACCCGCCCCAATAGTCTACCCTTTCTCCAATTTATGACGCCTGTCGACAAATTATAAATCAGCAGACTATTCGATTCTCCACACTTGAATAATCCTGATGGAATCGCTATAGTCTCCTTCCCATGGCTAAACAATTTGGCCGCCATCATCACGTTCTCTCCTACACGGCCACCTATGATCTTAACATTCACCAGAACTGATTTCCCTGCCGGTATGCAAACATTCTCATCTAATACCACCTGCGCCCGAACATCTTCAATTTCCACATCAATTGATGCCTGAGATGATAGCATCAAAGTGTTTGCTTCTACCAATCTTGCCTGATCATTTTTAACCACCAATGCAACACCTGGGGAACTGATACCCGCCTGACCAAGAATGACTTCAATTTCACCCAAATCACATTGAGTGACCTCCGCCTCAATTTCAATTGAAATTCTATCAATTGACATCTGGAATTTCACCAATCCCAACGACATACTCATTCCACCTGCGAACCCCTGGAGGACGACCGGCCTTTCATGTTTCTTAAATCCAAGCCGCCTACTCAACTCCCAACATGTAATGTTACATACACTACCTGTATCAATATAAATTTTTACCTGGGATCCATCCGCCAAAGTTCCCCACCTCATATAAATTTGATCAAGATGTAAATTTACAAGTCTCACCTGAATATTTCCGCCTGACGCCCGTCTTGTTGCCTGTCCAGATCCAAGTGACTGCGAACAGTTCGATATTGTGTGTCCTGGTAGTCCACATCGAATGCATCTCTCCTGCTTTGAATGCGGACAGTCCCTACTCATATGCCCTTCATAGCGTTGGCAATTGTAGCACCTGAGCTTTACCACCTCTCTGGACGCCGATCGATCTTCTACACGCCTGGCCACTGATGTTTCCGCCATCGCCGATCTTCGCCTTATCATCACTGACCTATCACTCGCCCGCCCGCCTCTTTCTACGCCATATGTCTCCATTTGCGCCAAGAATTTGTTGTAGAAGTCATCAGGAGAGTAGCACTTTGCCGAGTGAGCGTTCGCCTTTAGCTCCTCTGGTAATCCTCTGATTATACATGACACTGCATCCTCGCCTCTAACTTTACACCTCTCACAAAGCTCCAATTTCGCCCGGTAATACTGTGTCATGGTCTCTGCTGGTTCCTTTCTGCGCTTGACCAATTCTTCAAGACTAACCGCAAAGTCATGCCGTATCGGAAATGCCTTTTTAAGCGCCTTTTTCCATTCGCTCCAGGTGAAGTCGTAGTGATCCAACCGATTAAACCACTTCTTGGCCGCCTTTGAAAGCTTTTGTTGCATGATGATGATCTTCTCGTCCTCCGACCATCCATGCACTCGCGCCAGTTGGTCAATTTTTGTAAACCACCTCTCGGCATTATTTTCTGGGTCATCTGGATCGAATGGGTCGATGACCTCCCCGCTTGCCATGTACCTTGGCCTACTCTCTACACATCGAACCGTATTCGCCGTTACGCCTGAGTCAGAGGATCCGCCTGCAAATTCGCCAAACACTAACGCTGTCTGTCGCTGCACAGTTTGGCGTATCTGTTCCGTCAAACCGTCGTCCAATAACCGCTTGATAATTTTTTCGGTGCTCTCGCCTTTTTCTTCCACCTTCTGCCTTTGTTTCGCCCTGTTCGCCATACCGCCTGCCATACCGCTCGCCATACCGCCCGCCGTACCACCTGCCACACCGCCCGCCACAACTTTCGCCTTCCTGGCACTTGCATTGTCCTTGCTCTCTACGCCATCGCCATCGTTGGCAGCATTCCTTCCTGCATCTTCCATTGCGCGATGAATTACGTCATCCTTCAGTCCACTTACGACATCATCCGCCATTTCCACCTCACTACCACTCATACTAGCATCTAGGCTCACCAATTCGTCATTGTCCAACGCCGCCATTGTTCAACTTTATACAGTTTTATGTCGCCAAAGTTTAATAGTTCGCCACACACACACACACGTGTTGGTCACACCAATTTCAGATTTCAGCTCACCACACAGAGGAATCACTTAAAAGGGGCATCACCAGCACACGAAGTGGCACCACACAGGGGAATCAACAGATAAGGGCTTCACCAGGGCTTCACCAACACAGAGCACACCGTACAATTTGTTACCAGATAAAATCCCACGCCCGATGGATTTTTCTGATTCCAATTACATGGACAATGCACCCACGTAATTTCACCTATTAACGCCAGTACGCCCGCTTACTTTCGCAATTATTGGAAAATAGCTAATACGCCTGATAGAAATCACCGCCCGATGGATTTGGACAATTGCAAAATAATTTCGCCACTTAACACACCGCGTCGGTTTATCCCACTTCTGATTTTGTTAAAGGATAGATAAAATTCCAACTAAATAAAAACACTCCGTTTCTAAAACAAATCGCTAATTTATTCCAAACGCCAATTAATAAAAAGTATCTACACGTTAGATATGAAATCACCAAATATTAAGTCACCACCGATCAATCGATTCTTGAATAATGCTTCTATCATCGCCTCCGCCTTTCTCGCATGCCCGGCTTATATGCTGCGTCATGTGTTTTCTTTCTTCAATATCGTCGTACAGTACCGCGCCGTATACCAGATCGTAACAATAGTATAATATTAGTTGGGGTACGTAAATACTTCACAACACCACTTATTTCATAGAAAGTTCACAACTCCGGCTGAGGGTTAAAAATGCGAACAACTTTTACTATGCGGGGATGTCGATACGTTCACAGATGTCCAACTCATTTTGTGACACTTTTGAGCTACTTATTTTGACCAGCCCTCACCGATGCAGCCGTCTATCGAAAAACGGCGGAAGCAAAGTAGTAATAGGATCTCACCAGCTTAGAAAAGTCGACTGTATACCTAAATTTTCTAATTTACGAAGTAATATGTTGTGATCAACTTTATCGAAAGCCTTCGAAAAATCGGTGTACAGCACATCAACCTGCATTCCTTGTTTAATAGAATCAGCAACAAATTTAGTAAAAGATACTAAATTTGTTGTAGTTGAACTTGTACCTTTAAAGAAGAAGATTTCAACCGGTTGACCAAAACATCTATTTTCTTTTTAACGATAATTTCAAAAAACTTTGGGATAGCAGATAATTTGGCTACAATTGTCTATATGATGTTCTGGACCCCATTTGCTTTTTTAAAAATATCAAATCGGCGTAGTGCTCGATGCGGCAACGCCTGTTTCCATACATTCGAAAAGCTAAAACTTTCAGAAATCAGAAATAGAATAAAATTATGTTAACGTGACTTAAGCCAACCAATTTTTGCACTGCAAAACATTTGGTAGAGGCACACAACGATGATCGCCCTGAATGGCCAATAACACCAGTGTGTCTCAGGAAGTAGGCGAACGGTGGGGCTGCAACATAGTTGTGAGAACACTAACACGTCACACCCAGCTAAAACATCATCAAAAGAACGCACGATCAAAAACACCATTGGAGAGCTACTTCTGCGCTATATAAAAAGTAGCTCCAGGCGACTTTTAGGACACCTTAGGAAGCAACCCTTCCCTTAAGATTGGGTATATGGGCTTGTAACCTGCGTACCTGAAATCAATTTACACTCGAAACATTAAACGAGCCTCTGATACCACAGACTGATTCACTTGCAACGACTTTTGGCTACAAACAACGGACCACGATCGGTTTTTGCGACCTTCGAACGATGTGGAGTGAGTGCAGTAGTGCGAGGCTCACTGAAGTCGAACGGGAATGGTCTGGATCGGGAACGACTTTATCACCAAGCTCACAAACAGTACTGTTCTACTCTGGAAATGAAGACGATACGTCACTTCGAATGGCAGGCGTCGGAATCCTGTTGACTAGGGAGGCACGCCTACCACTAATTGACTGGAACCCCATCTCCGGCCGTACCAGCACAGCCAGATTCAAATCCAGGGTTAGAAACATCACAATAATTCAGTGCTACGCCCCGACTGAACTAGCGGATCAATCAGCTAAGGACGCCTTTTAGCAACGGCTTGGCGACACCTTCGACAATGCTCCCATAGGTGACATAAAAATTATCACGGAGGATCTCAACGCCAAAGTTGGGTCTGACAATGTAGGCTTAGAGCACCTAATAGGCAATCATAGACTAGGCAACAGGAACACTAATGGCGAGATGTTCGTGGAGTTTTGCAACCTTTGTCAACTCTTCATTGGCGGTACCCTTTTGAAGCACAAACGCTACCACTTAACAACCTGGACCTCTCCGGATATCAGAACAGAAAACCAGATTGACCATATAGCCGTTTCCAAGATATGGAGGAATTGTCTCTTGGACGTCAGGTCTAAGCGAGGTGCTGATGTTGGCAGCGACCACCAACTTGTTATCGCCAAAATACGCACGAATCTTGCCACGTTTTAATGTGCAAAAGCTTAAAGATCCATTTATAAGACGTGCATATTCCACCGCCTTGCACCAGAAAGCTATTGCACCACCACCTTGTGAGAATCCTACAATTGATGATAGATGGAAAGGACTCATTTATTTCGTGGGGTGTAACATTTGCGGGTCGATTGGAGCGCGGTAGGAGACCATTCATTAGCGACTCTACATGGTCTCTAATCTCAGCACGCAAGAGATTTAAGGAACAGATTAACTCAGCTGCTGATGGCTCAGCTAAAGACCAACTCAGAGCTGAATACCGTTCACTACAGAAAGGAGTGCAAAGAAGCGTAAGACGGGATAAGCGAAATTACATCGACGCATTAGCGGAGAAGGCAGAGGAAGCGGCTTACCACGGTGACAGTGGGACCCTTTTTATGCTTATTAAGCTATTAACTGGCAAATATTTTGCAGCAGAACATCCTGTGAAAGATAAAGATAGGTGTCTACTGGTAACCGAAGAACACCAACTGTGGAGATGGAGAGAACACTTCATTGAGGTCCTAAACAATACCTTTGGACCTTAGAATGCATCTTCATTAGTAGCAGAAGATACTCCGCGAATAGCCAGAGTTGATACCAGTGCGAGTGCACCATCTAAGCTGGAAGTAACTGCGGCTAATAAATCAATTAAAGTGGGTAAAGCCCCGGGGATAGATGGAGTGCGGGTGGAACTTTTTAAAGCGGATGCCAATGCTACTGCAGATATTCTTCTGTTGGGAAACCGAAACTCTCCCTAAAGAGCGGAAGAAGTGCGTCATTATTAGGATCCCGAACAAAGGCGACCTGAAGGATTGCGATAATTGGCGTGGGATCAGTCTTCTCACAGCAGTATCCAAACTGATGGCAAAAATAATCTTGAACCGGATCAAAAAAACAGTTGACCGCACATTGAATCATGAACAGGCTGGCTTTCGCGAGGCCTTCTCATGTAGCGACCACATCAAAACCCTTCGAATTATTATTTGAACAATGTGCAGAGTGGAGATCACCATGACATCTCATATTCATCGATTTCGAGAAGACGTTTGACAGCTTTGACCGGGAATACATCTGAAAGGCTTTACTTAGGAGAGGCATACCAGATAAAATAATTTCCATCATCAATTTCCTACCAGGGAGCCCAATGTCACGTCTTACATAAGGGTAAGCAATCAGATCCTTTCGAGGTGCATAGCCCATAGCATAGCTTATGTCTGATGCTCTGTATTGCGAAAGCCGAAATGCGGGGCTGAAAATTAACGCTGCCAAGACTAAGTACTTGAGCTTGGATCCAAGATGGCAAAGCGAAATTTGTGTTTTGAAGCAGGCGGTTGAGAAGGATGACAGTTTCTGCCATCTCGGAAGCGTAGTTACAGCAGATGGTGGAGCGGATGCTGATATACAGTCTCTCATCAACAAGGCTCGAGCAGCTTTTTTCAGTTTGACTCCTTTCTGGTAAAACAACAACATTTCCAGACGCACCAAACTCCAGATCTTCGAAACCAACGTAAAATCATTGCATTTATATGGCTGTTTAACTTGGAAGGTAGCCAATGAGATAACAATTAGATTGCAAACTTTTGTAAACTATAGTGTCTACGGTGCTTCCTACACATACGGTGGCCGGAGGACGACGACGACCTCCATACTATTACTGGGCAGGATAGGATAGACACTTCCATTAAAAGGCGAAAGTGGCAATGGATGGGTTACACTCTCCGAAAAGGGCCGAACAACATTGCTCAACAGGGTCTCGATTGGAACCCGCAGGGAACCAACGCAAGTCGCCGTGTTGGACGACCTAGCAACACCTGGAGAAGACCGGTAAAGAGAGAGGGTGCCTCAGTAGGCAAGTCGTGGAGTGAGCTGAAAGCGATCGCGATGAACAGGACGAGGTGGAAAGTAGGCGTGGTTAATGTCCTATGCCCCACAAGGGGTTAACAGGAACCAAAGAAAGAGAGAGAGAGAGAGAGATTTGACTATAAGAAAATAAAGAAATAATATTTGATACTGGACAAGTAAGTACATTATGCATGCAAATAGTCAAGAATACGGTGATGAAAATACTTTCTTCCTTGAGAAAAACAGAAACGTTGACTTTATTTTTTTTAATTAAACCGTTTAATTGCTTTTTAGGGTTTTGTAGTTAAAACAAAACCCTTATGAAATCGGTCAAATGTCTGTCTGTCCGTCTGTCCATAGAATATCTCACGAACGGCTGAAGCTACATACATGAAATGTAGGAATTTGTAGAATTACTATAATTCCCTGGAGATAGCGATGCGTCGTAATAGGTCAACTTTAAAGAGGAGTCTCCATAGAGGGGAAATTAAGGTCGAATTTTTTTTTTGTTTGGTCGTTGGTATTGGCAAGTGGGGTATCGTAAGAAACGTACCATCGAGTACATTCCGTTTTTGGAATTTTCTTCAAATTTGAAGTAAGGAGAAAAGATGGAGAGGGGAAAATATGTGATCCGAGTTTGTCCCCCCCCTTGCATTTCGAGATCGTTATACTTAGAAATATGAAAATTTAGAGAAAAGCGGCATTTTACTAGCGTAGAAAACTAAAAATAATAGAAGATTTTAAATCTCATCAGAAAAGGTTAATAATACTACATTTCTAAAGTTGCAGTTAGCACACCCCTGCACCCCTTAAGCACACCCCAGATTCAAAATATTGATGGCCGATGATAACCAACATTATAGGCAATAATATCTTTAAGTTTCATTACAATCACATAATATTTAATAATAGTACATTCATTTAAATTTTGACATTTTGACTCCATCCATACAAAAAATGCACATAACCGACCTCTGCTACGTACTAGTACTACGAGTACTGCATACTTGAATATTGTTTATTGTTTTTCGTAAATCGTAAATAGGCCAGTAAAATTAAATTTTATTAATAATAATTAGGGAAAGATCTGAAAATAATTTTTAATCTCTCCTATAGATACTGAATACATGGAAACTGAGTTTGCACGGTCGTAGAAGGTTAGCTTAACTTTTGGTGGGCGAAAATCCGAGAAATTTGAGCCCTTTTTATACTCTAGATGAAATCTGAGAGTATTATAAGTTTGCCACAAAGTTTGTAACGCTAAGAAATAAGGCGCGCAGAAAAAAATGAATGATACAGAAGTTCATATTATCACTCGAATATCTCAAAACCGGATGTCCGTCTGTCCGTCTGTCCGTCTGTCCGTCCGTCCGTCCGTGACCTCTCTAGCTCGAGAACGCGTTGAGCTATGAAGTTCAAACTTTGCACACGTTATTTTTGACAAAAAATGAAGGCTAAGTTCGTGAACGGGCTAAATCGCTCCACCCCTTCTACCCCCTCCCATACAAAATGACACATTTTTGAAAATTTACAATAATCAGATTTTCTCAGAAACTATAAAACATATTGCTTTGAAATTTTTAATATATCACTTTTATGATAATTGTAACATATGTTATAAAACTTATTGTAATCCTCACCCTCCTTCTACCCCCTCCCATACAAACTGCACTATTTCATGAAATACGTTAAGCCAATTTACTCATTACCTATACAATTTATCGGGCTGAAATTTTGTACTTAACACTTAATTAACAATATCAGTTAGATTCAAAAAAAATAATCGATTACCCTTACTCCGTCTACCCCCTCCCATACAAAATGACACATTTTTGATAATTTACAATAATCAGATTTTCTCAGAAACTATAAAACATATTGCTTTGAAATTTTGAATATATCACTTTTATGATAATTGTAACCTACATTATAAAATTTATTGTAATCCTCACCCTCCTTCTACCCCCTCCCATACAAACTGCACTATTTCATGAAATACGTTAAGCCAATTTACTCATTACCTATACAATTTATCGGGCTGAAATTTTGTACTTAACACTTAATTAATAATATCAGTTAGATTCAAAAAAAGTAATCGATTACCCTTACTCCGTCTACCCCCTCCCATACAAAATTACACATTTTTTATAATTTACAATAATCAGATTTTCTCAGAAACTATAAAACATATTGCTTTGAAATTTTGAATATATCACTTTTATGATAATTGTAACCTACATTATAAAATTTATTGTAATCCTCACCCTCCTTCTACCCCCTCCCATACAAACTGCACTATTTCATGAAATACGTCTTAACGTCTTAACGACTTACGTCTTAACGATGCATCCGAGATTGCAACCAAAATTATTTATTGGCTTTAACCAGGTTCAAATTCATCTAGAGTATTGCATGATTGGGGTTTACCCCAATCGTAGTTTTTTTATGTTTTAATATTATCCTTGTAACTCATAAACAGTGCCTCGGATCGAAAAAAATTGCATGAATAAATTAAAGACAGTTGAATTCTGCGTTCAATGCACTGCTCAAAATTGAAATTCGGTTCAGTAGCGTAGTCAAAATCGATAGTCAAATGAAACCGGAATATAGAGGGCTACGCCCGCAATCCGTGGGTTTTGTAGCAAGCGCTTATTTTGGTATATAAATATTGGCTCCTTGCTCTTCTTGATACCACTCAGATGGATAACCTCGAACGAGTTTGAAGCATGCAGGGGTGTGCTAACTGTAACTATAGAAATAAACTATTATTGACCTATTCAGAGAAGATATATAGATTTCATTATTTTCCATTTTTTTCGGAACCCACCTTCTTGTAAGTTTTCATAATTCTAAGTATAAACGGTCTCGAAATGCAAGGGGAAGGGGACAAATTACGAACTAATATTTTCTCTTCCCCCAATGTTCCTCTTTCTACAAATTTCAAGAAAATGCAAAAAAATGGAATGTACTCAACATTACCTTTCTCACGACACGACACCTCACTTGCCTATACCAGTCGATAAAAAAAAATGACCTTAATTTCGCCTCTATGTAGACACCCTACAAAATTTCACATATGTAGCTTTAGCAGTTCGTGAGATATTTCATGGACAGACGGACAGACAGACGGACTCATGACCGATTTCATAAGGGTTTTGTTTTTACTACAAAACCCTAAAAATGACAAATTTCGAGGCTTCGGAGAAAAATCACACTTTATCACTTTTCAAGCTCACAGATCTCTGCCACTGATGCTCCAAATGGAAAAGCTTTTTTGTAAAAGTTGAGAATAATTTGATTGTAAGCTTAACGTTGCCAATCTTTTTCAATTTGGCCCATTTTTAGAGTAGTTATGACTTATGAGCAAAAATTCAAAAATGCCTCCTCATCGATTTATGCCTTAAAAGCTCTAACAGTTCAGTAAGTATAAAAGCTATATTGAAGATAAATTACTCTAGTTTAACAAAGTTTTGCAAGGTTTTTTGTAAGACGAATTTAGGAGATACTAAAAAAAACTGGACAAGCCAAATAATTAGGCACATTTTCAACACGATGGCGGGGTCCGTGGTGGTGAAAGGGAAATATAAAACTCGAATTTTTAAACAATCTACCAACTCATACAATATATCGAAAATCGAAACTACTCTAATTAAAGTATCCAGTGTTATAACAATTTGGCTGACCAAAGTAATTTAACATTCGCAAAATCAACAACTTTTTTTTTTTATAAAAACGCAATAACTCAAAAACTGTACCCGGTAGTATATTCTAGTAAGAGTGAATCGCAGGTAATACCCTACCCTTAAAATATAAAATAGCCGGTAGAAATCAGAGAAACTGTTTATTAGATATTATTTACAATAACCCGAAATTTAAAAATTAGTACTATATAATGTTAACACAAATTGTTAACAGCAAAACAAGAAGTTTTTATATTTTATTATATTAATATAATATTTAGGCGAAAACTCGAGTAAAATAAGATAAAATTGCAAAATGTTGATTGTGCGGTTAATTTTTTTGTTATTTTTCGAGCTATATCTACTAAACAAAGCATCTGATTTCTACGAGCTATATTCTGTTTTTAGGGTAGGATATTACCTGCGATTTAGTCTTTACTAGAATATACTACCGGGTATAGTTTTTGAGTTATTTCGTTTTTATTAAAAAAAAGTCGTTGATTTTGCAAATGTTAAATTAGTTTGGTAGTCAAATTGTTATAACACTGGTTCCTTTAATTAGGGTAGTTTCGACTTTTGTTGTATTGTTTGAGCTGGTACATTGTTTAAAAATTCGAGTTTTCTATTTCCCCTCCAAAATCACGGACCCCGCTACCATGTTGAAAATGTGCCTAACTGTTTGGCTTGTTCTGTTTCTCTTTAGTATCTCCTAAATTGGTCTCACAAGAAACCTTGCAAAACTTTATTAAACTAGAATAATTTATCTAAAAATTGAAAGTAAAATAAAACTTCTACGAGTAACTGTTATACTCACCGAGATAGAAATTTGAAGGCATGAATCGATGAGCAGGCATTTTAGAATTTTCGCTCATAATTACTCTAAAAATGGCGCGAACTGAAAAATATTGGCCACGTTATGCTTACAACGAGATTATCCTTAAGTTTCACAAAAAAGCTTTTCCAGTTAGAGCATCCGTTGCAAAGATCTGTGAGCTTGAAAAGTGATAAAGTGTGATTTTTCTCTGAAGCCTTGAATTAGCTTAATTTCACTGGCCTAAAAGTGAATTGGAGGTAACTATTTCTGAAAGGGTTTGGGATTGGATTGGTGGGATATGAGTGGGAGGGGGAAGGTAGGCTGGTTGCTGCTTTAAGGGGAGGTCTCCATAGAGGGGAAATGAAGGTGATTTTTTTTTCATCTGGTATAGGCAAGTGGGGTATCATGAGAAAGGTACTACCGAGTACATTCCATTTTTGGTGGTTTCATCAAATTTGAAAAAAAAGGGGAAAAGAGGTAGAGGGGAAAATATGAGATCATAATTCGAAACTGTTACACTTAGTAATATGAAAACACACACCCCTGCATTACTCAAACTCATTCGAGGACAAACGATAATCAACACCATGGGCAATAAAATCTCCAAGTTTCGTATTAATCACGTAATATTTAATAGTAGTACATTTATTTAAATTTGGTCATTTTTAAATAATCCATACAAAAATGCACATAGTTAAAATAACAGGTCTCTTGTTTGTACGGAAGTTGCCTTTTATATTTCGGGATTGGAAAACCCTAGTGTTGCAATCTGGCAACTGACAGCTCTATCGTAAAGTTTGACATTTTTGAGGTTATACGTACTCAGAACGTTTTGACATACGAGCGCTATTTGTGTTTTTTACAGTAACTTAAAAGATTAATCTCGGCCAAATAATGGAATTCAATCGTGAACATTTTCGTGCGACTATTTTTTACAACCTTCGACGTGGATTAACTCAGCAACAGTGCATGGATGAACTGAATTCAATTTTTGGCGATGAAGCTCCATCAAGGACCAGTGTTTATCGATGGTATGGTGAATTCAATCGAGGTCGTAGTTCACTCCAAGACGAATTTCGTGAAGGTCGTCCAAAATCAGTTGTTTTTTCGGAAACCATTGATGCTGTGCGCGAACTATTGCAAGATCGTCATGTGACCTATCGTGAGATTGAGACAACCTTAGGCATTAGTGGGACCAGCATACATTCAATATTGCATGAACATTTGACTGTCAAAAAATTTGTTCGCGTTGGATCCCACACAATTTGTCAATCGCTCAAAAAAAGGCTCGTGTCGATTGGTCGAAAGAAATGCTAAAAAAATACGATCGCGGTGCTTCGAAACACGTCTATGACATCGTGACAGGTGATGAATCGTGGATTTACGCGTATGAGCCCGAAAGTAAACAGCAGTCGACTGTATGGGTGTTTCAAGATGAGCCAAAACCAACAAAAGTTGTTCGCGCACGAAGCACTTCAAAGCAAATGGTTGCCTGTTTTTTCGGAAAAACTGGACATGTCGCAACCGTACCACTAGAACAACGCAGAACAGTCAATTCTGAGTGGTAGACAACCATTTGTTTGCCAGTTGTCTTCCAAGAAATCAGGAAAACCAACCGCCGAAGACGGATCACTCTTCACCACGACAATGCGAGCTCTCACACATCAGCTCAAACAACTGCATTTTTGAGCACTCAAAACATAGATTTGATGGGTCATCCGCCGTATAGTCCTGACTTGGCACCGAATGACTTCCTTTTATCCCCGTACGTAAAAAACAAACTGAGAGGTCAACGTTTTTCAACACCTGAAGAAGCGGTTGCTGCGTTCAGAATGCATGTTTTGGAGACACCTCAATCAGAGTGGCAAAAGTGCTTTGACAATTGGTTCAAACGCATGCAAAAGTGTATAGTTCTTCATGGGGAATATTTTGAAAAACAATAAAGCGATTTTCAATGATTAATATTTGTTTTTGTTCTCTAATCCCGAAATATAAAAGGCAACCCTCGGTAGTGTGTCATGCATAAAAGGATTTGTGACAAAAAAATGATTCTGCTTGGTGATTCTCAGACCTCCGTGATCCTGGATCGGATCACGATCTCGGACCAATGATCTGGATCGGATCACGGATCATGGTCCGTGATCCGGATCGCAGGATCGGATCATTGATCTGGGATCAGCACAACACTGGACGCAACAACGTTTTGACACCTCAATCATGATTTTATAGTAGACATAGACAATCTACAATAAATGTAATTTGCAAACCACCGAGTATTGTGCGAAAATGCAATTGAATTTTTTGTTGTATGAGCACATACAATTTCAAAACTACCGACGATCTATTAACTTAAAGCTGTCATTGAAGCGAAATGCAGCCAAGTTTTTTGAGAAACTTCGTGTAATGTTTACAAGCCTACTGCTTCTGCTTTATAATAGTGTCTGGGGCACTATACCATATTGAAGGAAAGAATTGACTTAATCGTTGACTTTGAGATACAAAAACGTAGGAAAAACTTAAATGCAAAGTAGAGTAGACAATTTAGATACTGAATTAACTGCTACTATGAAATTTTTTCAAACCGATGAGCCATCTGCTAATATGCTAATATGTAACACCTTAAAGGAGGCTCCGGAGGTATAGCAATGTATATGTATAAATGATCAGGATTACCTCCTGATTCGATTTAGCCATGTCCGTCTGTCTGTCTGTCTGTCTGTCCGTCTGTCCGTCTGTCCGTCTGTCCGTCTGTCCGTCTGTCCGTCTGTCCGTCTGTCCGTTCGTACGATAACTTTCGATAGAATGAAGCTAGAGGCTTGAAATTTTGGCCAAATGTTGGAAGTATAATCTACTTACTACTACTACTACTCAATTGCCCTAACCCCTTGTGGGGCATAGCGCGTCAACTGTTCCATGTGGCCCAGTTGACGTTTCATTGGCATAAATTGGTTTCAGAGAATGCAGTTGCCAGCATGCACCTCCTGCACATCCATGGCCACGAACGTCGTCGTGGACGGGATTCGAACCCGAAACGCCGGTAGTCAAACATGAGACTGTTGCCTCAACACACTGCGCTACCGGTCGTCCCAAATGGGGCAATGGGCATGATCAGGCCAAGAGAACTGTCAATTAAATGTATCTATAACTCCCGATTAAATAAACATGAAAAGCTCTAGCTTTGGTAGATTGCTCGTGAGGATAATCTTCTATCCTCCTGGAAAAATAAAATCGATCAGTTGAAAACTAACGGAAATTTTCGTACAACTACTTTTGGGTTTTTTGTCTATAACTCTTGAGCCAATTGACGTAGACACCTGATTTTTGGCATGTAGCCCTGGGGTAAGAAGCTGCTTGTGTTCTAGTAAGTTGGGCATAATCGGATCAAAGAAACGCCTACCTCCCCTACAAATTTCACAAAATTAAATATTCTTTTAATTACGATAACTTTCGATAGAATGACACTAGTGAGTTGAAAATTTGACAAAATGTTGTTAGTAAGATCTACTTGGTTGGTATTGAAAATGGGTAAGACCTCACCCAAGCAACTCCTACCTCCCCTATAAATGCAACTTAAAATAAGCGATAACTTTTGACAGAGTCAAGCCAGCGACTTGAAGTTTCGGTCAAATGTTTGAAGTGAGATCGGGCTAGTTGGTATTCAAGATGGGTTAGATCCGACCTAAGGAACCACTACCTCCCCTTGAAATGAAACTTAAAATAAGCAATAACTTACGACAAAATAATGCTAGCGACTTAAAATTTTGGTCAAATGTTTGTAATAGGATCCAGTTGTAATATTGAAAATACGTAAAATCCGAACCAAGGAACCCCTATCTCCCCAACAAGTGAAACTTCAAATAAGCGATAACCTTCGATAGAGTGAAGATAGAGACTTGAAATTTTGTTTAAATGTTTGTAGCATGATCTTATTTGTTGGTGGCAATAATGAGCAAGATCCGACCTAAGGAACCCCTACCTCCTCTACAATTGAAACTTCAAATAAGCGATAACTTTCGATAGAATGAAGCTAGCGACTTGAAAAATTCGACAAATCTTTGTAGAATGGGTTAGTTAATTGATTTTGATAATGGTCAAGATCCTCCTGAATGATTGCCAACCACCCCTATAAACTGGCCATATAGGAAACTCACTTGTAATGCATATGGTCGTTACCAATTGGTACTTCTGGTATCACCACTAGGTCTCTACAAGTCTAGGGTATATACGCTTCGGACTCCGGGCCGAAGCCTGGTTAACATATTAATTGGTTGACCGCGGAGGCTACAATTAACGAAAAACCGCCCAAAAATTGGGACCGAACAAATTGCACTCGTCATTTCTCGGAAATTTCCTACTCAATGGCAAAAGCTAAAATTTCTAGAATTTGCCATAAAAGTTAGTTGAAATCTACATGAGCAATTCTACGGTTAATTTGCAATTAGCATTCCAGGAAATTCTTGGTGATTTTCTGACACATCAATCGGCTGATATCACGAATTAAATTTATTTCAGGCCCGCACCATTCGCCCGATATCCCAGCATAATCACTGGTGGTTCAAGAGTGATGGAAGGTCGGAAACTGGCCAACCTCGTATCTTTCCCATCCTAAGAAACATAGAAAATTCCGCTAGCCGAGGTGCTAATATTGGGAACCCAAAAAGCAAGGAGTGTGTTATCTTTTTTAAGCGGAGTGTAGATGCTACTTTTTACCTCTAGTTTCAACGGGTGCTAAGGCGTCAAACCATCTTCACTGGTTGAAATAAGCTGGAATTTCAAAGATTTTTATACCCTAGACTTTTAGTATAGGGTATATTGTCTTTGTCACGACGGAAATATGTAACACCTTAAAGGAGGCTCCGGAGGTATAGCAATGTATATATATAAATGATCAGGGTCACCTCCTGATTCGATTTAGCCATGTCTGTCTGTCTGTCTGTCTGTCCGTCTGTCTGTCTGTCTGTCTGTCTGTCTGTCTGTCTGTCCGTCTGTCTGTCCGTTCGCACGATAACTTTCGATAGAATGAAGCTAAAGCCTTGAAATTTTGGTCAAATATTGGTAGTGTAATCTAGTTGGATGGTATTGAAAATGGGCATGATCAGGCCAAGAGAATGCCTACCTCCCCTACATATGTAAAATACATAAATGTATCTATAACTCCCGATTAAATAAACGTGAAAAGCTCTAGCTTAGGTAGATTACTCATGAGGGTAATCTTATACTCTCTTGGGAAAATAAAATCGATCAGTTGGAAACTAACGGTAATTTTCTTACAAAGAACCCCGTACTACCCTAATTTTCAGGTTTCTTGTATATAACTCCTGAACCAATTGACGTAGGCACCTGATTTTTGGCATGTAACCTTGAAGTGAGAAGCTGCCTAAGGTTTTGTAAGTTGGGCATAATCAGATCAAAGGAACGCCTACCTCCCCTACAAATTTCACAAAATTAAATATTCCCTTAATTACGATAACTTTCGAAAAGATTATACTAGCAAGTTGAAAATTTGACAAAATGTTGCTAGTAAGACCTACTTTGTTGGTATTGAAAATGGGCAAGATCCGACCCAAGGAACCCCCACCTCCCCTTTAAATGAAACTTCAAATAAGCGATAACTTTTGATAGAATGAAGCCAGCAACTTGAAATTTTGGTCAAATGTTTAAAGTGAGATTGAGTTAGTTGGCATTAAAGATGGGTAAGATCCGACCTAAGGAACCCCTACCTCCCCTAGAAATGAAACTTAAAATAAGCGATAACTTAACGACAAAATAAAGCTATCGACTTGAAATTTTGGACAAATGTTTGTAGTATGATCCAGTTGGCTAATATTGAAAATACGTAAAATCCGACCAACGAAACCCCTACTTCTCCTACAAATGAAACTTCAAATAAGCGATAACTTTCGATCGAGTGAAGCTCTTTTTATACTCTAGATGAAATCTGAGAGTATTATAAGTTTGCCACAAAGTTTGTAACGCTAAGAAAGAAGGCTCGCAGAAAAAAATGAATGATACAGAAGTTCATATTATCACTCGAATATCTCAAAACCGGATGTCCGTCTGTCCGTCTGTCCGTCTGTCCGTCCGTCCGTCCGTGACCTCTCTAGCTCGAGAACGCGTTGAGCTATGAAGTTCAAATTTTGCACACGTTATTTTTGACAAAAAACGAAGGCTAAGTTCGTGAACGGGCTAAATCGCTCCACCCCTTCTACCCCCTCCCATACAAAATGACACATTTTTGAAAATTTACAATAATCAGATTTTCTCAGAAACTATAAAACATATTGCTTTGAAATTTTTAATATATCACTTTTATGATAATTGTAACCTATGTTATAAAACTTATTGTAATCCTCACCCTCCTTCTACCCCCTCCCATACAAACTGCACTATTTCATGAAATACGTTAAGCCAATTTACTCAGTACGTATACAATTTATCGGGCTGAAATTTTGTACTTAACACTTAATTAACAATATCAGTTAGATTCAAAAAAAGTAATCGATTACCCTTACTCCGTCTACCCCCTCCCATACAAAATGACACATTTTTGATAATTTACAATAATCAGATTTTCTCAGAAACTATAAAACATCTTGCTTTGAAATGTTGAATATATCACTTTTATGATAATTGTAACCTACATTATAAAATTTATTGTAATCCTCACCCTCCTTCTACCCCCTCCCATACAAACTGCACTATTTCATGAAATACGTCTTAACGTCTTAACGACTTACGTCTTACGTCTTAACGATGCATCCGAGATTGCAACCAAAATTATTTATTGGCTTTAACCAGGTTCAAATTCATCTAGAGTATTGCATGATTGGGGTTTACCCCAATCGTAGTTCTTTTATGTTTTAACTTTAATTTCGAAAAAAAAAAATGTCTGAGCTCGATAAATGTTGGTAAGTGAATTTAAAAAACGCCATTCGATGAGTATTATATTAAATATTTAAAAACAGTTGAGAACAAAGTGATCTGTCAACAATAATATTCGATGGAAGATAAGTCATCTACCATCCTCCGCCAATATAATGCGCTATAGATTTGCATAACAATCCCCTCTATTTACATATAATTGGCTTTATTAAACAGTCATGAAAAAAAATTTTAAGGGAGCTTGACAAATTCTGCTAAATAAAATCGGTCATGCTAATGCTTACATATAAAAATCTTCAGTACATTCAATTTAATTCCATTCAATCAATATTCGTTTCAAGCACCTGACATTTAAGGGACAAAAGTTTGGAATCAATCACCGAAACGCTTGAAAGACGAACATAGGCCATTGGGGATTTTCGGTTTTTCTTTGCTCTGCGGTCTTCGGTCTTCTGCCAATGTAGCTAGGATAACGTAAACAGGACCAAGTCATCAAAATGAAATTAAGGTGAGAACATCACGTTAGAGCACCACAAAACCAAGCCACAAATGGAAAGTTTCAAAGTCACGAATTTTTCGATGTGGAGGACTCATTGTCCTTGTTCATAAATTGAATGAGAGCATCCTGTCGTTTTTATAGCCGTTGATTGCTTCAATAAGCAACTTGTGGTGGCTAATTAAAAACCCTTAGCACATAATTTAGGTGGGTTTTGAATACATATTCGTAAGCGAAATGTTAAATCGATTAAGTCAACATTGATCAGGTATGGGGGGTATTATTTAAAGAAGCCTTTTTAGCCCGATAACTTGTTGACGTCAAGTTTATTTACCATGGTTATTACAATGGACATTCAAGGTGAATCTCCGAATGAAGATAATTATTATCTGTTAAATTGGGAATTTCCACCTAATTCAAGATGTTTATACGCCGAATTATTTTGAAATTTGTTAAAGAGGATGGTGAGTAATGGTGACTGGCAAATTGATATAGGCCTCAATTAAAAAATTCAGAATAAGGCTATTATTAGGTAGTTGCTTGGAAACTTAGATTGGGAGTATTTATTTTCAAATAAATTGAGAGAAGATAAAGAGAACAAATAGACTGAAAAGAGAACATTTAATACAAATTGGACGAATGCTATATTAGGCGCGTTCTTTTTTGTATCTTATCCTCAGAGCCGTGCGATGGAAACTTAGCGTCCAGAGCAAAAATTAAATATGGCGCCCCATGTACAGTGCTGGAAAGAAAAGTTTTTCAAAGCATTTTATTCCCCATTTTCGCACAAACTCTTGGTGGTTGGAAGCACACCCCTCGGCATATGTATTTTGTCATGCAGCAAAACATTTTTATTATACCCTACACTTATAGTATAGGGTATATTGTTTTTGTCACGACGAAAATATGTAACACCTTAAGGGAGCCTACGGAGGTATCTGTAGCGAATTCGTAGTGGATGCTTCATCAAAGATTGCCTTTGAGGCAATTAACTGGGTCAGGTGTCAACTCTTGCATCGAATTTATCAGCCGACAGGTGCTTGTAAGTTAGCTCAGCTACAGAGAGAATTGGGGCAGGGTAAAAAAAAAAGCTGGAGTTTAGGCACTACGACACGACGCTAGGTAATTCACCTGTCAACCCGTGTATCGAAATGTGAGAGAAGAAAAGAAAAAAAACGCTAATAGTCCAAGAGCAACAAAAACAAATTTAAAGGTCAAAAATAGATCTGAATTCTATGTCCTCGTCTTCCAACTATCCCAAATATATCATTATTTGAGCCCTTGATGTCGAGAGGGCTCTGTCGCAATACAAATTCTTCCTCCCACCCAATTGCTAGAGCGCGCGACCATATTTTTAACTGCTCTTGCACCCAAGTTAGCACAGATAAGTGTATTAATACCTCATGGTGCACAGTCACTGTAAGGAAAGTTCAGGATCACTGACAACAACCCTCTATTTTCTACTCAAACATTGTGTATTTAGATATTAAACGTTAGATAAATTACACAACAAGTTTTGGCATACAAAACATGGCAATTTTGTAAATATGAACTAGAATTCCAATTCAAAATTTTACCTTCAGAAACATAGTACATACTTTACCGCTTGTACGAGTATAATTATTAATAACCCAGTGCAATCAAGACCCTACCTAACCTCTAGGTGCGCACAAAGAAACTTAGGTGGAATACCACAAAAGATTTATGGCATATTAGAATGTTGATATGTATTATGTTTTAAGGCGTTCTATTTAATGACTTAAATCTAAAAAAATATAATAATAATAATATAAAATAATATAATATGCTTTTGTTTTAAATATATTATCATTGGATAAATATCGGTAGGTATATATGTATAGGAAAAATCCTTTTTTTTTCCGAATAGTATTTAGTGAGTATGTATGCAAATTATTGAAACTCGTTGCTTTGCTCTTCTTTCGCTCGAGTAGCGTTACTCGTATATTGCGACAATCGTAACATACTGATAATTCCCAATCGTGCTAGGATATTGTGTCGTGGTCTCATCCAACAAAAAAAAAAATTTTTGCGCCGAGGTACAGAGCCTTTTAGTATCTTCGTTTTGCTATGCGCGTACAATATAGCACTGCACTAATTTGAGCTGCATAATATGCGTATTATATGCCTTCTGCTGATGCACTCTGTGTACGCATACACTTGCGGTTGCACCCCGGCGCCAAAATTACGTATCACTTTTCACGCGACGGTCCTAAAGGAAAAGAAATTTGCCGGTTAAGAGTTGATCCAAGTTGGTCAATCTTAAGCTCGGACGTGCAGCAGTCCATGGATACCCATGACCTTGTCAAGATTTTATTATGTACAGTTGACTCTCGATAACTCGAACTTTAAATTCCCAAATTAAACAAGGACTCTTGGTCCCAATATATTTTAGTTATGTATTCCTACAGATGTTACAAACCCAACCCATAAAGCTCGAGTTTTCGCGGTTCATCTGCACAACAATAATTTGCATATCGGTGAATACAATGCCGCGTTCAGGCCCATGACCAACATTAATGTTGAGAAACATCCGCGGTACATACTTGTTGTGTATCTCGCGCACCTAATGCTTGCATTGTATTAATACCAATCGTATGCCCTATTCGAGACAGTGACGAAGTGCCGAAGTGAAGAAGTGTGCTTAGCTGTCATTATGTGATCCGTCGTCCGATCGATCTGCCGGTGGATTGCCACCAAAATATCTGTCGATATCCACTACACAGCCACAGTACGATTTTCGTGCGATGCGATAACCATTGATGATTCAACACAAAACAAAAAAAATAGGTTATAATTCACTTCTAATACCAAATAGATTAATTTTTCCTTGGAATTATTTGGACATTTCATCACTTAACAATTTGTTACTTTGACGGATCGCACGAAAATAGCACTTAAATTTGAGCAGTTAAAAATAGATCGCCCGATCGGTGCGATTTCCACATAAAATAGAACAGCCACTATCACCAGCATTTATAAATCAGGCCAAAATATTGGCCCAGTGCATTGGATTTTACAAACCGTTATTTAATCCGGTTTCTGACGAAATCGTCAGGAAAAATCTACACTGCCTGGATACTTTCTCACATAACGGCACACACCAATTGCACTTTTATTATCGTAAGTTCGTCACACACTTGTGTCCAAAATCCATTTTTTCCCAGTGAAAATTTGGATTTAGAATGCAAGTGTGTGTCGAGCTTAACATTACTGATTCACCTTTTGTATTATTTTCGTTCTACAATGGTACATACCTTTTTTTTTTTTTATTTTTCGTTGCCCTTTCCCGTAAATTGCTACACTATAATCCTCAGTTTAAGTAATCATCTAGCTCTCACATCTCAGGTAACTCGTAAATCGCCATTTGTTGGGCCCCTTTTGTTGATTTTGTTTTTAAAAGTTTTTTGTTTTGGCGTACCTAAAAACTAGCACAGAACTAATGTACTAGGAGTATGGATAGAACAACAAAGTTTATAAGTTGGCACCACAAAGAATTACCTGGATTGAGAGATTGTTGTTGAACACAAGTACGAGTACTTATCCCTTGGGCGTCCGGCTAGCAAATGGGCCGAGACCCTTGCAATTAACCTGAACGAACGAGTTTCGAGTCTCGGACGTATAAAAATGATTGATTCACAATAGAAAGGTTGAATCTGTTCGGACAGTTGCTCAAAAATAATGCAATTTGAATTAACAAAACTCAATAAATCAAAAAGTCATTATTTTTGAACATAGGCCGCAGACTCGTATTTCTATTATGATGCAATCATTCTTTACTTATTACATATCGCAATGTTTATATATAAATGATCAGGATCACCTCTTCATTCGATTTAGCCAGGTCTGTCTGCCTGTCTGTCCGCTCATACGATTACTTTTGACAGATTGAAGCTAGAGCTTTGAAAATTTCGTTGGCAGTATAATTTAGTTGGTTGGTATTGAAAATGGGTATCATCAGGCCAAGAAAACGCTTGCCTCCCCTATTTATGTAAAATAATTAAATGTATTTATAACTCCCGATTAAATAAATATGACAAGCTTTAGCTAGAGCTAGGCTAGAGGGTAATCTTAAAATCTCCTGCAAAAATCGATCAGTTGAGAGCTAACGGTAATTTCTTACAAAGAGCCCCGTACTACCTTAATTTTTAAGGTTTTTTGACATGGATATGTCTTATAGCTGGGGGTCATCCTTAAAATCTGTCCGTCACACGAAATGTCTGTTTTTCTACTCGGGGGTCAGAAGAGGAAACAAGCCCATTGAAAATTTTTCTTTTCTGGTTGTGCATGTCATTTGAGTGAAGTGGTCATTGTGCATGGCTGTTGCTTGTAGATCTGCGCGGGCGGCGCGCTTGCGGGGATCCTGTGTGTACATGTTGGGATGTTGATTTGATAGCGATAAAGGTTGACGTTGTGGACGGCAAGAAATAACATAGTGTACGGGTGAACAGGCGCTCTCTGTCCCACGCTCTCAGTCAACGCGACGCCATAATCAAAGCTCCTGCATACACACCATACCATACATTCAAAATCCTCAAAAATATAGAGTACGCTCCGTACTACCTAACTTGACTAGGCCCCCAGAACATGTCGCAAAAAGTCGTCTGCTCTCCTCGCTCGACATGCTCACACGCAATTTATGGTCTCTGAATGTATGCGAAATTTCGCTAAGGGCAGCGGACCTCCTCCTCTCATTCATTCATATCATTCTCATTCTCACCATTTCATTAAACAAATTGTGCACTCCCGACATGCATAAACCCAATCTGAAGTCACAATGGATGAAATTCCATTTTAACTCATTATTTAGGTCAAGGACGTCCAACGACTTTCAATGACCTTCAATTTCCGCCAATTCCCATTCATCATTTAATAAAATAGCCCGTGTTGTACTATCTGAATCACTAGGGTACCAGAAAAAGTAGCAAGTAGTCAGTTCGACTAACATTTGGACATGCGCAGACGCAATTTAAGAGAGTGTACATAGTTCCCGCCCCCCGAAGATGAGCAAAAGCGGATGAAGTTCATTCGAGCCGAATCGGGTGATCCAGTGACTGTGTTTGTGCATTTGCAATGGCGGCGATTTGAGGTCTGACTGGTCCACAATGTGGGCTCCCACAACACGTGCAATAAACATATTGAACAAAATGGCGGATTTATACTAGGGGAGTTAGAATCTCTCAAGCCCCGAAATAAAGAAATATTCGTCGCAGGTGTTATATGTTATGATGTACATTCAGAGGTCTGCAGAAGATCAAATGTCCCCCTTCCGCAAAAATTCCAAAATGTTTAAAATGGCTGGAATCCAAACAAATAAAATAGCTCGCGTTGTACTACATATCTGAATCAATAGGGTCCCAGAAAAAGTAGCAAGTAGTCAGTTCGACTAACATTTGGACATGCGCAGACGCAATTTGAGAGTGTGTATTTTACATTACATAGTTCCCGCCCCCCGAAGATAGAGAGCGAGAGCCATCGCGGATGAAGTTCATTCTATCCAAATCGGGTGATCCAGTAACTGTCGTTGTGCATTTGCAATGGCGGCGATTTGAGGTCTGACTGGCCCACAATGTGGCCCACACCACACGTGCAATAAACATATCATAAAACAAAATGGCGGATTCGTACTGCGCGAGTTAAAATCTCCCAAGCCACGAAATAGTGAAATATTCGTCGCAAGATGTTATAGTTCCGGGCAGCTCATCGTGACATGATGTACATTCAGAGGTCTGCAGAAGATCAAATGCCCCCCTTCTGCAAAAATTCCAAAGTTTTTCTTGTGCATTCTCTTTGTGCGTGTGTTGGAATGTTTTGTTTACTTTTGTGAGTTTCCCTTTCTGTTTGCCGGACACAATCGCATAGAGTCGCACGCGTTACTTGAGAAACGGATTGTGTGTGCCGGACCCGGACTGTTGATTAAAGGGGCGGGATGAGGCGGATAGTGTGGGAGCGATTTTGCAATAGATACACAAACACAATACACGTCCGATTGGGAAAAGATGGTGGGAAGCGTGATTGCGATAAGCAGAAACTTACTCAGAGAAATGTCGATAGACTGCAGTCTGCAAACTGTACCGAACGGGTAGATGGAACAGGGTGCACGAGAGGAGGTGAATATTGCACACACGCGATGCAAACGAAAACGAAACGATCCCGCGAGAGAAAGGAACCCGAGCGGACAGGGCAAAGCAAAGCAGAATTTATGACGAGTATCTACACTGCCACCAGATACATCGGTACATGGATATGTCTTATGCCTACCGAAAGCGTGGGACGTGTTTTTTCGAATGATTTCATCCAGTATAACTATACTGGGATCTTTATAAAACTTACGTCGATATCTTCAACACAACCGGTTCCACGCAGTCGGTAGTCATAGACATATCCATGTTCCGATGTATCTGCATGCAGAGTAGATACTTTGTATCTTTTTTTTATACAACTCTTGAACCAATTGACGTTGACGCCTGATTTTTGGCATGTATCCCTGAGGTGAGAAGCTGCTTGAGTTTTAGTAAGTTGGGCATAATCAGATCAAAGAAACACCTTCCCTAGAAATTTCAAGAAATTAAATATTCCTTTAATTACGATAACTTTCAACAAAATGATACTAGCGAGTTGAAAATTTAGTATATTATTGGTAGTGTGATCTTGTTGGCTGGTATTGAAAATGGGCCAGATCCGACCCAACAAATTAAACTTAAAATAGGAGTTAAGTCTCGATAGAATGGAGCTAGCGACTTGAAGTTTTAGCCAAATGTTTGAAGTGAGATTTAGTTTTTCGGTATATGATCCGACTCAAGGAACTCCAGTCTCCCCTACAAATGAATGTTGAAATAGCGATAACTTTCGATAGAATGAAGCTATCGACTAAACATTTTAGCTAAATGTTTCTAGTAGGATCTAGTTTGTCGGTGTTGAAAGTAGTTGAGATCCGACCCAGGGAACTCCTATCTTCCCTACAAATGAAACTTCAAACAAACGATAACCTTCGACAAAATGAAGCTAAAGATTTGAAATTTTCGTCAAGTGCTCTTAGTAGGATGTTGTTGGTTGATACCGAAAATCCGCAAAATCTAACAAAACAAACCTCTACCTCCCCTAGAAATGAAACTTTTTAATGAAACTTCAAATAAGTGACAACTTTCGATACAATGATACTAGGCACGTGAAAAATTCGGCGAATATTTATAGTGTGGGTAAGTTAGCTGATTTTGAGATTGGGAAAAAGTCCTGCCGAATGAGTCCCAACCTCTCCTATTAACGTTAGTTCAGATATATAAGGTATATACAAAATCCGAATGGATAAACGATGAAACTTCTCACTGGATTCACGCACACAGTTCAAGCTGACCATATAGGAAACCTACTTTTAATGCATACGAGGGCGGTCCGATAAGTACTTAGCCTCACCGCCCGATGGCGCCACTATCGCAAGTGAAATTGACTATCGTGTAGTACATTCTCGTAGACGGCTATTGTCAAAATTTCAGCCGAATCGGACTAGTAGTTTTGTTTTGACCGCGTGTGGAAGCGTGCATGTTAGCGGATATTAGAACAATCTAGCCTTCGGCTAGCTTGCCGAAGGTGTGATACCTTCGTTGTGACTTATGGAGCATTTGCTACCTTGAAATTAGTAGTAAAACATGTTCCGATTTCACTGTTCCTATGAGAGGTGTGTGAAATAGTAGGCCGATTTCAACCAAATTTAATAACGTGGTTTGGTAGTTAATATGATTGAATAATTTTAAATTTCGTAAAGATGTCTTTAGAAATAAAAAAGTTTTTCTAACAAAAATTCGATTTTGGAAAGGTCGTTCCTATGACAGCTATATGATAGAGTAGTCGGATTTCAACCAAACTCAAGAATGTGATTTAGCTAATAATATTATTAATTATTGTGAAATTTGAAAAATATATCTTTAGAAATGAAGAAGTTTTTCTTACAAAGACTAATTTTTGGTCGTTCCTATGGCAGCTATATGACGTAGTGATCCGATTCCATTGGCTCCGACATATTTACAGCATGCAATAGAAAGAAGGCTTTGTGCAAAATTTGAGATAGATATCTTTAGAAATAAAAAAGTTTTTCTCACTAAGACAAATTTTTGGACCGGTCGTTCCTATGACAGCTATATGACGTAGTGGTCCGATTCCGTTGGTTCCGACATATTTACAGCGTGCAATAGAAAGAGGGGCATAGACCTCTTCCATAGTCCTCCGCGTGGGCGCCCCTTGGAACGGGTAACCAAGCCAACCGAGTTTTGCATTGCAAAACATTTGGTAGAGGCACAATAACGATGATCACCTTGATTGGCCAATAACATCAGTGCGTCTCAGGAAATAGGCGAACGGTGGAGTTGCGACATTGTTGTGAGAACACCAACACGTCACACCCAGCTGAAAGATCATCAAAAGAACGCGCAATTAAGAACACCATAGGAGAGCTACCTTTGCGCTATATAAAAAATAGCTCCCGGCGACTCTTAGGACACCTAAGGAAGCAACCCTTCCCCTAAGATTGGGTATGTGGGCTTGTAACCTGCGTACCTGAAATAAATTTACACTCGAAACATTAAACGAGCCTCGGATACCACGGACTGATTCACCGGCAACTACTTTTGGCTACAAACAACGGACCACGATCGGTTTTTGGAACGTTCGAACGATGTGGGGCGAGTGCAATAGTGCGAGGCTCACTGAAGTCGAACGGGAAATGACCGCATATAACATCGATATACTAGGACTAAGCGAAACAAGATGGCCTGGATCGGGGTCGACTTTATCACCAAGCTCCCAAACAGTACTACTCTACTCTGGAAATGAAGACGATACGTCACCTCGAATGGCAGGCGTCGGAATCCTGTTGACTAGGGTGGCACGCCTATCTCTAATTGACTGGAAGCCAATCTCCGACCGTATCATTACAGCCAGATTTAAATCCAGGGTAAGAAACCTCACAATAATTCAGTGCTACGCTCCGACTGAGCCAGAGGATCAATCAGCTAAAGACGCATTCTATCACCGACTCGGCGACACCTTCGACAAGGCTCCCAAAGGTGACATAAAGATTATTATAGGGGATCTCAATGCCAAAGTCGGGTCTGACAATCTTGGTTTGGAACACCTAATGGGCAAACATGGCCTAGGCAACAGGAACCATAATGGCGAGATGTTCGTGGAGTTTTGCAACTCTCGTCAGCTCGTCATCGGCAGTACTTTGTTCAAGCACAAACGATGCCATTTAACAACCTGGGTTTCTCCGAATGGCAGAACAGAGAACCAGATTGACCATATAGCCATTTCCAAGACATGGAGGAACTGTCTCTTAGATGTCAGGTCGAAGCGGGGTGCTGATATTGGCAGCGATTACCAACTTGTTGTCGCAAAAGTAGGCTTACGAACGGCAGCGATCCATCGCCCTCAAAATGCAAGAATCTTGCCACGTTTTAATGTGTAAATGCTTAAAGATCCATCTATAAGACGTGCTTATTCCACCGCCTTGCCCGAAAGAGCTAATGCACCACAATCTTATGAGACTCCTACAATTGATGATAGATGGAACGTCGCTAAGGACTCATTTATTTCGTGCGGTGAAACTTTTGCGGGCAGATTGGAGCGCGGTAGAAGGCCATTCATTAGTGACTCTACATGGTCTCTAATTACGGCACGCAAGAGAATTATATTTTAGAACAAATCAACTCAGCCACTGACGACGCAGTCAAAGACCAACTTAGAGCTGAATACCGTTCTCTTCAGAAAGGCGTGCAAAGAAGCGTAAGACGGGACAAACGAAACAACATCAATGCATTAGCGGAGAAGGCAGAGGAAGTGGCTTACCGTGGTGACAGTGGAACCCTTTACAAACTTATCAAGTCATTAACTGGCAAATCTTTTACAGCTGAACATCCCGTGAAAGATAAAGACGGGTCTCTACTGGTCACTGATGAAGACCAACTGCGACGGTGGAAAGAGCACTTCATTGAGGTCCTCAACAACACCTTTGGACATTCGAACTCATCTTCACTAGAAGCAGAAAATATTCCGCAAATAGCCAGAGTTGATACCAATCCACCATCTAAACAGGAATTAACTGTGGCTATTAAATCGATGGAAGCGGGTAAAGCCCTGGAGATAGATGGAATTCCGGTGGAGCTCTTTAAGGCGGATATCAACGCTACTGCGGATATTCTTCTACCCTTATCCAAGAGTGTTGGGAAACCGAAGCTCTCCCTAAAGAATGGAAGAAGGGCGTCATTATTAAGATCCCGAAAAAAGGTAACGTGAAGGATGGTAATAAAATAATTGGTGTGGAATTTGCCTCCAGCCCGCAGTTTCCAAACTGATGGCAAAAGTAGTCTTAAACCGGATCAAGCAAACAGTTGACCGCACACTGAACGATGAACAGGCTGGTTTTCGCGAGGGCTTTTCATGTAGCGACTACATCAGCACCCTCCGAATTATTATTGAACAATCCGCAGAGTGGAGATCCCCATTACACCTCATGTTCATCAATTTCGAGAAGGCATTTGACAGCCTTGACCGGGAATACATCTGGAAGGCTTTACGTAGGAGAGGTATACCATATAAAATCATATCCATCATCAAGAAGTCCTATAGCGGAGCCCAATGTCACGTCTTACACAAGGGTAAGCTTTCAGATCCCTTCGAGGTACATAGCGGAGTGAGACAAGGCTGCATTTTGTCACCTATATTGTTTTTGATTGCCTTTAACGATGTACTCTGCAGTGCGCTTCGTGAACACCAGAGCAAAGGTATCAGATGGAACCTGTTTGAATACCTTCAACACCTGGATTACGCTGACGATATTTGTCTTCTCTCAAAAATATCGGATCATCCATTTCAAATGACGGATGCCCTGCACCGCGAAAGTGGCAAAGCGGGGCTCAAAATCAATGCTACCAAAACTAAATACTAGAGCCAGGAAAACAGAGCGAAATTTGTGTTTCGGGGCAGACGGTGGAAAAAGTGGACACTTTTTGCTACCTCGGAAGCGTAGTTACAGCAGATGGTGGGGTGGATGCTGATGTACAGTCTCGCATCAATAAGGCTCGGGCAGCTTTTTAGGGTTTTGTAGTAAAACGAAACCCTTATGAAATCGGTCGTGCATCCGTCTGTCCGTCTGTCTGTCCGTCTGTCCATGAAATATCTCCTGAACCGCTGAAGCCCCATATATGAAATTTTATCGGAGACCATTATACTTATAAATATGAAAATTTGCAGGAAAGCGGCATTTTACTAGCATAGAAAACCAAAAATCGTAGAATTTTGATATCTCATCAAAAAAGGTTAATAATAGTACATTTCTATGGTTGCAGTTAGCATACCCCTGCACCCCTTAAACGCATCACAGGTCAAAAATAGTGATAGCCAATGATAACCAACACTATAGGCAATAATGTCTCGAAGTTTCATTACAATCGCATAATATTTAATAATAGTATTTTACATTCATTCAAATTTAGGCATTTTGACACTATCGACAGAAAAAATACACCTACCGGCCTCATAGGTGTGAGTACTATATTACTTTCAGGTTGTTTTTCGTAGTACGAATTGCAGTTATTTAATTAATCATTTTTGAAAGGGTAAAGATTGGTTGGGGCGCTGACTAATACAACTTAAGCGGGTGGAGGGGGGGGGGGGGGGGGGCGGTGTCCACATAGAGGCGAAATTAAGGTTAATTTTTTTATCGACTGGTATAGCCAAGTGAGGTGTCGTGAGAAAGGTAATGTTGAGTACATTCCATTTTTTCGCAATTTCTTGAAATTTGTAGCAAGGGGAACATTGGGGGAGGAGAAAATATTAGTTCGTAACTTACAGGAAGGTGTGTTCCGAGGTCAAAAGTACTGATGGCCAACGATAACCAACACCTTAGGCAATAATATGTTCTAAGTTTCGTTACAATCACGTAATATGAATTGGCATGTAAAATGTAAGCGAGTAAGACATTTTAATCATGTTTTTTTATGCATCTGAATGGTATCAAGAAGAGCAAGGAGCCGATATTTATATACCCAAATAAGCGCTTGCTACAAAACCCTCGGATTGCGGGCGTAGCCCTCTATATTCCGGATTCATTTCAGTTTAACTCCTTTCTGGCAAAACAACAACATCTCCAGACGTACCAAACTCAAGATCTTCGAAACCAATATAAAATCTGTGCTTCTTTATGGCTGTTCAACTTGGAAGGTGACCAGGAAGATAACAACTAGATTGCAAACTTTCGTGAACCAGTGTCTACGGCGCATCCTGCACATACGCTGGCCGGAGGTCATTTCTAACGACAATCTCCTGTACATTACTGGCCAGGACAGGATAGGCACCTCTATAAAAAGGCGAAAGTGGCAATGGATAGGTCACACACTTCGAAAGGGGCCGGAAAACATTGCAAAACAGGCCCTCGATTGGAACCCACAGGGAACCGATGCAAGTCGCCGCGTTGGACGACCTAGAAACACCTGGAGAAGATCAGTTGAGGACGAGGATAAGTCATTAGGCAAATCGTGGGGAGAGTTGACGGCGATGGCGGCAAACAGGACGAGGTGGAAAATCGGCGTGGTTAATGCCCTATGCCCCACAAGGGGTTGACAGGATCCAGAGAGAGAATAGAAAGAAGGCTTTGTACAAAATTTCAACTCAATAGCTTTAAAACTAAGGGACTAGTTTGCGTTGAGCCAGGCGGACAGACGGACAGACAGACAGACGGACAAAGCTTAATCGACTCGTCTCATCATACTGACCAAGAATATACATATATGGCTTATATGGTCGGAGATGCTTCCTTCTGTGCGTTGCAAACTTCATGACAAATTTAATATACCCTATCACATCCGTGAAGGGTATAAAAGTGGAAAAGGAGCAATATCGGTCGGTGATTCGATTTTAGTTTTTGGAAGGGAAATCGCGCAGCGAAATCAAAGAACGCTTGGATGCTGTGTACGGTGACTCTTCTCCCTCGATGACGACCGCCAAAAATTGGTTTAACGAGTTTCAACGTGGTCGCACATCGTTTTTGATGGGCAACGCCCACGGCTTTGGTAGCCCCGAAAACGGCTACCACGGAGGATAACGTGACAAAAATCCACGATCTCGAATTGGCAGACCGCCGATTGAAGGTGCGCGAGATAGCTGAAACAGTAGGCATCGCAAAAGACCGCGTGGGTCATATCCTGCATGAAATTTTGGGCATAAGAAAGCTGTCGGCGCGATGGGTGCCGCGTTTGCTCACTCTGGACAATAAGCGCAACCGTGAGACCACTTCAGAGCAGTGTTTGACGCTGTTTAAGCGCAATCCGAAGGAGCTTGTGCGTCGTTTCGTGACCGTCGACGAAACATGGATCCACTGGTACACACCAGAGACCAACGAACAGTCGAAACAGTGGACTTCACCCACCGAACGTTCTCCGAAGAAGGGGAAGACTACTGTCTTATCGGCCGGAAAGGTGATGGCCACCGTTTTCTGGGATTCACAAGGTGTGATCTACCTGGAGAAGGGCAAAAGGGTCACAGGGCTCTACTATGCCGAATTATTGGGCCAATTCGACGCCCGATTGCAGAAAAAACAGCCCCATTTGGCGAAGAAAAAGTGCTCTTCCACTATGACAGCGCATCGGCTCACACCTCTGCCGTTGCCACTGCCAAATTGGTCGAATTAAGCTACGAACTGCTGCCCCATCCACCGTATTCTGCAGATTTGGCCCTGTGCGACTTCTTTTTGTTTCCAAACTTGAAAAAGTCAATCGCCGGGCAGAAATTTAAGTCGAATGAGGAGGTCATCGCCGCCACGGAGGCCTACTTTGCAGACCTCGAGAAAACACATTTTTCAGACGGGTTATCATAAAGTAGTTGGAGCATCACTGGGTCAAGTGTATCGAGCTAAAAGGAGACTATGTTGAGAAATAAATCGCAACTTTTCCAAAATTTTAATTTTTCTTTTGTATTTATCGGACCGCCCTCGTATGGTCGTTACCAACTGGTACTTTTGGTATCACCACTAGGTCTGTACAGGTCTAGGGTATATACGCTTCGGACTTAGAACCAAAGCAAAGTTTCGGTTTGGTTTTTTTTATACCCTTCACGAATGTGATACGGTATATTAACTTTGTCATGAAGTTTGCAACGCACAGAAGGAAGCATCTCCGACCATATAAACTATATATATTCTTGGTCAGCTTGTAATGATGAGACGAGTTGATTAAGCTTTGTCCGTCTGTCCGTCAGGTTCTATGCAAACTAGCCCCTCAGTTTTAAAGCTATCGAGCTGAAATTTTGTACGAAGCCTTCCTTCTATTGCACGCTGTAAATATGTCGGAACCAACGGAATCGGACCACTACGTCATATAGCTGCTATAGGAACGACCGGTCCAAAAATTCGTCTTTGCGAGAAAAACTTTTTAATTTCTTAAGCTATCTTTCTCAAATTTTGCACAAAGGCTTTTTCAATTGCACGCTATAAATATGTCAGAATCAAAAGAATCGGAGCGCTACGTCATATAACTGCCAAAGGAACGACCGGTAGGGACGCTCCGATATCATATAAGTATCGATATCCGCTCAAATGAGTAGTATTTAAATCATTTATTCGATACTACTCATATAAGTAGCTTGAAAGTATTGATTCTTATAAAGTACTCATATCGATAGTTTTTCTTATGAATTTGAGATCGCGGGTGATTTGGTAACTTAGTAGCACTGTTATTAATAATTATTATCAAAAGATTATTTTAGATTATTAGAAAACGTTTATTCATTTTTAGGTTTAACAACAAAATTGATTTTTTTAGATAAACATAATAATAAAAATAAAAGGAAAAAGGTCTATAAGTATTCCATATGCTTATACAGGGTGTCCCAAACCCCAACGTCAACCCGGAAACCAGTTAGAGGCCAAGTGGTGACAGTTATCAGAAAAGTATTAATAAAAGCCTCCGTCAATTATTTTTTGACTTAACGACATTCAAAAAAGAATGGGAAAAATTCATACCCTGTGATGATTTTTTAAGTACTGTTATTACAAATTTTCATTTTTTTTTTTATGAAGCAACCCTGACTAACTGCTCTATAAATCACAATCTAAAAGTAAAAAATTGGTTTTAAATAAAATATGACTTCTTTCCCCAATTTTGTACTCAAAATTATCACTTATCCCAACTTAAACTGACTGCACTGTAAAAAAAATATACCACGCGGTTTTGGCAAGTAACTGTAAAAGATGGCGCATTTTGTTCGGATTCCAAAATGGTACGACACTTCCTATATTATCTCTTAATTGAGGTGAAAATAAGTAATAATCTCATTTAGGCAAAAGTGTAATTTATTGAACAAAAAAATTCATTTACAATTAAATGTTAGAACTTCAATTTCCAACAAATGTTCAAAATGTTTGCCTTCAGCTGCAATGCAAGCACGACATCTTCTTAAAAAGGATCGAGTTATAAGCCGGGCGAATCTTTCGGAACTAATGGCTTCAGCGGCTTTCACAATTTTTCGGCGGAGTTCCTCCAAATTTTCTATTACTTTCGTGTAAACCTTTTCTTTTACCGCTCCCCAGTAAAAAAATAGAGGGGATTTAGGTCAGGTGAACGTGCCGGCCACGAAATTGTACCAGACCGCCCTATCCACCTCTCGGGATATTCTCGATCGAGGAACTCTCTTACTGTACGGGCATAATGCGCTGGGCAGCCATCGTGCTGATACCACATATTTGCAAAAGTACTGAGTGGCACGTCTTCCAATAAATTGGGTAAATGATTCATTAAAAAATCTAAATATGTCTCGGCACTTAAGTTCTCCGAAAGCTCGAATGGTCCAATAATTTGGCCATTTAAAGTTCCAGTCCACATGTTCACTTTAAAGCGATGCTGCGCTCTATTTTGCCGCATTAAATGCGGATTTTCAATGTGCCACTCGTGTAAATTGTGGGGGTTAATATAACCATTTTTAGAAAATGTGGATTCATCGGTCCATAGAATTTTGCCAAAGAATCGGGGATCTTCTCTGTACTCACGCAACATCGTTTGACAAAATTGTACTGTCTGCGGATAATCTCGAGGTAGCAGACTTTGGACTTGTTGAACATGGTACGGGTGCATCTTGTTTCTCCGTAGAATTCGTTGTACTGTACTTTTGGGTACTCCTGTGCTACATTCAATTGCACGTACTGAGGCACTGGGGTCTTGTTCGACTGCTTGTAAGACTTCCTCCTCGTAGGGCATGATGGAATTTGGCACTCCTGTCATGTGGTGTGGAATTCGACCCTCTGAGAATGACTGGTGTACGTTTATAAATATTCGGTGATCCGGATAACGTTCAGCATTTGGATATCTCTGACGATAAAGTTTGGCTTGTCGTGCTTGCATTGCAGCTGAAGGCAAACATTTTGAACTTTTGTTGTAAATTGAAGTTCTAACGTTTAATTGTAAATTGATTTTTTTGTTCAATAAATTACACTTTTGCCTAAATGAGATTATTACTTCTTTTCACCTCAATTAAGAGATACTATAGGAAGTGTCGTACCATTTTGGAATCTGGACAAAATGCGCCATCTTTTACAGTTACTTGCCAAAACCGCGTGGTATATTTTTTTACAGTGCAGTCAGTTGAAGTTGGGAGAAGTGATAATTTTGAGTACAAAATTGGGGAAAAAAGTCATTTTTTATTTAAAACCAATACAGTATTTTTTTACTTTTAGATTGTTATAGAGCAGTTAGTCAGGGTTGCTTCATAAAAAAAAAAAAATGAAAATTTGTAATAACAGTACTTAAAAAATCATCACAGGGTATGAATTTTCCAATTCTTTTTTGAATGTCTATAAGTCAAAAAATAATTGACGGAGACTTGTTTTTAATACTTTTCTGATAACTGCCACCACTTAGCCTATCACCGGTTTCCGGGTTGACGTTGAGGTTTGGGACACCCTGTATATGCACATACATCTATACAAGTTTCACTTAATCCAGATTATGTTTCCAAGGCTATTTCCAAGTGGATAGCATATCATAGAATTTATATATAGAGAACATATACATATATTCTGATTTAAGAAATAAAAAGTTAGAAAAAGGAGAACTTAAACATTTAGGCTTGGCAAGATGCACGCGGATGTGAAAAAAGTGCAAGAAGTAATTATTATTAAAATGCTTAAAATTTAAGTGAAGAACTCTTTATTATCGAGACTGCCCAAGAAGAGCAATTTTTCCAAGTACTTCGGAGACAATCTGTTGACCGTTTCCAGCTGGCAACGTTAGTGCTGTCTCTCTTTCTTTTATTTCGATTTTAATGATGGATACTCGGTAGGTACTTGGATGGAAATGGTATCGATACCCGAGTAAGTATCGCAAGAATTATTCGATGCTAAATGAACTTGGTATCGAAACAAAAGTATCGATTCTTTACTTGTATTTACTTGTATCGGAACGTCCCTTACGACCGGTCCAAAAATTCGTCTTTGTGAGAAAAGCTTTTTTATCTCTTAAGATATCTTTTAAAATTTCTCACTAATCAGTAGTATCTTTAGTCAAATCACATTCCCGAATTTGGTTGAAATCGGACTATTCTATCATATAGCTGTCATAGAACGACCGTTCCAAAAGTAAGTTTTTGTTTGAAAAACTTTTTTATTTCTGAAGATATCTTTACAGAATTTCACATTATTCAATCATATTGACTGCTAAATCACGTTCATAAATTTGGTTGAAATCGGCCCACTATTTCATATACCTCTCATAGGAACAGTGAAATCGGAACAAGTTTTACTACTAATTTCAAAGTGGTAAATGCACCATAAGTGGTCGTGCAGTACCCAGAGCGAGCGAAACGAGCGTTCATGTTTGTGCGATACTGAGGATTGTGATCCCTTAAGTGCGGAGCGAGCGTAGCGAGCGGAGCTCACACATGGGACTTTTGTACCCAAAGCGAGCAAAGCGAGCGTCCTTGTATGTGCGATACTGAGGGTTATGATCCCTTGCGCGCGGCGCGAGCGTAGCGAGCGGAGCCCACGCAAGGGACTGTTGTACCCAGAGTGAGCGAAGCTGGGCTAGCTCCGGTCCTAGGGCGTTGCAAACCCCCGCATGTAGCCCTAGGTCGCCCGTTTCACTCCTTGTACATGTACCTGCAGACGTTTCGCCCTAGCATATCTGCATTCAGCATTTTTTTTTCTGGCTATGCACAATTTCAAACCGAAATAAGGTATGCGAAGGAAAGCGAAAAAAGCAATGTACATACTTACCTTCGTTTTAAACGAAATTAAGCATTGAGTGTGAAACCGAAAGAATCTATTCATGACTACTTTCTGTTTCAACCGAAATTATCCATTAATGCCTTATTTCCAAATGGCTTTTTTCATTGTGCCGATAAAAACATCGGTGTTTTCAAAATATCGATGTCGATGTTGCAGCTCTAGTACTCGTATGTATATATGTACGCTAGGACCTGGGAGTTTTATAAAAAGTTGCAGAGGAAAAAATCCTCCTTCCCTTCTCCATAAGAACCGCCGATAATAATTATCATGATATTCCCATAGGCAAGTAACAGGTTGTTGTTTTTCCACTGTTTCTGAAGCTAATGTTGCTAATTTAAAACTTAATCAGTGCGGCCGCTGCCACGTGCGTGATACTTGAGAGGCACGCGCTTTAGATACCTGAATAAAGTGGGTGGTAAACTGCTAAAACTTGAGCAGTCCGGACTATAATTCCTCTAAAAATAAACTCTATAAGTATTGTATGTATGCATTGGCATTCCCGCATCTCGTCATAAAAATGATTCTTTTATTGGAATGTTCACGGAATTCTTCTGACGCAAACATGATGAAAGCAAACCGCAAAAGATATTTGAATGGTTCGGGGAAACAAAATTAGGAAAGTAGGCTAGTACCACCTAGCACTATAGGGGCGTATTCAGAAGCGTTTCTGATTCCATATGTGCGAAACTGAGAACTACTACGTAACGTATGCTGTCACGGCCATGAGTTCTCCGAGATTGTCAATTTACGGAGCGACAAGTTGTTTTTCATACAAACTGATCATTATTTTATTATTAACTCTTATTATGTATCATATAAACAATGTAGATTTAATTTTTTGTTGGTAATATTCTCTGACAAGAAGATAAAAATAATGATATTTGCCCGATTCTTGAAGCGGAAACCCCCAAAGAAATAGAAACCCTTGTTGCTTGTAGATGTTTATGTATCATTACCAAAAAGTAAAATTATCGGTTCTAATCACCTAAAGATTTATCGTTTACATGATGATTACGAGATTAGCGGGAATTCCTGGCCATCATCGCGAATTGAATTTATTTATTTATTTATTTATTCATTGCACGGGCATACGCCCTTTATAAATAATAGTTAATAAACAATATTCATTTGATAACAATATAATACAAAATTCATACATAATTCAATTCGAACATCTTAAAAATAAAGTCGAGCCTTAATTTTAGATTTAAATATAGATTGCGAAATATCGAAAAATCAATTTTATCCGTGAACATATTTCCTTCTTTGCAGATACGATCTATTGTGTTATTTTTGGCATAGTTGACATGGTGGTAGCTAACGAAAGATATTCTTTTTGTTATGCCGCAACGACCTATTTAGCACGACGGAAATATGTAACACCTTAAAGGAGGCTCCAGAGGTATAGCAATGTATATATATAAATGATCAGGGTCACCTCCTCATTCGATTTAGCCCTGACTGTCTGTCTGTCCGTCTGTCTGTCTGTCTGTCTGTCTGTCCGTTCGCACGATAACTTTCGATAGAATGAAGCTAGAGACTTGAAATTTTTGTCAAATGTTGCAAGTATGATCTAGTTGGTTGGCATTGAAAATCGGCATGATCAGGCCAAGAGAACGCCTGCCTCCCCTACATATGTAAAATAACTAATATATTTATAACTCCCGATTAAATAAACTTAAAAAGTTCTAGCTTTGGTAGATTGATCGTGAGGGTAATCTTATACTCTCCTGGAAAAATCAAATCGATCAGTTGAAAACTAACAGTAATTTTCTTACAAAGAGCTCCGTACTACCCTACTTTTCAGTTTTCTTGTCTATACTCCTGAACCAATTGACGTAGACATCTGATTTTTGGCATGTAACCCTGAGGTGAGAAGCTGCTTGAGTTTTAGTAAGTTTGGCATAATCAGATCAAAGGAACGCCTACCTCCCCTACAAAATTCAAGAAATTAAATATTATTTTAATTACGATAACTTTCGATAGAATGATACCAGCGATTTGAAAATTTGGCGGAATGTTGGTAATAAGATCTAGTTAGTTGTTATTTAAAATGGGTTAGGTCCGACCAAGGAATCCCTACTTCCCCTACAAATGAAACTTCAAATAAGCGATATCGTTTGATTGAATGAAGCCAGCAACTTGAAATTTTGGTCAAATGTTTGAAGTGAGATTGAGTTAGTTGACATTAAAGATGGGTTATATCCAACCTAAGGAACCCCTACCTCCTCTAGAAATGAAACTTAAAATAAGCGATAACTAACGACAAAATAAAGCTAGCGATTTGAAATTTAGGCCAAATGTTTGCAGCAGGATCCAGTTGGCTGATATTGAAAATACGTAAAATCCGACCAGCGAAACCCCTACTTCCCCTAGAAATGAAACTTAAAATAAGCGATAACATTCGATAGAGTGAAGCTAAAGACTTGACATTTTTTTTAAATGTTTGTAGGGTGATCTAATTGGTGATGGATGATAATGATGGGCAAGATCCGACCCAAGGAACCTCTAGCTCCCCTACAAATGAAACTTCAAATAAGCAATAACTTTCGAAAGAATGAAGCTAGCAACTTGAAAAATTCGACAAAGATTTGTAGAATGGGTTAGTTCATTGATTTTGAGAATGGTGAAGGTCCTCCTGAATGAATGCCAACCTTCCCTATAAACTGGCCGTATAGGAAACTCACTTTTAATGCATACTTTCGGTATCACCACTAGGTCTGTACAAGTCTAGGGTATATAAGCTTTGGACTCCGAGCCGAAGCAAGGCTTCGGTCTGGTTCTTGTTCTCACATCTAAAAAGATACATCCAAAAATATGAAATTTTATAGAGTCTCTCGCTTAAGTCTTTTTAATGATTTCAGAGAAAAAATCTTCCAGACGTTACCCGTGGTCCGTGGTTCAACTAAATTTGATACATAGCTTCCTTTGGTTATTATCAGTACCACATGGTCATATTTTGGTGCTGCTAGAGATGTCCGTCAGGACAAAAGGACTCTCCTAGACATGAAATTAAACAGAAACCAAAGCTGGTAAGTATGGGTATTTTCTGAATCGTGGTAATGAGACCAACGCATTGGAGTTCTGTTAAAGACATTTCGAGTCCTTCGGTCAAGACTGATGGCATTTTGAGTCCTTTGGAGAGGGAACCAGACCGAAGCTTCGCTTCGGCCTGTCCGAAGCGTATATACCCTAGACTTGTACAGACCTAGTAGTGATACAAAAAGTACCAATTGGCAAAGACCATATGCACTAAAAGTGATTTTCCTAAAATATATGCCCACAAATTGAGCGTTACTGCAGTCCGGGAAAAAAATTGGCTTGGTAGCGAGATCAATGACAAGAAATCGCACACAATTTTTTCAAGTGGCAAACCATAGGGCCGCAAGCAGTTTGGAGTAGCATTTATAGTGAACAATCACCTGACTTCAAACCCATAAATGAACGGCTGTGTGCGATTCGCATTAAGACTCAATTCTTCAATCTCTGGCTCACGCCCACACTGGAGTTAAGGAAGACGCAGTAAAAGACGAGTTCTACGCTCGCCCTGAGACTCTCTTCGATTCACTTCCAACAAACGACGTCAAATTGCTGCTGGGAGACTTTAACGCTAAAGTCGGAAATGAAAGTTGGCACCGGGGGACCACAGGAGGCCACAGTCTCCATGAAGAATGTAACGACAACGGCCAGCTATTTATCGACTTTGCCTGCAGTACGAATTTAGTCGTAAGCCCTACGTGTTTCCCGCATCGACGCATTCACAAGTAGACCTGGAAATCTCCAGACACACATACCCTCAACCAAATTGATCACTTCCTCATTTGCAAGAGATAGGCGTCTAATGTGATGGATGTCCGCTCCTATCGAGGAGCAAATTGCGACTCAGATCATCACTTGGTGAAGACGACCTACAGATGTTGAATTTCCTCAGTGCACCAATCGAGAATCAGCCCTCCCAAAATCTTTGCGGTTGATAAGCTTCTGAACGATGCTACGGCAGTGGCATATACTACTTCCGTTGAGGAAAGACCATCACCTATGCTACACAAAATCAGCAACACAGGCGTCCATTGGTCCTGGGAAGAACTTAAGGGTGCCATCAAAGATGTCGCAGAGAAGGTGGTGGAATATAAAGTCCGGCGAGCGTGAAATGACTGGTTCGACGAACAATGCAAAAATCATCTTCATCATCGTGGCGGAACAGCCCGACGTCGGGCCTTGGCCGCCCGGATCGTTGTCCTCCAATTGTTTCGGTCACGTGACCGCGTCCTCCAATTTTGGAAGCCCAGTAGTTGCGCGGTGTCCACATATACTGAGCTCTCCCAACGAGATCTCGGTCGTTCTCGCAGTCTCGCTCCATCGACTCGTTTTGCGTTCATTACTATCTTTGGCATGCGATCATCGTCCATTCGTTGTACATGCCCTACCCATTGAAGTCGTTGTAGTTTGACGATTTTCGAAACTTCCAGCTCATCGTACAGTTCATACATTGTTGTACCGGATGCTCCATCAATCTCGATCGCAAACGGCCCCGAAAATTCGCCGCAAAAATTTACTTGACGCGAAAAACGAGGCTTATAGAGAATGGATTCAACGAGCAACCAGAGCCAAAAGAGAGAAATATAACGAGCTATGGCGAATATCGAATAGAATAATTAGACGTAAGAAACGTAAATACTTTCACGAGCAGTTGCTGAATATAAACGAAAACTTAGCTAATATTAACACCAGGCAAGCGTACAAACAAGTAAATACAATTAATTATCAACCCAGGACTACCCTTTGTAAGGACAAGGATGGAAACATCATCAGCGACACCGATGGCATTAACAAACGATGGGCCTCTAATTTTGAAAAGCTTCTGAATCTACCATCTAACATCCCCACACAAGAAACTCTCGACGATATTGTTGATCTAGGCCCACCCAAACAGCCCCCGCCAGCAGAGGAACCCGGGCGCTGACGAGATTCCAGCTGAACTGAATTCGGTTTAACGGGTCTAGTTAATGCTATACATCAATTACTCCTGCGAATTTTGAGGACGAGGTGATCCTAGACGATTGGCGCAGAAGCATCATCTGTCAAATTCACAAAAAGTGAGATAAACTGCGTTGTGAGAATTACAGGAGCATATCAGTAGTTTGTACGTCCTATAAAATTTTGACGAAAATTCTGGAAAATAGAATAAAACCATACGCAGAACTTATCATTGGCGTATATCAAAGCAGTTTCAGACCTGGTCGCTCCACAACCGACCAGCTCTCTGCGGTCAAACTGATACTCCAGAAGTGCTGGGAATACAACGTAAACGTATACCAAATCTTTGTCGACTTCAAGCAGACATACGACAGTATCGATTGGAGTACTGTACAACATCAGGCTGCAAATTGGTATACCGGCCAAATTAGTGCGACTGACGAAGATGACGATGATCAACTTCGTCTCACAACCCAGGATCTAGAATAGACTTATTGATCTATTTGAAACACGCACTGGTCTGAAACAGGGCGATGGACTGGCACCGACGCTCTTCAACCTAGGACTGGAATACGCTATTCGGGCTATTAATATGGACAACAGCAACACGTTACTCATCAAGTCGACACAATTAGCAGCGTACGCCGACGACATCAACATCATGTCCTGAAGATTGGCCGACGTAGAAGAACTTCTGCATACACTAAATACCTCTGCAAAGGAAGTTGGACTACGTATCAACGAGTTTAAAATTAAAATAATGATGCAATCGAGGACAAGGACCCCTGCACAACCGAATATTGAGTTCGTGAACGACTTCATATACCTGGGTTGCAACTTGTCAAGGGACGCCAACGAAACTGACGAAATCAAGCGACGGATACAGTTAGCTAATAAAACTTTTTTTTCGGTTCTCCCCATAATGAAATCGAAGCATGTGCGCAGAAACACGAAGCTCCCCGTGTACAAAAGCATTAAATGCCCAGTGCTATGCTATGGCTGTGAAGCCTGGACCCTAACTCAAGCCTCCGGAAACATGCAAGACACATTTGAACGTAAGGTTCTACGCCGATTTTTCGGGGCTGTTTGCGATCGGGGCTGTTTACGATGAGCTGGAAGTTTCGAAAATCGTCAAACTACAACGACTTCAATGGGCAGGGCATGTACAACGAATGGACGATGAATACAGCTACTGGGCTTCCAAGATTGGAGGACGCGATCACGTGACCGAAATAATTGGAGGACAATGATCCAGGCGGCCAAGGCCCGACGTCGGGCTGTCGCGCCACGATGATGATGATAACAAAAGGCGCTTCAGTTTTTTTACGGCGTTTTTATTAAAAAAAAATAACTATGCGGGTTCGATGCCAACGATTTGGAAGGAGAGTAAAATAGCTCCAATTTTTAAATCCGGTGACAAATCCGATGTAGCGAACTATCGTCCGATCTCTGCTCTTAATGCAATACCCAAACTTTTTGAAAGTCTCGTTTGTAAACACTGAACTCATGCTCTCTCACACATCATAATAGATGAACAGCACGGTTTCTCCCAGGGGAAATCAACGGTTACAAACTTGACTTTATTTAACAACTACTTGTGTAATGCTCTTGACGAAGGTGACCAAGTAGATGTGATTTACACAGACTTCTCAAAAGCATTCGACAGAGTCAACCATTCAATTCTACTCCCCAAATTAGAATGTTATGGAGTCGGTGGACCGGTGCTTCGTTGGTTGGAAGTTATTTGTCTAATCGTACGCAGTTAACACAAATTGCTGGCATTAACTCGACTCCTATGGTTGTATCATCCGGTGTACCACAAGGATCCCACTTGAGACCTTTATTGTTCAATATCTTTATCAATGATATTACTCATAAACTTATGTATTGTTAGTCTCTAATCTTAACTGATGATGCGAAATTTTTATTAAAAGTTAAAACAAGTAATGATGCTCATAAACTGCAAATAGATTTGGATAGTGTTGCGGAATGGTCGGAAGTAAATAAACTAGATCTTAATCTTTCCAAATGTAAAATTATAAGATTCACGCGCAGTAGTAGACCTGTACTGTATCCATACTCGATCAAGTCTGTTCTAGTTAAAACTGCGAATGAAGAAGTAGATCTTGGCGTCCTATTTACCTCAACTTTGTCGTTCTCTCCTCACATAACTAATATATCACTCAAAGCTTCCCGTTTAAAAAGCTGTGTTTTGCTAGACAGCGGCTGGGCGATTTGCGTGTGCGGCTCGAGAGCAATTGATTCATCATTCAATGTTGGGGTTTTATATGAAAATAGTACTAGTATGTTGGGCAGGTTGTCTATGCAATCAAGGATTTTTATATGTACGTGAGGAGAATGGATGGAAAGAGACGAATGTACTGTAGATGTAGAGTCCTTCGGTGGCAGCAAGGACATTCGATAAAGGATATTTTTGGCAGTGAAGCGATATATGAAGAATATGGGTGTCGTATGAACCGGGATGAAGAGGCGAGTGTCCAGGAGTAGTGTAGATGGCATTCCGGATCCTTCGGTGGCGACAAGGACATTCGAAAAAGGATATTTTTGGCAGTGAAGCGAAATACGGTCAATATGGGTGTCATATGAATCGGGGTGGACACCCGAATATCCAGGAGTAGTGCGGATGGCATTTCGAGTCCTTCGGTGGCGAAAAGGACCTTCAAGAAAGTCAATTGACATATGGTCAATATGGGTGTCATATGAACCGGGGTGAAGAGGCGTAGATGTAGATAGCATTTCGAGTCCTTCGTCTACTTGCGCAGCATTTACTCGAAAATGGTGGTGCGAACCAGAACAACGCTCGTTCTATCAACCAGGTTAAATGCGCATACGGCATCCTGTCTAAAATCTGGCAGAGTAGTTGTATCAGTATCAACATCAAGCTGATATTTTTTCGCTCTCGGGTACTGTCTGTAGTTTTGTATGGGTGCAGTACATGGAAAATTTCCGTAGGAGTTACCAGAAAGCTGCACTTCTGCGCGCCATCGTACTCTGTTCTGGGGAATAAGGTGAAGCTTACAACAGACTCACCCAGCGCGCTACACTCCTTTGCCATAGATCGTCGCCATGTGATTCTAGGACCCCCTCTTGGTCGGCCTTGGTTGGTGCATTTATCACTCTTCCGCAATGTGTGACCTACCCACTGCTATTTTCGCCTGCATATCATTTCGTCGATTGGCATCTGCCCCGTACGCCAATTTAGCTCTTCATTTGATATTGTTTCAGGCCAGAAAATTCTTATAATTTGACGAAGACGTGAGTTGACGAATACTTGCAGCTTTCTGGTAACTCTTACTGGAACTTTCCATGTACCGCTACCATACACAAGTGCCGAAATTACCAGGGAGCGAAACAGGCCCAGCTTGGTCTTGGTGCTGAGATAACTCCTTTGCTAGATTTTGGAGAGCATGTCGTATGCGCATTTAGCCTGGTTGATACGACGAGCGATGTCCTGCTCCGTATCACCTTTTTCGGCAACAATGCTTCCCAGGTAGATGAAATTGTTCACTTTCTCCACAGGTTGGCCATGAATATTGATGGCAATAGGTGTCGGATTTCTTTTTCGCAATGGCGGGCTAAGAACCTTTGCCTTGTTGGTATTAATCTTTAGCCCAACCTCGCTTGCCTTCTTCTCGAGATCTAACGCCATTGCGGACAGATACATGATTTGGGAGTGTAGACATATGTCGTCAGCATAATCAAGATGTTGTAGATAAGATGTCAAAGTCCACTGAATTCCTCTGTCTAGTCCGGATAGGGCTGCATCCAACACATCGCCGATCACTGTGAGGAATAGGATCGTTGAGAGGATGCGACCCTGCCGAACTTTACTAGGAATCTCAAAGTCCCCCGACACCTTACCTTTATGCAGAACGCGACATTTCGTGCCGTCATAGGTTGCCTTACCGGTCAGATGCCAATCGACGAATTAGACGAAGGCGAAAATATCAATGGATAGGTCAGACATTGCGGAAGGATGATAACCGCATTGCTTTGCATGCCATGAAATGGAACCCCGTTTCCAATCAAGGCCGACCAAGAGGGGGTCCTAGAATCACATGGCGACGATCTGTGGCAAAGGAGTGTAGCGCGCTGGGTAAGTCTGTTGTAAGCTTCACCCTATTCCCCAGAACAGAGTACGATGGCGCGCAGGAGTACAGCTTTCTGGTAACTCCTTCGGAAATTTTCCATGTACAGCACCCATACAAAACTACAGACAGTACCCGAGAGCGAAAAAATATCAGCTTGATGTTGATGCTGATACAACTACTCTGCCAGATTTTCGACAGCATGCCGTATGCGCATTTAGCCTGGTTGATAGAACGAGCGTTGTTCTGGTCCGCACCACCATTTTCGAGTAAATGCTGCGCAAGTAGACGAAGGACTCGAAATGCTATCCACATCTACGCCTCTTCACCCCGGTTCATATAACGCCCATATTGCCTATTTTTCACTTGACTTCCGTGAATGTCGTTTTCGCCACCGAAGGAGTTGAAATGCCATCTACACTACTCCTGGACATTCGTCTTTTCACCCCGATTCATACGACACCCATATTGCCCATATTTCGCCTTACCAGCAAAAATATCCTTTTTCGAATGTCCTTGTCACCACCGTAGGACTCTAAGTGCCATTTATAGTGTTCCCGGACATTCGCCTCTTCACCCCGGTTCATATGACACTCATATTGCCCATTTTTCATTCGACTTTCGTGAATGTCCTTTTCGCTCCAAAGGACTCGAAATGCCATCTGCACTACTTCTGGATATTCAGGTGTTCTCCCCGATTCATATGACACCCATATTGACCGTATTTCGCTTCACTGCCAAAAGTATCCTTTTTCGAATATCCTTGTCGCCACCGAAGGATCCGGAATGCCATCCATAGTACTCCTAGGCATTCGCCTCTTCATCCCGGTTCATATGACACCCATATTGCCCATATTTCACTTGACTTTCGTGAATGTCGTTTTCGCCACCGAAGGAGTTGAAATGCCATCTACACTACTCCTAGGCATTCGCCTCTTCACCCCGGTTCATATGACGCCCATATTGCCCATATCTCAATTGACTTTCTTGAATATCCTTTTCGCCACCGAAAGACTCGAAATGCCAACCGCACTACTCCTGGATATTCGGGTTTCCACCCCGATTCATATGACACCCATATTGACCGTATTTCGCTTCACTGCCAAAAGTATCCTTTTTCGAATATCCTTGTCGCCACCGAAGGATCCGGAATGCCATCCATAGTACTCCTAGGCATTCGCCTCTTCATCCCGGTTCATATGACACCCATATTGCCCATATTTCAATTGACTTTCTTGAAGGTCCTTTTCGCCACCGAAGGACTCGAAATGCCATCCGCACTACTCCTGGATATTCGGGTGTCCACCCCGATTCATATGACACCCATATTGACCGTATTTCGCTTCACTGCCAAAAATATCCTTTTTCGAATGTCCTTGTCGCCACCGAAGGACTCTACATCTACAGTACATTCGTCTCTTTCCATCCATTCTCCTCACGTACGTATAAAAATCCTTGATTGCATAGACAACCTGCCCAACATACTAGTACTATTTTCATACAAAACCCCAACATTGAATGATGAATTAATTGGTCTCTAGCCGCAGACGCAAATCGCCCAGCCGCTGTCTAGCAAAACACAGCTTACTTGGTTTTCTCAACAGAATATGCGTTAACTTTAAAAATCCTAGTACTTATAGATTTCTGTACCTATTGTTATGTTAGTTCGTCCAGTTCTAGAATATGCATCTGCCATCTGGTCCCCATATACTTCTACCGACACGTATTCTCTTGAGAAAATCCAACATAGATTCTTAAGGCATTTGGCTGCACTATTAGGTGAACCTATCCCTTTGTATTGCCATGAATACCATTCATTAGAATTGAAATACCACATTCCATCCCTGCAAACTTGTCGCTTAATGTTTCTATTCAAAATATTAAATAATCAAATACAAAGTATGGAGCTATGTAGCTTAATTAAACTTCATGTGACACAATATACCCTATACTAAAAGTCTATGGTATAAAAATTTTGAAAATAGCGGTTTTCATATCTTGGGTGTTTTTCCTCGTATCGAAATCAAACTTGCAACACTTCGTAACATGACCGGAGGCAATAACAATATCAAATTTGAGCCCCCACAATCACCCGGGGCCGGAGCTTTCGATTTTTTCATTTATCTTTGGCGGGTGGGACGCTCCCGCGTCCCTAGATCAGGTAAAATGAAATAAATAAATTACTGGCGCAACAGTCCAATTTGAACCATGGCCTCGAGATGAGTTAGCATCATCTCATTTTCTAGATCGTGACGGTATGTCTTGTGCAGAGGTGTGTGATCAGCGACACGCTCGACCGAGTTTTTTACCCCATAAATGGGTACTCATTTTAACAGCTGAGTGGGCTCATAGTCTGACACGTAAATCCCCTTTTTTTTATCGAAAACTACCGCATTCAGTAGGTATCGAACCGGGACCCAGCGAAGGCGAACGTGCCAACCGTTGCGCCATCCGGACTACACCCCCCTAGATCAGGTACTATTCGATGATATCCATTAGAACCATTTGCAAATGACTTTGCTTTTTTGGTCGTTGGCTTTAAGTCTATTCCGTTCTAGTAGGCATACTGGGAGGTAGCCAACTGATGAAAGGAATGGATTCATTGTCAAGTGGCTTTTGATATGGACTTAGCCTTTTAGATTATCTTCGACTCAACGGTTCATTCACTCAATGCGAATCCGAAACATTGGGTACGCAGAAGGCGATGTTAACATTGTTAAATTTTGTATTTAAAAAAAAAAATCTGCTTACGAAGAAGGGCGCATATTTTCAAATTTGCCTTACCGCCAGGACAACTTGCTATGCCAATGATAAGAGGTGCATTCTAGCAACTGCAGCATCCGAAATTTATATGGTAACGAAACGTCACCAAGGCATTGCTAAATATCGTGACGCGCCCATGGCCATCAGGAGGGGTTAAGGCAATTAAGTGAAATAGCAGTAATTTAGGTATAATACGTGAATTTAGCGATTGTATTTTTTAATTAATTTACGTTATTTATGAATTGTTGGGAGCATTTTCGGAACAGTCTGGTATTTTTCATTTTTAGAAATTTTAATTTTCTGCCAGCACAGAGAAACTGTCTAGATTGACTGTACTCTCGAATATTCTTCCCAATCTCGATCGTAATATTTGACGATAAAACTGTTTTCATCCTCTCACCATTAATTGCAACTCACACTTACACCAAATTGTTCTTAAAATCGAATGTATGCAATTTTATTCACACTTCGGTGAAAACGACAATAAAATGCTTTTTTGGCTTGTATCAAATCATTTCTTTAGGATTTTCATGAAAATTGTGAAAAATTTCACTTTGAAACTTCACTTTGATTTTATACGGTCCGAATAAAGTGGCTGATAGGAAACCTGAATTAAATTTCTGAAAATTTTGACCGTGAAAACTTTAGAAGAAAGCTTTGGAAAATATAAATATATATAAAAAAAAAACCAAAAATCTCAAGATTCACTGAATTTTCCGTTTGGTTGGCCGCTTTCCATCGAATTGGTGAATATTTTCGGCGAGAAATATAACAACTAGTGGACCTAGTGACACGTCGATTTCGTACGATAGTTTGTCAGTTTAGTGAATTGCTTAGAACGCGCGGTATTGTGCAGTGAAAGTGTTTTACTTTGCGTCTTTTTGGTAAGTTTTGCAACAAAAAACGTTTATAGCAAATCTTTACGACCCATGGATAAGTGTGTGCGTGCTGGTGCAGTTTGATGGAAAATGAAATTTAATACTGAGATAAATTGTGGTGAACGTGTATGAGAATATTGTGGTTTGCAGATCGCTTGAGAAAAAGATATTCTTAACGAAATATTAAAAATAAATAGTGACTTAGAATCATCAGACCAACATCTAATGCATTGAATCATCCTTAAAATAATTTTTTTTTAAATATAATGTAGTTTCAAATTTAAATGTGTCACGTCAGCTAAATATTTTAGCATCCGAAAGAAATATTTCGATTACAATCAACATTTTCTGAAAAAAAAAAGAAAAATGTGTGTAGGTGTAGATTTCCATATTTTCCGTTATAGACGAAGTGATGATAAAAATAGCATTGCGCTATGGGGGATAGTATTTAAAGTCTCTCTCAGTGTATTGTTGAGAGAATTTTTTATTAATTGTTACCTTAATGTCTCATATATTTTCAAATATATACGAGTACATAGTTGATACATATGAGTGTTATTTTTCTCGAAATGTTTGTTTTTGTTTGCTTGATTAGTTTTTCTTGGATTAATATTTGCAGATACACCAAGATAAAAAGAGGCGTCTAACAAAAATAATAATGTAACCAGGCCGAAGTGTATATACCCTAGACTTGTACAGACCTAGTGGTGATACCGAAAGTACCAAAAGGCAACGACCATATGCATTAGAAGTGAGTTTCCTATACGGCCAGTTTATAGGGGAGGTTGGCACCCATTCAGGAGGACCTTGACCATTCTCAAACACAATGAACTAACACATTCTACAAATATTTGTCGAATTTTTCAAGTCGCTAGCTTTATTCTATAGAAAGTTATTGCTTATTTGAAGTTTCACTTGTAGGGGAGGTAGGGGTTCCTTGGGTCGGATCTTACACATTTTCAATAACAACTAACTAGATCTTACTACCAACATTCTGCCAAATTTTCAACTCGCTAGTGTAATTCTATCGAAAGTTATCGGAATTAAAGTAATATTTAATTTTTGGAATTTTGTAGGGGAGGTAGGCGTTCCTTTGATCTGATTATGCCCAACTTACTAAAACTCAAGCAGCTTCTCACCTCAGGGTTACATGCCCAAAATCAGATGTCTACGTCAATTGGTTCAAGGGTTATAGACAAAAAACCTGAAAAGTAGGGTAGTACGGGGCTCTTTGTAAGAAACTTACCGTTAGTTTTCAATTGATCGATTTTATTTTTCCAGGAGAGTATAAGTTTACCCTCACGAGCAATATACCAAAGCTAGAGCTTTTTAAGTTTATTTAATCGGGAGTTATAAATATATTAGTTATTTTACATATGTAGGGGAGGCAGGCGTTCTCTTGGCCTGATCATGCCGATTTTCAATGCCAACCAACTAGATCATACTTGCAACATTTGACAAAAATTTCAAGTCTCTAGCTTCATTCTATCGAAAGTTATCGTGCGAACGGACAGACAGACAGACGGACAGACAGACAGTCAGGGCTAAATCGAATGAGGAGGTGACCCTGATCATTTATATATATACATTGCTATACCTCCGGAGCCTCCTTTAAGGTGTTACATATTGTATTTCCGTCGTGACAAAAACAATATACCCTATACTAAAAGTCTACGGTATAAAAAATAAAATTGATCCGCAAGGCAAGAGACACACTTATGCATAAATTTCAAAAATATCGTCAATCGAGTTTAATTTCAAAAATGTTTAAACATTATTAATTCCTTTGCAAACAAATTGAAATAATTACTCTGTCTTTCATGTGAATTATTTTAATGATGGGACTAAATTATAATTGGATATGAAAATGATGGCTTGTCGGTAAAATGATTATTAAAACCAGGCCGAAGCTTCGCTTCGGCCCGGTGTCCGAAGCGTATATACCCTAGACTTGTACAGACCTAGTAGTGATACCAAAAGTACAAATTGGCAACGACCATATGCATTAAAAGTGAGTTTCCTAAATGGCCAATTTATAGGGGAGGTTGGCATACATTCATGAGGATCTTGGCCATTCTAAAAATCAATTAACTAACCCATTCTACAAATATTTGTCGAAATTTTCAAGTCGCTAGCTTCATTCTATCGAAAGTTATTGCATATTTGAAGTCTCACTTGTAGGGGTGGTAGAAGTTCCTTGGATCGGATCTTGCCCATCATAGCCACCAACCAATTAGATCACCCTACAAACATAAAAAAAAGATGTCAGGTGTCTAGCCTTTACTCTATCGGAAGTTATCGCTTATTTGAAGTTTCATTTGTAGGGGAAGCAGGGGTCTCATTGGTCGGATTTTACGTATTTTCAGTATTAGGCAACTGGATCCTACTACAAATATTTGACCAAAATTTCAAGTCGCTAGCTTTATTTTGTCGTAAGTTATCGCTTATTTAAAATTTAATTTCTAGGGGAGGTAGGGGTTCCTTAGGTCGTATCTAACCCATCCTTAATGCCAACTAACCCAATATCACTTCAAACATTCAGCCAAAATTTTAAGTCGCTGGCTTCATTCTATCAAAAGTTATCGCTTATTTGAAGTTTCATTTGTAGGGGAGGTAGAAGTTCCTTGGGTCGGATCTTGCCCATTTTCAATACCAACTAACAGGATGTTACTACCAACAAATATGTAACACCTTAAAGGAGGCTCCGGAGGTATAACAATGTATATATATAAATGATCAGGGTCACCTCCTGATTCGATTTAGCCATGTCTGTCTGTCTGTCTGTCTGTCTGTCTGTCTGTTTGTCTGTCTGTCTGTCTGTCTGTCTGTCTGTCCGTTCGCACGATAACTTTCGATAGAATGAAGCTAGAGCCTTGAAATTTTGGTCAGATGTTGGAAGTATGATCTAGTTGGTTGGTATTGAAAATGGGCATTATCAGGCCAAGAGAACGCCTACCTCCCCTATATATGTAAAATACTTAAATGTATCCATAACTCCCGATTAAATAAACATGAAAAGCTCTAGCTTTGGTAGATTGCTCGTGAGGGTAATCTTATACTCTCCTGGAAAAATTAAGTCGATCAGTTGAAAACTAACGGTAATTTTCTTACAAAGAGCCCCGTACTACCCTACTTTTCAGGTTTTTTGTCCATAACTCTTGAACAGATTGACGTAGACATCTGATTTTTGGTATGTAACCCTGGGGTAAGAAGATGCTTAAGTTCTAGTAAGTTGGGTATAAGCGGATAAAAGGAACGCCTACCTCCCCTACAAATTTCAAAAAATTAAATATTTTTTCAATTACGATAACTTTTGATAGAATGACACTAGCAAGTTGAAAATTTGACAAAATGTTGCTAGTCGGATCTACTTTGTTGGTATTGAAAATGGGTAAGATCCGACCCAAGCAACCCCTACCTTCCCTACAAATGCATCTTCAAATAAGCGATAACTTTTGATAGAATGAAGCCAGCGACTTGAAATTTTGGTCGAATGTTTGAAGTGAGGTCGGGTTAGTTGGTATTCAAGATGGGTTAGATCCGACCTAAGAAACCCTTACCTCCCCTACAAATGAAACTTAAAATAAGCAATAGCTTACGACAAAATAATGCTAGCGACTTAAAATTTTGGTTAAATGTTTGTAATAGGATCCAGTTGGCTAATATTGAAAATATGTAAAATCCGACCAACGAAACCCCTACTTCCCCTACAAATAAAAATTCTAATAAGTGATAACTTTCGATGGAGTGAAGCTAGAGACTTGAAAATTTTGTCAAATGTTTGTAGCATGATCTTACTTGTTTGTGGCAATGATGAGCAATATCCGATCCAAGCACCTCTACCTCCCCTACAAATGAAACTTTAAATAAGCGATAAATTTCGATAAAATTAAGCTAGTGACTTGACATTTTGGTAAAATATTTGTACTGGGATCTAGTTGGTTGTTATTAAAAATGCGCAATGCACGAAACCTCCACCTCCCCTACAAGTGAGCAATAAGCAATAACTTTCGATAGAATGAAGCTAGCGACTTGAGAAATTCGACAAATATTTGTAGAATGGGTTAGTTAATTAATTTTGAGAATGCTCAAGATCCTCCTGATAGGGTGCCAACTTCCCTTATAAACTGGTCATATAGGAAATTCGCTTTTAATGCATATGGTCGTTGCCAATTTGTACTTTTGGTATCACCACTAGGTCTGTATAAGTCTAGGGTATGTACGCTTTGGACTCCGGACCGAAGCTTCGCTTCGGCCTGGTTTTACAACTAAATTTCGGTACATGACCACTTGTTCCAGTACACGATCAGAAATCATAGCACACATAGATATATAATGAAAGACAAAAATATTTCTTTTACTTTTATAGTTTATGCATATACATTAATTGCATTTTATGTTTTATATACTTTTAGTTTGGTTTTTCTTATTTTTTAAATCCACATTTCTCATCAGAGCCAATTTCTTCCTGCATTTTGTTGGGTCTTTATAAATTCAAAGAATTGCTCGCAAAATTGCTCGCAAGTCATTTTAATATTACATCTTACGTACAAAATACTTCTTAAACGTGCCATATACACACCGATCGATCGGCCGATATTGATATCGGCCGATGGATCGGCCTGTGTATGCGCTTATTGTTGATGTTTTTTTTGACAGGTCCAAATAATTTTGATCCGCTGATATTTTGTGGCGATCCATCGGCCGATCGATGGGATGACGAGTCACTAGATTTCCGCAGACCGCAAAAATTTCAAACGCGATCAAATGCAATTGTGGCGCTGTAGCTACTGGAAGATATCTTGTAGTCTTCGCCACTGAGAAGCTCTCATTTCGCTCAATTTGAAACTCTCGCCGCACAAAGTGTTCTCATAGAGTATTAAACAATGGCATATCACTTTTGAAGTAATTCTATTTTCAAATTAGGGTATATTTTGGAGCATAGTTCAAATTTCGGTATATTTTTGGTGCGAAATTAAATTTCGGTATATTCTGGTGTACCCTAGCTTCCCTTGGGTACACGGTACACAACATCGAAATTTCGGTACTGTACCGGTCATTTCGGTACAGGTGGTCACCTTATACATACGTATGTATTTTTATATAAATTAATACAGTAGATTAGATTGGGATAAGGACTGCGAGCGTAAAAGTCCCACTAACGACACACACGGTATATTGTGCTATAGCCGTAGGTCTGGGAATAGGCTTGTCGATCAAGTCTGATCTTACTAATGAATTTACATAGAAGGCAAAGCGGAATCGAAACAATCGAACCTTCAGGGAAGCCGATACCAAGGTATACTCGGCAAAGTCGCGCCAATACCTCACATTCACAAAGAATATGCAGTAACGTTTCATCATCACTTTCGCAGAGATGACAGCTAGCATACGAGACTATACCCATGATTTTAAGATGGCATCTTAGGTAAGAATATCCAGTTACAAGACCACCCTACCCTATTCCAGTTCATTTTATTAATTCATATGACCTGTTTGACGCGCTCTGTAGCCGTTAGGACTCGGTCGCCACTCAAGGATGCTGAGTCTAGATAAACACACGTTCAATCCTCGGTATGTTAATAAAAACTATTTGTAGGTACTACTAGAATTCTCACAGCGTCCACTTCGTCAGATTGTTCATTCCCAGAAACACTGACATTGCCAGGAACCAAGTATAACGTTACCCTGTTGGAGAAACCAACTTCTTGTAGTATATGAGTGACTGACCAGTTGCTTAGCGGCGGCGGGGGGGGGGGGGGGCAAAATCATTTTTCATAGTCCTCCTCGTGGGTGCCCCATGGAACGGCAGTGGTCACTGACCATTGCTAACCAATGTCAAGCCGCCTGTTATGGTGGAGCGATGATTTGGTTGAAGTAAACATTCCTCCTGTGGTGTGGGGCGTAAAAATAATACCACGTCCTTTCCCTTTGACGGCCTGTCATTGAAACCGACAAACAAAGGACAGGATGTGTATGCCAGCAATATGCACTATCCGAAATCTTTTAATGCTAACGGAACGTCAACTATGCCTCGGATAAGGACTGACTCAACGGTTACGGCTTTTGGCCATATGTTGAGAACAACGTGTCTGTGTCGAGCCACCATCACTGCATCAAAATTTATATTCTGACCAGTGTGCTATCTGGCTTGGTGGCACTTGTCCCGGCTAGACCAACAGTTGGTCGTGGATTTATAGCCACTGCACGCTGGTCCTAGATTAACCTCCGAAAAATCGACATTTAATGAAAAAGGAAAGGGGGTGAGGAAAGGAGTTTGCCCATCCTTCGGGACACTGAAGAACCCAAATCATAGTAAAAGATTATCGAATCATTTAAATCATTTCCATTTTATTCCAAAACTGAGAAATCAGGTTAAACAAAATCACAAATTAAATGAATTTAATACTAAGTTTTATATCGTGAATTAAAATTCAATTCAATGAATAATAGAAATTATATGTTGAGCAAAGACTAGCGAAATTTACAGACAAACTTACAGCGGTTCTCCCTCGACGAATGATCGACCGCTCTTTGACGTAAATATAAAATTTCACTATAATCAACAAATTAAATTCCAGGAAAAATACTCAAAATTTTAATAAAATGTAAAGTAATTTCACGAAAATTCAAACTGGCCGAATCCGACTTCAAAAATAATCGTAACTCCAAACCGCAAACAATTCAAATCTCCTTTCACAGAATAAGAAGTCCGGTCGATCCATGTCTATTTAATTGTTTTGTTTATATTTCTGTCATTTTATGTAAATCCAAGAAATGTGATAAATGTCGATAAGATTTAACATCTCTCCGCCCTCCAGTTTTTCTTCTCATGAATTTTTTTCTTATATAGGCATACACTCATTACCACCAAGGTCAGCCCAATATTGAAGCTTTTCGCACCTTGGTATGGTATGGTAAGAGGGGCTGCCGTAATCTCTTCACAGCACACTTAGACCAAAAGAAGATCCCTTGTGTTGCCCTGGAATTGTGTAATTCCATCCGTCATCCATTGTTGAGCCATCCGGAGCTAATAGCGAGTCGCAGGAGTCGACCCACATCTACATTAGCTAGGTCTCCTAGATCCGCATACGCAAATTCACCTATAGAGTCGACATTCTCCTGTAGGCTAATGCCGGGCAGGTCCTCCTCATCTATGTCTCCGCAACTTCTGCAGAAGTCGTGGTATGGAAGTCGGAGCCTCCTCGCATATTCACCGATAACACAATGACCAGTAATAATTCCCACCACTATCCTGATGTGTTGCTTACTCATCGACAGCAGTTTTGAAGTACGGTTTTTGTTTAATAAGGGCCATAATAACTTCGCATTTTGGCAGGTACTACCACTTAACCACCTCGAGTTAGCCCTGTCTATCGCTGTCATACTTAGCTTATGTTTACACGTGAAGATGGGCATGGCGAAAACCCGACCCATCTGAAGAGTTATATCGTTTGCACCGTTCTGTGCGAGCTCGTCAGCCCTACAATTACCAGCGAAAGCACTGTGACCTGGTATCTAGCATAGTGTAATGTTATAGATACCTCCCATCTCCGCAAGGTAAGAGCGACAGTCCGCAACGGTTTTTGACGAGACTACACAAGATTCAAGGGACTTCATTGCAGCTTGGCTGTTAGTATAAATTATGATATCAGTTGCTGCTATAGTGTTACGGCCAATCCACCTCACTGCCTCTTTAATAGCGTGGATCTCCGCCTGGAGGACACCACAGTAGTCTGGGAGACGAATCGGTAGGTGGAGGCTAGGCCCATTGGAGAAGATTCCAGCCCCCACCCCCTTATCGGTCTTGGAACCATCAGTATAGATGCATAAGGATTCAGTGCATGTTGGGTTCATCACTTCCCAATGGCTACGGGAGGGAATTGAGCATGTAAAGTTTCTGTCGAACGTGATTTTTGGTATACAATAGTCCGTTGATGGTGGGATGTCCATGTTGCTCAGGATTGATGCGTGACCGATGTATGAGTCTGCCCAGCGACCTGTCTCCCGTATGCGGATCGCCGAGTTTGCGGCAACTTGTTCACCTATGATGTCCAAGGGAAGAAGATTGAGCAAAATCTCTAGTGCTGCGGACGGCGTCGAACGGAGGGCGCCACTAATAGCCAAACAAGCCGCTCTTTGTACCTTCATCAATAAAGTAAGATTCGACCCTATACGAAGGGCATTCCACCAAACGATCACCCCATGCAGCAGTATCGGGCGTAAGACCGATATATACAACCAATGGAGTACTTTCGGTTGCAGACCCCATTTTTTACCTATAGCCTTCCTGCAGCAGTACAGCGCCTTATTGACAATCTCCTGAATGTTCAGCTTCCAATTAAGCTTCCTATCTAGTACAAGACCTAAAAACTTCGCTTTGTCTGTAAAGGTCAGTTTTACTCCTCCCAAAATAGGAGGATCCACGGGAGGAATTCGATGCTTCCTCGTAAAAAAAATGAGCTCGGGTTTGGTCGGATTAACGCCAACACCGCAGTCGTTAGCCCAGTTAACTAAGACAGTGAGAGCATTCTGCGTTAGCTCGCTAAGGGTGATGGGGAATTTACCTGAGATTGCGATAGAGATATCATCCGCGTAAGCAGTTACTTTGCATCCCATCCCCTCCAGGACTAATAGCAATCTGTTGACCGCTATGTTCCAAAGCAGGGGAGAGAGCACACCACCTTGCGGAGTACCCCTGCAGACACTCCTGCGTTCAGAGGATACACCTAATTTGGACGAAATAACCCTGGATGTTAGCATCAAGTTAATTAGTCCGACCAGGTTCGGATCCACGTTAAGTCCTGAGAGTGCATTTGTAATCGCCTCAGGGTTATTGAAGGCCCCCTTAATATCTAGAAATGTAACCATAGTATATTCCTTATGTTCCAAGGATTTTTCAATTTGACTAATGAGTGAGTGTAGAGCTGTGTCCACTGATCTCCCCTGAGAGTAGTTGTTCTGGGATGGTGTTGCGCAGGTAGAACTCAATTAATCTCTCAAACATCTTAAGCAGGGTTGAGGACAAACTAATGGGCCTCAGATCCTTGGGGCGTGCATGCGAACTTTTTCCTGCTTTGGGAATAAAGATCACGTTGACTTCCGTCCATATCAGGGGAATATAAACAAATTCCAGGCATGCCCTAAATATATATTCCAACCAAGTGACAACAAGATCCGATGTGTGTTGTATGTCTGCCGGGATAATACGGATACCATCGGGTCCAGCGGACTTGAAAGGTTCAAAACTGGATATTGCCCAGAGAACTTTCTCCCTTGAAATAATGCGACTCGAATCAGCCGACGTCAGTTCGCTTTCCTTTGCGTAAGTGTGTTGGGTGACCTCCGATGAACTATCCGGAAAGTGTGTATCCAGTAGGACTTTCAGTGTATCTTCGCTGGACGTTGTCCAGGACCCATCTGGCATTAGGATATAGCTAGGTATGGATGGGTTAGTTGAAAGAATTTTTCGGAGTCTGGAGGTTTCGCTAGACCTCTCGATACGTTCACAAAAGAGCATCCACGAGCTTCGTTTGGTTTTCCTTAGTTGTTTCTTATACACCCTGAGATGTTGTTTACAGGAATCCCAATCCGATTCCAGCCTGGAACTCTTTGCTGCGTTGAATTTTTGTCCACATACTCCTAGGTGCGTACCATATTATCCAAGTCGCGCTTTTCGCGGGGTTGATCCGGCAAAGGTGGTAGAACTTGCTGAATGGTCTCTCGGTACTTGGGCCAATTTGTTCTGCGTCTGTTTAGAATAGCCGGACGGGCTGTTGGAAGTTTGTCTAGACTGAATTGAATGTACCGGTGGTCGGAGAAAGAGTGTTCCGCTGATACCCTCCAGTTTTTGACTCGATGTATAATGTCATCAGATACAAGAGAGATATCCAGGACTTGTCTATTCCTTGTGACGAATGTTGGTTCACAGCCCACATTGCAAAGAAGCAGGTTTGTTGCGATGATATACTCAAATAACAGCTCCGCACGAGCGTTCATATCGGTGCTGCCCCATACAGTGTGATGGGCATTTGCGTCGCATCCCAGTATGAAACTAATTTTTTTCGTTCTGGCTGCTTCGATGGCTTCCCGTAGATGCTCAGACGGGAAAACCCCTATCTGATCGTATGGTAAATATGCTGAAGCTATCCAGAACCGACTAAGTGATCCTTCCTGGCTGACCAGAACTGTATCTCCTTCGCTATAGGCGCCCATCAGGAAGGCGTTGTGTATTTTTTTCCATTATACACGACCTCGGTTTGCCAAGATCACTAAATATTATAATTAGGGGACCTTAAACCCCTTACGACATTATTAACGACCCAGGATCAGGATTATATCCTCATCACTGCGGGCGAGGCGAAGAAGAAGCGCAGCCGATGCTTCTTTCGAATGATGCAGGTTAATCTGAAGAAAACTGATCAATACTGAGGAGAGTTCTCCGGCTCAATTACCGTTTTCGCACCTTACACTGAACATCTATTCTTTCACGAAAATTTCACTTCCTTTTCAATTCTACACTTTAATCATCTTTCTCGTCGACACAGTCTAGTTTTACTATTTTCTTTCAAATAAATCGTTTATAAATGTCTACAAATTCATCTCACACTTCTCAAACCAACATCTATCTTTCGTCGACGTTTTTCGTTCGTATCTTTTAAAATAAAAATCAAGTTCATGGTTTTCAAACTACACACTTTTATATTATCGACCAATCTTATGCTTCTTAAAACAAAACCAGTCCGAAGCGTATATACCCTAGACTTGTACAGACCTAGTGGAGATACCAAAAGTACCAATTGGCAACGACCATATGCATTAAGAATGGGTCTCCTATATGGCCAGTTCATAGGAGAGGTTGGCACTCATTCATTAGGATCTTGACCATTCTCAAAATCAATTAACTAACTAACCCATTCTACAATATTTGTCGAATTTTTCAAGTCGATAGCTTCATTCTATCGGAAGGTATTGCTTATTTGAAGTTTCACTTGTAGAGGAGGTAAGGGTTCCTTAGGTCGGATCTTGCTCATCATTGCCACCAACCAATTAGATCACCCTACAACCATTTAAACAAAATTTCAAGTCTCTAACTTCACTCTATCGAAAGTTATCGCTTATTTAAAGTTTCGTTTGTAGGGGAAGTAGGGGTTTCGTTGGTCGGATGTTACCCAGCTTTAATGCCAACTAACTCAATCTCACTTCGAACATTTGACCAAAATTTCAAGTCACTGGCTTCATTCCATCAAAAGTTATCGCTTATTTGAAGTTTCATATGTAGGGGAGGTGGGGGTTCCTTGGGTTGGATCTTGCCCATATTCAACACCAACTACGTAGGTCTTACTAGCAATATTCCACCAAATTTTTAACTCGGTAGTATCATTCTATCAAAAGTTATCGCTTATTTGAAGTTTCATTTGTAGGGGAGGTAGGGGTTGCTTGAGTAGGATCTTACCCATTTTCAATACCAACCAAGTAGATCCTACTAACAACATTTTGTCAAATTTTCAACTCGCTAGTGTCATTCTATCGAAAGTTATCGTAATTAAAGGAATATTGATTTTTTTTAAATTTGTAGGGGAGGTAGGCGTTCCTTTGATCCGATTATGCCCAACTTACTAGAAATCAAGCATCTTCTTACCCCAGGGTTACATGCCAAAAATCAGGTGTCTACGTCAATTGGTTCAAGAGTTATAGACAAAAAACCCGAAAAGTAGGGTAGTACGGGGCTCTTTGTAAGAAAATTACCGTTAGTTTTCAACTGATCGATTTTGTTTTCCCAGGAGTTTATAAGATTACCCTCACGAGTAATCTAACAAAGCTAGAGCTTTTCATATTTATTTAGTCGGGACTTACAGATACATTTAAGTATTTTACATATGTAGGGGAGGTAGGCGTTCTCTTGGCTTGATCACGCCCATTTTCAATACCATCCAACTAGATTACACTACCAACATTTGACCAATTTCAAGGCTCTAGCTTCATTCTATCGAAAGTTATCGTGCGAACGGACAGACAGACAGACAGACAGACAGACAGACAGACAGACAGACATGGCTTAATCGATTCAGGAGGTGACCCTGATCATTTATATATATACATTGTTATACCTCCGGAGCCTCCTTTAAGGTGTTACATATTTCCGTCGTGACAAAAACAATATACCCTATACTAAAAGTCTAGGGTATAAAAAAACCGTCTTCCGAAATCCAAAACAAAGTAATCCCTTCGACCAATTCCAATTTGACAAAGATTGGATTCTGGAATGTGCGTACTCTCCTGTGTATCACAAGGTCCCCAGAACGCACGACGTCTCCAATTAGAGAGTGAATTTCTGAGGTATAAATTAAACATCTTGGAAGTTAGTGAGATAAGCCAACGGGTAGCACTGTAATGTTGTACTCCGGTAGAGCTACCGGTAGTGGTCGTGAAACAGGAGTGGGGCTCCTTTTAACCAGAGCCGCACGAAACTGTCTCTTATACTGGGATCCTGTCTCCGACCGAATTATGACCGCCGGGCTCCGGACCAAAAGCAGGAGAATCACACCAATACAATGTTATGCTCCAAATGAACCCGACAATGTCTTGGTGAGAGACCCCTTCTACGAACAACTAAACGCCGGTCAGAGTAGAACACCTAAAGGTGATATTATATGGGAGCAGTACATGGAAAATTTTCGCAAGAGTTACCAGAAAGCTGCAAGTACGGGTCAGATGCCAATCGACGAATTGATTCGCAGGCGAAAATGGCAATGGATAAGTCACACATTGCGGAAGAGTGATAAATGCATTGTTTTGCATTTCATAAAATGGAACCCCATTTCCAACCAAGGCCGACCAAGAGAGGGTCCTAAAATTACATCTCTCTCAATTGCCCTAACCCCTTGTGGGGCATAGCGCGTTAACTGTTCCATGTGGCCCAGTTGACGTTTCGACGGTTTCGGAGAATGCAGTTGCCAGCATATGCACTTCCTGCACATCCATGGCCACGAACGTCGTCGTGGACGGGATTCGAACCCGAAACGACGGTAGTCAAACATGAAACTGATGCCTCAACACACTGCGCTACCGGTCGCCCCGCCAATCTGTGGCGAAGGAGTGTAAGTCGTTTGGGGAGTCGGGCCCTATTTCCGAGAACAGAGTACGATGGTGCGCAGGGGTAGTTGACGCGCTATGCCCCACTTGGGGTTAAGGCAAAATAGTAGTAGTATTATGGCGCCTGTTAGTAAATATATTCCTGCTCAGGTATTCGACCTCCAGATATAGCTCCGCATACGCGTATTCTTCTGAATAGAAAACAGTTGCGAAGCCTCCCATAGGAATAGGAATTCCCTCGTTAGGCCCCACTATTCCAGCACCTGTGTCATTAGTAGTCTTTGATCCGTCTGTGAACCACTAGATAGTATTTTGAACAATAATCAAATATACCTCCGACCAGTTCTCCCTGCTCCAGATTGCGATGGTGAATAGTTTGTTGCAAGATGGTTCTTTCACCAGGTGGTCGGATAGCTTGTGGTTTATGCAGCTCACACTGAGCCAACTTCCTTGTTCTGGATTCAGCTTGGAGTGGGCGTCGCAAGCCTTCAGTCTAAAGATTGTCAGTTTTGCTTGTGCTTTCACAATGTACATATATGCAGTATTGGTAGGTCATGGAACATCTCTAGCCCCGCAGATGGGCAGGAGTGAATGACACCGGCAGAATTGAGGCAACCTAGTCTCTGATTATTTCCTGGGGCATATCAAGTAGTTACCGTATTCTCTTTCACCATACAATTGCACCACATTCTAGCATAGGTCGAACCATCGCTTCGAAAATAAAGAGAACGATGGACGGTTCGGTTCTCGACGTCTTGTCTACATACTCACAGAGCTTTAGTGACTTTGTCTGATACTACTCTCAGATGCTCTGTGTAGAGTATTTTGACATGGATATGTCTTATAGCTGGGGGTCATCCTAAAAATTTGTCCGTCACACGAAATATCTGTTTTTCTACTCGGGGGTCAGAAGAGGAAACAAGCCCATTGAAAATTTTTCCGAGTTCTATGAATGTAGTGGCCGATTTGGTTGAACTGAGAACATAGCACTATGAAATCAATTGTATCACCTTGTAATTATTCTATTCTACTACTACTTTTACTACTATTACTTCTACTACTATTTTCCTTTATGCAAATAAATAGGTCTTGTCTATTATAACTTCAAAGAGTTCAGACGTGTTTTTCTTGTATCCACTATTAAAATACAACAGGTTATGGGCTTAAGCACGAAAATAAAAAGAACTCCAACTGTAATCGGTATATATATACCTGTGAACTAAATTTCGGAAGCCGATTGGAAGTTATAAGCGCGATTATTGTTCGATTGATTTTATGCATTTGTTTTGCATGGCTCGATAGTTGTGATAATTCATGTGAAATTGAATTGAAGTTTACCACGATGTCCAATAACCAAATCGGAAATAACCCCATCGAAAAATTGCGCGGCCGCGAAAATTACGTAGTGTGGAGTAGACAAGCTAAATCATACTTAATAATAAAAAATTTGTGGAAGTATGTTAAAACCCCCTTAGCTCCATCTGCAAAAGCAGAAGAGCAAAGTGAAGCCGAAAAGGCTCTCGCTGAAATTACGTTGCTGATCGAGCCGTATAATTTCGGACATATTGCATCCTGCGAATGTGCACATAGTGCATGGAAATGCTTGGCAGATGCGTTCGAGTCGACGGGTTTAACCCGAAAAGTGGAGCTACTACAGAGTTTAGTGCAAATGAAATTAGCGGACCATGATTCCATGAAGGATTACGTAAACGCCTTCGTAATGACCGCATTTTTATGCAAAGGCGCCGGTTTCAATTTGGACGAGGATCTGTTAGCATCTCTCCTGTTAGCCGGCTTACCTGACGAGTGCAGTCCGCTGGTGTTAGCTATAGAAAACCAGAAAGAAAAACTGACGGTCGATTCAGTTAAAAATATGCTGCTGCAAGACAAAAAGTTCGATAAAGCAAATGATAGTGGTGGTGCATTATTTTCAAAATCAAATAACAAAAAATTTCGTTGCCATTTCTGTAAGAAACCGGGACATTTTGCTAGTAACTGCTATTTAAAGAAAAATAAAGACAAACAAAACAATAAAAGTGAAAACGTATTATATGCCGCATTATTGGCTTCAAAGTCAAACTCGAACGAATGGTTTATTGACTCAGGCGCAACCTCACATCTGACGATGAACGAAAATCTACTTAACAACAAACGTCATTGCAGTGATGGTGAAATTACTTGCGCGAACAACGACAAATTGAAAATTGAATGTGCCGGCGATATCTCATTAACAGTGAACATTGGACAAAACAAAACAAGGAAACAAGCCCTTTTAAAAAATGTGAAATTCGTTCCAAATATCTGTGCCAACTTGTTATCGGTGAGTCAAATGGCGAAAAACGGTAATCGGATTGTTTTCGAAAGTGATAATTGCAAAATTTATAATTCGGGCGGAAAAGTAATTGCAACCGCGGCGCTTGTAAATAATTTGTATAGGCTGAATTGTGAAACTAAAAACAAAACTGAGAGTGTTTTGCTTGCAACAACAGACACTGAAACATGGCACCGTAGAATGGGTCATATTTGCAGCGAAAATTTAATAAAAGTTAAAAATTCTGTTTTCGGTATAAATTTTAAAGAAAAAAGTGACATAAACTGCAAAGTCTGCATGAAAGGCAAACAAACCAGACATCCTTTTAAAGACAGTGGAACGCGTGCAAAAAGGCCACTTGAACTAATCCATTCAGATGTATGCGGGCCCTTAACAATACGATCAAAATCGGGGTGCAAATACTTCGTCACGTTCATCGATGATTTTAGTAGACACGTTACTGTTGTGCCTATCAAGGACAAGTCTCAAGTATTCGCAGAGTTCGTGAAATATAAAAACTTTGTCGAAAACCAACATTCGAACAAAATCAAAGTGTTAAGAACAGATAATGGTACAGAATATTGCAATTCGCGATTCGACAAATTATGCGAAAAATCCGGAATCGACCACCAGAAAAGCGCACCCTACGTTCACGAGCAACACGGTGTTGCTGAAAGAATAAATCGCACATTACTCGAACGCATAAGATGCATGCTGATTGACTCGAAGTTAAATTATAGTTTTTGGGCGGAAGCAGGAACGACGGCAGCTTACTTGCTGAATAGAACACCATGCAGAGATTACAAAACTCAAACACCATATGAATTATGGACAGGTAGAAAACCAAATTTATCACACGTCAGGATCTTTGGCTGCGAAGCAATGGTCCATATCCCAAAAGAAAAAAGGAACAAACTCCAATCGAAATCCGTTGAATGTATTTTACTTGGTTACAGTGCGGAATCAAAGGCTTTTCGACTTTACAACAAAAATACTGGAAAAATTGTCGTTAGCCGCGATGTTACATTTTTTGAAACAAAAAATGACTTAAATGGAGTCAATGTCAACAACGAACCGTCCATTTATTCTTCCGATGCAGAAAATGACAAATGCGATTCAGAGGGGCGCTACTACTTCGGACTAGAATCGCAAATTGACAACAGGGAAACGGTGGAGGATCCCGTTCCAGTTGACGTGCCGATTGCAACCGAAAACGCCAACCAACCAACCAAGGATTCGATGGTGATCACAAATATTCTCGATGTGCAGGCCGCCACTGAAAATATCGACCAAACAACCGAAAATACGACTGCGTATTCCGATATAGTCAAAGAACCGGTTACAGCCCCAAATTACAATGATGACTTGTCGCTTAACGATAGTATGGAATCTTTGTACGATGATCCCATGGGAGACGAAACATTCAACATTGATGATGACGAAGTCGAAACAACCATGATCAACGACAGCATTGCAGAAAACGTTGGCGTGCGTCAGAGTTCGCGAAACCATAACAACCCTCAGCCAAGTTATAAGCCGCCAAAGTACAGTTTCTGTGCGTTCCAGCAGACTTGCGAGGATCCCAATTCTGTAGAAGAAGCGTTGTCGCGATTTGATTCGCATTTGTGGAAAGCAGCGATGGAAGAAGAAATGAACGCATTGAAAGTTAACGAAACTTGGATATTGTCCGAATTACCTATTGAAAGAAAAAGTATTCCAAGCAAATGGGTTTTCAAGGCGAAAAAGGATACAAACGGAAATGTAATCAAATACAAAGCCCGACTTGTAGTAAAAGGCTGCTCGCAAAAGCAAGGAATTGATTACAAGGAAACGTTTGCTCCGGTTGTTAGATACAGCACTATACGCTTTCTAATCGCGTTATCAGCTAAGCTTGATTTAACCATATATCAATTGGATGCTGTCACGGCCTTTTTGAATGGTGACCTATCGGAAGATATCTATATGAAACAGCCGCAAATGTTCGACGACGGAACTGGCCGTGTGTGCAAGCTTCGAAAGTCATTATACGGCCTAAAACAATCTGGCCGTGCTTGGAACGAAAAATTGAATTCAATTCTACTGAAACATGGACTGAAAAGAAATGAAGCTGATCAATGTGTATACCATCGACACCAAGGAACGAAAATATTGATAGTAGCAATATATGTCGATGATGTACTTATTTTCACCAACGACGAAAAATGGGCGAACGATTTGAAAGGGGAACTGTCGAACAATTTTCAAATGAAGGATCTCGGTGAAGCATCTTCGGTTTTGGGACTACACATAACTCGGGACAGACGCGAAGGGACAATTACGATAGACCAAAAACACTTTGTGATTGAAGTGTTGAATCGTTTCGGAATGCATGATTCAAATCCAGTTGCAACAGTACTCGATCCGAATCAGCACCTATCGGAAAGCCATTGCCCAGTCACCACGGAGGAGCGTAGCGAAATGTCACAGGTACCATACATGCAGTTAATAGGTTCTCTTTTATTCGCAGCGCAAGTTTCAAGGCCAGACATATGCTTTGCAGTAAATCTGCTTAGCAGATTCAATGCTAATCCAGGGAAAGTTCATTGGGCAGCTGCTAAGCGCGTGCTTCGCTACCTAAGAGGGACCTTGGATAAGAAGCTTGTTTATTCAAGAACGCCAACCGAAATTGAAGGTTTTTGTGATGCTGATTGGGCAAGTGACTTGGACCAAAGGAGATCTACAACGGGTTATGTTTTCGTCTTCCAAGGTGCAGCGATTTCATGGGCAACGAAGCGCCAGAAAACAGTAGCCCTATCATCGACCGAATCCGAATTTATATCAATGACCCGGGCAACACAAGAAGCAGTTTGGCTTAAGAAACTTGAACGAGATTTAAATTCGAATTCATCAAAAACAGTCGTGTTGCATTGTGACAATAAAGGAGCGATCGACACTGCTACTAATAATTCATATTCAGATAAAACTAAACATGTTGAAACAAAATGTTCCTTTTTACATCAAAAAATTACCAAAGGTCAAATTAAATTAAAACAGATAGCTACAAATGAGATGCCAGCTGACTTTCTTACTAAGAATGTTAACAAAGTAAAACTAATTAAATTTTCATGTCAAATTGGTTTAAGAAACTAAGTTAAATTCATTCAAAGTAACCTTAAATAATCAGTTGAAATAAGATTTTAACATTCATAAAATCATGTAATCATAAATGAATTAATAATGAATTGCTGAAAGAAATACTATGTTCAGGGAAAGTGTTGAACTGAGAACATAGCACTATGAAATCAATTGTATCACCTTGTAATTATTCTATTCTACTACTACTTTTACTACTATTACTTCTACTACTATTTTCCTTTATGCAAATAAATAGGTCTTGTCTATTATAACTTCAAAGAGTTCAGACGTGTTTTTCTTGTATCCACTATTAAAATACAACAATTTCCATTCAGTTTCCAACCAGGCTCTCAGAATTATCAAGCCAGTCTAGTTTTATTTAAATGGACTTGCAAGTTTGGACAATTTCGATCAGTTCGATATTTCCAAACGAACTTGCAACGTCTGTGCAAAGACAACTGTACAATTGCAAAAAAAAGTGGAAAATTAGTGCGAAAAATACAATTTGTTGTTTGTTTGTTAGCTTGTGTAAATTTGTGAAAAACTTTTAGAAATTGTGTTCGTTTGTTTCATTATATTGTAGTTTTGTTTGTTGTATTTTATTTAAGAGCGTAAGTAAGAAAATTTTTTATTAATTATGGCCCCCAAATCTGCCGCAGAGCAAAAACGCGATTCGCGTGAGCGTAAACGGATAAGAGAATTACGCTACAGCAACGAATTTTTGGTATTTGTTCGTGATAATGCCTTTAGTTCGAGGACCACTGAGGCGGAAAAGTTTGAAGCCTTTCTCCGATCGCGTACTTCAAACACGCCGCCACGGATGAGTGATGCCGAACGTGCGAAAAAATATCGCGCCTCGAAAGCCAACGACAAATCGAAACGGCAAGCCGATCAGAAATGTAAGCGGAACGTTCAATCAATATTCCAAGTGGAGGAAGGTCAAGCCGCCGATGAAGAGGTCGAAATGAATGTTATTCCCGTGCCGCCGCGAAAAGTCTTTATCGACGAGCGATTAGTGGCCGATCTCGAATTCGATACTCGTTTCATGCAAAACCAATTCGGCGTGTCGTGCGGCGTCTGCGATCGCTTGTGGTTTCAACGAGACTTAAGACCGGTGCCGATGAAGGCTATTGATATGATCCGCGAAAAATTTCCGGACGACAACCCGTTGCAGATGCGCGTTTGTGACAGCTGTTACAAAAGTTTATGCGCCGGAAAATTGCCCATTATGGCGACGATAAACGGCTTTCGTTATCCGCCGTACCCGACAGATTTGCCTTCCTTGGATCCCGTCACCGAACGGCTCGTTTCACCTCGCTTGCCGTTTATGCAAATTCGTCGACTGCGTTTTGTGCACGGATCGAAAGGGATAACAGGTCAAGGTATAAACATTCCTGTGGACGTGAATTGTATGGTGTCCGAACTGCCACGTCAACTCGACGACGACTACGCGTTCAACGTTCACATCAAACGCCACCTCATTCACAAGTCGTCATATCTGTCGGGCTACGTTCAGAAATCCGTCGTGAAAGCGTGGCTTCGTTTCCTCGTCTCGAAACCGCTTTACAAAATGAACGGAATTCGCATCGACGAGTCTTTGATGGAAGCTCACCCAAGTTCGTCCGCGCTACAACCCGTACAAGAGACGGAAGCCGAAGCAGCAGGCGAACCGTTTGTGGAACCGATTTCAGAGGATCCCGCAAACGTCAACGATCTTTTGCTGGCCAAACAACATACGTTGATGTGGAGCGAGGAAAAGTACCTCGAATTAGCACCCGGCATGAACAAGCGCCAGTTGTCGTTGTTGTTCGACGAGCATGCCGAAGAGCTGTCGTTTCCTTCAATTTATCTCGGCGAACCACGTTCATTTACGCTCGACAAAGTGACACCGTATCAAATGGCCAACAGCGAAATTCGCCGCACCGATCGACGCGGAGTGAAGCCAGAACACGTCCTCTACATGGCGATGAAAGTTATGCGAATGCGATTGACCGACGGTATGTACTGCACGTTCAAGGCAAGCGATAACTTGAAACAACTGGCCCGCGAAAACGTCCAGGACAAAAGGTTTGTAGACAATATGATTGAGCAGAATCTCTCTTTTCTGAAATCGGTTCCAAATAGCGTGTCATATTGGATGGCGCGCAAAAAAGATCTGTTTGCGATGATTCGCCAGCTGGGAAAACCGACCATCTTTCTCACACTAAGCGCTAGCGAATACAGCTGGTCCGACTTACTGCGTCTATTGTACCGCTTAGAGATGGGGAAAGAATGGACCGGCGTGGGAGACCCAGTTACATCGATGAGCAGTGATTTCCGGACGACGCTCGTTAACGAGGATCCGGTAACGTGTTGCTTATACTTTGACAAGCTGATCGATACGATAATGTTTCTGCTAAAGTCCAAGTCGTACTCTCCATTTGATAGGTACCACGTTGTCGATTACTTTAAGCGCATCGGATTCCAGCAACGCAGTAGTCCGCACGCGCACATATTGCTGTGGCTCGCCGAAGATCCAAAAGAGCCGGTCGACGAAAAGATGCCAGCTACCATTCGATTAATCGACTCGTTAATAACCGTCGACGAAACGCGTATCGAACGAGAGAAGCTGCAAACGTACAAGCATACGTTTACGTGCTACAAACGGGCCAAAGACGAAAAGAACAAACACTGTCGTTTCGGAGCCCCGTTCTGGCCGATGGACCATACGGTGGTGCTTCTGCCAATAGCGAAAGATGACGGTCGTTGTGAACGGTTACGACAAAAGTGCGCCGATATGCACCGCTCGCTCGAGTTCGAAGAGTTCGATTCCTTAGACGCCTTCCTCCAGCATCACCGTGTCGACACGTACGGCTACTACCTCGACATCCTCCGCGCAGGCATCACTCGTCCGAAAGTTTTTGTGAAGCGAAGTATCACGCAACGATGGATCAACAACTTCAACCCCTGGATTGCGAAAGTTTTGCGCTCGAATTGCGATATACAGTTCATTCTGGAAGAGTACTCGTGCGCCACGTACGTCGTCGAGTATGTTAACAAAACGAACCGCGGAATGAGTAATTTGCAGCGCGAACTGATTAAACTACGCGACGAATATCCCGATAAAGACTACAGCGCTTTGTTGACCGAAGTCGGGTTGAAAATGCTGAACGCGGTCGAGATTTCGTCGCAAGAGGCCGCCTGGTACTTGCTCAACCTACACATGAGCGAGTGTAGCCGTAAAGTTGAGTACGTTCCAACGACTTGGCCACACGAACGACATCGCGTTCGCAAGACGAAGAAGCAAATGGACGACGAGGAGCTGGGAGTAGAATCAACCGATATTTGGAAGGAAAGCGTTATGGAAAAGTACGAATCTCGTCCGGAAACGATGGCGACGGTATCGCTCGCGCAGTTTGTAGCCAATTTCTACCAAGACCGCAAAGGCGACTTCAAATTATGACGAGTATCTACACTGCCACCAGATACATCGGTACATGGATATGTCTTATGCCTACCGAAAGCGTGCGAAGTGTTTTGTCGAATGATTTCATCCAGTATAACTATACTGGGATCTTTATAAAACTTACGTCGATATCTTCAACACAACAGGCTCCACGCAGTCGGTAGCCAAAGACATATTCATGTTCCGATGTATCTGCATGCAGTGTAGATACTTTGTATCATTTTTTTTTATAAAGAATTATTCCCAAATACTTGGCATTGTTTGCCATAGGCATAGTGCATTAGGGGGCATGTGATTTGTCTGAGAATTATTTTCTCAGTATATGGGTCTACAATTGCCTTGGAAGGGTTAACTCGTAGGCCATTTGTACTATACACAATGCTGATTGAAGGATGTCTGATAAGACCTCCTCGAACTTGTCCATAACCGTAATTACCAAACCATCATTGTATCCTTGAGTGGAGAAGTCCAGTGATGTGAGTTCCAAAGGCAACTGTCGACCACTATACGAGTACACCACAGGAGAGGCGATAGGATAGGAGATAGGAGAATCTAGTGTCACTCGTGGGTTACCCCAAGGAGGCACACGAGTGACACTAGATTCTAAGTCTCCAATCGTAGTAATGACCTTTCTTGATTAGAGCATTTGTCCTACCCATTTCGCGCAAGTTACGTCCTTTTCCTTGGCCCTTAATGCACTGTCGACTGCAGTAAACGAATTATTATCAAAGGAACCTTCAATATTGAGGAAGGCACATTAATAAGTCTCTCTTGCAATCTCACTCATCAGTTGGTGAAGAGCGGTTTCGATAGACTTAAAAGCTACCTAGGCGAAACTTACCCAGTTGGTGGATGTTAATGGTGAATAGTTTCCTGTTGAGTTTCACCAAAATCCATTAGAAAGTTAAAAAGTTTCAGAATTTTAAATATCGCGTTTGGTGGAAATTTTTGGCAGAAGCCGAGGACAAAGCCGATGTTCCACTATTGCAGTTAGGTGAAGGCGCAAATTGTTATTAGAAATACGTACATATCTCAAAAAAAAAACCTGGGTTTTTTTTATTGTTATACCTGTAATTGACGGTTTGGTGGGCATCGCAAGATGCCCGTGGAGACGGAGCCTAAGATAGTACAATGACCGTGAAGGTCGGGCTGTGCCATCTGGCGAAGAAATAGGCTCCTCAACGAGCTAAGCAACGGCCTATCCTTGCTGTAGCTCACTTCGGGAGACGTGGGTAGGGTTTTCGCCGCTCGTTGCCCCTGTCTTTTACGTATTAACAAAAATGCATAGGCCTGGGGAAGACAACACAAATAGGAGAGGTAAATATATGGAATACAAAAAAATGAGGCGATATGGATGGAATGGTTGGCGGGCGGTTCACTTGCCCTCGCGCTCGCATCGGGATCTGGGTGTAATGGGACCCTCGGCCTCTGATTTCATACCACCGACAGATCATTACTCATCAGGTGCCGCCATCGATCTGCCGTTGGAGCAGCACTACCAAGATATGGTCCATTACAGGTGGTTCATTACATGCCCTTCACGAATGTGATAGGGTATATTAGCTTTGTCATGAAGTTTGCAACGCACAGAAGGAAGCATCTCCGACCAAATTGTATGTATATTCCTGGTCAGTAAGTCAAGATGTGTCGATTAAGCTTGGTTCGTTTGTCTCTCCGTCTGTTTCTATGAAAAATTGTCTCTCAGTTTTGAAGTTCTTCGATTTCGGAAATTTTTTACAATTTATAACAGTTTTTGACAACATTTTGGTGGTTAAAAATTAAATTTGTTTTCACGCACATTTCGTCAAACTGTCTTGGGGATACTCTGACGTACTTTTACGACGTACAACTTTTTTTCAGATAATTTGGGCAAATAAAACCAATTTACTCGCAAATTGCATAAAATCGACTCAAACGAAGAACTTGAAGTTTATTAAACTATATTCCAGGGAGACTTTCGTTGATTTTTGAATATGTTGATGTTTTTTAGGGTTATTAGTAAAATTGAAGAGATTTTACTGCTGCTCGGCTTTCTCCACTTTAATGTAGGATGGGATTAAGATTTGGTTTATTTTCCGGAAGAGTTCGTTAGGAGGTAGAATTGGATAGGGGTATTCCACAACACAAACACAAGTGTATCAAACCAACACATGATATACGTTTTACTACCCAATTTAGCTTCCTATCCAGAAAAATTCACTTTCCGGAAAAGTTGCCCTCATCCCGTTCAACATAGGAAGGTGTCTTTATTTCCTAGTGAAATATTTCGGTTTTATTTAGGCTGATACTAACGATGGATTTATTGGGTTTAGTTACGAATCATTCCGTGCATAGATTCACGAATAATGTTTCAGAAAAGCCGTTTTTCTGAAGAGTACACTTTATACTTACAGAGGGCTCTGTGACGGACCGTCAAGAGAAACGGACGTGTGTGTAATCGTTCCTAAAAAAAATAGAAAAATAGAAACGAAGTGCATCCGGGCTAAAGATACATGTGCGCGCCACATTTGTCCGTAAAAAAAAATCGTGTGTGCGTCTGTATATGTGTTGTGGCAGTGGCGAAGGGCCCCCTAACACAGCACAGCAAAATCCCGGTGAGTCCGTTCTTTGTAGACGTAACATCCTGTCCGACTTCTGAATTTAATGCATTTGTATTAATCGCAACCATAATTGAATACTGGCCGCTTTCAATCCAATGACAACTAGCAAGTAGGCATAATACTACTGTTAGCTGTGATTGAATCACTGCTGCGTTCAGTTATCGAGTGACCAAATTCAAAGTCCTTCTCTCTCTCTCTCTAATTGCCTTGACCCCTCCAGGCGCATGGGCGCGTCCACATCTCTAGCATTTCTATGCCTTGTTGACGTTTCCATAGCATATCTACTTTTCGGAAGTGCAGTTGCTAGCATGCACCTCTTATCCGCGCCGTCTTTATACTGACGAGCTCGGAGCACTGTGAGAGTTATATTAATACTCACAGGAAGTTTCTGATCGCGCCGAGATTTGATCTCTGAGCTCTAAATTAGTGACCGAACGATCACGGCCACCGAGCGCGACAATTGCGAAATAAGCCAATTCAACATCCAAGGTTATCGTTTCTTGCCTGTTTTTACAACCCTAAGAGGGATTGCAATGTACATCCGAAATAATTTCGCCTATTCCACCATCAGGCCCCAGTTCACTTTATCTAATCCAGGATTCACTTACACCTGGATTAGGCTCAGTTTTAATAAACATACCCTATTCCTGTGTTCTGTATCGAAGCCCTGGGATTTCTGATTCTGATACTGAACGTTACTTCGATATACTTTCCACCAATGTCGATGAGCTATGAGATAAATTTCCTGCATCAGAAATCGTCTTGGCAGGCGAATTCAATGTACACAATGTTCAATGGCTTAAATATTCTTCATCTACAATGCAAGCCAAGCAGGAAGACTGGTGGAGCTATTCTGTGAATCATACAACCTACACCAATTAGTAGATTCCTCAACCAGAATACCTGATATAGAAGGTCAAAACGCCAGCTTATTGGACATGTTTATTACCTCACACCCTGACAAATATTCAATATCTGTTTCATCTCCTTTGGGAAACTCCAATCACAAATTGATATTGACCCTATTCGCAACTAGACTTGCTCGCAAAAATACTGAATCAAACCGAAAGCACGTGTATTTGTACGAGTATGCATATTTTGAAAACTACATTATGTATCCCTACAAATCGTATATCATTAGAAAACTTGAAATCTTAGCTTTACATTGATACCATTTTTAACAATATTTGAAGATAGATTTTAAAAGAGTGGGGCTTGAAATCAAAAAGTAGGAAAAATGCGGCTTTTAGAAAATGGAGTGTGGTCAGGTTTTTGTTAAATAAAACAAAATTTTTTTAAAAAATTACAAAACTATAATATCTGGTATTACCACCTCTTGCTCTAATCACAGCTTGTACTCGATTTTTAATTGAAATTATTAATTTTTTAATGGTATCTTGAGGAATTTCGCTCCATTCCTCTACTAAGGCCTCCTTCAATTCGTCGATAGTCGAAGGTGCGGGATCTCTGTGTCGGACTCTTCTTTTGAGCTCGTCCTACAAGTGCTCAATGGGATTTAAGTCTGGACTGCGTGCAGGCCAGTCAATTGCCGCAATATTAGCTTCGTTCAGGAACTGCTGTGCTTGACACGAAGTGTGACATCGTGCATTGTCGTGCATTAAAGTAAAGTTGTCGGCAATAGATGCTGCGTAGGGAACAATATGGCCACGTCGAATACCGGTAATATACCGTTCGGCTGTGAGTCCTCCTGCTTGGCCTCCAGAGGGCACGAAAACAATTTCCGTTTTTGAATCCACAGAGATACCGGCCCACACCATACACGAAACGTCCCCGTATGCTATCGTTTCTGTGATAGAGCATTGCGCAAATCGCTCACCTGGACGCCTGTATACCCGACCTCTTCTGTCACTGCCATGTAGACACACTCTGATCTCGTCGGTGAACAATACGGACCGCCATTGCTCGAGGGTCCAATTTAAGTGATTCCTGACAAACGTGAGTCGCGCTTGTCGGTGATGTGGGATCAATTTTGGGCCTGTTTCGGGCCGTCTTGGAGTCAAATTCGCTTCCTTTAGTCATCTCCTCACTGTCCACTTGCTTACAGCTACTCCGCGAACGTCCCTCAGATTCTGCTGCACGTCAACTCCCATGAGGTGCCGATTTCGTAGCATACTTGTCACAATAAAACGATCGTCTATATCGGAATTGCACCTAGACCGACCGGGTCGGGGTCTCTGATTATAGCTACCTTCCCCCCGAAACACTCTTGACACAGTAGACTGACTCATTCCTAGCTGACGAGCGACTGGTCTCTGAGTAAGTCCTTCCGAAAATAGGGCGACAACTTGAGCCGCCTGCTGAGGCGTGGTACTCATGAATGACAAAATTGTGACTTTTATTACTTTAAACTTATTCAATCGACCTTCCAGATTCAACTGACCATTGAAAACCCTTTGCGGATGCATTTATAGGGTTAGTTTGCCTTGTAATAACCAATTCATAAATGTTCAATTTCCCGACTTTTTAGCTCCAGGTAGCGTTCATTCATAAAACACTCATTAAATGGTAATAAAAAGGGTATCATTGTAAAGCTAAGATCTTAAAGTTTCAAATGACATACGATTTGTAGGGATACATAACGTACTTTTAAAAATACGTATACATACAAATACACGTGCTTTCGGTTTGATTCAGTATTTATGCTCGCAAGTGTAGTTCACTAAATGTCAATAATCTACCTTCCAACAAGAGACTATTGTGGCATTATGATAAGGCAGACTGGGTCGCATTTAATCAATTCATCAGTGAACTGAACTGGTCTGACTGCTTCTCTATCCAGAACGTCGATTATATAAGCGAGGCAATTAGTAACATCATTTGGTATGGAATGCACTGCTTTATCCCACACAGTTCTAAGAATACCAAACCAAGCACCAACTCCTGGTTTAACAGAGATTGCAAAGAGGCCATAAAGGGAAAAGAAGCGGCATACCGTGCAAACAAACAATGCCCCTCTGTCGAACTAAGAGAGTTTACAATACTACGCGTAACACCTGCAAATCAATCATAAATAAAGCTATTTTCCAGTTTGACAGTAAAATGAGGCAGAAAGTGTTCGTTCAATGGAAAGCTAGCAAAGGTTTCTGGTCACTCGTCAAAGCTGTGAAGAATAACTTCACATCCTCTTCTATTCCACCACTGGTATATGATGGCAAAATATATGGTGAACCGTAAGACAAGGTCAACGTGTTGGCCGAAACTTTTGTTGCAAACTCTTGCCTACTACCCAATACCCAAAGTCCACCAGTCCAAAGTCACCTTATGTGATTCACACCAGAGACATTTGCATTTCCGCACTAGGGAAGTATTTAAAGAACTCTTAAAGGTCGGTATATCAAAATCAGCTGGAACTCGTGGCATCTCCCCCTTAGTTCTCAGACACTCCGCTTCCGCTTCCTCGTTAGCCAAACTTCTGCGAAAACTCTTTTACTTGTCCTACTCAACAGGAGTGTTCCCATCATCGTGGAAGCTAGCTCATGCCCAACCAATTCCCAAGAAAGAAGAAGCATGTGTTCCCTCAAACTACCGACCAATAGCACTAACTTCGACCCTGTCAAAAGTCTTCGAAATCCTGGTTAACAGCCAACTAATGAGTGTCCTGGTTAACAGCCAACTAATGAGTTACCTTGACTCACACCATCTCATCAATGATCAGCACTATGGTTTCCTTTCTTCGTGCTCCAACGGTGACCTAGTGTCATACCTCACCGTAAGATGGAATCGCTGTATCCACAAGTTTGGCGAAGCTAAAATCATTGCCCTCGACATTTCGAAAGCTTTTGATAGAGTTTGGCATCCGGCTCTTCTAGCTTAGCTGCAGGCTTTTGGTTTAGACCCAAAATTATTTAAATGGATCCAACGTTACCTTCACGACCGTTTGCTTTAGGTCGTCCTTGACGGAGTTAAATCAAATTGCCATACCACCAACGCAGGGGTCCCCCAAGGTACTGTCCTTTCACCAACGTTCTTCCTTCTCTTCATCAACGATTTTCTGAGCGTGACTTCCAACTCAATCCATAGTTTTGCAGACGATAGCACCCTTGACTATACTTACTCTTTCAACTCTGTAGCTGACTCTCGCCGAAATTCAACATCTATCAACAGAGATCGCATGTTCGACTCACTAAATGAAGACGTTTCAGAAATTATAGCATGGGTGAAAGCGAATCGAGTAGAATTGAATGCCTCAAAAACTCAATGTTGTCTACTTTCCAGTAAGCGATGTGCTTCAACTGCCGCCCAACCCATTCTTGTCGATAGGGTCAGCATTCATGATTCGCCCACACTGAACATACTAGGTTTTAACATCTCTAGTAAACTAAATTGGCCCGACCACATCTTTTGGGTTGCGAAAAATGCAATGAAGTGTCTGGGTTTTCTGAATCGCTGTAAAAGATACTTTACACCATCTGATCTGGCTCAAATTTACAAGGCTCATATAAGACCGAGACTTGAATTTAATTCCCACATATGGGCAAGCGCAGGTATAATCGTATTATCTGCGTAAGACAAAGTCCAACAGAAAGCCTTCAAGCTTATTGGCGATGAATCCATAACATCTCAAAACGAACCACTGGAACACCGGCAAAGTATCGGCTGTCTCTCACTCTTCTATCGCTACTACAACATTGCTCTGATGAAATAGCCAACCTCATTGCTGAGCGTACCTTTCCTTCACGTAACACCCGACTAGCCAGTCGTGCGCATCCTCATCTTCTAGAACTCAGCAGCAGTCGCACCGCCAAATTCTATGGCTCGTTTGTATCCAGGATAACGCGAATGTGGAACAATCTACCATCCTTTGTTTTACCCCGCAGCTATTACCTGCAAAAATTTAAACGGAAAGTACACCGTCCCCTTATTCAAACTCTACCCATCTTCCCACTACCTTAACCCCTTATCACTAACGCTGTGCTCCCGCATTAAAGGGTTCCCCCCTATGCTTTCGTATCAACATAAAAAAAGGAGCACCCTGTACGAAGTGTACTATCGTAAGATGCTTCAGCTACTTGCAGGATATAAACTTGGCTACAATCAACAATGACTGGAAATTAAATTTTCGGCCTAGTATAATGCGTGTACAGGAAGGCTTCTGGAAGCGAAACATAATTTTGGAAAAGAGATGCCAGCACCATGGCAAGCTAGCGCTGGAATAGAGTTATTTAGGTACGAATAGCATTGCAGCTGGGTAATTTTAAATGTCATCAAATATTAAAATAAAGCAATTTTTAGTGCACTTCTTTATACATATTGAATCCTTGCTCTTGCCTCTCCCTGAATCAAATCTTGGCTAGGCCCATGCCCGCTTAGCTTCAAGCTTAAACTCTGACCGCGGTTTAATGGTATGTACACCTAATGTGCTGTATACTGTATTGTATTGTATATACTCGTATTATAATACGCTGGACATGTTATCTTATTAGGTTTTACGTAACTCCTGCCAACATCCGGTGAAAGATAGTGATGGAAAGCTATTTATCTTGGAAGAAGATCAAATGAGGCGGTGGAAAGAACACTTCGCCGCGGTCTTGAACCGTGTAACCTCTGGTGAAGTTCCCCCTCATATAGATAATTTAGCTAACCATCAAAATGTGCGTATACGGTCCACTGCCCCGACTAAAGAGGAAATAGTCACTGCAATTATTGCACTAAAACGAGGAAAGGCCGCCGGACTTGACGGCATCCCTGCCGAACTTTATCAAGCAGCGCCAAGCGTAACTGCCGATTTGCTGCACCCACTTGTTGATAAAGCGTGGAATACAGAGACCTTTCCCACTGAGTGGAAGGAAGGTTTGATCATCAAACTTCCAAAGAAGGGTAGCCTCACAGACTGTAATAATTGGAGAGGCATTTGTGTGCTTCCTGCCGTTGCCAAGATAATAGCTAAAATCGTCCTGGAAAGATTAAAGGCCCACTTAGAAAGCACAATTGATGAAGAGCAGGCTGGCTTTCGATCCGGATTCTCCTGTGTCGATCACATTAACACCTTGCGAATCATCATCGAGCAATGCGCTGAATACGATTCTCCGCTTCACTTGCTTTTCATCGATTTTGAAAAGGCTTTCGATAGTGCGAACCGGGATTCTATATGGGCGGCCTTGCGCAGGAGAGGCATCCCTGAGAAGCTTGTGGCTATTATTAAGGCAACCTATGACGGCGCGAAATGTCGCGTTCTGCATAAAGGTAAGGTGTCGGGGGACTTTGAGATTCGCAGTGGAGTTCGGCAGGGGTGCATCCTCTCACCGATCCTATTCCTCAAAGTGATCGGCGATGTGTTGCATGCAGCCCTATCCGGACTCGACAGAGGAATTCAATGGACTTTGACATCTTATCTACAACATCTTGACTACGCTGACGACATATGCCTACTCTCCCACAAAATCATGGATCTGTCCGCAATGGCGTTAGATCTCGAGAGGGAGGCAAGCAAGGTTGGGCTAAAGATTAATACCAACAAGACCAAGGTTCTTAGCCCGCCGTTGCGAAAAAGAAATCCGACACCTATTGCCATCAATATTAATGGGCAGTCTGTGGAGAAGGTGGACAGCTTCGTCTACCTGGGTAGCATTGTTGCCGAAAATGGTGGTACGGAGCAGGACATCGCTCGTCGTATCAACCAGGCTAAACGCGCATACGGCATGCTGTCCAAAATCTAGCAGAGCAGTTATCTCAGCATCAAGACCAAGCTGGGCCTGTTTCGCTCCCTGGTACTATCAGTGCTTTTGTATGGGAGCAGTACATGGAAAGTTTCCGTAGGAGTTACCAGAAAGCTGCAAGTTTTCGTCAACTCATGTCTTCGTCGAATTTTAAGAATTTTCTGGCCCGAAACAATATCAAATGAAGAGCTAAGTCGGCGTACGGGTCAGATGCCAATCGACGAATTGATACGCAGGCGAAAATGGCAGTGGATAGGTCACACATTGCGGAAGAGTGATAACTGCATTGCTTTGCATGCCATGAAATGGAACCCCATTTCCAACCAAGGCCGACCAAGAGGGGGTCCTCGAATCACATGGCGTCGATCTGTGGCAAAGGAGTGTCAGGTACTGGGTAAGTCTTTTGGGGAGTTGCGCCCCATTGCCCAGAACAGAGTACGATGGCGCGCAGGAGTAGTTGACGCGCTATGCCCCGCTAGGGGTTAAGGCAAAGTAGTAGTAGGTTTTACTTACACTGCTGACGTACTGCAAAATGTACATTGCATTAGGGTACTATAAAAGCACTGTTACCCATAAATAAATAAATAACTGGCGCAACAGTCCAATTTGAACCATGGCCTCGGGATGAGTTAGCATCATCTCACTTTCTAGATCGTGACGGTATGTCTTGTGCAGAGGTGTGTGATCAGCGACACGCTCGACCGAGTTATTTACTCCATAAATGGGTACTCATTTAACAGCTGAGTGGGCTCATAGTCCGACACGTAAATCCCCTTTTGACATGGATATGTCTTATAGCTGGGGGTCATCCTAAAAATCTGTCCGTCACACGAAATGTCTGTTTTGACATGGATATGTCTTATAGCTGGGGGTCATCCTAAAAATCTGTCCGTCACACGAAATGTCTGTTTTTCTACTCGGGGGTCAGAAGAGGAAACAAGCCCATTGAAAACTTTTCCGAGTTCTATGAATGTAGTGGCCGATCCTCAGTCAATCCGAGTCAGTCATCAAAGGGAACTCAAGAAAATCGAAAAACTTCGCATCATGAACTGACTAAACAACCAGGCACCCATAAAACAAGTCAACATCATTCAACTGCCATCCCCTCGTGATTCAAATCTGCTCACAATACCAGCCACATCCAGACAACCTGTCTCCCTCACTCGTGCACAGCGCTATGGCTCCTCCTTCACAGCAATCTTTTTGTTTTCACCAATTAGTCACTAACCTGACTCAGTAAGAAAATCGTTGGGGTAGGTCGGGAAATAGCTTCAACTTCACACACACACACATACACACACACTCGTATGCAGGCAATGGAGAGACGGTTGAGTCGAAGAAGTTCAATGGATGGGCGTTGCTTCGTCATCGGCGACAGTGCGAAAGAGATGCTTGCTCCACGGACCTTGGACTACACTTCCGCGGCGGATCCACCCCTTTCTTGTGATGGCCAATCCCATCCAGCCGACTGAAATCAGTGTCACCAAGGTCACCAACGTGTTTTTCCCGTGGATGTAAGGAACTTACGACCGTACTTGTATCGCGCATACCGCGTACTATCACGATCGATGATATATCAACTAACAGTGCACAATTCTGATTTAGTGAGGAGAATAGTGCAGATGATGCAGTTTGTGCAGCGCGGATAACGTAAACGTTAATGCAATAAAATTGTGTTGTCGCGCTTACCGTCTTTAGACTTAGACGAGTACTATCTAAGTATCTAATAGTAAGTGTGTTTAGCTAGACCGCGGCTTGACGCGATCGATCGCGGATTGACGTACTAACGAAGCACAGGCGCATATACATATGTAGAGTGTATGATCGCTTGATCCACACACGGGGCAACGGTTGGGTTAATTTGTATTCTCCTGTACACTATGCGGGACGGTATGTCTTGAAAATGATACAAAGTATCTACACTGCATGCAGATACATCGGTACATCTTATGCCTACCGAAAGCGTGGGACTTGTTTTGTCGAATGAATTCATCCAGTATAACTATACTGGGATCTTTATAAAACTTACGTCGATATCTTCAACACAACAGGTTCCACGCAGTCGGTAGCCAAAGACATATCCATGTTCCGATATATTTGCATGCAGTGTAGATACTTTGTATCATTTTTTCATCGACAACTACCGCATTCAGTAGGAATCGAACCGGTGCCCAGTGCGTAGAAGGCGAACGTGCTAACCGTTGCGCTATCCGGACTACTGTTACCCATACCCGAAGAATTTTCATTCATTGTACCCAAATTTCGGGGGTAGGTAGTACTACTTACACCATGACCATACACCAGCGAAAATGCTTATTTTCATTATTTTTCAAGCCTTTTATCATCAACACATACTAACTTTGCTAATTGCTATATTTAGCATAAGATGAGCATAATGGCGTATGTTTGCCATAAATATAAACATATTTCGTAAGTACTAAACTTGTAATATCCTCAAATTCAAATCTTCAAAGAATATTATTACAAATAACAAATGTCTTGTTATTTTACTCTCTGAAACTATGGGAAAATAAGACCCCAAAAATTTTTAAGATGAAGAAATAACTTGCTACAGAGAAGGAAATATAGCCTAAAGGACAGACAGAATACGTTTTTGCTGCCAACCGTGAAATATCATCTGATACTATATATATTGAAGTACACGTATAATATGTTCTGCAAAACACACATAAAAGTCGTTGAGATAAAAATCGTTCAATTGCTGCAATAGCATCATGGACCATAAGTCATAAACAATCATATCCGTACATATCCTCGTTCATGCTTTTCGTAGTCACAATGATAGTTGTCGATGTGGAGTCGAATTATTGGTAATTTTTTATGGATATAAATCATAATTTATGGTATGAGACTATGGTATCACCTCGAAAGTGTATTGCATTAAACTCATATTTATTTTTAAATTTTAGAGTACATTGAACGTCAAATTGATGAATTCATGTAGCCTAATATTAAAGTGGTCAATTGAAAAGTCAGGGATTAACACGTTATAAAGTTTAATTGATATATATGTAATTATAAAAACTTGTAAAACACATACTAGATTGAATTCTGAACAACAATTAGATCCTCAACTTCTTCCTCTTCTCATTGGGTATTAGTCTGTAAACAAAGTTTTAAGAGACGGATGAGTCCAACACTCAGTGAATTTGATTTAAACTAACTACAAGCGAAAAGGGATTTCACGCAATCACACATTCAGACATTCACACACACAGCTTCGAGCCAAACTCGGATTTTTGGGAGGATCCAAAGGGATACCGAGACAAACTCGCGTACCGGCACTATGACAAACACAGAACCTTTCTTTCCCACAAGTGAAACAAATTACACAAACAAACACACACACGAGCTACGTTCTAATCCTACTCACCGTTCCGCACTCTGCAATGATTCTTTCAAGACTAACAAGTATATGACGTATCTACACTCTCCAAATCTGTGTTTACTTTCCCAGATAACACTAATTCCATCGCTTTATACACCCGTGGTAGGCGACGAATAACAAGAGAGAACTGAAACCCTACTCTGGCCTTATCAACGACTTCTAGTCGCCATGAGATTCAACTAATAAGTTAACTTAAGGTTTTACTTTAAATTTGATTAAGATTGCTTATGACGCTGATATTGTCAAATTTTAATGGATCTTTTGTGCCGACTTTAATGACCTTAAAGACATGGACAGGGCGGGAGCAAATTACTGAATTCGAAACGAAAAAATCATATTAAATCGGGTCGAAATTAAGCTATTTGGCTTTGATGCAAACAGTGGTACTTTTATTAAAAAATCTAATTATCATTTCTTTGTGTTATCAGATAAGGTTAGGTTGGGTTAAGGGGGTGCCATGATACAACGCAGCATACTTAGACCACTTATGGGTCCATTGTGATACCACCAATAACAGTTCACCTCGCTAAATGAACCTAAGTCCCGAACCAGCCTGTGTTGGCAATGTAACGATTGAGCTGTATCACGCTCATATCCTTGAGGACCTTTAAGTCCCAGTAAAACCAAGAGCCCAGAAATGTCTTCCTTCTGATGACCAATGCTGGACAGTGACATAGAAGGTGCAAAACACTCTCTTCCTCATCTACATTCTCACAATTCCTGCGGTAGTCATTACGAGGAAGACAGAGCATCCATGCGAGCGCGCCGATGGGGCAGTGCCCTGTGATAGTCCCCACCACCCTGCCAATGTGCTTCCTATTTAGTGACATCAAAGAGGCAGTGCGACTAGAATCGAATTTCTAATAAATCATGCTCGTCGTTTGACAAGTGCTGCTGTTGAGCTATCTAGTATTTGCTCTTTCCACTGCAGCGGATTTAATTGCCAATTTGCATTATGTAATTGGCATTTTAATATCAACGTGGTCCGCATCGACAACACCAGTTGTCCCCTCATGAGCAAGATCATCCGCCCTGCAGCCACTGTAACTCGGTATTCAGCAGTAGGTTATGTTGAAGAAGTAATCCATCACTGTGAGGGCCGAGCGACATTTCTGAATAGTTTTCAATGTAGTAAGAACAGAGCGAGCGAATCGCAAACTGACTGTCCGTATAGATAGTAGTGTCCCTTGAAGTTACGACATGACTCCTTAGCCAGGTCACAGCTTCTGAGATTCCCGAAACCTCAGCCTGCAGGACAGTACAAAAGTCGGGCAGACGGTAGAACAAGTTGATTCTCAGCTCCTCCGTGTATATACCAGCCTCAACGCAGTCATCGGTCTTAGAGCTATCGGTATAGATAACCAAGGAGTTGGGGAACGTTGTCAGCCCATAGGCTCCTTGACGGAATCAGGCTGGTGTAATTCCTACCAAAAATGGGCTACCTTTTAGTTTCCGGGCCCGGGCTGGAGAAACCACTTTTCACACGGATTTTTGTCACTTTTCACTTACGTCACTCTAAAAATCTAGAATGAAATTTTTTTGTTTTTTTTTTTGTGATTCATACTGAATGTTTGGTATATTGGAGGCATGGAGAATTGAAATATTTGCAAATCCCCTTGCGTGGCTGATCAGTTTTAAACACACCAACCATTCAGCGTAAATCATTAAAACAAAAAAATAAGGAACAAAAAAATTGAAAAAATTAAATTAAAAATAAAAAAATTAAAAAAAATTAAAACCAAATTTGAGGGTTTTAGAGTGTCGCGAGCGATAAGTGACAAAAAATCCGAGTGAAAAGTGATTCTTTCACCCCGGGCCCCGGAAACTAGGAATATCCCAGCAAGACTGATAGAAACATCGAGAACTCGGTGAGAAGGCACAGTGGATGCTGGCACTGAACATTTGCTGGGCTACCGAAATCGGCGGACACTGGGCCGAGATAGAAAACAAACTAGACGGCCAAGGACGTCGGCGACACAAAATGGTGTAGTGATGTCCCTGTAGTTTAGATTAGGTTAGAGAGCAACTTCATTAGGGCAGCACACTTAGACTAAAAAACATAGCTCCGTTGTGATACCCTAAGACTGCAAAAGAGATTCCAGTCCACCTATAAAGTTGAAACCATACACAGCCAGTCCCGAAATGGAGTGCTCATCAATGAGACAGTGAACAGTGAGTAAGCCCACCATCAAACCGATCTGTTGTTTCGACATCGATAGTACAGGGTTATCCATTTTCTCTTTCGGAAAGTAAACTTAAATTAAGCACAGTAAATATTTGAATTCCGATGGAATTTTTATTTCATAATAAAGTTTGGATTATGCCATTATACGTGGGATACAATATCTGTCAAATGTCCCCCACTGGACCGCTTGCAGGACTCGATCCTTTTGAGGTAATTTTCGATTACCTTTTCACACATTTCGGGCAATAACTTGACTATAACTCGACGGATTTCGTCCTTCAATTGACCAATCGTCGTGGGATTGTTCGCAAAAACACGGTCCTTCGCATAGCCCCACAAAAAGAAATCTAACGGCGTTAAATCGCAAGACCTTGCTGGCCAAGCCACATCGCCGAATCTCGAAATTACGCGTCCTGGGAATTTCTCGCGCAATAAAGCCAAATTTTGTCGCGTGATGTGGCATGTGGCCCTGTCTTGTTGAAACCACATATTGTCGAGATCCATATCTTCAATTTCCGACCAAAAAAAGTCATGAATCATGGCGCCATAGCGCTGGCCATTGACTGTAACGGCGGCTCCTTCATCGTTTTCGAAGAAAAACGGCCCAATTACGCCGCCGGCCCACAATGCACACCAAACAGTCACTTTTTGCGGGTACAACGGTTTCTCAGCGATCACTTGCGGTTGCTCACTGCCCCAGATGCGACAATTTTGTTTGTTTACATAGCCGCCGAGCGCAAAATGGGCCTCATCGCTAAAGAAGATTTTCTTCGAAAAATCGGCATCGGTGGCCTGCTGTTCGAGAACCCAATCTGAGTACTCACGACGCAATCTGTGATCAGTCGGCTTTAATTCTTGCGTGAGCTGGACTTTATAAGAATGGAGATGAAGGTCCAAATGCAAAATGCGCCACAATGTGCCGTAAGATAGGCCTAAATGCTGGGATCGGCGCGGAATTGACAAATTCGGGTCTTCGGCCACACTTTCACTCACAGCGGCGATGGTTTCGGTCGAACGAGCAAAACGATGATGCACAGGTGTAGAAATGTCTGTCACCGATCCAGTTTCTTCAAATTTTTTCACTGTGTAGGCAATTGTGCGCTCATTGGGACGATTATGTCGACCATAATCTGCGCGTAAGGCACGAAACGTGGCCACTGCAGATTCACCATTTTGGTAGAATAATTTAATAATTTTAACGCGTTGTTCAGTCGTAAAACGTTCCATCTTGTAAAATGGCAAACCTTCAACTAAACCAATACCAGTTTGGAATACACTGACATTTGACAGATGTCGACTGGCAGGGCTTTACTTTCCGAAACACGAAATGGATAACCCAACCTTGGCCAAATCTGCTTCAGTATGCGACATGTAACGATGTCAGGCCCTGTTGAAACTGGCCGATTTTATTTGTCGCATCGGTTGCTCCGTTTTTAGCGATCTCATCTTCAATTCCTGCAAGGCTGCAATGACCAGGAATACAGCAAAGCACATTGTTAAAAATAGCGCATTTTCCTAAGGCATACTCAACACTCAGTTAAGGTTGTGGATGCACATATTTCTGATTCGTTGGCTCTCATGGTTCTTTTCGAACTAGTACGTTGCTTAAGTATGATACATATATCGAAGTTGGAGTAACCCAATCATTCAATATAGTTGAGTGACCAGTAATCAAGAAACTCCACCTACTGATCTTCCGAATCCTTATGGTTAGCTGCCTTTTGTTCTACTAGAATGTCCACCGAAAGCTGCCCAAGCATCACATCCATTGCCACAAATGGAGTAATCCAGAGAGTTGTGCTAATTACCACGCAGGCCACCCTCTGCACCTTGGACAGCCGATTCTGATTAACTTCAATACGAACGGCAAGCCACAATACCACCACCCCGAATAACATTATCGGATGCAAAACCGACTCGTAAAACCAATGCAGAACCTTAGGTTGCAAGCCGCAAGTCCTACCAATAGCCTTCCTACAGCAGTACAGTGCCATAGTGGCCCTGTTTGCGTGCTTCTGAATACTGGGTTTTCTTATTAGACCCGGAAAGTTTGCCCTTTCTGAAAATGCCAGTCTCAAGCCTTACAAGGTTAGAGCTATAACTGACGGAATTTTATGTTTCCTTGGAAATCGAGAGTCAAATGTCATGAATATTAGGAAACATTTGCACTTAAAAATGTTAAAAAAAAAACAGCAAATTCTACTGTTTGGTAAAAAACATAAATGAGGACACAGTACAGATATAAGGAGCGTTTTTTTTTGCTTTTCTTAACCTGTATAAGTTAGTGAAATAACACGCAATACAACAACAATGCTACCCTATATAGCTTAGCGCTTAACCCAGTAATTTATAGAGGGCCAATTCTAACCTGGATAGCGCACAAGTAAAGCTTTTATTTAGGACGCATCTAGCGGTTGGCAGAAGAAGTTCGTTTATTTCACGATGTCCACTCTATTTTCACCTCAGTCCACCTCAATGGAATTCCACATTTTTTTCCAATTGGAAAAAGTAAAATAATTTTTGTCGAAATATTAAGAAACTACTCGGAATCCATTAGTTTCTTCTAGCACAGTTCCAATTGATAGGTTCAATGTTTGCTCTTGATGTAATAGAATGAAGTTTGTTTTTAATATTTTCCGAAGAGTGGGATTATGGCACCACTTATCTGAAAGAAAATCCGTTTCATGTAAAAATACACGCATTTACCCTGTATGGGTCAAATACATCATTTTTTTTGCACAAAAGCAATAGCTGCAAAATAACGTGCCTATAGTTAAAAAAACAGTACATGTTCCCATGATCGGGGAGCCTGACACTCGAGTCTAGAGTATCCACGCCTTGGGCTCGTGTTTCACTTATTTGATATTATTATCACCATTAAGTCACATCGAATTCAAGTGGACATCCTATAATCATGATATCCTACAGGACTTCGCCCTATATGATGGATCATTGCTAATGTGTGAAGCGCTTGGCTGTAAACATTTTTCCGGGAGAGTTCGGACACGAATGCCATTAAGTGAATACACCTTTTGTTGGAAATAATGACTACATTTATTATGGATAACATCATATCCGTACATTCAATATTCACTCTTATCATGTTATTCTATACGAAATCAATCAAATGCTTGCCGGTGTATCATATTTGGTGGCACACAAGATCTCGCTTCTGAAAGAGAGTGTTGCGACTGTGAAAGATAATGCTTTTGGGCCAACGCAATAAACCATTTGATCTCACGGATGAACGATGACGGAAAATGCTAGGAAAATATCTCGAAAGACGTTTCCTTTTTCTCGTTTATAATGTTTATTTTCTTTTATGGTGAACATCCCCGCACCATAACGTATTATTCGATGAGCTTAAAGTATTCTCGATAATATGAACAACACTACTCATACAATGGCATCTTTGTCTCGGAATATGTTTTCCTTTTTTGACTCTTCCGTTCTCTCAAATCGGTATAAGAAAAGTAAATGGGTGGCCACTAGAGCACTACATCCTTGTTTTTTTTCATACGTAGGAAAAGTCCTCAGCAAATTTATTGAAGCGACGTAATGGACTCAAAAGGATATTATGTACAATACATGGGTATCATGTCCGACAATGAAGGAAGCTCACCCAATCTTGACCGGATACTCGGCCATTCGTATTGGCAGTAGGCTGAGCGCGACTCACAAAACCCATCGCATTCGATCAAACAATGGACACTTTTGCAAATTTTCCCTTATGAAAATATTCAATTTCGACCTCTCCGATGCCGATGTGAATATCCCATAAACATTTTTGCATTGAATGTGTACGGTGTAGTGAGGGTTAAGGGTAGATGCTTATTAGATTTGCTTTTTGAAGACGTACCGAAAGTAAAAAAGCGAAATTGCTTGGTGAAATTGAATGAAATCGATACGACACGTATGTACGTATATGTATGAGTATGAGGATACTATGAAAACATGATTGCAAGGCAGAGGAAAAAAAAACACTTATGCAAATTGATATGAGAATATTAGGATCCGTGTGGATAAAATTGCGGGCTTTGAAATAGTCCAAAGGGTTATATCCCCGCAGGCCTAATAAAAATCCATTCAATGATTAGTTTTGGCAAAATTCTGTATATTTGTTACGGATATTGTTTCAAGTATGAATGGAAATGAAAATTTTTAAAGGTTCGTATCTGAATGTTGCTACATAAATTTTGTTTGTTAAATTGATTTATCCGCAGCAAAAATTCTGTTACAAGCAATTAATTCTTTTAAGTAAACTCTTACGAGAATTTTAGTATAAATGGCGTGAAACAATGTTGCTAAGAGAATTAAATCATCACGCTTCGTTTACATGTGAACATTGAGCAAATCGTTGACCATTCGCATGAGCATTCTGATGTGTTCTTGAGCAATTGGGCTAGTATAACAACAACTACCAAGCAAATTTCGTTCCCGACCAACTGAAATGGAGATTATGAAGAAAGATGGGCTTCTGAAAAAATACATATTTGCTCATTGTGTCAAAAAAATCAGACAAAAAAGGAAAGACACGGATAGGCAGACGGACAAGGCTTAATCGACTCATCTCGTCATACTGACCAAGAATATATACAGTTTGATCGGATATGCTTCCTTCTGTGCGTTGCAAACTTCATGACAAAGTTAATTTACCCTATCACATTCGTGAAGGGTATAAACAAAAAGAAATGAAACCGGAAAATAGAGGGCTATGCCCGCAATCCGAGGGTTTTGTAGTGTCCCATGCCAATAGGAGATGAACTGTCCTATTCTTGGAGATGCTTAACCATTCATGTTAAGACGGTATTGCAAATTGCAAGCTTGCGTAAAAAATATTGGAAATAGATTGTTTGAATAATTATAGAAAGTAGGGTCAGCGATCAGTATACCTCCCTCCTCTCCCAGCAATCTTTACCCTTTTGAAAATGGTTAACTCCAATTCGCTCTACGGAAAACAATATGCAAGTATGTTGTACTCGTAGTACTAGTATGTAGTACAAGAGACCTGTTAGGTGCATTTTTATACCCTTCACGGATGTGATAGGGTATAGTAACTTTGTCATGAAGTTTGCAACGCACAGAAGGAAGCAAACATATATATTCTTGGTCAGTATGATGAGACGAGTCGATTAAGCTTTGTCCGTCTGTCCGTCTGTCTGTCTGTCTGTCTGTCTGTCCATCTGTCCGTCTGGCTCTACGCAAACTAGTCCCTCAGTTTCAAAGCTATCGATTTGAAATTTTGTACAAAGCCTTTTTTCTATTGCACGCTGTAAATATGTCGGAGCCAATGGAATCGGACCACTACGTCATATAGCTGTCATAGGAACGACCGGTCAAAAAATTCGTCTTAGTGAGAAAAAATTGTTTATTTCTAAAGATATCTATCTCAAATTTTGCACAAAGCCTTCTTTCTATTGCATGCTGTAAATATATCGGAGCCAATGGAATCGGACCACTACGTCATATAGCTGCCATAGGAACGACCGGTCAAAAAATTAGTTTTTGTAAGAAAAACTTTTTCATTTCTAAAGATATCGTTTTCAAATTTCACAATAATTAATAATATTATTAGCTAAATTACATTCTTGAGTTTGGTTGAAATCGAACTACTCTATCATATAGCTGTCATAGGATCGACCGTTCCAAAATCAAATTTTTGTTAGAAAAACCTTTTTTATTTTTAAAGACATCTTTACGAAATTTAAAATTATTCAATCATATTAACTACCAAACGACGTTATTAAATTTGGTTGAAACCGGTCTACAATTTCACACACCTCTCATAGGAACAGTGAAATCGGAACACGTTTTACTACTAATTTCAAGGTAGCAAATGCTCCATAAGTCACAACGAATGCTTCGCGTGAAGGGTATTACACCGTCGGCAAGCTAGCCGAAGGCTAGCTTGTTTGTACTTATTATATCAAAATGGCCAAATCTAAATGAATGTACTACTATTAAATATTATGTGATTATTATGAAGCTTGGATACATTATTGCACATGGTGATGATTATCGTTGGCCATCAATATTTTTAACCTCGGATGAGTTTGAGAGTTGCAGGGGTGTGCTAACTGTAACTATAGAAATATACTATTATTAACCTATTTTGAGAAGATATAAAAATTCCATAATTTTTTTGTTTTCTCTGCTAGTTGAAAGCCAACTTCCTGTATGTTTTCAAATTTCTAAGTGTAACGCTCTCGAAATGGGGACGAATTATGATCTCATATTTTCCCCTCTACCTGTTTTCCACTTCAAATTTGATGAAGACGCAAAAAATGGAATGTACTCGGTAGTACCTTTCTCATGATACCCCACTTGCTATACCAGATGAAAAAAACAATATTGATTTTTATTTCCTACCTCCTACCTCCCCCCTTCCACTTATCTCCCCTCCCACTCCTATCCCACCAATCTTCACCCTTTCAGAAATGGTTAACTCCAATTCACTTTATGAAAAACAACAAACATACAAGTATGCAGTACTCATAGTACGTAGCAGAGGCCGGTTATGTGCATTTTTTGTATGGATGGTGTCTAAATGTCAAAATTTGAATGAATGTACTATTACTTCGCTCGAGTTGTTGCCTTTGTGAAGAACGAAAATGTGTTTTATTTGTATGAATGTATCAATTAATTAGACTATGAACCAGGATTTCACAAATAAATGAAAATAAAAATACATTTATTGGCATGTTGTAGTTAATTTAATTTACGGTTTTGTGCGCCACAAAATAAAACTAGAAATGTTATCCTAGTTTTATTTTGTGGCACGTAAACAAACAGAGAAGCTAGTTTTCCTACTCGCGAACAGGTGACGTACAATTATCCGTGCGAAAAACACGGATTTTCCAAATTAACACCACACACATTCAGCGACTGTCCTTGTGCTTTGTTCACTGTCATCGCAAACGCAAGACGCACAGGAAATTGCAATCGTTTGAATACGAATGGCATATCAATAGAAATCATTGGAATTCGTGGAATCAACACGCATTCACCATTGAATTTTCCTTTGAGGATTGAAGCTTGTATGAGGTTGGGCAACAACTGTTTGACAGCAAGTCTGGTGCCATTGCATAGCTTAGGCTGATTCAAATTTCGAAGCATTATAAGAACCGAGCCTATCTTCAATTCCAGTTTATGTGGGGGGAATCCTGGCACATCCAATGAATTCAAAAATTTGGTTGGGTGGTTGACGACATCTTCATTGTTGGTGATAGTGTCCACCGATAAGGTCGTCCTCTTTTGGGAACCTGGGCTCGTTGACCAGAAAGGAGCACAACAGAAAAAATCTGAAGCAAATCGAATGTAGGATAATTGAAGTGGAAGGAAAAACATTTCTCCATACAAAGTTGTCCTTTTTTGACCGACCAGGTCGTCCTTTTTTTTGGAGTTTGAGCTGGATATGGATCCAAGTTGAGCGTAAAGAGACAGAACAAAAAAAATTTCAGTCAAATCGGACACACGGCAATTTTCATTTCAGGCAAGAGGTCGTCCTTTTTAGGAGAGACCATGTGAAAAAAAATTCATTGCATTGAGAATATGTGTAAGGTACATGCAACGTACTGGATATGTTTCCTCGAAGGACACCAGAATGTCCTTTATTGTCAGTAGGTCGTCCTTTTTTTTGGACTTTGGGCTCGGTGAACATGTAAGTTGAGCGTGAAGGATCAAAAGGGGAAAAAAATCAGGCAAATCGTACGTCGGGCTAGGGAGATAGAAGGGAAAACATGTCTCCATACAAAATGTATGGGAAAATGGAATTTCCCGAATTTCCCAATTTCCCTGGAAAATTTCCAATTTTTAATGATGTACATAATTATCAACGTGCACCACCCTCCACCTACTCAGCAGCACAACCTGTCTTATCACATGAAAAATTTTCCAGCCCAATGCCTTACACACCCAGATGAATGGGATGGAAAATTGCAATATTGCGCGAGTGCGAGAGGGAGCAATTCAGCGTTTTATATGAAGGAAGAATCGATTTCGAGGAAGCAAATATTGCTGCCGAGTCAAATGTATGGGAATTGAATTTCATATGGGGCATACTGAACGTGTGTCGTCACACCAAAAAATTTGCATACGGATGCCTTGCACACTCAGATGAATGGGACGGAAAATTGCAAAATTGCGGGAGTGCGAGAGGGAGCAATTCGGCGTTTTATATAAAGAGTCCTTTTCGAGCGAAGCATTTAGTTTATATGAGAGACCAGTGGAAACAACAAAAATCACATTGCATTGAGGAAATATAGGTATATAAACTACATGCAACGACTGGATATATTTGCACGAAGGACACCAGGTTGTCCTTTTTCCCAAGAGGTCGTCCTTTTTTTGGGAATTTGGGCTCGGTAAGAATGCACGTTGAGCGGAAAGGAGCACAACGGAGAAGCAAATCGGATATACGATAATTGAAGTCGAAGGAAAAACATTTCTGAATACAAAGTCGTCCTTTTTTGACCAGGCCGTCCTTTTCTTGGAGTTTGAGCTGGATATGGATCCAAGTTGAGCGTAAATAGATAGAACAAAAAAAATTTCAGGCAAATCAGACACGCGGCAATTTTCATGTCAGACAAGAGGTCGTCCTTTTTAGGGGAGACCATGGGAAAAAAAATTAATTGCAATGAGAACATGTGTAAAGCACATGCAACGTACTGGATATGTTTCCTCGAAGGACACCAGAATGTCCTTTATTGTCAGCAGGTCGTCCTTTTTTGGCATTTGGGCTCGGTGAACATGTAAGTTGAGCATAAAGGATCAAAAGAGAAAAAATTTGAGGCAAATCGTATGTAGGGTTAGGGAGATAGAAGGGAAAATATGTCGCCATACAAAATGTATGGGAAAATGGAAATTCCCGAATTTCCCAACTTCCCGGGAAAATTTCCAATTTTTAATGATGTAAGGTTTCAAGTGGAGAAACCGATTGCAAAAAAACTGAAGCAAATCGGATAAAGGATAACGACGCCAAGTCTGTACATACGTAGACGACTTTCTTTTATATACCTTTACTTACATATAAGATGACATCTTTGTTAGATGATATTTGATATAATGATATGTATGCTAGATTTGGTGGAATTAGGTATTGGCCTTTGAAGAGAGAGTATATGAGGAAATGAAAAAGAGCGAGAGAAACGAAGCAATTCGGCACAAGTGAGGAAGTAGGAAGGGGGATGGAAATTTGACATCTCTTTTGCCCTATTTGGACCGGGCGGGTGTTCCGCGGCAGAGAGACAGACTGGAATGTTATTGTTCCAATTGGAAAAGTAGGAGAGGGGATGACATCTTACGTGCTTCCTGTGCTTTTATATAGACTGCGCGGGTGTTGCGCAGTGGAGGGCGTGTGTCTCTCTGTTTACTTTTTACGACTGGAATTGCTTCAAATAGTTTAGTGTTTAGTATATGCGGATTGCTCCTCCATAGGTATTCTCTATGGTATTGGCGGACGGGGTATTTCTTGTATTCACTACTTACCTTGATGGGTCAAAATATTGGCAATTCCATAGGTCGAAATATTGGCTATTCCATACGGCGCTGCGTAAGTTGTCCGACACTATAGTAGACTTACCTGATAGCGGAAGAAATAATTTTTGTTGTGCTATCTTCGCCTCGGACGAAAAACTTGCTACATGGTAGTTTCCGCGACCAAACGATTTGCCATCCGTATTGTATAGCGAGTACACTTTGTCCCATTTTCTGCCAACGAATGAACGAGGCCGCCGCACAGTGGGACGAAATCGATGATTTTCTGGACATGGCTTTTTCGCTATGCTATAAAAATTACAATGTGGAAGAATTAAAGCATTTTTTCCTGCCGAATCGAATGGCGAAGTCCGTTTTGTGATAAGTGCGATGTGAAAGAAGATAAACCACATTAAATAATGGTTTTAGGTTGCATTTATTATTATACCCTTCACGGATGCGATAGGGTATATTAACTTTGTCATGAAGTTTGCAACGCACAGAAGGAATCATCTTTGAACTTATAAACTATATGGTCATTATGCTGAGACGGGTCGATTAAGCTTTGTTAGTCGGTCCGTCTGTCTGTCTGGTTCTATGCAAACAAGTCCCCCAGTTTTAAAGCTATCAAGCTGAAATTTTGTACGAAGCTTTCTTTTTTTTGCACGCTGTATATATGTCGGAACCAATGGAATCGGATTACTACGTCATATAACCGCCATAGGAACGACCGGTCCAAAAATTCGTCTTTGTGAGAAAAATTTTTTTATTTCTAAACGAATCTTTTTCAAATTTCACACTAATCAATAATATCTTTAGTTAAATTACATCCCCGAATTTGGTTGAAATTGAATGACTTTATCATATAGCTGTCAAAGGAACGACCGTTCCAAAACAAGTTTTTGGTAGAAAAACTTTTTTATTTCTGAAGATATCTTTACCAAATTTCATATTATTTAATCATATTGACTGTTAAATCAAGTTTATTAATTTGGTTGAAATCGGCCGACTATTTCAAGTTTTAATCAAACTTCATTACAGAATTTTCGGCTAATTCCTCGTCAATGGCATCAACTTTTAACCCAACTTTTGAGGTCGCATCTCTCAAAATGCAGTATTGTGACTTACTTAGATTGATGGATGTACTCACTTGCGTATATTTTCAAACCATTCCATACATAGTTTTTACAGGTAACCATACGATAATAACTGCGTTTTGGTTGACTTTAGCCCTGGAAATCACTTGTTTTAAACATTATTTCCGGCCGTTAGGCATCGAACTGGGATATGTTTTTTACGTAGTTTATTCACAAAATACATCAAGTTGTACATTGTGAAATTCCACTTTCGGCAGAACTGAGTACCTTGTAGTAACTAGTCAAAATATATGAATACTGAAATTTTATCAAAAACAATGTTTTAGAACTAAAAAAATTTTTTTTTTCAATCATATTTTTTTCGGTTTGACTATACCTTATTAGAAACAAAAATTAAGTAACAAATTATCAGGAACAAATATTTTTTTTATGGACAATTAAAAACTCTGCGTTTTGCTGGGAATCGACCCTGCAACTGACTTCTTTAAACATAAAGTGCGAGCGAAGCGGGACCAAGCGGGATGAGATCTTCCGTAGTTTTCTTAGTAACTATATGGCGTTAGAATAAGTTAAGTCCATTTTTCGGAGCAACTCGGAACATTTTTGTGGCACTCTAAAATAAAATGTGTGCAAAATACCCTAATTTTACCAAAAATCATGTCTTAAACATACAAAAAAAACATTTTTCTTTTGCTGAATATTTTTTTTCGATTAGTACTGGTCGTTGTGTTGCCTCCAGTTTGATTCACGAAATAAAATTGTAGTTTCATTTAAAACATCGAACCGATATATTTCGGGCTAGGCCCATCATCAGGGTTCTACAATGGTTGGAAATTACAATTTTTATTAATATATAAATATTAGACAATAAATAAAAATAGACAAACCTTAGATATCGAACAATAAATTAGTGAACAAAGATAGGAAACGTCAAATTCTTGTATGTAAACAAGAAATGACAATAGCATAAGCTACAAGTGTACTAAAATAAGAGAAAAATATCACAGACTAGATGGCGGGTAAATTATTTGAAACCCATTTTGATTAAATTAAAATATGTGTCCGACTAATGTTTTTCATCCGTTTTCTCATTGCAAACACTACTTTCATATTTGATTATATGATTCACTTCTGGGATTTGAAGTTTTGCTTTGTTCGGTTGTTGTACTAATATTTTTGCTTCGTCAAAGTTGAAATTGTGGTTGTTTTTGATTGCCAATGTAGACAGGTTGTCATTTAAATCCTTCTTGGTGTCATTTTTATGTTGGCTGATTCTCGTCCCTAGTTTTTGAATTGTTTCGCCAATGTACGTTTTTTCGCAATTTTTGCAGTCAATGTCAATGGGTATTATGGTTTTGAGGTTACAAAACATGGTAGCATTTTTGTTTTGTGGTCGCATTGATATATTTACTTCAGGTACAAAGTATTTACAAGTACGGGAAATTGTTTCACTTAGACCTGGCACGTATGCAATATATGCATAATGTTTAATAGACCCAGAAGTTGTTCTGTTCTGACGTGCACTTGCATCCTCCGCAGATAGGTAAGCATAGCTTAATCTGTCTGAATTGCTTTTGCTATTAATAACATCATTGAGTATTTTATTTATGATGTTGGATGGGTAGTTATTATTCGAGAGAACCTTTTTTATACGTTGAATGTTTTCCTTCCAGAATTGCTTATGGCTAATTCGGAACAACTTACGGATGAAGGATTTTGCTACGTTGGTTTTCATTTTCGTAGGATGGTTCGAATAATAATTAAGAAGCCTATTGGATGCTATGGGCTTATGGAACTAGTTGGTAATAATACTACGGTGTTGAGTGTGATGTAGAGTGAGGTCTAAATAATCCAATTTACAGTCCTTTTCCATTTCATAAGTGAATTTAATGTTTGGGTGATAGTCATGTAACGCATCTAAAACTTGCTGTATTTTTTCCTCGGGGATCGCAGTTATATGATCATCCACATATGAGTGTTTGTCTATTTTTAAAATATTTATTGTCTAATATTTATATATTAATAAAAATTGTAATTTCCAACCATTGTAGAACCCTGATGATGGGCCTAGCCCGAAATATATCGGTTCGATGTTTTAAATGAAACTACAATTTTATTTCGTGAATCAAACTGGAGGCAACACAACGACCAGTACTAATTAATTATTGATTCCGGCAATACAACGAATTGAGTTGTTCTTTACAACTCAATATCATACTATTTTTTTCGATTTTTACATATACCCTATTAGTGCCAGAAAAAAAAAATATGTCGCCATCAGATAAATTTTCTCAAGAAAAATTAATAAAGTAATATATGATTTCATGCAAATTCATTCCTCAAGCCCATGACTTTATCAACATTTGCCGCCAAAACTACGTGATTTCCCCATGTATTTCGAATTTTTTAACATTTTCTTATCCCTAAGGGTCTACAAAACGATAATCAAAACTCGAAATTAAAAGAAAAAAAAAATCATTTTTTTTTGTCAATGTCCAAATATTTGTTCGAGTCGTCCCACTGTGCGCCGTCGAAACACTTGCGGTCGCAAAAAAACCATGCTGCTTTGCTACTCCACCACGCACTGGCACCACGCACCCCAATCTGGTTTTCTTGTAAGCCCACCGATAAATACAATATAAACAGCACACAATTTTTTAACTAATTGTCAACAGTGTCTTAATCATGAACTCCATTTTCATAAATAAATTACTTTCAAATATAAGTTTCATAGCACTTTTTAACATCTCAACAAAAATCAAAAGACATAGAAAAGTGTAAACAACCATTTGACAACTGAATGCAGACACTGCTATCATTAAAAAGGGGGAGGTCGGTGAAGCTAATTTCAGTTATCATACACGTACACTCACGCACGTAAGAGCCCCATTATTTTCCTTCTTGTTCCTAGGTTTTGGATCACGAGTGTGTCGAATGGCATGGATTTCAAATGTCAAATATAGAACATTATAATTGGAAATTGGTATGATTACCATTAGTATATACGTATTTACAAGAAAAAGCACCCTCCCCCTTGATTCGATGAGATCTAATATCAGAGCTAAATCTGGATCCAATATCAATGACTTTGCAATTGGCCCTATTCATTTCCATTATGTTGTCATACCTACTAAAGCTTTTGTTACTTGTTTCCTTGCGACAACATTAATAAGCACTATAACTATTTTTGGTCTGCCTTCTCCAGTAAAGAATAGTCCACAGCGTTATTGTCATCAAGCAACTAATTGGGTAGGATGTGTAGGCCAGAAACTTCCATCATTATACCTTAGAATTTACATTTCCCTTTCATGTTAACGAAATGTCAAGTCTCGTGCGAGTATAATTGACGCGCTATTTTTAATCTAGATTTTGGAAAAGGTTTTTGAGTTAATACTCCAATAAAGTTGTCGTCTGAAAGGGGGTTTACACCGCATCAAACATGATAGTACTGATTTCTTGATAAGTTGTATATATGGTTGTGGTCTTATTATGAATCTAATTTTTTGACCTTTGCGGAAGACGGGAAGTCCTTGAAATCCTTAACTAATCGATATTTTCTAAGTTTTCTCTGAGTGTTCGCCTATTTAAGTACGGAAGCATTGATTTTCCGATAAAAACTACTCAGTGGTTTTTTAAAGTCAACAAAATTTGGGACAATTTGAGCTTAAAATCGTTACGACAGCTATCATAGTTTTCGAGATACAGTATTTCAGAATTAAGCGATTTTTTAAAAAAAAGCGAAATTTTTGTTATATCTGACGAGTTTTCGTCGAAACCAGTTAGGGTTTAATAAAAAAAATGATGTAGATAGCACTAAAGTTTTCAAGTTACAACTCGTTCAATTCATACAATGTTAAGACAGTTTTATACGATAGATGCCTCTTACCCCAGGCGACGAGTGCCAATTTTTGGTGAAAGGAAAAATTCATAATAAACAGCCATCTTTGTACTAACAATATCGTAAAATACCCCAGCACTCTTAGCGAGCTAACGCAGAATGCTCTCGCTGTCTTAGTTAACTGGACTAACGACTGCAGTATTGGCGTTAATCCGACCGAAACCGAGCTTGTTCTTTTTACGAGGAAGCATCGAATTTCTCCCGTGGATCCTCCTATTTTGGGAGGAGTAAAACTGACCTTTACAGACAAAGCGAACTTTTTAGGTCTTGTACTATATAGGAAGCTTAATTGGAAGCTGAGCATTCAGGATCGTGTCAATAAGGCAACCGTAGCGCTGTACTGTTGCACGAAGGCTATAGCTAAAAAAATGGGGTCTGCAACCGAAAGTACTCCATTGGTTGTATATATCGGTCTTACGCCCGATACTGCTGCATGGGGTGATCGTTTGGTGGAATGCCCTACGTATAGGGTCGAATCTTACTTTATTGACGAAGGTATAAAGAGCGGCTTGTTTGTCTAATAGTGGCGCCCTCCGTTCGACTCCGTCCGCAGCACTAGAGATTTTGCTCAATCTTCGTCTCTTGGACATCATAGGTGAACAAGTTGCTGCAAACTCGGCGAATCGCATACGAAAGACAGGTCGCTGGGCAGACCCATACACCGGTCACGCATTAATCCTGAGCAACATGGACATCCCATCATCAAAAATCATCAAAAATCACGTTCGACAGAAACTTTACATTTCCCTCCCGTAGCCATTGGGAAGTGATGAACCCGACATGCACTGAATCCTTGTGCATCTATACTGATGGTTCCAAGACCGATAAGGGAGTGGGGCTGGAATCTTCTCCGATGGGCCTAGCCTCCACCTTTCGATTCGTCTCCCAGATTACTGTGGTGTCCTCCAGGCGGAGATCCACGCTATTAAAGAGGCAGTGAGGTGGATTGGCCGTCACACTATAGCAGCAACAGACATCATAATTTATAACGACAGCCAAGCTGCAATAAAGTCCCTTGAATATTGTGTAGTCTCGTCAAAACCGTTGCGGACTGCCTCACTTGCCTTGCGGAGATGGGAGGTATCTATAACATTACACTATTCTGGATACCAGCTCACAGCGCTTTCGCTGGTAATTGTAGAGCTTACGAGCTCGCTCGGAACGGTGCAAACGATATAACTCTTTAGATGGGTCGGGGTTTCGCCATGCGTATCTCCAGGTGTAAACATAAGCTAATTATGACAGCGATAGACAGGGCTAACTCGAGATGGTTAAGTGGTACCTGCCAAAATGCGAGGTTATTATGACCCTTATTGAACAAAAACCGTACTTCTAAACTGCTGTCGATGAGTAAGCAACACATCAGGATAGTGGTGGGAGTTATTACTGGTAATTGTGTTATCGGTGAATACGCGAGGAGGCTCCGACTTCTATACCATGACTTCTGCAGAAGTGGCGGAGACATAGATGAAGAGGAGAGCATCTTTCATCTACTCTGCACTTGCCCGGCATTAGCCTACAAGAGAATGTCGATTCTGGGTAAATTTGTGTATGCGGATCTAGGAGACCTAGCTAATGCAGATGTGGGTTGACTCCTGCGACTCGCTGTTAGCTCCGAATGGTTCAACAATGGATGACGGATGAAATTACACAATTCCAGGGTAACACAAGGGACCTTCTTTTGGTCTAAGTGTGCTGTAAAGAGATTACGGTAGCCCCTCTTACCATACCATTACTGTTCAAATATACGTATTGTTGGGAAACGCCGATTGACTTTCGCCTCATTTGATTTTTCACCAAGATAAGTAGCTTTCCATCACTATCCCTCATCGGATGTTGGCAGGAGTTATGACCACCTGCAAACTCCTATGACATAGTATACGGCGTTTAAGTTTTTGCTTCTTGCAGCTTCTTCTGCTGAGGCTGGAAGCAAATTCGCATAGGCCCGTTTTCTCAATGTCCACTTAAACTCCTTGTTAACTAACAGGGACACAAATTAATCGAGGCTTTAAACAGCCCGATAAGGATGTTCGTTTTCTCATACGCCTCATACAAATTACCAAGCCATAAAGTGTGGAATTATCTCAGACCACAAATATGGCAAAATCAGCTGATTTTCTTGGCGGAACTCTACCGTCCACGTATCTATTTTGTATTAGGACGGTCTCTCAGCATATTCATTTGCAGCTGGGTTTGCTGCAAATTCTCTTCTATCGAATGAATTTATAGGAACTCTGTTCTTTACGGCCACTTTCATTGTTTTCTTTTGAATTTGTAAAAGTGAGCAGTTCTAGCTGTCAAAATCTCAGCATCCGGTACAACACCTGATACCGGTTTTTGTTTATGATAAATTTTCAACCGGAAACCAGGCGTTGGGTTTTGTTTTGGGTAAGAGATTAATCGAAGGCTAGGGGACGATTAGCGTTTATTCGAATAATAGCGCTCAACAGATATTGAGAAAATCAAATTGTGCTAAATGGCAGTTTATTCTTAAAACGTGCCATACACACACCGATCGATCGGCCGATCCGTCGCCCGAGATCGATATCGGCCGATGGATCAGCCTGTGTATGTGGAAATCGCACCGATCGGCCGATCAATTTTGATCTGCCGATATTTTAGTGCGATTTTCGTGCGATCCGTCGGTGACGATCGATTGGATAGTGTATGTGATTATCGCAAGTGAATGTCAAATTACCAAATTATTAAATGATGAAATTTGAAGGATTCCAATGATTTAAATGGCACTGCAATTGAAGTATCAAATATGTGGAATACGAAAATACCACACAAATCCATATAGTTAACAAAAATTAATCTATGTTGCATTGGGAGTGAATCATAACCTATTTTTTGACTTGTCATTCGTTATCGCATCGCAGGAAAATCGTACAGTGTGTGTGCAGTGGAGATCGGCAGATATTTTGTGGCGATCCATCGGCGGATGGATCGGACGACGGATCGGATAATGTATGGGGGCTATAAGACAAGTTTTAGTCGGACATTGAGCAATCGGCCCATAATCTTTTATCACATCTCACACCATGTTGAACTTGTCGAGCTTTCTGACTGTAAAGGCTGCTTCGATTGCCGTCTGATGCTGCAGCCAAACGAAGCTACAGCTCTTTTCTTTTAACAATCCGCTGCCACGAAGCGTCGGACATCCAGGGCTTATTCCGGTAAACTGAGTTTGAGTATCGATGGTACCTGCGTTGTGCTTGTACGTTTTTTTTATGGCATCCCAGTTTTCATGAAGGTCACTATCTGGGCGACTAGTTATCTCAGCTGCCTTTTTGTGCAAGATACTCGTTATGTTTTAGTCGAGCGGTGATTAATTTTCGGCGCCTGGATCTTTCGTCGCTAGGACGGCACAGGTCTGTAATACGCAATTGGAGTAGCTCTTGAATCGTTTACTAATGGCAAAGTGGCCGATTAACAGAGGACCAAATGGCTTTGTGGTGGTATTTATGCTCAAACATAGTACCGCCGATGAAGAGACTGGTAAAATTGCAGAATCCTACAGATCTTCCTCTGTTGTCGTTACGATCCTCAAGACAGTACCTCGCCTCCCTATCGCATATCTGAGCTTGTAGTTATCTGCGCCTGTTAGATTTTAAGATCACAAAATTTTATTATGTAAGCTCTTATAATAATATCAGCGCCAACTTTTGCATTCAAATCCCCCATAACCATTTTAATGTCAGCTTCAGGTGTTCTGCTCTGGACGGCGTTTATTTGATCGTAGAAGGAGCCTTTCGCCAAGACATTGTCGGGTTCAGTTGGAGCGAAATATTGTATTATTGTGATGTTGCTCATTTAAGTCCGGAACCTGGCGGTCATAATTCTGTCGGATATCGCATCCCAGGATAAGAGACAGGTTCGAGCGGTTCTGCTTAAGAGGAGCCCCACACGTGACTCACGATCACTACCGGTAGCTCTACCGGAGTACAACATTACAGTGCTACTCGTTGCAGAGATAAATTCTCCATTCTTCCACCATCTGATTCCACTAATTCATATCGCAGAAATTCTTTCTCTAATTGAAAAAATCCTGAGTTTCCTGGGAATACTCTCATGGGGATCAATCAATGAACTTTTATAAAAATCTTGCAAAAGTGGTTGTTGTTTGGATGAGTATTTGGGAGAAAGTCATTGTTCAACGTAGTCAAAAAGCAAGACAAATTAGGTTGTTTTTTAATGCACTTTTTTTTAACGTAGCCAAATGCAGGAAGATACCATAACTCCATTAAATATTATGTAAAATGAAATATGCATATGTATAAAAATAAATACATATATAATATGGGAGTTAGTTTTTTTTATAGCGCTGTATCTTTGTATGTAGTTGGTGAAAAACTGAGTGTAAATGATGACTTACGTAAATTGTAGGAAATTTAACGCTCTACAAAATTAAAACAGAACTTTTAGTCCTAGGATGCAAGGTAAAAGAGTTACATAGCATAAACTGAAAAAAAGTGCTAAAATTTAGCGGTGTTTTGGTCACGACCAAGTTATCACAGGGACATTTTGTTGGATAAATTGGATGTAACACTACTCATCATCATCGTGGCGCGACAGCCCGACGCGACGTCGGGCCTTGGCCGCCTGGATCATTGTCCTCCATTTATCTCGTCCTCCAATTTTGGGAGCCCAGCAGCTGGGCGGCGTCCACACCTACTGAGCTCTCCCAACGAGATCTCGGTCGTCATCGTAGTCTCGCTCCGTCGACTCGTTCTGCATTCATTACTCTCTTAGGCATGCGATCATCGTCCATTCTTTGTACATGCCCTGCCCATTGAAGTCGTTGTAGTTTGACGATTTTCGAGACTTGCAGCTCATCGTACATTTCATACAACTCATGGTTGTACCGGAATCGCCATCCATCTCGATCGCAAACAGCCCCGAAAATTCGCCGTAGAACTTTACGTTCATGTATGTATTTATGTAATACTACTGGACACCCACAAATAATATCCCCAAGTTTCATTAAATTCGCAATTTTTGTGAAGGCCAATGGATCTGCCGACTGGACTAACGACCGTATAAAGTAAATAACAGGTGCAACAGTCCAATTTGAACCATGGCCTCAGATGAGTTAGCATCATCAAATTTTCTAGATCGTGACGGTATGTCTTGTGCAGAGGTGTGTGATCAGCGACACGCCCAACCGAGTAATTTACTTCATAAAGTACCCATTTACTCGGTTGACGTTTAACAGCTGAGTGTACTCATAGTCCGACACGTAAATCCCCTTTTGTTTTATAGAAAACTAACGCATTCAATAGGAATCGAACCGGGGCCCAGTGCGTAGAAGGCAAACGTACTAACCGTTGCGCCATCCGCGACCCTATACATCATATCAAAAAATCACGACTACCATATTTGATGTGAGGTAAAGTGTAAAGACTGACTGGGGTATAAGGCTTTCGAAGAGATTTAACCAAATAAGGTTAATTTATTTATTTTACATAGGAAAGGTATGCGTTTTCTTGGTCTGATCATGCCCATTTTCAATACCATCCAACTAGATCATACTGCCAACATGTGACCAAAATTTCAAGGCTCTAACTTCATTCTATCGAAAGTTATCATGCGAACGGACAGACAGACAGACGGACAGAGGGACAGACAAACAGACAGACAGACATAGCTTAATCGAATCAGGAGGTGACCCTAATCATTTATATATATACATTGCTATACCTCCGGAGCCTCCTTTAAGGTGTTACATATTTCCGTCGTGACAAAAACAATATACCCTATACTAAAAGTCTAGGGTATAAAAAGGGAGATAAACTGTGTTGTGAGAATTACAGGGGCAAATCACTAGTTTGTACGTCCTATAACATTTTTACGAAAATTCTGGAAAATAGAATAAAACCGTACGCAGAACGATTCATTGGAGAATATCAAAGCAGTTTCAGATCTGGTGACTCCACACTCGATCAACTTTTCTCCGTCAAACTGATACTTCAGAAGTGCTGGGAATACAACGTTAACGTATACCAAATCTTTGTCGACTTCAAGCAGGCATACGAAAGTATCGATCGTGGTGTACTGTACAACATCATGTTGCAATTTGGTATACCGGCCAAATTAGTGCGACTGACAAAGATGACGATGACCAACTCCGTCTCACAGGTCAGGATTCATAATATACTTACTGATCTATTTGAAACACGCACTAGTCTGAAACAGGGCGATGGACTGGCACCGACGGTTTTCAATCTAGCACTGGAATACGCTATTCGGGCTATGAATATGGACAAAAGCAGGACGCTACTCATCAAGTCGACACAATTAGCAGCGTACTGTAATGAACCACCTGTAATGAACCATATTATGGTCTGGTAGTGCTGCTCCCACCTCCAGATCGAAGCAGCACCTGATGAGTAGTGATCTGTTGGTGGTACGAAACCAGAGGCCGAGGGTCCCATTACACCCGGACCCAGGTGCGACCGCATGGGAGTCTGATCCGTCCGCCAACCATTCCATCCTTATCGACAATTTTTTTTATTCCCCATTTTTACCCCCCTGTTTGTGTTGTCTTCCCTAGGCCTATGAATTTTTGTTAATACGTAAAGGACAGGGGCAACGAGCGGCGAAAACCCCGCCCACATCTCCCGAACTGAGCTACAGCAAGCATAGGCCGCTGCTTAGCTCGTTGAGGGGCCTTTCTTTCGCCAGATGGCACGGCCCGACCTTCACGGTCAATTATGCTACCTTAGGCTCCGTCTAGCTCAAACCTCCGGAAACATGCTAGACACATTTGAACTTAAGGTTCTGCGGCGGATTTTTGGGGCTGTTTGCGATCGAGATGGATGGCGCATTCGGTACAACTATGAGTTGTATGAACTGTACGATGAGCTGGAAGGTTCGAAAATCGTCAAACTACAACAACTTCAATTGGCAGGGCATGTACAACGAATGGACGATGATCGCATGCCAAAGAGAGTAATGAACGCAGATCGAGTCGACGGAGCGAAACTGCGAAGACGGCCGAGAGCACGTTGGGAGAGATCAGTATATGCGGACGCCAAGCAGGTATCATGATCATCATCATTAGACTTGGGATTTTATGCTCTTTAATTTTGTGATAGATGAATTTTATGTAGGATGCGTTGTTTTTGAGTCATAAGCAAAAAACTAACAAAATTGCCAAAACTACGCTGTTTTTCGCCTCTCACAAATGACGCACAATTCGGAAACTGTCGCAAACTTACATATATGTCTTATGTAAGATGTTCTAAGTGTATTAAAATCATTTCCAGTTATGCCTTATTTTTCCGCCAGCACGACCTTTCGTTGGCTAAATTTACCTGGGCAGGATAAGGATAAATCCACTTTAGCTTTATAAATTTGAAAAAAGCTTTAGTCTGCTTTAAGGCACTTTAACGCTGTTATTGTTAAGGTTAATTGCAAGTCCATATAAACATAAAAATGACATAAATGACCCCTTGATGTGAAAATGGTTGTTCATGGGATACAAAGGCAAATGTACATACAACCATTATTTGTGATACGACTAGCTAACTCACATTATCCCCGACCACAATGTGCAACCAGCACTCAATTGAGAAGTAATATTCTCTCGGGTGTGGTGGTACGTAATTTCTTATCATTTTACCCTCTCAAGCGTCTTACATTTTCTTAGCGTTATGTTGTTCTTGCTGTTTCATTTTCCGACATTACTACCCAAGCATTGCTAAAAATATCTCTACAGCGCTCAGCAAGGGATAATTTCATATGCACTCAGGGCTACAATAGAGTTTCCCTACACACTTTGAGAGAGCTATTTTTCAAACAATGTGAAAGCCTATGATGAATTAAAAAAAAATCGTAGGAGGCTTTGTCATTTAAGAATTTTCTGATTTTTAAAAAATGTTGAATGTTTTTCTTTTGAAAAAAGAAAGGTGAAAAGGTTAATTAATGGAAGTAAAGGAATCCTATGTGACGAATGTAGCCGTGCGACAGAAGCCATGCAGCTTGTTTACGTCACGATAATTGTTTTTTCCAGACATGTAATTCGTTTATTAACGAATATAAGTAATACATGTACATCATGGACGATATGTCGTTCCTAGTAGCGTACGAGCCGTTTCACAATTTTACATGCGACTCTAGCTGCACGGCTCGAGTCATCGTATAGCAAAGAACTAAAAGATAAATATGGAATGCAGGGTTACACACCATTGCCCCTCTCTTCTCGCCCCTTTGAACTGGGAAGCCCTTCCGACCCCTACCCTTATGGGATTGTGGGCTAAATTGCGTTGCAGTTTCATTATCGCTTAGCAACGAATAAATATTATTTCTGTCGCTTAGCAACTCAATAACAGTTTTGCATAATCGAAGCTCGCTATTGGCTTGTGTTATGTACTTGCTTCTGTAATAGCATGTAGCGAAAATTTAATCAAAACTTTCAACAGCCGGGCTTAGTCGCATAGGATGCGCTCCTTAAGGTTGAGCATTTTATACACGAAATATGCCAATCAACAATGAGTTAAAATACTTCTAACAAATATCTTAATTTAAACCCAACTCAAATCTGGATAAAGGAAAGCAGAAGAACTTTAAGAAACAGCTAGCCCCCCAATGTTATTAATGTTATTATTTCAGTGAATTATTATTCATAGACGGGAAAAATATGCTTGAAAACAACCGAGTCGTGAAGCAAGACGATGCTGTCACTGAACTCCACTGAAATCCCTTGGGTATTAACGGCAATGTTGCCACGCTTCTGACTCTCTCAGCTAGGAAAATGCGGATGAAAAACTCATAGCTCCAAATTAAGTCATTTCACAAATATCCTTCCATTTATGGGATTAAGTTTACACTACATAAATTTTCCTGGTGTATAATAAAATTAGCTGGTGCTAATCGTCCTGAGAATGTTTATATTGCATAAAAACAGTGTGGCGGTGGTGAAGACTACTTGTTTGATTTTTTAGGCCTTTTTAACAACTTCTAGTCTAGGTCGTTTCACACCATTTATGCTTTTATTCTGCTGTGACTCCATTCCATACTCATCTATATTTGTTTTTATCTAGGTACTCGTATACCTTTTGAGAATCCGGAAAGGATGGGTAGTGATCGGGGGTTTCGAGAATATCGATTAATTCTATTTTCGAGGTCTTCATACTTTCTTTACCATTAATATACGGGTCACGCTTAGAACATACAGTACATAGAACGCGCTTGTCCTGTATGTCTCCATAAAAGCCAGTGGCTCCAATATATGGGCACTAAATCGACATATGGTCGATAGTCAGCTGTCTCAGTAGACTAGTTAGAGATTATAAAATTTGAATTTTGGCAAGAATTGACGTTTGTTTATGCATAATTCGATAGTACTGTAAACATTACGTCTACATCGAAACGCAAAATGAGTAAGCTGACTGCCGATAAGCTGACAAGACTTATTGACTGTCAACAAGTTCTCGACTTATTCCCCAATTATTAGAGCACTTTTAAACGGACGAAGCATGGTCCATTGTTAAATAGTCTAAGGCGCCATGTAATATAATCTACATTTATTGTATTTCAGAGAAGTGAACGTGACGGTATTTAAACTAGTCAAATTAAAGCTCGGACTAATTATAATGTCTAAATTTATAAAATACAATCTCTTGTTACCCTAGGACATTGTTTCTCAAGCGAATAATGTTAATGTCGCGACCCCCCTAAACAACAAAATCAATCAAATGAAACCTTCGGAAATTGTTGCGTTCTATATGGTGGCAGTGAGTAGCACTAGTAAAAGATCGGCGGCAGGGACTTGGAGTAATTTTTGTATTAACTTGCGATATTGAAGTAAGATCGGTTCTCCTTTTTCACTGGTATGCTGCTCCAACTTTGGCTTCATATGGAACTCCTTGTCCTTTACCTACATATGCTTCGATTTATTTTCGTTGCATGATGTTCAATAGGCCAGTAAAATTAAGCCAATTTGGGGGCTTTTTAATACAAATTAGGGAAAAATCTGAAAATAATTCTTCTTCTTCTATAGATACTTAATACATGGAGACTGAGTTTGCACGGTCGTAGAAGGTGAGTTAAACTTTTGGGTTGGCGATAATCCGAGAAATTTGAGCTCTTTTTTTTTTAAATTATCCTTATAACTCCTAAACGGTGTCTCGGATCGAAAAAAACTAAAGTAAATTAAAGAGTGTTGAATTCTGATTTCAACACACTGCGCGAAGTTGAAATTCGGTTCAGTAGCGTAGTCAAAATCGATAGTCAAAGAACGACCATTTTCGAGGCTTCGCCACCATGTTGAAAATGTGCCTAATTTTTTGGTTTATCCAGTTTCTTTTTAGTATCTCTTAAATTGGTCTTACTTCCTTGCAAAACTTTTTTTAACTAGAGTAATTTATCTATAATTTGAGACTAAAATAAAACTCCTAGCTGTTATATTTACCGAAATAGAGCTTATAAGGCATAAATCGATGAGCTGGCCTTTTTAAATTTTTGCTCATAACTACTCTAAGAATGGGCCGAATTGAAAATTATTGGCCACGTTAGGCTTACAGTTAAATTAGCCTTAACTTTTACAGATAAGCTTTTCCATTTGGAGCATTCGTTGCAAAGACAAGGGGGGAGGGGGTTTCAAAATTCTGTCGATTAAACACTTAATGGGAGGGGTTTATTTATGAACAAATTTAAAACTCGTTTGCACGCATTGTTTACTATGGAGCAATCCCTTTACTTAAAGGGTAAATATTAAGTGCGTAAGGTCCCAATTGTGACAATATGAAGAAGACGGCAATTGAAAATTTCTAAGTGTGCGGTCATAAAAATTTCATGGAAAACGACTCTTCCACTCAAGTAACAAATCCATCAGACTGTTATCAAATCAAATTTCCTTGACACTCCCATTAATGGACACTTACAGCCTTATTCAATTGGTTTCTAAATTTATCACTGAGAGCAACAAATGTAAAAAAAGGTCAATTTGTAAACAAGTCAAGTCAGATTTCCAGTTAACAAATGAAAAGTCATTTCAAAACGCTACCACGATCTTCAGAGTTTTGGCAGTATTACCAGTAACAACAGCTACTCCAAAAAGGACATTCTCCACGCTGAGAAGAACCAAAACATATTTGAGGAACTCTATGGGATAGGAGCGTCTTAATGGTCTTGCTTCGTTAAATATTCAGCCTGGAATTGACTTAACAGAAGATGAAGTCCTTGAAGGATTCTTTAAGAAACCTCGAAAACTTAAAGGTAACTAACACGACCCCCCCCCCCCGTGGATCCGCCTATGAACGATACTTACTTAAAATATGAATTTGAGCTCGGGTTCTCGGCAAACTTTTTAGTTCGCAGAAAAACTAAATAGTTTAGTCAGAAAAATATAAAGCCCGGCGATGTATGAGAAACAGCAGACTAAACGATTTAGTTATCGCTGTGTGAGCGGTCTCATAAACCACCGTGTGCTCTATTTTTCTGGATAAACTATATACATAGTTTTTCTACGAACTACAATAAAAAGTTTGCCGCATTGTATGTTACCAAGTAATATCCGCAGAAACCATGAAACTATCTAAATTAGCCTATAATCTCGAAATAAAACATCCATCCTTACAGAGAAAGCCATTAGAATACGTCGAGCGTCAAGCACAGGTTTTTAAAAAATCAGCAAATTGACATTAATAAAACTGGGCATGGCGAGAAAGCAGCACTCTTAATGGTATCATTAAGAGTAGCCAGGGTGTCTAAACCTCACACGATTGCGGAAAATATAATTTTACTAGCTGCCATTGATATGGCGGAAGAAGCAAAGAAAATTGAAAATGCTTCCTCTGTCAAATGATAAAATATCCAGACGCATAAATGAGATGGTGATTGATGTCTACCGTAAGATAATTGATAAGGTCAAATCAAGTGAATTTCGTTACGAATGCTAGCGAACAATTGAAGAAAATATGCTATTTTGCAAACCGTTCCCTGCTCAGACCTTCGACCAAGGACTTTTTAAAGTTTTTTTTTGATGCAATACAACAATAAAACCTGGACTGGAATAAATGCATTGCGGCATGTACTGACTGCCAAATCGATAACTGGCAAAAATAGTGGTTTGACAGTTAACTTAAACGGCATTATGACGCTAATAGAATGGGCGCATTGCTTCCTTCACAGACATTCGCTCGCCGCCAAAAATATGCCAGATAGTCTCAAAAATGTCCTATCTGAAGCTGTAAAAATGGTTAATTTTATAAAAAGCCGGCCGTTGTAAAGCAAAATAGGTTGCTTTCTACATTGTGCGAAGAAATGTGTTCTGTTTTTTTCAAATTCTGGCTCATCAATGTGCAGGCCCCGACAGAAGTTAAGGAAGATGCAGTGAAAGACGAATTTTATGTCCGCCTGAAGACTCTGTTCGTCTCACTTCTAACACACGATATAAAAATACTGCTGGGGGATTTTAACGCGAAAGTTGGAAACGAAAGTTGGCATGGGGAACCACTGGAGAACATAGCCTCCATGAGGAATGCAATGATAACGGTCAACGATTAATCGACTTCGGCTGCAATAGTAATCTTATCGTAAGCTCCACATGTTCTCCGCACCGATGCATTCACAAACAGACTTGGAAATCTCCAGACATACGTACGTGTCAACCAAATTGACCACGTCCTCATTTGCAAAAGGTGATCGTCGACTGTAATGGATGGGTGTCCGATCCTATCGGACTGCTATTCAGACCATCACTTGGTGAAGACAACCTATCGGTGTAGAGTTTCTTCAGTGCACCAATCGAGAATCAGCCCTCCCAAAATTTTCGCGGTTGACAAACTCTTGAGGAAAAACTATCACTTATGCTACACGACATTATCAACACAGTTGTACACGGGTTCTAGGAAGAGCTTAATGGTGCGTTTTGCTATGTACCACTCTGCGTCGGTCGCAGGTGACGACGAAAAGATGCACACAAATGGTGCTCCGCGTTTTAAGCGCGGTGCACACTATATGGCAAGTCGTCAATATTTGCTGCCATATGATTGCCATACCCGTGTGAACACCTTCCATATGTACAGTCATACGAAAAATTTTTTATCTGGCAGCTTCATGCCATATCGCGCCATATGGGTGTTGCCATACAGTGTGAACACCTCTTGCCAGATATCTGGCACCAATGTGCCATATCATTTTATATGATAAGCATGTCCGTCATATAGAAAGCGTATGGCACTTGCTTTTAGAGGAAAAGGTTAGTTTGCATAAGTTTGTTTATCAAAATTTCGAAAACTGAGTGCATGTAACGGTTGCCGTTACCGCGTATTATTTGTAGTGGAAAGGGAGAATACGAATATTGTGTACTCTCTACGCGCAAAAAAATTAACGTTGCATTTTACTGTGTGATTTTCTTTGCTCTTTGCTAAACTCACTCGACTTTTGAACGTTATCGAGTTCGAAAAAGTATAAATACCTTTAAATAGTCGGCTTTCAATATATTGTCAATACTACTGCACATCTCAGGAATAATGAGCGAAATTGTGTTCGTCGGTATCCTGAATAGGAAACTCAAACTTGCGTAGTTATCACCTTCGCAAAAACATGTTTAAAATTTGACTCTCTTATCTTGAAATAAATAACTGGCGCAACAGTCCAATTTGAACCACGGCCTCGAGATGAGTTAGCATCATCTCATTTTCTAGATCGTGACGGTTTTTTGTGCAGAGGTATGTGATCAGCAACACGCTCAACCGAGTTATTTACCCCATAATGGGTACTCATTTAACAGCTGAGTGGGCTCATAGTTCGACACGTAAATCCCCGGAATCGAACCGGGGCCCAGTGCGTTGAAGGCGAACGTGCTAACCGTTGCGCCATCCGGACTACCTCTTATCTTGAAACCAATATCAAAAACACTCATCGGTTGCCAAGAATCTCAGCGTCAATTGTAACCGTTCACTTGCAGATATTGGTTCACTCATTTGTGTTTTTTATACCCTTCACGGATGTGATAGGGTATACTAACTTTGTCATGAAGTTTGCAACGCTCAGAAGCAAGCATCTCCGGCAATATAAGCTAAATATATTCTGGATCGGTATAACGAGACGAGTCGATTAAGCTTTGTCTGTCTGTCCGTCTGTCTGGTTCTATGTAAACTAGTCCCTCAGGTTTAAAGCTATCGAGCTGAAATTTTGTACAAAGACTTTTTTTTCATTGCTGTAAATATGTCGGAACCAAAGAAATCGGACCACTACGTCATATAGCTGCCATAGGAACGACCGGTTCAAAAATTCGTTTTTATGGGAAAAACCTTTTTATTTCTAAAGAAATATCAGATTTCACATTAATCAATAGTATCTTTATTCAAATCACATTCCCGAATTTGGTTGAAATTGGACTAGTCTATCATATAGCTGTCATATTAACAACCGTCCCAAAAGCAAGTTTTTGTTAGAAAAACTTTTTTATTTCTAAAAGTATCTTTACCAAAATTCATATTATTCAATTGTATTAACTGCCAAACCACATTTCTAAATTTGGTTGAAATCGGCCCACTTTTTCATATACCTCTCAAAGGAACAGTGAAATCGGATCAAGTTTTACTACTAATTTCAAAGTGGCAAATGCACCATAAGTCACAAAGAAGGTATGATACCCTTCACGCGAAGCATGAAGGGTATCATACCTTCGGCAAGTTGATACACAGGAAAAGATACAAAAGATAGTCGAAGTCAATCGGTGACATGCGAACGAAATTCAGATAAACCGCGTCGTCTTCTGATCGCAATTCTCGCAATAAAGTTGAATGGAAACCTTCCGTTTCGCGTCGAGCTATCCATTTTCTCACCCAAATTTGCTTCTTTTTCATTTCACTTTGATGCTTCTTTCTTCTTTTCTATCTTAACTTTAATAGCACTAAAACAGCAGCGGCCATGCCCGCTTGTGTTGACATCGTAGAAGTGACTAAACGTTTGTCATTCGTGTGGTACCATACAAAAAGTTCCATACAGTGTGAACACTCGCCATATTTGCTACCATATATCTGGTACATTCGCGTATGGCAACGAAGCTGCCATACTAAAAGCTGCCATATATTTTTATCAGTGTGAACACCATGCCATATGTATGGCAGCATGCCATATAGTGTGCCCGAGCTTTTATGGGTTGATCGCTAATCGCAGCCAATGTGCAACAATCGTGTGCCAAGTAAAACACACCTTAAAGGTACCATCAAGGCTGGCTTGACAAAGAATGCAGAAAATCACTCGACGCAAAGAACGAAGCTTACAGTCAATAGGCGCTTTTCTTCAACAGTCCGATTCAGGGCAGAACAAAAATTGCACGCGTTATGCCGGGTTTCCACCAAAGAGACAGTTTTGAAAAACACGGACTAAAACTGTTTTTATAAACAAAAACACGAATGTTCTGTAAAAACTGAACAGTTTTTAAAACATTTGTGTCCCTAAAAACTGTTTTAGGAAATAAATCACTTTCCCATCGCGAATGAGAAAATTTTTTTGTTTTCTAGAACAGATCAAAGGAAAACACATTTGTTCTTGTTTTTTTTTGTCTGCTTGGTTGAAACCAGTGTTGCCAAAATCTTATCATCAAAACGGCTAAATTTAGCCGGTAAAGCCGGAAATATTTTTCTAAAAACGGCTAAAAATCCGGCCGGAAAAATTTTCTATTTGGAAACGGCTAAAAATCCGGCCGGAAAAATTTCCTATTTGGAAACGGCTAAAAAAACGGCTGGAGAAGTAGCCCCACCGAAAACACCTAACTCCATGTTTTAAAAGTAAAGTTTAAAACCAATAATATTTAAATATAATATATTTCAAAAGAAACAAGCTAGCCTTAAGGTATGATACCCTTCACGCGAAGTTGTGTTTTGTGGTATATTTGCCTTTTTGAAATTAGTAGTAAAACTTGTTCCGATTTCACTTTTCCTATAAGAGGTATATGAAATAGTGGGCCGATTTCAACCAAATGTAAAAACGTGGCTAAGCAGTCAATACGATTGAATAATATGCAATTTCGTAAAGATATCTTCAGAAATAAAAAAAGTTTTTCTGACAAAAACTTGCTTTTGGGACGGTCGTTCCTATGACAGCTAAATGATAGAGTTGTCCGATTTTAACCAAATTCGGAAATATGATTTTATTAGAGATACTATTGATTATTGTGAATTTTGAAAACAATGTCTTTAGAAATAAAAAAGTTGTTCTCACAAAGACGAATTTTTGGACCGGTCGTTCCTATGGCAGCTATATGACGTAGTGGTCCAATTCCGCTGGTTCCGACATATATACTGCGTGCAAAAGAAAAAAGGCTCTGTAAAAAATTTTAGTTCGATAGCTTTAAAACTGAGGGACAAGTTTGCATAGAAACGGACGGACAGACAGACAGACGGACAAATCTTAATTGACTCGTCTCATCATACTGACCAAGACTATATTATAGTTTATATGGTCGGAGATGCTTCCTTCTGTGCGTTGTAAACTTCATGACAAAGTTAATACACCCTATCACATCCGTGAAGGGTTAAAAACGTGAATTGTCCGAACATGCATAGAGAATAACCTTGGGCAGGAAAATCGGCCGTGAAAAATTAAATCCGGCTAAAAATCCGGCTGGCCGGTTTTTGATTTTTGTGCCGGCTAAAAAAAGTGATTTCCGGCTAAATTTAGCCGGAAAACGGCTAAATTGGCAACGCTGGTTGAAACACGCACTTTTGTTTTCTGCGACAATTCTACACAGTCAGTTATCAGTTGTAATTTTAAAGGTTGAAGTGATATAAATTCTACCTTTTTTTGTGTTTTTTAACTTAAAATGTGTTCAAACAAGAAGCAGTTAACTGAGTGCAATTATAAAATCCTCGTTGTCTGACATTTTCTGGGAATAAGATAAACAGAACATGAAACAAAACTAGTCTGTTCAGTTGAAATAGTTTGTTTACATAAAACAGAACTGTTTTCAGAAAACAAAACTTGTTTCTGTTTTTGTTTTTGAAAACAAAACTGTTTTTTTAAAACTGTCTCTTTGGTGGAAACCCGGCATTACACTAACAAAACAACAAACAAAAACAAACAAAATTGTTCAATATAGAGCGAGTTGTTAGTGTAATGCGTGCGATTGTTGTTCTGCTCTTGATCTGGACGGTTGGAAAAACACGCCTAATATATCCAACCAGAGCAAAAAAAGCTACGGCGAATACCGAATAGAATAATTAGACGTACAAAACGGAAATACTCTGACGAACATAAATGAAAACCTAGCCAATAGAAACACCAGACAGCCGTATAGACTAGTAAATACAATTAAGGACGGCAATAAACCCTGGACTAGTCTCTGTAAGGACAAGGATGGAAACATCACCAGCGACACCGATAGCTGCTACAAAAAGCCCAAATCGATGGCGTTATTATTGATTATGACCCCACTACACAACCTCCAAGAATAGACGAAGTTGATTTCGCCTGGCGGTCACTCAAACCAAATAAAGCGCCGGGCGCAGACGAGATTCAAGCTGAGCTGCTAAAATCGGGAACGAGTCTATTAAATGCCATACACCAACTACTTCTGGGAATCTGGGAGTACGAGGTGGTCCCAGATTGGCGCAGGAGCATCATCTGTCTCATTCACGAAAAGGGAGAATTACAGAGGTGTGAGAATTACAGAAGTATTCTGGTAGGTAGTCTGTATGTCCTACGAAATAGTGACGAAATTTCTGAAGAATAGAATAAAACCGTACGCCGAACGAATCATTGGCGAGTTTCAAGGTGGTTTCACACCTGGTCGTTCCACAACCGATCAGCTTTTTACGGTTAAGCTAATCCTGCAAAAGTGTAGGGAATACAACATTGACGTGTACCAAATCTTTGTCGGCTTTAAGCGAGCATACAGTATCGATCATGGTGTACTGTACAACATAGTGCTGCAGTTTGGTATACCAGCAAAACTAGTACGACTACCAATGATGACGATGACTAACAGGTCAAGATCCAGAACGGGTTGACTGATCCTTTTGAAACACGTACTGATTTGAAGCAGTGCGATCGACTGGCGCTGACGTTCATCAACGTAGCATTCGAATACGCCTTTCGGGTAATGGATACGTATAACAACGGAACGCTACTCATAAAATCAATACAATTGATGGCGTACGCAGACAACATCAACATCATGTCCCGAAAACTGACCGACGCAGATGAACTTCTGCATACCCTTGACGCAGCTGCAAAAGTAGTTGGACTACGCATCAACGAAGATAAAACAAAAATAATGATGCAATCAAGAACCAGGAATCGAGTATCAGCGTGGGGACCTCAGTATCGAATTCGTAGACGACTTCACATTCCGAAGTAGCAACCAGCCAAAGGATACCAACAAACTGACGAAATCGAGCGACGGATACAGTTAGCAAATTTTTCTCTGTCCTCCCCATAATAAAATCGAAGCATGTGCACTGAAACACGAAGCTCCGCGTATACGAAACCATCATTCGACCAGTGCTTTGCTATGGCTGCGAAACTAGAATCCTAGCCCAAGCCTCCGAAAAAATGCTAAACACATTCGGACGGAAGGTTCTTCGGTGAATATTCGGAGCATTTTACGACCGAGATGGAGGACGCATCCGATACAACTATGAATTGTATGAAATGTACGATGAGCTGAAAGTTTCGAAAATCGTCAAACTACAACGTCCTCAGTGGGCAGGGCATGTAAAACGTCCCGTCCACATTGGTGTTGGTTTCCAACTGTGGTGTGGGGCGTAACAATAAGCCACGACTAAATGGGCAGGAGGTACATGCTAGTAACATGCATAGCCTGAAACCAGTTTTTGCCAACGAAACGTCAACTAAGCCACATGGGAATTGTTGACGCACTATGCTCCAATAGGGTTAGGGTAAATAGTAGTATGCTCACAACAAACGGATCCATTTTTGAAGGAATACCAATTCATACTATAGCAAAACAGGGATCTACGGCGACTTTCATTGTACCAGAACCCACAGTTGCTTTGAGGAACGGCATGATCAGAGCGAAGGTCAAGAAGTGGATGGACTCAATGCATCGAAGATGGCAGGAGTTAGTCACTTGCAAACAAGCTCGGAATGCAATGACCAGCCCTTTAGGCAGGGAAGCGAAAAAGGTACTCAGTTATAAACAGAGTATCCTAAGCTGGATGACTACCTTGGTCACAGGGCATGGTAATGTAAGGCTCATCTGACCAAGATGAAAATCTAGGAAGATGACGTTTACAGACTATGTCTGGAGAAGGCGGAGACGCCAGCACACATTGTGTGCGAATGTCCACCACTGGCTTGCACGAGGTTGAGGATCACATGCAACCACACGATAAGTGTGGAAGCCATGAGTGAACTCAGCCTTAAAATAACACGGGACACAGTGATGAAGAGAGAGGTCGACAATTATCAGTCAACATCTGGAAATCACTGATGACCGGGAGGGGGTGAAAGGGACCCAAACATTAGTGATTTGCTTCGGCTATTCCCCGGAATACAATTAATTAATCAAAACAATAATTATAATAAAATATGTAATGAAATCAAATAAATGTAATGACGGCTAAGCCATGCCATATCCGTGTTTCAGTTAAACTACATTTTATTTATTTACAAAATTGAAATCTTAATAAATGTCATATCTATCTTTCTATCTATCAAAAAAGCTATCGAACGCCTTAATATAATCCCTGACATGATTAAAATGGGCATCTTTTTTTCTGAAAGATGCAGAAGCACTGCATTTCGTTATTTCATTCCAAATACTTTTTTCTATTCGCTTATGTAAGATAGCCCTTCTTTTAGTCGTAGGGAATTGCACGATTTTCGCAGAAATTTCATCGCATTTCACATTAATTTAATTGAGATGAAATCCCTCTGAGTCCTTAGTAGAACGGTCATAGATATTTCGCGGACCATGATGCGAAGACGAGGCTATCTTATTAGGATGACATCCTGTCGGGATTAAGCTGACAATCTGACAAAATCGTTTCGTGAAATTTGTTTAACACCGACATTATACTTAAAATATTAGTAAAGGGATTGAAATGAGGGCGAGTTTCTAGTTGTAAGGATTATATAGTTGAGAATGGTAATATTTCCAGTGACCCATACTGGAATCTCGTACTGTTCGGAATTGGGATTTACACGGGGAGAGTTAAGTAGAGGCCGATTTGAATTGTGGATTGTTTGGTGTCACATTTCACTTCTAATTTATATTAATAGTGTGCGCATATTAACTGCATTTTGTCCACCATTCCGTTTTATGCTAAAGGTGGATCGAACCTCCGATCCGTTAACACTACGGATCGGAGGTTCGATCCTCGGCGCGTACAAAAGCTGCCTGTGGGCAGGGGCGTGCTGGTTCGCCGGGCTACCGGGATTTTCCCGGGGTGCCTCGTTTTTGGGGGCGCCTTTTGGTGAGCGGCAGAATTCTTCCAAATAAATAAATCAAGCTTTATTCTCGGAAAATTTTTCTTTCGAATTTCATGAAATGTTGCCTGATTTCCTCTTTCTGGAAATTGTGAAATTGAAAATTGTGTCGCTGATTGTTAGTTGATCACCGGAATTTCCAAAATCTTCAAACATTTCTACAGCACTTTTTAAAGAACTAAGAACATTTTAGCGGTGAGTGGGGGATGAGAGACATCAGCACCCCAGGGTTCTGGGCTTGTCCTTAGGTCCTTTAGAGTGCTGTAGAAATGTTTGAAGATTTTGGAAATTCTGATGAGTTTGGGGGTTTCAAAGCGAGTTTGGAGTATTTTTTTAAATTAGTCAGTAACTCTAGAACTCTTTATTATCCATCGGTTCTAAGCATTCGAACTATTTTTGCACGATAAAAATTTTTGCGTGAATTTGGCACCCCTAAATTTAATTATTAAAAAAAACCATTAAAACCCTAGAACTATCGCCGCACCCCCTCGAGAACTCTAGAGCTATTGCTAATAAGCAGGGAACTTTTAGAAAACTTCAACTTTTCCAAACCTGGGGTGCTAACTTCCGGGGGTCTTGTCGTTCGCCCGTCGGCATCACTCATTGTCACAAAAATCGCGTGAAAAAAATCAGTGACAGTCAAACAAGAGTTGTATTAAAAAGTTCTTATGATGTAGAATATTGTAACAATGAATCAGCTTCCGTTGATAACAAGCACATCGAAATTGTGATCGTTGTGTTGAGTGTGTGTATAATTAGATAGGAGATTATAGGTATAATGTATTCTCTTGAATATGAAAACTCATTCAAAGTTTTTCACTGACTCTGCCAATGACGTAAGCAACTTGTGAAAGAAGTTTTTCGACATTAAAAATTGTACAAAATAGATTGAGGGCGGCACTTCGGTTAAAATTTAGAACCCAGCACGCCACTACCTGTGGGTACCAATATACCTATACCTACCTCTGGGCTCCGAGCTTGTAGCGTTGCAAGGTAGGTAGGTAAGTAGGTTCGGGGGTTGCCGTGGGTTAATCACAGCACACATAGACCACTCATTGTCCGTTGTGATACCACCAAAATTCTGTTACCTAGCGTTGCAAAAGTAGATATGCTATTGAAGCGTCAACAAGGCTGACTTTGCAGGGGTCAAGGCAATTAACATGGTTTCAGCCTAAGCAATTGTTGGGTGTTATTATCTTAAAGTAGTGTCTCGTTATTTTTGCAAATACATATATGTATACATCAAAAGCACAAATCATTTCAAAACCTAAACGGCTGCGTACTTCGGGATCAAGGGACTACATACGAGTAATACCAAAACAAATGAGAGTTCATCTAAAATCGATGCCATCCTTACATCCAAGGAAAATCGAAAAGGTATGAAATCCAATTTGTTTATGCCTTAAGCCAGAAGATAACCGAAGCTTCTATATCGGCTTACTGCCACAATTCCCTTTAAATTCCGGAAATTACATGAAACGATTTTTGGAAACCGTTCAAGACGCCATTTCTATTCTGCAAGGACTCCAAAAGAAATATTATGTCTGTCCATACAGATGTATGCCTGTAAGTATGTGCGGTGGCATGGCGGCGACATTCTCTAGCTCCTTTCACCTGGCATAAATCAAAGAGCCTGTGCAAACACACACCCAACACAACCTGATGTTATGTTTAAAGTCGTAAAATTGCTTATCGGAGCGTAAAAATAAATCTTCAATGTTATTCGGGAGTTATAAGAAAGCCGAGAATTCGCTATCGTCGTTACTTTTGTACCTATTCGCTACTTATGCGATATTACATTTTACGATATTCGTCATTTGATCGAATTCTGTATGTTACAGCCGGAATCCACGGACATGTATGTAGGCGAAAAAAATCATAGTCTGATAAAGGATCGTGTGCGGTTTCGAATGGCCTTTCGTCAATGATTAGCCTCGAGCTGAAGCCAACCATCGTGCGTTTTAGATGCGGCCACTTCCTTTGGATTATACAGAAATAAAATCTGGCAGTAAAATATGGCTTTTTATGATTCCAGGAATTTTATGAATTCCTTCTTGTTCTAGCATTGTATCTGCCCATCGGCGTGTGAAATATCTGGTTACTGACCGTGTAAGTGGATTTCTTGTCGTTGAGCGTGTGTTCATAAAAACAATCCGCACACTACGTACGAGTAAGTATGTACGGCTGATAGAGTATTGAATATTTACACTGGGGGTCACATGAACCTCACCTTTGGAATATTTTAATCTTTTTCTTTATGGAAACTCTCCACATTGTACAGTTTTAACTGGACGGCTGAAACTTAATGCCCGGTTCACATTATTCCAGTAACCAATCCAGTCCAGTAATCCAGTCCAGCGCTGGACTGCTACTGGAATAATGTGAACCGGCACTGGACAGCAATTCAATCCAGCAATCCAGTCCTGCAATCCAGTCCAGCAATCCAGTCCAGTGACTGGATTGTCGGTCTACTTTTTGATTCCAGCTCGCCCAGAAATCATTGTCACTATAGTTACCGAATCAACAACACACTCGCCAGACTACTGGACTGGAATCATGTAGACGATATGATCCAGTCCAGCACTGGACTGGATAGCTGGACTGGAATAATGTGAACCGGGCATAACAAAATTGGCATTTTCAGTTTTTCGCCTATAGCTCCGTTACAGTTTGTTTTAACGTAAAATATGTTCATTTTTGTAGAGAACATTTCCTAAAAATTTCTTGCTACTTTTTTTCTATAATCGATAGCAGCGGAGCTATGATACTGTCAAAATGAAACCGGAAAATAGAGGGCTACGCCCGCAATCCAAGGGTTTTGTAGTGTCCCATGCCAATAGGAGATGAACTGTCCTACTCTAGGAGATGCTTAACCATTCATGTTAAGACAATATTGCGAATTGTAAGTTTGCATAAAAAATATTGAGAATAAGTTGTTTGAATAATTATAGAAAATAGAGTCAGCGACCAGCATACCCCCCCCCCCCCCTTCCCCTCCTCCCTCCTCTCCTACCAATCATTACCCTTTTGAAAATGGTTAACTCCAATTCACTCTACGGAAAACAATACACAAGTATGTTGTACTCGTAGTACTAGTATGTAGTACAAGAGACCTGTTATGTGCATTTTTTGTATGGATAATATCAAAATGACCAAATCTAAATGAACGTACTACTATTAAATATTACGTGATTATTACGAAATTTAGAGATATTATTGCACATGGTGTTAATTATCGACGGCCATCAATATTTTCGACCTCGGATGAGTTTGAGAAATGCAGGGGTGTGTGTAACTATAGAAACATGTTATTATTAACCTATTTTGAGAAGATATAAAAATTCCATAATTTTTTTGTTTTCTGTGCTAGTTGAAAGCCATCTTCCTGTATGTTTTCATATTTCTAAGTGTAACGGTCTCGAAATGGTAAGGGGGGTGGGACAAATTACAATATGATCTCATATTTTCCCCTCTGCCTCTTTTTCCCTTTCTACGAATTTGATGAAGTTGCCAAAAATGGAATGTACTCGGTAGTACCTTTCTCATGATACCCCACTTGCCCATATCAGATGAAAAAAATGTTGACCTTAATGTCCCCTCTATGGGAACCTCCCCTTAAAGCAGCAAGCCACCTACCTCCCCCCTTAAACTTCTCTCCCCTACCACTCCTATACCACCAATCTCCACCCTTTCAGAAAAGGTTAACTCCAATTCACTTTACGAAAAACAATATTCAAGTATGCAGTACTAGTACGGATATGTAGCCAGTTATGTGCATTTTTTGTATGAATGGCATCAAAATCTCAAAATTTAAATGAATGTACTATTATTAAATATTATGTGATTGTTATGAAACTAGGAGGTGTTATTGCCTATGATGTTGGTTATCATTGGCCATCAATATTTTTGACCTCGGGTGCGCGTAAGGGGTGCAGGGGTGTGCTAACTGCAACTATAGAAATGTACTATTATTAACCTTTTCTGATGAAATTTCAAAATTCTAGAAATCTTGGTTTTCTACGCTAGTAAAATGGCGCTTTTCTGTAAATTTTCATATTTCTAAGTATAACGGTATCGAAATGCAAAGGGGGGGGGGGGGGGGGGACAAACTCGGATGACATATTTTCCCCCTCTCCCTCTTTTCCCGTTTCTTTAAATTTGAAAAAAATTCCAAAAATGGAATTTACTCGACGGTATCTTTCTTATGATACCCCACTTGCCTGTACCAAACGAAAAAAAAATTTCGACCTTCATTTCCCCTCTATGGGGACCTCTCCTTCAAGTTGACCTATTACGACGATTCGCTTTCTCCGGTGAATTATAGTAATTCTACACATTCCTACAAAATTTCATGTATGTAGCTTCAGCCGTTCGTGAGATATTCCATGGACAGACGGACAGACGGACAGACAGACATTCGACCGAGTTCATAAGGGTTTTGTTTTTAATACAAAACCCTAAAAACGACGAACAAAAGTTAAAAATAAATATTACTTACGAGATTACACTCATGGGGGACCTAGGTCCCATAGAGACTCGTACCTTGTAAACTATAAGCAGCAGTTCGACGCACTTGCCCTCGCCGCGAGCTCTTGGGCAGTAATGAGAATACACGTATTATCGACCGCGTCACAATCAAAACATTTATGACACGTCCGAAAATGTGGTTTGGGACCCAACTCCCCCACGAGGATTAAAGTTGCATACGTCACTTTTATGTAGGACGCATAATTGAAAACGTGTTGAGCGATCCTTACATTTTTTTACCCGTAAGGTTAAATTCAAGTAATTTTTATACGCTAGACTTTTAGTATAGGGTATATTGTTTTTGTCACGACGGAAATATGTAACACCTTAAAGGAGGCTCCGGAGGTATAGCAATGTATATATATAAATGATCAGGGTCACCTCCCGATTCGATTAAGCCATGTCTGTCTGTCTGTCTGTCCGTCTGTCCGTCTGTCTGTCCGTTCGCACGATAACTTTCGATAGAATGAAGCTAGAGCCTTGAAATTTTGACTAGATGTTGGAAGTATGATCTAGTTGGTTGGTATTGAAAATGGGCATGATCAGGCCAAGAGAACGCCTACTTCCCCTACATATGTAAAATAATTAAATGTATTTATAACTCCTGATTAAATAAACATGAAAACCTCTAGCTTTGGTAGATTGCTCGTGATGGTAATCTTATACTCCCCTGGAAAAATAAAATCGATCAGTTGAAAACTAACGGTAATTTTCTTACAAAGAGCCCCGTACTACCCTACTTTTCAGGTTTTTTGTCCATAACTCTTGAACCAATTGACGTAGACATCTGATTTTTGGCATGTAGCCCTGGGGTGAGAAGCTGCTTAGGTTTTGGGAAGTTGGGCATAATCAGATCAAAGGAACGTTTACCTCCCCTACAAAATTCAAAAAATTAAATATTATTTTAATTACGATAACTTTCGATAGAATGACACTAGCAAGTTGAAAATTTGGTAGAATGTTGGTAGTAAGGTCTTATTAGTTAGCACTGCAAGTGGGCAAGATCCGACCCAAGGAACCCCTACCTCCCCTTCAAAGGAAACTTCGAATAAGCGATTACTTTTGATACAATGAAGCCAGTAGCTTGAAATTTTGGTCAAATGTTTGAAGTGAGATTGAGTTAGTTGGCATTAAAGACGGCTTAGATCCGACCTAAGGAACCCCTACCTCCCCTAGAGATGACACTTAAAACAAGCAATAGCTTACGACAAAATAAAGCTAGCGACTTGAAATTTTGCCCAAATGTTTGTAGTAGGATCCAGTCGGCTAATATTGAAAATGCGTAAAATCCGACCAACGAAACCCCTACTTCCCCTACAAACGAAACTTCAAATAAGCGATATCTGTCGATAGAGTGAAGCTAGAGACTTAAAATTTTGTTTCTATGTTTGTAGGGTGATATAATTGGTTGGTGGCAATGATGGGCAAGATCCGACCCAAGGAACCCTTACCTCCCCTATAAGTGAGACTTCAAATAAGCAATAACTTTCGATGGAATGAAGCTAGCGACTTGAAAAATTCAACAAATATTTGTAGAATGGGTTAGCTAGTTCATTTTGAGAATGGTCAAGATCTCCCTGAATGAGTGCCAACCTCCCCTATAAACTGGCTATATAGGAAACTCACTTTTAATGCATGGTCGTTGCCAATTATTACTTTTGGTGTCACCACTAGGTCTGTACAAGTCTAGGGTATATACGCTTCGGACTGGTTTTTTAATTTCTTTGCAATTACAATTCTTACGTACCATGTACGTTTCTCAAATTAAAAATAATTCAATTACCTATAAACTTATTTCAGTTAGCCATGTTTTTTTCGTAGGATGAGTATTTTTCTCGATATTCGACAATAGCTACGTTTACTTGTACAGAACACAATAGAGCCGCATAAGCGGCAAAAAAACGCTAAAAAGCAGATTAGAGTATCTAAGACGAAAATGGAGCACACCTTTGCTGGGAGTGTGTCTCGGCTTAGTTAAGTACATATTCAAACGTAAACTAAAATTTCAATCCGGTTGATAATCTTCTGAGCGATGCTACGGCGGTGACGTATACTACCGCCCTCGAGGAAAGACTATCACCTATGCTACACAATATCAGCGACACAGATGGCATTAACAAACGATGGGCCTCTTATTTTGAAGAGCTGTTGAACCTACCATTTCACATCCCCACACAAGAAGCTCTCGACGATATTGATCTAGGCCCACCCATACAACCCCCGACAGTAGAGGAAGTTGATCTCGCGTTGCGGTCACTAAAACGAAATAAAGCGCCGGGAGCTGACGAGATTCCAGCTGAACTGCTTAAATTCGGGGGAACGGGTCTAGTTAATGCCATTTACTCTTGCGAATATGGGAAGATGAGGTCATCCCAGACGATTGGCGTAGAAGCATCATCTGTCCAATTCACAAAAAGGAAAATAAACTGCGGTGTGACAATTACAGGGGCATATCACTAGTTTGTACGTTCTACAAAATTTTGACGAAAATTCTGGAAAATAAAATAAAACCGTACGCAGAACGAATCATTGGTGAAATCAAGGATCCATAATAGAGCTAATGGTCTATTTGAAAACGCACTGGTCTGAAGCAGGGCGATGGACTGACGCTGACGGTCTTCAACCTAGCACAGGAATATGCTATTTGGGCTATGAATATTACCATCAGCAAGACGTTACTCATGGAGGCGACACAATTAGCAGCGTACGCCGACGACATCAACATTATGTACAGCAGACTGGCCGACGTAGAGGAACTTCTGTATACACTTGACGCCGCTGCAAAAGAAGTTGGACTACGTATCAACGAGGGTAAAACTAAAATAATGATGCAATTGAGGACAATGACGCCAGCACAATCGAGCTTCAATGTGGTAGACCTCAACATCGAGTTCGTGAACGACTTCATATATCTGGGTTGCAAGCTGTCAAGGAACGCCAATAAAACTGACGAAATCAAGCGACGGATACAGTTAGCTTATAAGATTTTTGTAGTTCTGCCCATAGTGAAATCGAAGCATGTGCACAGAAACACGAAGCTCCGCGTGTATAAAGCCATCATGCGACGAGTTCTATGCTATGGCTGCGAAACATGGACCCTAATTTAAGCCTCCGGAAACAAGCTAGACACATTCGAATGCAAGGTTCTGCGGCGAATTTTCGGGGCTGTTTGTGATCGAGATGGATGGTGCATCCGGTACTACTATGAGTTGTATGAACTGTACGATGAGTTGGATGTTTCGAAAATGCTGCTTAATCACTGCTTAATCACTGCATCGGCTGACCATCGTGTACCTATTAGCCGATTAAACAGCCTCTCAGAGGTAATTTTCGATAAAGAAAAGGTCAAATGGGCCGTGGAGTCCTTTGAACCCTTTAAGGCACCTGGTGCCGATGGTATTTTTCCTGCACTTTTACAATACAGCCTTGATTTTATTATCGCCCCCTTGACTGTTATTTTTAGGGGCAGTTACTCCTTAAGTTATATTCCACGTTTATGGAGGGCGGTGAACGTGGTATTCATACCGAAAAAAGGAAATAAGCCGGAGGAGCTTCCGAAATCATACAGACCGATTAGCCTTTCATCGTTTCTTTTGAAAACTATGGAGAGGCTACTGGATCTGCACATCACACAGCAAATGGATTGCACGTCTCCCTTGCATCGTACTCAATTCGCCTACGTCAAAGGTAAGTCGACCGTGGTGGCCTTACACAATCTCGTAGGATTGATTGAAAAAACCCTTATGGATAAGGAAATTGCTCTCTGCGCCTTCATTGACATCGAGGGAGCTTTTGACAATACTGGCTATAGCTGTATTTCTAGAGCACTTGAGCTCAAAGACATACCTACTGCCACTATCATGTGGATCGACGCAATGCTTCGCGGTCGAGAAATTCACTCAACTTTGGGCGGCACCCAGGCTAGTATTTATGCTGTTAAGGGTTGTCCCCAGGGCGGGGTCCTGTCCCCACTTCTCTGGTCACTCGTCATAGATGAGTTACTAGTTAGGTTGTGCGACTATGGTTATGATGCAATCGGTTATGCCGATGATATAACTATCATAATCAGAGGAAAGTTTGAATCGACCGTATCTGAGGTGATGAATGCGGCACTAGATCTAGTACTTCGTTGGTGCACTGAAGTTGGCCTGAGCGTCAACCCTCATAAAACCGTCTTAGTTCCCTTCACTGGAAGAAGAAATCTAAGCTTAAACCCTGTCAGCCTTGGCGGAACGGTACTTCAGTTCTCCACTGAAGTCAAATGCTTAGGCATTTTGTTGGACTGGCGGCTTAATTGGAGCAATCACATCGAGGCTGTTATAAGTAAGGCCACTCGGATCATGTGGGGTTGCAGGTCTCTGTTTGGCAAAACTTGGGAACTCACCCCGAAAATGATCGAGTGGCTATATTTGATGGTCGTACGTCCAGTTGTGACTTACGCGGCGCTAGTTTGGTGGCCCAAAACGAATCAGCGTTGCACCATACAGCTTTGTAGTAAGTTACAGCGCCTTGCATGCCTTGGTATGGCAGGTTCCATCCATACTTGTCCGACATTGGCTATTGAGGCGATTGTTGGACATACCCCGCTGCATATTTTCATACAAGAGTCTGCGGCTCTGAGCGCTCTTAGAATGCGTCTAACATACGATGGCGATGTGTCCAATCAGGGACACATGAGCATTCTAGAGCGGATCCCTGGCATGCAGATCTGCTCGAGATCTGATTATATGACTCGGGAAATATGTTTTGGTAGGAAATTCTCGGTCTCCATGCCCACTCGCGGGGAATGGGACAGCGGCATTCTTGGCTCTGTCTCCCGGTACACCATGTGGTTTACTGACGGATCTAAAACGGAGCTGGGTGTTGGTGCTGGAGTCTATGGACCGGACACCAGGATCTCCATTGCTATGGGCGTCTGGCCTAGCGTTTTTCAAGCTGAAATCCATGCCATTGAGGCCTGCGCCAGAGACATTCTGGACAAGAAACTCAAAGGCGCTAACATCGCTATCTGCACTGATAGTCAGGCAGCCATTAAGGCTCTTTCTTCACATAGTTTCTCATCGAAATTAGTGAAAGAGTGTTTTTATACCCTTCAGTGTCTCACAAACACCAATCGGGTTACTTTATGTTGGGTACCTGGCCATCAGGGCATCCCTGGTAACGAAGCTGCCGATGAACTTACTAGACAAGGTTCTTCGGATATATTTTTCGGGCCTAATCCTTACTGTGGTCTGAGTTGGGCTAAAACAAGATCACTAGTGAGGGAGTGGTCTGCCAATGAAAGACTGCGTCACTGGGATTGTCTTCCAGGACTACGGCAGTCCAAAGATCTTATAAAACCCTACGGTCTCAAAGAAACCAGCCGCCTGGGTAGAGCGGACCTGAGACTAATCGTGGGTTACCTCACGGGGCACCACTGGGTGAGATATCACCTCAACAAAATGGGTCTATCCACTGATACGGAGTGCAGGCTTTGCCTGGAGGACACAGAGTCCACTAAACATCTTCTCTGCGAATGTCCGGCGGTAGCCCGTTCCAGGTTCTTGTTTCTTGGAGGCTCCTTCGTGAGCTCAGCGGTCGTAAGAAGCACCCCTACAAAGGATCTACTAGCCTTCATTAGGCTGGTTGAGGGTCTTTTGGATTAATTAAGGCTATGGCACAATAGATCTCATGGTCGCAGTGCCCACCCTTGGGTATCTTAGCCTGCCCTTGTTATTATTATTATTATTAGCTTATAAGATTTTTGTAGTTCTCCCCATAGTGAAATCGAATCATGTGCACAGAAACACGAAGCTCCGCGTGTATAAAGCCATCATGCGACGAGTTCTATGCTATGGCTGGACATAGCTCTGATACAGGAACCCTGGATTTTACAAAACAAAATTAGGGGTTTGTCACAACAAACCGCAAATCTGTACCATGCACAGGTGGACGGTAAAATAAGGACATGCATCCTGGTGCGTCATGGAATACGTGCAGTACAAATGATGCATCTCTGCTCGCCTGATCTTACGGTAGTAATGATCGGCAGTGGTGCAGGATCATTCCTAATTGCATCAGCATATCTCCCTTATGATGCACCAGAACCACCTCCATCAGAGGAAGTTGAAAATCTGGTAAGGTATTGTAAAGAAAGAGATATGGCCCTGATCATAGGCTGTGATGCCAATGCGCACAACACTGTGTGGGGCAGCACAGATGACAATCCCAGAGGACAGCAGCTGCTAGAATTTGTGGAAAAGTACAATCTGCTGGTAGCAAACAAGGGGGTCGCTCCCACCTTCGTGGATGCACGAAGGGCTGAGGTGATCGACATTACCCTAAGCTCTGTTAATATGCTTGACAGAGTTCAGAATTGGAGAGTGGTGGACAGGCTAACCATGTCTGATCACAGGGCTATCCAGTTTGAAATTCTGTATGGCAGAAAACGGAGTAGCGAACGCAAACGTATAAGAGTGCCAAAAAATACTGATCGTGTTAAGTACGAGACATATTTATTGGAACAAGTCGAGGATATTCAAGACGGAATACCTCGGAATACGGTCGAGATAGAGCGAACAGTGGAACAACTGAACTCCGCTATTAATCGCGCCTTCGAACACGCTTGTCCCTCCACAGTAGTGGACGAAAAGGACCCAACACAATGGTGGAGTAGGGAACTGGAGTCTATGAAAAAAGAAACAAGGAAAGCCTTTAACCGTTACATGAGGGAGAGAGACTCTCACTCTTGGGAACTATACAAGGATAAAAAGAGGGAGCTGAAAAGAACCTTACGTCTTCGGAAACGAAATACGTGGAGGGAATTCTGCTCTAGCATGAAGGATACGTCGGAAGTATGCAGATTACAGAAGATGATATCGAAAGACACTGCTTCGAAAATGGGGCTGATACGCAAAGTTGATGGTTCCATGACAGAAACAGTGGAAGAAACGTTGCAGGCCCTGATGGAGGTACATTTTCCTGGAAGTTTCAAGTCAGACCAACCATGGCCTCAAACTAACATGGGAGCTGGTGGGGTAAGTCAACAAGAAGCTGAGAGGATAATAACTCCAAATGGAGTCAAAAGTGCTATAAACTCTTTTGCTCCATTTAAAACGGCTGGAATGGACGGAATATTCCCGGCACTATTACAGTGGGGCATGAGCGCTCTACTAGATAGGATCCGGAATATATTCGTCGCCTGTCTTTCAGTAGGCTACATCCCGAAGGCATGGAGGGAGGCTAAAGTGGTCTTCCTGCCTAAACCGGGGAAGAAAGACTACACAGAGGCAAAGTCCTTCAGGCCGGTTAGCCTTACATCATTCCTGTTGAAAACAATGGAAAAGGTGTTGGTGGACTACCTGGAGAACACCACGCTAATGTATAGTCCTCTGAGTAGGTGCCAACATGCTTATAGAGCAGGCAGATCTACGGAAACCGCTCTACATGAACTTGTTAGAGTTGCAGAGAGAGAGATTAACAATGGCGGGATCGCTATGTCTACTTTTATGGATATAGAGGGTGCTTTTGATAAAATCTCCTTTACCAAACTAAGGAACGCCCTGATTGAGCGGGGGGTTGATTACATTATAATTAAGTGGATCGACTCTATGCTTAAGCAGAGGGCGGTAAATCTTAGCAGTGGATGTGACAGAATACGGGGTAAGGTAGTCCGAGGATGCCCACAAGGAGGTGTTCTTTCGCCTCTACTGTGGAACATCACCGTGGACAGTCTTCTCTGGAAGCTGGACTCGATGGGCGTACACACTGTAGGATACGCCGATGACTTGGCACTCACGGTCAGTGGAAAGTTCATGGACACAATTCTAGGTTGCATGGGACAAGCTCTCAAAGTAACCGAAGAATGGTGTAATGAGCAAGAGCTAACCATAAACGCTAGTAAATCAAACACTATGATTTTTACTCGTAAGAGGAAAGACATAGAGATAACTCCCTTACGGCTTTTTGGTTCGGAAATCAAGGTGTCCAAGGAAGTGAAGCATCTAGGAGTTACCTTAGATGCGAAACTAACTTGGAATGTTAACGTTGATGGAACGATCCAAAAAGCGAAAAGGATTTTGCATCAATGTAAGAGAGTGTGTGCTCGTAGGTGGGGAATTTCACCTAACGCGACACACTGGATTTACACAATGATGGGAAGACCTATTCTAGCCTACGCATCAGTGGTATGGTGGCCAAAAGCCATGCAGAATACCACAAAGCAGAAGCTAGATGGGGTACAAAGGATAGCTTGCGTAAGCATATGTGGTGCAATGCGCACCACACCAACGCGAGCAATGGAGGCATTGCTGGGACTGCCGCCGTTGGACTTATTTATAAAGAAAACGGCGGCGCTTTCGGCAATACGCATGGAAAGGGATGCCATGTGGCATCGCTTTGGAACTAGCAGCGGTCATAAGAGCATCCTAGACATTATTCATGATGAGGTCAGGGAGACTCTAATGCCGGTAGAAGGCATGAGTAGACGTAGGGTAGTTGAAAGACTACACAAGACTCACATTGCAGATGGAAACATACATAATGAGTGTGTGTACAATGACATCAGCATTTTTACTGATGGCTCTTTAATGGACGGTAAAGCGGGGGCGGGGGTTTACTCTGAAGAGCTAAACCTAGCATGTGTGCTTAGTCTAGGAGAGTATGTGTCCGTATACCAGGCAGAGATGCTTGGCTTGTTGCATGCGTTGGACCACTTGCTTGAAGGTCAGGTGCGGGGGAAGAAAATCCTTATTGCACTGGACAACCAATCGGTGATCAGACGCATGCAGCAGACGAACATAAACTCTAAACTGGTACTAGAGTGTGTCCGGAAGCTCAACACGTGTGCCTCAGAAAATGAGGTTACGCTGATGTGGGTAAAAGGACACATAGGTACAACAGGAAATGAGGCGGCGGATGCCCTAGCAAAACAGGGATCTGCGGCACCTTTCATTGGCCCAGAACCCAGAGTTGCTCTGGGGAACGGCATGATTGGAGCGAAGGTTGGGAAGTGGATGGACTCCATGCATCAACAAAGATGACAGGAGCTAGTCACTTGCAAACAAGCTCGGAATGCAATGACCAGCCCTTTAGGCAGGGAAGCGAGAAAGGTACTTAGTTATAAACGGAGTACCCTAAGCTGGATAACTGCCTTGGTCACAGGGCATGGTAATTTTAAGGCTCATCTGGCCAAGATGAAAATCGGGGAAGATGATGTTTGCAGGCTATGCCTGGAGGAGGCCGAGACGGCAGCACACATTGTGTGCGAATGTCCAGCACTGGCTAGCACGAGGTTGAGGATCACAGGCAGCCACACGATAAGTGTAGAAGCCATGAGTGAACTCAGCTTCAAACAAATGCTAGAAATAACACGGGACTCAGTGATGAAGAAAGAGGTCGACAATTATCAGTCGACATCTGGAAGTCACTGATGACCGGGAGGGGGCGAAAAGGGACCCAAACGTTAGTGGTCTGCTTCGGCTATCCCCCAGAGTATATAATAATAATAATGCTATGGCTGCGAAACATGGACCCTAATTTAAGCCTCCGGAAACATGCTAGACACATTCGAATGCAAGGTTCTGCGGCGAATTTTCGGGGCTGTTTGTGATCGAGATGGATGGTGCATCCGGTACAACTATGAGTTGTATGAACTGTACGATGAGTTGGATGTTTCGAAAAACGTCAAGCTACAACAACTTCAATGGACAGGGTATCTAAAACGAATAGACGATGATCGCATGCCAAAGAGGGTAATGAACTGACAACAAGTCGACGGAGCGAGACTGCGAGGACGACCGAGAAGTCGTTGGGAGAGCTCAGTACTATATATGCAGACGCCGGTCAACTTCTGGGCTTGCAAGATTGGGGGGCGCAGTCACGTGACCGAGGTAATTGGAGGAAAACGATCCAAAGCCCAATGTCGGACTGCTGCGCCACAATGATGATAAGGAGTAGACAGGCATCATCTGCTATCTGATTACAACTAACATTTTCTTCCTTTTCAAATAATGTTTCATGATTCCATGCAAGAATCGTTCAATTGAATATTTTCATGCCATAATAATACAATTCACATCCTCAAACGACCTGAATGCAACTTGATGAGGTGTGCCTGCGTACAAACCAGCCTTATTAATTGGAATAGAATTTGTAAGATGCACAACATCTTACTAGCTCTCTATATTAGTATTCGCTCGTTTGAGCTTCTTTATTACCGAGCTCCATCATAATTCTTACGGTTTCGTGCATGAATTTCCAATTAATTTCTATTAGCGAACAAAACAAAATAGTAGTATGTAGTTGCCTTCCTGCTTGTCGGTTAATGAAAATTCGAGTGTTTGAAGTACGGGAAAATGCTGCTACTAAAATTAGAGCGGAGCAATACAACCATAAAATTCCCTTTTTCGGTAATAAGATTCTACGCTGGTCTTTTAATTGCTGCGGATTTATTATTTGCCTCATTTTTGGGTGCATTCCTTTAGAATTTCAAGCATGCACTTCATTTAATGAGGAATGATTAAAGGTAGACCGCAGATAGTATCTGGATATTCTAGTAAAATAGTTAATTTAATTTTTATAGTCAATAGACTGCATTAAATTTAAAAATCTCGGAAATATACATGCATATTTATATAAATTTTTTTTTTTATATTTTTAGGTAAGTTATGCAAAGAAGAGCCATTCGTAAGTCTTGGATTAGTACAGAAATGCAATTGATACAGTAGTAGAACATCTTATTCCATAATACGAGTATTTATGTGTTATAAATGTGTTTTTGTTATAAATGGGATTCTATTTAATCCCTACCCTATCATTCCATTTTATTGAATTTTTCGAAATTGTTTATGATCCTATAATCTCTAAAATCTCCTTCTCTTCAAATTTCGTGGTGTGAACCAGTGATGTGTACTTCATACAATTGAGTCAAGCGCCGCTTGACTTAACAATTGCAAAAATGTGTCCCAACATTTCATTTAAACATTGTCATCTTAACTATACAGGCCTCCGCTCAGCTGGTCGTGGTGAATTCTGACTTCTACGCTGACGTCAATGTTACGCCATTTATACTCAATTGCCCTAACCCCTTGTGGGGCATAGCGCGTTAACTGTTCCATGAGGCCCAGTTGATGTTTCGTTGGCATAATCTGGTTTCAGAGAATGCAGTTGCCAGCATACACCTTGGCAAGACGGTGACTACACACGACGCTGTTTCCGACACGACATACATATGTTTACAATTGGAATTGTGTCAAAGGGCATTTTTGTCGTCTACAAAACACACATTCTGGACACTTGCAGCAATTTGGTCAAAGCCGCAGCCCTGGGGATTAGTCGCAGAGTATCGCCGAACAATTCACACTTAAAAAGATACGTCTTTTGACTTCTTTTTCGCAGACTCTATGACGAAACAGACGAAGTCAGCAATGACATCATTCATCACTTAAAATCAGCTGCTAGGAGACCTATATATTAAGATGGTAATGATACAGACCTCCTATTAGCTGATTTTGAGTGATAAATGATGTCATTACCGACTTCGTCTCTTTCGTTATAGAGTCTATGAAAAAGAATCCAGTGGCTAGCGACTGATGGCGGTGAGTCCTGTTTTTGTGCGTTTAATATTTAGTTTTCGTTTCCGCGTTCATCTGAGTTGATCGTTAAGCGTTGATCTGAGGAAACAGACACGTGCGCGATGAAAATGTGTCGTGCAGTCAAAAGACGTATTTTACCAAAAGTTTGAAAAAAAAAATATCAAATTGCTTGGTGGAAATTCCATTTTTTGAACGAATCGCAAAATAGTTTTGGCTAGAAAAATTTGTGAACTGTTCTGCAATATTCTGCGACTAATACCCAGGGCTGCGGCTTCGACCAAATAGCTGCAAGTGTCTAGAAAGTCTGTTCTGTAAAGAACGAAAATGCCGTCTGACACAATTCCAATTGCTAACATATGTATGTTGTACTGGGGACAGTGTCGTGTGTAGTCACTGCCTTGGTAAGGCATGAATGACGTCAACAACGAAGGCAGACTTCGCCGCGAGCAGCCTCGTATTTTAGATGGCAGTGATTAAAGTCAAACTGTTGCTTAGGGAAGAGAGATGATTGTTGCGAAACAAAACGGGAGACCGGTAGCTCAGTGTATTGAGGCATCAGTCTCGGGTTCGAATCCCGTCCACGACGATCATGGATGGATGGCCATGGCCATGGATGTGCAGGAGGTGTATGCTTGCAACTGCATTCTTCGAAACAAGTTTATGCCGACTAAACGTCAGCTGGGCCACATGGAACAGTTGACGCGCTATGCCCCACAAAAGGTTAGGACAATTGAATATAATCGGTCTGGACTGCTGGAATCGGTCAATATAATTTTATTGTTTCTTTAAAATGTACGATGAATCAGCAACAACTTTCTGAAATATTTGTAGCCTAATTCTTTATACATGGAAAAAGATGACGGTGGATATAGACATGTGGAAAAAATGTAAAATATTTATGTATATTGCGAAATCTTCTCCTTAAAGGCTAGTACTAACCTCTTCATACGAAAATGTTGCACTTATCTCTCTCACAAAAAAGTGACAGTGTAGACTTGAGCACAGCACATATCCGCACCACTTTACACTACATTTTAATTTCCCCTGCTAACTCAAAAGAGAGCAATCGCCACTGTAATAACCGGTTTCCACACGAAATAAAATGCAAAGTAATTGTTTTCGCGTGGAAATCGCCCGAAACTGTGTGGAGACTTTTGTCCGTGTACGCGATTTTCGTGCGAAGAAATAAGTATCGAGAAGAGCAAAAATTATCGTGCGAATCGGTTTTTTGACAGTTTTGTATGAGATTTTGCACGAAAAACGGAGGTTAGTACCTTCTTTTATTCGGAAAAGTTTAATTTTTCGTTACCTTTCTTCAGATACTACACAAGCTAGAAATTTTATTCTTTCTGCAAATTATAAAGATTTAATTCAAATTTCTTTTGATCAAAGATTAGTTAAAATGAAAATTGCTTGTACCTTTTCTTGGCTGATAAAAAAATATTCCAATATTTAATTTTTATTTCGACGTATATCGATGTTAGGAAAATAATTTTTATTCATAAGGAAAGTAATTTAATGGTGAAGAATTTACGGCTGGCTAAACTTTATAGTTTTCGTTTACTTTTCTCATGTTGTTCCTCGTGTTATTATATTTTAAATAATAGCCCAGGCTTTTGACATGGATATGTCTTATAGCTGGGGGTCATCCTAAAAATCTGTCCGTCACACGAAATGTCTGTTTTTCTACTCGGGGTTCAGAAGAGGAAACAAGCCCATTGACAATTTTTCTTTTCTGGTTGTGCATGCCGTTTGAGTGAAGTGGTCATTGTGCATGGCTGTTGCTTGTAGATCCGCGCGGGCGGTGCGCTTGCGGGGATCCTGTGTGTACATGTTGGGATGTTGATTTGATAGCGATAAAGGTTGGCGTTGTGGACGGCAAGAAATAACATAGTGCACGGGTGAACGGGCGGACTTTCAATGACCTTCAATTTCCGCCAATTCTTATTCATCATTTAATAAAATAGCCCGTGTTGTACTATCTGAATCACTAGGGTCCCAGAAAAGGTAGCAAGTAGACAGTTCAACTAACATTTGGACATGTGCAGACGCAATTTGAGAGAGTGTACATAGTTCCCGCCCCCCGAAGATGAGCGAGAGCGGATGAAGTTCATTCAAGCCAAAACGGATGATCCAGCGACTGCGTTTGTGCATTTGCAATGGCGGCGATTTGAGGTCTGACTGGTCCACAATGTGGGCCCCCACCCCACGTGCAATAAACATATAGAACAAAATGGCGGATTTATACTAGGCAAATAGTAGTAGTAGAACTATCAATCCTCTTTGTACTAGGCGAGTTAGAATCTCTCAAGTCCCGAAATAAAGAAATATTCGTCGCAGGATGTTATACTCGTATCTTATGATGTACATTCAGAGGTCTGCAGAAGATCAAATGCCCCCCCCCCCCCTTCTGCAAAAATTTCAAAATGTTCAAAATGGCTGGAATCCAAACAAATAAAATAGCGCGCGTTGTAGTACATATCTGAATGAATAGGGTCCCAGAAAAAGTAGCAAGTAGTCAGTTCGACTAACATTTAGACATGCGCAGACGCAATTTGAGAGTGTGTACATTACATAGTTCCCGCCCCCCGAAGATAGAGAGCGAGAACCATCGCGGATGAAGTTCATTCTATCCAAATGGTTTTGCATTTGCAATGGCGGCGATTTGAGGTCTGACTGGCTCACAATATGGGCCCCCACCACACATGCAATAAACATATCATAAAACAAAATGGCGGATTCGTACTGCGCGAGTTAAAATCTCCCAAGCCCCGAAATAGAGAAATATTCGACGCAGGATGTTATAGTTCCAGGCAGCTCATCGTGACATGATGACATTCAGAGGTCTGCAGAAGGTCAAATGCCCCCCCCCCCTTCTGCAAAAATTCCAAAATTTTTCTTGTGCATTCTCTTTGTGCGTGTGTTGGAATGTTTTGTTTACTTTTGTTTGCCGGACACAATCGCATAGAGTCGCACGCGTTACTTGAGAAACGGATTGTGTGTGCCGGACCCGGACTGTTGATTAAAGGGGCGGGATGAGGTGGATAGTGTGGGAGCGATTTTGCAATAGATACACAAGCACAATACACGTCCGATTGGGAAAAGATGGTGGGAAGCGTGATTGCGATTAGCAGAAACGTACTCAGCGAAATGTCGATAGGCAGCAGTCTGCAAACTGTACCGAACGGGTAGATGGAACATGTAGATGGAACAGGGTGCACGAGAGGAGGTGAATATTGCACACACGCGATGCAAACGAAAACGAAACGATCCCGCGAGAGAAAGGAGCCCAAGCGGACAGGACAAAGCAAAGCAGAATTTATGACGAGTATCCACACTGCCACCAGATACATGGGTACATGGATATGTCTTATGCCTACCGAAAGCGTGGGACGTGTTTTTTCGAATGATTTCATTCAGTATAACTATACTGGGATCTTTATAAAACTTACGTCGATATCTTCAACACAACAGGTTCCACGCAGTCGGTAGTCATAGACATATCCATGTTCCGATGTATCTGCATGCAGTGTAGATACTTTGTATCTTTATATTCGGATCTAGGAACTGGAGAAGGGAGTACGTTGCTTCCAAAACAACTGTTTTCTACAAACACGGATAAAAAACCTGGATCATTACCTAAAATTTAAGCTTTATTGTTTCTGTGAAAAAAGTACTTTAAAGTATTTTTTTACCCTTTCCTAATTTCTTGGGAGGCAAAAGACCTTTTGCATAGTTCTCCAAGTGTGCGCCCCCTGGAAACGGCAGTGTGTCAAATCGCTGACCGCCAAGTCTTAGAGATAAGACAGTTTGGAAAAAGGCAAATAGCTGTTGCCTGAATGGCTGACCAACACCTAAGCGTCTCAGGTTTAGTAGGATGGAATGATTTGTGTAGTTGGGCGTGGAATATAATTGGGTGAACTAAAGCGCGTTAACTAAACTATTTGAAGCAGCTACCTTCCTAGGCCATCCCCTGAATGGGGTTAAGCGATGTGCTGACAACTCGTCTTTGTATGAACCACTCAACGTCAAGAAAACTGGAATAAAAGTCTCGGATTGGACGAATTAAAAACGACGACCACGCAAACGACAAAAGGATTATTCTTTTGGATCCTGCAATGTACGCTCCCGAAAAAACCGGGGGCCGAAAAGGCCCTCCTTAAACAGGTCGAAAAGTACAAACTGAGCATTACTGCAGTCCAGGAAACAAATTGGTTTGGCAGCGAGATCAATGACAAGAAATCGCACACAATTTTTACAAGTGGCAAACCATCGGGCCGCAAGGAGTGAACAATCACCTCAAGCCGCACATTACTGACTTCAAATTCATGAATGAACGGCTGTGTGCGATTCGAATTAAGACTCGATTCTTGATTCTCTGGCTCATCAATGTGCACGCCCCCATTGAAGTTAAAGAAGACGCAGTAAAAGACGCGGTCTACGCCCGCCTTGAGACTCTTTTCGATTCGCTTCCAACAAACGACGTCGAACTGCTGCTGGGAAACTTTAACGCGAAAGTCGGAAATGAAAGTTGGCACCGGGGGAACACTGGAGGCCACAGTCTCAATGAAGAATGTAACGACTACGGCCAGGGACTTATCGATTTTCTACGCGTAACCATGATTTGTCGGCAGGCTTTGCAATTTGCATTGAATAAGCAAATGTTTAGATATCCGTGTCGTAGTAACCAATGGCACTATGACACAGGAACGCCAGGTTAAATTTAGGTGTTGTTTATTTAGGGAGGTCCCCATACGTTTTTCTTGTCGGCCATGGGACCTCATGGTAACAAAGTCCGTAAGGATCCGTAATAGACTTACGGATCTATTTGAAACACGCACTGGTCTGAAACAGGGCGATGGTCTGGCACCGACGCTCTTCAACCTAGCACTGGAATATGCTATTCGGGCTATGAATATTGACAGCAGCTACACGCTACTCGTCAAGTCGACACAATTAGCGGCGTACGCCGACGATATCAACATCATGGCCCGAAGATTGGCCGACGCAGAAGAACTTCTGCATACGCTCGATACCGCTGCGAAGGAAATTGGACTACGTATCATCGAGGGTAAAACTAAAATAATGATGCAATCGACGACAAGGACAGCTGCACAACCGAGCATCAATTTGGGGAATATCGTGAACGCCTTTATTTACCTGGGTTGCAACTTGTCAAGGGACGCCAACGAAACTGACGAAATCAAGCGACGGATACAGTTAGCTAATAAGACTTTTTTCTCGGTTCTCCCCATAATGAAATCGAAGCATTTGCACAGAAACACGAAGCTCCGCGTGTACAAAACCATTATACGACAATGCTATTCTATGGCTGCGAAGGATGAACCCTAACTCAATCCTCAGGAAATATGCTAGACACATTTGAACGTAAGGTTCTACGGCGAATTTTCGGGGTCGTTTGCGATCGAGATGAATGGCGCATTCGGTACAACCATGAGTTGTATGAACTGTACGATGAGCTGGAAGTTTCGAAAATCGTTAAACTACAACGACTTCAATGGGCAGGGCATGTACAACGAATGGACGATGATCGCATGCCAAAGAGAGTAATGAACGCAGGACGAGTCGATGGAGCGAGACTGCGAGGACGACTGAAATTTCGTTGAGAGAGGGCGGTTTAAGTAGACGCCGCGCAACAACTGGGCTTCCAAGATTGGAGGACGCGGTCACGTGACCGAGATAATTGGAAGACAAGGATCCAGGTGGCCAAGGCCCGACGTCAGGCTGTCGTGCCACGATGATGATGATGACAATTTGTCTGGTGCCCTCAAGGGGCAATGACATTATGGACGCTAAATCGTACTGAATAATGGCGTTATATATTTTGAGTTTCCATCATAGAGAATCTGTAGAGCAGCAATCCGCCTATACTCAACGCCAAACTATCTGAAGTAATTCCACTCGTAAAAAGTAAACAAAGGGAAACACGCCCTCTTCTCCGCAAAACCCTCCCGGTCAATATAGCCGACACATGAGATGTCAGATTCAGATTCCCATCCCCCTTCCTACTTCGACACTTGCGCCGAATGACTTAATTTCTCTCGCTTTTTTTTTGATTTCCTTCTAACTCTCTCTTCTGTGGTTTCGATCAAATTAAAATATGTACGTTTGCAAATTCTGCTTCAGAATAATACGTCATGCAAAGTTTTCTTTTCGAAGTATGTCTGATTTAAATATGTAAATGTTTGTATGTATTCACTTATAAACGCGCCTAATGATCTATCGAGTTATATTTTTAGACGGCAAGGTAAAATATAAATTTTTTCAACAAACTTAATTTTTCAGTTTTTCACATGAAATTCAATCTGTTTGAAAAAAAATTTTGAGTTGATTTTCTGTAGACAAGAAGGAGAATATTCAGGTCAATAGAGTATGTACGTGTATTGTAAAATACATCGAAAAAAAAACAGATACATGCTTCTCAAATCCCCCCGTAATTGATTTAGCCATTATTATTAATGCGAAAGGTAGTTTTGAGTAATTTTGGGCTCAGTACACCTGTCAATTGTTTGATATCTGAAAACACTTTCTGTCTAGTATTGGTCATCATGCTCTTCAATTAAACTCAACACAAAATGCCAAAGCTGCCAAGCTGACCCTGCAGGATGATGAACGAGTTTTTTAATTAATTCCGACACATGTCCATTAGCACCGAAATGAACACTACTCCCAAGTGGAGTTTCGATTCCAAACTTGATGGAATCCAATGCTTGGAATGTTGCCAGTAGCTTTCAGCGAAGTACTCGTACTTGAACAGCGCGATATTGGATCACAGTCGAAGTGATGGATGGATGGATCTAACACCTACATATCTGGGGAAATTAATTATAAAACTTAAATGCTATATGCATACGATCTTTATCTTTAACCTGAAATAAGTAATGGACGTTCTAATTCTGGTCACCAATTAATTAAATGAGCTTAGGAATTAAGGCTTCATACCAGAATAATGTTGTTAATTGCCTTGACAAACCCAGCATGCATCGGACTATATGCACGTCCATTATATTTTTATATGGGACGGACCAAAAATTTGCAGTCACAGTCCGGTGTCTGCTAAGCGTGATATTACACTTTGCGTTTTCCTGCAGGAAGAGCAATCCCTAAAAAAAAACGCATTGTCGTCCAAGAAGACGAACGTGTACATTTAAATGGAACGCATTGCACTTATGCGTAACGACAATGCTGCAGTTTGCAGGAATCGTTTTGCAGCAGCAAGTTCAACCCTTTGAAGAGAGAGTATATGAGGAAATGAAAAAGAGCGAGAGAAACGAAGCAATTCGGCACAAGTGAGGAAGTAGGAAGGGGGATGGAAATTTGACATCTGTTTTGCTCTATATGGACCGGGCGGGTGTTCCGCGGCAGAGAGACAGACTGGAATGTTATTGTTCCAACTGGAAAAGTAGGAGAGGGGATGACATCTTGCGTGCTTCCTGTGCTTTTATATAGACTGCGTGGGTGTTGCGCAGTGGAGGGCGTGTGTCTCTCTCTTTAGTTTTTACGACTGGAATTGCTTCAAATAGTTTAGTGTTGAGTATATGCGGATTGCTCCTCCATAGGCATTCTCTATGGTCCAACCACAGCGGGAAGACTTGTCCCGCAAAAAAAACGCAATGAGAAGATGAACACACGGTGGGATATGGAACGCATTTCACCTTCCGTTTTTTGGTTCAACGACAAACTAGAAACTCATGCACCCAGTACGAAATTCATACAGTGCATCCATTGAGGACTGGCTGAAATTTTATCGGCCTCCCGACTTTTACCTACTATATTGCTACAAAAATAATACCATCAATATCCTCACTGGGATATATTTATTTCTTTTACAAGCTCTTCCCGCAGAAAGACGCAATGTGTAATTATAGGGTTCTCTTCTTGAACGACAGTGCGTTTTTTTGCGGGATTGCTCTTCCTGCAGAAAAACGCAAAGTGTAATGTCACGCTAACTCTCGTCTTGGAAAACGCAGTAAGTAATACTGTTATCAAATGGAAGAAATGGTGTCATAAAGTTCGGTTTCATTAATATAACGCTTAACGTTTATAAGAAAGATGAACGTGAGGGCCTGAAAATAGTGGGCACTTCAACTACGATTGACTTAGGTGAAGTACAAGAAGAGGGATCTCATGCTGACGAGGTTAGCAATCCCTCCATGCTGGGTGATGATGAGGATACAGGATCTCTTTCGTCTGTTTGTACAGCTCTGGAGGGTTATACTGACATCATGGATGAGACGTATGATTTCGACCTAGAACGGGAGATTGACGTCACTCTGGTGGAAAATACGAACTTATCTTCGGATTGTTAAGTTTCGTTCAAGTAAATCTCCATCATTCTAAGGCTGCTTCTGCTGTTCTTCTATCCCGCTTGGCACGTAGTGCCGAACATTTTGCTTTGATTCAGGAGCCTTGGGTAGTAAACGACACAGTGTGCGGTTTATGTCTCCGGACTATACTGTTTTCTACGTAAAGGATCAAGGAAACCCCGCTCCTGCATACTTGTGAAGAACTCGCTACGTGTCTTTTTAGTTGCGGCCTATAGTGACAGGGATACTGTCATTGTCAGCCTAGAAACTAGAGAAAGACAATACTGGATAATTTCTGCGTACTTTGCGCACGATCATGCAGGAGTCCTTCCTCCCACTAACCTGAGAGAGGCAGTCTCGATATCTAATACAGACAAGATAAGTGTTATACTGGGCTGTGACGCTAACGCACACCACACCGTATGGGGTAGTACCGACACAAACGAACGAGGCGAGTTGCTGTTCGACTTCCTTATTACGACAAATCTCTTCATTTGCCATGTGGGTTGTGAGCCTGCTTTCATCACCAAAACTAGACAGGAGGTGCTCGACATTACTTTCATCTCAGAGGACTTACAACACTTAATGCGGGCTAGAGGGTGTCAGCTGATCACTCCTTTTCAGATCACCACTACCTTCAGTTCAGTCTGAACGAGACACCACAACAAAGCCAGTTATCTTGGACAGGCGGAGAACAAACTGAGCCACGCATCATGATACTTTTCAGGAATATCTGCCGCCTTTACCGGAACGACCGAGAAACACGCAGGAACTGGACAAGATGGTGCATACTCTAACAAATGCTTTCAAACAGGCTACGATTAGATCTAGTAGGTCAAATAGTAATAAAAACCTGTGTGGTGGAACGCTGATATTATTGAGTATAGAGTTAAATGTAGGAAGGCCTTTAATAAGGCAAAATCATCTGGATGTGAAGCGGATTGGTACACCTACAGAGAGTATCTTCGAATAAGAAGGAAGTGAGGGGAGCTAAGAGGAGTTCGTGGAGACTTATGTGTGAACGCATTGAAACGTCGAGCGAATCCTCAAGGCTACGTAAAGTATTAGCTACTAATCCATCGATGCCTACCTATCTAATGAAGCCAGATGGATCGTGGACCTCCACAAGTAAGGAAACAATTGATATCCTGCTAGACATACACTTTCCGGATAGTTCATCTGAAACTGCGTTCGTATATGCACAGGAACACGTTACAGATCTATGCGCGTCTGCAGCTATACTATCAGACTTACAGCATCTGTCCGATGTTGTCTACCCCTGGATTGAAACAATTTTTGGGGCATGTTTAGACTTAGCCTACATCCCTCGGGCCTGGGTAGGGGTCAAGGTGGTCTTTATTCCAAAAACAGGAAGAAGATCTGTAATGGACAGGTGTTGGCGGACATCAGAGTGTCCATGGGGACGGAGTGAAGGTCTGCCGAACTGACCGTGAAGGTACGGCAACACCATCTGGCGAGGACTCCTCAGCGGGATGGGCGGCGGTAAGAGCTTGCTGTAGCTCAGTGACGGGAGATGTGGGCGGGGTTTTTGACGTCTCACTGCCCCTACCATTAACATTCGAACATAATCTCGTGTCTTAAGGTACACAGCACACACACGGGTACCAAAGGTCCCACGACCTAAAAAAAATAGCAAAGAAAAGAAAGAGAAAAAAAAACTACATAAAGGGAATGGCCTTCGACCGGCTCATGTACCTCGACACTGCTCACCTCATGCCCATGATGACCTGAAAAAGGATTTCGGGGGTATTCCTCAAAGGAAGAACGTTTAAGTTCAAATTGTGAACATATTTATTTAGAGGCAAACTAATTCATTAGTGGAACAAAGAAAAAAACGGAAATTCCATTAGAGTGTTAAACAAACGGCAATGGAAATATTGCCGAGTCATACCCAAGGGTTCGAAACCCGTCCACGACGACGTTCGTGGCCATGGATGTGCAGGAGGTGCATGCTGGCAACTGCATTCTCCGATACCAGTTTATACCGAGAATCGTCAACTGGGCTACATGAAACAGTTGACGCGCTATGCTCCACAAGGGGTTACGGCAATTGAGAGAGAGAAGAAAAAAGCAATTTAAATAAAGGTATAAAAAGGAAATATATAAAATATATGAAAAGATATTAAAAAAAATAATAATTACAAGATTAAACAAAATAACTTACCCCCGGATCGTTGGTGGCCACCGCAGACGCAGGAGCAGCTGGCAAAACTAATTAATGTATTAATCACACAAAAGAAAAAAAACTAAACCAATGAAATTTTAAAAGAATTAAAAAAAAGGTAATCGTCAGAAGGACACACTGTATCGCACTACAATCGGCTTGAAAGACCACCACACACAAAGAGCATCGCACAGTATCTTGTTGTTGTTGTCGCTATATGACTAGGGATGTTCTGTAGCACCTAACTGCACTGCACTCGAATCACGCATCACACAAGGAGGGAAACCAATGCCCATGGAAGCTCTCCCTCGTATCGTACGTCGTCTTAGTGCCGTGCCAAAGAATAGAGATTATTGCTAACAAGAAATGGGACTCCATACGAATTAAGAGTGCCTGCCTAGTAGTTGCATATGTGTTGGATTCCATCAGTACACGAAGGGGTAATGCGGAATAGCAAGTATGTATGTTACTCATACGATAAAACGTACTAGGCAGTTGGCATTTGAAGAGCTTTTTAAAATGTTGCCACCCCTATCCCTCTAAAGGCAACTTTCATTTGATTATTTGCGTATCAACTGGCAATGCGCTTTTGCGTAAATCGTATGAAGTGACATGGAGAAGTCGAATAATAAACGCCCGGGTAAACAAGGCTGATGCATAACCCACCATGTAAAATACATAAAAATCGTTGCAGTCGGATATCTCTGGTCACTATCGCGTTATCGATCTGTCTTGGGCGGCGGAGGAAATTTTTCCATTTGATCCCACTCCTCAAGACCAATATTCGAATTAACCGTCCCACAATGGAGATACTGAATTCCCGGCCACGGCGGATCACTGAAAACAATCACCTTTCCGGGCAATTTAGCAATATAGTGCTGACGACTTTCACGGGTGAACGTCCACTTTTCGACCCGGATAAAAATTTCTTTCCACAATTGCGTTGATGTGGCTTGGGCGGCGGGTAAAAGTCGACCCCTCTAAAAAAAATAGCTCGCAGGCATCAGTTGAAAAATCTCGCCAATCGAGTTTCAAGCAACGGAATTCTCCGTTTACATAAAACTCGATGTGGATCATCGCTACCCGCTTGTCTGTTCTATCCCAATGCGAGGTCGATGACACCAGATCAAACAGAAAAGTCCCTCAGAGTATAGCGTTTGCAAGTGTCAACGACCCACAGTGTGATAGAATGACAGATTTGTCGTTCTTGAAAAATTCCTGATGGAGAATTCGAATTGTTAGGTAGCAAATATTTTAGAAAAATATTTGACAATCAGCAATGCGAATAGACCATCAGAAAAGTCATTCATTACAGATCCCACGCACGCTCGAACGATCTTAGGCCGATTAGTTTATCATCGACCCTACTTAAAGTATTGGAGAGGCTTATAGATACTCACTTACGAAGTGAGATCGCCGCAAATCTCTTATCAAATTCACAGCATGCATACGGGAAGGGTAAATCCGCTGATACAGCGTTGCATTCTATCGTAGGCTATATCGATAAGTCCTTAAGCTTTAAGCAGTTTACCAAGGTGGTGTTTCTAGATATAGAGGGAGCCTTCAACAACGTTAGACCAGTTTGCAATCATTGATGCACTGTCGTCTCTCGGAGTGGACGACTCTCTCTGTAAGCTCATCAACCTGATGGTAACATCTAGGGTTATTTGCACTGAGGTGGGCGTATCGTCCGCTCGTAGATACGTTAATTGGGGCACCCCTCAGGGTGGTGTTCTCTCCCCCTTCTTATGGAATGTTGTGGTAAATGAACTTCTCGTGGATCTGGAGGCGCTAGGATGCAAGGTGACTGCCCACGCGGACGACGTTGCTATCGCCGTCTCGGGTAAGTTCCCCACTACTCCTAGCGACAACGGTTAGCTCTAGTGATATTCCTGCATGGACGGACCATGTCTCATCAAAACTTATGTTCAATAAGTCCTTCAAAACTCTCATCCCATTACATACACAATAGAATGAAGACTTTCTTCCGACAACAGATACGATACATATCTACACAAATGAGTCTAAGAATGACAATGGCGTGGGAGCTGGCATTTACTCCGGATGTCTGAATCTGAACCTATCGGTTTGACTACCCGACTACTGTAGCGTTCTGCAAGCGGAATTGGTAGCTATTTGGGAAGTCCTGGTCTGGCTGGGACGCCACCGTCATAACGTATCTGTGAGGAACATCATTATTTTAACAGACAGTCAAGCTGCAGTTAGAGCCCTGGAATCCGTACGTATAACCTCAAGGTTAGTGTTGGAGTGCCGCGAGTCTTATCTCTCACAGAGATAAGTGGTTTCTTTGATATTGCCTTGTGCTGGATTCCGGGTCACAGTGGTTTCGTTGGCAACTGCCGAGCTGACGAACTTACTAGAAGAGGGACCTCGGAAGGATCAGATCGTACTCTCTGCAATACTGAGATGCCTTTTCATGCATGTAAGCATAGCATAATGCAGGCCGCGATAAGTATCACTAACACGAGATAGCTAAGTCGCAGCACTTGTTATAAGACAAAGCTGATATGGCACATTTTGGATATGAGTCGTTCCGCTAAGCTATTGTCGCTGAAAAGGCATCACATTGGTACGGTCGTGGGAATCGCTGGGCACTGTCCAATTGGAGAGAACGCCAGGAGGCTTCGGCTTCCGTATAACGACTTATGTAGAAGCTGTGGGGATGAGGAGGTAGAGGAGAGTACTTTCCGCCTTCTCTGTGAATACTCGGGCCTGGAAAGTATTAGGAGGGCTACTCTTGGGACCTACTACTTTGCCGACCTAGGTGACTTGCAGGACGTCGATGTTGGCCAGCTCCAACGTTTTATTGTGGGCTCGGGCTGGTTCGAAGTTTAGAATGGGTCGGGACTACTTATCCCGTTGGGCATCACAACGGTTGCGGTCTTTGTGTGCTATGGACAATCATAGTCCTTTAACCTTTAGCCAAATACTGTAATCGGTCAGTTTTGTAAAAAAGATACGAATCAAAGGTTGTTCAAGAAAAATTTTTCTAATTGAGCATGCAAATTTTGATTTTACAACTTGTTTTATATAACAATTTTCAATTTCCTTCTTTCCGTGTTCAATTTTCGATTTGTCCCGAGGCAGGTCCGGTCGCTACTCGGTCCATGCTCGACTTGGATCTATTGCAGACATTATTTATTATTTATTTCAGTTACTGTGGAAGGCTAAGGCATTGCCTTATTACAGGGTTCTGGCATAGTTATAAAGTATCACTTATTTTCTAAACAAAATTAATTTCAATTTTCAGTACTATTCATTCAGACAAAAGCTTCTTAATTTAAGTGATTCTAATATAAAAAAGTACGAATGCTTTATTATTTTACATTCTCTGGTGTTCAATATTTCAATTAGCTGTTCTAATGAGTTGAGATCTTTTAGATAGTATCGCTTTATTGGTTCGTTGATCGAATATCTCAATATAAAATGTTCAATTGTATCACCTTCTTGAAGGTTACACAGCATGCAATTGTCATCCTGGTGGAACTTATGGGTATCACCCGCGATATAGATGCGTTGGTTTTATTTGTTGCACAAGCGAAGCTGAGCCATGCAGCGACGTTGATGGCCCGGTATGATTTGTTGAAGCTACCATGCGGGTTTCATTCTGAATTCATTTGTAAATTGGCAGTAGATTGATTTTCGTCGCTGTTTGCAGACTTGGCTGCGTAGATCGTTTTTATTTTGTCTATGTTGCAGTAGTCAGCACAGTTGTTAACAAGTTGCAGAAATTTACTTAGCTCTTTCATTAACTTTGATTTTACTGCACCAAGCAGACATTAACAGCACTGATCTGGGTCGGTGCAGATACGAGGGCCAGGTTTTGGAGTGGCGTTGGGTGGACTGGTATAACTTTTTGGTTCCTGTTAACCCCTTGTGGGGCATAGGGCATTAAACACGCCTACTTTCCACCTTGTCCTGTTCATCGCCATCGCTTTCAGCTCACTCCACGACTTGCCTATTGAGGCACCCTCTCTCATAACCGATCTTTTCCAGGTGTTACTAGGTCCTATAACACGGCGACTTGCGTTGGTTCCCTGCGGGTTCCAATCGAGGGCCTGTTGTGCAATGTTGTTCGGCCCTTTTCAGAGAGTGTGACTTATCCATTGCCAATTTTTCCTTTTAATGGAAGAGTCTATCCTGTCCTGACCAGTAATAGCAAGGAGATCGTCGTTAGAAATGGCCTCCGGCCACCATATGTGCAGGATGCGTGGTAGACACTGGTTCATAAAAGTTTGCAATCTAGTTGTTATCTCATTGGTCACCTCCTAAGTTGAACAGCCATATAAAAGCACTGATTTTATGTAGGTTTCGAAGATCCGGAGTTTGGTGCGTCTGGAAATGTTGTTGTTTTGCCAGAAAGGAGTCAAACTAAAAAAAGCTGCTCGAGCCTTGTTGATTCGAGACTATACATCAGCATCCGCTCTACTATCTGCTGTATCTACGCTTCCGAGATAGCAGAAATTGTCAACTTTCTCGATTGCCTGCCCACAAACAAATATTCCACTTTGCCTTCCTGAATCCAAGCGCAAGTACTTTGTCTTGGCAGCGTTGATTTTAAGCCCCGCACTACGGCTTTCGCAATGCAGAGCATCAGACATTTCAGCTACTTGATCCGATTTATTTGATAGAAGACAAATATTGTCAACATATTCTAGGTGTTCAAGGTATTTGAACAACTTTCATCTTATACCTTTGTTCTGGTGTTCTTGAAGCGCGCCGCTTAGTGCATCATTAATGGCAATTAAAAACTGTAAAGGTGACAAAATTCAGCCTTGTCCCACTCCGCTATGCACCTCGAAAGGATCTGATAGCTTTTCCCGTGTGTAAGACGTGACATTGGTCCCTGGTAGGACTCCTTGATGATGGAAATTATTGTATTTTATCTGGTATGCCTCTCCTACGTTAAGCCCTCCAGATGTATTCCCGGTCAACGCTGTCAAACTTTTTCTCGAAATCGATGAACATGAGATGTAATGGGGATCTCCACTCTGCGGATTGTTCAATGAAAGGGAGGGTGTTGATCTGGTCGCTACATAAGAAGCCCTCGGGAAAGTCGGCTTGTTAATCATTCAATGTGCGGTCAACTATTTGTTTTATCCGGTTCAAGATTATTTTTGTCATCAGTTTGGAGACTGTTCGGATAAGACAGATCCGACGCCAATTATTACAATCCTTCAGGTCGCCTTTCTTCGTGATCTTAATAATGACGCCCTTCTTCCACTATTTAGGGACAGATTCGGTTTCCCAACACTCTTGGATAAGGGGGAGAAGAATATTCGCAGTAGCATTGGCATTCGCTTTACAAAGTTCCACCGGAATTCTATCTATCCCCGGGGCTTTACCCGCATCCATTTATTTAATAGCCGCAGTTACTTCCAGCTTAGATGGTGGACTGGTATCAACTCTGGCTATTTGCGGAATATCTTCTGCTACTAATGGAGATGCATTCGAAGGTCCAGTGGTGTAATTGCGGACCTCAGTGATGTGTTTTCTCCATTTCCACAGTTGGTGTTCTTCGGTTACCAGTATACACCCCTCTTTATCTTTCACAGGATGTTCTGCTGCAAAAGATTTGCCAGTTAACGGCTTAATAAGCTTAAAAAGGGTTCCACTGTCACCACGGTTAGCCGCTTCTTCTGCATCCTCCGCTAATGAGTTGATGTAATTTCGCTTGTCCAGTCTCACGCCTTTCTGTAGTGAACGATATTCAGCTCTGAGTTGGTCTTTGACTGAGCCGTTAGCAGCTGAGTTGATTTGTTTCTTAACTCTCTTGCGTGCTGAGATTAGAGACCATGTAGAGTTGCTAATGAATGGTCTCCTATCGCACTCCAACCGACCAGCAAATGTTACGCCACACGAAATAAATGAGTCCATTTATCATCAATTATAGTATTCTCACAAGGTGTTGGTGCAGTAGCTCTTTCGTGAAAGGCGGTGGAAAATGCACTTCTTATAGATGGATTTTTAAGCTTTTGCACATTAAAACGTGGCAGGATTCGTGAATTTCGAGGACGCTGCTGTTCGTAAGCGTATTTTTGCGATAACAAGTTGGCGGTCGCTGCCAACATCAGCACCTCGCTTCAACCTGATGTCAAAGAGACAATTCCAGCATATCTTGGAAATGGCAATTTGGTCAATCTGGTTTTCTGTTCTGCCATTTGAAGAGGTCCAGGTTGTTAAGTGGCAGCGTTTGTGCTTGAACAGGGTACCGCCAATGACGAGTTGACGAGAGTTGCAAAACTCCAAGAACATCTCGCCATTTTTATTCCTGTTGCCTAGTTCATGATTGCCCATTAGGTGTTCTAAGCCTACATTATCAGACCCAACTTTGGCGTTGAGATCCCCCGTGATAGTTTTTATGTCATCTTTGGGAGCCTTGTCGAAGGTGTTGCCAAGCCGATAGTAAAAGGCGTCCTTAGATGATTGATTCGCTAGTTCATTCGGGGCGTAGCACTGAATTATTGTGATGTTTTTTACCCTGGATTTGAATCTGGCTGGTGGCTGATGATATGATCGGAGATGGGATTCCAGTCAATTAGAGATAGGCGTGCTTCCTTAGTCAGCAGGATTCCGACGCCTGCCATTCCAGGTGACGTATCGTCTTCATTTCCAGAGTAGAGCAGTACTGTTTGGGAGCTTGGTGATAAAGTCGATCCGGATCCAGACCATCTTGTTTCGCTCAGTTCTAGTATAGCGATGTTATATGCGGTCGTTTCCCGTTCGACTTCAGTGACCCTGGCACTACTGCACTCGCCTCACATCGTTCGAACGTTCCCAAAATCGATCGTGGTCCATTGTTTGAAGCCAAAAGTCGTTGCCGGTGAAATACGTGGTATCCGAGGATCGTTTACTGCTTCGAGTAAAATTTGATTTCAGGTACGCAGGTTACAAGCCCACATACCCAATCTTAGAGGAAGAGTTGCTTCTTTAGGTGTCCTAAGGGTCGCCAGCAGCTATTTTTTAAATAGCGCAGAGGCAGCTCTCCAATGGTGTTTTTGATCGCGCGTTCTTTTGATGATCTTTTAGCTGGGTGTGACGTGTTGGTGTTCTCTCAATTATGTTGCAGCTCCTCGGTTAGCCTACTTCCTGAGACGCACTGGTGTTATTGGCAATTCAGGGCGATCATCGTTATGTGCCTCTATCAAATATTTTGCAGTGAAAAACTTGGTTGGCTTAGTTAGCCGTTCCAGAGGGCGCCCACGGGGAAGACTATGGAAGAGGTCTTTTGCCCTCCACTGGTATATAGTTGCATTATATTATTGAAATTACTCACCCTATGACAGATGAAAAGTATCCGTATCCAACTAACTCAATCTCTCTTTAAACATTTGACCAAAATTTCAAGTTGCTGGCTTCCTTCTATCAAAAATTATCGCTTATTTGAAGTTTCATTTGTAGGGGAGGTGGGTGTTTCTTGGGTCAAATCTTGCCCATTTTCAATACCAACAAAGTAGGTAAGTTACTAGCAACATTCTGTCAATTTTTCGATTTGCTAGTATCATTTTTTCGAAAGTTATCGTAATTAAAGTAAAATAATATTTAATTTTTTTGAAATTTGTAGGGGAGGTAGGCGTTACTTTGATCTGATTATGCCCAACTTACAAAACCTTAAGCAGCTTCTCACTTCAAGGTTACATGCCAAGAATCAGGTGTCTACGTCAATTGGTTCAGGAGTTATAGACAAAAAACGTGAAAAGTAGGGTAGTTCGGGGTTCTTTGTAAGAAAATTACCATTAGTTTTCAACTGATCGATTTTATTTTCCCAGGAGAGTATAAGATTACTCTCATAAGTAATCTACCAAAGCTAAAGCATTTCATGTTTCTTTAATCGGGAGTTATAAATACATTTATGTATTTTACATATGTAGGGGAGGTAGGCGTTCTCTTGGCGTGATCATGCTCATTTTCAAAACCTTCCAACTAAATCACATTGCCAACATTTGACCAAAATTTCAAGGCTCTAGCTTTATTCTATCGAGAGTTATCGTGCGAACGGTCAGACAGACGGACAGACAGGCAGACAGACAGACATGGCTAAATCGAATCAGGAGGTGACCCTGATCATTTATATATACATTGCTATACCTCCGGAGCCTCCTTTGAGGTGTTACATATTTTCGTCGTGACAAAAACAATATACTCTATACTATTGTATAAGTCTAGGGTATAAATATTTTGCTCGCGGTAGAACTTGAACCGGATACCGCTCGAATACGAGATTTAACTCTCTACTCATCGAGCTACCACAACACTCGTTGAGTATTTCGGTGAAAAACTTAAAAAATCATCAGCTAATTAGCTGATGACGTCCTGATGAGTTTATCAATTACTTTCACTCAATATTTTATCAGCTGATGAGCGACGGTATGATTAGCAAGGAATCTTCCACAGAATATTATTTTATTGCCCTAATCCCTTGTGGGGCATAGCACGTCAACTGTTCCATGTGGCCCATTTGACGTTTCGTTGGCATAAACTGGTTTCTGAAGAATGCAGTTGCCAGCATGCACTTCCTGCACATCCATGGCCACGAACGTCGTCGTTGACGGGATTCGAACCCGAAGCGCCGGTAGTCAAACATGAGACTGGTGCCTCAACACACTGCGCTACCGGTCGCCCCATTTGATTTGATTTGATGGAAGCTGACTTATTGATTTGGGATTGTTTGAGAAGCAAAATGTACAGAAATAAATCCCAAACAATTCAGCAGCTGAAAGGCATTGTTTCAGAGGAATAGTAATAGTGGTAGCAGATCCAAGGACCCGGATTTGGACCTGGGTTGAGCTCGATTCCGTTGCGTTGAAGAAATATTGAGAGGTATAGCGCCGACATGTGTTGCTCCCAATTTCCAGAAAAAATGGACAGTCAAATTGTGTGACACACACACAGATCTTCCTTCTTGCATCGAAGGGGTTGTGGCAGCTCTTGGTCGTGTGGGAAGGTTGTTCCAAGTAACACGGGTTGCTCCGGTGCGTAGAACTGGCTGTCACAGGAACCAAACTCTATTTGTAGTTTTAGGGGATTATAATTATTTCTTTGAACTTATATTTTTCATTTCATTATCATTAGGATTGCTTCCGGAATAAAAGAATACCGGAGAAATGTTTCGTAAACTGAACTTTATTGAACTTGGATAACACACGATAATGTACAAGGCAACTGACTTACTGACTGAGCTGAACTGACTTGTTTACACTACTTTTTAATCGTAACATGTATATGCTATTTATTGGCTACTCAGCAATTCAATAATGGGTCAATGATTGTACTTTGATTGGAAAATGTTCGTTGAAATGCTGACCATATTAAGTTCATGTCAATGAAAACAGAATTCAACATTTTGTGGAATTGGTAGCAAGAAAAAAGCAATAAGATAACAAAATGAAATTTTGCCTATCTTAACATATGTATCACAAAAACATAAAGTGGATTTTGATGAAGCTATAAATCCACGACAAGGTAAGAGTTGTATTAGGTTGGTGCAGATGAAATATCGGATTCAGTAGTAAATTTTTGAACAGCTGTAACTTTTTACTCAGATATCTTTATTAATCGAAATAAGTGTCAGTGGTTGCGAAACACTTTTAACAACGAGATACAAGCGCATTTATTCCTGTTTCGTAGAAGTCCGAGTTTCTGGTTGGAAGAAACTCCTCGAAGGAATTTTCGGCAGCTGCTTCGTTGTTAAACTGTTTTCCTGTCAAAAGGTGATCCAAATGTTTAAAGAAATGATAATCTGTTGACTAGAAGTCTGGTGAATATGGCGGGTGAGGAAGAGTCTCATAGCGCAACTCGTTCAATTTGGGGATCGTTGTTCTCGACACATGAGGTCGTGCGTTGTCATGAAGCAGTATATCTCCATCCCTGTTGACTAGCTTAGGTCGTTGAACTGTCAATTTCTGATGCATTTCGTCCAGTTGAGTGCAGTATTTTGATGGTTTCGCCAGGTTGTAGGAGCGAATAATGGATAAATCCAGCTACAGACCACTAAACAGTCACCATTATTTTCTTTGGATGAAGGCTTGGTTTCAGCCTGTGTTTGGGAGCCTCATCGGCATCTAGCCATTGGGCCGAACGGCGAAGATTATCCTATAGTACTCACTTTTCATCGTAGGTCACAATTCGGTTCAAGAACGGTTCGTTTCTGTTACGGGAAAGAAGAGAACTAGAAATCTCCATTCGACACGCCATGTTTTGCTCGGTAAGAGCTTATAAAGCTTTTTCACTTTTCAAAGTTGTTACAATTGGCGCCAAACTGTCGAATGGTGCACGCCCAATTTCACCGCAAGACCCCTTATTGTTTGGCGGGGGTCAGACTCCACTAATGCACGCAGCTCGTCGTTATCGATCGATGGTCCTGGGTTTGCACATGGCTCATTTCGAAGGTTCATATCTCCGGATCGAAATTTTTCGAACCACCGCTGAGTGGTTCGTTCATTAACCGTATCAGGTCCAAATGCGCTGTTGATATTCTTCGTTGCTTCCGTTGCATTTTGTTCTAGATTAAATTCGTAAAAGAAAAATAGCCGTTTTTCACTCGCTTCCATGTTTTTTTTTTCACCGATCCTCATGAAGTGCAAAACCGAAATGACTTCATAAGCCAAGGTAGCAGTACTTATAATTCAATATGTCATATCACTAGGGTCGCCTAGTGGCAGTTTGATACACAAAAATCGCAGCCAACTGTATGTCATCGCAAAATTCTACATTTCATCTGCACCAACCTAATAGTTTTATAATCATAGTACAATAGGGGTTATCTTTAAAAATTTAATTAGTAAAGTGTTCACGATAACAGATTTAGTTATATCGACAGCATTATAATATCAATATATGTAACATAATTTACCTCTACTACGCCCAAATTGTTTCGTAGAGCTCCGATAACATCCTGTTATCCCGGTTGTAATTAAGGCCACTATACATCACGCAGACCTCAACTCCATTGAAGCGACATCAATCAAAATACGACGCATTTTCTGAAATCCGTCCCATAAAACGGAATAAATTTATTCGCAAGCTATTTTCAAGTATCCGCTTATTTGCAATTCGTATATTCGTTCCCCACGTACGGTACGTACTTTACTAATTGAATTTGAGACTTTATATGAAAAGTTAACACACCTGTAATTCAAAAGACGCGATACGTACTCGTACAACCTCATTTATTTAGTTAGTGAAAACTTTCCCATAAGGTGACATCCAAAACATCGTTGCACGAAAATTCCGTAAAAGTTGGCTGACAGCGCTTTAGCTCCTGAAGCGTGTTGGGGGTGATTATCCTCGAAATATTTTCGAAAACAAAACATAATATATGCGAGCGAGAGCATACTTTGTCGTCGAAGAAAACTTATTACACAAAGAGGTAATTAAATACTAATGCCAGCTTAATTACAGCCTTCCGTTGCTGCGAGTGCTAATAGACGTTTCGAAGGCAAGCTTCTTATTATTTGGGCAAAACGCAGCTGGGTTGATGTGCTTATTTCGTTCTGGAACTACATATAGTACATAACTTCATTTTCTGGGAAAATTACTTCTCTCCTTTTTTGGGGTTGGCATCGCTTCCCGAGACGACGGCGACGCGGGATCATTTGGGTTTGATGGTGTGAATGGATGCGTGCGGGAAAACAATTCTTTTTTCATCGGTAAATAGGATGGAAAGGTGGAAGTTTGTTAAAGTTGCTATTGTTCTGAATATCGTTTATTGATTGCATGTTAGGCTTTAGCTCAATTAAATTATACCTAAAAATAGGTCATCGAATAAAAATATCGAAATAAAAGACCAAAGATTTTGGAAGAAAAGAAAAAGTTTTCCACTTCCGACTTGAGCTCGTTGGCCGTGGTACCTCTCGATGGATAGAGTGTCGATACTCCAAGCGAGAGGTCACTGGCAGGCCTGTTCGATTATTCAAAATAATCGACTATAATCGATTATTGAAAATAATAAATAAATAATCGTCAAGATTTAGTGAAAGAGATAATGTTACCTTGGGTTAGGTTCAAAACTGAACTGTAGCGCCAGATATCTGTTTTATATTTTTAAGCTAAGTATATGTATCTTATTACCACAGGCTTCATTATGCGTTGAAAGTGTGATTACAAGTTTTATTGGTGTTGCAGCAAAATCGAAACATGTGTGGCTATTCCGGAATTTATGCAATTTGGACTTCACATTCCCAATCAGCGAACCAAATTACGTCCTATTATGTGTTATGAAAAAAGGGTGACGGTTGAAAATATCCTTTTGTTTTTGATTTTTGGAAGTTTCAACTTTAGACTCCCAGTCAGCGCTCCTCCCCCAACTTTCCCAGGTAACATTTTAAATAGCAAATATGTACCAATGTTTTCGATTCTGCCACTATGTGAAGTTGCTGCTACGTTTTTGGTACTAGAGTTGCAACTTCATCGTAACAAATCCTGTAACGTAGCTCGCGGAACGTTCCAGCATAGTGGCAGTTGGAACATTTTAGTGGCATTATTTTGTGATTTTATTATGGTTCCAGAGTGGTGATTTTTCATAAACCGGGACTTGGAAAAACGTTGCCACTATACATTACACAAATGCAGGTGAATGTTTCGTGTTGGTCACCACAATATGGTTACTACCTAGTGAGGAACTATAAAGTACTTTTTAAGGTGGCGAAAGACTGTGTTAGTGACATATTGGTGCCAACATCATCCCTAACGAACCGAGTGATAGTAATTGCTACTTTAAAAGGAAAAACTGGAGAAGAAGCTACGTGACGGGAACCAAAAATGCTAGTTGGGTTGTGTTAGCAACCTTTTGTCTCCGTTTCACTTATTTCTTGACTTTATTCCAATCCATCGAGATGAATGTCCTTTTATCTCCACCAAAGTACTGGAGATGGCATTGATATTGTTCGAGAGCATTCGACTCTTCACCCCGACTCCTAAGATGCCCATCTTGCCCATATTCCACTTCATTGCCAAGAACGTCCTTTTCCCACCACCAAAGGACTCGAAATGCAATTTACACTACTCCAGCGCATTCACCTCTTCAGCACGATTCATGTGAAAACCACCTTGCCTATAGTCCACTCCAGTGCCATGAATAATCCTTTTCGTCCCACCAAAGGACTCCAAATGCAATTTACACTACTCCAGAGCATTCGCCTCTTCTCCAAGATTCCTATGACAGCCATCTTGCCAACATTGCACTAAATTGTTCTTTTCCTTATCAAAGGACGTAAAAGGCCATCAACAGTAGTCTAGTACATTTCTATGAAGACGTGTTTTGCCTCACGTACATTCAAAAATCCTGGATTGCATAGCCACAACCTGCGCGTCATACATCATTTTCATGCAAATGTTCCACATTTCCAAGCCCCTCAAATCGCAAACGCAAAAAACATACATTGTTAAAATACAGAAATTGTAATAAAAGATACATTTTCTACACCATAGGCTGCCTTGTTCAATAATCCTCTCGCCAAAATACGATTAATCGTATTTGTATATGATCATAATCGATTATAATCGATTAATCGAAAAAATACGATTAATCGAAAAAATACGATTAATCGTGTCCGTACATAATCATAATCGATTAATCGAAAAATATGATTAATCGTATCCGTAGATGATCATAATCACAATCTCTCGATTAATCGTATTCTTTCGATAAATCGATTAATTGTGTTTTTTCGATTAATCGATTAATCGTATTTTTTTCGATTAATCGATTGTCAGAAATAATCGGTTACCATACGAATAATCGCACAGGGCTAGTCACTGTTTCGATTCTTGCCGCGATCGTATTCAAACAGTTGCTTTCTTCCTGGTCTCGAGTGGACTCAGCTGTGATTGGGTGCATTAGCGGGGTTTTGACGTGACAACATCTATGGGGAGTGTGTCGAGTTAAACATGAAATCAAATCTAGGAAATACGAGTGTCTGTGAGTAGGGTGATGAGGCCAATACTTTGGAGTGTTTTTGAACGTGCTTTCAACCATATAGCGTTGAGATGAACACATTCTTAGACATGAAATACTACTTTCCCTTAACCCCTAGCAGGACATAGCGCGTCAACTACTCCTGCACGCCATCGTACTCTGTTCTGGGCAATGGGGCGCAACGCCCAAAAAGACTTACCCAGTGCCTGACACTCCTTTGCCACAGATCGACGCAATGTGATTCGAGGACTTCCTCTTGGTCGGCCTTGGTTGGAAATGGGGTTCCATTTCATGGCATGCAAAGCAATGCAGTTATCACTCTTCCGCAATGTGTGACCTAGCCACTGCTTTTTTCGCCTGCGTATCAATTCGTCGATTGGCATCTGACCCGTACGCCGACTAAGCTCCTCATTTGATGTTGTTTCGGGCCAGAAAATTCTTAAAATTCGACGAAGACATGAGTTGACGAAAACTTGCAGCTTTCTGATAACTCCTACGGAAACTTTCCATGTACTGCTCCCATATAAAAGCACTGACAGTACCTGGGAGCGAAACAGGCCCAGCTTGGTCTTGATGCTGAGATAACTGCTCTGCCAGATTTTGGACAGCATGCCGTATGCGCATTTAGCCTGGTTGATACGACGAGCGATGTCCTGCTCCGTACCACCATTTTCGGCAACAATGCTACCCAGGTAGACGAAGTTGTCCATCTTCTTCACAGGCTGCCCATTAATATTGATGGAAATAGGTGTTGGATTTCTTTTTCGCAATGGCGGGCTAAGAACCTTGGGTTTGTTGCCATTACCTATAATCTTTAGCCCAGCCTTGCTTGCCTCCCTCGCGAGATCTAACGCTATTGCGGACAAATCCATGATTTTGTGCGAGAGTAGGCATATGTCGTCAACGTAGTCAAGATATTGTATAAGATGTCAAAGTTCATTGAATTCTTCTGTTTAATCTGCATGACACTCTTCGCCGGTCACTATGAGGGATAGGATCTGTAAGAAGATGCACCCCTGCCGAACTCCACTGTGAATCACAAAGTCCCCCGACACCTTACCTTTATGCAGGACGCGACATTTCGCGCCGTCATGGGTTGCCTTAATAACAACCACATGCTTCTCAGGGATTCCTCTCCTGAGCAATGACGCCCATATAGAATCCCGGTTCACACTATCGAAAGCCTTTTCGAAATCGATGAAAAGCAAGTGAAGCGGAGAATTGTATTCAGCTCATTGCTCGATGATGATGATTCACAAGGTATTAATGTGATCGACACAGGAGAATCGAGATCGAAAACCAAACTGCTCTTCATCAATTGTGCTTTCTAAGTGGGCCTTTAGTGTTTCCAGGACGATTTTAGGTATTATCTTGGCAACCGGTAGCGTAGTGTGTTGAGACGTCAGTCTCATGTTTGACTACCGGCGTTTCGGGTTCGAATCTCGTCCACGACGATGTTCGTGGACATGGATGTGCAGGAGGTTCATGCTGGCAACTGCATTCTCCGAAACAGTTTATGCCAACGAAACGTCAACTGGGCCACATGGAATAGTTGACGCGCTATGCCCCACAAGAGGTTAGGGCAATTGAGTAATTATTACAGTCCTTTCCTTTCCTCGTTTTAGTGCAATAATTACTGTGACTATTTCCTCTTTAGTCGAGGCAGTGGACGGTATACGCACATTTTGATGATTAGCTAAATTATCTATATGAGGGGGAACTTCATCAGAAGTTACACGGTTTAAGACTGTGGCAAAGTGTTCTTTCCACCGCCTCATTTTATCTTCTTCCAAGATAAGTAGGTTTCCGTCACTATCCTTCTATCTGCAAACTCCTTGATGACACCGTATACGGCGTTTAAGTTGTTTCTTCTTGCGGCTTCTTCTACTGAGGCTAAGAAAGAATTCGCATAAACTCTTTTATCGCGTCGCACACTACGCTGAACTTCTCGAGCTTTCTGACGGTAAAGGAGTCACTGCTGTCTGAGTCGATGCTGCTTCGATTGTCGTCTGATGCTGCAGCCAAACGAACCTTCAGATCTTTTCTTTCAACAATCCGCTGGCATCAAGCGTCGGACCTCCAGGGCTTATTCTGGCAATTCGGGTTTGTGCCAAGGATGGTTTCTACGCTATCAATGTACGCATTTTTTATGGCATCCCAGTTTTCATTTAAGTCACTATCTGGGTGACTAGTTATCTCAGCTGCTTTTTTGCGCAAAATGGTCATTATATTGTTGTAAGACAGCTGGATTTTTAAGTCGAGCGGCGCCTGGGTCTTTCGTCGCCAGGACGGCGCAATACCCAATAGAACATTAGCGATCATAAAATAATGGTCTCTTCACATCCCAATATCGGCACCCTTCTTGTTTCGCACGTCCAGGACATGCGTGAATATCCTTTTCCCCCACCAAAGGACTCTAAATGCAATTTATACTACTCCAAAGCATTTGCCTCTGCACCAAGATTCCAATGCCAAAATTGTCCTTTTTCTTATCAAAGGACTTAAAAGGCCATCAACAGTCGTCTAGTACATTTCCATGACGTACATTTGCCTCACGTACATTCAAAAATCCTTCATTGCATAGCCACAACATGCGCGTCATACTATACATCATTTTCATGCAAATGTTCTACATTTCAAAGCCCCTCAAATCGCAAACGTGAAAAAGATACATTGCCAGAAAAAAGACACATTCGTATTCGTATATGATCATAATCGATTATAATCGAATAATCGGAAAAATACGATAACAGGGCCGGATTAAAGGCGGGGCCACTGGGGCAAAGTATTTTTCCGTGTCAGTTGATTCGACTCCTGATGAAGGACATATACATCAGTTGACAGTAGTTGTCAGGTACATGGAAGGAACACGTCCAGTAGAGCGTTTCTTGACACTGATACCAAATTGGGGACATACTGGACTGGAGATGGCAAATGCTCTTGTTAAGTTACTGCAATGCCTATTGATAGACATAAAAAACTGTAGAGATCAATCCTACGACAATGCACCCAATATGTCTGTAAAATATCAAGGTATGCAAGCTTTGATTTCGTAGTTGAATCATTACGCCGTTTTTTGTCGCTACGTTTTCTTCACTGCATCTACCGCGTGATGCGAGATTCTCAATAAAAAATTGACCAAATTAAACATCTGTACTGTTTATACTTTGAAGAGCCTGAGTGGAACTCGCTGGTCATGCCCTTCTGACGTAGTCAAATCACTTACTTATGGTTATAAAGAGATAGAGGAAGCGTTAACTGAAATCAGCACTGACGAAGAACAGCAGGCCGTCGTGAGAAATGAAATTTTGAGACTTCTTCGTATCATGGCTCGTCTGGAAACTCCCAGGTAGATTTGACGCTACTAGCAAAAATTTACAAAGTTCTACAATGGTACTCAGTACTGCTGTGAAGTCTCAAAAATCTTTCGTCGCATCAAGAAGAGATTATTTCGAAGAGTACGAAGCTATGGGAAAGAAATTGGCTATAATTGACGAGTATGACTCGAAATCTAGAACTAACCAGGCCGAAGCTTCGCTTCGACCCGGAGTCCGAAGCGTATATACCCTAGACTTGTACAGACCTAGTGGTGATACCAAAAGTACCAATTGGCAACGACTACATGCATTAAGAATGGGTCTCCAATATGGCCAGTCCATATGGGAGGCTGGCACTCATTAAGTAGGATCTTGACCATTCTCAAAATCAATTAACTAACTAACCCATTCTACAAATATTTAACGAGGTTTTCAAGTCGCTAGCTTCATACTATCGAAAGTTATTGCTTATTTGAAGTTTCACTTGTAGGGGAGGTAGGGGTTCCTTGGTTCGGATCTTGCCCATCATTGCCACCAACCAATTAAATCACCCTACAAACATTTAAACAAAATTTCCAGTCTCTAGCTTCACTCTATCGAAAGTTATCGCTTATATTAAGTTTCATTTCTAGGGAAGGTAGGGGTTCCTTAGGTCGGATTTTACCCATCTTTAATGCCAACTAACTCAATCTCACTTCAAACATTTGACCAAAATTTCAAGTCACTGGCTACATTCTATCAAAAGTTATCTCTTATTTGAAGTTTCATTTGTAGGGGAGGTGGGGGTTCCTTGCGTTGGATCTTGCTCATATTCCATACCTACTAAGTAGGTGTTACTAGCAACATTCCACCAAATTTTTAACTCGGTAGTATCATTCTATCGAAAGTTATCGTAATTAAACGAATATTTAATTTTTTGAAATTTGTAGGGGAGGTAGGTGTTCCTTTGGTCTGATTATGCCCAACTTACAGAACCTTAAGCAGCTTCTTCCCTCAGGGTTACATGCCAAAAATCAGGTGTCTACGTCAATTGGTTCAAGAGTTATAGACAAAAAACCTGAAAAGTAGGGTAGTACGGGGCTCTTTGTAAGAAAATCCCGTTAGTTTTCAACTGATCGATTTTATTTTCAAAGGAGAGTATAAGGTTACCCTCACTAGCAATATACTAAAGCTAGAGCTTTTCATGATTTTTTAATCGGGAGTTATAGATACATTTAATTATTTTACATATGTAGGGGAGGTAGGCGTTCTCTTAGCCTGATCATGCCCAATTTCAATACCAACCAACTAGATTACACTGCCAACATTTGACCTAAATTTCAAGACTCTAGCTTCATTCTATCGAAAGTTATCGTGCGAACGGACAGACGGACAGACGGACAGACAGACAGACAGACAGACAGACAGACGGACAGACGGACAGACAGACAGACAGACAGACAGACAGACAGACAGACAGACAGACAGACAGACAGACAGACAGACAGACAGACAGACGGACAGACAGACAGACAGACAGACATGGCTTAATCGAATCAGGAGGGGACCCTGATCATTTATACTCGTTTATATATTGTACATTGCTATACCTCCGGAGCCTCCTTTAAGGTGTTACATATTTTCGTCGTGACAAAAACAATATATACCCTATACTATAAGTCTAGGGTATAAAAAACCAAACGTACTACTCTTGATTATGGAAAAACAGATTCTGTCCAAATGTCACCGAGGATCAAGTTTCGCATTGAATCCTTTTTACCAGAAGTAGAATCGCTCATCTTGGCATTATCACAACGGCTTTTAGCTTACAAAGTTCTCTACGACAGATTTGGATTTTTGAGTGAGCTCATGACAATTACACCTGAAGAATTAAATATCAAAACGAAAAATCTTGTTAATTGCTACCCAGAAGATGTGGAAGATTCCTTATGTGCCGAATTATTGCAACTTTCTGCATTATCAAAGCTCTACACTGCCATATATATACACACGCACACACAAGCAAATATCAAATGTAACAATTGTAATGAGAGATACACGAGTCAGTCAATAAATAGCCTTTCAACCAGACACAACATACACACAGCTGAATAAAGACTCAATAGAACTACTTATGTATGTACATACATACATATTTCTTAATCGTATTATCATAGAAAACAATCTTCGCTAAACTTTTGTGAATGTGGAAATAGTGCTTCGAATGTACCTATACTTATCAATGATGGTATCCAATTGTAGTGGAGAAAGATCATTTTCAAAAATGAAACTCAGCAAAAACAGATTACGCACAAGTATGGGACAAGATCGTCTTAATTGTTTGATGATTTTGAGTATTGAAAGTGACATTCTTCGAAATTTATCATTTGATGATTTCGACGTCTTTGCTATGAAAAAATCACGTAAATCACGTATCTCACATTGTGACTTTGTAAGTAATAAATTAATAAATACTTTACTACTGCTATAAATTTGTTTAATAGTCATTCGCATTTTACCATTAAAAAGGGACCCCCACCATTGTGTGGCGCCGGGCCCCTACAATCTTAATCTGGCCCTGCGATTAATCGTAGTCTTTCGATTAATCGTATTTTTACCCTTCACGGATGTGTTAGGGTATATTAACTTTGTCATGAAGTTTGCAACGCACAGAAGGAAGCATCTCCGACCATATAAACTAATATATATTCTTGGTCAGTATGATGAGTCGAGTCGATTAAGCTTTGTCTGTCTGTCCGTCTGTCTGTCTGTCCGCCTGTTTCTATGCAAACTAGTCCCTCAGTTTTAAAGCTATCGAGCTGAAATTTTGTAGACAGCCTTCTTTCTATTGCAGGCAGTATATATGTCGGAACCAATGGAATCGGACCACTATGTCATATAGCTGCCATAGGAACGACCGGTCCAAAATTCGTTTTTGTGAGAAAAACTTTTTTATTTCTAAAGGTATTGTTTTCAAAATTCACATTAATCAATAGTATCTTAAGCGAAATCATATTTCCGAATTTGGCTGAAGGCGGACTACTCGATTATATAGCTGTCATAGGAACAACCGCCCCAAAAGCAAGTTTTTGTCAGAAAATTTTTTTTTTATTTCTGAAGGTATCTTTACGAAATTGCATATTATTCAATCGTATTGACTGCTAAGCCACGTTCCTAAATTTGGTTGAAATTGGCCCACTATTTCATAGACCTCTTATAGGAACAGTGAAATCGGAACAAGTTTTACTACTAATTTCAAAAGGGCAAATGAACCACAAAACACAACGCTTCGCGTGAAGGGTATCATACCTTCGGCAAGCTAACCGAAGGCTAGCTTGTTTCGATTAATTGATTAATCGCACAGTGATAATATGTAGATAGATTCGCCTACTTGTCCACAAATGAAGAGGACTGGAAACAAAGGATCAAGTTAAAGGGTACAGAAGACATTTAAACGCAGGCTTTTCTGTGTGTCCTTAGAATGTATTTTTATGGAATATGCTGAAACAATTAAGGCCGGAACTGCATACTAACCATGTCGCCTTCCACTTTCTCGTGAAAATGGACTCAAAAACGAAGTGCTTTGCTACACTACCATTTATTAAACAATCGCATTGGAAGCGTACAACTGCAATTTATAAGAAACGAAATATGTTCTCCAATTTCCACGTACCAAAACTCGAACTGCACGACGCATAATCGAATGAAATGTCGGTTTTGGTCTGGTAGCTACTAAAGTCAGTTAGTGCTACTGAGTGATATATGTACGTATGTACAATATATTAAATGAAACCGGAATATAGAGGGCTACGCCCGCAATTCGAGGGTTTTGTAGCAAGCGCTTATTTTGGCATGTAAATACTGGCTCCCTGTTCTTTTTGGTACCCCTCAGCTGAATAAAAACACCATAATTAAATGTTTTACCCATGATATAGTATCTTACATGCCAATTCACAAAAAGACTGCATCTGTCACCTCTCAAAGTAATAGTTTTAATACGAGAAGCTGTAGATAGATATGTATGTATACGAGATAAACTGTCCCACTCTTCGAGATGCTTAACCATTCATATTAAGACGACATTGCAAATTGCAAACTTGTGTAACGGCTTCGAAATTCAGGGCGGCTGGGACAAATTACGGTCTAATATTTTTTCCTCCTCCACTGTTCCCCTTTCTACAAATCTCAAGAAAATGCCAAAAATGGAATGTACTCAACATTACCTTTCTCACGACACCCCACTTGGCTATACCAGTGGATAAAAAAAATTGACCTTAATTTCGCCTCTATGTGGACCCCCCCCCCCCCCCCCTTAAAGTTGGCCAATTCCAACACAACGCTATCTCCAGCAAATTATAGCATTTCTACACATTCTCGCCGAATTATGTGTGCAGCTTCAGCCGTTCGTAAGATATTCTATGAACAGACGGACAGACAGGTATTTGACCGATTTTGTGAGATTTAAGACACAAAACCCTAAAAAAATTAACTGTGTGAATAGTTATTGTTAGGACCACCAATCACCAATCTTCACCGTTCCAAAGTTGGTTCATTAAATAACTGCAATTCGCACTACGAAAAACAACAGTAGTACACGCATATCTATGCGTGAGGCCGGTAGGTGTATTTTTTGTATGGATAGTGTCAAAACGCAAAACTTTAAGTCAATGTGCTATTATTAAATATCATGTCATTGTAATGAAACTTAGAGATATTATTGCCTATAATGTTCGTTATCATTAGCCATCAATATTTTTGACCTAGGGTGTGCTTGAGGGGTGCAGGGGTGTGCTAACTGCAACTATAGAAATGTACTATTATTAACCTTTTTGGATGAGATTTTGAAATTCTATTATTTTCGGTTTTCTATGCTAGTGAAATGCCGCTTTTCTGTAAATTTTCATATGTCTAGCTATAACGGTCTCGAAATGCAAGGGGGGGGGGGGGGACAAACTCGGACCACATATTTTCCCCTCTCCCTCTTTTCCCCTCTCTTCAAATTTGAAAAAAATTGCAGAAATGGAATGTACTCAACGGTACCTTTCTTACGATACCCCACTTGCCTATACCAAACGAAAAAAAAAGTTCGACCTTCATTTCCCCTCAATGGCGACCCCCCCTTAAAGTTGACCTATTACGACGCATCGCTTTCTCCAGAGAATTATAGTATTTCTACATATTTCCACGAAATTTCATGCATGTAGCTTCAGCGGTTCGTGAGATATTTCATGGACAGACGGACAGACAGACGGACAGACGGACAGACGGACAGACGGACAGACGGACGCATGACCGATTTCATAAGGGTTTTGTTTTTATACAAAACCCTAAAAAGCGGTAAGTTCTTATGGAACATTCTAGTACTTCAGATATTACGGAACAGACATTTTACCACCCTTCATATCCCTACCTGATGCAAATTTGTGGTTCACATAACATGGTGTAGAGAGCTGACTTTCATGGGAATTTCCTTAAATGCTTTGGTTAACCGTTCACCCAAGCCAGATGTTATGTGGATGATGATGGCGAAATGTGATGATGGAAATTCACAAAAAATGGGTTTTAGATATTGCCAGTTAAGTTAGATTCTATTGGAAAATTTTACTACAGAGAGAATTTGTGTGGGATTATAGATTAAGACAGGCATTAGCCATTTTTCATGACAAAGACGGATGACCCGAAAAGATATGATAAAACGGCCTTTATAAGAAGGTTATTCCTATGTATATTATTATAATGATTATTCCTAGTTCGTAATACATATTAGTTTGTATTAAAGTTCTCCCAAACCAGCACGGTACTCAGCAGTAGCGATATACCGCGTGAACATTCAAACCGTGTAGTATCAAAAACAACGACGAAAAAACAGTGACTCTATCATGTGTAACGGACGGTTTGGTGGGCATCCCAAGATGCCCGTGGGGACGGAGCCTTAGGTAGCATAATGATCGTAAAGGTCGAGCCGTGCTATCTGGCGAAGAAAAATGCGAGCTAAGCAGTGGCCCATGCTTGCTGTAGCTCAGTTCGGGAGACGTGGGCGGGGTTTTCGCCCCTTGTTGCCCCTGTCCTTTACGTATTAATAAAAATTCATAGGCCTGGGGAAGACAACACACACAAGGGAGGTAAAAATGGGGAAAAAAGTGAAGCGATAAGGATGGAATGGTTGGCGGATGGCTCGATTGCACTCGCGCTCGCATTGAGTTTCGTACCACCGACAGATCCTTACTCATCAGGTGCTGCCATAGACCTGCCGGTGGAAGCAGCACAACGAGACCAGAATATGGTTCATCATTACATATGCTTACCTCTGGCAGTGAAATGTATCACTTAGGCTGCGCGCACGTTGGCAAACGTTCGCGTGTCGCGTCCACCTGTTTCATGTCAAACGGTTTGAGTCTATAGTTTGCAACCAAATACGCGAATCTGCCAATATGACAAATGCTCGGCTATTGTCGTATCAACAAATTAGGCTAATTATTGTGCTTTAAAACGGGTAATTAGGTAAGAATTGAATGGCAAAACAAACGACTGGAGAGTAGTAGGATGCACATAAGCACATATTTCATACTAAATTATTGGCGTTAACACACAACAATGAACTTAGTGATACGACAACAGCCGAGCATTTGTCGAATTGACAGATTCGCACCTTTGTTTGCAAGCCATAGACTCAAACCGTTTGACATAATACACGTGAACGCGACACGCGAACGTGTGCCAACTTGCGCGCAGCCTTATCCGTTTTTTTTCATTTATCCATTGCAACGATAGGCCAGTAAAATTTAATCAATTTGGGGTCTTATAGGACGTAATTTTGAAATAGCTGGAAATAATTGTAATCCCTTCTGTAGATTCTGAATGCATGCAAACTGCGTTTGCACAGTCGCATAAATTGAGCTTAATTTTTGGCAGGTGAAAATCCGAGAAATTTGAGCCTTTTTTTATTATTTTCCTTATAAATTCTGTGCCTCGCATCGAAAAATTCTGCGTCAATTCAGCAGTGTAGTCGAAATCGATAGTTCAAAATGATAATTTTTGAGGCTTAGAAGAATCACATTTTATGAGTTTTCAAACTCAAAAATTTTAGAAACGGACGCTTCAAATTAAAAATTGATTAAATAAAAATTGAAGTTTTGAAGTCCAGCGTGGGTAATATTTGGCCCATTTTTATTGTGAATGTAATATAAAATGCAAAAATGTCTGTTTAGTGGCCTCCGCGGTGGTTGGGGAATTAGAAAACTTGAATTTTTCAGCAATGTGCCAACTCATGCAACATATGAAAAATTCGAAACTACCCTGATTAATACAACCAGTGTTGTAACAATAGAGCACAGGCAATTTAGTCTTTGCCAAATAGCCGACCATAGTTTATGTTCACACTGCGGCCAAAGCACTCGATCTCAGCTCAATCAATATTATATTAATAAAAAGCAATAGCTCAAAAACTATATCAGATAGAACATTGCAGTTAACATTGAATCGCAGCTAATATGTCATCCTAAAAATTAAAAATGGCCCGTAGAAATGAGATTAACACAAGCATGGGAGGTAAAAATGGGGAATAATAAAAAAATGGGGCTAAAGGGATGGAATGGTTGGCGGACGGCGAAGATGCTCTCTCGCTCGCATGGGTGTCCGGGTGTGATGGAACCCTCGGCCTCTGTTTTCGTACAACCGGCAGATAACTACTCATCAGGTGCAGTCTTTGATCTGCCGGTAGAAGCGGCAGTACCAGGATATGATTCTTCACAGGTGGTTCATTACATTAGTTTTGTGCATTTGGTGCAGAGTAGAGTAACAAGCCCTTATTATAGCATAGTCATTAGGTACTTGTAGGAATTTTTATACCCTAGCCGAGACTTATAGTATAGGGTATATTGTTTGTTCACGACGAAAATAAGTAACATCTTAAAGGAGGCTCCGGAGGTATAACAGTGTATATACATATATAAATGATCAGGGCCACCTCCTGATTCGATTTAGCCATGTTTGTCTGTCTGTCCGTCTGTCTGTCTGTCTGTCTGTCTGTCTGTCTCTCTGTCTGCCCGTTCACACGATAACTTTCGATAGAATAAAGCTAGAGCCTTGAAATTGGCCAAATGTTGGCAGTAAGATTTAATTGGCTGGTATTGAAAATGGGCATGATCAGGCCAATAGAACGCCTACCTCCTCTACATATGTAAAATAATTAATTGTATCTGTAACTCCCGACTTAATAAACATGAAAAGCTCTAGCTTTGGCAGATTGCTCCTGAGGGTAATCTTATACTCTCCTGAAAAAATAAAATCGATCAATTGAAAGCTAACGGTAATTTTCTTACAAAGAGTCCCGTACTACCCTACTTTTCAGGTTTTTTGTCTATAAGTCTTCAACCAATTGACGTAGACACCCGATTTTTGGCATGTAACCCTGAGGTGGGGAGTTGCTTGAACTTAAGTAAGTTTAGTCATAATCAGATCAAAGGAACGCCTACCTCCCCTTCAAATTTCAAAAAAGTAAATATTTCTTTAATTACGATAACTTTCGATAGAATGATACTAACAAGTTGGAAATTTGATAATGTTGTCAGTAAGATCTATTGAAAATGGGGAAGATCGAACCCAAGGAACCCCCACCTCCTCTACAAATGAAACTTCAAATAAGCGATAACTTTTGATAGAATGAAGCCAGAAACTTGAAATTTTGGTCACATGTTTAAAGTAAGATTGAATTAGTTGGTATTAAAGATAGGCCAGATCCGACTTGCACTTTTGGTAACATGTTTGTAGTGGGATTCAGCTGGTTAATAATGAAAATACGTAAAGTCCGACCAACCCAACCCCTACTTCCCCTACAAATGAAACTTCAAATAAGCGATAAATTTCGATAGAATGAAGTTAGAGATTTGAAATTTTGCTTAAATGTTGATAGCATGATCTAATTGGTTGGTGGCAATGATGGGCAAGATCTGACCCAAGGAACTCCCATCTCTCCTACAAGTGAGACTTCAAATAAGCAATAACTTGCGATAGAAGCCAGCGACTTGAAAAATTCGACAAATATTTGTAGTGTGTGTTAGTTAGTTGATTTTGAGAATGGTCAAGAGCCTTCTGAATGATCGCCAACCTCCCCTATAAACTGGCCATATAGGGAACTCAATTTTAATGCATATGGTCGTTACCAATAGGTACTTTTGGTATCACCACTAGGTTTGTACAAGTCTAGGGTATATACGCTTCGGACTCCAGGTATAGTATGGTGTGCTTTTTGTGATTTTTTGGATGTAACTTAAATCTCATGAAAACTTTTGGGGGTAAAATCTCAGATTCGTAATCAGCGCCCCCAAAAACGCAAATAAAAAAAGTCGAAACTGCACCTAACTAACTAGGCTAACTAGTCACTAAAACAAAGATTTTTTTTTCAAGAGTTATTTCTCAGAAAAGCCTAGTCGTCCGGAGTTGATTTTTTTACAAGATTTTAGGAAATTTAATGTACTTTAAAAAAAATATAAATTATATATCTGAGAGATAGAGGCTGTTGGATTTATTAAGTAATGTTATCCTTTTTTTCGGGCAGATGGCTCTTAGGAAAATTTATTTTTGCCATTATCTATGTACATAACTATTATATATTTTCCATATCTCACTTAATCTCAAGTTAAAGCAGATTAAATTATCAACAAATTCAGCTGTTATCGTTTTCCTCGTAGGATATATATTGTTTCCTTTATTTGACAAAATACATCAGAAACACAAAGATTTTTCTCTTTGTGCGAACAAAGGATAAAAAATAGAATCATGATAAATAGTATTTTTCAAATGAGAATATCATGAAAACTATTGAAGATACGGAAAATATCTACGAATTGGGGCTAAACAAAACTTTTAGCTGTTATATTTATCGAGATAGAGCTATTAAGGCTCAAATCGCTAAAAACCATTGTTGTATTTTGCTCACACCTACACTAAAAACTGACCGATTTGAAAAGTATTGGGCTAGTTAACTTGAAGTAGAAATATCTTCAACTTTTTTCTAACGAATTTTTCCATTTGTAGAATCGGTTTCAGAGATATGGGAGCTTGAAAAGCGATATAGTGTGATTTTTCTCCAAAGCCTCAAAAGGTGACGTTCTTCGACTATCGATTTTGGTTATACTACTAAACCGAATTTCATCTTTAAGCAATGCATTGGATGTAAAATATGACGCTCTGTAATTTAAATTCTATTAAGTTTTTCGATCCGATGCATCGTTTACAAATTATAAGGAGAATATTAAAAAAGGGCTAACATTTTTCGTTTTTTCACCCGCACAACCGATCTGCCGCAGGGTCTAAGATGGCTCCATCTTTTAAAATGAATGAATGGGGACGACCAGCAATCCTACAAAACGGCATTTCTCTATCATATTTTGCAAGGTCAAATCGCTCAATGGAATCGAGGCTTTAGGGAACCTCAACAATCTCATTATACCCTTCACGGATATGATAGGGTATATTAACTTTGTCATGAAGTTTGTAACACACAGAAGGAAGCATCTCCGACTATATAAACTATATATATTCTTGGTCAGTATGATGAGACGAGTCGGTTAAGCTTTGTCCGTCTGTCCGTCTGTCTGTCTGTTTCTATGCAAACTAGTCACTCAGTTTTAAAGTTATCGAGCTGAAATTTTGCACAAAACCTTCTTTCTAATGCACGCTGTATATATGTTGGAACCAATGGACCTTTAGGGAAACTACTTGTGAAGAGCGTCGGTGCCAGTCCATCGCCCTGTTTCAGACCAGTGCGTGTTTCAAATAGATCAGTAAGTCTATTCTGGAACCTGACTTGTGAGACGGAGTTGGTCATCGTCATCTTTGTCAGTCGCACTAATTTTGCCGGTATACCAAATTGCAGCATGATGTTGTACAGTACTCCACGATCGATACTGTCGTATGCCTGCTTGAAGTCGACAAAGATTTGGTATACGTTTACGTTGTATTCCCAGCGCTTCTGGAGTATTAGTCTGACTGTAAAAGCTGATCGGTTGTGGAGCGATCAGGTCTGAAACCGCTTTGATATTCATCAATGATTCGCTCTGCGTACGGTTTTATTCTATTTTCCAGAATTTTTGTCAACATTTTATAGGACGTACAAACTAGTGATTTTACCCTTGAGTCCTTCCTAGAACCCATGGACGCCTGTGTGGCTGATGTTGTGCAACATATGCGACAGTCTTTCCTCAAGGGCGGTAGTATACGCCACCACCGTAGCATCGCTCAGAAGCTTATCAACTGCAAAGATTTTTGGAGGGCTGATCCTTGATTGTTGCGCTGAGGAAATTCTACTTCTGTAGGTCTGTGTTTGCTCCTCGATAAGAGCGGACATCCATCACACTAGACGCCCATCTCCTGCAAATGAGGACGGGAACAATTTGGTTGACGGTATGTGCGTCTGGAGAATTCAAGGTCTGCTTATGAATGCGTCGATGCGGGAAACACTTAGAGCTTAGGATTTGATTCCTGCTGCAGGCGAAGTCGATAAGTCGCTGGCCGTTGTCGTTATATTTTTCGTTAAGACTGTGGCCTCCAGTGGTCCCCCGGTGCCAACTTTCATTTCCGACTTTCGCGTTAAAGCGTCCCAGCAGCAGTTTGATATCGTTTGTTGGAAGTGAGTCGAAGAGAGTTTCAAAGCGGGCGTCGAACTCTACAAAAGTTATACTGCGTCATCTTTAACTTCAGTGGGGGCGTGTACGTGGATAAGCTAGAGGTTGAAAAATCAAGAATCGAGTCTTGATGCGAATCGCACACAGCCGTTCATTTATGGGTTTGAATTCAGTAATGTGCGGCTTGAGGTGATTGTCCACTATAAATGCTACTCCAAACTTCTTGCGGCCCGATGGTTTGCCACTTGTAAAAATTGTGTGTGATTTCTTGTCATTGATCTCGCTGCCAAGTCAATTTTTTTTCTTGGGCTGCAGTAATGCTTGGTTTGTAATTTTCGACCTGTTCTCGGCCCCCGAATAATAATCCTTTAGTCGTTTGCGTGGTCGTCGTTGTTGATCCGTACAATCCGAGGCTTTTGTTCCAGGTTTCTTGACGTGGAGTGGTTTTTACAAGGACGAGTGGTCAGCACATCGCTTAACTCCATTCAGGGGATGGCCTCGGAGATAGCTGTTTCAGATGGTTTAATAAACGCGCCGAAATTCACACAACTATGTTGTAGGTCCAACTACGCAAGTCATTCCATCTTACTAAACCTGAGACGCTTAGGTTTTGATCAGCCTTTCAGGCTACAGCTAACTGCCTTTTTCCAAACTGTCTTATCGCTAAGGCTTGGCCGTCAGCGGTTTGACACACTGCTGTTACCAGGAGCGCCCACGTGGAGGACTATATATAAAAAGGTATTTTGCCCCATGCAAACTTCATGATAATGTTAATATACCCTTTCACATCCGTGAAAGGTGTAAAAAAAAAACTGGATTTGTTCAGGATTCTGTATTGTAGAGGTCGGCAACCAGCGGCCCTCCATGAGTTTTTCTGCGGCCAGCCTGACAATAACGAAATATGTACGTTAAGATAGAGTTTTCAAACTGAAGCGATTATTTGCAGGTTGCTTTTATTGGATGCAAAAGATCATACCATACCATATCCTTGGCCCTAATACAAATTCGAACGAAGGAAGGTTTTGATCAAATAATTGCAAATATTGCAGTTCTGATTGAATAAGAGCATCTTTCGAAGATTCGGTAATTTCAGCCAAAAAATCACAGACGTCATCAAGTTGAATCTTCCCATATCGTTGTTGAAAGGGCTTTCAGAACGAACTCTTTACAGTCGTTCATGAGAATGCTTCTTTTTTCGGTAATGCTAAGAACAGGGTAAACAATCGTTCAATTAAAAAATCTAATGGCTTCTTTATTATAATCAGTCATATTTCCCAGAACTAAGACGAACTAACACGAACTTTGAGATCCAAACTGGGGTATCCGTCTCAAGTGAAACCACACTTGTTCGGTGGCTTGATGACTTTTGGTAAAGGTAATTTTTTTTTTCTTTTTTTTTTCTAAACTTGGGTGGAGCTTGGCTTTAGAGAGCGCGGGACATAGGGCGATCGTCCAGTTCGCCTTCCTAAGCGATGGCCCTGCATGTGCACGTTGTCAACAGGTGTACAAATTAACGTAAATATCATAAAAATGGATCTAGTCAAGTAATTTGCGGAATGTTCGTTATTTGCATGGTAGTATAGTATACCCACTAATAACGAACAAATTTAAGGCAGACAATTTGGGAACTGCTACAGCGGCTGCAGATGCCATTAAAAGCACAAAAAAAAAAAAACAATTAAAAAAATAAAGTGTAAAGTATTTTATAAATATTGTACATTGAGCAAAACCAAAATTCAGTTGCTAACACCACGGCAAACGAGTCTAAAATTTGGAAAATTGATAATTTGGATGTTACGAAAACGATGGCAGACGTTATCAAAATCGTAAATAAATCAACGCCATTCATGGGCACAGTCTTGATTCGGATGGTATTCAATTTAGGTCACTCTCATAAGTGTCAGAGCAAAAGGGCAAAAGTCAGTTGCTAACACTATAGTGTTTGCCTTGAAATGTTGAAAACAGGGAATCCGGACATTCGAATCATGATCTCCCAAAAACAACCCTATTGTAAAAAAATCCCCGCCAAGAAAATCTCCTCAGCCTTAAAAAGGATTGATATGAACACAATACCGCCAAAGTACTCGTAGCTTCGCGCCTCGCTCTAGGGTATGCATATTGAACGCTGATTGCATTAGTTAATTTCTTTCAAAGCTGACTGGCGGGGAGCTTCGTAGCCTAAAGACTCACCGCCGAACGAATTTAATGACAAAATGACAGTGATAATGACAACGATGTCGCTCTGACAAAATTATGGATAAGTAGTTGCGTGCGGATCATGCTGTAAGCTCTTATGCCAAGTATTATAGGCTTCTCGTCCGGATCTCGTTATAAAGCTCCCGCCTTACAAAAGACTAAAAATGCACTTCAGGCCAGAAGTGATTAATAGACTATTTTCTACTGCGTTCTTCTTCAGATTGTTCAACTTATTTTGTTTAATGGAAGCTCCCCGCCAAACCGCGTTGAAGGAAATTAACTAATGCAATCAGCGTTCAATATGCATACCCTAGAGCGAGGCGCGAAGCTACGAGTACTTTGGCGGTATTGTGTTCATATCAATCCTTTTTACGGCTGAGGAGTTTTTCTTGGCGGGGATTTTTTTTACAACAGGGTTGTTTTTGTGAGATATCACATCTTTTTGCAAAGTAGTAGTAGTAATCCAGATGGCGCAACGGTAAGCACGTTCGCCTTCTATACATTGGGCTCCGGTTTGATTCCTACGGAATGCGGTAGTCTTCGATAAAAAAGGGGATTTATGTGCCGGACTATGAGTCCACTCAGGTTACCCATTTGAGGCAAATAGTTTTCTTGCCATATTGCCATATCATTTTTCTAGTTCAAAAGACTCAAAACGCGTTTAACAGTACTTTACTGCATTCGCCTCATCACCCCCGATAATATAATGCTCATCTTGCCTAGATATCGCTTTCTTGCCAAGAACATCTTTTTTCCTGCCCAAAGGACTCAAAATACCTTTAACAGTCTACTGCATTCGCCTCATCGCCTCCAGTCATGTGATACCCATCTTGCCTAGACATCGCTTCCCATCTTCCACACATTGGAAAAAATCATCTTACATCATAATTCATATCTTATATGCCATAAATGAAACTACCTAAATCATATCATATCATATACCACACAGCATGTTTTTTCTTTCCGGACATCCTAAGAACCGGTACACATGGACGTCCAAATGACGCCGGACGCCGCGCCGCGTCACTTAAGCTCCTCCCTCTTTGATACCTATGTGCATTTCAATTCACATGATGCGATAGGACGCAGCGTCACTCTGTATTATACAATATAAGCCGGGCCACATAATAGTGAACCTGAATTTACAATTTATGTTATTTTTAGTTTTAAACAAACTGTTTTTTGGCCATAACTTCTAAAATATAAGGAACTTCGCATTTTTGACACCATTTTTACCCCCCTTAGAAAACCGCATCCAGGCCGAGGAGCATCCATCCTCACTATTTTTTTTTTTTAAAATTAATTGTCAATTGTAGTAGTCACGATTAACAATTAATTAATTGGCACTTAAAAGTGATCCTCAAGCGAATGGTTTAAGAAACACCATACAAATCAGACATTGTGACGGTGTCCGTGTTCCAAGTTCGAATGTATGTGGGCCGGCTTATTAAAAATTGATATGCGGACGCGTGAATTGACGCAGATAGGAGCGGAAACCAGCGTCATCCCAGATTACTATCGCGGCGGCAAAATGCCGCCGATAGCTATCGGATAGCTCTCTGCGACCATGTGCATCGCTTCATTGCCCGTAATGTATTTTTTCTTAACCGATTGAAAGTGACGCAGCGTCAGGCGTCATTTGGACGTCCATGCGCGCCAGCACTAAGATGCAGCCATAAACATTCAGTTTCAATTTTTTCATGACACAATTTTCATTCGTGCACTTGCCACAAACTACCCCCACAACCATGAACTCGTATGGTTCTCCTCAACCGACGAGCGCACGGACTTTTGCATCCGTCGTCGTCACTATACTCACATAATCAAGTGTTTGCGTGTCTCCCCGTCGGCATGCGATCTCTGCGAGTGATTTTCTATGTCGCATTCAAAATATCAAAAAGACTAATGCCCGGGTCACATTATTCCAGTAACCAATCCAGTCCAGTAATCCAGTCCAGCGCTGGACTGCTACTGGAATAATGTGAACCGGCACTGGACAGCAATCCAGTCCAGCAATCCAGTCCAGTGACTGGATTGTCGGTCTACTTTTTGATTCCAGCTCGCCCAGAAATCATTGTTACTATAGTTACCGAATCAACAACACACTCGCCAGACTACTGGACTGGAATCATGTAGACGATATGATCCAGTCCAGCACTGGACATTCCCCTCTGGATCTGAAGAGTATATTTTATATTCAGAATTGAATCGACTGCTGGTGAGTGTGTCTTAGTTTAGCTAGAATTCAAATGTCAACCAGAATTTGAAGAGAAAACTTAAATCCTTTGTACATAAACAATCGGACAAATTTCCTTTGGGCAGCAAAATAATTTTGTATGTTGACTATTTCGAATAATTACACAAAACGGACATTTTATTGAGAACAAATGAACTTTATGTGCTTCCCAAACTGTAAACTGTCCAAAAACTTCCACCACCTGCGCCGCTTACATTTCAAATATGGAACTATTTAACAGAGTAGAAAACCTGCACTAACGTTCTATCGAGAGCAACTTAGATCAAATTGTTAGTGTAATTGTGTGGTTTTAACCTGCTCTGCTCTATATGGATCTTGAAACAAACGCGCCTATTATTAATAAGTCACGGAACTTTCTGGCCGCTGCAATTTTACTACACAACTTTTTTGACTTGGCTACAAAAGAATAAGCATCAACCAGGGCAAAACGAAACTCAATGAACGACGAGGGTGCCAGCACAACCCAAAATCAACGACGAAACCGCAACGTCGAAATAACGCAAGGGAGATAGGCGAAATGAAAAATCGCGTCGGCCAATAAGACATGTTATTCGTTTACCAATTGATGAAAACATTAAAGTGGCATGTTCGGATCAGTTTGTGCATAAAATGAGCAATACGACCATAAGAAATAAATTCGGAAATATTACAATAAATTATAAATTAATTATCTAATACACTGTGCGTTGAATTTAAGTCCAAGATATACTGCATTTAGAAATATAGTACTTATTGCCTTCATTACGCGTCAAGTCTTTGTTACTCGTAGATTTGTGCCAGTGGGGATTGTACAGGGGGCTATAAATGTGATGTCCTTTCCACAAGCTGAAGTCCTGGAGAATTGAGGGAGCAATAAATTGGGGAATAGAGGAACAAATTAGCAATTATGTAATTATGGCTTTCATTTTGCATTGAATTTGGATACAATAAATGCCGTATTAAGAAGTGGGGGTGCTAGCGTAACGTTATGCTAGCACCACCATACAAAAAAACATTATCCTGGCGATTCGGCAGGAGCAATAAATTCCGGAATAGAGCAACAAATTAGGAAATATCAATTGCTTTCACCTTGCATCAATGTTTTATTAGATTTGAGCCAGAGGGCATTGTGGAGGGTGGTACAAATTTGGTGTCCTTCCCATATATAAGCTGAAGTCCTGGCGAATCGGCAGGAGCAATAAATTCGGGAATAGAGCAACAAATTAGCAATTAATTATGGCTTTCATTGGCCATCGAATTTGAGGAAAATACATACATATATGCCGCATTTAGAAGGGAGGTGCTAATGTGACGTCATACTAGCTCTACCGTTCAAAAAACGTTATCCTGGCAAGTCGGCAGGAGCAAAAAATTCCGGAATGGAGCAACAAATTAGCAAATATCTTTTGCTTTTATTCTGCATCAAGTTTTTGTTAGATTTGTGCCAGTGGGGATTGTACAGGGGGGTACAAATGTGGTGTCTTTTCCGTGTATAAGCTGAGGTCCTGGCGAATCGGCAGGAGCAATAAATTCGGGAATAGAGCAACAAATTAGCAATTAATTATAGCTTTCAATTTGCAATTAATTTAGAGACGACAAATGCCGTATGAAAAAGTGGGGGTGCTAGCGTAACGTTACGCTAGCACCACCATACCAAAAACATTATCCTGGCAATTCGGCAGGAGCAATAAATTCCGGAATAGAGCAACAAATTAGCAATTAATTCTGGCCCCTAATTATGCACTATGCCTGGAGTCTGCTCTCAGCTTCTGGAGAGTGAACACCGATTGACCTTTCGGTTAGCGCTATTATACTTCGAATTTTGTGAGTGCGACCTATCTGTTCAGTTATTGATCTGAAAATTGCCTCGAAAAGGCAACGGGAGTGTTCTCCCGATGATCTGCTTCTAAGGGATAGGATAAAACTCCCAAGGAGCCATCCCGACTCACTAATGGCGTCTTCTTCACGCTCAAATCGTTTCCAACCATTGGCGGATCTCCCCGACAGCGGCGACGATAACGATGGAACAGCCGACGATCCGACTCCAGTTGTCAAAAAGGTGAAAATACCTTCTATCATCTTTCCGAGCCTAGACCGGGAAACCATTGTATTAATGATTGAGAACTTAAAAATCTCAAATTACTACATTCAGTTCACCAATATTGGCAAAAAAGTGCTTCTCGATAATCTTGAGTGTTACGAAAAACTTCGCGCTTATCTCGTCGAAAAGAAAGTTCACTTTTTCACTTATGGCCGTTCCGACCAGCGACCGCACAAATTTATACTTAATGGCCTCTATGATATGGAGTGTGCAGCCCTCAAGAAGCTCCTTCTTAATGAACATAACCTGTCGCCGTTTGACATTAAAAAAATATTGCCAAGCAATTCACGTCACCCCGAGGATGCAGTTTCGTATGTGATATACTTCGCGCGTGGTTCCGTAAAACTTTCAGACCTGAAGAAGGTCGAATACATAAACCGCATAAGAGTTTTCTGGAACTTCAAACAAAAAAAAGCAAACCAACCGACTCAGTGTCGCAATTGCCATTCGTTTGGTCATGGAACATCATTCTGCTTCCTCCCGCCAAAGTGCCTAATTTGCGGACAGGCACACAATAAATCCGAATGCACAAAAAAAGATTTGTCCGAAATCAAATGTGCGAACTGTCAGGGAAATCACACAGCCAATAGCTCATTATGTCCCAAACGTCAAGAAGTCATAAATCTTCGTGCCCGATTATCCCAACGCGCTAGATGGCGTCACCACAAATCTCACCCGACCACCACGTCTCCAGCTCTTAACTTGGCCAACTTTCCAAATCTGCCTACCGAATATTTTGGGATCGACAGTCGCAACGAAATTAATCTAAGTATTTTAATAATAATAAGACTAATATACTAGGTAATAAGTTCTCATATAGTTCCGTCACTCGCAACAACGCTACACCCAACGACTCTGCATTCGTAGACTCGGGCTCTAATTTATTCTCAGCTGAAGAGTTGATGGACATTTTCAGCAAAATCATTGTAAGACTCTCCCAATGCAAAACTCGCTTCGAGCAATGCAATGTATTGATAGAAGTTGCTACTAAGTTTGTTTACAAATAGAAACGAGATCCGCTGCCTGCTGTGAAATGCGCAAAGCATTCGCAACAAATGTGAAGAGACTTTTGCATTCTTAGCTGATAACAACATAGATATATGTTGTGTCTCCGAAACCTGGCTCAGAGACGGCGACAAATTAAAGAATGCCGCTTATAACGCCATAAGAAACGACAGAAAGGATGCAATCGGTGGAGGTGTGTCAATTCTTATTAGGAAGGGCATTAGGTTTACACCACTTAAAGTTTTTCCTACTAAAATAATCGAAAACGTAGCAATACAAATTGATCACTTAGACCTCACGTTAATAGTTGTCTATTTTAGTGGAACTAAATTGAATTCTGTTAAATTACAACACCTTAAAGACGATTTAAAACTACTATTCAGTCACAGATCTAAGTTTGTAATTTGCGGTGACCTCAATGCTCGCCATCGTCATTGGAATTGTTCCAGATCAAAGAGAGCCGGCCAGATTCTCTACGACTTAATCCTAAGACACAACACTCACATCCACGCCCCTGATGGCCCCACCTGTTTCCCGCCCAGAGGTAATCCCTCAACCCTTGACCTTGTTTTCAGTAATGGTGAATTACCCATATCCCAACCCCTTGTCCTGAATGATCTATCATCAAACCACCTTCCAGTTTCTTTCACTATTGACAAAAGCCTGGCGATATCTAACACCCACGCGTATGTATATACGAAAACTTGCTGGACAAAATATCGCGACACTCTTAACAGAAATATCTCCCTCTTAGACAATGATTTATCACGGATTTGCAATCAGGATCAAATAAACGAGCTCGTCTCAAATTTCACTAATCAGATCAAACTTGCTCGAGACGTAGCCACCCCCATAATAACACGCGTTAACCAATCGACACAAACCGACGATACAACTAAAGCTCTCATCCGTCACCGGAACAACATCCGTCGACAATGGCAAAGAACTCGTTCACCTAATCTAAGGAGCTTTATAAACCTCCTTAATTTTCAGATTCGGTCTAATCTTCAGAAAATTCGTAATGAACACTGGAACAATATATTGTCTTCTCTCGATAAGGGCTCGCGGAAAATGTGGCAATTACGGAAGTGCCTCAGCTACAAATCCCGCTCCATCCCACCCTTGCGGCTCGCGGACGACACTTTGGCCCTCTCAGACATAGACAAAGCCGACCTACTGGCGGAAAATTTTTACTCCTTCCATACTCTTACAGCTCAAATGAATGACCCTATCACTTCTTCGAGTGTTAATGACACCATCACATCTCTCGCTAACCTACCTACGGATTTCCCTCCTGGCAAACTCTGTAGTCCGTCGGAACTGAGATTGATTCTTAAAAAAATAAAACTTAAAACGTCTGCTGGTGATGATGGGCTCCCAAATATTCTATTAAAAAACCTACCCAAGAAGCGATGGTACTACTCTCCTACATCTTCAACTGTTGCTTGAAACTCAGTTACTTTCCCAACTCATGGAAAAATGCGACAGTAATTCCCATTCTAAAAGCAGGTAAGAATCCGAGTCATCATACCAATTACCGCCCGATAAGTCTACTCCCATCACTGAGTAAAGTCTTTGAGAAGATAATCTGTTCCCGACTTCAACAATCAATTGAAGATAACTCAATAATACCAAACTTCCAATTCGGCTTCAGACCTGGACTCTCGACAATCCACCAACTGCACAGAGTCGTCAATCACATAAAGCTAGGCTTTGATTCCAAACAATCTACTGGGTTGATTGCTCTGGACATTGAAAAAGCTTTCGACACGGTGTGGCATGATGGTCTTATCCACAAATTAGTTCAGTTTGGAATACCAATTTACCTATGTAAAATCATTCAATCCTTTCTATCTTCTAGATCGTTTCGTGTCAAGTTGCGTGGCCTATCCAATGCCCATAACATTCCCGCGGGCGTCCCCCAAGGGTCGGTTTTAAGCCCAACACTATACAACCTTTATATGTCCGACCTTCCTCTGACTAACGACTGCCATATCGCCATGTACGCGGACGACACCGCAATATACGCCAGTAGTGACAATTCAGATTCCATTATAAATAACTTGCAACTCCAGTTAAAACAAATAAAGCAATTCTGTAACAAGTGGAAAATCAAAGTCAACAGTGAGAAAACCCAAGCGACTTTCTTCTCCAAAAGACGAGCTAGGAGATATCTACCTAATCCTCTAATTAATGTTCTAGGCTCGCCAATTGCTTGGTCTAAAGACCTAAAGTACTTGGGTCTCCACCTTGACTCAAAGCTTACGTTTAAGACACACACCGACACAATAAGTTCAAAAATCCTGAACAGTATCCGTGCAAACTACCCTTTTATTAATAGAAAATCTAAGCTTTCTACCTCTAACAAACTCCTGATTTACAAATCCGCAATGCAACCCATCATACTATATGGCTGCCCTGTTTGGAACATGTGCGCACTCACCCACAAACGTAAATTGCAAATTCTGCAAAATAAATGCCTGAAAATTATTTTAAATAAACCCTTTTATTTTTCCACTAATTCTCTACACACATTATCAAATATTGATACAATCAATGACAGTTGTACCTTACTACATGCTAAATTCCTAAATCGGATTGCTACCACTAACAACCCCCTGATCGCTCCACCGGCTGTCCGTTCATGAAATTAATCACCTTTGCTTTAGGTTCGTAGATTTAAGGTAGTTATAAGTTATTCTTAAGTTAGTTTTTATGTTCTCTACCATAGGTTTTAAGCTATTTTTTCCTAAATCTAACCTTCCTACTTGAGTTAATATTCCTTCTTTTCTTTGTACAATATACTTTCGCTGCCAGAGATGTACAGACTTTGTCTAAACCCTTAAAATAAGATCCTCCTGTTTTATACATTACTTTTTCTATCATTCAATAAAGCTATTATCTAATCTAATCTATGCACTATGCCTGATATCGATACTTAGTGGTGGGGGTACTAGCGTAACGGACGTTGTATCTTTTCATCTACTGCACGGATCAGAGCAAATGATAGCCTATGCACACCCTTGGGACACAGTCAATCCGTGAGAAAAGAAAACAGACCTCGATACGCTCCCTACGAGGCTGTAGACCGGTCAAAGAACAACGAGAACAACAAGAACAACGAGAACAACAAGAACAACGAGAACAACAAGAACAACGAGAACAAGAAAAATTTGAAAAATAGCCATTTTCAAATTATCATATCTCGGGTGTTTTTCCTTGTATCGGTATCAAATTTGCAGCACTTCGTAAGATGACCAGAGACAATGACCACACTAAATTTGAGCTCGAACAAGCATCCGGGGCCGGAGCTACAGAGGTCCGAAAACCCGTACTTGTTGTATCGCGTAAACATAGTCTTTTCAATTTTTTTTTTTTCGATTTTTTTTTCTTTGGCGGGGCGGGACGCTCCCGCGTCCCTAGATAATGGACCAGAGTAGTGTCCATCATTCATTTTCTCTTTTGACAACGATGACTTCATATTGCATCGAAGTTTCGCTATGTTCCTTAAACAAACTGCCAATCAGCGTTAAAAGAAATTAACTTATTTAGCCAGGGTTCAATATGCATACCCTAGAGCAAGGCGCAAAACTACGAGTACTTTGCCGGAATTAGTTTCATATCAATCCTTTTTGCGGTTGATGAGTTTTTTTTGGCGGGAAACTTTTTACAACAGGGTTGTTTTTGGGCCTTCATTTTACGGTATTGGAATCAGAATCTCTTATTCCAAAATACGATTTTAAATGCTGATTTATATTACCGAGTTCTGAAGCACTGCGATGCTCCTTATGAGCAAGGCAACATAGTCTCCTTACTAGAAAATGCATATTCGTCGGTATGTCGTATATTCGATGGCTGTGTTGACTAGACCATAGGCAACGTTTAACGGAAATGGTAGCCAACGGAAACTGTATCGCTAGTTCCAAGGATAACATAGGCCCAAAGGAGGATGAATGCCAGGTATGGGATTTGTTTTGGGAAAGCGATGTATGGCACTATCGTGCACATTCATGTATTTTGGCAGACACACGCTATGAATTCTGATTTCATTCCGAAACATTAGCTTTTATTCCTGACAACGTTTTTAAGGTAAACTTGGTCAGAGCGCGGCGGCTGTAACATAGTCGTAGTCAGCTCTACCCCTTTCTTCTGGTCTTCTATCCTGTGATGGTTTCAACTGTCTGTCCTTGCAAGGCTACTAAATTTTTCGTGCATGAGACACAAATTGGAAAGTGAATGCATTCCGGTTGAGGAAGATTCTAAGAAAAACATACAAAACGGATATAGCAGGAAATGTACGTGATATCTACACCAGAGGACATGTATACTTTATTTTGGATGAATGGGATTCACCCGATGTTCGCCAGAGGGGATACCCACCTTAGATTGCTTCAGATGAATGTAGTTTTTCCTGGATGTGAATTTAAATGGATGGGTAAATTTTCATGGGAAACTGGACAAGGGATGAAAAAATAACGATCCGTAGAATCGTTTAGAAATGTCATGAACATTGCTTAGGGTTAGCGAAAAATGGATTTAACATTAACAAGTGCGGTAAAATTTATCTTTCTTTGAGCTTTGCGAGTAAATGAAAAACAAAAAGAAACTTGTCAGAAAGAAAAGGGTTTTAAAACCAAATCAAAGAAAATTTAAAATTAACGCTGTGATGGGACTAACTATGCGAGTTATTGCCATCATTGTTAGATGTTAGTTAATTCTGCTTCACTATTATGAAGCATACAATTTGACACGTGTTTCTATGTGAATTGCATATTTCAAGGCCTATTCCACGAAACAAATTTGCAACTCCGAACTTTGCATTTTGCACTTTTCATATCTTTTTCTGTTCCACCAATTATTTTTAGATTTGCAAATGCAAAGCGAAATGCAAAGTTCGAAATTGTGGAATTGCAAAGGAATTATTGGTTTATGTTCCATCAATAATGCATTTGCAAATTTCCATTTTCGTAAATTGCAAAATTTTTTATTTATAAACAAAGAGTAAATTTCAATTTCGACTTTAATTTCAAAGAGACTTTCAGGCTATCTAGAAGCCAAGTCGAATATATTCTTAACCGGATTGGACAACATCTCAAACCGATAACAGCTAGAAGCATGCCTCTTTCATCCGAAGGAAAAATATTATATTATTAAAGCTCCATTGGTTGGGAAATGGCTCCCAGTACCATGCACTTGGATTGTCGCATGGTATCGCCAAGTCTACCACCTGTCGTGTACTTCATCAAGTGGTTCAATTATTAGTTGAAGTCCTATTTCCGAATTTGGTGAGATGGCCCGATAATACGGATGGTATCGCGGCTCAGTTTTTTAAAATGGGAGGTTTTCCCTTTGCTTGCGGTTGTAACGACGGGACAATGATCTAACTATCGACCAATAGCATTGACTTCGGTCCTGTCAAAAGTCTTCGAAACCCTTGTCAACAACCAACTTTTGAGCTATCTTGATTCACACCATCTCATCAGCGATTGACAATACGGTTTCCGTTCCTCGCGCTCAACCGGAGATTTAATGACATATCTCACCGAAAGATGGAATCGATGTATTCATCAATTTGGTGAAGCTAAAATCATTGCCCTCGACATTTCGAAAGCTTTTGACAGAGTTTGGCATCCGGCTCTTTTAGCTAAGCTCCAGGCTTTTGGTTTGGACCCAAAATTAGTTATATGGATTCAAAGTTTCCTCCATGGCCGTTCGCTTCGAGTCGTCCTTGATGGAGTTAAATCGAATTGCCATACCACCAACGCAGGGGTCCCTCAAGGTACCGTCCTATCACCAACGCTTTTTCTTCTGTTCATCCACGATCTTTTAAGTGTGACATCAAACCCAATTCACAGTTTTGCAGATGACAGCACTCTTGATTCTATTTATACTTTTAACTCTGCAGCTGACTCCTGCCTAAATGCTCCATCTTTCAACCGAGACCACATGTCTGACTCACTAAATAAGTAGAGATATCTCAAAAATTATTGCATGAGGGAAAGCGAATCGAGTAGAGTTTAATGCAAACAAAACTCAATGTTGTCTTATTTCCAATAAACGACGTGCCCCATCTACCGCCCAACCCATTCTTGTCGATGGTGTCGGCATTACTGATTCACCCACATTAAACGTACTAGGTATAAATATCTCTAGTAAACTTAATTGGTCTGACCACATCTTTAACATTGCCAAAAATGCAATGAAGTGTCTGGGTTTCATGAATCGCTGTAAAAGATACTTTACACCATCTGATTTGGCGCAAATTTATAAGGCCCACAAAAGACCGCGACTTGAATATAATTCCCACATATGGGCTGGCGCAGGTCGAACTGCCCTATCTGCATTGGACAAAGTTCAACGGAAAGCCTTCAAGCTTATTGGCGATGAATCCATAACTTCCCATATAGAGCCGCTCGAACACCGGCGAAATGTCGGTTGTTTATCGCTACTACAACCGTCGTTGTTCTGCCGAAATACTAGTCTTATTCCTGAGCTTGCTCTTCCTTCGCGTAATACACGGCTAGCTTGCCGTGCCCATCCTCATTTTCTTAAACTCAGTAGTAGCCGTACCGTTAAATCCTATGATTCATAAACTACCATCTTTTGTTTTCCCCTGCAGTTATGATCTGCAAAACGTACATCGTTACTTCATTCAAACTCAACCCATCCCAGCCCAACTACCCTAATTTCCTTCCCGTTAAGGCTGTGCTCTCGCATCAAAGGGTTGGTTGGTTGGTTGGTTAGAGTGGCTGTTCCATTCCAGCAGGGAAAGAGAACACAATTAGCGTTAGGTACGCCGTTTTGATGCCACATACCTCATAAGAGGAATAAACCGTTGATATCAAGAACGTTCTGAGGTATTCGTCCTCAGATCCATCCTGTGGAGTTAACAAAACGTATTATCTCCCCGATACTCTTCGAGGAGATGTCGGATATATCTTGGAAGAAAGCGCTGCCCAATTCTTGATGTCTGATTCTCGCAAGAGCCGGGCATTTGCACAAAAAATGGATCAGAGTTTCCTCCTCCTCCTCATTCCTGCAGCTGCGGCAGAACATGTTGTAAGGTATACCCAATATGGCCTCGTGCACTCCCACCGGCCAGTGCCCCGTCGTAATCGCTGTAACTTTTGCGACATCCGAACGGGCTCTCTTCAGAAGGGCATTAGATTTACGTGCATCATATGATGGCCATAATTTCTTAGACGTGCCACACATTGTCAGTGCGCCCCATCTTCCACTAGCCTGTGTCATGAAATGTGTATGAATCTCATTTTTAACGGCACTAAACGGCGGGTGGACAGTCACCGCGTAGGACTCGTGTAGTGCAGAGCCCTGTCTCGCCAGTTGATCGGCCCTCTCGTTCCCCTCTATGTTCCTATGTCCTGGAACCCATAGAAGAGAAACTCTGAAGAGGTCCGCCAGTCCAGCCAGTTCACTGCGGCATTGTTTTACTATTTTCGATGAAATTGTTATTGATTCCAGAGCCTTAATCGCGGCCTGGCTGTCTGAGAAGATGGCGACACTCCTAGTGGTTCCCGTGCTGTGCCTCAACATCCTACATGCTTCCCTTATTGCCAGCACTTCAGCTTGAAATACGCTTGCATAGTCTGGGAGGCGAAAAGACATTGATGCAAAGCGATCCTCAGAAAAGATCCCCGCACTGACTCCACAATCCATTTTAGAGCCATCAGTGAATATTTTGCAGTCGTATCCTCCGGCCACCTCTCCCTCACTCCATTCCGCTCTCGTTGGAAACCTTGTTACGAGGTGCTTTTCAAAGTCTACTTCGGTGACGATATAGTCTGTTGGCAACATGTCTCGAACCGGAACACAGGTAGAGACTCTAGTATATTGCTATGCCCATATGGCTTGGACGTCCAACATCCAGACTCCCTTAGTCTGACAGCGCTGCACGCCGCGTTAAATTTTATTTGTAGGTCTAAAGGGAGTAGACCCAGGATGATATTAAGTGCATCCGCTGGACATGAACGCATAGCTCCCGTGACTGTGATGCAAGCGGTTCTTTGCACTTTGCTCAATAGGTCAATATTATACTTCCTACGAAGAGCTGGCCACCATACCAATGCTCCCTAAGCGAGTATAGGTCGCATTACAGCCGTGTATAGCCATAAAACCATCTTTGGCTGAAGACCCCAGCTTCTGCCGCAAGTTCTCCTGCAGGCGTAGAGGGCTATATAGGCTTTCTTTGTACGATGCTCAATGTTCATCTCCCAACTAAGTTTCCAATCGAGAATGACTCCGAGACACTTAGCGTTGGGTGACAGTTTTAAAGAGTGGCCATTAAGTTGTGGGAGTTGAAACTCCGGTACTCTGGTCTTTGTGGTGAAGAGGACTAACTCGGTTTTCCTCGGGTTCACACTAAGGCCACACTCTACAGTCCAAGTGTTTACTATGTCCAAAGCTCCGCTCATGATTTCGCTCATGACTGTTGGGAACTTACCTGAAACCAGAATTACCACATCATCTGCGTATGCAATTACCTTGATTCCTGATGCTTCTAGCTTTCTTAGGAGTCCGTCCATCGCTATGATCCAAAGCAGGGGAGACATCACCCCACCCTGAGGGGTACCCCTGCGTACGTATTTGGTGGCTTGACATCCCCCCAGCTCCGATTGAATCGTTCTGCTGTTTAGCATCGCTACTATCCAGCTGCTAAAACAAGTCTCCACCCCAAGCTCGGTGAGGGACTCCTGAATGATATCAGTTCGGATGTTATTAAACGCGCCTTCAATGTCCAGGAAAGCGGCTAGAGTGTATTGTTTGTAGTACAAGTCATGCTCAATCGTGCGTACCTAAGCATTAGCATAAACATAAAAAAAAATCAATATTGATTCACCAGCAGACATTAGAGATGAGTTCGGTCAAGTTATTAGAAAGGGTCACGAGGAATTTTTCGTTAATAGGCATGGAAAACATGCTCTAAACCATAGGTGTCCAACCTTTTAGCTTCCCGGGGCCACATTAACAGAAGACGAGTTGCTCCGGGCCGCAAAAAAAACTTAGATCTTATGATAGTTTATGAGTAAAATATAAAAAAAATAACATGAAATTAGAATTAGAAACGGTTTTTTTTTTCAAACATTTTATTTTATATGTTCTATATTTTTTTTCATTTCTTATTTTGTAATTTTTATATTTATAAATATAAATAAATCATAAAATTAATGTGAAGATTTTCTTTGAATTCGGGAAACCAATGTTTCAATATCTGGTTCGATTGAAGAGGTAGCAATCCTAAGTGTGTTCTCAAGGTGTTCATCCGAAATACTAGTTCTGTTTTTACGCTTAGTGTGCTTTAATCTTGAAAATAATTGTTCACAGATGTATGTGCTTCCAAACAATGATGACATGAACAACGCATGACTATGCAGCGAGGGATATTTGTCTCTTGGAAGATGTGTTTTATAGAACTCCAACAAAGAGACCCGATCAAATTTCTCCTTTAGTTGTATATCGGATTGTAACTCTATGCATTCCAATTTAAAATTTGCTGGCAGCTTATCTATATCGACTATAAATGGAGTCGCAAAAATACAAAAATTTTGATTATTTTTTTGAAAATCCTGGAATCTATTTTCAAATTCTATTAGCAAATCGAGAAGTACCGCTGCGTACTTTTTGATCCACTGAGACAGAAATTCATCAGAATCAGAACTGTGCACGTGCACAGTCATATTCAGTCAATGCCACTCGACCGTTTTTTTTTCTTGCTATTGTCGCTTAATTCCAACAGTTAAATGATTTTTTTTTTTCGCAGCAGTCTCTTCCGGGGCCGCATTTACAGCTGCTTGGGGCCGCATGCGGCCCGCGGGCCGCGGGTTAGACAGCCTTGCTCTAAACGTTACGGTAATATATGTGGACCAAATCTTGAATTTTATGCTGTGAACCCAAAATTTGCTGGAAGTGTCCATGATGCCAGAGTACTCCGACGATCAGCAATTGCACAGAGATTCGATCAGGGTTGGAGACCATTTCCTGATGGGGTTATATTGGGGGATAGCGCATATCCATTAAAACAATGGCTCATGCCCCCAATATATAGAGATCCCCATAACGCCGAAGAAACAAGCTACAACCGTGCCCATAAGCGTACACGCCGGTTAATACAAAATAGTATTGGCGTCCTAAAGGAACGTTTTCCTTGTTTGAACCATCTAAGGGTAAACCCTGTTTTTGCAACGAAAATAGTCTTGGCATGCTGTACACTTCACAATATTGCTTGTACAATCGACCGAGACTATAACATTGAAGATGTGGAAGAATATGAATAAACTGTGTTTGTTCCTATTAATATAAATTAAACGGTTTTTTGTAGCGTTCATTCAGTATTATATTTAAAATGTAAAAAATGATTTAATATTTCAACAATAATTAAAATCCATTTTCGTTAAAAACACAATTTCTTAATTATTACAATTTATTATTATATGTTAATATTTAATATTTCCGAATTTTCGTTGATATCCATATATTGGTAAGATTCTATTGTGACTGCAGCCGTGTGCTCCGAGATTGGAATTCTTAAATCTCTTTCCGCTTTTCGAGCATTCAGTGTTTGAATATAATAGTCCAGCTTCTTGAGGCGAAGTTCAATTTTTTTATTTTCAATTTCCAATTTTAAAAGTTCCAGCTTGAGCTTCTCTTTTTCATCTGAAAAGCTGTTTGGCTTGACGTTTCGAAGACTGTTGAATTTGAGAAGAATGAAGGTGGACTCATACCACTTTCAATAAACTCGCCAGTTTCCGGAACCTCTAGCCCGTCTACTATTGGATTATCGGTTTCCAATACGTCTAAAATAGCCATATCTACTTCATCCAATTTTTTCTCCTTTCTGCCTGCACTTCCTGTAGTGCGCGCATTATCTTTCTTTGCCTAAAAAAGAGTTTATTCAGAAATAAAGTTAAATGTTCTTTTTATGAATGATTTATAACAAAAACAACACTTATGCAAAAGTTAATGCTTTGAGAAATGAAAAATGATTTGGCTACCCTCACTCTCCACGACTTTTTTATTAGTTTATAAATGTCCAAAAGGCATTCATATGTATAATATTTAGAAGTTGAACAGGATGAATTTGTTCAAGTGCAGTTTCTATAATAAACCTTCATATATAGATTTAACTTACCAACGTACGAGATTTCCAGACTCCATATAATTTGTCTCTGGCAAATTGCCAATTTCTCTCACTTGTGGCCAATTCAACAGCTTTCGCGGTTGCGAGTACCTCGTTCCAGGCATTTTCTTTTTCTTTACTTGATACGCTTTGCGAAAAAGCACCGAATAAAACATTTTTTTTTTTTTACTGTTTGAAGAAGTGCCATTTTTTTTGTTATTGACTGATCTCGACATTTTACTTGTTTTTATTTTTCTTCAAATTTCAAATGGCGCACAACACATATGACGTATTCAAAAAATTATGTAGAAAATGTTTGTTGTTTGATATTACTATGGTAATAATATTCAAATATTGAAAATGCAAAAATTATTGGCTATTATGATTTGCATAGTGCAAAAATGCGGAGTAGAATTACAAAGTTGGAAATAATATTCGCGGAACACGTTTAGTTTGCAATTTACAAATAACGAAAAGTTCGAAGTGCAAAATGCAAATTTGCAAAGTTGTTTCGTGGAATAGGCCCTCTGGACTTCAAATAACCTGAAATACCCGATATGTAGTATGAATAAAAACAGCAGGCACCTAGGTAGGTTTTGTGCTAAGACCTGAGATTCTGATTTGCAGGATCGGCGTAAAAATTTTGAATACCGAAGGACGACAAGCACAATATCGCCATGTTTTTTGGGTATTGTAGGCATCATGGATAGTCCTTTATCATTAACTTATTCTTAAAGAGTACCCATGTTTATATTCTAAGACAAGTGGTTGTATTGTTTTAAATCAATGTGAAAATGAAACCGGAATATATAGGGCTACGCCCACAATCCGAGGGTTTTGTGGCAAGCGCTTATTTTGGCATGTAAATATTGACTCCCTGGTTTTCTTGGTACCACTCACATGGATAAAAACACCATAATTAAAATGTCTTACCCGTGATATAGTATCCTACAAGCCAATCCATAAAAAAACTCCATCTTTTACCTTTCAAAGTAATAGTTTTGATACGAGAAGCTGTATTGTAGATAGATATGTACTATATGTATACGAGATAAACTGCCCAACTCTTCGAGATGCTTAACCATTCATATTAAGACGACATTGCAAATTGCAAACTATATTAGAATAAAAAAAATGAAAATAATTGAGTCATCGACCAGCCTACACCCTCCCCCCCTCTCTTTCCTCTCCCACCAATTTTTACCCTTACAGAAATTGTTCAACTATACAATTCGCTGTACGAAAACCAATAGGCAAGTATATAGTACTCGCACCTATACACGAGGCCGATAGGTGCATTTTTTGTATGGATATCGTCATAATGCCCAAATTTAAATGAATGTATTATTATTAGATATTACGTGATCGTAACGAAACTTAGACAAATTATTGCCTATGGTGTTGGTTATCGTTGACCATCAGTACTATTGACCTCGGACGTGATTTAAGGGATGCAGAGGTGTGATAACTGTAACTTTAAAAATAAATTATTATTAACCTACCTGCAGTTTTATTTTGAGAAGATATTCAAAACCTATTATTTTAAATTTTCTATGCTGTTTGGAATCCACCTTCTTGTAAGTTTTTATATTCTTAAGTGTAACGGCGTGGAAATGCAGGGGGCTGCGACAATTGACGATCTAATGTTTTCCCTTCATCCTCTGTTCCTCCTTCTTCAAATTTCAAGAAAATGCCAAAAATGTAATGTACTCAATATTACCTTTCTCACGACACCTCACTTGCCTATACCAGTGGCTAACAAAAATTTGACTTTAATTTCGCCTCTATGTGCCCCCCCCCCCCCCCTCAAATTGGCCAATGACAACATAACGTCTAGCGAATTATAGCATTTCTACATATTCTCACCGAATTTGATGTGAGTACCTTCAGCCGTTCGTGAGATATTCTATGGAAAGACGGACAGGCAGACATTTGACCGATTTTGTAAGATTTAAAACACAAAACCCTAAAAAAAGAAATGGTATGGATAATTTTTGTTAGAATCACCGCCCCAACCAATCTTTACCCTTCCAAAATTGGTTTATTAAATAACTGCAATTCGCACGACGAAAATCATGAAAGTAGTACTCGAACCTATGCATGAGGCCGGTAAATGTATTTTTTGTACGGATAGTGTAAAAATGCCTAACTTTAATTCAGTGTACTATTATTAAATATTACGTGATTACAATGAAACTTGGGAATATTATTGCCTATGATGTTGGTTATTTTCGGCCATCAGTATTTTTGACCTCGGGTGTGCTTAAGGGGTGTGCTAACTGCAAATATAGAAATGTACTATTATTAACCTTTTCTGATTAGATTTCAAAATTCCAGTATTATTAGTTTTTTATGCTAGTGAAATGCCGCTTTTCTGCAAGTTTTCATATTTCTAAGTGGAACGGTGTCGAAATGCAAGGGGGGGGACCAACTCGGATCACATATTTTCCTCTCTCCCTCCTTTCCCTTTTCTTCAAATTTGAAAAAAATTCCAGAAATGGAATGTACTCGACCGTACCTTTCTTACGATACCACACTTGCCTATACCAAATGAAAAAAAAAATTTCGACCTTCATTTCCCCTCTATGGGGACCCCCCCCCCCCCGCCTCAAAGTTGATCTATTACGACACATCGCCTTCTCCAGAGAATTATAGCACTTCTACATACCACCAAATTTCATGCATGTAGCTTCAGCGGTTCGTGAGATATTTCATGGACAGACAGACGGACGGACGCATGGCCGATTTCATAAGGGTTTCGTTTTTCTACAAAACTCTTAAAAGCAATATGGACAACTATCAAATGCGGAAATATAAATAAGAACAGATAAAATGTATTATATGTATCTAAAAAAAATAAAAAACCAGACCAATCGAAACCGATGGATAGAAACATGCAGATGCGACGTCCAAATTGTAATATTAATTAAGGCTACAAAATACATTCTTATTTCAATGTTTTGTAATTGATATGAAAAAGATTAATTTAAAAACAAATTTTCTTTTTTTTTTCAGGTAAGTACCAGCAGTACATTTCAACATTTGTCAGGTAAATTTGTTACGAATATCACTTCGGGGTAGGCCTGCTCGGCACTGAGATTTCAGAGCCAGTATTTGATTTTTTCAAGTACCGGTACAACAAGCCGTATCCCAGTACTCAAAGGTATTCGTTCAGTACCGGTACTAGTACCGATTTTTTTCAGTACCGGTATTTTAAACCATGAGCCGGTTTTTTAGTACCGGTACTGAGTACCGGGATCCCGGGATTTGAGACTCGTTGAGACCGAGTCTTCAGGTTTTAACATTGAAAATGTTTAAAGAGTAGTGCATTGTATGATTTTTGAGATACACATCATAGTAGTTAGTACTTATGTACATATGTAGATACACTGCGTTTCACTTGAATAGCACACTCTATACATTAAATTTCTTTTCTCAATATCTTTTGAAAAAATAAAGACAACAGATATTTTGTATTTTTTATTTAAAGTTTGATTAACAATCTTTAATTTGAAATAAAAAGAACTTAAATTTGCTCAACAGTTTTTAAATTAAAATCTAAGAAAGTAAAACACCAAAGAATTAGCGCATGAATTCTGTTTCACTTGAACAGCACACTTTTTTTAAACTAATATTAATTAACTTTTTATGCATTAAAGATAATTTATTATTGTTCAGAATGCAATTTGAGATCAATTTGAATTGAAATCAGCAATTTTGGAAATGGGTTGAGCCTCCCCTGTTTGAAATAACCTCGTTGATCCTATTAGGCAGGGAATCATACAAACTTTTGATTTAAGTAAGGGAAATGGTAGACCACGATTGCTGAATGGCTTCAATTAGTTGTTTTTCTTGAAAACTGTTTACCAGACTCATAAACTTTTCTGAGCAGTCGTCCCCAACCATTTTCTATGATGTTTAGGTCTGGCGAGTATGGTGGCCAGTTCAAAAGAGTAACATTTTTGGACTCGATAAACGACTTTAAAGCACGGGCAGTGTGTATTGGTACATTGTCGTTTTGGAAAGTCCACGGCAATGGTCCAAAGAGACTTTCCAATGTCGGAAAAGCCTTTTCTATAACACCTTGATACGATTAAGCATTCATAGTTGAGTCCACGAATTGGAGTTCACAAGTGCCATAGTATGATATGGCTCCCCAAGCCATAACGCCGCCGACTCGAGGGATACAACTATTAATTCCATGAATTGAGGAAGGAGACTCACCAGTTGGATTGTTTGCACAGTCAACAACATTTGCACATTGAACATTGTGCATACATAATTGATTTTTATGAATGAATAAGTTTTGTTAGGATTGAGACTGAGCTGAGAGTATGTATTGTATTGGGAGTAGAATGATTGGGTATGATATGAATATGGTATGCATATGAATGAATATGTCTATGCACGTATGTACATAATATAATAATATAGGGTTTTTCATTAAAAGCGACGCATTTTGATTTTTTAATTAAAAGATTTGTGGGTTAATCATGGAAATGATTTTTATTTCAAATGAAAGTACAATCGATGCCATTAATTATGAAATAAGATATCTGAAACAGGCTGAGGTTACTGCCTTCTTGCTAATTGTAAAGAATGGGATGATCAATGTTAAGGCCGTCCACACCAGACGACGTTAACTTTTTGACCTAGGAAAGTTCTTGGAAACCAATGGTTGTAGGAATCTAAGAACTTGGGAATAGGAGGTAGGTGTGTAATGAATGAGAAGACGGGATCAGGTTTGGTCATGAATTGTAATGATTTATTGTCGTCAAACAACTTTTATACTAAATAACAATAAAGAAATACTTACTCATAATAAATAAAACATTAAATAGGCCATAATAACATTTAGTTCAGCAGAGTTCATTATATTTGTGCATTAATTGCGCAAATGTAGTAATGAATTCATATTCTTGCATATTGAGGGTTCAATATCCAACGATTGGTAATGTTTACGGAAAATTTACTTTGGTGAGCTAAATGATATTTTACAATATTACAAAGTTCAATGAATATGCAAGAATATGAAGTTCAATGAAACTGTTACGAATACAAATACTTATACTATGTTCGGTACAGAACAATATCGTTCAAATATCCGCCGCGGAATTGCTGGCACGAGTGAAAACGCTTTACCCGATTTACCATGACTCGGGTACACAAATCGGCGATGGAACGTGAACTATGATAAAAAAGTGGAATAATTTTCAAACGTTGTTGAAGCGTGTATCTCTCCATGATTAAATGGCATTAATAAAAATAAATAACTGGCGCAACAATCCAATTTGAACCATGGCCTCGAGATGACTTAGCATCATCTCATTTTCTAGATTGTGATGGTCGGACGGAGATGTGTGATCAGCAACACGCTCAACCGAGTTATTTACCCCATAAATTGGTACTAATTTACAGTGACGTGCAGTGGAAATTTTTCATAGTCAAGCAGTTGGGCGCCCTAAAGCCAATTTAGCATAAACAAAAATGGACTGTATAATAGAATATGGACAGTCACAAAAACATTTATACCAAGCGGCTTTAAGCCTTAATGAAGAAATCAGGAAAGATATAAATAAAATATTGGCACATATATTCGGAATACAAAAAAAAAAATAAATAAATAAAATATTACTAATAAAAAAAATGATAAATAAATATTATGTTAATTAAGACTAAGAAAAATTCAGGGGTATTTGAAATAAATAAATATTCTTTCGCCATTGCCATTTCTTTGTATTCCAAATCTATGCGCCGTTCTTTAAGTAAAAACTCTTTAATCACATTATCAAAAAAATCGTTTTCTCTTCGCATTTGTATAAGAAGATCCTTTTCAACCGCAATTAAAGCAAGATCCGAAAGTTGTTCTTGGGATTGGCGATTTCTCAAAAATGTGTGAACGCGCTTTAGTGTTGAAAATGACCTTTCCGCAGTTGCCACTGTGACTGGAATTGACGTTAATAATTTTGCTAAAATATGAACTTGCTTAAAACCGTTTGCGACATAAGGCCGTTTTTGAAAATAATCGAGAATTTTACTAGGATTCGCGTTTTTAAACTCATCTGAAGAATAAATAACTTTTAGCTCATTTTTCAACTTTATCCTGTCGAAAAATTGACCGTGATATTCACTAAGTGAGTCAAAATTTTTATCGGGAAAATTTGACTTGAATTTAGAAAAATAATTCGGTTCAAGCAACTCTAAAAATGAAAGATCTTTAAACGAATGGAATCGATCTCGAATTTGCCCGAGAATAACATCTATAATCTCCCGAAATATCCGCCGTAAATTTTGTAAAGGATCTATCGCATTTCTACATTTCTTACGTGGTGGCTGATATTCTGCTGTAACTGTCGAATAGAAATTATCAAACTTTTTAGAAAAGTCATTTTCAAGCCAATTTTCAAATTCAATAATTTTTTGGCTTGCATATGAAATGTTTACCACTTTGCTCTGAATAATATTAAATATATCAGTTTTCGAAAAAATTTCAGAAAAAATTAACAGATATAATTGAAAATCTGACTCTGCGAATTTTTGTAAGTATATATCGGAAAAAGTCAAGGAATCGCCATCCCAGTGTTGAGAACCATTCGAAATTGTCTCAAAAACTGTACAAATTTCATGCTTATGTTCAAATATAACGTTAATAATACGCGAATGATAATGCCAACGCGTTTTGGAAACCGATGGTAAACGACGATTTACTATATTTGCAAAAAGGTCCGACCTTTTAGTGGATGTATTAAAAAATGATGCGATTTTATTGATGTGCGTGAAAAATAATTTAATTTCCGGAATAAACTCAACTGCTTTAGACAATACTAGATTTAGTGAATGAGCGTAACATGGAACGAAAATTGCCGATTTATGTTTTTCCCGAATTAAAGTCTGAACTCCACGAATTTGAGAACTCATTACTGCTGCGCCATCGTAACATTGTGCAATTAATTTCTTATCGATATTAAAATTTTGCAATTGTTTTAAAATGTGAGAGCTTATTGCTGTAGCTGTACGATTAGCGCTTACATCCAAAAATCCGATAAATCTTTCTTCAATCTCATTTGATATTGTATATCTAAAAATCATCGTTAATTGTTCCCGACCGCTAACATCTGGCGTTTCGTCGACCATTACAGCTACAAATGGAGCCTCCTTTATTTCCAAATTGATTTTATTTCGAACCACATTAGCTATAGCGGAAACAAGATCGTTTTGGATTCTATTAGACAAACCCGAAAAAGCTGCATTTGCTTTTATAGAATCTATGTGGGACTCAATTATCGGATCGTACAAACTCAAGAAATTTACGGTTTCGATAAAATTACCACGATTATTTGAAGAAGAGTCTCTTTATTATTTCCGCGAAAAGGAAGCTCCTGTTTTGCCAAAAAAATTACAGTATCGATTAAACGTTTCAAAATATTACGATTACGCTCAACTTTTTCATTATGCAAACTAACAGATATTGCCACCTGGTTACTAAGCATAAACTCTATACGCTGAGAACCAAAATTATCTATTTTAATTTAATTAACGACTGAAGATGTTTTTCGGAACTTGAATGCTTTGCTGCTGAGCCCGTAAAATTATTCAAATCACTAAATCCAGCTTTATTCCAAACAGATTTTTCATTCGTGAACAAAAGACACGGCCAACAAAATAACTTATTTAATTTACAGCTTCCCGTTAACCAAATGTACTTTTCATACGTTTCGATATGAAATTTTCGCGTAATATTTTTTAATTTAAACTCTAAACTAAGATCTGGCCTCGGTCTATCCGATTCTATAATTTCTCTTTTCTTGGCAAAGGAAAGAGTTGAAAATCCCGCTTTTAGTACGAAATCCGTCGCGCAGCAATACTCCGACATAATGCGAAAAGAAAACTTACCACTTTTATCACAAATCAAATCAATTAAATCACTACAAACGGTCAAAAAACTTCAAATCACAATTTAATCAAAATCACCCGATTGCACTGATTTCCTCTTTTAAATTGCAACGGAAAATCCATTACATAACAAAAACAAAAGCTCTACTGGAAAAATCAAATTCCCATAAACATTCCCTGCATTGACAACATTTCATTAACAAGCATCATTGGGCTTTATCCCACACACAAAAGCAGTCGCGCCAGTGCTTGACTTGTCTCATATAAATTTGCGAACAAAACAAAAAAAAATCGTTGCCCAATGTACTACCGAAATCCAAGATTCCCATTTTCTGGAATCAACATGTCTCTAGTATTTGGATGCACACATGGTACATGCATCTAAAGATCTAGGCACATTTTCCTATTCTAAGTTTGGTGTCTATGGTGTGCAAAATGTGGGAGGTTTGAATATTATCTAAAGTAATTGAACGAATGTTTTTTAACGAAAAGAAGGCGCGGATCAGAATTTGAATGTGTAAAGGAATATTTGAATGATAATATGTATTCTTCAGCTTAAAGAAAAACATTGACTGAAATGATGATATGTGTATTGGTGTAAGTAAGTTTATTATTGAATTGCTTATTTCGGTAAGTCAAGCAGTTTGGAATTGCTTACTACGAGTGCACGTCACTGCTAATTTAACAGCTGAGTGGGCTAATATTTCGACACGTAAATCCCCTTTTTATCGAAAACTACCGCATTCAGTAGGAATCAAACTGGGGCCCAGTGCGTAGAAGGTGAACGTGCTAACCGTTGCGCCATCTGGACACTTCATGGCTATTTCGAATACACAAGGAACTGTTGATTCACAACCGGAGTCCACACAAGAGACTGTTGCACCCAGATCGAGCGATACGAGCGTGCATGTTTGAGCGATACTGAGGGTTGTGATCCCTTAAGCGCGGAGTGAGCGTAGCGAGGGAAACTCCACACCAGGGACTTTTGATTCACAACCCACAGTATCGCGAAAAGTGTGCATGGGCAATTTCGGTTTGAAAAGAGCTGGGCTAGCTCCGTCCCTAGGGGTTGCAACCCCACGCATATAGCCCTAGGTCGCCCGTTTCACTGCTTCTACCACCTGCATCCGTTTCGTCCTAGCATGTCTGGAACCAGCATTTTTTGTTGGCTATGCACAATTTCGGTTTCAAATCGAAATCAGGTATGCGAAGGAAGGCGAAAATAGCCATGCACATACTCAATTTAGTTTTTAAACCTAAAAGCTATCTAAGCAATTATATGTTTGATCAACGCAACGCATTGTACCTATATAGATAAGTTGATAGTTGATCACTGGTTTATTCAATTATGTTGTAATAATATCCAGCTTTTTTCAATTACAGTAATATTTATTTGTCGACGTTTCGCATTTAATGCATTTTCAAGACTATTTTAAATATAAAAATAATATTTTTTTTAATTATATATAATGATTGATGAATATGTCCGTTTTCAATATTTTGATTGAAAAAAAAAATTAAAAACGGACATATTCATCAATCATTATACATGCCCCAGATGTCCCAGAAATTTTAAACCAAATCACTTTTAGAATTCCTACACGACTGACGAGATCTAATGATATTTTTCAGCTGCAAACTTGTAGAACTAATTATATCCAATTCTCGCTGATTAAAAGATTCAAAACTATTGGCAACAAAATTTCAAACCAGATAGATTTGTTTAATACTAATTATAGTGTATTGAAGAGAGTTGTTACGAATTTGAACACATAAATATTATGAATTGAGTTAATATTGTATAGAATGAATTGAGATAATTTTGTTATTTTTTTTTTTATTGAATTGCGCATAGGAAAATTGACTACCACTCTGTATTTTCTTATGTCATAAGGACTATAGTTCGTTGAATTGTAAATAAATAAATAAATATTTAAAATAGTCTTGAAAATGCATTAAATATGAAACGTCGACAAATAAATATTATTTGAAAAAAAAAAGCTGAATAGTGACTTTTATTACAACATAACAGCATTGTATAGGGTTTGTCAATAGGGATGACGCATTTTGTTTTTGACATTTCTCGAATAGGAGTGAAGTTGGCTTCGCATTTTTTTCACATTTTTTCACGTCAGTCTATGCCATTTAATCAAGGAGGGATACACGCTTCAACCCTCTCTATCTCTCTAGAACCTGTCAACCCCTTATGGGGCATAGTGCATTAACCACGCCGACTTTCCACCTGGTCCTGTTCGCCGCCATCGCCTTCAACTGTCTTCACGATTTGCCAAATGACTTACCCTCGACCTCAACTGATCTTCTCCAGGTGTTTCTAGGTCGTCCAACGCGGCGACTTGCATCGGTTCCCTGTGGGTTCCAATCGGGGGCCTGATTAGCAATGTTTTCCGGCCCCTTTCGGAGTGTGTGACCTATCCATTGCCACTTTCGCCTTTTTATAGAGGTGCCTGTCCAGTCCTGGACAATAATGAACAGGAGGTCGTCGTTAGAAATGACCTCCGGCCAGCGTATGTGTAGGTTGCGCCGTAGACACTGGTTCACGAAAGTTTGCAATCTAGTTCTTATCGCCCTGGTCACATTGCAAGTTGAACAGCCATAAAGAAGGACAATGGCAAAATGGCGCTTTGTCGCGCTCGGTGGCCGTGATCGTTCGGTCACCGCTCTACGATACTAATCTAGAGCTCGGAGATCAAGTCTCGGCGCGATCAAAAACTGCCTGTGAGTACTAATAGAACTCTCACAGTGCTCCGGGCTTGTCAGTATAAAGACGGCGCGGATAGGAGGTGCATGCAAGCAACTGCACTTCCGAAAAGTAGATTTGCTATGGAAACGTCAACAAGGCATAGAAGTGCTAGAGATGTTGACGTGCCCATGCTCCTGGATTGGTCAAGGCAATTAGAGAGAAAATGGACTTCAGCCACCACTTATACCACCATCTTATCTAATATATTTTCTAAAATAAAAAATCAACGTATAAATAGCCGCGGTTTAAGCTATGTTTACTTGGAGTTCAGTAGGATTACAACAACTTCAATATTCACGACTATAGAAAGTTATAGCGGCAATGAAGTTGTGCTTTAGTTTAATCATATGATCAGGAAATAGCTTTTTGGCGTCTGTATATACTGAACTCTCCCAAAGAGCTCTCGATCGTCTTCGCAGTCTCCCTCCGTCGACTCGTTCCACGTTCCATTACCCTCTTTGGCATTCGATCATACCCTATTCATTGCACATGCTCTGTCCATTGAAGTCGTTGTAGTTTGACGATTTTCGAAACTTCCAGCTCATCCTACAGTTCATGCAACTCATGCTTGTACCGGATACACCATCTACCTCGATCGCAAAAGGCGCCGAACATTCGCCTCAGAACCTTATGTTCGTTTCTTACTGGTCGTATAATGGTTTTGTACATGCGGAGCTTCGTGTTTCTGTGCACATGCTTCGACAAGTTGCAACCCAGGTATATGAAGTCATTCACCAACTCGATGTTGAGGTCCCCCACATGGATGCTCGATTGTGCAGGTGTCCTTGTCTTCGATTGCTTCATTATTTTAGTTTTATCCTGGTTGACACGTAGTCCAATTTCTTTTGCAGCGGTGTCATGCGTATGCAGAAGTATTCTTCTGCGTCGGCCAATCTTCGACACATGATGTTGATGTCATCGGCATACGTTCCTAATTGCTGTCGACTTGATCAGTAGCGTCTTGCTGTTGTCCATATTCATAGCCCTAATAGCGTATTCCAGTGCTAGGTTGAAGAGCGTCGGTGACAGCCCATCGCCCTGTTTCAGACCAGTGCCTGTTTCAAATAGATCATTAATGGATCCTGACCTGTGAGACGGTTATCGTCATCCTTGTCAGTCGCAGTAATTTTGCTGGTATACAAAATAGCAGCATGATGTTGTACAGCACACCACGTTCGATACTGTATACAACGGTATGCTTGAAGTCGACGAAGATTTGGTATACGTCTACGTTGCATTCTCAGCACTTTTGGAGGATCAGTTTGACCGTAAAGAGCTGATTGGTTCTGGAACGAACAGGTCAGAAACCGCCTTGATATTCGCCAATGATTCGTTTTTTGAACGGTTTTGTTCTATTTTCCAGAATTTTCGTCAAAGTTTCATACTAATTTTCACATCGCAGTTTATTTCCCTTTTTGTGAATTGGACAGATGATGCTTCTGCGCCAATTGTCTGCGATCACCTCGTCTTCCCACACTCACAGGGGTAATTGATGTGTGTTATTAACTAGACCCATTCCACCGAATTTTAGCACTTCAGCTGGAACCTCGCCAGCGCCCCGCGCTTTATTTCGCTTCAATGACCGCAACGCGAGATTAACTTGCTCTACTTTCGGGGGTTGTATGGGTGGGCTTAGATCAACGATATCGGCGAGAGCTTCTTGTGTGGGGATGTTAGATGGTAGGTTCAAAAGCTGTTCAAAATAAGAGGCCAATCGTTTGTTAATGCCATCGGTTCTGATGATGTTTCCAGCCTTGTCCTTACAAAGGTTAGTCCTGGTTTGATAGCCGTTCTTAATTGCATTTACTAGTGTATACGCTTGTCTGGTGTTCCTTTTAGCTAAGTTTTCGTTTATATTCAGCAACTGCTCGTCAAAGTATTTACGTTTCTTGCCTACAATTGTTCGATTCGATATTCGCCGTAGCTCGTCATATTCTTCTCTTTTGTTTCTGGTTCCTCGTTGAATCCATTGTTTATAGGCCTTGTTTTTTGTGCCAAGTGAATTTTTGCATTCTTCGTCGAACCAGTCATTTCGCGCTCGCACGACTTTCTCTGCGACTTTTTGATGGCACACTTGAGTTCTTCCCAGAATCCATGGACGCCTGTGTTGCTGATGTTGTGTTGCAGTCTTTCCTCAAGGACGGTAATATACGCCACCGCCGTAGCATCACCCAGAACCTTATCAACCGCAAAGATTTTGGGAGGGCTGACTATCGGTTGGTGCACTGGGGAAATTCTTTATCTTTAGGTCGTCTTTACCAAGTGGTGATTTGAGTCGCAGTTTGCTCCTCGATAGGAGCGGACAGTTATCACACTAGATGCTCATCTCTCGCAAATGAGGACGCGGTCAATTTGGTTGACGGTATGTGCGTCTGGCGATTGCCAGGTCCGCTTGTGCACGCGTCGATGCGGGAAACACGAAGAGCTTACGACAAGATTCCTACTGCAGGCAAAGTCGATAAGTCGCAGGCCGTTTTCGTTACATTCTTCATCGAGACTCTGGCCTTAAGTGCTCCCCCCGTGCCAGTTTTCATTTCCGACTTTCGCGTGAATGCATCCCAGCAGTATTTGATATCGTTTGTTGGAAGTGAATCGAAGAGAGTCTCAAAGTGGGCGTAGAACTCTACAAAAGTTCTACAGCGTCTTCTTTGACTTCAGTGGGGGCGTGCACATGGATTGGCCAGAGATTGAAGCATCAAGAATCGAGTCTTAATGCGAATCGCACACAGCCGTTCATTTATGGGTTTGGAGTCAGTAATGTGCGGCCTAAAGGGGTTGTCCACTATAAATGCTACCCCAAACTTCTTGTAACCCGATGGTTTGCCACTTGTAAAAATTGTGTGCGATTTCTTGTCATTGATCTCGCAGCCAAGTCAATTTTTTTCGTGGGCTGCAGTAATGCTTGGTTTGTACTTTTCGACCTGTTGAAAGAGGGCCTTCTTGGCCCCCGGTTTGTTCAGGGAGCGTACATTCCAGGATCCGAGAGAATAATCCGTTGTTCGTTTGCGTGGTCGCCGTTGTTGATCCGTACAATCCTAGACTTTTGTTTCAGGTTTCTTGACGTGGAGTGGTTTTTACAAGGACGAGTTGTCGACACATCGCCTTACCCCATTCATGGGATGGCCTCGGAAATAGCTGTTTCAAATGGTTTAATAAACGTGCAAGAGTTCACACAACTATGTTCCAGGTCCAACTACACAAATTATTCCATCCTACTAACCCTGAGACACTTAGGTGTTGGTCAGCCATTCAGGCTACAGCTTCTGCCTTTTTCCAAACTGTCTTATCGCTAAGACTTGGCCGTCACCGGTTAGGCACACTGGCGTTACCAGGGGGCTCCCGCGAGGAGGACTATTTAAATGGTCTTGTGTTAAACAGCAGTTTATTTTTATGTTAAACTTTAATCGGACATTGACAACAGGCGCTTAGATGAGTAGCATGTATGAAAAAGTAAGGTGTGTTTTACTTATTAAATAATTTTAGAAAAAAACCGGAGTCCGAAGCGTATATACCCTAGACTTGTACAGACCTAGTGGTGATACCAAAAGTACCAATTGGCAACGACCATATGCATTAAAAGTGAGTTTCCTATATGGCCAGTTTATAGGGGAGTTTGGCACATATTCAGGAGGATCTTGGCCATTCTGAAAATCAATTAATTAACCCATTCTACAAATATTTTTAGAATTTTTCGCTAGCTTCATTTTATCGAAAGTTATTGCTTATTTGAAATTTCATTTGTAGGGGAAGCAGGGTTTTATAGGTAGGATTTAACGTATTTTAAGCATTAGCCAACTGGATCCTACTACAAACATTTAACCAAAATTTCATGTCGCTAGCTTTATTTGTCGTAAGTTATCGCTTATTTAAAATGTCATTTCTAGGGGAGGTAGGGGTTCCTTTAGGTCGGATCTAACCCATCTTTAATGCCAACTAACTCAATCTCACTTGAATCATTTGACCAAAATTTTAAGTCGCTGGCTTCATTCTATCAAAAGTAATCGCTTATTTGAAGTTTCATTTATAGGGGAGGTCGGTGTTCCTTGGGTCGGATCTTGCCCATTTTTAACGCCAACTAACTAGATTTTACTACCAACGTTCTGCTAAACTTTCAACTCGCTAGTGTTATTCTATCGAAAGTTACAATAATTAAAGTAATATTTAATTTTTTTAATTTTGTAGGGGAGGTAGGCGTTTTTTTGATCTGATTATGCCCAACTTACTAAAACCCAAGCAGCTTCTCACTTCAGGGTTACATGCCAAAATTCAGCTGTCTACGTCAATTGGTTCATGAGTTATGGACAAAAAACCTGAAAAGTAGGGTAGTACGGGGCTCTTTGTAAGAAATTTACCGTTTGTTTTCAGCTGATCGATTTTATTTTTCCAGGAGAATATAAGATTAATCTCACGAGCAATGTTTCAGAGCTAGAGCTTTTTGTATTTATTTAATCAGGAGTTATAATTACATTTAATTATTTTACATATATAGGGGAGGTAGGCGTTCTCTTGGCCTGATCATACCCATTTTCAATACCAACCAACTAGATCATACTTCCAACATCTGACGAAAAATTTCAAGGCTCTAGCTTCATTCTATCGAAAGTTATCGTGCGAACGGACAGACAGACGGACAGACGGACAGACAGACAGACATGGCTAAATCGAATCAGGAGGTGACCCTGATCATTTATATATATATACATTGCTTTACCTCCGGAGCCTCCTTTAAGGTGTTACATATTTCCGTCGTGACAAAAACAATATACCCTATACTAAAAGTCTAGGGTATAAAAATCCGTGCCCCTCCCCCCTTTGTTATTTTCGGAATTACGCCACTGCTACTGTATATAATATCATGAAATTTCGAGAATATGTAATTAGTCCTTTCCGAGACATAGCCAGATTTCGCATGGACCTATCCTAGTGATCGGGAGTGTATATCAAACTTGAAAAAGAACCAGGCCGAAGCTTCGCTTCGGCCCGGAGTCCGAAGCGTATATATCCTAGACTTGTACAGACCTAGTGGTGATACCGAAAGTACCAATTGGCAACGACCATTTGCATTAAAAGTGAGTTTCCTATACGGCCAGTTTATAGGGGAGGTTAGCACCCATTCAGGAGGACCTTGACCATTCTCAAACTCAATTAACTAACACATTCCACAAATATTTGTCGAATTTTTCAAGTCGCTAGCTTTTTTCTATAGAAAGTTATTGCTTATTTGAAGTTTCACTTGTAGGGGAGGTAGGGGTTCCTTGGGTCGGATCTTGCCCATCATTATCACACATCACTAATTAGATCACCCTACAAACACTTCAAAAAAATTCAAGTCTCTAGCTTCACCCTATCGAAAGTTATCGCTTATTTGAAGTTCATTTATAGGGGAAGTAGGGGTTTCGTTAGTCGGATTTTACGTATTTTCAATATCAGCCAACTGGATCCCGCTGCAAACATTTGGCCAAAATTTCAAGTCGCTAGCTTTATTTTGTCGTTAGTTATCGCTTATTTTAAGTTTCATTTCTAGGGGAGGTAGGGGTTCCTTGGGTCGGATCTTACACATTTTCAATAACAACTAACTAGATCTTACTACCAACATTCTGCCAAATTTTCAACTCGCTAGTGTCATTCTATCGAAAGTTATCGTAATTAAAATAATATTTAATTTTTGGAATTTTGTAGGGGAGGTAGGCGTTCCTTTGTTCTGATTATGCCCAACTTACTTAAACTCAAGCAGCTTCTTTCCTCAGGGTTACATGCCAAAAATCAGGTGTCTACGTCAATTGGTTCAAGAGTTATAGACAAAAAACCAGAAAAGTAGGGTAGTACGGGGCTCTTTGTAAGAAAATTACCGTTAGTTTTCAACTGATCGATTTTATTTTCCCAGGAGAGTATAAGAATACCCTCACTAGTAATATACCAAAGCTAGAGTTTTTCATGATTTTTTAATCGGGAGTTATAGATACATTTAAATATTTTACATATGTAGGGGAGGTAGGCGTTCTCTTGGCCAGATTATGCATAATTTCAATACCATCCAACTAGATCATACTACCAACATTTGATCAAAATTTCATGGCCCTAGCTTCATTCTATCGAAAGTTATCGTGCGAACGGACAGACATACGGACAGACAGACAGACAGACAGACAGACAGACAGACAGACAGACAGACAGACAGACAGACAGACAGACAGACGGACAGACAGACAGACATGGCTAAATCGAATCAGGAGGTGACCCTGATCATTTATATATATATTTGCATTGCTATACCTCCGGAGCCTCCTTTAAGGTGTTACGTATACATATTTCCGTCGTGACAAAAACAATATACCCTATACTAAAAGTCTAGGGTATAAATATGGTCAGCAAAGCTTGCAAAAGTTTTCCAGAGATCTAAGGCTTATGAATCATAAATATGTACGTTATTGTATTGTTCTCTTCGCCTGTTTGTCCCCGTTGCTATTTCTAATAATGCAATTTGTTAACAAAAGTATCTCGAGAAAATGACAAGTCCTTAAGGCTATTTTTGCTGGACGTGCAATAAATTTTGTCACTTTAAATGCACTTTAAATCCTATCATGTTGTAATTCAATTCCAGAGAAATCGAAATAAAAGTTTCACCAATGTCCTGACTGCTGCAACAGTAACTAGTTCCAAAACGACGTTATAATTCAGTGCACAATGCTGGATACAGTCGCTTTTTACGTCACTCTCCCCTTCTAACAGTTTGTTTATCATCGTATTCTTCGGAAAAAAAAAATAATTTTAAAAACCACCATCCGGGAGGTTCACTGTGCTAGGATGTTCCACTTGGATGTCCATTTTGTCCGTGTTGTTCTCAGTCCTCAATCTGTACTTTGCGCAAACATTACGAAACTTTTGTTTAGAGGGACGTCGCGTCGGGACAAGAAGGACTCGTTGCGACTCTACGCTACCGCTTGACCCGTTGAAAATGTCCCCGAAAAGTTTTGCACTAAATTGTACAAACTCTTGGCGTAGAGAGTTTTGTACTTTGTTTTATTGTTTTGCCTTCTTTTGTTTTCGGCTAATAAGCCGGTAGTGTCCTCCCCGCTCCGGCCTTTATAAACGAAGGACACTTCTGATTGGATAGTTAACTGGACATTAACGTGTTGTTTAGACCGTAAGTTCACCCTTGTCGCCATATGTTTGTAATTACTCGATTTTCATAAAATTTCAGTAACTTTAGTTCAGATGAAGGAGCCAGGCTCCTTGACATCCAAAAGAATAAAATTAAGAGCCTCAGTAAGGACGAAAATAAGACACGGGGTGTGAGTTGTCAGAGAAACTGTTGCGAAAATATTATGCTGAGTTCTCCAGCAAGAAACACGTAGCCGTTGTGGCACAGTCGTAGATATAAAGTTAAAACGGAGATGGAAACGTGGCGAAAAGACTTGAAGATGGAAGCAAAGCGGATGTGAACATAAAAAAGAAAGGAAAGACATACTGGGAGGATTTATTAAATTTTTTTTTCTGTTCACCATCGTGCGGCCATTTATTATGCAGGGTCCCGGAGATATATGGCGAAATTATAGTCGAGAAGAGAAATCGGTGCCACTAGGAAACTGATGGTAAGAATTTCCATAATGTACACCTGTAGTGGAAATCTTTTAGAACCAAAAGCAAAGCTTGCCTAGAAGAATTATTTCTATTCCTTACGGAGCTGCCAACGGAAATGAGTTTTACTTATTTCCAAGCTATGACATTGTAAAAAAAAAATATTTTTACATCTATCCTTAAGTATATCTCCTGCTTATCCATCGTAATGTTAGAGAATGAACATTGTCCCCTGCTGGATTCTCGTTTTATGTATCAAGAGTGACTCAATGCAGAGAAGCTGTAGTCGGAAACACTGGTTTGGTTTTTTTTCGTAGGCATTACTATAAAAGGTCTGCTTTTTCTAGTAAAAATTTGTCATGCACACTAGCACCAAGGACATGGATATTTGTAGTCAGGGTTTCACGACGACGTGACGTGAGGAAATCCACGTTTGTTTGCTGTGACACTAATTTCGGACCTTGGTGAAATGGAACATTATGAAAATGGCACTTCATCAAGAGTACACCTAAATCCTAAAGAATGCAAAGGGATTTATGTTTTTCTGGGTCTGGATTGTTGTCGATGTTGGGGCTAGTCCGCCGCAATGGGCTCGTGTATAATCGATTATTGAAACATTCCTGATTCGCAACAAGAAAGAGAATTATCTCTATCGGATTAGAGAGAATCTCTCTTCTATCGGAATAGAGAAAATTTTCAGAATGAATTGTCTAGGGTAAATGAGGTTTCTGTATAGGTTCGCGGGGCCCACACAAAGCGACCGTTGAATAAATGAATGAGCGAAGCGGACGGTAATGTTTGTCCGATGATGAGGGCTGCGATTTCTTAAGGGCAGAGCGAGAGTAGCGAGCGGAGACCATAAAAGAAATTATTCCGCACTATAAGTATTCACAAAAGGGACTAAAGGGAATAAATATTAGAAATAAGAATATTGAAATGGATAATAATTAAATAAACTGAGCCTCAAGAAGTAACCGTCTAATTTCAGCGCTCACGCCCAAGCCCTTCTGGCCTATGTGAGTTCCAAGTATTAACAAAAAATGTATTGAATTTGTAATGTGAATTATTATTATTCCACTGAAAAGCATGCAACGAGTGAGTAATTCTGCAGTTGCAGTTCAATCATGGTGGTTTCAAGCGCTATGCGTTTGTTTCTTTTGCGGGAAAGAAGTGCATATTTGAGACGTAACCGTTTTTTTATAAAAGAAGACAATATGGAGTCCACCCCATAAACAAATGCAGAAAAACATTTGGAGAGTTTCATTATTTGTAACCCTAGTACACAAGTGAAGCAGTTTACATAGGGAGCCAATTCGCGCAATACTTTTGTAACATTTGACGCTATTTCATTGTATAATAAATACCTATTGTATTACAAACTGCTCCAACTTCATTCCACAATTGATCGGTAATGTTTTCGTTCTTATAATTTCTGGAGTCCTCTTTCCAAAGAATTGGACGGCTTTGAACTTCAGATATTAAAATTTCTCTATTAATTTTACTAGCCATGTGTGTGCACTGTGCACTAATTCACGTCACTGAGGATAATGTTTACGCGCTTAGAAAATCACCAGAAAATCAAATAATTTTGATTACTGAGCGCGTTGCTTACGCGCTTAGGAATATCGCGCGCTCACGCGCTCGCCAGTCTAAACAGTTATGAAACAATGTATTCGATTTTTTTTAGTCGCTTACGCGCTCAGTCGCACGAATATCGCTCGGCAATCTGAACGCGGCCAAACTATTTATTCATAGTAAATCTTGCAATCTTGCACGCACACAAGATAGATACTGTTGTGAATTAGCAAAGTGACTGTTGCACACAGAACGAGCGAAGCGAGCGTTCATTTTTGTGCGATACTGAAGGTTGTGATCCCTAGTGTGCAGATCGAGCGGAGCCCGATTCGCTCGTTCTGTTTGGCACAGTCACTTCTTTGGGATCAACATACTGTTGTGTGTGCTTCGTAGACAACTCACTCCGAAAATTTTCTCTAATCCGATGGAGAGAATTCGTTTTCTTGTTGCGAATCAGTAATTTTCCTGAAATTATACAAACTGAAATCGTATTAAGTACGATCGGAATAGTGCCGTTCAAAATTAAGAATGGATGCAGTTGACGTCCTAACACCGGAGTCAAATAGCGTGGTAAAGAAGATAGAGGCAACTGTAGTCCGGGCATAAGGAGAAATGGGGAAAATAATTAATAAACGCATTGAAAGTTGTATGCGTTTGGGGTGTCCCACCACCCTCCCATCTAAAATACCATTTTATAATTCTCTCTATTTTTTTTCGCAAAACGGTACGAGGAATATTCTAAAAAAAAAACCAAGCTAGCCTTCGGCTTCGCGTGAAGGGTATCATCCCTTCTTTGTGACTTATGGTGCATTTGCAACTTTGAAATCAGTAGTCGAACTTGTTCCGATTTCACTGTTCCTATGAAAGGTATATAAAATCGCGGGCCGATTTTAACCAAGGATTTAGGATCGTGGTTTGGCAGTCAATATGATTAAATAATATGAAATTTGGTAAAGATATCTTCAGAAATAAAAAAGTTTTTCAAACAAAAACTTGCTTTTGGAACGGTCGTTCGTATGACAGCTATATGATAGAGTGATCCAATTTCAACCAAACTCGGGAAAGTCACTTGCCTAAAAATACTATTGATCAGTGTAAAATTTGAAAAAGATATCTTTAGAAATAAAAAAGTTTTTCTTACAAAAACGAATTTTTGGACCGGTCGTTCCTATGGCAGCTATATAACGTAGTGGTCCGATTCCGTTGGTTCCGATATATTTATAGCGTGCAATAAAAAGAAGGCTTTGTACAATTTCAGCTCGATAGCTTTAAAACTGAGGGACTAGTTTGTATAGAACCGGACGGACAGACGGACAAAGTTTAATCGACTCGTCTCATCATACCGACCAAGAATATATAGTATATATAGTTTATATGGTTGGAGATGCTTCCTTTTCTGGGTGAAGGGTATAATAATCCTCGGGGAATTCTACGCAAATTGAGTTTATTAACCCATATTATCCTTCATGACACCTGTCAAATTCAGTAGTCGACTGTGTACCCGCTCCGGAAATAATTACCTTAAAAATATTATAAACTTCTTAATGTAATCACGAAAAGAGTAAAAAGTGAAATAACTCTAAACACAATCGAACGAGCGAGTATCAATCTCAAGAGAATTGTGCGATATCTTTCTTTAAAGTGAATTATCGAGGCTAAAATTTGAGCGGAACATCTCGGACAAAGACTACCCAGCTGTTTACTAGCATAAACAAAGCAAATATACGTACGTAGACATATTCAACGAACGAAGTGAATACCTGTCAACCACCTTTATATCACAAAACGCTTTGCTTCCCGTCGGTTTACAAACACTAAACATCATCCCCTGCCAACCAAGTCATGATGAAGACATCAATGCGCTCATTATCTAGGCCTGGATGAAAGGCATCATGACCATTGTTCTAACCGCGGTACTAAAGTCACTTATGTACTTTTCAAGCATATGATGAAACCATACTTGACTACCTACGACTCCATACATGAGTAGGACAAATTCGTTCAAGCCGGCTTGATGAATTCGTTAGTGATACTCATGTCTGGATTCGTAGGTGGTCATGTATGGTTTCACCGAGGGCTATCAAAGTGAGAAAAACATACTTTATCGTGGCAGAACTTGACCCCAGACCGCACGAATTATGAGACCAAATATCTACCCATTGAGCCATCATAGCCATTTCCTTCTGAAGGTAATTAAGCGAATATCAAAGCCCTCGATGGAAACTTTTGTCAAGTATTGCATCATCGAGGGGAAAACCGAAAAAGTCGTGAGAGTGAGCAATTTATGAAGGTACATAAGCGATCGAAGTGGGAATGTTTATGTCTTCACGCATATCTTTGCATGATTTTCTTCCCCCGCTGTTTCTCCGCGAAAAAAAAGTTATTGGCTGGTGAACGATGGTTTGCAGGGTCATATCACCAACAAAATGGATAAAAATTGCGTAGGCTGCAAGGAAGGGGGGCAAAGACCTCTTCCATAGTCCTCCGCGTGGGCGTCCCCTGGAACGGCTAACCAAGCAAACCGAGTTTTGCACTGCAAAACATTTGGTAGAGGCACATAACGATGATCATCCTGAATGGCCAATAACACCAGTGCGTCTCAGGAAATAGGCGAACGGTGGAGTTGCAACATACAATAGTTGTGAGAACATCAAGACGTCACATCCAGCTGAAAGATCATCATGCGTACCTAAAATAAATTTACACTCGAAACATTAAACGAGCCTCGGATACCACGGACTGATTCACCGGCAACGACTGTTGGCTACAAAGAACGGACCACGATCGGTTTTTGGAACGTTTGAACGATGTGGGGCGAGTGCAATAGTGCGAGGCTCACTGAAGTCGAACGGAAATGACCGCATATAACATCGATATACTAGGACTTTATCACCAAGCTCCCAAACAGTACTGCTCTACTCTGGAAATGAAGACGATACGTCACCTGGAATGTCAGGCGTCGGAATCCCGTTGACTAGGGAGGCACGCCTATCTCTAATTGACTGGAAGCCAATCTCCGACCGTATCATTACAGCCAGATTTAAATCCAGGGTAAGAAACCTCACAATAATTCAGTGCTACGCTCCGACTGAAACAGTGGATCAATCAGCTAAAGACGCATTCTATCACCGACTCGGCGACACCTTCGACAAGGCTTCCAAAGGTGACATAAAGATTATTATGGGGGATCTCAATGCCAAAGTCGGGTCTGACAATCTTGGTTTAAAACACCTAATGGGCAATCATGGTCTAGGCAACAGAAACCAAAATGGCGAGACGTTTGTGCTTTTTTGCAACTCTAGTCAGCTCGTCATCGGCGGTACTTTGTTCAAGCACAAACGATGCCATTTAACAACCTGGGTTTCTCCGAATGGCAGAACAGAGAACCAGATTGACCATATAGCCATTTCCAAGACATGGAGGAACTGTCTCTTAGACGTCAGGTCGAAGCGGGGTGCTGATATTGGCAGCGATCACCAACTTGTTGTCGCAAAAGTAGGCTTACGAACGGCAGCGATCCATCGCCCTCAAAATGCAAGAATCTTGCCACGTTTTAATGTGCAAAAGCTTAAAGATCCATCTATAAGACGTGCTTATTCTACCGCCTTGCACGAAAGAGCTTATGCACCACCATCTTATGAGACTCCTACAATTTATGATAGATGGAACTTCGCCAAGGACTCATTTATTTCTTGCGGTGAAACTTTTGCGGGCAGATTGGAGCGCGGTAGAAGGCCATTCATTAGTGACTCTACATGTTTTCTAATCACGGCACGCAAGAGAATTAAAGAACAAATCAACTCAGCCACTGACGACGCAGTCAACGACCAACTTAGAGCTGAATACCGTTCTCTTCAGAAAGGCGTGCAAAGAAGCGTAAGACGGGACAAACGAAACAACATCAATGCATTAGCGGAGAAGGCAGAGGAAGTGGCTTACCGTGGTGACAGTGGAACCCTTTACAAACTTATCAAGCCATTAACTGGCAAATCTTTTACAGCTGAACATCCCGTGAAAGATAAAGACGGGTCTCTACTGGTCACTGATGAAGACCAACTGCGACAGTGGAGAGAGCACTTCATTGAGGTCCTCAACAAAACCTTTGGACATTCGAACTCATCTTCACTAGAAGCAGCAAATATTCCGCAAATAGCCAGAGTTGATACCAATCCACCATCTAAACAGGAATTAACTGTGGCTATTAAATCGATGGATGGGGGTAAAGCCCCGGGGATAGATAGAATTCCGGTGGAATTCTTTAAGGCGGATATCAACGCTACTACGGATATTCTTCTCCCCCTTATCCCAGAGTGTTGGGAAACCGAAACTCTCCCTAAAGAATGGAAAAAGGGCGTCATTATTAAGATCCCGAAGAAAGGTAACCTGAAGGATTGTAATAATTGGCATGGAATTTGCCTTCTCCCCGCAGTTTCCAAACTGATGGCAAAAGTAGTCTTAAACCGGATCAAGCAAACAGTTGACCGCACACTGAACGATGAACAGGCTGGTTTTCGCGAGGGCTTTTCATGTAGCGACCACATCAGCACCCTCCGAAATATTATTGAACAATCCGCAGAGTGGAGATTCCCATTACATCTCATGTTCATCGATTTCGAGAAGGCGTTTGACAGCCTTGACCGGGAATACATCTGGAAGGCTTTACGTAGGAGAGGTATACCAGATGAAATCATATCCATCATCAAGGAGTCCTATAGCCGAGCCCAATGTCACGTCTTACACAAGGGTAAGCTTTCAGATCCCTTCGAGGTACATAGCGGAGTGAGACAAGGCTGCATTTTGTTACCTATATTGTTTTTGATTGCCATTAACGACGTACTCTGCAGTGCGCTTCGTGAACACCAGAGCAAAGGTATCAGATGGAACCTGTTTGAGTACCTTCAACACCTGGATTACGCTGACGATATTTGTCTTCTCTCAAATATATCGGATCATCTAGTTCAAATGACGGAAGCCCTGCACCGCGAAAGTGGCAATGCGGGGCTTAAAATCAATGCTGCCAAAACTAAGTACACTCATACCTCTTTATACGGCCTAGATAGGTTCGGAAATTTTTTATGTGTAACGAGAACATAATTTTCATAACAAAGGATCAGTTCCAATCTATTGAACAAATTAAGTTTAAAATTCATAATGGAACAAAAATATCAAAAAATCATGTCTTCGCAAAAACTTAAATATGACGATAAATCTGAAAAATAAAAAAATTAAGGCAGGCTAAGGATACCCAACTTGTAGGCCATGCGATCATGATGTCTATTGTGCCATAGCCTTCAATAATCCAAAAGACCCTCAACCAACCTGATGAGGGCTAGTGAGTCCTTTGTAGAGGCACTCTTAATGACAGCGGAGCTCACGATGGAATCTCCAAGAAACAGTGGTTGAGTGTGTTGAGGCATCAGTCTCATGTTTGACTACCGGCGTTTCGGGTTCGAATCCCGTCCGCGACGACGTTCGTGGCCATGAATGTGCAGGATGTGCATGCTGACAACTGCATTCTCCGAAACCAGTTTATGCCGTCGAAACGTCAACTGGGCCACATGGAACAACATGAAAGTAGGTTGTTTTTCGTAGTGCGAATTGCAGTTATTTAATTAATCATTTTTGAAAGGGTAAAGATTGGTTGGGGCGCTGACTAATACAACTTCAGCGGGTGAAGGGGGGGGGGGGTCCACATAGAGGCGAAATTAAGGTCAATTTTTTTTATCGACTGGTATAGTCAAGAGAGGTGTCGTGAGAAAGGTAATGTTGAGTACATTCCATTTTTTCACATTTTCTTGAAATTTGTAGAAAGGGGAACATTTGGGGAGGAAAAAATATTAGTTCGTAATTGGTCACCTTCCCCCTTCGAAACCGTTGTACTTAGAATTATGAAAACTTACAGGAAGGTGGGTTCCGAAAAAAATGGAAAATAATGGAATCTGTATATCTTCTCAGAATAGGTCAATAATATCATAGTTTATTTCTTTAGTTACAGTTAGCACACTCCTGCATGCCTTAAACACGTTCGAGATCAAAAGTACTGATGGCCAGCGATAACCAACACCTTAGACAATAATATTTTTTAAGTTTCGTTACAATCACGTAATATGAATTGACATGTAAAATGTAAGCGAGTAAGACATTTTAATTATGTTTTTTTTTATCCATCTGAGTGGTATCAATAAGATAAAGGAGCCGATATTTATATACCAAAATAAGCGCTTGCTACAAAACCATCGGATCGCGGGCGTAGCCCTCTATATTCCGGTTTCATTGTGAATTGGACAGATGATGCTTCTGCGCCAATCGTCTGGGATAATCTCGACCTCCAATACTCGCAGGAGTACTTGATGCATTGCATTAACTAGACCGGTTCCACCGAATTTTAGCAATCCAGCTGGAATCTCGTCTGCGCCCGGCGCTTTATTTCGTTTTAGTGACCGCAACGCGACGAGATCAACTTCCTCTACTGTCGGGGGTTGTATGAGTGGGCCTGGATCAACAATATCGTCGAGAGCTTCTTGTGTGGGGATATTAGATGGTAGGTTCAGAAGTTCTTCAAAATAAGAGGCCCATCGTTTGTTAATGCGATGGGTGTCGCTGATGATGTTTCCATACTTGTCCTTATAAAGGCTAGTCCTGGTTTGATAGCCGTTCTTAAGTATTTACTAGTTTCTACGCTTGTCTGGCTCTGCTTTTAGCTAAGTTTTTGTTAAAATTCAGCAACTGCTCCTCGAAGAATTTACGTTTCTTACGTCTAATCATTCTATTTGATATTCGCCGTAGCTCGTCATATTTTTCTCTTCTGGCTCTGGTTCCTCGTTGAATCCATTGTTTGCCTCGTTTTTCGCGTCAAGTGAATTTTTACTATTTTCGTCAAACCATTTATTTAGCGCTAGCAGGGCTTTATAACAACCTTCTCTGAGACATCTTTGATGGTACTCTTGATTTCTTCCCAGAACCCATGGACGCTTGTGTTGGTGATGTTGTGTAGCATAGGCGATAGTCTTTCCTCAAGGGCGGTAGTATACGCCACCACCGTAGCATCGCTCACAAGCTTATCAACTGCAAAGATTTTGGGAGGGCTGGTTTTCGATTGGTGCACTGAGGAAATTCAGCATTTGTATGTCGTCATCACCAAGTAATGATGAGAGTCGCAACCTAACTAACAATTTTCTTATGTTTTCTTATAGAACTTTTGAAGAGTTTTATAAGCGAGAAAGTGGCGTATGAAATTAGGAGGATAAGACACTCTAAGAACTCTTGAAGGCTTCTTCAAAACTCTAACAAGAGCACTTGTTTTACCTCCAGGTCGATTCGCGAAAATGAAAGTTGAACGATTTTTTGTTTAACCAATATATTTCGGGCATATGCCCATCTTCAGGGTTCTTAGTTCTTTTAAAGTTTTACAAACTTTTTGTTTGTAATCGACCTGGAGGTAAAACAAATTCATTTAAAGTGCTCTTGTTAGAGTTTTGAAGAAGCCTTCAAGAGTTCATAGAGTGTCTTATCCTCCCAATTTCATACGCCACTTTCTCGCTTATAAAACTCTTCAAGAATTCTATAAGAAAACATATGGAAATTGTTAGTTGGGAAATTGCTCCATCACACTAGACGCCCATCTCTTGCAAATGAGGACGTGATCAATTTGGTTGACGGTATGTTCGTCTGGAGATTTCCAGGTCTGCTTGTGAATGCGTAGAGCTTACGACTAGATTCCTACTGCAGGCGAAGTCAATAATTCGCTGACCTTTGTCGTTATATTTTTCGTGGATACTGTGGCCTCGAGTGGTCCCCTGGTGCCAACTTTCATTTACGACTTTCACGCTAATGTCTCCCAGCAGCATTTTGACGTCGCTTGTTGGAAGTGAGTCGAAGAGAGTCTCAAGGTGGGCGTAAAACTCGTCTTTTATTGTGTCTTCTTTGACTTCAGTGGGGGCGTGCACATTGATAAGCCAGAGATTGATGAATCGATTCTTAATGCGAATCGCACACAGCCATTCCTTTATGGGTTGGGTTTGAAGTCAGAGTAAAGTGCGGCTTGAGGTTGATGTTCACTATAAATGCTACTCCAAACTCCTTGCGGCTCGATGGTTTGCCACTTGTAAATTGTAAAAGTCTATGATTTTATGTATTATATTTAATCTTTATTTCTTAGTCCGTACACTAGTCTGTACAATGGTTGATGCACAACTAACTTAACTAACTGACAGCAAGAAGCTAATTCAATAAATCTAGTACGACAGTACAATGGTTGATGCACAACTAACTTAACTAACTGACAGCAAGAAGCTAATTCAATAAATCTAGTACGACATCTAGTACATCATTACACGCTTTTTCTTTTAAAATTAAATTTAACTTAATTTACCTTATCTAAAAAATTAAACCATTGGACTAAGCAACCCATTGGCTATTACATTTTACAGACCAAGCCTTTGTGGTGGTTTTACATGACGACCACTTCGTGTGCGATAACCAATCTGCGTCACAGGCTCTACTGGTTGATTTTTACCATAATCCGGCCTTGCTTCAGGATCACAAATATCAGAAGTTGCCGATTTAGAATCTGAACTACCTTCAACATCTTCTACAGACATTTGTGATCCATTAGTAACTACATTTTCAATCTGAGATTCTTTAGTCTGATAATTGTCTGCTCCTGGCATAGGATTTTCATTACTGGGCTTAACTATTTGAATTTCCGGTAAATCAAACAGTTGACCTGACTTAATATTTTCATCAAACAACAAATCACTGGCACTAAAATCATCATTACTTGATTTTGCAATAAATCTTCGATTTTTTCTAAAATGATTTTCAAATGAATCCTTAATAACATACGAACGATCATTAACAATTCCTGCTACTTTTCCATAATGCCACTCTTTTCCATTTTTTTTGAAAATTACTAAATCGCCCACTTGCAACGAAGGTAATGACTTTGCACTCCGATCATAGTAGTATTTTTGTTTTATCTTTTTGTTGTTAATTTTTTCCTGAATGCATTCTTCCGGCAAATTATTTCGCATTAACAAGTAATCTGAGACCGGTAATTTAGTTTTAATCAGCCGACCAAAGAATAATTCAGCAGGTGCCAAACACATACTTGCCACTGGAGTTGTATTATACTCCAATAGTCTATACTGAAACTGATGTACCTCATTTGCCTCATAACATCTCTTTAGTATATTTTTAGATATGGCTACGCCCTTTTCGGCCAGCCCATTGCTTTGTGCATATCTTGGACTTGAATACCTGAACTGAATGTTAAAATCTTTTGCAAAACTTGCGAAATCTTCTGATTTAAATGGACTATTATCACATTTGATAACCACCGGATATCCAATCTTATTAAAAAGTTGACAAATTGTGTCAATAATGTGCTTAGAAGTTTTATTATTTAACTTAGATACAACCAAATAATTTGAATATGCATCAATAATTGCTATGAAGTCATGACCCGCATATTCAAATAAATCCATGGAAGCAATATGATATGGATATTTTGGATTTTGTTCTTGAACCAGTGGTTCTTTTTGATGATTCCTCTTAAATTTTTCACAAATAGAACATGATATTATCATTTCTTTCAATTGTTCACCCATTCGGGGCCAATAATACAATTTTCTTGCTTTTGACAGCGTTTTTTCAATTCCAAGATGTGACTCGTGAAGCCATTTAGCAACTTTACCCTGTAAAGCTGTTGGAATTACCAATCTGTGGTTCACAAAAAGTAATCCATTTTCAAAATGCAATTCTGACTTGATTTTATGAAATTGCTTGCCTATTTCATTTAAGTGGTAGTATCCTGGCCACCCCTTTTCAACATACCTGCAAATGCGATTGTAGTTTTCATCCTCATTCATAATTTTCTGATAATATCGAAAATTTTCTTGATTCACACAAACTGATCTAGTAAGTGCATGAATTACACCCGTTGTTCCTTCCAACTCTGAAACCTCCGGCAACTGAGCACGAGAAAGGCAGTCTGCCACCAATAAATTTTTCCCAGGTTTATAAACTATTTCCATCTGTGAGTACTTCAACAATGTCATAAACATTCTCTGCAATCTTGGAGTGACATCATCTATATCCTGCTTCATCAAAGCCTCCAACGGCTTGTGATCACTTTCGACAGTGAAATCACGACCATAAATGAAATAATGATAACGCTGACATGCGAACACAATAGCTAAAAGCTCTTTCTCAATTTGAGCCCACTTTTGCTCACATTTGCTTAGTGTTCGTGATGCATAAGCTACTGGATATCCCTCCTGAATCAAAACCGACCCCAACCCATCCTTTGAAGCATCCGTCTGAATTATTACAGGTTTTCCAGGGTCATATGTGCGCAAAATAGGATCTGAAGTTATTAGTTTCACTAAGTGCTGAAACTCCCTATCGTGCTTTTCTTTCCACTCAAATGGAACATCTTTTCCAGTTAATCGACGCATTTCAACCGTTAATTTAGACAAATTTGAAATAAATCTTGCAACAAATTTGAAAAGTCCCAATATTCGCATGACACCTTTTTTATCCTCTGGTTTTCCCATATCCAGAATTGCCTTCTTGTATTTATCCACCGGTTTGATTGATTCCCCCGTAATCATATGACCCATAAATTTAACTTCCGGTCTACGATATTGTAATTTGTCTTTATTAAATTTTATATTGTATAATCGTGCTCGCTTAAGTACAGTTGATAGTATTCTATCATGCTCCTCCTCGTCAGCTGCAGCAATGCCCACGTCATCAAAATAAATAAATACCTTCGGTATATCACCAAAACATTGAACCATATTTCGTTGAAATATTTCTGGTGAGCAATTCAAACCAAATGGAAGTCGATTGAACTTGTATCGGCCAAAAGGTGTCATAAATGTTGTCAATTCTGAGCTTTTGTCGTCTAATTCCAATTGCCAAAATCCACTAGCACAATCAAGAACTGTAAACAAGCGCTTGTTACATATTTCAGGCATAAAATCATTCATAGTGGGGATCAAATAATGTTCCCTCTTTATGCATGCATTAAGTGGCTTGGGATCTAGACACAGCCGTATATCTCCATCCGATTTCTCCTCAACTTGTAGGTTATGAACCCAATCAGTAGGGTGCAAAACAGGTGAAATTATATCCTTCCGCACCATTTGATCTAATTTCGGTTTTAACTTGGCAAGCACCGTGTGTGGGAATCTTTTCCTATAGTGTACCACTGGCATTGCATTCGGCTGCAAATGAATAGTCACTTTACCAGGCAATTTGCCAATTCCACTGAAGACATCCTTGTTTTTACTTATAAATTCTTCCGCATTTTCCGATAAATTGATTAAGTCAATATCCAAGCGCTTAATTAGTCCAAATTCATTACTGGTCATGCGTCCAAGTATTGGTTCACGATCATTGTCAACCACAACAAAATTTGCTTTTCGTACCCCTTTTGACTTCAAATCCAATAGTTTTAGTGTAGTTGTACCAAAAATTTTAACTTTATTGTTACTATAGTCGTACACAGGAAAGTCATTACGTTCATTGCTCATTTTAATCTTCAAATTATTTATAATTTTAACTGGAACACAATTAACATCCGAACCCGTATCAATTTTAAATTTAATTACATCATCTCCTACTTGGTATGCCTTAGTCCATTGATCGCCTTTTTTTCCAATTGAATTTATTTTATAAGTACAATTATTACTAAGCATATATTCCGTTTTACCCTTTTTAACATTTAATTTACCTGTCACGTCACTCCAGTTAATACTTCCAATCTTCGGCTTTCCGTATGATTTGTTTTCCGATTTAGTGGCTTTTTTCCGACACATCCGTTGAAAATGGCCTTTCTTTCCGCACTTACATGTGAATTCTTTTGCTGGGCATATTTCCTTGTGGCCGGGTTTCCAATCACCACCACAGTTGAAACAAAAACGCCTGTTGATAGCGTTGATTGAATCCAATTGATCATTATCCGCCATTGATGAAACCGTCGCAACCACTTGTTTTTTTGATTCCAAGAGTCCTTTGTTGACGTTTGCCGATTCGAATGTCTTACAAACATCAATCACCTTCACCAACATTTCATCACGACCATCCAGGAGTTTCAGCTGCAGTTTCTTATCAAAGACTCCAGTAATAATGCGATCACGCAACATTCTGTTTTCGTATGATGACCCACATGTGCAAATAAATTCACATTGTTCCAGTTGTATCCGTAATTCGGTCAAGAAGTCACTGAACGACTGGTGCTCCTTTTGGACCATATTGTTGAATTTGTATGATTCCATTGCCACATTCTTTTGAGGCAAGCAATGCTGATCAAATTTTAATAAGACTTCATCCAATGTTCGCTGTGATTGCACAAACTGTTCAACTCGAGCCTGTGCTGTTGCTGTTGCCGCTATTTCACGCTTCCCAATAACTGTTCCAAGTAACGCTTGTTGTGTACCATCATTTGGATACAACGTATTGTAAATGTTCGCACCTTTTGTTCCAATCAACCAAAGAAATATGGCAATTTTTTGTTGCTTCTGGTTCTCCATTTTTTCCATTAGCTATCATGTAGACAGAAAAATCCCGCCTCCAATTCTTCCAATCTACCGACAGATTTGAACAATCCAATTCTCTCAGCACTTTGCGATTTCCTTCCATTTTAATTAGTTCCGATGAGATTCAGAAAGATACAATTGATACAGATACACGAAATAAGCTTCTGGTATACTGCAATGTTTCGATTTTTGATGCGATTTTCTCCGATGTACATATGTATTTCACAATACTATGTAATCTTTACGTATCGATATGTTAATAAGCCGATGACAGACAAAATTCACAGATTATTATTATTTATTCCATGTGAACTGTTTTACTTCTGACACCATGTAAAAGTCTATGATTTTATGTATTATATTTAATCTTTATTTCTTAGTCCGTACACTAGTCTGTACAATGGTTGATGCACAACTAACTTAACTAACTGACAGCAAGAAGCTAATTCAATAAATCTAGTACGACATCTAGTACATCATTACATAAATATTGTGTGCGATTTCTTGTCATTGATCTCGCTGCCAAGCCAATTTATTTCCTGGACTGCAGGACTGTTCAGTTTGTACTTTTCGACCTGTTGAAGGAACGCCTTCTCGGCCACCGGTTTGTTCAGGGAGCGTACATTCCAGGATCCGAAAGAATAATCCTTTCTTCGTTTGAGTGGTCGTCGTTTTTGATCCGTCGCATCCGAGGCCTTTGTTCCAGGTTCCTTGACGTGGAGTGGTTTTCACAAGGACGAGTTGTCAGCACATCGCTTAACCCCATTCAGGATGGCCTCGGAAGATAGCTGCTTCAGATGGTTTAATAAACGTGTTGGAGTTCACATAACTATTTTGCAGGTCCAACTACGCAGGTCATTCCATCCTACTAAACCTGAGACGCTTAGGTGTTGGTCAGCCATTCAGGCTACCGCTATCCGCATTTTTCCAAACTGTCTTATCACTAAGACTTGGCCGTCAGCGGTTTTAAACACTGCCGTTACCAGGGGGCGCCCACGAGGAGCGCTATGGAAATGTCTAATGAACATATGGAGATTAATGTTGGTTCAGCGATTTAAGCACAATTGATCTTCAAATATCGACCATTTTTACCAGCTTGGGTGAAAAGTAGGTTTTCTTCGTTCGCACACGTCTGAAACTCAAGAACAGCTACTGCAAATATGAAATGTCAAATAGTGTAAATTGTAGAGCAGCAAATTTTGTGTAAAAATTGCTAGTAATGTCTCAGATTGGCTAATTCCCACGCATAGAAAATGAACAACGAAAAAAATTGATTTTTCCACAACTAATTAGCGACTAATTAGCGACAAATTACTGCTCATTTTCCGACTCAATCTGCGGAAGTTGTTTCGCTAACTTTGTATACATGTGTTTTCCCTGCATAGCCTTGCCACTTTGCAACAATTGCGATGACAATCTGAATAGATCATAATATAGTTTTCAAAAACAAAAGTACGCGTTTCAAACTTTTCACTGGGGATTATTGCTTGCTCTAAACACGTTTATTTCTTTCTAGCGGAAACTTATTTTCGCGTAATTCAATATCATCATGGAAGTTCCATACATTTCCAACCAGAATGATACTGAAAATTTAATTTCTATTAAACCCACAAAGTTTTCCGTGTATTTTCCGTTTCTCACTACACGGGAAAAACTAATCATAATTCGTTGGATTGTCTATGCTTGCACAACGTATCTCGCGTTAGTTTTTCACTGAATGAAAACTTTCATTCCATCCCCTCTTTTTGAAATTTAATAATTCACTTGAAAATAACTTAAAATCGATATGTATGTAGTTTCTGGGAACGCTCATTAGTCGACACGATGAACGTGCTGCAAACTTGAACAGGATATGGCATAAAGGATTTTCTTGAAACACGTCTGTTGAATTCCTAAGTGAAACTATGTATATTGTACCGAAATCTATTCGTTTATTTTCAGCAATACTTATTTTATACAGAAAAGGTGAGCTTCGCCTTGCTTAACATTTTATGATGAAGATATCAAGTCCAATACATTTGGCGAATAGACCTTGGTCTTCGGAAATTCGAGGAAACACTCGAAACGAGTTACAAACTTGAATACAAAAAATACTCGACAAGGGTAGATTTCTTTACTATACGCATTCATCTTTGATTTAACATTGAAGCTTAAACGTGCCGGTCGATCCGTCGCCCGATATCGGCCGATGCATCGGCCTGTGTATGCGCTTATCGTTAGCGATATTTTTGACAGTTCCATATAATATTGATCAGCTGATACTTTATGGCGATCCATCGGCCCACGGATCGCTCCGTGTATGTGGGGTATTAGGGTGCTGGTGTTAGATTAGATTAGAATTAGATGGAGGGCAGTTGGTCTCAAGTGCGATCCGAAAGTTTATTGTGCGACACCCTGGTGTATATACTGATTTGTGATTAGTTGTCGAGACCAATCATTGCAACGAATCTGTTCAGCTGCTCCAGTTTTAGTGGGGTAAGGAGCACGCAAATAATTCTCGCCCAGTTTCTACGTAATCTTATAAAATCTATCGCGCTCGGCGGCCGTGGTCGTTAGGTCAGTATAAAGACGGCGCGGATAGGAGGTACATGCTAGCAACTGCACTTCCGAAAAAGTAGATATGAGTAGGCTATCAAAACGTCAACAAGGCATAGAAATGCTGGAGATGCTGACGCCACCATGCCCCTGGAGGGGTCAAGGCAATTAACAAGGGTATGATTGTGTAGGTGGCCAGCATTCAAAAATAGTTTGGCCTGTCTGAGATCAGGGGGTATTACCCCAGTGCGCAATGGTTGCAGAGTGCCCCCATTGCCTGATGTGCTGTCTTAAACTATTCGAAAGGACTCCACAGTATGGCTCTCGGCGAGCGGATGGGGTTGCAGAAGCCCTCCTGAAAACTCGTTGGCTATCTCGGGACGCAGCAGATGGTAACCTTGTTTGCAGACTCCAATCTTAGTTATTCATCACGACCATTAAGCTAAGCATATGACTGCGTAGTTCTCGATTGGTTGAACTTCCGCTTGAAATACCGTAGCATACTTTTTCATAGTAATGGATATCTTATGAGACGGGCCTGCGTAGCCCGCCCCTGTACCCTCTTCAGTTTTATATCCATCTCTCTACCACTTAACAATGTTGGAAGAGAGGGTGTTGAGCTTCAAATTCCAATCCTCTCTACTCCAAATCTCGGTTGAGAATGGAAGTTTGAAGCAAATCTCAATGGATGGCGTACCAGATACGTAGACCTCATTTATCCAGTTGGTTTGCTCTGGGTTTAGTTTGAGGGAATTCTGGCATGCTTTTAGTTCGCCGATGTGTTGGGATGATATTACTGTGCTACATCACAAAAACCATTTGGGATGACAACTATGGGGTAAAAGTTAATCCGAATAAAATACAGTTAGCTCTCTTCTGGTGTATTGGATACTTCCAGTCGAGCCTCTTATGCTGTATGGGAGATGTGGGCGGGGTTTTCGCCGCTCGTTGCCGTTGTCCTTTACGTATTAACAAAAATGCATAGGCCTGGGGAAGACAACACAAACAGGGGAGGTAAAAATGGGGAATAAAAAAAAATAGTCGATAAGGATGGAATAGTTGGCGGACGGATCAGACACCCACGCGGTCGCACCTGGGTCCAGGTGTAATGGGACCCTCGGCTTTTGATTTCGTACCGCCAACAGATCACTACTCATCAGGTGCTGCTTCGATCTTCGACCAAAAACTGCCTGCGGGTACGAATAGAACTCTCACAGTGCTCCGAGCTTATCAGTGTAAAGACGGCGCGGATAGGAGGTACATGCTAGCAACTGCACTACCGAAATGGTATGATATGATAGATAGATATGCTATCGAAACGTCAACATGGCATAGAAATGCTAGAGATGTTGATGCGCTCATGCCCCTGGACAAGACAATTAACAAAACATATCTTAGTGGTAGCTATCCTACTCTGACAAGGAGGCGAAAGACATTTATTGGATCCCACTTCTTCACTGAACTGGGTAGCTAGGCTTATGCTGACGGTGGGAAACTGCTTCATTTGATTGGAAGTTCTATAGTTCAACAATTGTGCTTATCGGATGAGCAGTCCCTGGTGGTGTCAGAGCGAACCCTATTGCAGTCCAGTTGTTCTGTGGTAAGCACAGCGGCCCGTCATGCCTTTGTACTTTCATCATTGGATGCTTCTGCACAATAAAAATGTTCCCGTGCTTTCAATAGACGCTTGCCTCTAGAAGACCGAAATTTCAATAAATGTGGACCTAGCCGTCTGACCTGGAGAGCTAAGCTCTACGCGATTCGGATTCTTCCGCTTCAAATGTTTCAACCACAGGCATACAACAATTGTAAATCCATTCGTTAAATAATTTTCCTGTCAATCGCCAACATTGTGGCGTTACAGCCCGACGTCAGGCCTTCACCATCTCCTGTTGTTGTTGTTGTAGCGATGGTCAGAGTTGTAGTGTGTGTGGGTTTTACATGTTTAATTTTGTTTCGAGCTCCTCGGTGTCGAAGCCAAGGAATATAGCTGGTTCCAGCTAGCTTGTCAAAGGTATGGATATCATTCCTTCAGTAGATCGTATTGCTGTAATTGAACCACTCTGCATTTGCCACTGGGTGTTCCTTCCGGTAGCAGCCTACTAAATATTGCTTAGTAAGGAGCCTGTTCTGATCCTTGATAGGCAACGTTTTTGTTTCCTGGTGTAGGTGGTCTTGGGGAGATATTAGTAGACATCCTGTTTAAGCGTGGAGAGCGGCATTTTGAGAAATTTGAATGTGCTTCCATTGTGTGTCATACAGGTTCTGAGACCACATAAGAGCACCATAGTTGGCACAGATTTTCCGGCCACTTTGTAAGTGACCAGAAGCGTTTCCTTGTTTTTTCCTCACGTGCTACCGGCCAAGACTGTAAGGATTTTATTCCTGTCACGCATTCTTTTGCATACAGATATAGTTGTGGCATGGCCAGATGAGATTGCCATGGTATCTAGGATAACCCTGAGAATTTTTGGATGATTTGTGATGAGAATGCGTTCGTTGCCTACATAGGTCTCAAGCTGTATTTTTACTTTCTTTTGGCTGGTAAACACCCTGTTTGCAGATGATTTGGATGCTGACACGGTTAAGTTCTTGCTTTCAAAGAACTCGTTAATCACTTAGAACATTTCATTGATATCGTTCCCTGTCGTCGGAATTGAACTGTCATCAAGATATGTATTTAATTAGGAGGTGGTGTTTGAATTCCTGATAAATACAGATTAAACAAAAAAAAAAGAGATATTACTCCTCCTTGTTTAATTTTCCTGAGCTTCGACTTGCTGTTCCATGTAGGATTGGCTGCCAGCGAGATAGTTGCCGATCCGTTTAACGTATTGCGTTAGAAGGGATGAGCAGTCTATGTCAGACAGAAGCGATGAATGGTCGACTGAGTCGAAGGCTTTCGACAAGTCAAGCGTCACCAAAATGGTTCTATAACATGGGTGTTCTTGGTTAAGGCCAACATGAATGCGGGATGTAATGGCGTCCACGATCGTTGTTGTATTGCGCATCCTCCGAGAGCCACGCAGGTTACCTTCTAGCTGGATGTGGGCCGGAAGAACATTGTGTATTAAAGCCTCCAGCGTTTTAGCAACTTGTAATAATAGTGTAGTGGGCCCGACAAAAAAAGCGACAATCTTACCACCGACTGTCGCTTTTTTGCCCAGCTTCAAAATCGGGATCGCTCTTCCTATCTTCCAGAGTTCAGGAACGATTAGCGAAGATATGGACAGGCTGAATGTAGCCCTAAGGTATTTGATCGAGGTTTTTAAGCATAACCACTGAGATGCCATCAGGTCGCATGACTTTAGAGTTTTTGTTTTATTTTCTGATTGCTGCAGATACTTCATTTGGGTTAGGATGTGTGGTCAGCAGCTCGGTTCCTAATTTTCTTATGAAATATGCGCTTATGCCTGTGAGATGTTCAATAAATTGCTTATTGAAGTGGCTAGCGCAGCGCATGGGGTCGCTTACCGCAATATCACCAAACTGAACACACATTCTCTTTTGTTTTTTTTTCGATTTGAAAGGGCGCGGACTCTGGAACATATGGAATGATGATTGCTCCATTTTGATCTCTTATGTTCGGCTCTCTTTCTCTCTCTGGTTCCTGTTAACCTCTTTTGTGGCATAGAGTATTAACCACGCCGACATTTCACCTTGGATGAGTGCTACAATCCATACGAAACCACTAAGCTCGGAGAAATTAATTCAGAGGGAATTTGAGAATAAAAAAAATAGTTGGTCCCGTTGCGGGGCGCGAACCGCAGAGACCGTGTTTCGAGTAGCAAAAAATGCCTGGTGCGTTACCGAGCTAAGCTACAGACGCATACTAAGTTAGTGTGCAGAATGAAACCAAGTGTCACAAACAATTCCAATTTAAATTGAAAATGATTCGCACTTGTACATTTGCAAGAACATTAATACATAAAGTAAAATTGCCAGGGAACAAATATCTCCACTTCTCACCCTCTCTCCACCCCTCTAGTGAGTTAATATAAGTGCTCCACACCATCTAGACCTCCACGGTCGAGTTTTCAAGTAAAATCACGCCTTCATGGCTTATACAAACAGAATTCTCACACTTTCGTGGTCGTCTTGCACATGGATAACTGCAAAGATGCAAGACCTAATGAGTGCTACTATCCATACGAAACCACTAAGCTCGGAGAAATTAATTCAGAGGGAATTTGAGAATAAAAAAAATAGTTGGTCCCGTTGCGGGGCGCGAACCGCAGAGACCGTGTTTCGAGTTTCAACCAATCTTTCAAGTGTCACTAGGTCATCCAACACGGCGAATTGCGTTGATTCCCTGCGGGCTTCAGTCGAGGGCCTGGTGCTCAATGTTATTCGGCCCAGTAAAAATAAGGACGTCGTCGTTAGAAATGACCTCCGGCAAGTGTTTGTGTAGGATGCGCCGTAGACACTAGTTCAGAAAGTTTGCAATCTTTTTGGTCACCTTCCAAGTTGAAAAACTTGGTGCATCTAGAAATGTTGTTTTGCCAGAAAGAACTCAAACCGAAAGAAGCTGCCCGAGCCTTATTGATGCGGGACTGTACATCAGCATCTGCTCCACCATCTACTGTAACTACGCTTCCGAGGTAGTAAAAACTGTCCACTTTTTCGACCGCCTGTCCCGATACACAGGTTTTGCTCTATCTTCCTGGGGCCAAGTTCGAGTACTTAGTTTTGACAGCATTGATCTTTATATATTTGGCAGCTCAGTTCATTAATTCGGGGGTCGTCCGGGTAATTGCTTCTGATTTGAACTTTTTCGTATGCCGGCTGGCGGCTGAGGTGGGAAGGTTATGCCTTATTTTCGGTATTCGTTCTACAGGAATACATTTTGCAGCCGCTTTATTCAGGACTTTCTTTAGGTTGAATTCGACCTTACATACGTCGGTTGGATTTGGCAAGCAATTTGGCATTGGTTAAGGATCACACACTGCTGCAATCAGCCTTGTTATGGTTGAAAAACGTGCGGTTCTGAGCGGGTAGAGTGTTTGTTGGTTTGCAAAGCCAGATAACGATTGGAAGATAGTTCGACAATAAAGTTAATACTGGCTCCGAGTGGGATTCATTTAAGAGGGCTTCACTGAACAGGAACAGGCCTCAGCAATACGAGTGGGAGTGTCATCATTCAGTGGGCATAAAACTGAAGCATCATGCTGGTCTGGAATTGATATGCCTCTGCTGTCGTTGTCAAGGTTGGAGTGCCGGAGTCCATGTTGAGCATTGAATCACCAAGCCAATGGCGGTGTTGACCAGTGAGGAATAGATTAATATTAACGTTGTATCCCGAGGGACAGCTGGATACCGGTGGTATGTAGATGTTGTATACTTCGATTTCAACTTTGCCTGATTGTATGACAACGGCCTGCACTTCACTGATGTTGTCATTAATGGAGATGTAAATTTCCAGATATTGCACGGAATGACGAATAAGGACGGCAAGCCCTCTTCCAGTTCCTCGGCAATTTTATTTTGTAGTCAATTGTTGTTTAGCTGCACTAGTGAGAGCATGACGAAGTTAGCGATAGGTGGCGCAGGGCTAAAAATTCTATTTTGTCTGGGACTATTCGCTGGAGTTATCTGGGCTGACTGGATGCCTGTCTGGGCGCTCACATGTGTTGAAGAATTTGGCGTATTAGACAAGGTCCAAGATGGCTGTCCTCTATTTTTACACTTATTAGTGAAGGAAGAGTTCCAGTGTTTGTGGTGGTTAAGCCCGGAGCAGTTCCTCGAATGGCATCACTTATGACAGCAGTTGCTTCTCACACCCCTTGTGGGGCATAGCGCGTCAACTGTTCTATGTGGCCCAGTTGCCATTTCGTTGGCATAAACTGGTTTTGGAGAATGCAGTTGCCAGCATGCACCTCCTGCACATCCATGGCCACGAACGTTGTCGTGGACGGGTTTCGAACCCGAAACACCAGTGGTCAAACATGAGACTGATGCCTCAACATACTGCGCTACCGGTTGCCGGATGCAGCTCTTTGTTGCAAACCAAGCAGAACCAAGACCCGGGTAACGTCCAGCCGGTGCGGTGTGGAAGAACTGAGAGCAGTGGCGCCGAGATATTTTATATTGTTCCCAATAGTCGCGTAACCAGCATTTTGTCCTGGGCGGGGCTGTAAAAATATATGAGCAACCATGAAAAATACTAAGGCCTTTGACAAGCTGACTTGCCTCCCGTTGACAACCAATTTCCTTTAAGCAATATATGATACAAGATTAACCCTTAGCACCATCAGTTTCATCATAGTGCATGTAGAATTACTTAATAATATATCAGAATTAGTTTTATGACGACCAACGGATCGTGTCATATGATAAGATCCATGTGGCACGGTCTTCGGATCTCCTTAAGATAGGACCGACAAGTAAATGTTGATCCTTGTGCGTGAGAATGAATTTTATGTGCGTTGCTGTGGTCTTAACGTCACCAGTAATAAAAATATGATGGCTTAGGATTTTTATGTATGGCAATAAAATTGGTGTGCACGTGCAAGGATCTTAGATCGTAAATTTAGTAAATAGAAGATAGATTTTCCATACATAAGATTGTTGTATAGTTTTAAGTATATATTAGATACGAAATAAACGCGCTGGGAGTCAGTGTCCGTTTAGAATTAAACCGTGTTGTGTGTTATTATTAAAGAATCAATCCCCCTTTCAGTTTAAACAGTACATTAACCAAGAATATTGGCAGACAAATTAAATTAGCGCATCTACTTTTCTTAAGCACTTTTGTTGAAGCTAGGCTTTTGCTGGGCACAATTTTGTACGGAAGCCCCGTTTTTGTCCAAAATAACGCACTTTATTCATCAGCGTAATTAATTTTTTTTAATTTTCAAATTTGGATAGCTGTTACTCGAAAAGTTTTAGACGTATTGCGTTAATTTTGGTATTAAATGCTAAAAAATCTAGTGTACTCCGAAAAAAATGGAATTGACGGCAGGATATATACTTTTGGAGATATTGTCCAAAAATAAATTATTTTCTTAAAAAAGTTTTTTTTTCAGTCAAAAATTATCTCTCCTTCAAAGCTTTCTATCTAAAGCTCCAGGTCTCAAACTGGAAATCTTTTTGGACCAACCATCAAGTAAATTCCCGCTTTAGGGAATACGGACAAAGCATATATTTGCATCATACAAGGGAAGATCAATAGATATGTTTTCGGAGAGATAGCGAAGACGAGGTCAACCCTTATAATAGTTTTCATTTTTTGAATAATTCTTTAAAAGATTAAATGCGAAATTGTATACACTTGCGTGCATAAAAATCCCCCCCCCCCCCAGCACTGTGGTTTAAAACACGATAACTTAAAAACTGAAATTTAGAAAAAAAAGTTTTAACACTGTTTAATGCACAAAATAAGCAAGGTTTCATTAGACATATTGTAACGGTCACTGTTTTGTCTTTTATTGATTTTACAGATTTTAAAGCAAAAACATACTGTTTTGAATAATTTTTGATTAGTTCATTCGAAGATCTTGGAAGCAAAACACGGAAAATTGTTAAAACTAAAATTAATTGAATACTTTGTATTGCCACCCTTTGCTCTTATTGCAGCTTTCATCCCGTTTTTATCCACATCATTAAAGTTACGATGAATTGTTGAGGTCCAGGTTCCCACTACTCTTGGTACCTTTAGTTCCTGGAAGGTTTCTGGGGGTTGAGTCCTGGCCCTAACCCTTCTCTTAAGCTCATTCCATTGATGCTCAGGACTTTTTCCTGGCCACCCCATAACCGGGATTCCAACTTCGTGCAGATACTGGAAAACTGCTGCGGCAGTATGTGGTCGGGCGTTGTCCTGCATGAGTATGAAACCTTCGCCTACAAAACCAGCTTATGGCATGACATGTTGTTGTAGCACTTCCTGGATGTATCGTTGGGCAGTCAGAGTGCCTAGACGAGATCCGGAGATGAACTCAATATCAGTTTTTCCTTCCAGAGTAATGTCACCCCAAACAGTCCATAAACCTCCACCAAATGCCAATTGTTCCTCAATACAAGCCTGTGCAAATCACTCTCCCTTTCTTCTGTATACTTTTCTGCGTTTATCGTTTCCATGAAGCTTAATTCTACACTCATCCGAGAAGAGTACGAGCTTTCATTTTTCGAGCGACCAATCAATGTGAGCACGAGCAAACATAAGCCCCGCTTGGCGATGAGCAGGAGTTAATTTTGGACCATTGGCAGGCTTGTGTGGATGCAGACCTCTTTCTGCAAGTCTCCGTCAGTCCGTCGTGCGGTCCAATCACTTACTGTGACATCGCGGGCATTACGGAGTTGCTGCTGCCTGCTGCATCTAAACACCTGTGAGATGTCGATTTTCTAAAGCCGTTAACATAATAAAGCGGTCATCTTGCTCTGATGTGGACCCGATTTTTTCCCGAACCCAATCGCCTATTGAAGCTTCCAGTCTCTAAAAACCTTCCGTACACTCGTCTTACTGCTGATCGACTTATATTAAGACGTCTAGCCACGACGCGCTGACTCAAGCCTCCCTGGATCAATGCCACTACTTGAGCAGCCACAGTTGCAATAGTATCAATTTCCACAGTGAGTAATCACACTTAAGCTTAAGTTAAATCGTCAATAAACCAGCAAGAATTACCGTTTTACGCGAAAACAAAGATTTGATTAACTTTAAAGCAGCAAGGTCACAGAGCTAGTATTTTTTTAAAAATGTGAAATGCGGGTTTCTGATGATTTGAATCGGTCTTGTCAACAACGGTTTTTTTTATGAAAGTGTACGGTATGTACAAATTAAGTTTATGAAACGTACTTTCACACGCTTTTTATACCCTAGACTTTTAGTATAGGGTATATTGTTTTGTCACGACGGAAATATGTAACACCTTAAAGGAGGCTCCGGAGGTATAGCAATGTATATATATAAATGATCAGGGTCACCTCCTGATTCGATTTAGCCATGTCTGTCTGTCTGTCTGTCCGTCTGTCTGTCTGTCCGTCTGTCTGTCCGTTCGCACGATAACTTTCGATAGAATGAAGCTAGAGCCTTGAAATTTTGGTCAAATATTGGTAGTGTAATCTAGTTGGATGGTATTGAAAATGGGCATGATCAGGCCAAGAGAACGCCTACCACCCCTACATATGTAAAATACATAAATGTATCTATAACTCCCGATTAAATAAACGTGAAAAGCTCTAGCTTAGGTAGATTACTCATGAGGGTAATCTTATACTCTCCTGGGAAAATAAAATCGATCAGTTGGAAACTAACGGTAGTTTTCTTACAAAGAACCCCGTACTACCCTAATTTTCAGGTTTTTTGTATATAACTCCTGAACGAATTGACGTAGGCACCTGATTTTTGGCATGTAACCTTGAAGTGAGAAGCTGTTTAAGGTTTTGTAAGTTGGGCATAATCAGATCAAAGGAACGCCTACCTCCCCTACAAATTTCAAAAAATTAAATATTCCCTTAATTACGATAACTTTCGAAAAAATTATACTAGCAAGTTGAAAATTTGACAAAATGTTGCTAGTAAGACCTACTTTGTTGGTATTGAAAATGAACAAGATCCGACTCAAGGAACCCCCAACTCCCCTACAAATGAAACTTCAAATAAGCGATAACTTTTGATAGAATGAAACCAGCAACTTGAAATTTTGGTCAAATGTTTAAAGTGAGATTGAGTTAGTTGGCATTAAAGATGGGTAAGATCCGACTTAAGGAACCCCTACCTCCCCTAGAAATGAAACTTAAAATAAGCGATAACTTAACGACAAAATAAATGAAATTTTGGTCAAATGTTTGTAGTATGATCCAGTTGGCTAATATTGAAAATACGTAAAATCCGACTAACAAAACCCCTACTTCTCCTACAAATGAAACTTCAAATAAGCGATAACTTTCGATAGAGTGAAGCTTGAGACTTGAAATTTTTTTTAAATGTTTGTAGGGGAATCTAATTGGTTGGTGGCAATGATGGGCAAGATCCGACCCAAGGAACCCCTACCTCCCCTACAAGTGAAACTTCAAATAAGCGTTAACTTTCGATAGAATGAAGCTCTGCAATTTTGTTTAAATGTTTGAAACATGATAGAGTGAAGCTCTGCGATTTTGTTTAAATGTACAAAAGCTAAAGTATGGCCTACAACTTAATAATGAGACTTTTTTTAGAGATGGCAACACCGATAAACCAATGGTAGTCCATCTTTGACATACATACCATTTGAAGTTTGTATTCACGATGCTTTTTCGCGTGCACAGTGTTTTCGGTGGTTTCATCGGTTCAAAAATGATAATTTCGACATTACCGACGAAGAGCGACCTGGCCAGCCAAAAAAGTTTGAAGACGAAGAATTGACGAAATTACTCGAAGAAGATTCGTGCCAAACTCAAAAAGAGTTGGCAATTTCGTTGGAAGTGACTCAGCAAACCATATCGAAGCGGTTAAAATCACTGGGAATGATCCAAAAGCAAGGCCACTGGGTTCCGTACGAGTTGAAGCCAAGAGATGTCGAGAGGCGCTTTTGCATGTGCGAACAACTGCTTCAAAGGCAAAGACGGAAGGGTTTTTTGCATCGTATTGTGACCGGCGATGAAAAGTGGATTCATTATGATAACCCAAAGCGAAAGAAATCATGGGGACCGCCCGGGCACCAATCAACATCGACCGCGAAGCCAAATATTCATGGTTCCAAGCTTATGCTCTGCATTTGGTGGGACCAGATCGGTGTTCTTTATTATGAGCTGCTAAAACCGAATGAAACCATTGACGGGCAGCGCTATCGACTGCAATTGATGCGTTTGAGTCGAGCATTGCGTGAAAAACGGCAACAATTTGCTGAAAGGCACGACAAAATAATTCTTCAGCATGACAATGCTCGCCCTCATGTTGCGCAAGTCGTGAAAACGTACCTGGAAACAACCAAATGGGAAGTGCTACCCCACCCGCCGTATAGCCCTGACATTGCTCCATCCGATTACTATTTGTTCGCTTCGATGACTCATGCGTTGGCTGATCAGCACTTCACTTCATATGAGGATACTAAGAACTGGCTCGATTCATGGATAGCCTCGAAACCCCAAGATTTTTTTCGCGACGGAATTCGTAGACTTCCCGAAAGATGGGAGAAAGTTATCGCTGCTGATGGCCAATATTTTGAATAATTTAGTTATATGAATAAATCTATGAATAAATGCCCAAAATTCCAAAAAAAAGTCTCATTATTAAGTTGTACTGAAGAAGGGGGTAAGTTGCTCCCGAAATATATAGGTATATACAATAGAAATAAAAATTTGTAATTTGGGAAAGCTGCGTCTTCTTTGATCAAAATAAATTGTTGGGTAATTATGTGAGCTCTCTTCCGAAATTTCGGGGAGATTTTACATAATGCAATATGTCGCCATCCCTTAAAAAGTTTTTCGAGGTATTTTACATTTTTTTTTTGCCAAAAGTATTAGGGGGATAGTTTCCCGGAGCCATTGCTGCAAATATTCTACTAGATACCGTAAATATGTAAGAAATAACCGGTGCTTCGAAATGGTGGAACATTATTTTTTTAACCTTGGGAGGGACTTTAGTCCCCTTAGTCCTCTCCGTGGTTGCGCCGCTGGCTCCCAATATTCCTCAAAAACGGAGTTGAACATATAAATCACATTCACACTTCCTTCTTGCATCGACGGGGGTTTGGCAGCTCTTGCCCGCTCGCTCAGATGAACGGGTCGCTCCGGTACGTAGAACCGGCTGCCACAGGAACAGGCCATCTCGTGTTGTTCAGGCTTTTCAATTTCCAATTTCATTGTGGATCCTTCCGGCAAATGCTTTTGTAATTCTCTTTTTATTTTCTTAATGGTCCGTACTATTACTTCATTGCTTTTTATACCCTAGACTTTTAGTATAGGGTATATTGTTTTTGTCACGACGGAAATATGTAACACCTTAAAGGAGGCTCCGGAGGTATAGCAATGTATATATATAAATGATCAGGATCACCTCCTGATTCGATTTAGCCATGTCTGTCTGTCTGTCTGTCTGTCTGTCTGTCTGTCTGTCCGTCTGTCCGTCTGTCCGTCTGTCCGTCTGTCCGTCTGTCTGTCTGTCTGTCCGTTCGCACGATAACTTTCGATAGAATAAAGCTAGAGACTTGAAATTTTGGTAAAATGTTGGAAATATAATCTACTTGGTTGGTATTGAAAATGGGCATGATCAGGCCAAGAGAACGCCTACCTCCCCTATATATGTAAAATAATTAAATGTATCTATAACTCCCGATTAAATAAACATGAAAATCTCTAGCTTTGGCAGATTGCTCGTGAGGATAATCTTCTACTCCCATAAAAAAATTAAATCGATCAGCTGAAAACTAACGGTAATTTTCTTACAAAGAGCCCCGTACTACCCTACTTTTCGGGTTTTTTGTCTATAACTCTTGAACCAATTGACGTAGACACCTGATTTTTGGCATGTAACCCTGGAGTAAGAAGATGCTTAAGTTCTAGTAAGTTGGGCATAATCAGATTAAGGGAACGCCTACCTCCCCTACAAATTTCAAAAAATTAAATATTCTTTTAATTACGATAACTTTCGACAAAATGACACTAGCGAGTTGAAAAGTTGACAAAATGTTGTTAGTAGGATCTACTTGGTTAGTATTGAAAATGGGTAAGATCCGACCCAAGCAACCCCTACCTCCCCTACAAATGCAACTTCAATAAGCGATAACTTTTGACAGAATCAAGCCAGCGACTTGAAGTTTTGGTCAAATGTTTGAAGTGAGATCGGGTTAGTTGGTATTTAAGATGGGTTAGATCAAACCTAAGGAACCCTTACCTCCCCTACAAATGAAACATCAAATAAGCGATAACTTTCGATGGAGTGAAGCTAGAGACTTGTAATTTTGTATAAATGTTTGTAGCATGATTTTATTTGTTTGTAGCAATGATGAGCAAGATCCGACCCAAGGAACCCCTACCTCCCCTACAAGTGAAACTTCAAATAAGCGTTAACTTCCGATAGAGTGAAGCTCTGCAATTTTGTTTAAATGTTTGAAACATGATAGAGTGAAACTCTGCGATTTTGTTTAAATGTTTGAAACATGATTATTTGTTGGTGGCAATAATGAGCAAGATCCGACCCAAGGAACCCCTACCTCCTCTACAAGTGAGACTTCAAATAAGCAATAACTTTCGATAGAATTAAGCTAGCGACTTGAAAAATTCGACAAATATTTGTAGAATGGGTTAGTTAGTTAATTGATTTTGAGAATGGTCAAGATCCTACTGAATCATTGCCAACCTCCCCTATAAACTGGCCGTATAGGAAACTCACTTTTAATGCATATGGTCGTTACCAATTGGTACTTTTGGTATCACCACTAGGTCTGTACAAGTCTAGGGTATATACGCTTCGGACTCCGGGCCGAAGCTTCGCTTCGGCCTGGTTTTTTTTAATTTTAATTTTTTTTATTATATTAAGAGCGATCTTTCAGTCTAGTAACGGGTACTGTTTTAGTTCTACGTTTGTTATTCATTAGTTTTGCACAGGATACCTTAAAGGTTTCTAATTCGTTTTCGTATTTGTTTTCCATTTGTTTTCCTATCAGTTTTTGTTTTTTTTTTTCATCCGGAAAAGTAAATTTTCTTTTCAAATAGATTTCCTTGCTTTTTAGTCTGGGAGCTTGCAAAGCTTTTTGTTGTCATATTTGTTAAAGCTTGGTTTGCCATTTTATTTGTCGTAATAGCTTACTCAATTGCCCTAACCCCTTGTGGGGCATGGCGCGTCAACTGTTCCATGTGGCCCAGTTGACGTTTCGTTGGCATAAACTGGTTCCGGAGAATGCAGTTGTCAGCATGCACATCCATGGCCACGAACGTCGTCGTGGACGGGATTCGAACCCGAAACGCCGGTAATCAAACATGAGACTGATGCCTCAACGCACTGCTCTACCGGTCGCCCCAAAATAGCTTAGCCTATCAACAAAATGAACTCCTGCCACCTCAGTAATGGGACCATGCTTATCAGTAGAGTTTTTTGCTCTTGATGACGCCAGCTCCGTAGGCGGGGCAAGATGGTCTGCACCTATAGGGCAAGATGGGACATAATAAAATAAAAGCAGATTTCCTTTATTTTGTCTATGTTAGGCACGAAGTGCAGGCATGCGTCGCCTCGTCATCGTCGTCGTCAACAACAGCGCAGCCAGAATGGACCCATTTTCTGCAGCTCTGACACATTATTCATCCTTCAATCGATTCAAGGTAATGACCAAAGTGCACTTAGTGCACTTTCACACGAAGAGCCGCACGGCTCTCGGTCGCGAGTGAGAGCTTTTTCCGCTCCCACCTTCCATTCATTCACACGAAGAGCCGTACGGCTCTCGCTCGTGAATAGGAGCGAGGCGCGTACGACTGAAATGCAAAGAATACACTTCAGCTTTCACACGGGGAGCACATTTGGCATTTTTGTCGTCGAAGACGGCGTCGACGGTAAAGAAGATACATAGTCACAACACGTCTCCAACGCGTATTTTGCAACTGAACAAAGCGCGAGAGCCTTTGTCGCTCTTCCCATGTGAATGCCGGCACTCCTCGCTTTGCATTTATATCAAGAGCCGCGACGCACGGCTCGAGATGCACGAGCCGTACCGGCTCTCACTCGTGCGACGTAAAGGCTCGCGCTCCCCGTGTGAAAGCTGCAGTGTATTCTTTGCATTTCAGTCTCCGGGCCCCGCTCTCACTCGCGAGCGAGAGCCGTGCGGCTCTTCGTGAGAAAGTGCACTAAAGAGATGTAACGACGACAAGTCTCCTTCATGTTTTTGCATGTTTCTAAAGTATTTTATTTGAAAGAAAACATGGGTAGCCCGTCTTGCCCAACCTTCCCCTATGCGAAGGAAAGCGAAAACAGCCATGTATTTTACATTTACTCACTTTAAACGAAATTAAACATTGAATGTGAATCGAAAGTGACCATGCATGAAACAATCATCCATTTGAGACACGATATACTACAATACAAATGATGACGATGGTACTTTTATTTTAGACTGTCGAAGGAAATCTTGACGTATGTATCCGGCCACTTCTCGAAGTTTCCATTTGTAGGAAAATTTTCTAAAGTATCATGCAGGGCTTTTCACAATACAATTATGTTGTAAAAGTGAAACCGTGTTGTAGATGGCGGCGTTATAGGAAGCTTTACGCAATTTTGTTATCGTGTTGGCGGAAACCGCGTTGTATAAGGAGTACCTGTATTTATCTCAGCAACGCGTGCCGCTTTCAAATTTTCTATACATATTTTCCGGGTTAAGCATAGTACTAAGGTCACCTTTTCGTGCGAAATCTCATACAACAATTTTAAAAAGTTCTCTGAGTACTAACATATCTCATTCAAATTATGAGCAATTTTTATGCGAAAACAATTACTTCGCACTTTACTTGGCTTGAAAACCGGACTTTCGAACGAGAAGAGAGAGGTTTACTTCGTCACTTTTTCGTGCGAAAGTTAAGTGCATTTTCGCATGAAAAGGTTAGTACCAGCCTTTAGCTGGACCCATTTACCATCCAGTATAAACAAGATTATTATAAAACGTGTCTCTGATCAGTTCCATATTGACGCAAATAGCGTGAATATCATCCTTCGTCGAATTCCTAAAACGGCTTTGTGCCAATTAAATCTTATCCCTGCTAAATTAAGTAATCTACAGGTGGAATGACACTCGTTAAGATTAATGTGATATAGAGATGGAATAACATTTTAATTTTGCCCTTAATTTTCCTCGCCATACTTTACCCTAATAAAACTAGCTAACTGTAACGAAATATAGTTTGCTTGTTTTTCTATCCCACGGAAAGTTGCATCTTGTTCTGTCCATTCCATCTAATAAGGATATCTTTCAGATGTTCTACTGCCTGGCTGAAACAGGAAAAAAAGAAAATAACGACTGAAACGCGTTGGAAATTTTCTGAAGTGAATGAAGTTGAAAGTTTTCTCTTCTTGAAGTTTATTGCCAAGCAATTTTCTTTTAGTATCTTTTACTACATTTAATTTTTCTAATTATTGCAATTCGTTTCACCTGGCAGCGAGATAAGGTGAAAGTTAAGAGGGAAAATTTATACAGAAATAAAGAATAGAAAAAACCGAGAAAAAAATAAAACGCCATAAAAAGTGATGGACTCTGGAAAGCGGAAGCAAGTGGATAGAGAGCCGAGAGAGTTTCAAATTAGAGTTCCTGCCTGACTTTGGCATGACTGCCAACTACATTGATATGTCTAAAAAAAATTGTTGGAAAATAAATTGTAAATATATTATTTTTCTGTTTTTTAATAGATGTTCGGAGAATACTATACCAAAAGTCCTCGAGAATTTGGATGACTTTTAGGCAGATTCCCCCGAAAACCACAAAAAATATTAACTTTTTTCCGTATCTTAAACAGGTTTCGAGGAAATTTTTTTTTTTCACAAAGAAAATCTTGAAGTTTTGACAGAAAAAGGTTTGATTTTTCTGAGAACGTTTTCATGGAAACTTTTGAATGCACAGAACTCATAAGCAAATTAAATGTACTTCAAAAAAGTAAAGGTATTTTTTCGATAAAATACTTATTTAAGGAGACATTAAGCAATGTTTCCATTGGTTTTATAAAACTGTTTCTAGGTAACTATTGTCCCTACAAATGTTCAGTGTATCTGAAATTAAAGATAATTACATTACCGGGTACCTGGTAATTTCTGCTATATTTGGCAATATATGTATATACATCATCAAATTGTTCTGTATCCTGTTTGTGTATAAACTTGAAACGATGTCGAACGAACGATGGCTTTTTATACTCTAGATGAAATCTGAGAGTATTATAAGTTTGCCACAAAGTTTGTAACGCTAAGAAATAAGGCTCGCAGAAAAAAATGAATGATACAGAAGTTCATATTATCACTCGAATATCTCAAAACCGGATGTCCGTCTGTCCGTCTGTCCGTCTGTCCGTCTGTCCGTCTGTCCGTCTGTCCGTCCGTCCGTCCGTGACCTCTCTAGCTCGAGAACGCGTTGAGCTATGAAGTTCAAATTTTGCACACGTTATTTTTGACAAAAAATGAAGGCTAAGTTCGTGAACGGGCTAAATCGCTCCACCCCTTCTACCCCCTCCCATACAAAATGACACATTTTTGAAAATTTACAATAATCAGATTTTCTCAGAAACTATAAAACATATTGCTTTGAAATTTTTAATATATCACTTTTATGATAATTGTAACCTATGTTATAAAACTTATTGTAATCCTCACCCTCCTTCTACCCCCTCCCATACAAACTGCACTATTTCATGAAATACGTTAAGCCAATTTACTCAGTACGTATACAATTTATCGGGCTGAAATTTTGTACTTAACACTTAATTAACAATATCAATTAGACTCAAAAAAATTAATCGATTACCCTTACTCCGTCTACCTCCTCCCATACAAAAGACACATTTTTGATAATTTACAATAATCAGATTTTCTCAGAAACTATAAAACATCTTGCTTTGAAATTTTGAATATATCACTTTTATGATAATTGTAACCTACATTATAAAATTTATTGTAATCCTCACCCTCCTTCTACCCCCTCCCATACAAACTGCACTATTTCATGAAATACGTTAAGCCAATTTACTCATTACCTATACAATTTATCGGGCTGAAATTTTGTACTTAACACTTAATTAACAATATCAGTTAGATTCAAAACCAGGTTCAAATTCATCTAGAGTATTGCATGATTGGGGTTTACCCCAATCGTAGTTCTTTTATGTTTTTTAATTCGTCATTAACATGACATTGTTGGACTGACAGACCGCTAAGACAGGAAATTGTTGTCAGCTGATTTCGTTAGTGAGTATGTTGAATGTAAATACAGATGTACTCGTATATTCGTAACAACTTTCCCTTCTTTGAAAAGTAGTTATTACAATTTGTATCAATACATTTCATTACAAATTATAGTTTATATTTGATTCGAATTTCACTATCATTTATTTTTGATTTCATAATTTATTTTTTAATTCGAACTCAAATCAAAAATATTTATTATCCTATTATAACATATTATGCTCGAACAATTGTTCTAGTCTAGATACCGACTGTAGCCTTAACTCTATAATACTGTGTAATTGACATAATCATTTCAGATAATTTAATTCCATGAATTAGGTAGTAATATTTTAAGGAAAAATTTCCGAAAAAACCTTATGGATGTGGCTATGTTTAATTACATGCAAGCTAAAGATTTGATAATATTTTTACCAATTTTTAGGCAGGTTGCTATAAATTTAGAGTTTCTACTGAAAGGTAGATCGTTTATTTTCTGAATTTTAGTTTCATTGTACACAGTTAAAAATATTGGCATAAAAAGTAATCTTAGAGATATTGTATATAGGTCTACACCAAAATTTTCCTAATTTTTAATATCTTGCATGTATTATATTGTTGCAGCTAATGTATGTTAAACTAAAATTTAATATCTGAAGTTATTAAGATATTAATAAATAAGGATATTAGAATTCAATTTTATGGAACTTTAATTCCAATACATTGTTGTATTAATATTTAACATAACTGTATTGAAGACTATAATACAAAGATATATTAAATTGTAATTCTGTTGGACTGAGTGTTGTAATAGATTGCTGGGTTATAAAATGGGAAAGGGTGTATTAAAAATGTAATGCAAAAATATATTGGAAAGTATTATTAGGCGTGTTTTTTTGTACTGGGTTGCAGGTTAATTGGGGGTTATCCGGGTTAACTTATACACATTACAAAAACAACAAGGGTATGTTGTTTGTGTAATGTATGTAAGTTAACCCGAATAACCCCTAATTAACCTGCACCCCAGTACAAAACAACACGCCTATTATTGTTTCAAAATCCGAAGATTTTTACTTTGTAATGAAAGTGCACGTCAGGAAAATAAACAACGAGATATTTTCTACAAAAAACATTTATTATCATTTATCATTTATTTATTTATACCATATACATCATATTTTAAGAAAATCGAACATTTGAAGCAAAAGAATTTATAGAACAAAATTTTTCAATTCAATTTATTAAATAATATGAATTGCTTAGACAAATATTTGGTGTGATATTGTTATTTATACATTTTTTTAAATAATTTATTTCCTTTCTGCAATATTTCATGATTCTACAATAATAACGAAGGAACTACAATATAATGAAAGTCTTGTTACCAATAGTCTTAGACTCAAAAGGCCTAATAAATTTTAAGTCATCAAATTTCTTTAATCCATTTTCTTCAGTATATTTGACAAAAAAATGGGCCTGGCCGTCTGAAACTTTTGATGGTAATAGCAAATTAATCGTAGTGTTGCTCATATACATAGATCCAGCCTTATTTTATAGCAAATTTCTTACGATAAAAATATAAAATTTTGTTTTTAAGATTGAGTGAGAAATTTTCGAGAAGTAATGAGTGCAATTCAATCAGGCCCATTTTTTTGGCATTTAACTTAAATAAATTGATTTTTTAATTATGAAACCATAAGTTATCGTTGGTACACGGATATCTCTCATCGGTTTCAGGAAAATTTCCGAGTAGCGGAGTATTCAGTATCCAAATTGACTGTTTAGAGTAACCATTTTAGATACTGAATGCACTACTACTCGGAAATTTTTTTGAAACCGATGAGACATATGGCAAACGGTAAGTAATAGCTACGTTATTAACATATTAATTTGTTTAAGTTCAACTTTATCCGCGCAAGCTATAATTAACGAAAAACCGTCCAAAAATTGGGACCGACCAAATTGCACTCGTTATTTCTCGGAGATTTCCAACTCAATCGCAAAAGCAAATATTTCTATTCTTACTGCAGAGAATTTGCTACAAAATGTGGCTGGAATCTATATGAGGAAATCCATGGTTAATTTGCAATTACAATTCCAAAGAATTCTTGGCCATTTTCTGACATATCAATCAGCTGATATTACGAATTAAATTTATTTCAGGCCCGCATCAATTGTAGCATAGACTGCCATACATTTGATATTTAATTAATGCAGGCCTGCAACAAATTTAAATTATGCTGTCAGCTGATCGATATGTCAAAAAACGGCTAAGAATTCCTTGGAATGGTGATTGCAAATTAACCGTGGACTTCCTCATATAGATTCTAGCCATATTTTGTAGCAAATTGTCTGCGCTACAAATAGAAAGTTCTGCTTTTGCGATTCAGTGGGAAATTTACGGGAAATAATGAATGCAATTTGGTCGGTCCCAATTTTTGGGCGGTTTTTCGTTAATTATAGTCTCCGCGGGTATAATTTAATATGTTAATAACGAAGCCATTAGCTACCATTTGCAATATGTCTCATCGGTTTTAACAAAATTTCCGAGTAAAACGTTAAATTGATTACACTGGTTCTATTTAATTCGTATTTGTCATTGTAAAAAACTTTAATATAAATAATTGCACTTACTATGCCACCAATCTTGCTATCGTTTAGAGCCAGTGGAGGAAAGAGATTGATGATAGCTTTTGTAATTGCTACCTTTTCTTCTCTTCCCGAATAATTTCCAAAATGTTTTCGCAAAAAATGAACTGCCTCGTTTACCAGCAATCTTCTGTTTTTGTCAGAAATTGTGTTTTTGTCGATATGCTCGTTGAAAACAGAGATACACTGATTACTCATGAGATGTGATTTTAAAGGCTAAAAATCAAATGGATGATAATGTATATCTAACTTGAAGTCAAAGCTTAATTAGTTATTCAAACTTACTTCACTATTAATAAGAAGATTTGGCCCAAGAGCAGCATTGCATCGTCGCAACTGTCCAGATGGGAAATCATCATTTTCACCTGCTGTCGTTACGAGTGAAAAACAGCTTGAAAATTTAAATTGATCGACAATTGCTGATAAGTTATCAAGTGGGATCTCTACACCTTTCTGATCTTTAAAAGACAGCTTCACGTTTATTGGAAATTCAAAATGAGATGAAACTGCAAAACAAATTCTATTACAAAAAAATACATTTGCTTATGCATGTGATTTACATTGTTTACCTGATAATACAATATCTGCCGAGCTTATCATCGCGCTGTTATCCTCGACACATTTGGTTACATTTACGTATTTCAGTTCTTTATTTCTCTTCACTCGTAAAAAGAAATTTGGACTAAAAACTACACTTTGTTCATGTTCACTTTGGCTGCAATTCTGGTCGTCGTTCAACTCCATTTCGCATAAATGCTCTTGACGCGACGCGACGGCACTACCGTTAGAACTGTCATCGAGAAACAAATTTTTCCTCGTATATAACTATGACTAAGTACAAGTTGGTTTATTAAATAATCTCTGTTGTATTAAATTCAACCATATCACGACCACACTAATCCATAAGCGATTGATTTTAAAACTTTCGTGGATTATTATGCTATGAGAAGTAGTACAAACTGTTATTTTCTGGTTTCAAATCATGCAAGATTGTTTATGTTTGCAAATGAATCCATGCAAATATTAGTTTTAAATACATATAACTTAATTTTCAGTAATTTTTTGGCGTAAATTTGAGTTTTAAATGAACAGTTGTGTTATAATATGAGTTACATCATATTTTAACTCTGAATTATATTACAAAATTCGCAATATATTTTAAATATTGTTTTTTAAAATATAAGTTTTTGGACTATAATTACGGATAATACAAAAAAAAAAAACACAAAAAGGTTTGAGTTGTATTAGAATTTATTACAAATTTGGTTTACAATAGAAGTAAACTTTGAAAGAGTTTAGAATGCAGAATTAAAAGTATTAAAAATGCTGGTAGTCCAAGACCTGGTTTAAAAAAAAGTCCAAAATTTTTAACTGTGTATAGTATTTCGGTTGAATAGTAAAATGGCCTACTGCTAATGTGTTCTAATATTTTGTTTTAAGTGATTTGTAAATTCGTTTTTATTGTTTTAGAGTAGGTACCCCATACAGGTGAACCGTAGGTGGCGATTGGTTGAATAACCAACTTGTAAAATAAATAGGAAGTTTCTTATCGGTAGATAGTTTTGACTTTTTATTTAAAATGGGATACAGGATTTTCACATTTTCTTAGAAGTCATTTGAACATGTTGACCTGTTAATTTATTATCAAAGACAATCCACCAAGAAAGTTCAAAGGAAGCTTGGTTTATTGGTTTTTTTTTTCTTGGTGAAGAAAACAGCTTGAGTTTTGCAAGTGTTTAGTTTGATTTTCCATCTAAAGTAAAACTGGTAGTGTTTCCAACTGGTGTTTGAGATTAGATTATATATGTCAGTGCGATCGTCACCATCACAAAATATGCAAACATCGTCTGCAAAGCATGCAATTTGGCAGTCGTTGGTTTTTGGGATGTCCGCTGTAAAGATATTGAAAAGGACCGGACTGAGGCATGATCCCTGAGGAACGCCTGCCGGGTTTGCTTTTATAAATGATTGTGTTTTGCCAATTTGGGCGGTGACCATTCTATTTTGTAGGAAGGATTTTATTAGTGTTACCAAATATGTGGGAATACTGAATTTAATCATTTTAAATAGCAGACCATTGTGCCATACTGAGTCGAACGCTTTCTGGATATCAAGAGTCACAACACCTACTGATTTCTTAACTTCGAAAGATTTCCTGATGTATTTTTGGAGTCAATAGGCTTGATGGGTGGTTGAGTAATTTTTCGGAGAGCCAAATTAGAATTCGGGTATAATCTTTAATCGTTCAGCTACCTTGTTTAGCCGTGTCAGAAAAACTTTCTCCAGAACCTTACTCATGGCTGGTAAAAGTTGAATTGGCCTATAATTTTCGGGTAGTCGAGGGTCTTAGTCTGGTTTTACAATTGGGATTACACTAGCATGTTTCCACACGGAAGAAAAGTGTGATGTCACCATGCAGGCGTTCACTAAAAAATGAAGCTTTACCAACGCTTTTTTAGGCAAGTTCTTCAAGACCAAGTTGGAAATTTTGTCAAAACCAGGTGCTTTTTTACTTTCATAGATTTGATGATTTTTTATACCCTAGACTTTTAGTATAGGGTATATTGTTTTTGTCACGACGAAAATATGTAACACCTTAAAGTAGGCTCCGGAGGTATAGCAATGTATATATATATATATATAAATTATCAGGGTCACCTCCTGATTCGATTAAGCCATGTCTGTCTGTCCGTCTGTCTGTCTGTCCGTCTGTCTGTCTGTTTGTCTGTCCGTTCGCACGATAACTTTCGATAGAATTAAGCTAGAGCTTTGAAATTTTGGTCAAATATTGCTAGTATTATCTAGTTGGCTGGTATTAAAAATGGGCATGATCAGGCCAAGAGAACGCCTACCTCTCCTACATATGTAAAATAAATAAATGTTTCCATAACTCCCGATAAAATAAACATGAAAGGCTCTAGCTTTGGTAGGTTGTTCGTGAGGGTAATCTCATATTTTCCTGGAAGAACAAAATCGATCAGTTGAAAACTAACGGCACTTTTCTTACAAAGAGCCCCGTACTACCCTACTTTTCAGGTTTTTGTTTATAACTTTTGAACCAATTGACGTAGACACCTGATTTTTGGCATGTGACCCCGAGGCAAGAAGCGGCATGAGATGTGCTTAATCAGATCAAAGGAACGCCTACCTCCCCTACAAATATCAAAAAAATTAATTATTTTTTAATCACGGTAACTTTCGACAGAATAATGCTAGAGAGTTGGAAATTTGGTAGAATATTGGTAATGAGATCTAGTTAGTTAGTACTGAAAATAGGCGAGATCCGATCCGAGCAACATCTACCTCCCCTACAAATGAAACTTCAAATAAGCGATAACTTTTGATAGAATGAAGCCAGCACCTTGAAATTTTGGTCAAATGTTTGAAGTGAAATTCGGTTGGTTGGTATTAAAGATGGGCCAGATCCGACCCAAGGAACCCCTACCTCCCCTACAAATGAACCTTAAAATAAGAGGTGTCTTTCGACAAAATTAAACAAATGACTTGGAATTTTGGTCAAATGCGTGTGGTAGGATTCAGTCGGCTAATATTGAAAATACGTAAAATCCGACCAATGAAACCCCTACTTTCTCTACAAATGAAACTTTAAATAAGCGATAACTTTCGATAAAATAAAGCTAGAGATTTGAAATTTTGCTTAAATGTTCCCAGCATGATCTAATTTGTTGGTTGCAATGATGGGCAAGATCTGACCCAAGGAACTGCTACCTCCCCTACAAATGAAACTTCAACTAAGCGATAACTTTCGATAAAATGAAGCTAATGACTTGAAAAACTCGACAAATATTTGTAGAATGGGTTAGTTAATTGATTTTGAGAATCGTCAACATCCTCCTGAATGAGTGCCAACCTCCCCTATACACTGGTCATATAGAAAACTCACTTTTCATGCAAATGGTTGTTGCCAATTGGTACTTTTGGTATCACCACTAGGTTTGTACAAGTTTAGGGGATATACGCTTCGGACTCCGGGCGGAAGCGAAACTTCGGCCTGGTTTTAATCTCAGCTGGGGAAGAAAGGTAAAGTCACTAGTGACGGATGATAGACGAATTGGTTACCAAGGTGTGCAGATATTTTATGAGCGTTGTGAAATATATTAGATATTGATATGTACAATGTGAATAATATTTGAGATGTATTTGTACAAATGTATATGTACATGTATAGAACTTGTCTCTACCAGTTTTAGATTTAAGTCACGAGTTCAGTCTACTCTGTAACCTCGAATCTGTAAGTTATATTTTTTAAATAAAAGAGTAATGGATTAATTTTCTGGAGTTAATTATGGAATACTAAACATATTATTTGGCGACGAGGAAAAAAAAAAGGAAAGCGTGAAACGGAACGAAAAATGGATTTAAGTGAAGTATAAATTTTAATTGCGAAGAGTTTGGAACTGCGGGTGTTGGCGGCAAGGAAAATCAAAATGGCGTTTATCGGCAATATTGAATATTTCACACCAGGTGAAGATTTCGAAGAATATAAAGAACGGTTAGAACACCTTTTATCCATTAATAAAGTGACGGAGGATACGGCTAAAGTTTCATATTTGATTACTTTAATTGGGCCGGAATCGTATAGAATTTTAAAGTCTTTGACGGCTCCAGAGAAGCCCGATAAAAAAACCTATAAGGAGTTAATCTCAGTTTTTGAAAGATATTTCGCTCCGCAAACTAATATTATAGCCGAACGTTTCAATTTTTATAAAAGAAAGCAGAAGCCGAACGAGCCGATGTCGGACTATATTGTAGAATTAAAAACGATGTCAAAAACTTGCAATTTTGGATCATTTTTGGATGATGCATTACGTGACAAACTTGTTTGTGGATTATACAGTGAAACTGTTCAACAAAAATTGTTAAATGAATCCGATTTAACATTTGAGAAAGCGTGTGATATTGCTAAGAATATGGAGTTCACACAAAATCAGATGAGGATCATGCGACCTGAGTCAACAAATTCAATTCGCAACACTCAGAAAAGTAAAGAGCGGCCTAAAGCAGACTATATTTGTTACGCTTGTGGTATGCGAGGCCATATAGCCAAATACTGTCGCAGAGAGAAGCAGAAAGACCAACACCATCGAACGCAATTCACCGAAACACATAAGTCCAAGGGAGAACAACAGCGGCGAGTTGGCACTTCAAAATCAGGGAATCAACAAAGAAAACAGACACAACAATCAAATAAAGTAGGATCTATGGGAAGTAGTCAAATTACTTTAGGCTATTTGAATAATATTTGTCATTTCAGTGAACCACCATTGAGAATAACTTTGTTAGTTAATGAGGTTAAAATTGAAATGGAAGTTGATAGCGGTGCCTGTTCGACAGTGATGGATCTGGAAACGTTTCGGATAAATTTTGGAAATATTTCAATACAACCATTACATAAAAGCCTGCAGGTAGTGACAGGTGAGAAAGTTAATGTTGTGGGTTATACTAAGATGCAAGTGAAGCAAGAAAATTGTGATAGTACAGTTTTTAATTTAGAACTTGTTGTCATTAAGGCTAATAAACCGTTTGTGCCACTTCTAGGTAGATCTTGGTTAGATGCACTATATCCGAATTGGCGGAAATCTTTATTTATTCATGAGATTTCTAGTAATGATTCGGGAATTGATAAGTACCGTGCTAAGTTTCCTAGTGTTTTTCAACAAAATTTCGAAAAGCCCATTAAAAACTATTCGGTGAAAATACAGTTAAAACCAGGAGCAGTTCCAATATTTTGTAAACCCTATACGGTTCCGTTTGGTATAAAGGAGAAAGTGGAGAAGGAATTGGATAGACTAGTGTCGGAAAACATTCTTGTACCAGTAAAGTATAGTGATTGGGCATCACCTTTAGTTATTGTTCCAAAGAATAATGGTGATTTACGATTGTGTGTCAATTGTAAGGTGACCATAAATAAATCGATTGTGGAACAAGTTTACCCTTTGCCTCGTATTGACGATCTCTTTGCTAATTTCGCTAATTGTAAAGTGTTTTGCATTTTAGATTTGGCAGGAGCATATCAGCAATTGGCAGTAGATCCGACTTCTCAAGCACTTTTAACAGTGAATACTCACAAAGGCTTGTTTAGATACACTAGATTGCCTTTTGGTGTCTCTATCGCACCAGCCGAATTTCAAAGGGTAATGGATGAAATTCTTAAAGGAATAGAACATGTAGGATGTTATTTAGATGATGTCATTATAGGAGGAGAAAATATTAAAGATTGCGAAATACAATTAATCAAAGTTCTAGAAAGGTTGAATGATCATAGTGTCAAATTGAACTTAGATAAATGTTGTTTTTTCCAAGCGAATGTCGAATATTTGGGGCATATTATAAGCGGTAAAGGCATTGCGCCAAACCCGAAGAAAGTACAAGCCATTTTAGAAGCCCCTAGTCCGAAAAATGTCACTCAATTAAAGAGTTTTTTTGGTTTATTAAATTTTTACAACAAGTTTATTCCTAATTTGTCATCAGAGCTTTTAGTGTTATACAACTTGTTGAAAAAGAATTCCAGATTTATTTGGGGACCAGTTGAAGAAAAAGTTTTTCAAAAAGCGAAGAAGTTACTTCTTCATAATAATTTATTGGAACATTATGATTACAATAAGGAAATCATAGTCACATGTGATGCTAGTCCTTATGGAGTGGGTGCCGTATTATCTCACTTAGTGGATGGAATTGAAAAACCCGTACTATTCGCTTCCAGTACATTAAAAGAAGCAGAGAAAAACTATTCTCAAACACATCGTGAAGCTCTAGCTATCATTTTCGCGGTAAAAAAATTTCATAAGTACCTTTATGGAAAAAAATTCACGATATGTACTGATCACCAACCTTTAAAGGAGATTTTTAATGAAAAAACAGGAAAACTTTCAGTAGCAGCAGCAAGGCTGCAAAGGTGGGCGGTACATTTGTCGATGTATAATTATGAGATAAAATATAAGCGAGCATCATTAGTAAGTCAAGCAGACGCTTTGTCCAGATTACCTTTGCAGGAGGTCACAGATGTACCTGATTATACTAGAAATCTGTGTTCGATAGTTTCCACAAACCAATTGCCAAATTTAGAAAAAGTAAGACAGGAAACAAAGAAAGATAAAGTTTTAAGTAGAGCAGTTGAAGCATTATTGAAAGGAGATAAATTTATAGACAGTCCTGATATTATGTATTTTTTAAAGCGACAAGATGTATTTAGCTGTGAAGATGGACTTTTATTCTACGGTGGCAGACTGGTAATACCCGAAAACCTAAAGTATTCTGTACTAACACTTTTTCACGAGTCTCATATTGGCGTGGTTCGTATGAAAAGGTTAGCGCGATCTTATGTATGGTGGAAAGGTATGGATACTGATATCGAAGATTTTGTTAGGAATTGTCAAGCATGTACTCAAGCGCAAAATCATACGCATATAACTAAAACACATTGGAAACCATCGTTATATCCGTTTGAGCGCATACATATAGATTTTTTTCATTTTGAGGGAAACAATTTTCTTTTGTTTGTTGATAGTTATTCTAAATGGATTGAATTGGCAGAACTTAAACATACAAATGCGAGAAATGTTATTGAGAAGTTACGAAATTGGTTTTCGATTTGGGGGATACCTTCAGTACTAGTTTCGGATAATGGACCTCCTTTCGGGTCATACGAATTTATAGAATTTTGTGATTCGAATAAAATTCAAGTGTTGAAGTCTCCACCTTATCATCCTCAATCAAACGGAATTGCAGAAAGGGCCGTTCAAACTGTGAAAAGAGGATTAAAGAAATATTTGATTGAATCTAAAGGCAGTTTAAAGGATTTTAGTTTGAAAATAGATAATTTTTTGCTTCATTATAGAAATACTCCCACATCAGTAACAGATAAATCACCTGCTGAAATGTTGTTTAAATTTAAACCCATAACTCTGATAGATAAGCTTTTAAACAGAAAATATGAGAAAAATACCGCCAAAACTTGCGAACAAGTACCGCATCAATATAATGAGAAAAATAATGTAAATTTTAAGGAAACAAAGCAAAAATTTATCACAGGTGAAGACGTCTTTTATAGAAATAGTTTTAAATCGTATATTAAATGGATTCCTGCGAAAATTTTCAAAAGACTGTCTACATATGTGTACGAAATTTGTGTGAATGGAGTAAAACGAACAGCTCATGTGGATCAATTGGAAAAAGGGAAAAAGGCAGTTCGATTTAGTCCATTTACAAAATGTTTGAAAAATTATTTAGAAGTTAATTGTAAAGAGGAAGATGATAATTCGAACTTAGAAATATTGTCTGAAGAAAAACCTTATAGAGAAAATAAATATAACCAAGGAATGTGTAAATCAGAGGAACAAGATAATTTAGAATTATTAAGAAGATCAACACGTTTAAAAGATAAATACAATCAAAAGAAGTGTAACCAATAATAAATTGAAATGAAATGAATGACAAATTAAAAAAAAAAAAAAAAAAAAAGTTCTTCTATTGTATATCTTTAGAGTTTGAAAGGTATATTGCTTTAGATTAAGTTGATAGGGAATGATATGTACAATGTGAATAATATTTGAGATGTATTTGTACAAATGTATATGTACATGTATAGAACTTGTCTCTACCAGTTTTAGATTTAAGTCACGAGTTCAGTCTACTCTGTAACCTCGAATCTGTAAGTTATATTTTTTAAATAAAAGAGTAATGGATTAATTTTCTGGAGTTAATTATGGAATACTAAACATATTAGATATCATTTCAGATTTTTCCTTGTTATCAAAAACCAAATATTTTTCAGCCATACGTAATGGTGGCAGTAATTTGCACAGCCAGAAGACTTTATTTAATTTCCAAGTCTTTCTATTATTTTTCGGTTTTGCATAAGTTGTAACGGACGGTCTGGTGGACATCCGGAGATGCCCTTGTGGGGACGGAGCCTAAGGATGCATGGTGACCGTAAAGGTCGGGGTGTGCCATCTGGCGAAAAAAAGGCTCCTCAACGAGCTAAGCAGCGGCCTATGCTTGCTGTAGCTCAGTTCGGGAGACGTGGGCGGTGTTTTCGCTCGTTGCCCCTGTCCTTTACGTATTAACAAAATTCATAGGCCTGGGGAAGACAACACAACCATGGAGGTAAAAATGGGGAATAAAAAAAATGAGGCGATAAAGATGGAATGGTTGGCATATAGCTCGCTTGCCCTCGCGCTCGTATTGGGGTCCAGGTGTAATGGGACCCTCGGCCTCTGGTTTCGTACCATCGACAGATCCTTACTCACCTGGTGCTACCATAGACCTGGCGGTGAAAGCAGCACTACCAGACGATAATATGGTTCATTACAGGTGGTTCATTACAAAGTTTGGAGAGCATGCTCAGAATAGTTTCCGTTGAGGGGTTTCGATGTCGTTGCCATTTATGTCTAAGTAGATTACGAGTATTGTGTCGTTGTTAATTTACCGTTAGTCAAAATAGTTTTCTCTACAGCCAATGGCGCAAAATCTAAGGCTGAGTTTTTGTTGTATAAATCACTACTACAACTAACTGATCTACTTGGTTGGGATGTTCAACTAAAGACAAGTCTTGAGACCTAAGGTTTAAGTTGTCGTATAAATATTTTTTGAATTTGACCCAATTGATCCGTTTTTGATTTAAGTTTTCTTGAAGGGAATTATTAGTGTGCCCTACTTCGATATGGAATAATACGGCAAAATGAGGTGATGACAAGTTTCTAGAGTAGTTTGCTGCGGGATGTGATGTGGATATTTGCTTAGGAGTAAGTCGAGTGTAGATTCATAACCTTTAGGATTGAGGAATGTTGGTTCAGTCGGAATGGGAGTCATTAAGTTGTTTTCTAAGGGTAGCTCATGAACTCTCGACAGCTCGGTTTGAGTTTGAGCAGTTCCAATATCTATGCTTGGCGTTGAAATCACCACATAGAACGACGTTTTGGCCTAAAGCCATTAAGTGTTTTATGTCTTGCTCAAACATATTTAATACATCATTATCTACTCTAGTTCCCGGAGAGTAGCATACTACTAATGTTATTTTGTAGTCTTCTAAATTAACAGCAATCGCTTATATTGTTTTAACTCGGGAAGTACATAGTATTTCAGTGTTCTCTTAAGGCATGTAGCTACTCCATCACCTAGAGCTCCTAATCTAAATAAAAACCGGCCCGGAGTCCGAAGCGTATATACCCTAGACTTGTACAGACCTAGTGGTGACACCAAAAGTAATAATTGGCAACGACCATGCATTAAAAGTGAGTTTCCTATATAGCCAGTTTATAGGGGAAGTTGGCACTCATTCAGGGAGATCTTGACCATTCTCAAAATGAATTAACTAACCCATTCTACAAATATTTGTCGAATTTTTCAAGTCGCTAGCTTCATTCCATCGAAAGTTATTGCTTATTTGAAGTCTCACTTGTAGGGGAGGTAAGGGTTCCTTGGGTCGGATCTTGCCCATCATTGGCACCAACCAATTAGATCACCCTACAAACATACAAACAAAATTTTAAGTCTCTAGCTTCACTCTATCGACAGATGTCGCTTATTTGAAGTTTCGTTTGTAGGGGAAGTAGGGGTTTCGTTGGTCGGATTTTACGCATTTTCAATATTAGCCGACTGGATCCTACTAAAAACATTCGGGCAAAATTTCAAGTCGCTAGCTTTATTTTGTCGTAAGCTACCGCTTGTTTTAAGTGTCATCTCTAGGGGAGGTAGGGGTTCCTTAGGTCGGATCTAACCCGTCTTTAATGCCAACTAACTCAATCTCACTTCAAACATTTGACAAAAATTTCAAGCTGCTGGCTTCATTGTATCAAAAGTAATCGCTTATTCGAAGTTTCATTTGAAGGGGAGGTAGGGGTTCCTTGGGTCGGATCTTGCCCATTTTCAGTGTTAACTAATAAAACCTTACTACCAACATTCTACCAAATTTTCAACTTGCTAGTGTCATTCTATCGAAAGTTAACGTAATTAAAATAATATTTAATTTTTTGAATTTTGTAGGGGAGGTAGGCGTTCCTTTGATCTGATTATGCCCAACTTCCCAAAACCTAAGCAACTTCTCACCCCAGGGTTACATGCCAAAAATCAGATGTCTACGTCAATTGGTTCAAGAGTTATGGACAAAAAACCTGAAAAGTAGGGTAGTACGGGGCTCTTTGTTAGAAAATTACCGTTAGTTTTCAACTGATCAATTTTATTTTTCCAGGGGAGTATAAGATGACCATCACGAGCAATCTGCCAAAGCTAGAGATTTTCATGTTTATTTAATCGGTAGTTATAAATACATTAATTATTATACATATGTAGGGGAGGTAGGCGTTCTCTTGGCCTGATCATACCCATTTTCAATACCAACCAACTAGATCATACTTCCAACATCTAGTCAAAATTTCAAGGCTCTAGCTTCATTCTATCGAAAGTTATCGTGCGAACGGACAGACAGACGGACAGACGGACAGACAGACAGACAGACAGACAGACAGACAGACAGACCGACAGACATGGCTTAATCGAATCAGGAGGTGACCCTGATCATTTATTTATAAACATTGCTATACCTCCGGAGCCTCCTTTAAGGTGTTACATATTTCCGTCGTGACAAAAACAATATACCCTATACTAAAAGTCTAGGGTATAATAAATAACTAGCGCAACAGTCCAATTTGAACCACGGCCTCGAGATAAGTTAGCATCATCTCATTTTCTAGATCGTGACGGTTTTTTGTGCAGAGGTATGTGATCAGCAATACGCTCAACCGAGTTATTTACCCCATAATGGGTACTCATTTAACAGCTGAGTGGGCTCATAGTCCGACACGTAAATCCCCGAGCTCCTAATCTATCTAGCCTATAAATTAAATAGTTCGTATTGTTGAATATATCTTCCTTCTTTAGCCAAGTCTCGGTTAAAGCTATGATGTTGGCTTTAACGTCTATAACAAAGCCAAATAGTTCAATGGTTTTATTTCTTACACTTTGTACATTCCATAGCAAAATATTAATATTATTTTCGATTGAAGTTCACAAATTTAAGTGCTAGACTAACTATTTACATTATACGAGGGCTGTCTTTTAAGTTTTGCATATAGGAACAGCGAGGTTGCCACGAATCAAATGTCCCTACTAAACATTAACCTGCTTCCTTATAGCCGCCATACATTATCCGATCCGTCGTCCGATCGACCGGTCGATGGATCGCCACAAAATATCTGCCGATCTCCACTGCACACACATTGTACGATTTTCGTGCGATCCGATAACGAATGACAATTAAAAAAATAGGTTATGATTCACTCCCAATACAACCTAGATTAATTTTTGTTAACTATAGGTATTTGGATTTGTGTGGTATTTTCGTATACCTCATATTTGATATTTCAATTGCAGTGCCATTTAAATCATTAGAATCCTTCAAATCTCATCATTTAATAATTTGGTAATTTGACATTCACTTGCGATATTCACATAGACCATCCAATCGATCGTCACCGATGGATCGCACGAAAATCGCACTAAAATATCGGCAGATCAAAATTGATCGGCCGATCGGTGCGATTTCCACATACACAGGCCAATCCGTCGGCCGATATCGATATCGGGCGACGGATCGGCCGATCGATCGCTGTGTGTATGGCACGTTTATGTTAACCTAAATCTAAAGTGTTAGTGCGATACGTAGAGTGTTACAGCTACAGCGAATTGTCAAAGTCGTCGAGTTATCCGCATAATGGAATTGAGCCGAGAAAATTTTTGACGCAGTAACTTTTTAACAACTTCCGAAGAAAATTATCTCAAAAAGAATGCCTCGCCGAGTTGGTTTCTGTTTTCAGCAATGAAGCACCACACAACTCGACTATTTCTCGTTGGTATGCAGAACTCAAACGTGGACGGGTGAGTTTTAGCGACGATCCAAGGGCAGGTGCACCAAAAACGGCAGTCACCCAAGAAAACGTCGATACTGTGAGCAAGCTCATTGAAGATTGACATATGACATATCGCGAGATTCAGGCATCATTGGGGATTCCAAAGACCCCATTTTGCATGAAGAATTGTGTGTAAAAAAATAGTTTCCCGTTCGATACTGCATCTATTGACCGAAGAACAGAAATTAGCTCACGTCAAAAAACTCAAGACCGCTTCAACACAAGAAACTCTAACAACCTTTACAGCATCATCAGTGCAAAACGTCGAATTGTTAGACCATCCTACGTACAGTCCCGACCTAAGCCCCTACGATTTCTTTACCTTTCGGAAAATTAAGAACAGACTGCGTGGTCAAAGGTTCCAGTCGCCAGAAGAAGCAGTTGACGCCTTCAAAAACGCAATTTTGACTGTACCAACAAACGAGTGGAATAACTGCCTCCAGAGTTGGTTCGAGCGCATGCAAAAGTAAATTAATTTTCGGGGAAAATACTTTGAAAAACAATAAAGTCTTTAAAAATGATATACAGTTTTAATGCAGCCCTACGTTTTTCACAGACAATGTCGCTGGCCACATGGTTTTTAGCGTAGTTAGCGCATATAAGTCGTGGCTTCAAAGTTTCTACTGGTTCATTAGCCAGTGAGCAGTTGGAGTATGAATGGTTAGTTCCACACAGTAAAAAATTAGGTGGCAAGTGACAGTTGGAGGAGCCGTGTCCCTAGTTCTGTCAATTTCGGCATTGTTTCGGCCCCTTTCTAGATTTGGAATACCAATTCCAATTTGTGTGAAATAAGGCCTCTTTGCGGCACAATTGAGGTAGTTTGATATCGATCCCTAAGCGAAATATAGAATGTGTAACGGACGGTTTGGTGGGCATCTGAAGATACCCGCGCGGGTGGAGCCTAAGATAGCATAGTGACCGTGAAGGTCGGGCCGTGCCATTGGCGAAGGAAAAGGCCCCTCAACGAGCTAAGCAGCGGCCTATGCTTGCTGTAACTCAGTTCGGGAGATGTGGGCGGGGTTTTCGCCGCTCGTTGCCCCTGTCCTTTACGTATTAACAAAAATTCATACCCCTGGGGAAAACAACACAAACAGGGAGGTAAAAATGGGGAATGAAAAAAGTCGATAAGGATGGAATGGTTGGCGGACGGATCAGACGTCCAAACGGTCAAATCTGGGTCCGGGTGTAATGGGACCCTCGACCTCTGGTTTCGTACCACTAACAGATCACTACTCATCAGGTGCTACTTCGATCTGCCGGTGGGAGCAGCACTACCAGACCATAATATGGTTCATTACAAATGTTGTGGGTTTCGTGATTGTATCTGGTGGTTTGAGGGTGGAATTTCTTGACTTTCTGGCAGGGTAAATCATATTCGTCCATTAACATTTTAAGGAGTAATGTACACTCCACGTTGTGTAATCCAGATAATACGATTTTAATTGGTTTTGACATGGATATGTCTTATAGCTGGGGGTCATCCTAAAAATCTGTCCGTCACACGAAATGTCTGTTTTTCTACTCGGGGGTCAGAAGAGGAAACAAGCCCATTAAAAATTTTTCTTTTCTGGTTGTGCATGTCGTTTGAGTGAAGTGGTCATTGTGCATGGCTGTTGCTTGTAGATCCGCGCGGGCGGCGCGCTTGCGGGGATCCTGTGTGTACATGTTGGGATGTTGATTTGATAGCGATAAAGGTTGACGTTGTGGACGGCAAGAAATAACATAGTGTACGGGTGAACAGGCGCTCTCTGTCCCACGCTCTCAGTCAACGCAACGCCATAATCAAAACTCCTGCATACACACCATACCATACATTCAAAATGCTCAAAAATATAGAGTACGCTCCGTACTACCTAACTTGACTAGGCCCCCAGAACACGTCGCAAGAAGTCGTCTACTCTCCAATGACCTTCAATTTCCGCCAATTCCCATTCATCATTTAATAAAATAGCCCGTGTTGTACTATCTGAATCACTAGGGTCCCAGAAAAAGTAGCAAGTAGCCAGTTCGACTAACATTTAAACATGTGCAGACGCAATTTGACAGAGTGTACATAGTTCCCGCCCCTGAAGATGAGCGAGAGCGGATGAAGTTCATTCGAGCCAAATTGGGTGATCCAGCGACTGTGTTTGTGCATTTGCAATGGCGGCGATTTGAGGTCTGACTGGTCCACAATGTGGGCCCCCACCACACGTGCAATAAACATTTAGAACAAAATGGCGGATTTAGACTAGGCGAGTTAGAATCTCTCAAGCCCCGAAATAAAGAAATATTCGTCGCAGGATGTTATATGCTATGATGTACAATACATTCAGAGGTCTGCAGAAGATCAAATGCCCCCCTTCGTCAAAAATTCCAAAATGTTTAAAATGGCTGGAATCCAAACAAATAAAATAGCGCGCGTTGTACTACATATCTGAATCAATAGGGTCCCAGAAAAAGTAGCAGTCAGTTCGACTAACATTTGGACATGCGCAGACGCAATTTGAGAGTGTGTACATTACATAGTTCCCGCCCCCGAAGATAGAGAGCGAGAGCCATCGCGGATGAAGTTCATTCTATCCAAATCGGGTGATCCAGCAACTGTGGTTGTGCATTTGCAATGGCGGCGATTTGAGGTCTGACTGACCCACAATGTGGGCCCCCCACACGTGCAATAAACATATCATAAAACAAAATGGCGGATTCGTACTGTGCGAGTTAAAATCTCCCAAGCCCCGAAATTGAGAAATATTCGTCGCAGGATGTTATAGTTCCGGGCAGCTCATCATGACATGATGTAGATTCAGAGGTCTGCAGAAGATCAAATGCCCCCCCCCTTCTGTAAAAATTCCAAAATTTTTCTTGTGCATTCTCTTTGTGCGTGTGTTGGAATGTTTTGTTTACTTTTGTTAGTTTCCCTTTCTGTTTGCCGGACACAATCGCATAGAGTCGCACGCGTCGCGTTACTTGAGAAACGGATTGTGTGTGCCGGACCCGGACTGTTGATTAAAGGGGCGGGATGAGACGGATAGTGTGGGAGCGATTTTGCAATAGATACACAAACACAATACACGTCCGATTGGGAAAAGATGGTGGGAAGCGTGATTGCGATTAGCAGAAACGTACTCAGAGAATTGTCGATAGGCTGCAGTCTGTAAACTATACCGAACGGGAAGATCGAACAGGTAGATGAAACAGGGTGCACGAGAGGAGGTGAATATTTCACACAAGTGATGCAAACGAAAACGAAACGATCCCGCGAGAGAAAGGAGCCCAAGCGGACAGGACAAAGCAAAGCAGAAATTATAACGAGTATCTACACTGCCACCAGATACATGGGTACATGGATATGTCTTATGCCTACCGAAAGCGTGGGACGTGTTTTTTCGAATGATTTCATCCAGTATAACTATACTGGGATCTTTACAAAACTTACATCGATATCTTCAACACAGCAGGTTCCACGCAGTCGGTAGTCATAGACATATCCATGTTCCGATGTATCTGCATGCAGTGTAGATACTTTGTATCTTTTTTTGTCTGATCGCCGGAAATTTGAGAAATATAATGGGATGATTCTTTACTGTCTTAGGCTGAGCAGGCGTTGGATCCGATTGTACATTAAGGGAACCGGAAAACCAGAGGCTGAACCATGATATCGGGAATCTACAATCAGGGCTGCTGAATCTACTGGCGAGGGAATCACCCAGGAAGTGAAACGGGTGATTTTCATCATTATTCTAACTGGGGCTCAATTTTCTTTTTTCTCGATTGGGTTTTTCTATTTTTTATTTGCTTTCAAAACATGTTGTATGTCATTAAATGGTAATTAGAGTAACGTAACGTAATGTAAAGTAATTAACGCTGTCAAAATAGAGGGTATATAGGTGCAGGTCTTGGTGTTGACGCAAGTAGTTGAATTATACTGAAGAAGGACATAACTGGTGTCCGAAATGCGCATTTACAACTAAATAAAAAAGAATTCCGTCTTAGGAAAAATCAATGTTTTTCATTTAGTATTGCTATAGGCGTGGAAAACATCGACGAAAATCTCTTGTGTATTGAGTATTTTCGTGTTTGTAAGGTATCAATTTTCTAACGTTAAAACTGATTAAAAGAACAGCGTATGTCTTTTGGAATTGTGGCTTTGAATAGATAAACTCAGATTCCATAAAAGGTGTAGCAGATAGCTTCTATAGGAGTTGTAGACGACATAATATAGTGGTTCGCGTATTTGAACAATACAAGGTTTTAAACAAAGATAATTTCGAGATGAACTCACTACGCAGCTTCCACAGATGCATCATCAGTGAACAGCCCCATACGCTGGCTTTATAGGCTATAGGCGGTAAAACCAATATTAGCCAAGACACGAACCATGGTGCGTCGCTCGGTGAAGTAGCAGTACACCGAACGTTCTTCTACATCCCCCATTTTGAATCGTTAATATTTTGTTAATTGACTAGCAGAAAATGCAGCACATAACTAACACATAACTGAGCAATACTCGTTTAAGCAATTCGCGTTAGGAAGGGATGCAGCGGAACGCACCTTATAATACAGAGGCAGGTTATCCTCATAAAAAAAAAACAAGTTGGAACTCGCATTTACCAGGACAAAACAAAAGTAATGATGCAATCAGAACAACACTCTTAGACTTCATATACCTAGGTAGTACCCTGTCAAAGGACGCCAATGAAACTGACGAAATCAAGTGACGGATCCAGCTAGCCTCCCAATAGTGAAATCGAAGCATGTACACAGAAATACTATGCTCCGCATATACAAAACCATCATACGACCTGTGCCATGGCTGCGCAAATGGACCTTTACTCAAGTCTCTGAAAAACATGACAAACACATTCGAACGAAGGGTCCTTTGGCGAATTTTCGGAGCAGTTTGCAACCGAAATGGATGGCGCATCCATTTCGAGAATCGTCTAAACAAAAACGTCTACAATGGGCAGGACATACAACGAATGGACGATGAACGCATGCCTATGCAAATATTGAATGGACAAAGCGACGGAGCAAGGCTGCGAGGAAGAGCGAGTTCTCGTTGGAAAGAGTCAGTAGATGAGGACGCCAAACAACTGCTGAGCGTCCAAAATTGGAGGACGCGGTCGCTTGACCGAGATAATTGGAGAACGATGATAATGGCTTCCAGGGCCCGACATCGGGCTGTTGTGCCACGGTGAAGAAGTTATCCTCATCATACCCATTAATACGCATCGAAAATTTGATCAAATCGCCGTGAATACCAAAAAGATCTCTACTATGTAGAATAGAACACAGACACAGTACAAAGTAAATCAATTGCACCAACTCAGTATTCTTGTATTTATGAACAAACATGTCCATTGGGGATTTGTTGGGCAGCATGGCAGAAAGCAAAAGAAACAAAAACAATCACGTCTGACAGAAACATTATTTACCAAAGGAATATGAGCTCTATAAATGGAAAAATATGACAATGACATGTATCATATGAACGATGTGATGCCACAACTCTGGCAGCTGGATATGAGGCAGACACCATGACACTAAAGCGTCGATCCAGGATTCGGACTAAATCTCCCTTCGCTTAACATGCCACGTGAACATTGAAAGCATGAATGCGGATAAAACGGAATATGTGCGAAAAACAGATACAGATGATAAATAGTTTTTCTTGTTGGGAAGAGAAAGTTGTACCGTTAGAGTTCCATAATTCTAAAAGCAGCCCTCCTCTTTTTTTCCATGCTGTTCAGCTTGTGCAATCACATATGTATGTATGTAAGTACATATGTATATTTGCTTACGCCCTTTTCCTTTATTTAATTTTGTTACTCAGAAATTTTGCTGACAAATTAAATGTATCTTTCGGGAATACAAGCTTATGACAAAGCAGGTACATATGTATCTAAAGGATCCATTATGATTTTATCATGGATTTTAACATGTTTTTTACGCTCGATACACGGGTAAACATTGAACGATTTCGGATTATCAATTTCGCGTATTACCCACGCTCTCCCCTTCAGTTTGTCATTTGAATGGATTTGATATTCATGCGAAGAGTTTTTTTTTCGCCTGTTACACGGTTGATGTACGTCTTACCATATGAGGGAATATACATACATACATATGTACAGTCATTTCCACAAGACCGTATACCTCACAAAATAAAAACAAAATGTTACAAGTAAGAAATTTTATTTTTTATTGAAAGTAAATACAAAATACATTTTCGCGATTATATTTAATACATGGTCCAATCGCCGTCACTATTGATTATTGACTGGCATCTTCGGTGACAACTTTCGGCCAATTTTTCCGCGTAGTCTGTCGATAAGTTCTTCCAAATTTTTTGTAGCGTTCGCCTTAAATGTGCTTCTCCTTTTATTTGCTTTCCTTGAAGCTTCTGCTTCATTAATCCCCATTAATCCCATTCTTCTTTCCAGCGTGTACACAACCGGCTTCTATGTTTCGGATCGTTATCTTCTTGTAGAAACCAATCGGTGTTGTCGTTGCCATATAGCATCCTAGCAGACTTCAATAATCCTTTTTTACAAAATGATCATCCTTTCAGCAGTAAGAATTCCGGTAAATGTTATTAATTTGCCGAAACCGCGTGCAGAAAAGCATTCATAAACATGGACCTTCACAGGGTGTTTAACGGTTCGGTTCACGACAGCTTCTCCTTTTTGTGCCCACACTCGTCTCCTGAACGTATTTACAGCAAAACTTGATTCATCCGTAAAGATCACTTTGTCCCAATCACGATCGATGTTTTCCTTAGCCCACTCTACACGTCTTCGCTTCTGGTTTTCGGTAAGTAATGGTTTCATCAAGGCATACCTGGTTTTGATGTTTTCCTCTTGTAATCTTCGCCGAATCGTATTCAAGGACACGTAAATATTCTTCTTCGATAACATTTCCTTTGCTTGCACTAAGGTAGTAACGGACGGATTTTTCTTAAAAATATCAATGATGGCCTTATCCTGGGTTTTTGAAGTGCTTCGGGTTTTACCCCTACTAGGTAGATCGTCTACATTTCCAGTATCTTTAAAACGCTTTATCCACTTATTCACAAACTGTGTCGAAACTTTCAGGTACTTTCCGGCCGATGCAGGTGTCATTTTTGGTCCTTTCGGATGACTTACTAAAAACACAGCTTCGAATCGTTTTTTGTAAATCGCACTCATTTCACTTGACGTCTTATCACTCTCCTACTTGAACTTAGAATGACCAAATTTATACAATGCGAAAAAGAGGAAAAATGCAGGTAACTAAAAGTCCCCCACCACTCTTTGAGAAATGGTGCATTAAAAAGTTACAAAGTATACGCTCTTGTGGAAATGACTGTATGTATGTATGTACCTCCATATCTTATCTCTTCTACGAAAAAATGACAGTGGAAACTTCCAGACAGCAGATAACCGCGGCGCTCTACGTGACACTTGAATTTCCCCTTCTCACTCAAAATAGAGCGATCACTACTGTAATGACCGGTGTGCACACGAAATAAAATGCTAAGTAATTGTTTTCGCGTGGAAATTGCTCACAACGGTGTGGAGACTTTTGTCTATGCATCGGATTTTCGTGCGAAAAACTGAGCACCGAGAAAAGCGAACCTAATTTTTGACAGCTTTTGTATGAGATTTCTCACGAAGAACGGAGGTTAGTACCCAATTCCCTTTCTTGCGGAAAATGCTGTGGATACGGAAATGGATTGATAGAACAATAACACACCGATAAGAATTGTTATCTTAAAGAAATTGCATTAGAAGATTCCAAAGAATACTTCGCAGCTTTGAGAATGTCTGAAATTGGTTATACCCTAGACTTTATAAGTATAGAGTTTATTGTTTTTGTCACGACGAATATATGTAACACCTTAAAGGAGCCTCCGGAGCAATGTACATATATATACAAATAATCAAATTCGATTTAGCCATGTCTGTCTGTCCGTCTGTCTGTCTGTCCGTTCGCACGATAACTTTGGATGAAACGAATATAAAGCCTTGAAATTTTGGTCAAATGCTGACAGTATGATCTAGTTGGTTGGTATTGAAAATGGGCATGATCAGGCCAAGAGAACGCCTACCTCCCCTACGTATGTAAAATAATCAAACGTAACCATAACTCCCGATTAAATAAACATGAAAAGCTCTAGCTTCTATAGATTGCTCGTGGGTAATCTTACACTCTACTGGAAAAATAAAATCGATCAGTGGAAAAATAACGGTAAAACTCTTACAAAGAGCCCCGTACTACCCTACTTTTCGCGTTTTTTTGTCTATAACTCTTGGACCAATTATCGTAGACACTTGATTTTTGGCACGTAACCCTGAGGTGGGAAGCTGCTTGAGTTTTAGTAAGTTGGGCATAATCAGTTCAAAGGAACGTCTCAGGAAGCAAAAACAATTGGCCGAAATCTGTAATATTCTGTGCATGAAGCACTAATGTGAGGATGGAACTACAAAAGATGATAAGCTCCGGCGCTGGGACCAATACGTGGATCTCAAGGTGAAATGAGTTCCGAAGATAATTACAGTCAACGCTAACGTTACACTTTCGAGCTCCATGTTGGGCATCATTTGTTAGTGTCACCATACATTGTCGAACTCGAACACGGACATGTAAATTTTTGCGTGGATTTTAGAAGATTAAAAATTAACTAATTTAGTTAAAGAAATAGACCCCTCAACGAGCTAAGCAGCGGTCTATGCCTGCTGTAGCTTAGTTCAAGAGACGTGGGCGTTATTTCCGCCGCTTGTTGCCCTTGTCCTTTACGTATTAACAAAAATTCATAGGTCTGGGGAAGACAACACAAACAGGGGAGGCGAAAAATGGGGAATAAAAAAATGGGGCGGTTAGGATGCAATATTTGGCGGATGGCGCAAGAGTCCTCTCGCTCGCACTGGAGTCCGGGTGTAACGGGACCCTCAGCCTCTGGTTTCCCACCACCGACAGATCACTACTCATCAGGTGCTGTCTTCGATCTGCCTGTGGAAGCAGCACAACCAGACCTGAATATGCTTCATTACAGGGCAGCTTCTATTTCGAGGCCTGCAAAGAAGTAGAAACTGAGGACAGAGTGTGCTGCAAAAGCAAAAAAAAAATAGAACTGGGCTCCTGAGCTAGCCGGCAACCAATGTAGAGGATAGAAATAGTAAAGAGAAAAGAAAACCAGGCCGAAGCTTCGCTTCGGCCCGGAGTCCGAAGCGTATATACCCTAGACTTGTACAGACCTAGTGGTGACACCAAAAGTAATATTGGCAACGACCATGCATTAAAAGTGAGTTTCCTATATAGCCAGTTTATAGGGGAGGTTGGCACTCATTCAGGGAGATCTTGACCATTCTCAAAATGAATTAACTAACCCATTCTACAAATATTTGTTGAATTTTTCAAGTCGCTAGCTTCATTCCATCGAAAGTTATTGCTTATTTGAAGTCTCACTTGTAGGGGAGGTAAGGGTTCCTTGGGTCGGATCTTGCCCATCATTGCCACCAACCAATTAGATCACCCTACAAACATTCAAACAAAATTTTAAGTCTCTAGCTTCACTCTATCGAAAGATATCGCTTATTTGAAGTTTCGTTTGTAGGGGAAGTAGGGGTTTCGTTGGTCGGATTTTACGCATTTTCAATGTTAGCCAACTGGATACTACTACAAACATTTGGCCAAAATTTCAAGTCGCTAGCTTTATTTTGTCGTAAGTTATCGCTTGTTTTAAGTGTCATCTCTAGGGGAGGTAGGGGTTCCTTAGGTCGGATCTAACCCGTCTTTAATGCCAACTAACTCAATCTCACTTCAAACATTTGACAAAAATTTCAAGCTGCTGGCTTCATTGTATCAAAAGTAATCGCTTATTCTAAGTTTCATTTGAGGGGGAGGTAGGGGTTCCTTAGGTCGGAACTTGCCCATTTTCAGTGCTAACTAATAAGACCTTACTACCAACATTCTGCCAAATTTTCAACTTGCTAGTGTCATTCTATCGAAAGTTATCGTAATTAAAATAATATTTAATTTTTTGAATTTTGTAGGGGAGGTAGGCGTTCCTTTGATCTGATTATGCCCAACTTCGCAAAACCTAAGCAGCTTCTCACCCCAGGGTTACATGCCAAAAATCAGATGTCTACGTCAATTGGTTGAAGAGTTATAGACAAAAAACCTGAAAAGTAGGGTAGTACGGGGCTCTTTGTAAGAAAATTACCGTTAGTTTTGAACTGATCGATTTTATTTTTCCAGGGGAGTATAAGATTACCATCACGAGCAATCTACCAAAGCTAGAGGTTTTCATGTTTATTTAATCGGGAGTTATAAATACATTTAATTATTTTACATATGTAGGGGAGGTAGGCGTTCTCTTGGCCTGATCATGCCCATTTTCAATACCAACCAACTAGATCATACTTCCAACATCTAGTCAAAATTTCAAGGCTCTAGCTTCATTCTATCGAAAGTTATCGTGCGAACGGACAGACAGACAGACAGGCGGACAGACGGACAGACAGACAGACAGACAGACAGACATGGCTTAATCGAATCAGGAGGTGACCCTGATCATTTATATATATACATTGCTATACCTCCGGAGCCTCCTTTAAGGTGTTACATATTTCCGTCGTGACAAAAACAATATACCCTATACTAAAAGTCTAGGGTATAAAAAAAATACTGCATCTTCCCCATCCTCCAGACGATCAACAGGTTGCTGAGAATCCTGAGGGTAGCAGAGGCGCTAAACTGCAATCCTTGCCGTAGTTCACTCATTAGCTTTGTAAGCTGCTGAGCACAGGAATAATACCAAAATGCAATACTTGGCAATCAAAAATCAAATTTTAATCTGATGTGAAAGGACAATCTTGGCAAACAGAATGGTACCCAGGGCTCCTGCGCGCTTTGTCCGGCCACCGAAGAAGCTCCGAGTGCCGGTATGCCGGACAGGAGCGCTACAGAGGAAAGCACACCTACTTGAAGGGAAAATACGTGAGGATAAGATGGCTAAGACCTATGACTTTCAGCAAGTAGCCTTAAGGTGCTTGTGGGGATACAAATTGGTGTAAGGACTAAAAAGGAACATGATGAGGTCCTTCTTAGTCCTGTTTTGTACCAGAAATGCGCGCCAAATATGTAATGAACGATTTGGTGGGCATCTGAATATGCCCGTGGGGATAGAGCCTAGTATTGTACCATCGGGCGAAGAAATGGGCCACCAACGAGCTAAGCAGCGGTCTATGCTTGCTGTAGCTCAGTTTGGGAAACCTGGGCGAGGTTTCCGCCGCTCGCTGCCTCTGCCTTTTACGTATTAACAAAAATTCAGTGGTCAGGAGAAGACAACACTAACATGGCAGGTTTTGTACCACCGACAGATCACTACTCATCAGGTTCTGCTTTCTATCTGCCGGTGGAAGCAGCACAACCAGACTTGAATATGGTTTATTACAAGGAATATAATATACCTTCCCATTAAAATGTTGGTTTGTAAAAAAAGTTGCGAACCACATCGTTAAGAATGGAACTGTGTACCTCCAATACTACCATCTAAGAGTACGAGTACTTATCCATCTCACACAAGCTTGCATGTTGTGTCTTTATTATTAAGAGGTATGAGTTTATGAAGTCGTAAGCTATAACTATTAATTTTACACAAGTGTTGAAATTATTCGACATAGACACATGACATTTTCATCGAAAGCCTGTAGATTATTCCAACGAAAGTACGAAAGATCACATGCCGAATTGTAGAATTCGCTAAATCTCCCATATCAAAAATTTATCCATATTAGCAATCCAATCTTGTTTAAACAATAGATTAATTTTTTAGGGTTTTGTAGTAAAACCAAAACCTTTATGAAATCGGTTATGCGTCCGTCTGTCCGTCTGTCTGTCCGTCTGTCCATGAAATATCTCACGAACCACTGAAACTACATATATGAAATTTTGTGAGAATATGTAAAATTATTATAATTCGCCGGAAAAAGCGATTCGTTGTGATAGGCTGACTTTAAGGGGAGGTCCCCATAGAGGGGAAATGAAGGTCAATTTGTTTTTCATCTGGTATAGGCAAGTGGGGTATCATGAGAAAGGTAGCACCGAGTACATTCCATTTTTGGTATTTTCGTCAAATTTGAAATAAGGGGAAATGAGGTAGAGGGGAAAATATGTGATCCGAGTTTGTCTCCCCCTTGCATTTCGAAACCGTTATACTTAGAAATATGCAAATTTGCAGGAAAGCGGCATTCCACTAGCATAGAAAACCAAAAATCGTAGAATTTTGATATCTCATCAAAAAAGATTAATAATAGTACATTTCTCTAGTTACAGTTAGCACACCCCTGCACCCCTTAAACGCATCACAGGTCAAAAATATTAATGGCCAATGATAAATAACACTATAGGCAATAATGTCTCGAAGTTTCATTACACACACACATCACATAATATTTAATAATAGTACATTCATTTAAAGTTAGGCATTTTGACACTATCCACACAAAAAATACACCTACCGGCATCATAGGTGTGAGTACTACTTTCATGTTGTTTTTCGTAGTGTGAATTGCAGTTATTTAATTAAATATTTTTGAAAGGGAAAAGATTGGTTGGGGGCGATGACTAATACAACTTTAGCGGGTGGTAGGGGGGGGGGGAGTGTGTCCACATAGAGGCGAAATTAAGGTCTTTTTTTATCGACTGGTATAGGCAAGTGACGTGTCGTGAGAAAGATAATGTTGAGTACGTTGAATTTTTTCCCATTTTCTTGAAATTTGTAGAAAGGGGAACATTGGGGAGGAGAAAATATTAGTTCGTAATTTGTATTCCCCTTGTATTTCAAGACCGTTATACTTAGAATTATGATAACTTACAGGAAGGTGGGTTCCGAAAAAAATGGAAAGTAATGGAATCTGTATATCTTCTCAGAATAGGTCAATAATAGTTTATTTCTGTAGTTGCAGTTAGCGCAGCTCTGCATCTGCATGCCTTAAACACGTTCGAGGTCAAAAGTACTGATGGCCAACGATAACCAACACCTTAGGCAATAATATCTTCTAAGTTTCGTTACAATCACGTGATATGAATTGGCATGTAAAATGTAAGTGGGTAAGACATTTTAATTATGTTTCTTTTTTATCCATTTGAGTGGTATCAAGAAGAGCAAGGAGCCGATATTTATATACCGAAATAAGCGCTTGCTACAAAACCCTCGGATTGCGGGCGTAGCCCTCTATATTCCGGTTTCATTCTATATTGCTTATGGTGTCATCAAAGAATGTTGAGTATACCAAGAAGGCGACTCCGGACAATTTAAGGCCGAAATAAATGGAGACGCGGACGAACGAACGTATTTTCTTTTGGGTATTATCACGGAATCAGGGGCAGACGTGCATGATTTCAATTGCACTCATTTGTTTTCAATTTCATTCAACGCCAATCAATTGTTTCCCATTGGATAGCTCTCGAAACAAAATTCTCCAAAAGTTCATTATGTTTATGGATGCGGGACGTTGCAAAGTATGCTACTTCCTCACGAGGCGAACATTTCAGAGCTTTGTGTTTTGCATTTACCACCCACTGATAAGAAACTCCAGGCGGCCAGAGCCCGACGTCGGACTGTTGCGCCACGATGATGATGATGATAAGAAACTCACTGTTGCTCATTGGAAAATATTATAGATCTTCGGAGACCATTGTCACAGAGCAGGTATACTAAGAGCAGGAACTCAGAACAGATTTATTTTTAAAGCAGGATGCAAATAATCCCACGCACACAAATAAGCCTCACCACTCTAGAAGCAACGGCTACAATTTAAAGTAAACCGACCTTTAGAGTGATAAGGACAGCAACACATCAAATCAACTGTGTCTGTTGATTAAAACGCCCAAGCTTCCTCAGTTGCTATTTATGCGTGACATGGTTCCTCAATTTCATATGTGTGAGTTACCATTTTCGGCCATTGCATTCGTGCATTTCCATCTTTGGGGGCGTGGCTTGTGTCAAGTGCATGATGAAACGTCTGTGATGAAAAAGCGATTTATTTGAAAAATTTTACAAATTTTAAAAACACCCTAATAGCACCTCCACCACTTTAGAAAAAAACATTTTACATCATAATTCATATGCCATAAATCATATATAATACTAAATCATAGACCACATAGCATGTTTTTTTCTTTCCGGACATCCTAAAATGCGACCATAAAGATTCAGTTTCCGATTTTTCATCACACACTTTTTATTCATTCCCTTGCTACAAGCCACACCCACAAAGATTCTTGGTGACCATCCCACAATTTCGCATGGTTCCCCTTACCTGACGAGCGCACGGTCGCCATCTTTTCACAGTTTATCAGCGTTCATGTACATCTGCCAGAGAGGATCAAACAGCATGCGATCTCATTGATAATGCATCCAATACGAAATGGGTTTTGCTATCCGTTGCCATGCAAAGTTCACTCCGATTTTAGAGGCCCCGCCAGGCACAATGAACGCGGATATAAGACCCCCATAGACAATGCAATTCATCGTAAGACGACAAAGCTATTCATCGTCGGATTAATCTAACGATGGATAGCCACAAAATATTTCGCGGCAAAAATTATATGGAATTGTAGAAACAAAACGACAACGATAGGCGCATACACTCTGCGATCGAACTGACGATCACAATATCGCCAGATAGGCGTCGACTGATCACAAGGTAGATGGGGGGCTTTAGTTTTCACTTTTTGCACATCCATTGTGTACCGATTAGTGAACACAACACATACGCAAGTGAAATACTATGGGCAACCTTTGCTTAATTTATACTGAGTTCCAACTCTGTTATATTTTTCCTCTATGCCATTGTCGTACATATCCAGTATAAATCGTTTTCGACGACTTTTCGCGGAGAGCAATGAAATTTGTAAGCTTTTGTTTTCATGCACTAGCCACTAACCTATAAATGGTTGCAAGGGAGATTTTATGGAATTGCATAATTTGAGAAAAAGATTATACGTGTGTGCAAAATTGACTGCGAATGAGAATAACTGATTAAAAAGATGATCAGTCGAAAATTACCTTCCGTCCGTCCGTCTGTCCGTCTACATGTATTTCGGCCTTAACGAACGCAAGTAAACCTGGCGGTGCCAATAGTTCCGCATATAATTCAAAGGAGAGTTCAGCGATTGTAATAAAAATATAGATAATTCAAACATACTACACTTCATACAAATTAATGCACACAAATAAACCTCGCGGTGCCAATAATTCAAATGTAAATCGCCTTGAGAAAGATATAGACGGCAACACTTCAGTAATAGGCAACTGTCAAGAGCGTTTCATCGTGTGAGTAACAGGCGTGTTAGTCGGCATTGTCCCTTTGTGTACGCGCACTCTAGAAACCAACACATATGCAACTACTAGGCACTTGTGTTAATTTGTATGAAGTGCGGTATCTTTCTAATATTTGCTATGGATACCAACACATATCAAACTAATAGGCGCAGGCGCTCCGACTTCTTGGGTTTTTCACTTAATAATATCAATGGCACTCGGACGTAATTATTGTAAATCATATTAAATTTTTTTTAGAAAAATTTTGTTTCCCTCCTATATTTTTGAAAATAAGCATCTCCAATTATTCAGCGAGCTGTGACCTTTCAGAAGATCTCAAATTAATGTGGGTCATTCTGCTTCTCTATAAAATTCAGTTAAACGAAATTATAGCCCAAACATTTTGCCATCTTTTGTTCACATCTGCGTATAATACCTACGACCAACGCGACGTTAATTAAGAAGCCCTTGATTCAATAAAGCAGGACGACAACCATTCTCCATCGAAAATAAGATGAAATGAAACCCTGGCGACACAGTGGAGGCGTAGTTTGCACGCACTGCGAATGGCCAAAAAGTAAAATGTAAGACACATTTTCTACTTTTCCTTGTTTGCATCCTTTTCTTCAACGAAAAAATTAAAACAAACTTTTGTCAACACTTTGGTAGCCGTTCATTTGCAAAATTATGTTGAAAGCGTTTCGGCAGCATAACGTCTTAAATTACCCTTGCCGCTGTAATTCATGTGATTAAGAGAAAGTAGGGTGTCGAAATTACCAGCCCTTGCTCTGAATACAGTGGAAATTATTTACAAATAAGTGTGATGACTTCATGTTGAACAATTTGCCCTTGCCAGGACTTTTGTGACATTCATTCGCATCTCGGCAGGGTATCCTATTCATCATGTGTACATGAAGACGTCAGTGAAGGTTGTGGAAGTTTGGTCCAATTTCAAAAGACGAAAGAAAGTTTTCAGAAAATTTGCAGAAACTGTATCAAAATATAAATTAAGTGTGTATGTGACTTTTACTGTGTTTTTGTTTGCTGACTATAATTTAGATGTGATGTGGCGTAGCCAGCTCTATCTGTGGGCACCTGTCGAAAGCTAAAAAAATATTTTCACATAAAAATATATTTAATATAGTCCTTACAAGGAAAATAAACCCAGAAACCCGGAACTCCACTACACTACTACAATACTTAGGATGTCTTAAGCAAAGCATTTAAGACTTCCCTTGAGCATAACTTGCTTCGCCTTTAAACACCTGCCATGACTTCATGGATTTGGATTATATTCAGGAATCTGCAGCAGCGGATGAAGGGCTTTTACCACTGTCAAGAAAACATGGAGCAACATTTCGGCGAATTCAACTAAATGATAATAAGTGAAATTTGCTAGAAATTCATTAAAGGTGCTGTTCTCGCTTTTCCAGTCCTGAACGAGTCAATGTAATCATAGGGTTGGTTGAGAATTGGTATGCAAATGTATACCGAAGAGACTCACATGAGAGAGTGCAGACACTAAAGCTGTGACTGCCTGATTTAAATTTTCGTGTTGCTTCGCACATTGGCCATAGTTAGATTATGCAGATTGCTGTTACAGTTGCCCTTTTCACCTGTGACCAGGCTATACGTACGGAGCAAAGGAAATACAAGAACACAAGCAATGGAATGTATGCAAGCAATTTTATATCAAATTAGATATACAAGAGTATGTTCCCGTAACAGGCATTCGGTGCTCAATGTTTACCTTAGAGACGGTTTTGAGTTACAAACAGAAGTAAGCAAATATCTTGCCATGCAATCAGATTAACCAAACACTCTCTTGAAATTGGCAGCATTTTCAAATGGAGGAGTATTACATGAAGGCCATGCAAATATCCTTGAGAATGGAGAAGTTAGGCTCAAGGGTCATATTATTGTCCTGTAATAATGATGGTTAGGGCTGCTAATTAGTTTGAAATTACAGATTGTTACGCTTCTGTTTTTCTATTGGATAAGCAACGGCTAACGATATGATATTAATGAGTATAGACTTTCAAAGTTGGGAAATTGGATAGTCTAGTTACTAAAATTATTTGGGGTTGGATATGATATTCTTGAGTTGGGAAATGGATAATCTAGTTACTGAAATTATTTGGTCAGTCTATAGATATATAAAGAACAGATGGGTGATGGTAATCTCCGCACTCTGTACTTTTGGTTATTTTCGAACCAATTCGCGCATGCGCACTGCTACCCATTTGCACGCAGTGGAAACTCGCGCATGCGCACTGCTACGTATTTGCACGCGGCCGCTATATGTTAAGTAAATGTCATAAAAGCCATCGGCTACCCCACCTTACCACTCGGCTATATGATAATGAGTGTTTCACCACTCAGACGCAAATATGTCAACAATAACTCGATATTCAAATTTTTACCCCCACTCTGCCTACGGCCCATCTGTTATTTATATATTTATATGGGTCAGTCACAAAATCCGCAAACCAAAATCCTCAAAACAAAACCCTCAAAAATGGAATCTCAAAACACAAAATCCTCTAATACGTAATCCCCAACCACAAAATCCCCAAATACATAATCTCCACGCGAAGGGAGATGATTTCATAATTTTTACTTAATCAGCTAAATAACTTTAGATCGCCTCTTTACAGAGCCTATACCTCCTAAACCTAGTGATGGGCACTATCGATAGTTTTTAGTTATTCGATAGTTTAGAAAACTAGTAACTATGAAGTAAAAACTACCGATAGTTTGGAAGACTAGTAACTAGTAAAAACTACCGATAGTTTGGAAGACTAGTAACTAGTAAAAACTATCGATAGCTTAAAAAACTATTAATTAGTAGAAAACTATCGAATAACTATCGGACGAAAATTCTGATAGTCCCGATAGTTTCGATAGCCCGATAGTTCGATAGTTTGCTATCGAATAAGTTTTTCGAATCAATTCAAGGAAAATTCAGCTGATGATGCATACATCAGAGATTAAACATTACTAAGATACCTCACTAAGTACGATTTAATTTTTAGAACGGGATGCACTCATGTTTAATCCTTACTATTTGTACTACTACTTTGCCTTAACCCCTAGCGGGGCATAGCGCGTCAACTCTGTTCTGAGCAATAGGGCGCAATTCCCCAAAAGACTTACCCAGTGCCTGACACTCCTTTGCCACAGATCGACGCCATGTGATTCGAGGGCCCCCTCTTGGTCGGCCTTGGCTGGAAATGAGGTTCCATTTCATGGCATGCAAAGCAATGCAGTTATCACTCTTCCGCAATGTGTGACCTATCCACTGCCATTTTCGCCTGCGTATCAATTCGTCGATTGGCATCTGACCCGTACGCCGACTTAGTTCTTCATTTGATATTGTTTCGGGCCAGAAAATTCTTAAAATTCGACGAAGACATGAATTGACGAAAACTTGCAGCTTTCTGGTAACTACTACGGAAACTTCCCTTGTATTGCTCCCATACAAAAGCACTGACAGTACCAGGGAGCGAAACAGGTTGGTCTTGATGCTGAGATGACTGCTCTGCCAGATTTTGGACAGCATGCCGTATGGCGTTTAGCCTAGATGATACGACGAGCGATGTACTGCTCCGTACCACCATTTTCGGCAACAATGCTACCCAGGTAGACGAAGTTGTCCACCTTCTCCACAGGCTGCCCATTAATATTGATGGCAATAGGTGTCGGATTTCTTTTTCGCAACGGCGGGCTAAGAACCTTGGTCTTGTTGGTATTAATCTTTAGCCCAGCCTTGCTTGCCTCCCTCTCGAGATCTAACGCCATTGCGGACAGATCCATGATTTTGTGGGAGAGTAGGCATATGTCGTCAGCGTAGTCAAGATGTTGTAGATAAGATGTCAAAGTCCATTGAATTCCTCTGTCGAGTCCGGATAGGGCTGCATGCAACACATCGCCGATCACAATGAGGAATAGGATCGGTGAGAGGATGCACCCCTGCCGAACCCCACTGCGAATCTGAAAGTCTCCCGACACCTTACCTTTATGCAGAACGCGACATTTTGCGCCGTCATAGGTTGCCTTAATAATAGCCACAAGCTTCTCAGGGATGCCTCTCCTGCGCAAGGCCGCCCATATAGAATCCTGGTTCACACTATCGAAAGCCTTTTCGAAATCGATGAAAAGCAAGTGAAGCGGAGAATCGTATTCAGCGCATTGCTCGATGATGATTCGCAAGGTGTTAATGTGATCGACACAGGAGAATCCGGATCGAAAACCAGCCTGCTCTTCATCAATTGTGCTTTCTAAGTGGGCCTTTAGTCTTTCCAGGACGATTTTAGCTGTTATCTTGGCAACGGCAGGAAGCACACAAATGCCTCTCCAATTATTACAGTCTTTGAGGCTACCCTTCTTTGGAAGTTTGATGATCAAACCTTCCTTCCACTCAGTGGGAAAGGTCTCTGTATTCCACGCTTTACCAACAAGTGGGTGCAGCAAATCGGCAGTTATGCTTGGCGATGCTTGATAAAGTTCGGCAGGGACACCGTCAAGTCCGGCGGCCTTTCCTCGTTTTAGTGCAATAATTGCAGTGACTATTTCCTTTTTGGTCGGGGCACTGGACCGTATACGCAGATTTTGATGGTTAGCTAAATTATCTATATGAGGGGGAACTTCACCAGAGGTTACACGGTTCAAGACCGCGGGGAAGTGTTCTTTCCATCGCCTCATTTGATCTTCTTCCAAGATAAGTAGCTTTCCATCACTATCTTTCACCGGATGTTGGCAGGAGTTACGACCACCTGTAAACTCCTTGATGATACCGTATACGGCGTTTAAGTTGTTACTTCTAGCGGCTTCTTCTGCTGAGGCTAAAAGAGAAATCGCATAAACTCTTTTATCGCGTCGCACACTACGCTGAACTTCTCGAGCTTTCTGACGGTAAAGGAGTTCGATGCTGCTTCGATTGTCGTCTGATGCTGCAGCCAAACGAACTTTCAGCTCCTTTCTTTCAACAATCCGCTGCCATGAAGCGTCGGACATCCAGGGCTTATTCCGGCAATCCGGGTTTGTGCCAAGGATGGTATCTGCGCTGTCAATGTACGCATTTTTTATGGCATCCCAGTTTTCATTTATGTCACTATCTGGGTGACTAGTTATCTCAGCTGCTTTTTGCGCAAGATGGTCATTATATTGTTGTAAGACAGCTGGATTTTTTAATCGAGCGGTGTTGAATTTTCGGCGCCTGGATCTTTCGTCGCTGGGGCGGCGCACGGCTGCAATACGCAATCGAACATTAGCGATCATAAGATAATGGTCTCTTCCCATCCCAATATCGGCACCCTTCTTGTTTCGCACGTCCAGGAGGCAACTCTTGAATCTTTTACTAATGGCAAAATGGTCGATCTGATTTTGTGTTCTGCGCCGATCAACAGAGGACCAGCTGATTTTGTGGTGGTTCTCATGCTCAAACATAGTACCACCGATGAAGAGACTGTGAAAGTTGCAGAACTCTACAAATCTTTCACCGTTGTCATTACGATCACCAAGACCGTGTCTCCCCATCACATGTCTGAGCCCATAGTTATCAGCGCCAACTTTCGCATTCAAATCACCCATAACCATTATAATGTCACCTTTAGGTGTTCTGCTCTGAACGGCGTTTAGTTCTTCGTAGAAGGAGTCTTTTGCCAAGACATTTTCGGGTTCAGTAGGGGCATAACATTGCACTATTGAGATGTTCCTCATTTTGCTCCGGAACCTGGCGGTCAAGATTCTGTCAGAGACCGGCTCCCAGGATAAGAGGCAGTTTCGCGCGGCTCTGGTTAAAAGGAGCCCCACACCTGACTCACGACGACTACCGGTAGCTTTACCGATAAATTCTCCGCTGTGCCACCATCTTATCTCACTAACTCCTAAGATATTTAATTTGTACCTCAGAAATTCACTCTCTAATTGAAGAAATCGTGCGTTCTGGGGACCTTCTGATCCATTGTCCAGGAGAGTACGCACATTCCAGAATCCAATTTTTGTCATTGTACGATAGCCAAAAGTCGTAACCGTTGAGTCAGTCCTTATCCGAGGCATAGTTGACGTTTCGTTAGCATATAAAGATTTCGGATAGTGCCAGTTGCTGGCATACACATCCTGTCCTTTGATTGTCGGTTTTAACGACAGGCCCTCAAAGGGAAAGGCCGTGGTATTTTTTTTACACCCCACACCACAGGAGTACCTCAACCAAATCATCGCACTGCCATTACTGGCGGCTTGACGTTGGTTGGCAATGGTCAGTGACCACTGTCGTTCCAGGGGGCGCCCACGCGGAGCACTATGGAAGAGGAGATTTTGCCCCCCCCCCCCCTCTTTAATTTCAGTTTTAATCTTTGCCAATAATTCAAAGGTAAATTCCCTTAAGTGAGATAGAGACGGCAACACTTCAGTAATGGCAACTGCCTATAAAGTTTCAATGTGTGAGTAACATGCTTGTCAGTTGGCGCCACCCCTTTGTGTACGCATATGGGAACCTACACATACGCAACTACTAGTCAGTCGCGTTAATTTGTATAAAGTAGGGTATCTTCCTTATGGTTAGTCTTTGCATACATTTCTTGCATGAATGAGTCAATATTATTGCGTAGGTAGATGCGATGTTAAGAAAAAGGACATTCATGGCGATGAAGTGAGGCCAAATGGTATCATAAGAACTGGTAGGAGTAATGAGGCGGATATACTGGACTACTTTTGATGGCATTGTGAGTCCTTTGATTAGAGGAAAACGATATCTTTGGCATAGAAGTGATATCTAGGCATGAAGGGTATCATATGACTGGGGGTTGCAAACGCAATAGACTGCCGTTGATAGCATTTTGAGTCCTTTCGTCAGGAAAAAAGGGCATTGTTAGCATTGAAATTATATCTAGGCAAGATGACTGGGGTTGTTGAGGAGAATGCACTACACTACTTTTAATGACAATTTGAGTCCTTTGGCAAACCAAAAAGGGCATTTTTGGCACTAAGGTAGTATCTAGGCAAGATGGGTAACATATGACTGGGGTTGGTGAGACGAATGGACTAGAGTACTGTTGATGGCACTCTGAGTCCTTCGGTCGGAAAAAAGGACATTTCTGGCAACTGGCATTGAAGTGATATCTAGACAAGATGGGGGTCATGAGGCGAATACACTTGACTACTGTTGATGCCATTTTGAGTCCTTAAGGTGTGTTTCACCAGGCTGCGACTGAGCGATTCGCGTTCGCAATGGCATTGCACATTTGCAAGCAATGAGCGATTGCGTTTGCGAATTATTGCAATGCAATGTAGTGTATCAGATGAGATTGAGCACGGAACACGACTGTGTGGAAAATGTGTCTTTTTTGGGTGTCTTTTTTGGCGATGCGAAATGTCGAACTTTTGTATGAAGATGACATGGCGCGCAGGGTTGTAGCTAGGCAATGAAGGATTTTTGTATGTACATGAGGCGAATGTATGAAAAGCGGGGAATCGACTGTTAATGGCATTTTGAATCTTATGATGAGGAAAATGGATATTCCCGGCAATGAACCCGAATATGGGTGTCATATGAATCGGGGTGATGAGGCGAATGCGCTGGAGTACTACTGATGTTATTTTCTGCCATTTAGTGAGGAAAAGGAGATTCTTGGCGTTAAAGTGGAACTTGGGTGAGATGAGTGTCATATGAGTCGGAGTGAAGAGGCCAATGCACTACTACTGCTGCTGCAGCAGTGGGTGAAGGTGATAGTGGGGAGGGGTGGACCGAATGGTGAGGATGGGGAGTGAGAGGGGGTGAGGGTAAAAAACGAAAATTTTATTGGTAGTCCTCGGTGTATGCAGGTTGCAGGTTACAGATTATGATAGTGATACGATGCTTAGGATTCTGTGTTGTACTAGGGCTCTGTACTGTACCTCAGAAAAGGTTTCTGTGATCTTTTTTTGCTTTTTATACTTAACGGGACGTGTTATTTTGCTGAGTAAAAATTTAAGGTTCTGCATTGAACCGAAGGGGTATTTTGGGTTTTGTAGTGCTCCGAATTGTAATTTTTTGCAACTTTAAAGTACACGGTGACTCCTTGGGAATTTTTCTGTGATTGTTTATTCTTGGCTTTTTCTACTTAGCATGACGTGTTAATTTGTTGAGTGAAAGGTTACGGCTTTTAGTTAAGCCCAAGTCGTTTTTAGGGGTTCGCAGTGCTTCAAATTACAATTTATGCAAATTCGAAGCACACAATGACTCCTTGAGACAGTGTTGTGATTTTCAGCCCTGTTGCAGCCTTTTGGGGCTTTAGTGTCCTGAAGTCGACTCAAAACCAACATTTTTGCAAAATTCGTTGAGCACAAAACCCTAAAAACCAACACAAAATCCTAAAATTTTACTCAACAAAATAGCACGTATTGTTAAGTAGAAAAAGCAAAAAGTAAAAAAAAATCTCAAAATCCCCCAGGATTAATCGGGTACTTCAAATTTGCAAATATTTGCAATTTGGAGCACCACAAAACCCAAAAAAATACTTCAGTTCAACACAAAAAACCTAAAATTTAACTCAACAAAAACATGTCCTGTTAAGTATAAAAAGCATAAAAATGCACCGAGCACTACCAATATCGATTTCCTTTTTTACTCTCACCCCCTCCCACTCGCCCCTCCAGTTCAATGCTAAGAATGTCCTTTTCCCTGACCAAAAGATGCAAAATGCCATCAACAGTAATCTAGTGTAATCGCCTCATGACCCCCAGTCATATGGAACCCAGCATGCGTAGATATGGCTTCAATGCCAATGTTCTTGAAATATTTTTTTTTGGGGAGTCCAGAAGCGCTGGCGCTTTCCTGTACAAAGGCGTAGAACTTTTCTTTCAAAAATTTCTGCTCGCTTAATTGTTGTTTTGGAGCAGGTGAGCCAAATTGGTGAGGCATATGTAAGAATAGGGCGAATGAGGGATTTGTAAGTGATTACCTTTACCCTCCTCGACAATCCCACCGATCTTGAAAAGAGGTATCGGATTTTATTGAAGTTAATATAAGCTCTCTTAACTGCTTCGTGGACATGGGGGTTGAACCGGAGGAACTTGTTAAACAAGACCCCTAGATATTTCAAAGAGGCTTTAGGGTGGACTGACGTGTTGCCTACCATAATGACAACTTTTTTTGCTTTATTGACTAAAGTTCTTGAACCAGAAAATCTGGATGGGTTCTTGAAAAGACAAACTTGCATTTTTTCTGCGTTAATACGGTTACCCCAACTTTGGAGATACGACTCCAGTTGTATTAAGTAGCTGTTGACCGTTAAGGTGGACGTTAGTGGGTCGGTGTCAGCAGCGAAAATTAGAGTGTCATCTGCGCATTGAATTATCCTCGCTTGAGGATCTTCAGGACTTGGGACGTCCGCCGTGAAGTTATTGTACATCACAGGTCCGGTAATTGAACCTTGTGGTACCCCTGAGGTCACTGGGAATAATTCAGAACTGTTGTCACCACGGGTAACTCTGAGCTTTCTATTTAAGAAGAAGCTGATAGGAATTCTAATTACCGAAGATGGGAAACCGAAATTAATAAGTTTGAAGACCAAGCCTTCGGTCCACACGGAATCAAAGGCTTTCTCCAGGTCTAGGGCACAGACGAGTGTAGGTTGATTCCCATTATCTATATTTCGCAGCACTGTCTCGTGCAAATAGGCTAAAGTGTGTTGGGTTCCATGCTTAGAACGAAACCCGAATTGGTGGCTGGTGATAATTTCAGCTTCTTCGCAGTGTCTAAGTATGAGATTTAGCCACACTTTTTCAAATAACTTGCCCACATTGGATAGCATGGAGATTGGACGGAAGTTTTTTGCCTCATGGCTTTTCCATTTCTTGTGGACTGGAACTATTTTCGCTATTTTCCATGCATCCGGAAAGTATCCGTTGTTGATGCAGTTATTGAAAATCACTTGTAATAACGTTATAGCTGCACCTGGTAGCCTCTTAAGCACTATGTTTGGAATATACCATCCACCCCGAAGGACTTTTTATTATTTAGAGCTTTAATATGTGACTGAAGACTATCTCGGCCGATAAAGGTATCCGTATCTGATGGACTTGTTGATAGGTTTTGCTGAGTGAACTCGCAGATTTGCTCTGTATTGGCAGCTAAGAAGCGCGACACCTCTAATCCTACACGGACTGCTGTTTCTGAACGACTGTCCTAGGGGTCATATTGAGTTGTCTCTGGAAAATATCTACGAAAAGTTGTAGCTGCTCTTGAATATTGTAGACCTGCTGCCCACTATTCATTAGTTTGAGTTCCTTGGGATTATTGAACTTGCCGGAGAGAGAATTTATTTCCTTGAACATTTGGGGTCCAGGTTTGATTGCCGAAAGTCTTTCAGAAAGTCGACAACTGCAAAATTTGGTTATATTGACCGCAATAATTTTAGTTAAGAGGTTGACTTCTTCTAGCATGCGTTTATATTCATCGCTGACCCTGTTTTCGTGTCTGTGATAGGCTCTTTTAAGTTTACGCCTCTTAATTTGCCGCACCTTCATGAGCAGGACGATATCTGGAGGGAGAGCGTTTTGCTTAAACTTAGAAGGAGTGACACGAGTTGTGTTTTCCTCTATTGCCGAGTTAATGGCATTGGTGGCAATCGATTTTAAGGAATCAATTTCATCGTTACCTAAATTACGGTCTTTTGGGAAAATATGTGGTCTCAACTCACTCGAAACGCTCTCTCCAAACTTAACCCAGTCCGTATCTCTATACGGTATAAAAGAGGTGGGAGAGCACTGATTTAATTCCGCAAATGTGCCTATGTGCAGTTTCATTATGACTGCGAAATGCTCGGACATTCCTTGAGTTGTAACACAGTTCGGATTTATTGTGAACTGCTCCAGTTCGTGCGAAATCATGAAATAGTCTAATATTAACGAACTCTCAGGTCTTGTCGGCGATTTAGGGGAGATTAGAGAGTACTCTACTAGTGGTGCAGAGTCGTTCAACCATTTGAATAGAATTGAACCGTGGAAGTTTTCGGTTGAGTCGCCCCATGCAGTATTTCGGGAGTTCATTCAGATCTCCGCCTATAACTATATATTTGAAGCGGTCGTGGAGGTTGTTAAGAACATCGAGGTCATGCCTTAACTGGGTTGCGGTACTTGTGCAGCGTATATAAAGTGAGACCAAAAGAATTTCTCTATTGTATCGGGTCTTCAGGACGGCGGAAGCCGCAGAGCTATGTTTCAGAGGCGGCAACCTACAGTGCTTGAAGTTATAATTGTCTTTAAGAAGGAGTGCTGAGCCACTATTAGTGTCATCTCTAACAACATTATAGCCAGAAAAGCGCACTACATGTTGGTTTTTCAATTTGGTTTCTGTAAAGAAGAAAAAATCGGCTTTAAGTGAATCAATAAGATTCTGGGCAGTCGCTCTTTGCGCATGTGAGATCAAAGATCTCGAAATTATCGCAATCAATTTAAGCTCCATTTACGGAACTCAAAATGGTCGCAATTGTTGCAACTTTCGTTTCTGCGTTCGCAGATGAAGCCAAAACTGCAAGAAGCAATTTATCCAGAGTGTTTTGTTGTGGGCGTGTTGGCTGATTAGTGTCTTCGCCGCTTCTAGTGATATGGGAGAATGAAACGCCGGATCGGACGTATTTTGTGGTTGTGGTTGCTTTTGTCTTCGATGGGCTGGAGTTTCTGGCCTGCCAGGCTTTGAAGACTGTGCAGCCCCTCCAACTGGCTGTATGTCCAACATTACCGCAATTGCAGCAGACAGGTGGCTGCTCGATTGGTTTAGGACAGGCTCTTGGCTGGTGGAGATCTGCGCATTTCACGCATCTATAGGTATGAACAATTGTTCAATTAGTAGCAACGTCGCCGAAATTTTTACAATTAAAGCACTGCACAGCCTCTTTGTTTTTGATTTTTGACATGGATATGTCTTATAGCTGGGGGTCATCCTAAAAATTTGTCCGTCACACGAAATGTCTGTTTTTCTACTCGGGGGTCAGAAGAGGAAACAAGCCCATTGAAAATTTTTCTTTTCTGGCTGTGCATGTCGTTTGAGTGAAGTGGTCATTGTGCATGGCTGTTGCTTGTAGATCTGCGCGGGCGGCGCGCTTGCGGGGATCCTGTGTGTACATGTTGGGATGCTGATTTGATAGCGATAAAGGTTGACGTTGTGGACGGCAAGAAATAACATAGTGTACGGGTGAACGGGCGGACTTTCAGTGACCTTCAATTTCCGCCAATTCCCATTCATCATTTAATAAAATATCCCGTGTTATACTATCTGAATCACTAGGGTCCCAGAAAAGGTAGGAAGTAGTCAGTTCGACTAACATTTGGACATGCGCAGACGCAATTTGAGAAAGTGTACATAGTTCCCGCCCCCCGAAGATGAGCGAGAGCGGATGAAGTTCATTCGAGCCAAATCGTGTGATCCAGCGACTGCGTACGTGCATTTGCAATGGCAGCGATTTGAGGTCTGACTGGTCCACAATGTGGGCCCCCACCACACGTGTAATGAACATATAGAACAAAATGGCGGATTTATACTAGGCGAGTTAGAATCTCTCAAGTCCCGAAAAAAAGAAATATTCGTCGCAGGATGTTATATGTTATGATGTGCATTCAGAGGTCTGCAGAAGATCAAATGCCCCCCTTCCGCAAAAATTCCAAAATGTTCAAAATGGCTGGAATCCAAACAAATAAAATAGCGCGCGTTGTACTACATATCTGAATCAATAGGGTCCCAGAAAAAGTAGCAAGTAGTCAGTTCGACTAACATTTGGACATGCGCAGACGCAATTTGAGAGTGTGTACATTACATAGTTCCCGCCCCCGAAAATAGAGAGCGAGAGCCATCGCGGATGAAGTTCATTCTATCCAAATGGTTGTGCATTCGCAATGGCTCCGATTTGCGGTCTGACTGGCCCACAATGTGGGCCCCCACCACACATGCAATAAACGTATCATAAAACAAAATGGCGGATTCGTACTGCGCGAGTTAAAATCTCCCAAGCCCCGAAATAGAGAAATATTATTCGTCGCAGGATGTTATAGTTCCGGGCAGCTCATCGTGACATGATGTACATTCAGAGGTCTGCAGAAGATCAAATGCCCCCCCCCCCCCCTTCTGCGAAAATTCCAAAATTTTTCTTGTGCATTCTCTTTGTGCGTGTGTTGGAATGTTTTGTTTACTTTTGTTAGTTTCCCTTTCTGTTTGCCGGACACAATCGTATAGAGTCGCACGCGTTACTTGAGAAACGGATTGTGTGTGCCGGACCCGGACCCGGACCCGGACTGTTGATTAAAGGGGCGGGATGAGGCGGATAGTGTGGGAGCGATTTTGCAATAGATACACAAACACAATACACGTCCGATTGGGAAAAGATGGTGGGAAGCGTGATTGCGATTAGCAGAAACGTACTCAGAGAAATGTCGATAGGCTGCAGTCTGCAAACTGTACCGAACGGGTAGATGGAACAGGGTGCACGAGAGGAGGTGAATATTGCACACACGCGATGCAAACGAAAACGACACGATCCCGCGAGAGAAAGGAGGCCGAGCGGACAGGACAAACAAAGCAGAATTTATGACGAGTATCTACACTGCCACCAGATACATGGGTACATGGATATGTCTTATGCCTACCGAAAGCGTGGGACGTGTTTTTTCGAATGATTTCATCCAGTATAACTATACTGAGATCTTTATAAAACTTACGTCGATATCTTCAACACAACAGGTTCCACGCAGTCGGTAGTCATAGACATATCCATGTTCCGATGTATCTGCATGCAGTTTAGATACTTTGTATCTTTTTCCCAAGTAATGGGCTGCCACAAAATATTGTATATTTAATTTTTTACCTCACTCATATCTTGATTCGGAAGAAATTTGACCAAGTACAGACGAGAAGTTGAAATAGTTCCTTGATCTGCGTTTCTTTTGTTATGGATTTTGTACATTTTCGTAACAAAGTTAGTTACTCCTGATAACAAAAGATTAGGGTAGCTTTCCATCAGGTCTTCAAAAATCTCCTGTGGTTCTGTGTTATAGTGCAAACCTCTAATAATTAATGATTTTTGCATCATATTTACGGGGGTGCGTGTAGCTGCATGTAGGCCAAGGCCCTTGATAAATGCAAAAACTTTCCCATGATCCTCAACAGAACTACATAAAATGCAAGATCTTACTCTCGATAGTTCTTGAATTTGACAGTTAGCCCAGCAGAACGGAGCTGTTTTAGGAGCGAAGGTATATCAACTTCGTGACATACAATTGGTGAGATCCTTTCGCGTCGCTCTTCAGAGGGTTTGGCTTGCAAAGGGGATTGGGTTGGGGGAGACTTTGACTCACCCACTTTGACGCTGACTTGAGGTTTCGTCTTTTTCTTTTTTCTTGCTACAAGATTAAATATAGACACAGCTGCGCCCACAGATAACTCCGAGTCTATTTCGCCCGAAAAGCCTGGGTTCATCAACATCAGCCTGTTGCATGTAGTCAATGTGTCCGTTGTCACCAAAGAGGATTGATAATTCCACAAGAGTTATCACTCCATATAAATTTCCCCTCTGCCAGGAGATTTGTATGTATTGACACATTGTATAGACTTCACAAGAAAGCTGATTTGTATGTATTGATTCTGTTGTGTATCTATACTGTGTAGTTTATACTATGTTTATACAATTTGTCAATACATACAAATCTCCTGGGAGAGGGGAAACTTCTATGGAGTGATAACTCTTGTGGAATCTATACTATTTGGTTGTCACATTCTCCGTAGTCACATTGCTTGTAGTCATAGTCACTGTTGACAGCGATGGTGTTACACAATATACATTTGGTGATGTAATGTTAGTCGCAGACGGGCGGAGGGGTGCTTCTTGCACTATTGATTGACAGAAAGGAGCTTGCAACATTCCAGTTGCACTAGTCGATATTGCTTGTGCCGTTGCTACTTGCGATTCCCCTTGATTTTGTGTGGCGTTTTGCTTCACTCCTGTACGGGATGGTAGTGCGAAAGTTGCATCTTGAACCGATGCTGTGTGCGGTGACATTGTTTTTGCCGCTGCCAAATAGTATAGATTCCACAAGAGTTATCACTCCATAAAAGTTTGGCCTCTCTGCCAGGAGATTTGCATGTATTGACAAATTGTATAAACATAGTATAAACTACACAGTATATAGGTAGATACACAAGAGAATCAATACATACAAATCAGTCAGTTTTCTTGTGAAGTCTATACAATTTGTCAATACATACAAATCTCCTGGCAGAGGGGAAAGTTATATGGAGTAATAACTCTTGTAGAATTATCAATCCTCTTTGCCGCTGCCTTACGGGGCGTCGCTGGTTGTACGACTGCTGTAAGTGATGGCGATTGCTGTACCACTGCTTTACGGGGTGTTGGTGGTTGTAACACAGTTGTAAGTGGGTCCGATTGTTCGACCGCTGCTTGATTCGGCGCCTTTGTCAATGTTTTCAGAAGTTGCTCAATCTTTCTCTCAAGATCAAGCACCCGGGCCTTCAGTTTTTTGTTTTCAGATCTTAGCTTGTTACGTTATTTACTTAAAGGACACGGTTGGTGCCGTCTTTCTGCGGGGCAAGGGCCGCGGGACGCCACGCGCTTGAAATTTTACACCCGCCGTGTCGGATCCAAGGAGATACCTCGATAAGCGCGAATCCGAGGTTTGCGGATCACTCTCCTTACACTCGCCCGGAGCACTCCTCACAATAACAAGATATTCGAAATTTTCTTGCAAATTTATCTACCGTTTTATTGCACTTAAAATATCTTTATCGAACTTAAACCTAAATGCTACGCTAATGAAATCGGCCGACTCGTTTTAGAAAAAGAAAAATATATATAGATAACTAACACTTACACTATCGCTTATTACTAACTAACCTTGGGGCGGCAATCCTACCTAATAGACTGACTGACTGCGCACAGATTCGATCCCACGATGATTGATGATTACACTTAATTGCACTGCTCGCACTGTTTATCCTTCCTACGCCGAGGATAGTATTCTTCACCGACTTAGACGTCCCGTACTGTTGCTGCTGTCTGGAATATAATTCCTCCAAAAATCGCTACGGTTCGATCCTCGACTCAATAATGGCAATGTCTTGGCTTTTCCTTTCTCCTCACTTTCTTCTCCAATTCCTTCTGAGATAACGACGACGGTTTAACGCTCTGCATAACTCTCCACCTTTTGTCGCCAATGTACCAAGAACAAAAGAGAGTTCTTAATGTTGGTTCACACAACGAAATTTAACAAAAGGTCTCCGTACTGTAGGCTACTCACCTTTTGTAGCCAATGTACCAAGAACAAGAGAGAGTGCCAGTACGATTCGATGGCCTTTTATAAATTCGGCGGATACGGTAGTATACAGCTAAACAATTTTCGGTTCCTTTGCTCCCCATATATCATTTCAATTTGGTAGCTGTTTAGCACCCTCACACATGAAGTGTTAACTGCCGGGAACGTTAATTAGACCAGATTCAACATCGCCATTGTGAATTCTCTCCAATTGTTGATGTTGACATTTTGTGATTACAGATTGCTGTCAAACTGACAATTCCTGTGTTTTCTTTTACCACGCTCGTATCGTAAATATTTCCCTTGGATAGCTGGCAATACAATCCTTGATGTGGATTAGCCAACCGACTACGTTTGTAGCCTCACTTGTGGACTTCTGAAACACATCAGCGGTGACATCAGGAACAAAGCACGGCGTAGTCACAGGAGAAGAAAAAAAAGTAAATATTTCCCGGTTTTCAGTGTTAATATGTTAAATGCAGCTTCAAAAGCCGACACAGTCGTTCTGGAGTTAGCAATTTTGTCCCTTGACGAAATGCAGCTCGATTTTAAATCAGATAAGCATATATTGCCGTCCTTTAAACCAAGGGGCTAGATACTTTGGGCCCATTCTTCTTTTTCAGCCAATGGTTTCAAGAAATGCCCTCATCGTTGGATTAGATGCGCCAGGAAGAGGTAATATCTAACCCTACCTATGCCGCCGTTAAACCCTTTGCCGCCCCTTGCATTCGAACAAATCCCTGCCCAGAGTCCTCCGGTGTTTAGTAATAACGCGCCGTTGCGGTGTTGTGAAATAACGCACCGTGACAAGCTGTGTATCACTTGAGTCCTCTAATAGCAGCGAAAATCTTTTCGACGAAGTTGAAGCATTTTTCGCGTCAATTACGTCATTTTCGGAAGCAGATGTAATTGATCCTTCTTCAGGGTTTGCTTTTCGCTTCCTTTTGTTTTTCTTCACCATCTTAATAAATGTTATGAGCTTATATGTTATCTATGCTAAGCATAGACAAGATCCCACTTAGAGCTCTCTGGCCCTCTATTGGCGGGTGTAGTGGCTTTACAAAATAACAATGAAGCTGTTTCAAGCTGTCGCTGATGAAAATGTTTTCGCAGATTTGTCTTATATTTTCTTTATTTTGCTTGATAGCCCAATCGCAGGGCATGAGTAGGAGAAAAAAACTGTACGCTAGTCTCTCGCGCATAATACACGCTATACACTGTGCATTGCTTTGCTTTCTTTTTTCAATTAAAATTCACCAGACGCGAACTACACGAAGATGCGATCGCTTTCGTTGGCTATCCGCGGTGAAACCAAACCTTTTGTAGTATGCAAGAAGATTCGACTGCACCGTTCCAATTGAAATCTGTCCCACACTCATCTGCAAGCGCCTCTTAATCGCTATAAAATGCTTTTCTCGAAACTACTGCATGCAACAATACTTTTTTCGGTAACCATTCCTCAGTCATGGCAGCAACCTTCATAAGATAGTTAACATGCGTCTTTAATGTATCCAGAAATAACGGTTGACGGCTCGTTTCTTGCAGTACTATGTAGTTGGGTGTTGTTGGCAACTGGAAAACCCTTTTTAAGTAGAATCGCTGCAATTTTTCAACTTCTTCGTATCGACTTCCTCCCCACACTTGAGCAGCATATAGCAGTATTGACTTAGACACCGCTCTAAAAATATTGTATTTGGCTGTGTGGCATATATCTGGGTTATTGAAGCAATTTTTCCATACAGTATTCATTGCCCATTTTGCATCTTTAAGTTTTTTTTCCAGATGCGGTTCCATCGATAAATTGCTAGTAAGTAGTATGCCGATATATTTATACGTTTTAAATTCAATTAAGTGCCCTTTGTACGTCCATTTTTATACCCTTCATGGACGTGATAGGGTATATTAACTTTGTCATGAAGTTTGCAACGCACAGAAGGAAGCATCTCCGACCATATAAACTATATATATTCATGGTCAGTATGACGAGACAAGTCGATTAAGCTTTGTCCGTCTGTTTCTATGCAAACTAGTCCCTCAGTTTTGAAGCTATCAAGCTGAAATTGTGCACAAAGCCTTCTTTCTATTGCACGCTATATATATGTCGGAACCAATGGAATCGGACCACTACGTCATATAGCTGCCATAGTAACGACTTGTCCAAAAATCCGTCTTTGTGGGAAAAACTTTTTTATTTCTAAAGAAATCTTTCTCAAATTTTGCACGAAGCCTTCTTTCTGTTGCACGCTATAAATATGGCGGAACTAATGAAATCGGACTACTACGTCATATTGCTGCCATAGGAATGACCGGTCCAAAAATTCGTTTTTGTGGGAACAACTTTTTTATTTCTGAAGGTATCTTTTTCGAATTTTACACTAATAAATAGTAGCTAAATCATATTCCTGAATTTGGTTGAAATCGGACTATTGTATCATATAGCTGTCATAGAAACGACCGTTCCAAAAGCAAGTTTTTGTTAGAAAAACTTTTTTATTTCTGAAGATATCTTTACGAAATTTAATATTATTCAGTCATATTGACTGCCAAACTACGTTCCTAAATTTGGATGAAATCTGTCACTACGAGTATTTCATACACCTCTCATAGGAACGGTGAAATCGGAACAAGTTTTACTACTAATTTCAAAGTGCCAAATGCACCATAGGTCATAACGAAGGTTCGCTTCACGTGAAGGGTATCATATCTTCAGCAAGCTTGTAGCTTGTTTATCCTGACGTAGTCTATGCCGTTTTTTTAAAAATCACTATTTTATATTTCTCTAAATTCAAGGTTAGTTTCTATTGCGTACAATAAGCTTCAAGGTGGCTGATAATAATTTTTTGTAAATCATCCGGCGATTTCGCAAGGAATACCATGTCGTCCTCATATAGTAATCCTTTCAGCAAAATATCAAATGCCTCCGCACCACCAGGCATATCGTCCAGAATATCATTTACGTGAACTGAAAAAGCGTCTGGACTTAGTTTGCAACCTTGGCGGACACCAACATTTGTATCAAATGACGCAGAGAGCCGCAGTCCATTCCAAATCATCGCCCTTGTGTTTTCGTACAAATTTTCAAGGATATTTGCAAATTTTCCAGACATGCTATTATTATGTACTTTGTAGAAAAGAGCTTGGCGGTGAACGGTATCAAAGGCAGCTTTGAAATCTACAAAAAAGGCATACAATTTGCGCCCTTCGTTCATATAGAGCCGAGCTATGTTGTGAAGTCCAAAAAATGTTGTCGTTCGTCGAGTACCCCTTTCGAAATCCGGCCTGACTTTCCGACATAATTTTGTCTGTGCTCAGCCACTTCGTGAATCTGCTTTGTAGTAGTAATTTTTCCTGAAGCGTTTAGGAATGAGATAGCGTGATAACATGCCGGATCATTAGCATCTTTCTTGAATATAGGGAATATAATTGAATCACGGAATTCGTCGGAAATATCTCCACTGTCGAACTTAGTTAGTTAGGATATCTACAAGAGCCTCTATGCCATATTTAAAAAATTCTACCGGTATCCTATCGCTGCCTGGAGCTTTATTACCCTTACACATTTGTGGGGCTTCTTCATAGATTTAAATAGAACAGATCGGTAATAGTACTTGTACTATCCCCACTCTGTGCTTCAGGTTATTTTCGAACCAAGCCGCGCATGCGCACTGCTACCCATTTTCACGCGGTCGCCATAGGTTCGGTAAATGTCGTTACGGCAGCGGCCACTCAGCAACAATTTTGACATTTGCGAAGCATTTGGCCCCTCGCTCCTCGGGCCCCTGGGCCAAATATTCATACGTGTTGCGCGCGTTTCACTGCGCAGGCGCGGATATGTCAGCCATAACTCGATATTCAAATTTTTACCCCCACTCTGTGCCTATTTCATATCTGTTTAATATGCAGTTATAGCTCCATCCAACGAGGGGTGATACCATTTGGGCCTTGCAAACTGTGGTGTGTTTTCGTTGTTATTTTTTTGTAAAATTCCACTGAAATGAGCTTGTAAGAGATCGACATTTATACCATTTCCAATTGTGAAATGTCAATTCTCTTTAAACGCCTTGCGATTTTCCAAAATTCCTTTGGGTTTGTACAGTCACACAATAGTTCTGATGGTTGCTGATAAAATAGTCGTTTCTTTTCTCTGTGTACTGCTTTACGCTGTTTGTTTGTTTTAATATACATTTGTGCATTCATTAGGCTTGTTTTTTTGCGTAACCGTGTAGAGTCCCTGCCCTGATTGCGAAAAAAAAAATGCTCTAGGTTAGCATCCAGGTTAAATTCCGAATCGTGAAGTTGTCTACACTGACGTCAAGTGGTGCGCCTCATATGTGGTGAAAATATATTAAAAGTTCGGATGAAATATCAGTTTGATTGTCGGATCGCTTATTTATTGCGACGGCGGACGTTTATTAACTTGGCGTACCGCTCTAACTTAACAAATATCATTCAAACAAGTTATTTATCAGTGACAGCTACCAGTGCAACTCTATCCAAATGGGTCGCGGGTTCGATCCCCAGCAAATTCTTATCTTTTTTTCCCTTTTTATTTTGTTCTATCGATATTATTAGTAATCCTATTGAAAATGTATTATTTAATAATAGGTATGGGCCCATCAGAGCAAGACGTAATATTAGTTTACCAGTGAACTTGGCTGATTGGCAAAAACACAAGCATGCCAACATCAACATGTTAGATTTCCCACGACACCAGAGCCATCTGTGTGTCATGCAAGTGGAAGTTATTCAGGGGTTATCGAGTGTAGGGCAGCCACCCTACTAAGCTATCCGGGTTAATGTTGTTGGTGTAACGCGTGTGTTATTTTACCCTACACCCGACACACATATTATTATGTTTCCTGAAAAGTTTTAGCCAGGCAAACGAGGGGTTTCTAATTTTTTCACATTCATTGCCGAACCAAATTTCGTTTTGGGCTTTCCTGTGTTGTGAGCGCTAGGCGTAATGATTTCCGTTAACTGTTTGTGTTTATATTTGTAGTTTGCGTTTGATGTCGACTTAGACTTGATTTGTAACGCGCTGCATATTCCTCCTGCCACACAATTTTAGGCAATAAACCCATTCGTTTCGTTTTCGCAAAATATAACCGTTCTGTACTTAATAACCAAACGAAGCTATGGACTAAATTTAGTTGGACTACGGACTAGGGGTAATGTCTGAACGATTTTTTTTTTCATTGAAATCAGTAAAAAGACTTAAACGAGAAACTATATAAAATTTCGCATTTTTCGTTGTATCTTTTTATCTACTGCACGGATCAGAGCAAATGATAGCCTATGCACACCCTTGGGACATTGTCAATCCGTAGGAAAGGAGATCAGACCTTGATAGGCTCCTTGCGAGGCTATAGCCTTCTCAAAGGACAACGAAATCAACGAGAACACGGAAAATTTGAAAAAAAAAACAGCGATTTTCAAACTGTCATATCTCGGGTGTTTTTCCGCGTATCGAAATCAAATTTGCAACACTTCGTAAGACGACCGGAGGCAATGACTATAATTTGAACCCCTACAATCACCCGGGGCCGGAGCTACAGACGTCGGAAAACCCGTACTTGTTGCGTCGCGTAAACATAGTCACTTTTCCAAAGTTTTTCCGATTTTTTTGTTTTTCTTTGGTTGGCGGGACGCTCCCGCGTCCCTAGATGTATATGTATATGTATATGTATGTATGTTCACAGGAATCACTTCTTTCAATTGACTACCCGTCGTTAAGTAAGTTGTATTGCCATTTCAGCATCTTAATTGGCTATATTTCATCGAATTAAGTATGTAGTCTCAAATTTCAAGGCACATTGTATTCAAAGGATTGTTCTTGTAATCCAAACATCAACAAGGTTCTCGAAAACTTGTATTTTTCTCTTATTATTCCTCTTCAAAACTTTTACCTCATAATCATTATCCTTTACTTGGCTTACTACTATTACTATTTGTTACGAAGCGTTTCACTAACAATGGAAGACGGGAGAGTTTCGTTATCACCGGAGTCGTTTTCGTCCTCGTCATCATCTTTAAGTTTATCCTCGCCTTTTGGCAAACATCTTAACAACACCTTACGTGAAAAATTGCAGCGTGGATAAAATGGTCAGGTAACATCCGAGGTTGTGAAAAGTTGCACATTTCGAGAAACGCTCTAGTTGAATTTCCTTGGATACCGGAGATCCAGTAACGTACACAGAACAATTACGTGGTGTACACGTTGATAATATGTTTCGTAATCACACTACCTAAATGTAAGGTACATCCACGTATTCAGTATATAGTCCCCCAAGTTTGTACACACACGAATTTGGATTAAGCTTAATTTAACGTGATTTAAATGTGAAAGTTTTAGAGGCTGGTTAATATTTTGTGAATAGCCCTATTAATTTAGTTTTTGTAAAATTTCAATAATTTATTTATATTTTTTTGCTGAAAACTAAAGACATACCATTGTACAATGTACATACATACTGCAGTGAACAACTTATATATATACCTATAGTTTCAACACAAAGCCATCCAAAACTCGTCACTTTTGGATGGCTGTGTTGAAACTACATATCTTTTTTAAAATTTTTTTTTACATGAATGTATGCAAACCTATTGCACTGTAATGCACAGCGCTTTACACAGAATGCAAAGTTTCCTGTATGTATCTAGAGATTACCTTATTTTTAACATTCTGGCGTCGTATGCCTGGGAGATTGTTGTAATCATGCAAGGACTACCTGGTACATAGTTGATCGTCTACGGCAGCATTGTAAATGACGATAGCGATGATGGGAGATTCTTGGTGTACCTTTGCGTACTATTGAAATACAATCCCGAATCCTTTCGTATACTTTATTACCTACTTAGCTTCAGGATCGACTTCAAACTGTACTGTAAGAAAGCAACTCGTCTGGTCGCCTTTCCGGCATAATAGTTGGTTCCTGATTTTTTTTCAGCTTCTTAGGCAAGAGGATACAAAAGACCACATGGTTTGCTGAGCATAATATTTGTTCCAAATCGTGGAAGCCAAGCGAAATATCTCTGTTGTCGGCGTCAATTTCTTTTTTCCCTTAATGCTTCGGTTGCATTTATAAAAAGAACAAAAAAAAGTTTTTTCACCCGATGGGTTTATTCTGCATCTATTTTCTTTATTAGGGTTTATTTCGCTTGTAGATATTTTTCTGTCCGTGGATTGAACTCAACGATTGCTTGCATGCACCGTGCAACTCAATGCACGTGCCAGAAGTGCACGTGCCAAGAAAGCATCCTGTGGTTTCACAATTATCGATCTCTCCGGATATGACTTTCTTCGCATTAATATTATTATAGGAAACTACCCAGCAAAAAAGCGTACCCTCCAGTAGATTGGTTACACATTTGGTGTACAAATAAGCAGGGTATTTTGCAATGACCCACTTCACCACTTTACTCTCAAAATATTTCGAATTAAGTTCACCATCCACATCTGGCACCATGAAATAAGCAATTTGGAAATAAGGCATTAATGGATAATTTCGGTTGGAACCGAAAGTAGGTATACTCAATTGCCCTAACCCCTTGTGGGGCATAGCGCGTCAATTGTTCCATGTGGCCCAGTTGACGTTTCGTTGGCATAAACTGGTTTCGGAGAATGCAGTTGCCAGCATGCATCTCCTGCACATCCATGGCCACGAACGTCGTCGTGGACGGGATTCGAACCCGAAACGCCGGTAGTCAAATATGAGACTGGTGCCTCAACACACTGCGCTACCGATCGTCCTAAGCTCTTTCGGTTTCACACTCAATGCTTAATTTAATTTAAAACGAAGATAAGTATGTACATGGCCATTTTCGCTTTCGTTCGCATACCTTATTTCGGTTTGAAATTGTGCATAGCCTAAAAAAAAATGCTGGATGCAGATATTCTAGGACGAAACCGCTGCAGGTTCATATACAAAGAGTGAAACAGGCGACCTAGGGCTATTTGCGAGGGTTCGCAACGCCCTAGGAGCGGAACTAGTGCAGCTCGTTCCAAACCGAAATTATCCATGCACACTTGTGCCATACTGCGGGTTGTGAATTAACAGTAGCTTCTGTGGGCTTCGCTCGCTACGCTCGCTCCGCGCTTAACGGATCACAACCCTCAATATCGCAGAAACGTAAACGCTCGCTTCGCTCGGTCTGGGTAACACAGTCCCTTATGTGGGCTCCGCTCGCTACGCTCGCTCCGCGCTTAGGGGATCTAACCCTCAGTATTGCACATACATGGACGCTCGCTTCGCTCGCTCTGGGTACAACAGTCCCATGTGTGGGCTCCGCGCGCTACGCGCACTCCGCACTTAAGGGATCACTACCCACAGTACCACACAAACATGAACGCTCGCTTCGCTCGCTCAGGCCACTGCATGGCTATTTCCGTTTTTATCGCATACCTTATTTCGAGTTGAAACCGACATTGTCGATGCATAGCTTATTTCGTTTATTTCCCGATGAATACTTTCGTTTCCAAACGAAAGTATCTATATGGATTATTTAGTATGCCTTATTTCGCTATGGCTTATTTCGGTGCCCCTCCACATCTACCCTACCGTTTCCACATTAGGAGGCTAACTTGCACTGATTTTTTAGGATTTTTTTTTGGGTGGGAAGAATTAATTACAATTCAATCAAATTTTGACATCATTTAACTCATATTTCGACCAACTTTTATGAATCTTGTTTTTTAAATTTAAGCCAAAAATAACCAAGTTACGCACTGATGTCCGCTGAAGGCCGTAACTAGAGTTCTCCAATTGCATGACATGTAGCGATTCCAATTTTTATCCGATATCAAAAACGTTTTAATTTTACATTATTACTAGGTTGGCGCAGATGAAATATCGGATTTTGCAATGACATGAAGTTGGCTGCGACTTTTATGAATCAAACTGCTACCAGGCGGCTCTAGTGATATAACATATTGAAGTATAAATACTGCTACCTTGGCTTATGGAGTCATTTCGGTTTTGCACTTCATGGTGATTTGATCGGTGGAGAAAAAAAAAGAAAAAAAAAACATGGAAGGAAGTCAAAAACGGCTACTTTTCTTTTACGAATTTAATCTAGAGCACAACGCAACGGAAGCAACGAGGAATATCAGCAGGGCATTTAGACCTGATACGGTTAACTAACGAACCACTCAGCGGTGGTTCGAAAAATTTTGATCCAGAGATAGGAACCTTCGAAATGAGTCACGTGAAAACCCGGGACCATCGATCGATATCGACGAGCTGCGTGCATTAGTGGAGTCTGACCCCCGCCAAACCATAAGGGGCCTTGCGGAGAAATTGGGCGTGCACCATTCAACAGTTTGCTTCGACTTGCTACAATTTGAAAAATGAAAAAGCTTGACAAGCAGGCTCCGCATGCTCTTACCGAGCGAAACATGGCGTGTCGAATGGAGATTTCTGGTTCTCGTCTTTCCCGCAACTGAAACGAACCGCTCTTGAACCGAATTGTAACCTGCGATGACAAGTGGATACTATACAATAATCGTCGCCGATCGGCCCAATGGCTAGATTCCAATGAGGCTCCAAGACACATGCCGAAACAAAGCCTTCATCCAAAGAAAATAATGGTGACTGTTTGGTGGTCTCTAGCTGGATTTATCCGCTATTCGTTCATGTAGCCTAGCGAAACCATCAATGCTGAGAAATACTGCGCTCAACTGGACGAAATGCATCAGAAATTGACAGTTCAACGACCTAGGCTAGTCAATAGGGATGGAGTTATACTGCTTCGTGACAACGCACAACATCATGTATCGAGAACAACGATCTAAAAATTGAACGAGTTGCGCTATGAGACTCTTCATCACCCGCCATGTTCACCAGACCTCTCACCAACAGATTACCATTTCTTTAAACATTTGGATCACTTTTTGACAGGAAAAGAGTTTAATGATGAAGCAGCTGTCAAAAATGTCTTCGAGGAGTTTCTTCGAACCAGAAACTCGGACTTCTACGGAACGGGAATTAATGCGCTTGTATCTCGTTGGAAAAAGTGTAACACATCCGCTGGTACCTAATGCGATTAATAAAATTATCTTTATAAAAAGTTACAGCTGTTCAAAAATGTACAACTGAATCCGACATTTCATGTGCACCAACCCAATAACTTATTTTCTAAGAATATGAACCGCAATGCAAGTGAAAATAATGAAAATTAAAAATTTTGCAGTTGTTGGAAATAATTGTTTCAATTTTCACCACTTTTGTTCACTAATTATGCAAAAAAAAAACTCTCTTAAAAATATGATATCATCCCAAATGTTGGTTCATGATTTCTGTAATTTTATGAAGAATCATACTTTAATTTTCATAATGATCGGTTCATTACTTTTTGAGTTAGACTTCCCGCAAATGTGAAAAAAAGTCATTTTGAGAAAAACGCGTTCGAAAAACTGCTTCTAGTACCTTCTGTACCGTTATTTGAAAACAAAGATGCAAAAGTGGGGTTCCGCTACAAGGCTACGTAACTACATAAAGCGACTGCCTGAGGTAATGCTCCGCTCTTCCTGCTGTGCACTCAAGGCTGTAAACTATACGCGATGAAGGCTCGGTTCTATGCTCATAAAATATAAACGAATGCGAATATCGCTTTGAAATTTTGGCAGCGTATTTTTGGATTGTTAAGCACAAACAGGAACAGTTTATGCAACGAAAAAAGTTTGGATTTTTTTTAATCCCCTAATGTGGTTTCCCCCTTATGAAATTTTCTAAAAATTCTTCAATTTTGTATGAAAACGAATCTGCCAAAGTCAAATTTCCACAGCAGTCGTCATTACCATATGGGTGAGAGAAATAATGAGAAAGTATTTTATTGTATTCTAAATCACGACTTGAGCCACGGTTAATACGGCGGCTTCTTGGTAAGTAACATTGCAGGTAACTGCTGGTAGGTGAAATACTTGCAACAGTTCTGCTTCATTTTGCTAACTACCCTACTCAATGGCCCCTAACCCCTTGTTGCGTATAGCTTGCTTACTGTTCCATGTAGCCCAGTTGACGTTTCGTTGGCATAAACTAGTTTCGAAGAACGCAGTTGCTAACATGCACCTCCTAACAAAGAAATCATGCCCAACCTTTTTCTTTTCTAAAAATCTACACTGCATGCAGATACATCGGAACATGGATATGTCTATGACTACCGACTGCGTGGAACCTGTTGTGTTGAAGATATCGACGTAAGTTTTATAAAGATCCCAGCATAGTTATACTGGATGAAATCATTCGAAAAAACACGTCCCACGCTTTCGGTAGGCATAAGACATATCCATGTACCCATATGTGTCTGGTGGCAGTGTAGATGCTCGTCATAAATTCTGCTTTGCTTTGTCCTGTCCGTTTGGGCTCCTTTCTCTCGCGGGATCGTTTCGTTTTCGTTTGCATCGCGTGTATGCAATATTCACCTCCTCTCGTGCACCCTGTTCCATCTACCTGTTCCATCTACCCGTTCGGTACAGTTTGCAGACTGCAGCCTATCGACATTTCTCTGAGTACGTTTCTGCTAATCGCAATTACGCTTCCCACCATCTTTTCCCAATCGGACGTGTATTGTGTTTGTGTATCTATTGCAAAATCGCTCCCACACTATCCGCCTCATCCCGCCCCTTTAATCAACAGTCCGGGTCCGGCACACACAATCCGTTTCTCAAGTAACGCGTGCGACTCTATGCGATTGTGTCCGGCAAACAGAGAGGGAAACTAACAAAAGTAAACAAAACATTCCAACACACGCACAAAGAGAATGCACAAGAAAAATTTTGGAATTTTTGCAGAAGGGGGGGGGGGGGGGCCTTTGATCTTCTGCAGACCTCTGAATGTCACGATGAGCTGCCCGAAACTATAACATACTGCGACGAATATTTCGCTATTTCGGGGCTTGGGAGATTTTAACTAGCGCAGTACGAATCTGCCATTTTGTTTTATGATATGTTTATTGCATGTGTGGTGGGGGCCCACATTGTGGGCCAGTCAGACCTCAAATCGCCGCCATTGCAAATGCATAACCATTTGGATAGAATGAACTTCATCCGCGATGGCTCTCGCTCTCTATCTTCGGGAGGCGGGAACTATGTAATGTACACACTCTCAAATTGCGTCTGCGCATGTCCAAATGTTAGTCGAACTGACTACTTGCTACTTTTTCTGGGACCCTATTGATTCAGATATGTAGTACAACGCGCGCTATTTTATTTGTTTGGATTTCAGCCATTTTGAACATTTAGGAATTTTTGCGGAAGGGGGGCATTTGATCTTCTGCAGACCTCTGAATGTACATCATAACATATAACATCCTGCGACGAATATTTCTTTATTTCGGGACTTGAGAGATTCTAACTCGCCTAGTATAAATCCGCCATTTTGTTCTATATGTTTATTGCACGTGTGGTGGGGGCCCACATTGTGGACCAGTCAGACCTCAAATCGCCGCCATTGCAAATGCACCAACGCAGTCGCTGGATCACCCGATTTGGCTCGAATGAATTTCATCCGCACTCGCTCATCTTCGGGGGGCGGGAACTATGTACACTCTCTCAAATTGCGTCTGCGCATGTCCAAATGTTAGTCGAACTGACTACTTGCTACCTTTTCTGGGACCCTATTGATTCAGATAGTACAACACGGGCTATTTTATTAAATGATGAATGGGAATTGGCGGAAATTGAAGGTCATTGAAAGTCCGCCCGTTCACCCGTACACTATGTTATTTCTTGCCGTCCACAACGTCAACCTTTATCGCTATCAAATCAACATCCCAACATGTACACACAGGATCCCCGCCCGCGCGGATCTACAAGCAACAGCCATGCACAATGACCACTTCAATTAAACGACATGCACAACCAGAAAAGAAAAATTTTCAATGGGCTTGTTTCCTCTTCTGACCCCCGAGTAGAAAAACAGACATTTCGTGTGACGGACAGATTTTTAGGATGACCCCCAGCTATAAGACATATCCATGTCAAAAAAGGGACTGTAGAGATGGATTGGCTCGAAGTAATGTTTCAAATTTATTTAAATATCTTATTAGCATCTAGGGTCCGCTACATAAAAATTTGACACAAATTTTGGTCGTTTTGGATATTTTTTCACGGTCAATCTCCTCGGGTGGAGGTCGGGGTCACCGAGATGAATAGTGGTTTGAGTTATCGTGCGGTTTTCCTTTATGAATACTGATTTATTAGTATAGTATTTCAAGGTCTACGTACAATATATCATTTTATGATCTAGGGTATAAAATATAATTTTGTAGGGAATTTTACTTTATTGTGATTCAGCCTTGGGAGATTTTTTTGTAGAATCCATAGTTTTCAAAATAATCAAGGAAAACTGAAAAAAAAGGACCTTTGAGCTCCTCTCCCCTGCACTTCCGGACCCTATGTCATCGGGGACTTTTGAACATACGTATACAGGGTGTCCCGATACTCAACGTCAAGCGGGCACTGGGTGAGAGACCAGCTTATACCAGTTCTTGAAAAAGCAAACAAAAAATTCTATGTCACTTGGTTAACTGTAAATAGGCTTTTTTGGAAAAAATGTTTAAGCCCACGCCCTAGACCACATATTTAGTTACTGTCTTCACAATTTTTCGAATTTTGCAATAATTCTTTTTATAACGTAATTCTAACCAACCATGCTATTGATTGCGATCATTAACTTAAGAACAAATATTGATGGTTTATTAAAAAAAATAAAGTTTGTGTTAATAGTGTTTTCAAAAAAAATGTCTGCCAACTTTGACAAGTCATATTTTAAGAAAAAAGTATTACAACACCCCAGGCAAGTTAATTCAAAAAACGGCCCATTTTATAGAGATTTCAAAATGGTACAACACTTGCCACTCCCGCAACCAGGAAAAATTATTTTGCTTATTTTTTGCAAAAAGACCTAATTTCCAAAATCACACCTAATGTTGAACTTCATGAAAATAAAGCGAAAAAACCATTGTAATATTTGTATTTTTTTATTTATAATGAAACTAAATTAAATGTTCAAAATGCTTCCCTCCAGCACGGATGCATGCTCTGCATCGCCTTAAAAAGGATCTTCGCACCTGTCGCGTGAGTCCCCTTTCGTTCAATTCTTCCGCAGCTTCAGTGATTCTGTGGCGCAATTCGTCTAAACTTGGAATAGGTTTTGAATAGACTTTTTCTTTTAGGCAACCCCAGTAGAAGAAATCAATTGGATTCAAATCTGGGGAACGAGGAGGCCACAAAATTGTACCAAGGCGACCAATCCACCTTTCAGGATACTGTCTGTTTAAATTATCTCGAACAGAACGAGCATAATGCGCGGGGCAACCATCTTGTTGAAACCAAATTTCTCTATAAATATTTAGAGGTACATCGTCCAATAGATTCTGCAAATCATTTTGAATAAAACTTAAATAATTCTCTGCGTTTAAGTTTGCAAGTAGCTCATATGGTCCAATAATTTTCCCGTTTAAAATTCCGGTCCACATGTTGACTTTGGTCTGATACTGTGAACGGTCTTCACGAATCAAATGCGGATTTTCCACATGCCGGCTATGTAAATTGTGTAAATTTAAATAACCGTCTTTTTTAAATGTTGATTCGTCAGTCCATAAAATTTTATTCAGAAATTGCGGATCCTGACTATTCCTCGCTAACATTATTCTGCAGAAATTGATTCTAGTGGCATAGTCCCGAGGTAGTAAAGTTTGAACACGTTGTACATGATACGGGTGATATCGATGTTGTTTCAAAATCCGATGTGTGATACTTTTCGGTATTCCTGTCGCTTTTTCGATCGCCCGAACTGAAGTGCTGGGGTCATTTTGGATTTCATTCAAAACAATGTCGTCGTTGTGTCCTTGAGGTTTCCCACCGGTTCCACGAACATGAGGTAATCGTCCTTTCAAGTACGACAAGTGAACATTGATGAACACCCGGTGATCTGGATGACGTTCTACATTTGGTTACCTCTCTAGCTGCGGCAGCGCCGTTACAATGGCATTCACCGTAAATAAGGTGCATGTTTGCATATTCTTCAGCTGTATACGCATACGGCATATTGTTTAAAAAAAATTATACAACACAAATAAAGATAAAGGAAGCAAAACGAAAATTTTCGGCACAAAGGAAATATAAAATTGAGGGAAACACAAGTTATGTTAAGCACATACAATACTTTTATGATTATGAGAAGGTATTGTACGTATTAAACGGAGAAACGCTGCGCACTGTATTTTTGCAAAAATCCGCATTTGATTCGTAAAGACCGTTTACAGTTTTAGATTCAAGTCAACATGCGGACCGGAATTTTAAACGGGAAAATTATTGGACCATATGAGCTACCTGCAAACTTAAACGCAGAGAATTATTTAAGTTTTCTTCAAAATGATTTGCAGAATCTATTGAACGATGTACCTCTAAATATTTATAGAGAAATTTGGTTTCAACAAGATGGTTGCCCCGCGCATTATGCTCGTTCTGTTCGAGATTATTTAAGCAGACAGTATCCTGAAAGGTGGATTGGTCGCCTTGGTACAATTTTGTGGCCTCCTCGTTCCCCAGATTTGAATCCAATTGATTTCTTCTACTGGGGTTGCCTAAAAGAAAAAGTCTATTCAAAACCTATTCCAAGTTTAGACGAACTACGCCACAGAATCACTGAAGCTGCGGAAGAATTGAACGAAAGGGGACTCACGCGACTGGTGCGAAGATCCTTTTTAAGGCGATGCAGAGCATGCATCCGTGCTGGAGGGAAGCATTTTGAACATTTAATTAAGTTTCATTATAAATAAAAAAATACAAGTATTAAAATGGTTTTTTCGCTTTATTTTCATGAAGTTCAACATTAGGTGTGATTTTGGAAATTAGGTCTTTTTGCAAAAAATAAGCAAAATAATTTTTCGTGGTTGCGGGAGTGGCAAGTGTTGTACCATTTTGAAATCTCTATAAAATGGGCCGTTTTTTGAATTAACTTGCCTGGGGTGTTGTAATACTTTTTTCTTAAAATATGACTTGTCAAAGTTGGCAGACATTTTTTTTGAAAACACTATTAACACAAACTTTATTTTTTTTAATAAACCATCAATATTTGTTCTTAAGTTAACGATCGCAATCAATAGCATGGTTGGTTAGAATTACGTTATAAAAAGAATTATTGCAAAATTCGGAAAATTGTGAAGACAGTAACTAAATATGTGGTCTAGGGCGTGGGTTTAAAAATTTTTTCCAAAAAAGCCTATTTACAGTTAACCAAGTGACATAGAATTTTTTGTTTGCTTTTTCAAGAACTGGTATAAGCTGGTCTCTCACCCAGTGCCCGCTTGACGTTGAGTATCGGGACACCCTGTATATTCAGGACAGTTCCAACCATTGTGCCAAATTATTGTACAAAACTACATGATTTGTTTGCCTGTTTTTCGCTCATAGCCTGGATTAATACGACAGTATCGATCGCAGTGTACTGTATAATTACATGCTTTAATTTGGTGTACCAGTAAAACTAGTACGACTAACAAAGATGACAATGGCCAACTCTGTCTCACTGGTCAGGACTCAAAACAGGCTGATTGATCCTTTTGAAACCCGTACTGGATTGCAGCTCGGCTACGCTCTTCAACCTGGGCACTTGAACATACCTTCCGGGTAATGAAGGCGGACACCACTCTTTCAGTTGACGCAATTAATAGTGTACGCAGACGACACTAACATCATGTCAGGAAACCTGCCCGTCGCAGAACGACTACTGCATAATTTTTACATTTACGCGGCTGCGAAAGAAGTTAGACTAGTTAATGAGGGCAAAACGAAAAAATTGCTGCATCGAATTTGTAGATGAGTTCATACACCTGCGTAGCAATCTGTCAAAGGATACCAGCGATACAGATGAAATCAAGCGACGAATACATTTAGAAAAATAGACTATTACCTCGGTCCTTCCAATAGTGAGATTGAAGCATGTGGCCGAATACGAAGCATCATACGACCTATGCTATACTGTGATTTTGACTACCGGCGTTTCGGGTTCGAATCCCGTCCACGACGACGTTCGTGGCCACGGATGTGCAGGAGGTGCATGCTGGCAACTGCATTCTCCGAAACCAGTTTATGCCGACGAAACGTCAATTGGGCCACATGGAACAGTTGAGGCGCTATGCCCCACAAGGGGTTAGAGCAATTGAGATACTATGATTGCGAAACCTAGAGCCTAACTCCAATCTGAATTTTCGGAGCAGTTTGTGACAACCACGAACCGTACGATCTGACGATGAGCTGAATTTTTTCAGAATCGTCTAACTCAATCGACTTCAATCGGATAATTGCATGCCTAAACAAATGTTGAAAGGACGCATTAGCGAAGCAATGCTGCGAGGAAGACTGTTGACGCCGAATAACTGCTGGTTTTCCGAAAGTGGAGGATGCGGTCACTTGACCGAGAGAATTGAAAAATCATGATCCAGACTGCCAGGGCCCGACGTCGGGCAATAGCGCCACAATGATGATAGGTTAGATTAGGTTAAACAGGCAGCTGCGCAACAAACACAGCACACATAGACCACCACTGGGTCCCTTGTGATACCTCATAGGCACAAAACGTCATGTGAGCCTAGTTGTCAAACCACCCGGATCTGGCAATGAAACGATGCAGATGACCAGCATTTACGTCATTCAGGTCATCGAGATCAATAAAGTAGAGGGAGCCTAAACTATCCTTTCTGCTACCGGCCAGAGCAGGGCAGGTGCACAGGAAGTGATGTATTTTCTCTTCATCTTCTTCGTCCCCACAGATTCTGCAAAAATCATTGTATGGAAGCCGGAGACGCCTAGCATGCTCACCTATCAGGCAATGCCCCGTCATGATCCCCCACAACCTTTCTGAGATGCCCTCTCTCCAGCATCAGCAGTCCTGAGGAGCGGCCAGGATTGAAGTGGGGCCAGATATGCCTCGTATAATTGGGGGTATTACGATCTGGCCATCCGCTATTTGCACGGACTATTGCGTGTGCCTTAATTAGCTTCTTGGATGCTGCTATAGGCATTTTAACATTGAGAAAACACCCCATGTCCATAATGGCTGTACCTGGCCGAGTCAGATCGTCTGCCTTATAGTTTCCGCTGAAACCACTGTGAGCCAGAATCCAGCACAAAGTAAAGTTGAAGAAACTGCCGAGCTCCTTAAGAGCGGTGCGACATACCACGAAGGTTTTTGAAGTAGTAAGTGTTGCGTCCAGGGACTTAATCGCCACCTGACTATCTGTGCAGATAGTAATATTCCATGCAGATATGACATAACGACCCAGCCAAGTCAGAACTTCGGCAATCGCAGTGATCTCCACCTGCAGAACGCTACAGAAGGCTGGAAGACGATGTGACAGGCGAATGTCCAGTTTCTCTGAGAAGACGCCTACGCCCACACCCTCTTCTTTTTTCGAGCCGTCAGTAAAGCAGCTTATGGCTTCCAACTCAGGGGTGTGCCTCCCACTCCTGCCGCGACGGAATTAGACTCGTGTACCCTTTGTCGAAAGAGTACACCGGAGAGGTATAGTCCGTATCTTCTGGGATATTCAGATTGCCCAGTATCGCCGAGTTGCCATTAGTAGACTCTTTCCACTGCCCTGTTTCCCTAAGACGGATGGCCGTAATCGCAGCTACTTGTACACTCAGGATGTCCAAGGGGAGAAAATTCAACAGTACACCAAGAGAAGCGGTCGGTGTGGTCTTCAGAGCACCAGTGATAGCAATACAAGACAATCTTTGAGCTTTCTCCATTGGATTCCTGTATGGAACTTTATTGAGAACCAGACGACTACCCCATACATTAATATGGGGTGAAGACTGATACGTACAACCAGGAAACCACCTAGGGTTGCATGCCCCATTTCAGGCCAATAGCCTGCTTGCAAGTATGCAGACCAACCGTTGCCTTAGTGACGCACTCCAGAATATTTGCTTTCCAGAATACCTTCTTATCGAATATAAGTCCAAGAAATTTGGCTTTTTTCCTAAGGACCAACCTCGTCCCTCCAGAAACGGTGGTAACAGTGAAGTGTTCTTCCTGGTGAAGAGTACAAACTCCATTTTGACAGGATTGACTCCAACAATAACTTGCACAGCCCACTGATATAGAATATTTAGGGTATTTTACATAATGTCACTAAGAACCCCGGGAATCTTCAAGAGACAGCAATGGCGATCGTCCGCATAAGCAACGACTTTGCAGCCCAGCCCATCCACATCCAGGAGTAATCTGTTAACCACCAAGTTTCAAAGAAGGAGGGACAAGACACCCCCTTGAGGGGTCCCCCTACACACCTGTCTGCGCACTTGTGATGATCCCAAACTGGTGCAAATAAATCTAGACTAATAGGCTGACGGAGTGGGCCATCTACACCCACAATAGATAGAGCATTTGAAGTAGCCGCCAGTTTGACGTTGTTAAAGGCACTCTCAATGTCCAAGAAGTCAACTGGCGTATACTCTTTGCAACTCAGAGACCCCTCAATATAGTGTTAGCTAAATCCTTGAATAATTAAAAACAACACGTTTTTTCGTAAATATAAATCGCCTTTAATTCGCCACTATTACGCCTTTTACAGTAATACACCACGATACGCAAATTATTATTAAAACCACATCCGCCTCGCACAATGACTAAGATCGAACCAAACCCATTGTCGCCGAATCAGCACCTCTTCTCGCCCAGCGCCCGCCGCACACTCACCAATACCATCGCCCAGCATCCCGATCGCCTCTCAAATAGCGCCCGACTGTATCTTAATAGCGCCTCATTGTTCCTCTGGAGTTGCCAGTTCGTAACAATAGGTTATCAATGAGTGCAGCGCATTGTCCACTGATCTACCCTTCCAATAGGCATGTTGCGAAAGGGAGAGAAGGCACGATGGAATAGTGGCACGTAAGTGTGTGTCGATCAGACGTTCCAGCATCTTCAGCAGAGTCGACGATAAATTTATAGGACGGAGGTCCTTCGGATGACGATAAGAGCTCTTCCCGTCTTCGGGATAAAAACCACATTCACATCCGACCATGTGCGAAGAATGTATACCAGCTCCAATCAGGCTCGGAACATGCTCTCAATCCAGGGATACACCATGTCTATCGTTAAACGGGGCAAAACTATTAATAGCCTATACTATTTTACTCTTCGATAGAATATAACCAGAATCAGAGGGGGCTATTGCAGTCCGAGAGTACTCAGGCATTCCACCAGGTGAGCTATTAGGGAAGTGAGTGTCAACCAAGACCTCGATAGTTTCCTCACTAGAGGTTTATCACGTCCTATCTTGTTTGAGCAAATAGGTTGGCATGTTTGGAGCAGTGGATAAGATTTTCCGCAATCTGGAAGTCTCGCTGGATTCCTCAACCTGTTCACAGGAACTCCTCCACGACTACCGCTTAGATCTTGTGATTCCTTTTTTAAGGAGTTTTAGCTTTCCTTTAGTGTTTTTATATAGTTTAACCAATTGGAGTCTAACTCCGAGGATTTCGCCACATTAAAGCTTCTTCTGTTCACAGCCCGTAGCTCCCCAATTAGAGCATTCTACCAGGGTGGTTTCCTCCTTCCTTTATGTCTGGTAACTGGGCATGGTTTTGTGGCAAGATTTCCGAGCGCTGCTGCCAGGGTTTGTGCCGTGGTGTCCAGCTAGTGTTTCTTCAAGACACTCCCTAAATTTACCCCAGTCGGTTCTTTTATGATTCCTGAAAACCGAATTATTACTGGTGTACACATTCAGTCTAAACTGCAGGTATCGGTGATCAGAGAATGAGTGTTCCGCCGACACCCTCGAATCCCTCAGCAAGTGCTTCATGTCCTCTGAAACAAGGGTGAGGTCTAGCGTCTAGGACCTCTTGTCTGCTTTTTGTGACAAAGGCAGGTTCACAGCCTATATAACAGATGAGGAGATTTGAACCTAACAAGAATTCGAGAAGAGCATCTCCTTTCTCATTCGTGTCGGGGCTTCCCCACGCCACATGGTGCGCATTAGTTTCGCAGCCCAAAATGACATGAGTGGCGCGTGGCTCAGCAGCGCGAAGCGCCTCTCTCAACATAACTGAAGGCGGGTCTCCCAATAGATCGTATGGCAGGTACGCCGAAAGAAGTCAATATCCCCTATTATTGATCTCCAGACTGATTACCACAGAGTCTTTGTCACTAAAAGTACTCACTGAAAAGGCGATTTCTTAATAAGGACACAATATCGGGGCTTTCCCTGATCTCCAACATAAAATATATTATGCAGCGAAGTTCCTAGGCCATTAACTAAGTTGTTTAAAACGCAGGGTTCTTGTGTTAAAACAATATCCTCCCCATCGCGTGCCAGACGGAGGAGGAGAGCAGCTGACGCTGCTTTCGAGTGGTGAAGGTTAATTTGAATGAATCAGATCATTATCGCATAGATGACCCCGATTCCGCCACTGTAACATCGGTACCCGCATCGACGTCAGACTTAAACGAGTAATTTGCAAATGGGAGCTCAGAAGTGTTCTCCAGATCCGCGAGGTCTGATCCGAGGGATAGACAGTCCACAATGATGATGATCGATTTCTTTAAAAAATCTCAGAGAGTGGCCAGTATGAACTCTAAAGCCCTGAAACACAACATTTCGCCTGGAGTAAGCAGAATGGGGCCATATGGCACACATGTCACGGTTACGTGCGCCTTGAAATTAATGTTATTTTTTTCCGGGGTAAGTGACTTCCACTAAGCTGTTGAAACCCTTTCTTCACGACGAGTTGCCAAAACACGAACGGACCTCCTTGATAAGGGATTTTTCCTACACCCAGTACTCCAATTATGAAGTTTATTTCTAATTTATAACCCAATAGCCTTGTATCTGAACTTCTAATTGAGTTTGCATGGTCATTAATTTTATAAGAATTCCCAGTCGGCTCGTTTAAAAGCGAAGGTCGTCCCAGAATTAATAAATGAAAACGGCTGATCGAAGGATAAAATTCTGTCTTGCTTCCGTCCCATGTTGACCATTTTAATAGGACAAAATTTTAATTACCTGAATTACAGTTTGTTTTCATATTTCCTAATTGTCTTGCAGCCTGACTGGTGACAATCACGGTTAAAGATCCAGTGCTTTGCTTAGATTGAGGGATATCTTGGGATTTATGAAGGGAACTGTTTGTTGGTAGGTTGGACTATTATAAGATGATGCTGGCCCAAGGTTGAATTCTCACACCTCAAGTGGTCGGAAATTTCGCAGAATTAGAAATTGTAAGTTGTTAAATGTTTTGATTATCCTACCCATTTACTAGATGAAACTATACTATTCACATCAGCATTATAGTTTAACGGCCGTCGCGTCGGTCATTGGACAATTGTCGTCTAAATAACCGAAAAGTAAACTATACTAATTCTACAATATTATGCATTTAGAATTTCTAGTATTAACAATAAAAAAATGTTCGGAAAAATTTATGACGTCCTTCTAGTCGGAAGGATCCTTTAATGAACACTGCAGAAACCGGACACTTTTATTATTATGTATACATATTTCTGAAATTTAAAAACTGGCCCGGTCGTAAAATGTATACAGAGACGTTGTCGAACAGACGGAAAGTTAGGGATTTGTTGGGTTGGTCCTTGAAGAATTGTAAGTAATTTCCGCATTGTGGGTTATAATTAAAATAACTAAAAGTGTCCTGCATTTTAAATGTTAGTATTGATTCAACCACTCTGAATGTATAATGAGCGCCAGTCGAGGTTTAAACTGTAATATGTATGGGCAGTTGATATTATTCTCCACAGTTTTCATTTTGTTTTATGGATACTGTAAAAAGGATCAAGGTTAATTTGAAATGGGACGGACAGTATAAAGTTATGGGATAAGATAATTTAATTAATTTTATCATTGTGGTTTTGTAAAAATCGATTTATATTTACTACCTCAAAGTACATTAGGCTATTAGGAATCTCGTTCATTTACTGTAGTTGTAATAATATTGATTAATTTATGAGTATGTATCCTTATCGGTTATACTTATCATGACTAACTTTTCTTTTCTTTTCTCTTTTTTCCAGGTGAGTTGCCGAACAATGAAGTTTGCGTTACTATAACCGAACCGAACCTGTAAAATTTATTGCCCAGAATTATTTAATTGGAGAGTGATAAGTTTGAAATTGCCTATTAGGTATTCTGTTAAAATATTTTCAGCGTTTCATACTTGAGAAAATACGAAAAAGAAATGTGTTTGCACGGAGGGAAAAAATTTAATAAATATTAACTATAGTGGGATATCCTGCCACTTCGGATCGTAAATACTTCAATGGTAGATAGTACCGTTCATTTGTGGAAAATCTAAACCAAAACGAACACTTAGTCTTTAATCGTTACGTGGTTAGATCATTTTTTGTAAATTGTGTCAAAAGGCTTGTATTGCCGAACGAAATCCAAATGTGCCACTCTCGCAATCATTTAATCCTAGATTTGACAATTCTTTTTTTCCTACTCTCTTCTCCTTTCAACTTCGGTAAGAAACACTACTCCTGTAGTTTCCTAATTGAATTGCATCGTTGTCGCATAAGCATTTATTGAGGTTGTTGCGAACCGAGGCTATGTGTCGAGCCGCCGTCACTGCAACAAAAATTTGTTTTGACCAGAATGCATTTGGCTCGGTGGCACCGATCCCGGCTAGACCAGCGAAGGTCGAAGGTATTTTAGCCAAAGCACTCTGGTGTTACGAAATATTTATATACATATTTAAAACATAAAAGAGTGATGAGGGAAGGATTAGGAGGAGGGAACCCAATCGATTAAGAAGATTTTAGTTAATCAACGTAAAATCAATCATATAACTTCTTCTTCCTCGCCCTTTCATACCACTCTGCGGCTTCGCGTTGCTCTGCCTGTGGTGTTGACACTTCGACCATTCTGGCGGTATAATCTCAGCTTCCTTCTACAGGCAGCACGGTGTTGGATCGTATCATCGCCAAGATTAACGCGTTGTTGTTGCTTTTTCATCTGATCGATCCATGTGTGTTCTGCCTCGGCGTTTGGGTCCAGCAAATGGAACGTTCGTTCATACTGCCTTCATGACAGGGTTCTCAGGCGGACGCCTTAGAATGTGGCAATGTCAATCCATATGACGATCTCCGAGCTTTGCAGTAATCGTTTGCTCAACGAACAAGCTGCCTCCGATGTAGGTACTTTTGATATGATCCTTTTTGGTCACACCGGCTGACATCCGTAGCATTTTCATCTCGGTCGCAATCATTTTGCTTTCATATGCCTTGTACATAGTCCAGCATTCAGACGCATACATGAGTGCAAGACGAACCACCGTTTTGTACAACTTGCCCTTAAGCTTTCGTGACATTTTCTTGTCGCAGAAAACTCCAGAGTTTTCTCGCACTTCATCCAACCGACACTGATGCGATGTTTGATGTCGTCATCGCAGGTAGCTTCTTTGTTGATCATCGAGCCCAGGTATTTGAACCTTGTACAGGGATTCAACTGCTCTCCTTTAATGTAGAAATCTGGTATCGGTCTCTCTGGATTTGAGAAAGGACAGCAAAGATACTCAGTCTTTGGTATGCTAATCCTCAGTCCAGGGTCGTCCAGTATCTTACACCACTTGTTCAGTGCAGTCTGCAAAGCAACGATGTCTTTGCTACCCAGGACAAGGTCATCAGCGAAGAGGAGGGATATTTCCAGGTCGTCAGAGATGAGTGTTAATAAATAGAACAGTATGATGTTGAAGAGCAAAGGACTCAATACACTGCGTTGGTGAACTCCGACTTTAACCGGAAATTCTTCAGACTCAACAGCTGTGCATCTAACTTTAGTAGTTGCCCCATCATACATGTCTTGTATCATCTTGACATATGCCTCGGGAACCTTAAGTGCTCATAGGGCCACCCATATAAAATCACGAGGAACTCTGTCGAAGGCTTTTTTTAAATCGATGAACACAAAGTGCAAGTCCGTCCGTGCATCACGATGCTTTTCCATCGTAACACGTATTCACTGAATAGCATCGACTGTGGACCGACCCTCCACAAAGCCGCATTGATTGCCATCCAACCGGACAATCTCTTTCAATTGATTGAAGACAACCCGCTCGTAAGTCTTCAATGTGTGAGATGTTAACTTGATTGCCCTATAGTTGTTGAGCTTGCGTGAGTCACCCTTGTTCTTATAAAACGGGATAAGGAAGCTTTTTCTGAAAGCGTCAGGCATCGGTTGCCCTCTTTAATTTTGTTGAAAAAAGCAGTGAGCCATCTAAGCCCGACATGATTCATCTTCAACCAAAATTCCAAGGGTATTTTGTCCGGTCCGGCTGCCTTTCCGCGTTCCATCTGCATCATTGCCTTCATCACCTCCTCCACTGAAAAATAAGCGATATCAGTGGTGTTTGGCACGACAGCTTGAAAAGCTTCTCGCGGAAATTCTTCGTTCAGAAATTCGTCAAAGTACTCACGTATTCTGCCACAGATTGCTGTGTCTTCAACCAGTAGCAGTAGTGAGTCTTCAACGTACTTTGGCGCCTGAATCTCTCGAGCGTTTCTTCTCCTTTGGGCTGCGACCTTATAAATCCTGGCATTGTCTTTAGGTTTTTCGTGCAATGACGACCTCCCATCCGCCGTCAGATCCTCTAGTTCCTGATAGAACTTCTCAGCTGCAATCGCCTTTGCTTGAGCAACCTTTCGCTTTACTTCCTTCCGGCATTTATCAAATTTCTCCCGAAGTTGAACCTTCTCGGCTTCACTGCCTGTGTTGCATGTTGTCCAAACCTTGAATGCATTCGATTTGGCCTGCATTGCTCCTTTAGTTTCGTTATTCCACCACTACGTCTCCTGGTTCGTGTGGAGCGGGCCTTTCGAAACTCCTAGTGTCTAAGATGCAGCCATAAACATTCAGTTTCAATTTTTTCATCACACACTTTTCATTCATGCACTTGCCACAAGCCACGCCCACAACCATTACCTCGTATGGTTCTCCTCACGCGACGAGTGCACGGACTTTTGCATCCGTCGTCGTCACTACTCACATAATCAAGTGTTTGCGCCTCTCCCCGTCGGCATGCGATCTCTGCGAGTGATTTCCTCTGTCACATTCAAACTACCAAAAAGACTTAAGCCAGAAACTCTACTGCTAAATTTCACATTTTTTGATGTATCTTTTTATCTACTGCACGGGTCAGAGCAAATGATAGCCTATGCACACCCTTGGGACACAGGCAATCCGTGAGAAAAGAAAGCAGACCTCGATACCCTCTCTACGAGGCTGTAGCCCTGTCAAAGAACAACGAGAACAAGAAAAATTTGAAAAATAGCCATTTTCAAATTATCATATCTCGGGTGTTTTTCCTTGTATCTGAATCAATGACCATACCAAATTTCAGCCCGAACAAGCATCCAGGGCCGGAGCTACAGAGGTCCGAAAACCCGTACTTGTTGTGTCGCGTAAACATAGTCTTGGCTTGGTCACTTTTCGATTTTTTTTTCGATTTTTTCGTTTTTCTTTGGCGGATAGATAGATAGATAGGACCAGAGTGCTTTGGTTCAAATACCCACGACCTCCGCTGGTCTAGCCGGGACCGGTTCCACCGAAACAAAAGCATTCTGGTCAAAACGAATGTTTGTTGTAATGACGCTGGCTCGACATAGAGCCGTGGTCAACAACAAGGTTAAAAAAAATATTCCATAGTTCCAATGAAAACAAAAATGAAACCGGAAAATGGAGGGCAACGCCCGCAATCCAAGGGTTTTGTAGTATCCCATGCCAATAGGAGATGAACTGTCCTACTCTTGCAGATGCTTAACCATTCATGTTAGGACGATATTGCAAATTGCAAGCTTGCGTAAAAAATATTGAAAATAAATTGCCTGAATAATTATAGAAAGTAGAGTCAGCGAAGAGCATACCTCCCCCCCCCCTTTCCCTGCTCCCTCCTCTCCCACCAATCTTTACCATTTTGAAAATGGTTGACTCCAATTCGCTCTACGTAAAACAATATGTAAGTATGTTGTACTCGTAGTACTAGTATGTAGTATAAGAAACCTGTTATGTGCATTTTTTGTATGGATAATATCAAAGTGACCAAATCAAAATGAATGTAATATCCGTACTATTAAATATTACGTGATTATTATGAAACTTGGAGGTATTATTGCCCATGGTGTTGATTATCGTTGACCATCAATATTTTCGACCTCGGATGAGTTTGATAAATGCAGGTATGTGCTAAGTGTAACTATAGAAATATACTATTATTAACCTATTTTGAGAAGATATTAAAATTCCACATTTTTTTTTCTATGCTAGTTAAAAGCCACCTTCCTGTACGTTTTCATATTTCTAAGTGTAACGGTCTCGAAATGGTAAGAGTAGTGGGACAAATTATGATCTCATATTTTCCCCTCTACCTCTTTTCCGCTTTCTTCAAATTCGATAAAAACGCCAAAAATGGAATGTACTCGGTAATACCTTTCTCATGACACTCCACCCACTTGCCTATACCAGACGAAAAAAAAATGATGACCTTCATTTCCCCTTAAAGCAGCAAGCAAAATATCAAAATTTAATTAATGTTCTATTATTAAATATTATGTGATTGTAATCAAACTTAGAGATATTATTGCCTATGTTGTTGGTTATCATTGGCCATAAATATTTTTGACCTCGCGTGCGCTTAAGCGGTGCAGGGGTGTGCTAACTGCAACTATAGAAATGTACTATTATTAACCTTTTCTGATGAAATTTCAAAATTCTATTAATCTAGGTTTCCTACGCTAGTAAAATTGCGCTTTTCTGTAAATTTTCATATTTCTAAGTATAATGGTCTCGAAATGCAAGGGGGGGGGGGGACAAACTCGGATGACTCATTTTCCCCTCTCCCTCTTTTCCCGTTTCTTCAAATTTGAAAAAAATTCCAGAAATGTAATGTACTCGACGGTACCTTTCTTATGATACCCCACTTGCTTGAACTAAACGAAAAAAAAAATTTCGACCTTCATTTCCCCTCTATGGGGACCTCCCCTTAAAGTTGACCTATTACGACGATTCGCTTTCTCCGGTGAATTATAGTAATTCTACATATTCCTACAAAATTTCATGTATGTAGCTTCAGAGGTTCGTGAGATATTTCATGGGCAGACAGACATTTGACCGATTTCATAAGGGTTTTGTTTTTACTACAAAACCCTATTAGTTCTGAATGAATATCAACCATCAAAAGTAGTTTTACGTGGCGCTATAAACCTATGTTGCAAGTAGCTTCAGTATCTCTCAGACAACTACCAGTAGGTATAAGGGATGACACTATTAAAAACTCAGTTTCGATGTTATAGGTCCATATTATCTGTTGATTTGATACGTATGAGTATTAGTAGACGTTACAACATCATATTATTGAAGATGCTTGAATATGTGAATGTGATTTGAGGGACAAAAAGTTCTCCATTGTTTTGATGTTCGCTGGTAGGATATCAAAAAAGTGTTCTGCCTGCGTGACAGAATCCTTTCGTAATCGTTCAGTTCTTGGAATAGGAAGGGAAATGAAATTTGCAGTTATCACAGGGCATGAGTGTACTTGATCAACCATGCGTAGCAGGACGTTGGATTCTAGCCCATTCCATATATTTTTATGCTGTGCTTTTAGTTGTGCGTTTGTCCGAACACTTCCCGTGGTCCGATATTTATTAAATTCAATATGTAGGTTCCTTTAAAGACCCTGATTTCGGAAAGATGGCAGCAAATTCGGCCGTCCACTGGACTAACGGTATATCGGTATATTCTCTTGTGTCAAAACCAGAGTTACTGGCCTAAGTCTTTTAAAAAATCACTCTTTCCGGCTTTTCTCGTGGTTTGATTTCAACGAAACTTGACACGTAGCTTCCATCATCATCATCGTGGCGCGACAACCCGACGTCGGGCCTTGGCCGCCTGGATCATTGTCCTCCAATTACCTCGGTCACGTGACCGCGTCCTCCAATTTTGGGAGCCCAGCATCTGCGCGGCGTCCACACCTACTGAGCTCTCCCAACGAGATCTCGGTCGTCCTCGCAGCCTCGCCCCGTCGACTCGTTCTGCATTCATTACTCTCTTAGGCATGCGATCATCGTCCATTCTTTGTAAAATACATGCCCTGCCCATTGAAGTCGTTGTAGTTTAACGATTTTCGAGACTGGCAGCTCATCGTTCATTTCATACAATTCATGGTTGTACCGAATGCGCCATTCATCTCGATCGCAAACGACCCCGAAGATTCGCCGTAGAACCTTACGTTCAAAAGTGTCTAGCATGTTTTCGGAGGCTTGAGTTAGGGTCCATGCTTGGCAGCCATAGCATAGCACTGATCGTATAATGGTTTTGTACTCGCGGAGCTTCGTGTTTCTGTGCACATGCTTCGATTTCATTATGGGGAGAACCGAGAAAAAAGTCTTATTAGCTAACTGTATCCGTCGCTTGATTTCATCAGTTTCGTTGGCGTCCCTTGACAAGTTACAGTCTAGGTATATGAAGCCGTTCACGAACTCGATGTTGTCCCCCACATTGATGCTCGATTGTGCAGGTGTCCTTGTCGTCGATTGCATCATTATTTTAGTTTTACCCTCGTTGATACTTCTTTTGCAGCGGTATCGAGCGTATGCAGAAGTTCTTCTGCGTCAACCAATCTTCGGGACATGATGTTAATATCGTCGGCGTACGCTGCTAATTGTGTCGACTTGATGGGTAGCGTCTTGCTGTTGTCCATATTCATAGCCCGAATAGCGTATTCCAGTGCTAGGTTGAAGAGCGTCGGTGCCAGTCCATCGCCCTGTTTCTGACCAGTGCGTGTTTCAAATAGATCAGTAAGTCTATTATGTATCCTGACTTGTGAGACGGAGTTGGTCATCGTCATCTTAGTCAGTCGCACTAATTTGGCCGGTATACCAAATTGCAGCATGATGTTGTACAGTACTCCACGGTCGATACTGTCGTATGCCTGCTTGAAGTCGACAAAGATTTGGTATACGTTTACGTTGTATTCCCAGCACCTCTGGAGTATCAGTTTGACTGAGAAGAGCTGATCGGTTGTCTGAAACCGCTTTGATATTCGCCAATGACTCGTTCTGCGTACGGTTTTATTCTATTTTCCAGAATTTTCGTCAAAATTTTATTGGACGTACAAACTAGTGAGATGCCCCTGTAGTTTTCACACCGCAGTTGATCTCCCTTTTTGTGAATTGAACAGATGATGCTTCTGCGCCAATCGTCTGGGATCTCCTCGCAGGAGTAATTGATGTATGGCATCAACTAGACTCATTCCACCGAATTTTAGCAGTTCAGCTGGAATCTCGTCAGCGCCCGGCGCTTTATTTCGTTTTAGTGACCGCAACGCGAGATCAACTTCCTCTATTGTCGGGGGTTGAATGGGTGGGCCTAGATCAACAATATCGTCGAGAGCTTCTTGTGTGGGGATGTTAGATGTTCGGTTTAGAAGCTCTTCAAAATAAGAGGCCCATCGTTTGTTAATACCATCGGTGTCGCTAATGAAGTTTCCATCCTTGTCCTTACAAAGGCTAGTCCTGGCTTGGTAGCCGTTCTTAATTGTATTTATTAGTTTGTACGCTTATCTGGTGTTCCTATTAGCTAAGTTTTCGTTTATGTTCAGCAACTGCTCGTCAAAGTATTTACGTTTCTTGCGTCTAATTATTCTACGAGTATTCGATATTCGCCGTAGCTCGTCATATTTTTCTCTTCTGGCTCTGGTTCCTCATTGAATCCATTGTTTGTAGGCCTCGTTTTTCGCGTCAAGTGAGTTTTTTCATTCTTCGTCGAACCAGTCATTTCGCGCTCGCCGGGCTTTATATCCCACGACTTTCTCTGCGACATCCTTGATGGTACCCTTGAGTTCTTCCCAGAACCCATGGACGCCTGTGTTGCTAATGTTGTGAAGCATAGGTGATAGTCTTTCCTCAAGGGCGGTGGTATACGCCACCGCTGTTGCACGTAGCTTCCATGGGCTAATATAAATAACACATGGTGAGATATATTGATCCTGCTGCAAGTTTGCGTACATGGACGAGTTGCCGGCACATCGCTTAACCCCATTCAGGGTATGGCCTCGGAAGATAGCTGCTTCAGATGGTTTAATAAAAGTGCTGGAGTTCACACAACTATATTGCAGGTCCAACTACGCAGGTCATTCCATCCTTAAACCTGAGACGCTTAGGTGTTGGTCAGCCATTCTGGCTACAGCTATCTGCATTTTTCCAAACTGTCTTATCGCTAAGTCTTGGCCTTCAGCGGTTTGAGACACTGCCGTTACCAGGAGACGCCCACGAGGAGGACTATGGAAAAGGTATTTTGCCCCGCAAGCTCACGACCAAAATTGTCGTCGTGTGTACACGTGCTTTCTGTCCATTTAGCTGCATAGCTGCGACAAGTCGGGAAAGTTTGTGGCTTATTGTTATCAAACATCCATGGCCACGACGTGGATGGGATTGGAACCCGTGATTGACCATTAGCATGAGACATTAGACTGACGCCTCAACGCACTGAGCTATTGGCCACCCCATTAACTAAATAACATGACACAAAATTAACGAGAGTAAAACAGTTTTTGTATATAAAGTAAAATCAAAAGAAAGTGAGAAATTAAATGGTTCTGATCATAAATAGTAAAATTTCTCGCTAAAGTAAATTGTACTATTGTATCCACCAAACTTTCCAGCAAAATGCTTTCATGGAAAAATCAGTTTTGCTCATCAACATTATTGCTAAATATTTGTCATTGTGAAAAATGGGGGCCAACGTTCTTTTGCGAGTGTTTCACATTCGTTCCCCTTTAGTTACATTTTCCACATATTCCGTTGGTAATGCAGTGACTGCATTTCGCATCCAGCATGCATAATTCCTTATAAAATGTTGACATTCGACTTTAGTGTAACAATTCAAATTTGAATTAACTGTTGCCTAGAGAATTGTTTATCATTGTGTGGAATGCAGTGCTGCAGACTTGAAGGACGACAAAAGCAGTTCTATACGACGAAAGGATGTTAGGACCAAAGCTCCTGACGGAATTCACAGATTTTATATAAATTTGTAACCATACTTGTGCTACAGTGAGGGTTTAATATATGGCAGATATTATTTTGCGGCAAAGTTGGTTCCTGGAAACTTTAGTACTGTATATATTTCCGAATGGTGCCTCCATTGGCAAGAGGTGACTTCAAGTTGATCCTGTAAAAAGAGAGATTTTTGTCCGATAACTTTGCTTAAATGTCGAAGTGAAGAGCAATTTCATATTCCGGATACCTTTCCATGTTTTCGAGTTTGGGCTCCTCATTATTGAAAAATTGAAATTCAAAAAGTTGGAATAATTAGAGCAAATTTACGGAAAATTCCTGAATAAATGAAGATGTTTTTTAAATTGTACAAATTGTTGAAATATTAATGGTGCATGCACGTTAGAAATTGGGAACATTGACAGGCCGTAGAGCGTAGAGTATGTAGAATAGAGTACTTTTATCTAAAGGCAGGGCAAAAGCTCATAGTCCCAAAATTACTTACTGAACCAAAGTAATTAAATAATTAGTCAAATTGTAGCTAGGTCTCAAACATTGCGCATCCTCGTTAGCAAAACCTCTTCGTAAATTATTCCACTTATCCTACTTCACAGGTACGTTCCCATCTGAGTGGAAAGCTGCTAACATACAACCAATTCCCAAAAAGAGTGATGACAGTGATCCCTCGAACTATCGGCCAATTACACTCACATCGATCTTGTCAAAAGTTTTTGAAACACTTGTTAATTCTCAATTAATGAATTACCTAGATTCACACCATCTTATAAGCGATCGACAGTACGGATTTCGATCCGCTCGCTCTACCGGGTTCTTATTGACATTTCTCACTGAGCGTGTATCGCTGTATCTATCCATACGGTGAGGCCAAAGTCATCGCTCTAGATATCTCCAAAGCTTTTGACAGAGTTTGGCATTCAGCACTCCTGGCTAAATTTCATGCTTTTGGCCTTGACTCCAAGCTCATCGAATGGATTGAAAGTTTCCGGCAAGACCGTTCGATCCAGGTCGTTCTTGACGGAGTCAAATAGAGTCAGTGTCCCATTAATGCCGGAGCTCCGCAATGCACTGTCCTGTGTCCACCCCTCTTTCTCCTGTTTATCAGTGACCTTTTGAGTATAACTCCCAACCCAATACACAGTTTTACTGATGACACCCTTAACTGCACGTACTCTTTTAGTACTGTGAACGAATCTCGTAGCAGCACAACATCTACTAATCAGGATCGCAAGTATGATTCATTAAATCCGGATATTTCAAAAATCATCGCTTGGAGCGAAGTGTTTATTGCCTCCAAAACCCAAAGTTGTTTATTACCAATAAAGTATCTGCTCCACACACCCCACAGTACATCCTCGTCGACGGTGTGAGTATTTCTGACTCACCAGCGCTTAATATATTAGAAAAAAGCTTAACTGGACTGACCACATTTTTTCCATTAAGAAAAACGCAATGAAATTTCTGGGTTTCCTAATTAGATGTAAAAAATATTTCACGTCATTTGGGCTAATATACAAGAGTCACATAAGCAAATTACGAACTAATATTTTCTCCTCCCCCACTCTTCTCCTTTCTACAAATTTGAAGAAAATACAAAAAAATGGAATGTACTCAACATTACTTTTCTCACGACACCTCACTAGCCTATACCAGTCAATAATAAAAAAATTACCTCAATTTCGGCTCTATGTGGACATAGTACTATTATTAACGTTTTTTTTGATGAGATATCAAAATTCTTTTATTTTTAGTTTTCTGTTTTCTACTAGTATACTAGTGAAATGGCGCTTTCCTACAAATTGTCGTATTTCTAACTATATTTATCGAAATACAAGGGGGGGGGGGGCAAACTCGGATCACATATTTTCCCCTCTTCCTCTTTTGACCTTTTTTCAAATTTGATGAAAATACCAAAAATGGAATGTACTCGGGTTTACCTTTCTCATGATACGCCACTTATAGCACTTATACCAGATGAAAAAAAAATTTGATCTTCATTTCCCCTCTATGGGGCCCTCCTCTTAAAGTCAGCCTATTACAACGAATCGCTTTTTCCGACGAATTATAATAATTCTACATATTCTCACAAAATTTCAAATATGTAGCTTCAGCCGTTCGTGAGATATTTCATGGACAGACAGTCATTTCACCGATTTCATAAGGGTTTTGTTTTTACTACAAAACCCTAAAAAAGAAAGGCCAAGCCTGTTAGGTATGCTGTGTGGTAAACATATTTGAACCAAGCTTTTCATAACACCGGTTTCGCTGTGTATTCCTAGCCCTAGAGCTCCGGGGTCTTCCGTCAGCTACTATCACATGGATGGATGCTATGCTATACTGTTAAGAGATCTACACAAAGCTAGGAAGCACCGCGATAAGCATCAGAGCTATTATAAGCTGCCCCCAAGGGATGGTCCTCTAACTGCTTTTGTAGTCACTGTTTGTAAGCGAATTGCTGTCTAGGCTTCATGTGCTTATATATTATCCAATCGGATACGCTAATGACATAATCATTGTTATCAAGGGCAAACTCAAATCCACCGTCTCAAAAGTGACGGGGGCTGTCCTTGACTGGTACTATATGTTAAATGTAAGCCCACATAAAAACCGTTATGGTGTCTTTACTCGTAGACGTAGCTTCCACGGATGTAGTACTTTTGATGCGATCCTTTTTGGTCACACCGGCTGACATCCGTAGCATTTTCATCTCGGTCGCAGTCATTTTACTTTCGTATGTCTTGTACACAGTCCAGCACTCAGACGCATACATGAGTGCGGGACGTACGACCGTTTTGTACAACTTGCCTTTAAGCTTTTTTGGCATTTTCTCGGACTGGCGACTCAACTGGAGTACACACATTGACAATGTTATTACCAAAGCCACACGCCAGCAAAAAATGTGGTCAAGCTTGTCAGGTTTAAGGAATAGGAAAGGAACCAATAGTAGTTTAGACCTTGTAATAATTTTTATGAAAGCCTTATATTATAAAGCCTATAATAATTTGTTGTCAGGTCTACTTTACCATGCCCTTTGTGTAGTCTTATACTAACGCTGAACTCAGCCTTACTTTGGTTTATTATCAGGTTTACTTACTGTAAGGTATAAATAAGAAATAAACTTCCGTTTCTCCCTTATTTAAAAGTTTAAAATAATGCCAGCCCAATCTCTCTCTCTTTTCCCCTTATCTTTTTTTAAGCCTTATTTTAACGCTGATTTATGTCTTAATGTAATACACCTGAATTCTTATATGTATTCTTATAGAAGCATTAGTATAAATAAAATGTAATGTAAAGATATTAAGCTTCTACTAATAGTTATGCAGGCTTTATTACATTTCACATTTAAGCCTTACTTTAATTTTTATATAAGCCAACGCTTAATTTAATTTTACACAAAAGTCTTACATAATCATTAGTAAAAATATTGACTAAGCTTGGGGAAATTTACAGTTTCGTAATGCATAGATGAAGGTTATAGTAACGCTTCCATAATCGTTAACATAAGAATAGTAATAATATAATGCATACATTAAATATTAGTTAAGTTTCTGTAATCATTATTGTGACTGAAATCGTAATGGCGCCACCGTAGGAAATATGGTGAAATTCTTCATCGCTCAGTGAGTTGAGACGTAGGTCTGATATCTCATTATGCGGTTAGCTCCGAGTTCGAATCCGTCATGGCATTGGATGTTTATCGCGTAAGATTAAAAACTGGGCAGGAAGTGCAGAAAAGCCACATGCGTCGTTCGAAAACGCAGTTGGTGCTAATAATTAGTAAATTATAATATTCGTGTAAACATTATATTGGGTGTACAACTTCGCTTCCGCCGTTTATTCCTGGATTTAAAAGCTTAATTGTCAAAAGTACTTACAGATGTATAATTCAAAGTACTGTCCATCGCTAGCGACAACTTTCGCCCATCTCTCCGGCAATTTTCGGATTCCATCTCGGAAAAAGGAGACGTCTTTCGACGTGATCCATGATTGGATCCATTTTTCGACTTCCTCGTACGAACGAAAATTCTGATCAGCCAGGCCGTGCGCCATGGAACGAAGCAGATGGTAGTCGGAAGGAGTGATGACATGGGGAGTACGGCGGGTGGGACAAAATTTCTCATTTCAGGGTTTCCAAGTATGTCTTGACCACTTTTGCGACGTGTGGCCGAGCATTGAGTGCATTCACGACACTCGTTTCATCCGGAGCGCTCCGTAGCGCTACTACCCCTCCCGCTCGTGATTGAAATCGCTCCTTCCATCCGCTCCGGAGCGGTTACTTCCCCTTGGTAGCAGAAATTTTTTACGCTCTCTGGGCATGTAGCGCTACATTTGACAATTCGCAGCTGGTATGTGCGTTGTGACGTTTGTGTACATCAAAAGCGCAAATAGAATCCCCGTCTATGTAAATTCACTGTCTTCTTGTCGTTTGATTTGATATTTCCTTGTTTCGTGATGCGCCAAAGAAATCTTTTGCAATGGAAAATTGGTGAACGAAAGTTGTGGAGAGGATTTCAACATGTTAACAATAATCACCATTGTAGCGGTTCAATCACGAAAGAAATGTTGACAGGTTGCGTCTCCTCAAATGTGTAGTGGAGGGGATGTAGCGTTCCATAGCGAAAATTGTTCACATGAATGCAGCCATTGTCATTCAGGAGGATGACTTTGTCGTGTCTCTCTTGGTACTGTGGTCGTTTTTCCATTAATGCTCGACTTAAACGCATCAATTGCGTTCGGTACCGATCTCCTGTGATAGTTTCATTCGGTTTGAGTAGCTCGTAGTATGTCATACCGAGCTGGTCCCACCAAATGCAAAGCATAACCTTGGTGCCGTGAATATTTAATTTTTCCGTCGAAGTTGAGGCATGTCCGGGCATTCCCCATGACTTTCTGCGCTTGGGATTATCGTAACGGACCCATTTTTCGTCACCGGTTACGATGCGATATAGAAATTTCTTCCGATTCTGCCTTTGAAGCAGTTGTTCGCATGCAAATAATCACCGTTCAATATCTCTCGGTTTCAACTAGTATGGAACCCAATTTCCTTGTTTCTGAATCATGCCATGGCCTTGAGGCGTTTTGAGGTGGCTTGCTGAGTCACTCCCAGTGATTCAGCTAATTCTTCTTGCATTTGGCACGAATCTTCATCGAGCCGTGCTTCCAATTCATCGTCTTTGAAATTTTTTGCTTTCCCACCACCATGTCCTCGACATTGAAATCGTCACTTTTAAAACGTTGAAACCACTCACGACATGTTCTGTCACTCAGAGCAACCTCACCGTAAGTATCTGAGAGCATTCGGTGAGCCTCAGCTGCAGTTTTTTTTTCAAATGGAAGCAGAAGATCAAAGCTTCCCGCAGATGACGAGAACTTGGCTCGAAAACAGACACTTTGAATCGCGAATCTTATTAAAAATGCGAACAACATTTACTAATGCAGAGATGTCGATACGTTCACAGAAACTCACTTTGTGACACTTTTGAGCTATGTATTTTGACCAGGCCTGACCAATGCAGCCGTCTGTTGGAAAACGGCGGAAGTAAAGTTGTACACCTAATATATTTGATAATTTATTAATTTTATACATAGTAAATAACTTTTACATAAACCTTAATGAAATGCTTATGTAAACATTATTTAACATTAACAAAGTATTATTAACATGCTTATTTATTCATATTTATTACGGACCCAATCATATGAGCATTCTGAATCAAATTCCTGACAAGCAAATCTGCCTAAGATCAGATTATATGACTACGGAATTATGCTTCGACAGCAAATTCTTGGCACTCATCCCTGACCGCATGTTATGGGAGAATGGTAATCCCTGCCCAGACTCAGGATGTATCACGTGGTACACTGATGGGTCTGAAACTGAACAGGGAGTTTGTGCTGACGTCTTTGGGCCTAACACAAAGATTTAAATCGCTATGGGTGCCTTATAGGTCTGCACCAGGATAATTTTGGAAAATAATCTTAGAGGTGCTCAAATTGCTCTAAAGTCTCTATCCTCACACTTTCTTCAAGGCTAGTGAAAGAGTGTCGTCGACTTTTCCAATGTTTGGCGACCGACAACCAAGTCCTTTTGTATTGGGTGTCAAGTCACTACGGCATTGTGGGAAATCAATCATCAAATAAATATGCCAGGCAAGGTTCAATGTCTAACTTTATAGGACCGGAACCCTATTGTGGTTTAAGTGAGGCTTCAGGAAAGGTAATAGTTAAGGCATGGTTTGAAAGAATACGACAGCTACTGGGATGATCTTCCAGGGCTGCGTCAATCGAAGCAGTTGATGAGACCTTTCAATTATAGGGATGAGGTTATGTAAGAGAGTTGCCGCTAGCCCTGCTCGTATTAGGTTTTTGGTTGGGGCCCATTTGTCACCCCTGCTGGCTTATTACAATTGTCAGTTGACCACTCCGCTAAATTGAATCAGCTGATTCAACGAGGCGGCACTGGCGCTCTCTGCTAGCTCTTGAAAGCTGTAAGCAACTTAAATGTTAAGGCGTTTCCAATTAAGGTCTGGACACTCACACAAAATATGTTCAATGGTGCCCTCTTCCATATCGCATCGTCTGCATAAAATGCCAGACGTCAGTCCCAACCTTCTCGCGTGAGATGCAGTGGGGAATTAAGAGTAGACCAATCGTCGCTCTCTGCTTATTTTTTTGATTTTGAGCAATATCCTGCTATGGTTCAGATGAAGTGGTGGCAACATGGCTCTGGCTACAATACAATTCATTCTGTTGTTCAAGTCGGATTATAGTTTAGTCCATACGGCTCCATCTTATTGATTTGCGATGTCCGGATGTGACCGTGGCATAGGTGCCGATGGGCTGTTCACGGCTCCCGAATCTCTCCTTGTCAATTCATCGGATTTCACGTTGCCTGCAATTCTACGGTGGCCGGGCACCCACATAATCCTTATAGGAGTATGTTTAGCCTTTCTATCGATAGCCTCTCTACATACGTTTACCGTTCTTGAAGAGCATCTGTACGGCACTAGAGCCAGAATGGTCGCTCTACTGTCGACACAAATCGTCGTCATCCACGTCGATCAGCAACACGCTCAACCGAGTTATTTACCCCAAATGGGTACTCATTTAACAACTGAGTGGGCTCATAGTCCGGCACGTAAATCCCCCTTTTTATCGAAAACTACCGCATTCAGTAGGAATCGAACCGGGGCTCAGTGCAGGGAACTGCGGCGATTTTCATTGGATCAGAACCCAGAGTTGGTTTGGGGAATGGCATGATTGGAGCGAAGGTCGGGAAGTAGATGGACTCAATGCATCAACGAAGATGGCAGAAGTTACACTGTTAAAAATTTCCTCTTGGAAATTACAATACATGTATTTGCAGCAATGTAACAATACAGTAATGAAAGTATACAATACAGTTTTGTGGGCCCCTCAACAATTCAATACTGTAATATTTCAAACCCATAGTTGAAAAATACGATACAGCACTGTTGAGCTTTTGACATTATAGTGCCACAATATTGGAACCTTGTAGTGAAAATTGACAATACGGTACTGTAGACCGCTTCACACTACAGTATTGGAAATTTTCAAACTTGCCATGTAAAATTGTATTGCAAACGTATTGCCAACCCTAACGATCGTGTGCTTTATTATTTCAATACTGTGTCTGCATTTTTTGTAAAAGCTTCTTTCCATTTTTAAAATACACTCATATGATTTTGGAATACTTTACTTCAGTTTGTCGTTAAAAATGAATTATTATATTGAAATAGTTAGTGATTGACAATAACGAATATGCATTACAAATTTCAAATACGAGTGGTCTATAAATTAAGTACATAATTCAGAAGAATTTAGGTGTTCCAATTCAGGGAATCAATCAATTTAACATACATTTTTATTGACGCATGTATATAACCATTACATTATGTAAAGTATAAATTAGCATCATTGCTAAGATATCGAGTCAATCAGAATGCTGCTGGTATCGTTGAACCCCATTCATGAATTTGATTACTTTAGGATCGAAGGACACCGGTTTTCGTTTCTCGCCGCCTCTCTTGGACCCTTCTGACGGATTGACCATCAAGAAGAATCTGAAAAAATACAACGCAATAATATTGAATATTCACGTAGACATACGACATTTTATATGATTATTTGAACTATTCTCATAGCAGATTTTTTATTCAATTTTTTGTATGTATATTGTGTTTGATGGGTAGTTGGATTATTAATCTTTAGATATTATGACAATGAATTTGATGAATACTCTACCTTTGGATTAGCTCCAGACTTCGCGATAGATCCTCCGGATACCGGATACCAAAAATGTAGTAAGCCAAGAAGGTCATTAAAATTCCATTGTAAACTCCATCAACAGCAATAAGGCTGCTTTTATCCAAACATACTAAGTAGGTGGCGTTTTCACTGCATAATGTTTTCCCTGAAATTAAATCGAAAGGTTTTAATAATATATTAGTCGGAAGTTTATTAATGAAAAAAAAATATTGAATACCACTTTATGACGTATTAGTGATAATAAAAACGTCAACATACCTTTGACAACGAGCGTCGGGGTCGCATACGGAACTTTGTCTAGGGTTTCCGCCTCAGTCAAAGTTTCCTGTAAGAACACCATTAATAATTAACAATTGATACACATTTTTATAAAAAAAAAAACACATCCAAATACTTACATCAACAATCATGTAGAATGCATCTTGATTTTCTCCAAAATAATGAACGATAAGCGGAAAAACTGCAGCAACTAGAGGGATGTCACTTCTCGTGACAATTCAGGCTTCAAGTTGAGCCGATTGCAAAATGTTCGTCACGAACAAATTCGATGATGATGAGTCTTATATACAAGTGTACTCGCATTGAGTCTACTGTCCGGTATCGTCGTCGGCAATTTTTATATCCACAAATAATGGCACCATGTATAGTCCCGTGAATTTTCCTATGCTTTATATAGTCTTTGAATTCATTTGTGGTGTAACGACAATGCCGATATGCGCAGCTTAGCATCTTGCCTGAGGAAGCCAATATTTGGTACTGTGATGATACATTACTCTTTTAAACTGAACGAAATAGTAAACTTCAAACTTCTGAGTAGTACCCCAGCGATTCTAAGGCTGCGTTTACATGTGAACGCTGTTGGCGCTTTTCAAAGAAATTTTTAAATATTCAATGCTAGGTTCAGCATTCACATGTAAACGCAGCCTAAAGAATTACGAATAATCGAATTTGACTATGAAAAAAAATAACAGTAAAAAAAATTCCATTTCACCTGGATTTTCTAATTGCGGAATTACAAGATTACTTTGCGAATCACAATCACACAATCGAAGGATTTCAACACTTTCTATAATATTACACTTAAAGCACGCACTTCGGTCACTTCGATTTCGCGTACTGCCTATACAGAAGCCAGACTGTGTCGCTGAAGACAAATTTTCTCTGAATTCAAAAAATAAAACCAACTTCGGTACTCGCGGTGATCTGATTGAATACACACAGCGCGAAATCCAACACCAAATGCACTTCTGAAAACTGTAAACTATCACACGACTCAATAAACTCAAGTAGGAAAACTGTTTATGCAAGCCATAGAAGCTCGTATCAATCCGTCGGATTGGTACGAGCGTCTATGGCTTGCATTAGAAACGAAGAGCGCGAAAGGGTTAAGAGTCTACAAGGCCAACTGGAGGTATTCGTGAATATGTGAGACCCGGAATTTCGTTGTGATTTTTCTCCATTTCAGTCATAAAAATGCGACATTTGCGACAAATTTGAGTGTCCGTATCGGAAAATTTCATTACATAAAGAAGTAATAAAGTCGAAAATTCTGATATACCTCAAGTTGTATTTCTGCAACACACATGTCCTGCTAAAATTCAACTCAAACCAGAAAATTTCAGCACTCGTGTTGGGAAAATTCAACATATGTTGAATTCCATCGCGCGTGTTGAGGTTTTACAGCACCTTAGTGCATCTACGGCATACCGTAACGTAAATTTTGAAGTCCGTCTTGCATAATTACATGAAAGTTGATGTCATATTGGTTACGTTACCTTCTTTTTGACTTTTTCAATACTCTCGTATCGTAAATGTGTTGTAAAATTACAAATATTTTTAACAGTGTAGATTAGATTAGATTAGATGGAGGGCAGTTGGCCCAGAGGGCCAACAAGCACTGCGACCCGGAAGTCTATTGTGCTACACCCTGTAGTCTATGCAGATTAGTGATCTGACTAATTCTCGAGACCAATCATCCCAACAAATCTGCTCAGCTGTTCGAGTGATAGTGAGGCAATCGTTTCCGCTTCAGGGAATGCATCGCCGAAGCACTTCAAGCGGCGGAGATGAAGTGCATCACAGTCACAGAGAATGTGCTGGGAAGTCTCATCTTCGCTCTCACAGAAGCGACAGCTTGGGTCAGAGACAATTCCCATTCTATGCAGATGACCCCTCAGGGTAAAGTGACCCGTAAGGAGCCCACAAATTATTCTAACCCGGTTTCTGCGTAGTCTCAGCAGTTCGTGGGTATGGTTGCGTGAGTGGCCAGCTATAAACAGCTTGGCCTGTCTAAGACCAGGGGTATTGTCCCAGTGCGCGATGGTTACTGAGTGTTCAAGTGGCCAACTCGTCCGCTGTTTCGTTTCCTGGGATAGCGGCGTGTCCGGGGACCCAGTAAATGGTAACCTTATTTACGGAGCCTGATCTCTGCAAGGCTTCACGACCACTAAGCACCACTTTCGACGAGACGAAGAAGTTACTTAGTGCTTTGATCGCCGCCTGGCTGTCAGTGAAGATTGCAATACGAGTATTCCTGCCTTGGTATCCAGCTGCTAAGCATGTGTTCGCACAAGTCTCGATCGCGTGAACTTCCGCCTGAAATACCGTGGCGTACTTTCCCATTGGAATGGATATCTTGTGAGACGGACCTACGACGCCCGCCCCTGTACCATCTTCGGTTTTAGATCCATCTGTGTACCACGTAACAACGTTTGAGGGGAGAGTGTCGAGCTTCAGATTCCAATCCTCTCTGCTCCATATTTCGGTTGAGAATGGAAGTTTAAAGCAAAGCTCCCTAGCCAAATGGTCTGATGGCATACTAAGTACGTGGTCCTCATTTACCCAGTTGGTCTGTTCAGGGTTTAGTTTGAGGAAATTCTGGCAAGCTTTTAGTCTTGCTACTGCTATTTTTGCCTCCGCCTTTACGTGAATGTGAAGCGGCGGAAGGTTGAGTAGCGCTTCAAGAGCTACATTCGGGCAGCTGCGGATAGCCCCCGTGGCTGTGAGACATGCTAGTCTCTGAATCTTACCCAGTTTGGTTTTGCCATCTTTGGTGGTTGATTTTTTCCACCAAACACCTGCTCCATATTCAACAATTGGTCTGACAATCGCCTTATAGATCCAAAGGATTATGCGAGGGTTTGTTCCCTAAGTCTTACCCGCAAACTGCCTACAAACCCATAGGGCCTTAATGGCTTTGTCCGATATTGTCTGTAGGTGTTCCGACCAGAGTAATTTCCTGTCTAGAGTAACACCGTGGTATTTGGCGGAATTCGCCAGGAGCACTGGAGAGTTGTACATTGTAGGACACCTCATTTGTCTGGGATTTCTTTTCTTCGAAAAGGGGACAACAACTGCCTTAGCCGGATTGACTCGAAGGCCGTTGTCATTGCACCATTTTTGTACTGTGTTTAAGCCGATTGAAGAATTTCCATTAGGACTTCTTCAAACTTTCCTCTAACATTAATGACCAGGTCATCGGCATATCCCTGAGTTGAATATCCCATCTTTGTAAGCTTCCACAGTAAGCTGTCTACTACGATGCACCACAGGAGAGGAGATAGTACCCCTCCTTGCGGGCATCCTCGAGTGACGTTTGCTGTTAAAGTGCAGTCTCCTATCTCTGTGATGACCTTTCTAGATGATAGCATCCTTTTTATCCATAGTGCCGTCGTTTCATCCGCTCCCTTTGCTCTAAGCGCAGAGTCAATGGAAGAGAAAGATGTGTTGTCAAAAGCACCTTCGGTATCCAAAAAGGGACAAACTGCCGTCTCCTTTACTGCCAGGGTGGCCTCAATTTCTCCAACTAAACAGTGTAGAGCAGTTTCAGTCGACTTACCTGACTGGTAAGCAAATTGCTTACAGTGTAGCGGGAATTTTGTGAGAGTGTAGACCTGATGTGAGCATCAAGGATTTTCTCCATAGACTTGAGCATAAAGGAGAAAAAAGTACTCAATTATAAACAGAGTACCCTAAGCTGGAACTGCCTTGATCACAGGGCATGGTAATTTTAAGGATCATCTGGTCAAGATGAAAATCCAGGAAGATGACGTTTGTAGACTATGTCTGTAGGAGGCTGAGACGGCAGCATACATTGTGTGCGAATGTCCAGCACTGGCTAGCACGAGGTTGAGGATCACAGGCAAGCACACGATAAGTGTGGAAGCTATGAGTGAACTCAGCCTTAAAGAAATGTTAGCAATAACATGGGACTCAGTGATGAAGAGAAAAGTCGACAATTATCAGTCGACGTCTAGAAATCACTGATGACCGGGAGGGGGCGAAAAGGGACCCAAACATTAGTGGTCTGCTTCGGATATCCCCCGGGATACAATTATTATTATATTATGTGTTTTTGGAAAATAGCCAGGTTGACAGGCTTGATAGTCCTCGTAAGTGACTTACTTTAGAAAACTAACACCGTCTGAGTTTTAACTACGAATTCTAAACGTAAACAGACACACACAAACTATAAAAGAAAATACAGTTGGTATAAGAGCCTTCTTCTTCTCCGGTCTGTCAAAGTACTTTTATAAAATATGTATAGGATTAAAGCTAACATCTTTTATAAAAGTTACCCTAATACACTATAAAAGCTTATTGTCAAAAATCTTTTATAAAAGATCTTTGCAAAAGTACTTTTAGAGTATAATGGCCATCTAAACCTAACTCTTTAAACTGTTAGAAGCTAATTGTATGCGTTGTAACTGCGGAAAGTTTTCAGATTTTTTTCAAAAAAAGAAGAGACAATGAAATAATAATAAAATTTTCCACATTGAATTATTTAATTACCGAATCAAAAGCATCAAAGCAACGAAGTAATTGATTCCGATCTGCAAAATATACAGTGGGAGTACCCTTTTCATCGTGAATTACTAATATTGTAAGTATGTATATGCAAACCACCGAATTATTATTGTTTCGTTTGATATTCCAGTATTTTCATTTTGGTTCGATTATTTCTTATCATGAATTTTTTCTTAATTTCGAATAAGAAACATACAAGGGTTGTTTGTTCCCACAGAAATTCATTCAGCTGAAAATATGTGCATGATTTTGTAATTCATAGATATATCAAATAGAATAGGGGAAATTTATTGGCTTGGAAAAAAAAATCTGATTGGGTATATCTCGAAATTTCATATCATCTTAATATAAGAACACTCGGTATATTTTATTCTGTTATTAGCTTTGTTGGCTTTGATTTAAGATTTCATGCATTTGTTTCGTATCAATTTCATATCTCTCTGATTGTATTGATTTCGTTTTTGTTCTGGCTTACTAATAACCATCTAAAAACATATTGTTACAATTTGTTTTCCATAATTTAGTCGTCGGGGTCATTCCTTCATGATAAATTATTGTATATTATACGTTACTTTTTTTGCATTGAAGCCACTAATTATGGAGTCATAGGCAACGATACATTGCACGTCCTTGACTAGATATTCGGACTTGGGTCCCTAATTTTCATTAGAATATTTTCACTTATATGTCTGCGTTATTTGATCCAAGAACCTTCATGAAATTGGCCGGTCTAATTCATTGCATTAAAGTGACTTCGAGCCCGCAGCTAAGGCTGTTTTTTTGACGCTAGACCAATTGCCCGCCTTAGACCAACCATTAGACTACCCATTAGATCTCCTATTACACCATGCATTAGAGCACCCATTAGACCGCACATTAGACCACGCCATCCGACCAGCCATTAGACCACCCCTTAGACTGCCTATTAGACCACGCATCAGACCAGCACCTTGGTTGGGTACACTCTTGATAACAGTTACAGTTGCCTCTCAAAGAACCAATCTCCTAGACCGAGCAATCGCCGAACATTTGCAGAGAAGCTGTATAGTGGACTCGTTGTACTTGTTGTAATATAGAGGTGAAATTCACCCAGTGGTGTGCAGAAAGGTATCCCACGATCAATCTCAAATTCGCCCTATTCAAATGGAATACGTCATTACGATTGAAGGGGTTTAATAATTCTCAAAACTGGGTATTCCATTGTTTAAGTCTTTCGTTTTCAGACTATTTTCTAACCATAGCGTTCGGGCTGTGCTCCATACTAGACCACAGTAGGATCCGGTCCACAAAATTGCGAGGATAAAACTTTCCTAGCGAGCTCATCCGCAGCTTCGTTACTATCAATGCCCTGATGACACGGAACCCAATAAAGAGTTACTCGGTTGGTGGTCGCGATACACTGAAGGATTTCAAAACACTATTTTACCAACCTGGAAGAGAGCTTGTGAGATGACAGCGCTTTAATGGGCGCCTGACCATCTGTGCAGATAGCGATGTGAAGAAGACTCTGAGCTAGAATGAGACTCATGCTACTACTTATGCTGCTACAGGCTTGCGTCATGGTTCGTTGATATAAGTGGTGGCTGAAGCATTGTAGCCACAAACCTCGGCAAAATCGTTCATAGGAAGATATTTGGACTAACAGGGGATGCAAGGATGCCTAGATCCAACCGGAGGAGCTCAGGAAGTATAGCACCCCGTATACATCCCCCAGATTAAGAAGAAAGGCCTCACCCAATGCTCGCTGTCTGGCCCTAGCAAGGGCCGGGAATTCGAGAGGAAGAGGAAGTGAGTGAGGGTTTCTTTCTCATCCCCTCTTTTTCGCAGCTGCGGCAGTGCGGATTATAAGGGATGCCAAGCCTTATTGCAAGTTCTCCGATAGGCCAATGTTTTGTAATGACCGCCGTGAGCCTGGCGACATCTCTACGGGACTTGGTTAATAGCTCAGATGTTTTCCTACTGTCATAGAAGGGCCATATCTTACTTGATACGGCGCAGGTGGGCAGATTCCGCCATTTGGAATCCGCAACATTCAGGTAGTAAGAGGAGATCTTGCTCTTAACAGTCCTCAGTGAAATACAAACAGATTCCGCATGAGAGCTTTCTAGGACGGCCCCCGTTCTGGCCAGCTCGTCGGCTTTTTCGTTTCCTTCAATGTCTCTATGACCAGGCACCCAGAGCAGGGTGATATTGAGCTGTCTGCCAAGGCGAGTTAACTCTTCCCCACAGCGCTCGACCATAGTTTGGAGGAAGTACTAACCGAGTTCAGTTCCTTGATAGCGGCCTGGGTGTCTGAGCAAATGGCGATGTTCTGGTTATCTGGTATATCTCTGAGAGTGAGGCTCTCTCTCTCTCTCTAATTGCCTTGACCCCTCCAGGGGCATGGGCGCCTCAACATCTCTAGCATTTCTATGCCTTGTTGACGTTTCAATAGCATATCTACTTTTCGGAGGTGCAGTTGCTAGCATGCACCTCCTATCCGCGCCGTCTTTATACTGACAAGCTCGGAGCACTGTGAGAGTTTTATTAGTACACAGACAGGTTTTGATCGCGCCGAGATTTGATCTCCGAGCTCTAGATTTGTATCGTAGAGCGGTGACCGAACGATCACGGCCACCGAGCGCGACTGAGTGAGAGTGAGGCATGCCTCCATAATTGCGGGAGTTTCCGCCTGGAAAATGCTGGCATAGTCCGGGAGGGGATAACTCTCCGAAATGTTCAGTGCTTCAGAAAAGATTCCTGCACCGACGCCGCTGACCATTTTCGACCCGTCGGTGAAAATGGTGATGTCAAAGTCCTTCAGCACCTCGTCCTCCACTCCATTCAGCCCTGGTGGACAATTTGGCAGATAAGCTTTTGTTAAACCTCAGTTTGGGCACACTAAAGTCTGTTTTTACGTTAACCACATCTAGTGGCAACTGGTTGAGAATGGTGCTATGGCCGTACGTCTTGGCAGTCCAGCCTCCCGAGTCTCTGAGCCTGACTGCACTGCCCGCCGCCAGATGTTTAATAAATAGGTCTATTGGTGGAAGAAGCAGGATCACATTTAGCGCTTCCCTCGGTCAAGTTCGCATGGCACCTGTAGTACCAAGACATGCCATCCTTTGCACCCTGCCAAGTTTTATGTTTATGTTATATCCTGTAGCAAGTGCTGGCCACCAAACTAACGACCCATATGAGAGAATCGGACGGACTACTGCTGTGCACATCCAGACCAGACCATATTTGGCTTAAGGCCCTTTTTCTTTTTCCGAATGTTTTCTTACAGGCGTAGAAAGCGGTGCAGGCTTTCTCCACATGCTCTTCAATATTTAAAATAACTTCCAGCTAAGCTTCGTATCTAAAACGACACCTAGATACTTTGCACTGGGTGATAGTTGGAGTAACTGACCCTTTAGTTAAGGGAGGGTAAAATGCGGTACTTTGATTTTAGGGGTGAATATCATTTGTTCAGTCTTGCCTGGATTGCCGCCCAGTCCACAGCTTGTGGCCCAGGCGCTCACCATATCCAGAGCCCTTTCCATGATTTAACTTATCACGGAGAGGCACATTCTTGACACTACTATTGCCAAATCATCCGCGTACGCGACCACTTTAATCCCTTCCCTGTCAAGCCTTGTTAAGATTTTGTTGATGACCACTAGCCATAGTAGTAGATAGATGACGCCACCCTGAGTTGTCCCTCTGCATACAACATACAATTTGGTTAGATGGCTATATCCCAAGTCCGCATGAATATGTAATTCTAGATCTTAGCAGAGTCACTATCCATCTGCCGATCCCTGCCTCTACTCCCAAATGTGATAGGGCGTCGTGAATAGATTCGATGATGACGTTGTTGAAAGCGCCCTCTTTATCGAGGAAAGCTGATAATGTATTTTATATTGTTTATACTGAAGGCTCTGCTCAATGGCACGCACCACCTCGTGGAGAGCCATTTCTGCGGATCTACCTCTGATGTAGGTGTGCTGTGACTTCGAGAGCGGTAAGCTTTCCAGCAATTATCGAATGTGGAAGTCTAGGATACGCTCTAGCGTTTTGAGTACGAAGGAGGATAGGCTTATCGGCCTGATGTTCTTCGCATTTTCAGGTCCTCTTTTCGCTACTTTTGGTATGAATACGACTCGAACTCGTCGCCACGACTACGGGTCGTGGTTGAGTCGGAGACAGCTTCTAAAGAACACCAGCAGCCTGGGAACTACTAAGTCTTGTAATTCTCGCATCATAATGGGCAGTCTGCCGCCTGACCCGGGAGATTTGATTGGGGAGAAGTTGTTGATTGTCCAGGATATTCTTTCCTCTGTGATGACAGATTGCACAAATTCACTCTGCTCGCATTCCGCATCACGCGGTTCTGGGCTCTCTGTACAGGTTTCTTTGCTGCCTGTTTTATAAGGAGCTCAAAGGATTCAGAACTGGATTCCATCCAGGTACCATCCGTTCTTTTCACTAAAGACGGATTGGAGTGCTCCTTGGATAGGATTTTGCTGATCCTTGCTGTGTCCTTGATATCATCCAAAGATTGGCAGAAGACCTCCCACGTTTGGGCTTTAGCCGCTCTAATGGCTTTTTGACATGGATATGTCTTATAGCTGGGGGTCATCCTAAAAATCTGTCCGTCACACGAAATGTCTGTTTTTCTACTCGGGGGTCAGAAGAGGAAACAAGCCCATTGAAAATTTTTCTTTTCTGTTTGTGCATGTCGTTTGAGCGAAGTGGTCATTGTGCATGGCTGTTACTTGTATATCCTCGCGGGCGGCGCGCTTGCGGGGATCCTGTGTGTACATGTTGGGATGTTGATTCGATAGCGATAAAGGTTGACGTTGTGGACAGCAGGAAATAACATAGTGTACGGGTGAACGGGCGGACTTTCAAAGACCTTCAATTTCGGCCAATTCCCATTCATCATTTAATAAAATAGCCCGTGTTGTACTATCTGAATCAGTAGGGTCCCAGAAAAGGTAGCAAGAAGTCAGTTCGACTAACATTTGGACGTGCGCAGACGCAATTTGAGAGAGTGTACATAGTTCCCGCCCCCCGAAGATGAGCGAGAGCGGATGAAGTTCATTCGAGCCAAATCGGGTGATCCAGCGACTGTGTTTGTGCATTTGCAATGGCGGCGATTTGAGGTCTGACTGGTCCACAATGTGGGCCCCCACCCCACATACAATAAACATATAGAACAAATTGGCGGATTTATACTAGGCGAGTTAGAATCTCTCAAGTCCCAAAATAAAGAAATATTCGTAGCAGGATGTTGTTATAATGTACATTCAGAGGTCTGCAGAAGATCAAATGCCCCCCTTCCGCAAAAATTCCAAAATGTTCAAAATGGCTGGAATCCAAACAAATAAAATAGCGCACATTGTACTACATATCTGAATCAATGGGAAAAAGTAGCAAGTAGTCAGTTCGACTAACATTTGGACATGCGCAGACGCAATTTGAGAGTGTGTACATTACATAGTTCCCGCCCCCCGAAGATAGAGAGCGAGAGCCATCGCGGATGAAGTTCATTCTATCCAAATGGTTGTGCATTTGCAATGGCGGCGATTTGAGGTCTGACTGGCCCACAATGTGGCCCCCACCACACATGCAATAAACGTATCATAAAACAAAATGGCGGATTCGTACTGCGCGAGTTAAAATCTCCCAAGCCCCGAAATAGAGAAATATTCGTTGCAGGATGTTATAGTTCCGGGCAGCTCATCGTGACATGATGTACATTCAGAGGTCTGCAGAAGATTAAATGCCCCCCCCCCCCCCCCCCCTTCAGCAAAAATTCCAAAATTTTTCTTGTGCATTCTCTTTGTGCGTGTGTTGGAATGTTTTGTTTACTTTTGTTAGTTTCCCTTTCTGTTTGCCGGACACAATCGCATAGAGTCGCACGCGTTACTTGAGAAACAGATTGTGTGTGCCGGACCCGGACTGTTGATTAAAGGGGCGGGATGAGGCGGATAGTGTGGGAGCGATTTTGCAATAGATACACAAACACAATACACGTCCGATTGGGAAAAGATGGTGGGAAGCGTGATTGCGATTAGCAGAAACGTACTCAGAGAAATGTCGATAGGCTGAAGTCTGCAAACTTTACCGAACGGGTAGATGGAACAGGTAGGTGGAACAGGGTGCACGAGAGGAGGTGAATTGCACACACGCGATGCAAACGAAAACGAAACGATCCCGCGAGAGAAAGGAGCCCAAGTGGACAGGACAAAGCAAAGCTGAATTTATGACGAGTATCTACACTGGCACCAGATACATGGGTACATGGATATGTCTTATGCCTACCGAAAGCGTGGGACGTGTTTTTTCGAATGATTTCATCCAGTATAACTATAATGGGATCTTTACAAAACTTACGTCGATATCTTCAACACAACAGGTTCCACGCAGTCGGTAGTCATAGACATATCCATGTTCCGATGTATCTGCATGCAGTGTAGATACTTTGTATCTTTTTGTATATTTTAGGCAGTCCTTATAAGGCTGCCAGAACCTTTGCTTGTTGCATATATTGAAGATCTCCCTAGTCAGTTTCCTGAGAATTGAGAGGTCTTCGTTCCACCATGGGGGAAGAGTTTTCTTACTTCTTTTCGCCGGACATGAGAGTTGGAAAGCTACTTTCATAGCTTTCTCAAAAGATTCAACCTCCTTGTCCAGCTCCTCCATGAAGTCTATTGAGGGATTAGGTACATATATCACAGAGTTTCGCTGTAAAGATCTGTCTGAACCTCTTCCAGTCGATCGTCTTGAGGTTTCAGTAAGGCTTTGGAGTCTCCCTGGAAACATTTAAATTGAAAAGTATCCATTTGTGTTCCGAAAAAGATCTCAACTCGGATACTCTCCATTTTTCAACCTTGAAGATTTTGTTGTCAGTTATGAGTGTGATATCTGGACCTCTTCCCACCCCTCGTTGTTTACAGAGCTTGGAGAGACGAAGGTTTGGCGTTCCCCTTATTACACACTACGAGGTTAGTATTTAGAATGAAATCAAACAGGGACTCACCTCTATCGTTGATTTCGGTGTTCCCCCACAGTGTGTGTCGTGCGTTGGAATCACACCACACCAGCAGGTTAGCCTTGCTGGATGTGGTAAATGCCACAAGTTGCTCCAGCTCCTCTGGCGGTGCCGATCTTCCATGGGCCATGTAGGCATAATGGCATGTTTCTCAGTTTGGCAGACGCTGAGATTGGGAATGTGATCGTAACCTTTGGGACAAAGACACCATCTCTTTGCCCCGTTAAGCCAAATGTTGAATAATTTCCGGCCACTTTGTTTTCTGGAGTGCCGGCACGTACTAGTTGTGATTACTGACTTGTTGTAGCAGTGTTGCGAGCGCGCCGAATTTGTTCAAAGTTCATGCATTCCAGGTTCCGAGAGAGTAATCCAATTTTCGTTTCCGTTGTCGTTGGTGCTGTTCCAATGGTATCCGAGCCAGTACTTGAGTTTTCTGGATGATGTTGAAATTTTCTGGAGACCGGTTGTCTTTGCCCATCCATCGTCCCAATGCCTCAGCCAAATGTCGTACCGTTTCTGTTAGCAAACTGCACCGCTGCTGGTATCATTGGGCGCCCGCGTGGAGGAATATGGAAAAGGTCTTTTGCCTCCCTATTGCTTTGCGCTAATTTTTACCAACATTCTATTCAGTTCTATAAACCGTTCGTCATCCGTTTTTCAACCAATTGAGCTATCCGTTTTGCAACCAATTGAGCTATCCATTTTGTAACACGTTCTTCATCAGCTTTTCAGTGTTTCTTTCAGTTTAGCAAAACGGAAAGCAGGATAGATAGCTCAACTAATAGCAAAAGGGATGCAGCTGAAACTGATACGATCGTCTAAAAACGACCCTTTGAGCGCGTGTGTCTATAACTGGATGAAATTTCCATTTAGGGGCCAATGAACTTTACCAAAAAGCGGATAGCAATTCAGCTATAACATTCAATCAAATCAGGACGTAATTAAAATGTATTTTCCAAAACATGTAACGACTTAATAAAATTATTTCCAAATGAAATGGCTATTTTAACAGAAGAGACGAACGGCAATCAATTTATATTCCAGGTCATTAATGATTGAAATAAATGAACTTTTGGTAAAGTAAGGTATAGTATTATTGGGATATGTAGGACTTTTTATATAATACACATATACAGGGTGCTTTTATAAAATAAGGATAATAACGACAGTAATAAAGTTTGGATAATTGTTTTTTTTTATTATTCATTCATTAAGAATGAGTTAAACGTGCCATACGCACACCGATCGATCGATATTGATATCGGCCGATGGGTCAGCATGTGTATGCGCTCATCGTTGACGATTTTTTTGACAGTTCCATATAACTTTGATCAGCTGATATTTTGTGGTGATCCATCGGCCGATTGATCGGGCGACGGATCGCATAATGTATGGCGGCTATTAGCATTATGTTTTTGCCATGATTCCACGGATTATAGTTTTCCAGCTGTCTTTGATGAAGTCCATTGTGTCGGGCCAATTTTGAACTGCTCGTTCAAGTATTTAGCAATACAGCAGCACAGCAGGTTATTGTTGAGATACACATAACACAGCTTCCAAGCATTGAATAGTTTGTGGTTACTCATAAATCTCTTGTGGACTTGCCTCCATCCAGAAACAAAATTTTCTAGTACACAAATCCACTCAACCAAAGTGAGTTTCATCATAAGGATCGTTAAATCAGCTAAGTTTAAATAATACTGAAGCATTATTCTATCGTAGCTCTAAAGGTAATAATAGCCGCTTTCGATTCAACCGAACCTCAGACCATTTTCATACAAAACGTCAGACCGGTTTCAATCCAGTTCTCATATGGGATCTCTTCGGAGCAGAGTTGAAAGCAAATTGGTTGAACATCAACTTCTTTCGCCTCCGTCTAAATGTATACTGAGTCCGCAATTAGCCCACACGACGGCGAAGTATCTGCACGGTGGCTGTTGAAGTTCGCTCGTCGGAGAGCCGTGGCGTTCTTATCGGTCTGTGAAGCCGGGCTAATGAATCCAAAGCGGCTTATATAATATGTTAAATCATATTATCTTAAATATTATGTGCATAAATCAGAAATGATAGTACTATCCCAACTACAACTATCCCAATTCGACGTTCTATCACTCTCAGAAAAAAGACACCCTTTAGATATGTCATAGTATGTATGAATGCAACAATCGATGACTCACTTTAATATTAAATAATGCATGGGTAATTTCACCAATTTATGGACTGCGTTAAACGAATATTCATTATTTGACATTTTTGTACATTAGCAGGAAATCAACACCTTACGCCCTAAACAGAGGCAAATTTTTCGCTGAAATCGATTAAATCTATAAATAATAGCAAAACCAGATTATTGGTTTTCATGGAAGCACTCGGCAGTATGAAAATAATTGGCCAACGTTAAACATTACGAAAATTTGATTACATTTTAAAATTTTGTGTAACATTCACACAATGATGAAAACATATGTACATGTACATATGTATGTAAATAAAACAAGCGCTGAGAGGACATTCATCATTTTGCGAAAAGTGTAAGTTTTGAATTTATTTTGAGAAATGTGTAGCCTTTTCACCGAACTATCGGTTTTCGTTTTATGAAGGTAGGATTTGTGCAAAATTTCAGGTCGATAGCTTTAAAACTGAAAAGACATCTGGCGCAGTGAAGCCAGAAGGATACTTAAGTGCAGTTGTTAGTACCAGGCATAACTACAGAGTTATGTATTTTCAAATAATTAAACTTTTAAACTGTTCGATTGATTTTTTTATACCCTAGACTTTTAGTATAGGGTATATTGTTTTTGTCACGACGGAAATATGTAACACCTTAAAGGAGGCTCCGGAGGTATAGCAATGTATATATATAAATGATCAGGGTCACCTCCTGATTCGATTAGGCCATGTCTGTCTGTCTGTCTGTCTGTCCGTTCGCACGATAAATTTCGATAGAATGAAGCTAGAGCCTTGAAATTTTGGTCAAATGTTGGAAGTGTAATCTAGTTGGATTTACATATGTAAAATACTTAAATGTATCTGTAACTCCCGACTAAATAAATATGAAAAGCTCTAGCATTGGTAGATTACTCGTGAGGGTAATCTTATAAACTCCTGGGAAAATAAAATCGATCAGTTGAAAACTAACGGTAATTTTCTTACAAAGAGCCCCGTACTACCCTACTTTTCGGGTTTTTTGTCTATAACTCTTGAATCAATTGACGTAGACGCCTGATTTTTGGCATGTAACCCTGGGGTGAGAAGATGCTTGAGTTCTAGTAAGTTGGGCATAATCGGATCAAAGGAACGCCTACCTCCCCTACAAATTTTAAAAAATTCAATATTCCTTTAATTACGATAACTTTCGATAGAATGACACTAGTGAGTTGAAAATTTGACAAAATATTGTTAGTAGGATCTACTTGGTTGGTATTGATAATGGGTAAGATCCGACTCAAGCAACCCCTACCTCCCCTACAAATGAAACATCAAAAATATGCGATACCTTTGATAGAATGATACTACCGAGTTAAAAATTTGGTGGAATGTTGCTAGTAAAACCTTCGTAGTTGGTGTTGAATATGGGCAAGATCCAACCCAAGGAACCCCCACCTCCTCTGCATATGAAACTTCAAATAAGCGATAACTTTTGATGGAATGAAGCCAGTGACTTGAAATTTTGATCAAATGTTCGAAGTGAGATTGAGTTAGTTGGCATTAAAGCTGGGTAATATCCGACCAACGAAACCCCTACTTCCCCTACAAACGAAACTTTAAATAAGCGATAGCTTTCGATAGAGTGAAGTAAAAGACTTGAAATTTTGTTTAAATGGTTTTAGGGTGATCTAATTGGTTTGTGGCAATGATGAGCAGGATCCGACCTAAGAATCCTTACCTCCTCTACAAGTGAAACTTCAAATAAGCAATACCTTCCGATAGAATGAAGCTAGCGACTTGAAAAATTCGACAAATATTGTAGAATGGGTCAGTTAGTTAATTGATTTTGAAAATGGTCAAGATCCTAATGAATGAGTGCCAACCTCTCCTATGAACTGGCCATATAGGAGACCCATTCTTAATGCATATGGTCGTTGCCAATTGGTACTTTTGGTATCTCCACTAGGTCTGTAGAAGTCTAGGGTATATACGCTTCGGACTTGTATAATTTATGTCCAGTTTCATTTAAAGCTTCAACAACTAGATGCCTTTCGCGTAGGTAAATCATTGTTTATCACTTTTTGCTGCTTACCTTTCAACTGTACCGAACCACAGATTTTCCCGAAAATCCTTCGGAAGCTAACATTCACCAATTGGACAACTTTCGCCCAAATAGCTTCTTTCGTTATATTATAAATTAATTGTGTTGAATCAAAATTGCAAAACAAAAACAAGCATGAAATTGAATTGATAGTTAAAGTAATAATTCAATTGCTGATATAAATCAATTTGTTTTAAATTGTTGCCCATGGCAACCTTTTCTTGCATTTTCATATCACTCTGCGGATCCACGTTGCTCTGCCTGCGATGTTGGCACTTCGCCCATTCTGGCCGTACAATCTTAGCTTCCTTCTGCAGGCAGCTCGGCCTTGGATCGTGTCATCACCGAGATTAATGCGTTGTTGTTGCTTCTTGTGTGTTTCCGTCTGCCTCGGGGTTTGGGTCAAGCAGATGGAACATTCATTGATAGTGCCTTCATGATAGGGTTTTCAGGCGGACGCCTTAGAACATGACGATACTAATCTATACTAGTGATGTCTAACACAGTAACGAGTCGTTCTTTTTAAACGCCTCCACAAAATGAGCGGGAGATTCGGCACAACGACATAGCCACCGAGTCGTTCAATTTAAGAATGACACACTGTAAAATGAATACTCAAATTAAACCCCCCATAAATACTACGTAACGCATAGAAAATCCACGCTCATTTCTGATTACTACTTTCATTCACATCCCATCCTAATATCTAGCTGAAACTAAAACCTCCATTATCTATTATCTACCTACCAAACCAATCCCATCTAAATGCATTCGTAATCTCTATGCATTGCGCATTGTATATACTTCTAAATATACACACAACAACCCATGCTAAGGAGCAAGCAAATCAAAAATCATTTGCTTACGTCGCACTGGACATCCAAGTTTCCCAAATCCATAAAACAAGCAAAACATTCTAAAACAAAAGTATTCGTTTTGTATCATCTTCCCAAGTTCAACTTTGGATGAAAACGATACCAAACCAACAACCAGGCAATTTGCTCTGTCTACTGTGGCACGAAATGAGTTTTTCGCAATGTGAGTTTTGAGTTTTTAACACAAACCGCACACTTCAATATTTCACTCATTCTGCGTTGTGAGACATACAGGGCTGTGGTGACAACACAGAATACAAACATTGATTATTGTGTAATTCAGCATAGACTTAAATTCAGATGTTTCACTCACGAAGCGCATACTCCAATTACTCAAATTCTCTGCCAAATGAGGAATTTTAGAAAAGAGTGGAATGATTTGACTGACTCCGAATATAGGGTCAAAAAATAGAAAACAAAATTGGGGTCGCCCACTCCATGCGAGCAGCCTCGTTTTCATGTGAAATAGTGGTCCGATCTGGCTGGCTCGAACTGAAGGGCATTATGTGCTGATTCAGAATTTGGGGTCAAAAAAGCGGAAAAAAAAAATTGGGGTCGTCCTTCCCAGATTGGCAACCCCATTTTCATGGGAAATAGTGGTCTAATCTGGCTGGCTCGAACTAAAGGGTATTGGGGGGTCGCTGACTCAGAATCTGGGGTCAAAAAAGCCATAAAAAACTGGGGTCGTCCATCCCAGATTGACAACCCCGTTTTCATTTGAAATAGTGGTCCGAGCGGGCTGGCTTGAACTAAAGGGCATTGGCGGGTCGCTGACTCCGAATCTGGGGTAAAAAAAAAAGAATTATGGTCGTCCATCCCAGATTGGTAACCCCGTTTTCATAGGAAGTAGTGGTCGGATCTGGCTGGCTCGAACTAAACGGCGGTGGGGGTCACCGGCTTCGAATCGGGGGTGAAAAATAAAGGAAAAACTGAATTTTTAAAAACTACAACTTTTATTGAATATGTTATTTACCGAGTTTTAGACTGTTTGCATGACTCTTTTTGAACGACTCATTGGAAAGAGTCAGAGCTTATGTGCTGGCACATGCCCATCACTAATCTATACGACGACCTTCGAGTTTTTCAGTGATCGGCTGCTCAACAAACAAGCTGCTTCGGATGTAGGTACTTTTGAAACGATCGCTCTTGCCCACACTGGCTGACATCCATAGCATAGCATCGTATGTCTTGTACATAGTCCAGCATTTGGACGCATACATGAGTGCGGGACGTTTTATATAACTTTTTTTTTTCGTGGCATCTTGTCGTATAAATCTTCAGAGTTTTCCCGGCACTTCATCCAACTGATGTGATGCTTGATGACGTCATCGCAGGTGGCTTCCTTTTTGACGATCGAGCCCAGGTAGTTGAACTTTGTACAGTACTTCAGCTGCTATCCTTTAACCCTCCCACAGGCATATGTTTCGGTAGTCACATTCGTAACACATGTGGTCTGGCCAGGCCCACATTCATTTCGGTGTATTTATATGTAAACCATGCTATCTCATCGATGAATTTCGACATATAATTCAATGTAGGCATATATTTTATTATTTCTGGTTACACTTAGTGATTATTGTGTATATAAACTTTAGAATGTTGTTGGCATACTGGGTTTGAACATTTTGAACAAAAGATACGAGTTTCCTCCTCGATTTTTCAATTCCTTTTGAGCAATATGTGCAGTTTTGTCTCTTTTCAAGGGTATCGGCACCGCTGCTGCCAGGAACTACTGCAGGTGCAATCTGAGTTTGAAATAATACGGAGTCAAATGTAAAATTAAAACGTCAAAACAGTGGCATGATTAAAAATGAAACAAATAAAAAAAAGTTAATCGAACTTACATCTATTGGTTTGATGCTTACATCTCGCGTTATCTCCACTAGTCTCGGCACATCATCTGTACGCAGACATGTGAACAGGGGTACTCCCCAGGGTGGTGTTCTCTCCCCCCTTCTTTGGAATTTAGCGGTCAACGGACTCCTTTTAGAACTGGAAGGGCTGGGATGCAAGGTCACTGCTTATGCGGACGACATTGCTATTGCCATCTCGGGAAAGTTTCCCTGTGTCCTTAGTGGTGTAATGCAGAACGCCCTCTCTATCCTGACGAACTGGGCTAGTAAGGTTGGGGTTAAAGTAAATCCGCTTAAAACGGAACTTGTTCTCTTTACTAGGAGACACAGCCTACCTTCATTCGAATCACCTTTGATGGAGAGCACAAGACTTGTGCTCACCGATAAAGCCAAGTTCCTTGGTCTCATACTGGATAGGAAACTTTGCTGGAAGTTGAACATTCAGGAACGTGTTGAAAAGGCTACTGTTGCACTATACTCGTGCAAGAAGGCCATAGGTAAGAAATGGGGCTTACAACCGAGGGTAGTGTACTGGCTTTATTTATCGGTTTTGCGCCCTATTCTGCTACATGGGATTGTCGTCTGGTGGACGGCGCTTAGGGTTGTATCCTATAGAACCCTGCTGGAGAAGGTCCAAAGATTGGCATGCATTGCCATTACGGGGGCTCTAAGGACTACACCAACCGCTGCCTTGAACGCCCTGTTGAATCTGCTTCCTTTGGACATTTTTGCAGAGCAGATGGCGGCGATCACGGCTGTTCGCCTCCGTGAAACCGGTTTTTGGGCGGCGTCAACCACAGGTCACTCGGCCATATTGATCAACCTTCATATTCCCGAGGAGACGGACCCCTGAAATAGTTGTTCGAAATGGGCTTTACAGGCCTTATTCCCTCTAGGAATGATTGGCCTGCAATTGCTTTTCAGGAATCAGATGCCATTACGATTTTCACTGATGGTTCTAAGACTGACGAAGGAGTGGGGGCTGGCGTATACTCGGAAGAGTTAGATATTAGCTTGTCGTTCCGACTCCCGAACTTTAGTAGTGTTTTTCAGGCGGAAGTTACAGCAATATCTGAAGCTCTAGCCTGGTTGTCGCAAAACGATATATCTGGTAGGGACATTGTAATCTACACGGATAGCCAACCGGCGATTAAATCGCTTAGTTCTGTCTAGGTAAATTCGAAGACAATACTGGATTGTCGCAACTCCCTTATAGAGATGGGAAGGCTCTGCAATATTTCTCTGTGCTGGGTGCCAGGACATTGTGGTTATGTTGGTAACTGCAAGGCTGACGAACTGGCTCGAGCAGGTACGATCAATGGGATCAGCGGGCCGTTACGCTGCACCAGGATGCCGTTGGCTGCGTGTAAACTGGCCATCAAAGATGCGGCGTATGATAGGGCCTGCATCAGATGGAGCAATGGCAGTACAGGTCATGTGGCTAGACAGATATGGCCCAAACTGGATCCCAAACGTTCTTCTGGATTGCTAATGCTAAACAGAGACAATCTAAGAACTGTCGTAGGAGTGCTAACTGGACACTGCCTAATTGGGGAGCACGCCAGGAGACTTCGTCTTCCATATAATGATTTTTGCAGGAGCTGTGAGGACGAGGAAGAGGAGGAAAGTACGTCTCATTTTCTGTGTACCTGTCCGGCCCTGGCGAGTTTTAGGAAAGACCACCTTGGTTCCTACTTCTTCACCGATCTGGATGACCTGAAAAAGGTAAATGTTGGTCGGCTACATCGCTTCATTGTGAGCTCAGGCTGGTTTAACGAGTGAGTTTGGTCTCAGTTGCTGAGTCCAGGGGTATCACAACGGACCCAATAGCGGTCTAAGTGTGCTTTTTAAGCAACCCTTTTAACCTAACCTAACCTACATCTATTGGTTTCCCAAAAAAGGATTCCAAAGCCGAACGTGTACTAAATTGTTTGGAAAAATTAATGTTATTCATTCGGTCTTCAACGTTTTGGAGAACCAATGTTTTTGATAATGTGCAAAAAAATTTCGTCTGGCGTCGGTTCGTTTGACGCCATCAACTTCCTTGTAAATACAAAATGCAGCCAATGCCATAATATCTAACATGTTGCAAAAAAAGGCAAACTTCCATCGTTTTGTTGTTCATTTGGAAGTAAAATGTGTAACCATTTGATCCATACAGTCAACACCGGCCTTATTTTTATTATAAAACAAAATCGCTTCTGGCTTTTGTGCATCGCCAAAACAAGTTTTTATATAGTGTACGGTGGATAATCAATTTACACTTTTATTATTTTTTGACACGTAGCTACAAACAAACACCACTTCGTGAAATCCAAATAAGGTTGAAAAGACAGGACGAGAGGGGTGTTTTCCCATTTCGTCAGGAAGGCACCTTTTATTGGATCGGATGGTACCAACAAATGCAAGTCCAATTTTGGCTAAACGTTTAGCTGCATCCAGTGTTGTGAAAAAATTATCTGCGGTGATTGTACGACCGGTGTTGCTGTAGGGTTTCGATAGTTCAAGTAGAACATTTTCACCTTGATTTAGTTCACGTTGCGCACCCTCTTCTCGCCCCGTATACAATTTTCCTTGTAATTGTGGCTTGTGATTCAAAAACAAAGTATCCGTTTTTGAATCACAAGCCCACCATATTTTTATATCGTATTTCGCGGGCTTTGACGGTATATATCGAGTGAACTTAGTTTTGCCACGATATGGAAAAAGTTGTTCATCGATTGTGATATTCTCATGTGGACTGTAGTTCGAACTAAAATTTTGGTTCAACATGTTCCAGATATCGCGAATCGGTGCCGCTTTGTCATGACTCAGATGATATAGGCGAGTGCGACCATTATCAAATCGAATATAGCTTGTCAAAGCAACAAATCGCTGATACGACATAGCCGCTCTAAATATTGGCAAGTTATCAGAACGCGACAAAACCTCTGCCTTTTGCATATTATTATGAGAGACACCAGCTGCAAAAAGAATTCCTATAAAAGCGTCCAACTCGGTTTTTGTCAAGTCTTACCAAACCTTTGGATTCTTACTTGGGTTAGCCATATTCTTTTTTTGAACTGATTCTTTTCCATATCGGTTAGTTTCTAGGATTATGATAGAGACAATATTTGTAGTAAAAAATTTCTTCAATATCTCAATTGGAATTGAATGTTTTTCCTTCGGTCCTGCTCTAAAACGCTTAACATTATGTGTCAGTAATCGAACATTAGCATTCGGTTCTTTATTATTCCATTTTGTCCCGTCTTTTCCGAGAAAATAATCTTGGGATCCATTTTGCTGTTCATTATCAAATTCATCGTGATCACTATTTTCGTCCAATTCATTTGGCTCAATGACTAAATCGTTTTCGATATCTGATGCATCGTCTTCATTTGGAATATACTCCAAATCAGTATCGTCTTGATCCACTCCGAACGGCTCAATTCCTTCGATATCCTCGCCCCCCTCAGCTGCTTTTTCCCGTTCTAAATCATTGGCTAAAGCTGCTGCTAGTCGCGCACAAAAATCGGGATCTAAATTACCACTTCGTTTCCGCGTATTGTAAACAAACTCTATTTCTTCATTCGTACCGCGTACTCACAAAAGGAATAGAAACACTACAAAAATCGTAAACTTCACTGACCAACAGACACGTAAGAATCGTACCGACTAACTAAAAATATGAAGAATGAGAAATTGTGTGTGTAACAGTAAAATGGTATCACTTTTCGGATTAAATGCACATGGGTCTGACCAGACCACATGTGTTACGAATGTGATGTGTACACTAAAATGGGCTCATAACTCTGCGCGTTTATATTTTTTTTACAAAATCTTTTCACAGATCGGAAGCTAATAAAATTTTAGGAAGGTACATGACGTTTCAAGTAGCTAGCTCAATTAGAAGTATGTTTAAATTACGATTAAATTTCAAAAAGGTCTGGCCAGACCCATGTGTCAGTCCGAGGGTTAATGCAGATATCTGGTATCGGTCTCTCTGGATCTGAGAAAAGACAGCAAATATGGATGAGTGATAATAAATAGAGCATGATGATGTTGAAGAGCTGGGGACTCAATGCACTGCCTTGGTGAACTCCGACTTTAGCCGGAAATTCTTCAGAATCACCAGCTGTGCGTCTAAGTTTAGTAGTTACCCCATCATACATGCCTTGCATTATGTTTACATATGCCTCTGGGACCTTAACTAGCTGTTAGGGCCACCCATATCAGATCATGAGGAACACTGTCGAGGGCTTTTTTCAAATCTATGAACACAAAGTGCATCACGATGCTTTCCCATCGTAGCACTCATGCTCTGAATTGTATCGACTGTGGACCGCCCTTTCACAAAGCCGCAATGATTGTCATCCAATCGTACAATCACCTCCAGTCGATTGGAGAAAACTCGCTCGTAAGTCTTCCTATAGTTGTTGAGGTTGTGTGAGTCAGCCTTGTTCTTATAAAACGGGAGAAGGAAACGTTTCCTGAAAGCATCAGACATCTTTTAATTTATTTGAAAAGAATACTGAGCCATCTAAGCCCGGCATGATTCATCTTCTACCAAAATTCCAAGGGTATTTTGACCGGTCCGACTACCTTTATGCGTTTCATTTGCATCATTGCTTTCATCACCTCCTCCACTGAAAAATCAGCGATATCAGTGGTGTTGGCTCCACAGCTTGAAAAGCTTCTCGCGGTTATTCTTCGTGCAAAAGTTCGTCAAAGTAGTCTCGCATTCCGTTTTCAACCAGGCAGGAGCACTCTTTGTGAGCCTTCAAAGTACTTTGGTGCCAGATTTTCTCGAGTGTTTCTTCGAATTTGGGCTGCGATCTTATAAATTTTGGCATTGTGGTCAGGTTTCTTTTTCAATGTCGATCCATTATGCGCAGTCTGATCTTCTAGTTCTTGATAGAACTTCTCGGCTGCAATCGCCTTTGCGCTTGCGCTTTACCTCCTTCCGGCATTTATCATATTTCTCCTGAAGTTGAACCTTCTTGGCTGCACTGCGTGTCTTGCATATTGCCCAAGCTTTGAATGCGTTCGATTTGGCCTGCACTGCTTCTTTAGTTTCGTTATTCCACCACCACGTCGCCTCGTTCGTGTAGAGTGGGCCTTTCGAAGTCCCCAGTGTTTTTTCAGCCTCACCTACTAACATTACATTAAAAGCATACCACATTTGTGTTGAACTTTGCTCGTCGCAGTTGGTATTGTATTGAAGGCACTCCTCTATTTTAACAATGAGTGGGCTTACAACAGATTCAAAATTTTCGTAGTTGAGATTATAGATATACATATTTTGAATACTCTCTCGAATCTTTAACCGTCTCTTTTAGAACGACTCACTAAAAAGAGTCAGAGCTTATGTGCCGGAACAGTAAAAAGGGTCATTGTGCCCATCACTATAAGTATCCCTCAAATTCCCATGTTTCATATTTCAACATGAGAGCAAAGCATGTATTCGTATCTGTATCTATTTACGCTTAAAGACATCGACAGCATATTCTTTACATAACATTTTCTATACTTATGTAGAAGCTCTATGCAAAAATCATTTCCATTTTCGCAGACGAATCCGCCTCAAATCCTCCATGAAATTCCACTCCCTTACCCATTTTACCTGATTTTTCAGTAAAGTGAATATTCTCTGCCCCCCTTGCCGATTTTCCACGAATTGTATGTGCCACAATTTGTAATGTCTATTTTCCGGCACTTTTATCATACAAATTAAATCAGCTATCTGAAATTCGAATGGAAGAATCTGACACTTCCCGCTAAAGGTATTCCTGTGATAGGAAATACTCAGCTTGCTGGATACTTGCTATTACGCTAATGCATTCAGGCCCTAAAGCCGCAATCGCAATTCATTCAATCGACAAATTCCGGGGGATGACAAGTGTCAAAGCTATTTACGGTAGGAATCAATCAGAGTCTGTGATTACAGATGTGAGACGAGTGAAACACCTGTTAAGAGTTTGGAAGGAACAAATGCCTTTTTGCTGTATCACGTACACGAACAAATTCATTTAAAGATTCTCCATATTGAAAAATGCCTCTTGAAAAGCTGCGGTTCATGTAATGAGGTTCTGTGTAAGAGAACTTGAGGACTTCATTCATGCCCACTTCCCTAATTTTTTTTTTAATTTGAAAGTGACTTATGGCTATACATTACATTTCAATAATCCCGATGATAATTACAATGGGGAACTCATTAACTGCTGCGTTTCTATTGATGTACAACCAAGTCTCTTCAAATCGTCATTATCTATAGGTACATCAGGAGATTTACAGTCTGAAATCTCTCTCTGGTTTCATCGTAAGCGTTACTGAATATGTACAATACTATATTTAGCGATTATTGGCCCGTCATATATGAAAGCCAGACCGAAGCTTCGCTTTGGCCTGGAGTCTGAAGCGTATATGTATACCCTAGTGGTGATACAAAAAGTACTAATTGACAACGACTATATACTTTTAAAGTGAGTTTCCTATATGGCCAGTTTATAGGGGAGGTTGGCACTCATTCAGGAGGATCTTGACCATTCTCAAAATCAATGAACTAACACTTTCCACAAATATTTGTCAAATTTTTCAAGTCACTAGCTTCATTATATCGAAAGTTGTTGCTAATTTCAAGTCTCACTTGTAAGGGAAGTAGAGGTTTCTTTTGTCAAATCTTGCGCATTTGCAACAACAACCAACTACATAGATCCCAGTACAAACATTTGACCAAAATTTCCAGTCAAATTTTTCAAGTCGCTAGCTTCATTCTATCGAAAGTTATCGCTTATTTGAAGTTTCATTTGTAGGCGAGGTAGGGGTTCCTTGGGCCAGACCTTGCCCATCATTGCCACCAACCAATTAGTTCACCCTACAAACATTTAAACAAAATTTCAAGTCTTTAGCTTCATTCTATCGAAAGTTATCGCTTATTTGAAGTTTCATTTGTAGGGGAAGTAGGGATTATGTTGGTTCGATTTTACGCATTTTCAACATCAGCCGACTGTATCCTACTACAAACATTTGACCAATATTTAAAGCTACTGGCTTCATTCTATCGTTGTTTTAGATTTTGCCCATTTTCAATACCAACCGGGGGCAAAAACTCCTCTTCCACAGTCCTCCGCGTGGGCGCCCCCTGGAACGGCAGTGGTCACTGATCATTGCCAACCAACGTCAAGCCGCCAGTGATGGCGGTGCGATGATTTGGTTGAGGTACCCCTGTGGTGTTGGGTGTGAAAAAAAAATACCACGGCCTCTCCCTTTGAGGGCCTGTCGTTAAAACCGACAATCAAAGGACAGGATGTGTATGCCAGCAACTTGCACTATCCGAAATCTTTATATGCTAACGAAACGTCAACTATTCCTCGGATAAGGACTGACGCAACGGTTACGACTTTTAGCTATCGTACAATGACAAAGATTGGATTCTGGAATGTGCGTACTCTCCTGGACAATGGATCAGAAGGTCCCCAGAACGCACGATTTCTTAAATAAGAGAGTGAATTTCTGAGGTACAAATTAAATATCTTAGGAGTTAGTGAGATAAGATGGTGGAACAGCGGAGAATTCATCTCTCCAGCAGCACTGTAATGTTGTTCTCCGGTAAAGCTACCGGTAGTCGCCGTGAGTCAGGTGTGGGGCTCCTTTTAACCAGAGCCGCGCGAAACTGTCTCTTATCCTGGGAACTGGTTTTTGACAGGGTCTTGACCGCCAGGTTCCGGACCAAAATGAGGAACATCTCAATAATACAATGTTATGCCCCTACTGAACCCGACAATGTCTTGGCAAAAGACTCCTTCTACGAAGAACTAAACGCCGTTCAGAGCAGAACACCTAAAGGTGACATTATACCTATAATGCTTATGGGTGATTTGAATGCGAAAGTTGGCGCTGATAACTATGGGCTCAGACATGTGATGGGGAGACACGGTCTTGGTGATCGTAATGACAACGGTGAAAGATTTGTAGAGTTCTGCAACTTTCACAGTCTCTTCATCGGTGGTACTATGTTTGAGCATAAGGACCACCACAAAATCAGTTGGTCCTCTGTTGATCGGCGCAGAACACAAAATCAGATCGACCATTTTGCCATTAGTAAAAGATTCAAGAGTTGCCTCCTGGTGGACGTGCGAAACAAGAAGGGTGCCGATATTGGGATGGGAAGAGACCATTATCTTATGATCGCTAATGTTCGATTGCGTATTGCAGCCGTGCGCCGCCCCAGCGACGAAAGATCCAGGCCCCGCAAATTCAACACCGCTCGACTAAAAAATCCAGCTGTCTTACAACAATATAATGACCATCTTGCGCAAAAAGCAGCTGAGATAACTAGTCACCCAGATAGTGACATAAACGAAAACTGGGATGCCATAAAAACTGCGTACATTGATAGCGCAAATACCATCCTTGGCCCAAACCCGGATTGCCGGAATAAGCCCTGGATGTCCGACGCTTCATGGCAGCGGATTGTTGAAAGAAAGGAGCTGAAAGTTCGTTTGGCTGCAGCATCAGACGACAATCGAAGCAGCATCGAACTCCTTTACCGTCAGAGAGCTCGAGAAGTTCAGCGTAGTGTGCGACGCGATAAAAGAGTTTATGCCAATTCTCTTCTAGCCTCAGCAGAAGAAGCCGCTAGAAGTAACAACTTTAACGCCGTATACGGTATCATCAAGGAGTTTACAGGTGGTCGTAACTCCTGCCAACATCCGGTGAAAGATAGTGATGGAAAGCTACTTATCTTGGAAGAAGATCAAATGAGGCGATGGAAAGAACACTTCGCCGCGGTCTTGAACCGTGTAACCTCTGGTGAAGTTCCCCCTCATATAGATAATTTAGCTAACCATCAAAATGTGCGTATACGGTCCACTGCCCCGACTAAAGAGGAAATAGTCACTGCAATTATTGCACTAAAACGAGGAAAGGCCGCCGGACTTGACGGCATCCCTGCCGAACTTTATCAAGCAGCGCCAAGCGTAACTGCCGATTTGCTGCACCCACTTGTTGATAAAGCATGGAATACAGAGACCTTTCCCACTGAGTGGAAGGAAGGTTTGATCATCAAACTTCCAAAGAAGGGTAGCCTCACAGACTGTAATAATTGGAGAGGCATTTGTGTGCTTCCTGCCGTTGCCAAGATAATAGCTAAAATCGTCCTGGAAAGACCACTTAGAAAGCACAATTGATGAAGAGCAGGCTGGCTTTCGATCCGGATTCTCCTGTGTCGATCACATTAACACCTTGCGAATCATCATCGAGCAATGCGCTGAATACGATTCTCCGCTTCACTTGCTTTTCATCGACTTCGAAAAGGCTTTCGATAGTGTGAACCGGGATTCTATATGGGCGGCCTTGCGCAGGAGAGGCATCCCTGAGAAGCTTGCGGCTATTATTAAGGCAACCTATGACGGCGCAAAATGTCGCGTTCTGCATAAAGGTAAGGTGTGGGGGGACTTTGAGATTCGCAGTGGAGTTCGGCAGGGGTGCATCCTCTCACCGATCCTATTCCTCAAAGTGATCGGCGATGTGTTGCATGCAGCCCTATCCGGACTCCACAGAGGAATTCAATGGACTTTGACATCAAACAACATCTTGACTACGCTGACGACATATGCCTACTCTCCCACAAAATCATGGATCTGTCCGCAATGGCGTTAGATCTCGAGAGGGAGGCAAGCAAGGTTGGGCTAAAGATTAATACCAACACGACCAAGGTTCTTAGCCCGCCGTTGCGAAAAAGAAATCCGACACCTATTGCCATCAATATTAATGGCCAGCCTGTGGAGAAGGTGGACAACTTCGTCTACCTGGGTAGCATTGTTGCCGAAAATGGTGGTACGGAGCAGGACATAGCTCGTCGTATCATCCAGGCTAAACGCGCATACGGCATGCTGTCCAAAATCTGGCAGGGCAGTTATCTCAGCATCAAGACCAAGCTGGGCCTGTTTCGCTCCCTGGTACTATCAGTGCTTTTGTATGGGAGCAGTACAAGGAAAGTTTCCGTAGGAGTTACCAGAAAGCTGCAAGTTTTCGTCAACTCATGAAGAGCTAAGTCGGCGTACGGGTCAGATGCCAATCGACGAACTGATACGCAGGCGAAAATGGCAGTGGATAGGTCACACATTGCGGAAGAGTGATAACTGCATTGCTTTGCATGCCATGAAATGGAACCCCATTTCCAACCAAGGCCGACCAAGAGGGGCAAAGGAGTGTCAGGTACTGGGTAAGTCTTTTGGGGAGTTGCGCCCCATTGCCCAGAACAGAGTACGATGGCGCGCAGGAGTAGTTGACGCGCTATGCCCCGCTAGGGGTTAAGGCAAAGTAGTAGTAGTAACAAGATCCTACTAACATCATTCTACCAAATTTTCAACCTGCTAGTGTCATTCTATCGAAAGTTATCATATTTAAAGTAATCTTTAGTTTTTTGAAATTTGTAGGGAAGGTAGGCGTTCCTTTGATCTTATTATGAACAGCTTACTAAAACTAAAAGCAGGTTCTCTTCTCAGGCTTGCATGTCAAAAATAAGGTGTCTACGTTAATTGGTTCAAGAGTTATCGACGAAAAAACCGGAAAAGTAGGGTAGTACGGGGCTCTTTGTAAGAAAATTACCCTGGCATTTCAACTAATTGGTTTTTTTTTCAAAAAAGTATAAGATTACCCTCACGAGCAATCTACCGAAGAGCTTTTCATGTTTATTTAATTGGGAGTTATAGATACATTTAATTATTTTACATATGTAGGGGAGGTAGGCGTTCTCTTGGCCTGATCATGCCCGTTTTCAAGACCAACCAACTAGATCATACTGCCAACACTTAACTAAAAGTTTAAGGCTTCATTCTTCATTCACAGACAGACGGACAGACAGACAGACATGGTTAAATCGAATCAGGAGGTGACCCCGATCATTTATATATATACATTGCTATACCTCCAGAGCCTCCTTTAAGGTATTACATATTTTGGTCGTGACAAAAACAATATACCCTATACTATAAGTCTAGGGTATAAAAATAATGGACGGGCATTACAGTTCGATGTATGTTGTAAAATTGTTCGTTTGTCCGGGCACTTCCTGTATCCTGATCTTACCCAAATCTGGCACGTAGGTTCAATGAATGACCCTGAGCACGGAAGAGGGACAATATTGATTATCGACTGGACTAACGGTATATTCTGAGATGTTCTGGCCAGAGTTACTTACTACTTTGCCTTAACCCCTAGCGGGGCATAGCGCGTCAACTACTCCTGCGCGCCATCGTACTCTGTTCTGGGCAATGGGGCGCAACTCCCCAAAAGACTTACCCAGTACCTGACACTCCTTTGCCACAGATCGACGCCATGTGATTCGAGGACGCCCTCTTGGTCGGCCTTGGTTGGAAATGGGGTTCCATTTCATGACATGCATAGCAATGCAGTTATCACTCTTCCGCAATGTGTGACCTATCCACTGCCATTTTCGCCTGCGTATCAATTCGTCGATTACTTGCCTAAGTCTTATTAAAAGTAGCTCCTCCAGGGATTTGCCGTGGTTCGGGTTCAACCAAATTTGGTACGTAGCTTCATTAGGTTATTAGTACCACACGGTGAACTTCGGACCTACTGCAGGTGTACATCAGAACAAAAGGACCCTCCTGATCAAGAAATGAAACCAAAACCAAATCTGGTGAATATGCACAGTTTAATGCAATAGAGTACCGTTGAAGGCATTTTGAGTCCTTTGGTCAGGGTGACAGCATTTTGAATCCTCTGGTGATGAAAAAAGGACATTCTTCTGATTTACTGTTGGAATTATGTATCCTCTGGTCGGGAAGACAACAACTTCTTGGGCATAAATTGAAACAAAACCAAGCCTTGCAAATATCGGCAATTGTTGGATCGGGGTGATGATACCAACCTTAAGACATAACGGACATGAAAACCCGAAAGTTTTAATGTCCTCGAATACAATTCTGAAGCAACGGCAAAGACACTTTTACTTAAGGATGCGCATTTAAAGAATTAGTTCTTTGGCGACAACATTTTTCAAAACAAATCGGAGGCAATATAGCAAATCGATCAAAATGAAAATGTATTTGTATGGAACGGGCCTAAAGTACCGATGAACATTTTGTGTCATTTGCATTGATCCGATTTACACTGGGTAGCTTTCTTTACAGGAATCGAATCAAGGAATTCATAAAGTGGGTGCCAGTTTTGTTCTTCTAGGTGCCACAATAGAGGGCTACGCTCGCAAATTGTTTGAATAATTACGGAAAGTAGAGTCAGCGACCAGCATACTTCCCCCCCCCCCCCTTCCCTCCTCTCCCACCAATCTTTACATTTTTGAAAATGGTTAACTCCAATTCGCTCTACGGAAAACAATATGCAAGTATGTTGTACTCGTAGTACTACGAGTAGTATGTAGTACAAGAGACCTGTTATGTGCATTTTTTGTATGGATGATATCAAAATGACCAAATTTAAATGAATGTACTACTGTTAAATATCACGTGATTATTACAAAACTTGGAGATATTATTGCCCATGGTGTTGATTATCGTTGACCATCAATATTTTAGACGTCGGATAAATTTGAGAAATGTAGGGGTGTGCTAACTCTAACTATAGAAATATACTACTATTATCCTATTTTGAGAAGATATCAAAATCCCTTATTTTTTTTTTTTTGGTTTTCTGTCCTAGTTGAAAGCCACCTTCCTGTACGTTTTCATATTTGTAAGTGTAATGGTCTCGAAATGGTAACGGGGGTGGGACAAATTATGATCTCATATTTTCCCCTCTACTTCTTTTCCTCTTTCTTCAAATTTGATGAAAACGCCAAAAATGGAATGTACTCGGTAGTACCTTTCTCATGATACTCCACTTGCCTATACCACATGAAAAAAATGATGACCTTCATTTCCCCTCTATGGGGACCTCCCCTTAAAGCAGCAACCCGCCTACCTCCCCCCCTCCACTTTTCCCCACTCATATCCCACCTATCTTTACGCTTTCAGAAATGGTTAACTCCAATTCACTTTATGAAAAACAGAAAACAATATTCAAGTATGCATGCAGTACTCATAGTACTAGTACGTAGCAGAGGTCGGTTATGTGCATTTTTTGTATGGATGGTGTCAAAATGTCAAAATTTGAATGAATGTACTATTATTAAATATTACGTGATTGAAATGAAACTTAGAGATATTATTGCCTATGATGTTGGTTATCATTGGCCATCAATATTTTTGACCTCGAGTGCGCTTAAAGGGTGCAGGGGTGTGTGCTAACTGCAACTATAGCAATGTACTATTATTAACCTTTTCTGATGAGATTTCAAAATTCTATTAATCTAGGTTTTCTACGCTAGTAAAATGACGCTTTCCTGTAAATTTTCATATTTCTAAGTATAACGGTCTCCAAATGCAATTTTACACATTCCTACAAAATTTCATGTATGTATTGTAGCTTCAGCCGTTCGAGAGATATTCTATGGACAGACGGACAGACATTTGACCGATTTCATAAGGGTTTTGTTTTTACTACAAAAACCTAAAAAGAGCCTATACTATAGTACTGGAGCCCATTAAAAGAAAGGCTTCGTCATCTGAAACCGGCTGGAATTTACGCCAGTTGTAAAACATATTTTAGTACGAAGACTACGAAAACGTACGCCAGCCCAGTACTGCCCGAGCCCGTGACTCATGCTGACCATCTCAAAAAGCTCAACACGGTCAGTAAAGCTTGCGGACCGGGTAGGACTGGGCTGATGTACGTTTTCATAGTCTTCGTACTTTCTTTTACAAGTGGTGTAAATTCCAGCCGGGTACAGATGACGAAGGCTTTCTTGCAGTATGCTCTTAGACTACTATAACATAGCAAAAAAAATAAACAAGTTTGGAAAAAAAATTGGTAGTAACTGTGTACTTGTTACTGTTGATCGTCCAAAAAAATATATTTTACGATTATCACTACTTTGCTTTAACCCGCCTAGTGCCTTCACGACCCCAGCACCGAACACTGATCCAATGTACATCGTCGACATGAGTTTCTAGGACGCCCTTTGTTCGGCCTTTATTGGGAATGGTTATATCCAGCAATGCAGTTAGTCACCATTCAACAATGTGTGACCCAACCACTGCCATTTTCCAATGCAAATTATTGTAGTTTGTCGACTGGGATTTGATATTGTTTCGAGCCAGAAAATTTTCAAATTCGTCGAAGGCATGAGTTCACGGAAACTTTTAGCTTACTTACAGAACTTGCGGAAACTTTTCATGTGCTTCTCTAATGCATTACAACAGATAGGACCAGGGACCGAAACAAGCCCAGCTTGGTGTTAATACTGAGATAACCGCATTGCCAGATTTTGGACAGCATGAATGGTTGATACGACGAGGAGTTGCAACCACCTGTAAACTACTTGATGACACGGTATACGGTGTTTAGGTTGTTGCTTCTTGAGGATTCTTCTACCGAGGTTAGAGTGTAGTTCGCATACTCTCTTTTATGACGTCTCACACTACGCTAGACTTCACGAGCTTTTTGAGGGTATAGGAATTCTATGCTTTATAACGGACCGGTCGACCGGCATCGGAAGATGCCAGACAGACAATCGAACCAAAGAGTTCATGACCACCCCGCAACCACGTCAACTTCATAAAACATGCAGAAAGGGATTCTCCTCATTTCCACCATTGACGTGGTTCAAAGGTGGTCGCGAACCATTTGGTTCGACGGTGTGTGCCGAACTTAATACTCACCACACAAGGTAGAGCACAATCTGCACCAATCGGCCATCGAACCATCAATTTCATAGAACGGTGGAAATGAGGAGAATTTTTTCCACACGTTTTATGAAATTGATGACTCGATAGTGATTCGGTCGTATTTACGTTAAGCTCGACACACATGGCGAGCCAAATGGCTCGCGACCAGCAATGAAACACGTCAAAATCAATAGGACACTGAGAATGGGTGATTCTTTTTAACGCATATCAACGTTAAAGGTCGACACACATAGTGCACCAAATGATTGGCTACTACCATCAATTAAAGAGTGGAAATGAGGAGATTCTTTTTTTCCGCACATTCTATTCAATTTTAGTAGTCCGGATGGCGCAACGGTTAGCATGTTCGCCTTCTACGCAATGGGCCCTGGTTCGATTCCTACTGAATGCGGTAGTTTTCGATAAAAAAGGGGATTTACGTGTCGGGCTATGAGCCCACTCAGCTGTTAAATGAGTACCCATTTATGGGGTAAATAACTCGGTTGAGCGTGCTGCTGATCACACACCTTTGCACAAGACCGTCACGATCTAGAAAATGACATGATGTTAACTCATCTCGAAGCCATTGTTCAAATTCGACTGTTGCGCCAGTTATTTATTTTTATTTTATTGATTTTTACACGGTTTTATGCGGTGATGGTGGTAGCGAATCATTTGGCTTGCCATGTGTGTCGAACTTAAGGAATCGTGTGTGTCGATTGTAAGTAAGTGACGTATCGTTTGGAGGTGACGGTTCTGAACCGTAATGTTTGCTAGTGTTTGGCGATCTTGCTAAAGTCCCATCAGATTCATTATTCGCAGTTAGTTTTTAATGCATTTAATAATTGAGTACAATTATTTCGAGACGCAACGCGTAAATTTAAGTGTTTTTTTCTATTCATTTATAGTAAACGTATTTGTAGGCTGCAATTTTTTACAACATAAAAAATGTAGTGTATACTACCTTTATTCATACTAAATCTATAAAATTTTTAATTTTGTAGGAAGTTCGAAAATTGCAGTATAATAAACATCACTTTAATAATACAAATAGCAATCATACTACAAAGCCGCATTTACTAGACGGTTAAAAATATCATTATCGCGTTCGATGGCCGTGATCGTTCAGTCAACGCTCTACGATACTAATAGAGCTCGGAGATCAAATCTCGGCGCGATCAAAAACTGCCTGTGAGTACTAATCGAACTCTCACAGTGCTCCGAGCTTGTCAGTGTAAAGACGGCGCGGATAGGAGGTGCATGCTAGCAATTGCACTTCCGAAAAGTAGATATGCTATTGAAACGTCAATAAGGCATAGAAATGCTAGAGATGTTGACGCGCCCATGCCCCTGGAAGGGTCAAGGCAATTAGATAGAGAGAGATCTACATTTTGACATGGATATGTCTTATAGCTGGGGGTCATCCTAAAAAGATACAAAGTATCTACCTACACGAAACGATCCCGCGAGAGAAAGGAGCCCAAGCGGACAGGGCAAAGCAAAGCAGAATTTATGACGAGTATCTACACTGCCACCAGATACATGGGTACATGGATATGTCTTATGCCTACCGAAAGCGTGGGACGTGTTTTTTCGAATGATTTCATCCAGTATAACTATACTGGGATCTTTACAAAACTTACGTCGACATCTTCAACACAACAGGTTCCACGCAGTCGGTAGTCATAGACATATCCATGTTCCGATGTATCTGCACGCAGTGTAGATACTTTGTATCTTTTTTACCGTTTTTATATGTTTACAGTTTATCGACGTAATTTATAAATGAACTTATCAAAATGATAAATATAATTTATACTTGAGTTTTATAAATAGTAAATGTCACAATTATATATCACGATAATCATCGTGGCGCGACAGCCCGACGTCGGGCCTTGGCCGCCGGATCGTTGTTCTCCAGTTATCTCGGTCACGTGACCGTGTCCTCCAATCTTGGAAGCCGACCAGTAGTTGCGCGGCGTCCACATAAACTGATCTCTCACAACGAGATCTCGGTCGTCGTCGCAGTCTCGCTCCGTCGATTCGACGTGCGTTCATTGTAGTCTCTTTGGGATGCATACATCATCCATTTCTTATACATGCCCTGCCCATTGAAGTCTACGATTTTCGAAACTTCCAACTCATTGTACAGTTCATACAACTCATGGTTGTACCGGATGCGACATCCATCTCGATCGCAAACAGCCCCGAAAATTCGTCGCAGAACCTTACGTTCAAATGTATTTAGCATGTTTCCGGAGGCTTGAGTTGGGGTCCATGCTTCGCAGCCATAGCATAGCACTGGTCGTATAATGGTTTTGTACACGCGGAGCTTCGTGTTTTTGTGCACATGCTTCGATTTCATGATGGGGAGAACCAAGAAAAAAGTCTTATTAGCTAACTGTGTCCGCCGCTTGTCAGGGGGGGGGGGAATTCGTCAGTTTCGTTGGCGTCTCTTGTCAAGTTGGAACCCAGGTATGTATATGAAGGCGTACACGAACTCAATGTTGAGGTTCCCCACATTTATGCTCGGTTGTACAGGTGTCCTTGTCGTCGATTGCATCATTATTTTAGTTTTATCCTCATTGATACGTAGTCCAACTTCCTTTGCAGCGGTATCGAGCATATGCAGAAGTTCTTCTGCGTCGGCCAGTCTAGGGGACATGATGTTGATTTCATCGGCGTACGCTGCTAATTGTGTCAACTTGATGAGTACCGTCTTGCTGTTTTCCAAATTTATAACCCGATTAGCTTATTCCAGTGCTAGGTTGAAGAGCGTCGGTGCCAATCCATCGCCCTGTGTCAGACCAGTGCGTAATTCAAATAGATCAGTAAGTCTATAATGGATCCTGACCTGTGAGATGGAGTTGGTCATCGTCATCTTTGTCAGTCGCACTAATTTCGCCGGTATCCCAAATTGCAGCATGATGTTGTACAGTACTCCACGATTCATATTGTCGTATGCCTGCTTGAAGTCGACGAGGATTTGGTATGCCTCTACGTTGAATTCCCTGCACTTCTGGAGTATCAGTTTGACTGTAAAGAGCTGGTCGGTTGTTGAGTGACCAGGTCTGAAACCGCTTCGATATTCGCCAATGATTCGTTCTATTTTCCAAAATTTTCGTCAAAATTTTATAGGACGTACAAACTAGCGATATCCCTCTTTGTGAATTGCTTCTGGTATTGATGGGCCTAGGTCAACAATATCGTTGAGAGCTTCTTGTGTGGGGATGTTAGATGGTAGGTTCAGAAACTTTTCAAAATAAGAGGCCCATCGTTTGTTAATGCCATCAATGTTGCTGACGATGTTTCCATCCTTGTCCTTACAAGCTATCCTGGGTTGATAGCCGGTCTTAATTGTATTTACTAGCTTATACGCTTTTCTGGTGTTCCTACCAACTAGGTTTTCGTTAATATTTACGTTTCTTACGTCTAATTATTCTATTCGATATTCGCCGTAGCTCGTCCTATTTTTCTCTTTTGGCTCTAGTTGCTCGTCGCACCCATTGTCTGTAGGCCTCGTTTTTCGCGTTAAGTGAATTTTTGCATTCTTCGTCGAACCAGTCATTTCGCGCTCGCCGGGTTTTATATCACACGACCTTCTCTGCGACATCTTTGATGGTACCCTTGAGTCCTTCCCAGAACCCATGGACGCCTGTGTTACTGATGTTGTGTTGCATAGGCGATAGTCTTTTCTCAAGGTCGGTAAAATACGCCGCCGCCGTGGCGTCGTGCAGAAGCGTATCAACCGCAAAGATTTTGGGAGGGCTGATTCTCGACTGGTGCACTGAGGAAATTCTACATCTGTAGGTCGTCTTCACCAAGTGATGATCTGAGTCGCAGTTTGCTCCTCCATGGGAGCGGACATCCATCACGCTTGGCGTTCATCTCCTGCAAATGAGGACGTGATAAATTTGGTTGACGGTATGTGCGTCTGGAGATTTCCAGGTCTAACTGTGAATGCGTCGATGTGGGAAACAAAAGTTCCTACTTCAGGCGAAGTCGATTAGTCGCTGGCCGTTGTCGTTACATTCTTCATGGAGACTATGGCCTCGAGTGTTTCCCCAGCTTTCGTTTCCGACTTTCGCGTTAAAGTCTCCCAGCAGCAATTTGACGTCGTTTGTTGGAAGTGAGTTGAAGAGAGTCTCAATGCGGCGTAGAACTCGTCTTTTTCTGCGTCTTCTTTAACTTCAGTGGGGTCGTGCACATTGATGAGCCAGAGATTGAAGAATCGAGTCTTAATACGCATCGCACACAGCTGTTCATTTATGGGTTTTAAATCAGTTATGTACGGCTTGAGGTGATAGTTCACTATAAATGCTACTCCAAATTCCTTGCGGCCCGATGGTTTGCCACTTGTGCAAATTGTGTGCGATTTCTTGTCATTGATCTCGCTGCCAAACAAATTTGTTTCCTGGACTGCAGTAATGTTCAGTCTGTACTTTTCGAAGGAGGGCATTCTCGGCCCCCGGTTTGTTCAGGGAGTTTACATTCCAGGATCCGAAAGAATAATCCTTTAGTCGTTTGCGCGGTCGTCGTTGTTGATGCATCTAATCCGAGACTTTTGTTCCAAGTTTCTTCACGTGGAGTAGTTTTACAAGGACGAGTTGTCAGCACGTCGCTTAACCCCATTCAGGAAAGGGCCTCGGAGATAGCTGCTTCAGATGGTTTAATAAGCGTGCTGGAGTTCACACAACTATGTTGCAGGTCCAACTACACAAATCATTCCATCATACGTTACTAAACCTAAGACGCTTAGGTGTTGGTCATTGAGTTACTAAATTACTCGCCACTCGACTAAATTACTAGCCTAGTTCGAACGAGGCTTTATAGCTAGCTGCCTATTAAGCGTATGATATAAAAATAGATTCTACAATATATTATAATCATGAAACCCTAAATTTGTAAATAATCACACACAACATGTAGGGTTGCACCCTTATTTTAACAGGTGATGATTTCTTGTCTTCAAGGAAGACACTTAAAGAATTTACCATATATCCGCTGACACTCCCACTCAGTTAAGGTATTGTGTTTTCCTTCAAAGTTTGTGTATGCTGCCACGTAGAGCTTCACGTAAACTTGATTTAGTAAGATGACTTTTATGATCTGAATAATTCATTTTAAAAAGTACCACAAATGAACGCAAGGATGGTAAATAGGGTGCACAATCATATTCTGTCTTTTATTTTTTTTTGTGCCGCCACCCCCACCACTTTGTCACCGAATTTTTCATTTTGTCATTGTGGTTCGTGCGACTTGAATGGAAGAGCATTCAAGAATGGTACGTTCGCGAACTAGCTAGACATCCCTTGTACGACGTACTCCTTTCTCCATCTCGCGGACACTGCCTTGAATGATTTATATCCTTTGATGTTGGGGAGACGGATGCCGTATTCCTTGTAATGCTATTTGCACTTTGCCAGTTTAACGCGCACATTACCCTGTTAGCAAATGGGTTGTGGTAGCGAAAGTAGACCGTCTTCCTGCTTAAATTAAGTGATCCACACGTTGCATTTAGGACAAAATTGAGAAATGGAGTCTGACGGCTTCGTGATGCGAACATTGTACGATATAGTGACAGACTAGAGAATGGGTGATGTAATAAACTGGAAATCGATTTGGTGATATAATGTATGAAGGCGCCACTTTTAGTGCTGGTGCACATAACGTCAAAAGTAATTGAATAGGAAAAATACTACTACTAAGAGATGCCTACATATAGCAATCGGATACCCTCGGCCTATCTCGATACATATCGGGGCTGTCGTTGGTTCCTGCCTATACCTGCGTCATTTTTTATCTACTGCGATCTACTACCACTTATTTGGGTATACTATACGCTAGTGCACAAGTGTTACTGCGTCCACAGGTAAGTTTTGGTTAAGCCCGGCCACAGACACTCTGAATTATAACACGAACGAACAGTGGGCAATTTTATTCAGATTTATGTGAAGTCTCTTGAGCCATTCGTTTGAGGATGATCTTTTCGCAAGCCATGCCATTTCCTCCAAATGACCCAACACAATTTACATAAAGTTCGAGTTCGTATTCGACAGTGTGTGGCCAAGCTAGTGCGAGTATAATACAGACTAACGCTACGTACTGTCACCCCATGCTCACTGAAATATCGATAGGTAAAAATGAAATAGGATTGTAACGGACCCGGCCGGCACGTCCCGATTACTTTTGCCGCTCATGTGCACCGCTACTTAAGATACAGGTACTCGTACATATCTATGTAGGTATTGACATATCTTCCCTGCTGATGTTTTAATATATGCTACCAAAGTATCGTTATATATAATATGTATACGAGTATACTACAACTCGTATACATATGTAATGATACTCTGGCCTAATTAGTCCAATACGTATACCATTGAAATTTTCTGATAAATTGAATCAAGACTTATAGAGAACTTACCATTCAATCTCCTCATGAATGTACAATAGGGGGTTTCACGCTCGCTGTCGTATACATTGTATACTTCGTAAACTACTTGTCATTATTGGCAGGAGTCTCGTATTTGGCACCAAATACGACACTCGACGGATAACATCGGTTGGAGTGTGTTATTTCTCCGTCGAGTAAAGTCGTATTTTGTATTTGCCAAATTGACAAGTAGAAGTTTACCTGTCAATTTGTGAGAAATTTGAGAAGAAATTCTACGCGGTAGGCATTCACAAAGCGGTACAGCCAACATGTAGGGGAGAGTGGGGGAATTGGAGCCTAGTAAGGAAAACAGAAAATAAACCTAACTTTTAATATATTTTTTTAGTTGAAATCAATTCTACATGATATTAAATTTATCTGGCTTTACTTTTCATGATAATTAATATGTTAATTTTAGGTATAAATGGACGAAATTATTATTCAAAAAAAAAAGTAGAAATCGCTTTAATTTCCCCACCAACGGGGAAATTGGAGCCGTTTTTCTCTCATAGGTGTAATTGGAGGCACACGGTCAAAAGTCACAATTTAAAAAGGAGGAAAATGTACTATGAAAGCAATTTTATAGCATTTATTAGACAAAACCAGTTCAGTAATTATTGTTACATAAAATTTAGTGAAAAAAGAAGTAAAGAAAAAATTCCGTTTTACGAAATCACCTACATTAACTTATTTACTAAGACAGAAATCGCAATAGAAGTTCTCAGGGTTTTCGCAGTCGCAGCATTCAGCGTGAGCCCAGTGACCGCCAAGTCTGCAGCGATACCAAAGCTCGTCATTCTTTCCGACATCATTGCATATGATGCAGAAGTTCTCCTCTGTATCGTCATTATCGTCACCACTGTCACTGTCATCGCAAAGATTAGCTTTATCTATAGATGGATCGCTTGAACTATCGGCGTGGAAAAGGTTTTTCGTAATTTTTTCAATATTTCGCATTTCGTTGTTTCTGTGGAGCTTTTATCCTTTTTTGTTTCTTGGCATTTTCTTTTCCCTGCTTTGGTTTGTTTTCTTTCATCTGCCGTTTTTTATTTTCTCTTCTAGGACCGATTTTATTGGAGTGCTGGTTAATATCTCTGAGTGCTGTTTCTTTCTCTTATTTGTGAGTGAAGATTTTATCTGAGAAGGTGGTGATATCATCTGAAGAATGCTTTTGTTGAATAATTTGGGATCATTGTCACGAACGTCAGCCGCGCGACTTGTAGATGGCTGAGGATCTAAAATAGTCGACGATGTTCTAGCTTGCTCCAAGATTATGAAATCTTCTGCATTGAAAACGCCTGGATTCATAGGAAATATCCCGGTTGAACGGAATCCTGATATTCCCTTTTCCAAAGAAGCAACTTTAGCGTAAGCTTTGTTGAACAAACCAGCAATCTCGTACGGATTGATTTTTGTCAAATTCCTTGTTTTAATATAAAGATCACACTCTCTGCTGTAGGCTTTTTTCAGAGGTCCGAAGAATGTGACATCAAGAGGCTGGAGGCGGTGAGAAGTGTGCGGGGTAATGGACACAATCGATATAAAGTTTTTTTCACAGAAGTCATAAGAGTCCTTTGTCGAATGGCTGTTGTGATTATCTAAGATCAAAAGTATCCTGTTGTCTTCGCTGGGTTTTACGAATGCTGCAAAATGATAAGGCCATTTCACGAAGATTTCTTCATTCGTCCATCCATTATGTGTACACTCATACGCCGCTCCAGATGGGCCGTCTCTTTCAAGGAGAGGCGAGTGCCTTTTCCTTGGAAATATAAATAGCGGTGGGACGAAAGAGCCAGAGGCGCTCATAGCGCCAATCACAGTGATATTTTTTCCTCTTTCCCATGAAGTAACTGCTCCCACTCTTTTTTCTCCCTTAGGTGCAAGGATTTTTCCGGGCTCTTGCACAGTTGAAAATCCAGATTCGTCAACATTGAAAATTTGATGTGGGCCAAACTTGTGTTTTGTCATTTCTTGCTCTAAATTCGCGAAAAATCGATCCACTTCTGCTTTGTTGAAGCCTTCTATCCTATTAATACTTGTTGCTTCCGGCTTCCTAATACTTAGTTCAGGGTGTCTTTTTAAGAAGCCCATCAACCAATCCTTTTCTGCAATTTTTTTGGTACTGTTAAATCTGTGCGGCACGCCCAGTGTCACAGCAAACTGATATGCAGTTTTTCGGAACTGCATTGCCGTTAGCCCAAAAAACATTCTGGACATATCAAGAAGGTGTTTGACCAAACTTTCTTATTCTTCGTCGCTGAAGATAGGTTTCCTTCCACCTTTTGGGGGCTTGGTATGTGAGGCATCGTTGTTTTGTGCCGCCCTGAACCTCTTCTTTAGAGTGCTATATGGTATGCCAAACTGCTGAGAAACGTGACGAACAGAGTTGCCTTCTTTTATAGTTTTTATTGCCGCCTCCAGAGTTTGCACAGTCCAACTCCCCTCGTCGTTGTCCTTGGTCGATTTCTAGGCATCTGGGAATGTAAAAATGTAATGTTTAACAAAAAGCGATGGTAGCTTTTTCTATCACTTGTGGGGTAATAGGAGCCCCCCGGCTCCAATTACCCCATTGAATGATTTTTCAAAAATAGACGAATGAGAAAAAAACTATGCGATATTTTCCGAGTTTAATTACTTTAACCTATAGTTCACATCACTGTCATCATCAATTAAACACACAAACTGCAAAAATGACAATTGTTTACACTTACCTTCACTCACAAACACCGGTAATTATTACAACGAAATGGTGCGAAAACGAGATTATCACTTCACGAGTGCTCTGGTGAAACTGAGCGAGCATGGAGGCGTACGGTATACTTATAGTGGGAGAGCGATACGCGAGAGTTTGTGTATACGTGCTTCGACCACTAGAAGTAGAGTTTTCTGGGGAGGCTCCAATTACCCGGCCGCTCTTATTACCCCACGCTCCCCTACAACATCAAAATTGCCCGACAATTTTCGCACTACAGTGTCGGCCGCTTTTGTGAAAGACTTTCAAGAAATTTATTTCAATTTGCGCGAAAGCATTGTGGCTATGGCCGGCCGCATCTTGGATGTAGGCAGGACGCGCGCACATATGTAGCATTGTTGATGTAAAATCAGATTTTGACAATTATTACAACAACAATGCCATGTATGCGCTGCGCTGCGCTGCCCTGCCTACGTCCAAGATGCGGCCGGCCTCTCAGTCGATAAGGCGGCACCTAATAAGCTCGCGAAGAATTTGCATAGAATTTAATAAAAAAACGAACCGTTGAACAGGTAAGGAGCGACTTGTGTGTCAGGAAACGTGTTTGATTCAGTTGTTTCGTTGTTTTATCCGCGGCATCGGGTCGAAGATGCAGTCCTGCAAGCCGATGAAGTCCATGGAGAGATGCTGCAATGTGAAGGTGGACTCTTCATTAGTGCGTTGATTATTAAAGGAGCACTAAAGTACAGCCTATCGCTTTCTCCATTTAAGCGATTGTCAATGAAGTACGTATTTCGTTCACAACGTTACGACTTGGAATGTAGATCAATTTCTCTTGAGACTGGGACCAGTACTGAGCACGTCGGATTTGCTGGATTCGGGAAAATGCCAGCCGCACATGAAAGCCGTGCAAGTTATTCAAGGTCGCAAGTATCGCAACATCATTCAAAGGGAGCACTATGGACAACAGGACAGTCAACAAGAAAGAGATTGTGGCCAGTATTATGGTGGGACTGGCTCTCGAAGCAGTTACAGCCCTAAAGGTGGAGAACATTCTTCCGGCCAATTCTAAACTTCACATGAAGGGTCCACCTAATTACAAGGTTCACACAATGATGTCCATCAAGGTTCCGTTCAACAAGCCTGTATTGAAAAATGTTGATGTGTAATAATTTGAAATATGGAAAATATACAAATATGGAAACGCATTGATGTGTATAAATGCTTTATTTAATTTGAAATCAAAATACTATTATATATTACATAATTTGAATAAAAATAATGCTATGTACAAGAGATTCTACAGATGCGGTAATATCTTATATCGTAAAACAATACAGCATTCATTGGTCCTAATTGTTGACAACCATCCTCACTTGTTAGATGGACATGTCAAATCGACGAAACTAACCTAACTCAGTGCGTGAGTTTCAAGGTGCTAATGAGAAGTATATGTGAGGAGTGAATTTTTTGACAGATATTGTGAATGTTTTGGCTGGCAGTTGAAAAGTTGTTTATTAGTTGTTTATTCGTTAATGTCAGTTATTTAAAGTTTGTTAAATTAAAAAAAAAATATATAGCTAAAAATCAGAGTAATGAGTTGCATATATGTGCAACTAAGTGTCACCACACACTGTCGAACCTGGTACAAATGCCCTCTGACACACACATACACATCACATAAACGTGAAGAAAACCAGTCCATTTGTATCAGGTTCGTGTTCAAGTTCGAGTTCGACAGTTTGTCGTGACACTAATAAGACGACGCGTAAGGAATTATCATATGTTTGAAGTATTTCTTGGTGTTTAAAAAGTCTCATCAATAAACTACTTTCAAGCGAAAAATGATTATACTTAAGAGACAACTAGGGGATACACGAAATCCTCTTTAAATCACAACTGAGCAACAGTTCATTGATTTATATCGGTTCCCTCGACAACTTTGCCTGGAGTTTTTGGATAAAATCAAACAACATTTTTATATTTACGAAAGACGTTCTGCAATTCCCATTCACTTGAGATTTCTTGCTGCTTTGCGCTTTTTCGCTGTTGGGAACTTTCAACGTACGATTGTTCAGGAATTTTTTACGTCCATATCCCCAACATCAATTCATCGCTGTATTCGTGAGGTTTCAAATATCCTTAATACAAGCGATTATGTGAAATTTTTTTGACGTACAAGAGCAATCAGAAATTAAGTCCACGTTTTACGAAGTCAGCGGAATTCTTGGAATCATTGGTTTTATTGATGGAAATGGAGTACACATAAAAATAGTTGCTCTCAACTGTGATGTTGAATATGCGTACTACTGTAGAAAAGGAGGGCATTCCATAAAAGTTTTGTTGATGTGCGACGCAAATAATTTAATTCGATACGCAAATTGAAAATTTCTTGGAACTTACCATGATGCTTAAATATGGCGTCGCTCAGCTCTTTTGGAGCATTTAAAAATTAAATAAACAGAGATGCACGTAATTTTGTTTTTTTAGGGAATAGTGAATTTCTCTAACAGCCGTGGTGAATGACACCTTACGCCACGTCCAGCGTAAATACGGGCAAATTTCAAAATCAAACATACGTTGGCAAGTGTGCGTGTCCAACGTAAGCACGATACTGCGGTACGTCCTCGCATCGCACGCATTGTTTGAAAATCAAACATTGAACATTGAATTTTTCAGAATTCTAAAATGTGAGCAATGAAAACTATTTTTGAAGTCGTCCCGCTATTGCTCCAAACGCACAAAATTTTGCAAAAGGGGGAACAAGTTAATTATTTTCGTCCCGAACTTAAAATGTTAGCTAGAAAGAGGATGGTAAAATGCTGTTTTCTTAGTGTCAGCATACACTGTCGAACTCAAACTCAAACTCGAGCACTAACCTAGTACAAATGTCCTGTGAATAGCCCAAGACACACACACACTCCACATAAACGTAAAGAAAACGGGTTCACTTGTATCATTTTCGAGATCTAGCTCGACAGTGTGTGTTGATACTAACAGTTCGAATTTACGTATATGTAGTGTGGCTTTCGATTTCATTGTAACCAATTTTTATACCCTAGACTTATAGATATAGGGTATATTGTTTTTGCCACGACGAAAATATGTAACACCTTAAAGGACGCTCTGCAGGTATAGCAATATATATATATATATAAATGATCAGGGTCACCTCCTGATTCGATTTAGCCCTGTCTCTCTGTCTGTCCGTCTGTCTGTAAGTCTGTCTGCCGTTCGCACGATAGCTTTCGATAGAATGAAGCCAGAGCTTTGAAATTTTAATCAAATGTTGGAAGTATGATATAGTTGGTTGGTATTGAAAATGGGAATGATCAGGCCAAGGGAACGCCTAGCTCCCCTACATATGTAAAATAAATAAATGTATCTATAACTCCCGATCAAATAAACACGAAAAGCTCTAGCTTTGGTAGATTGCTCTTGACGATAATCTGATACTCTCCTGGGAAAATAAAAGCGATCAGTTGAAAACTAACGGTAATTTTCTTACAAAGAGCCCCGTACTACCCTACTTTTCAGGTTTTTTGTCTATAAAGGTTCAAACACACAGAACGCATTATAACGCGACGTTCGGCGTTCCTGTACCGTTGCGTTACGGCGGTACGGTTGTATTGCATTGCATCATCCCTGCCACACACGTGGCGTTATCACTCAGCGTTTCCTTTCGGAACGTGACGTCAACTTTTCGGGTTGTACAAAATTACAAAAGTAACGCGCGTCACCGGCGTTCTCCTCATCAGAACTACTCATGATTGCTGTACAAACTCAACCACAGTACTGGATCGCCTGCCAAGATAACGCTGTGTGTGTGATATAGCCAATATCGCCGAACGCCGTGTTGAGGGGCGTTCCATGAACGTCGCGTTATAACGTGTTCTGTATGTTTAAGCCTTTACTCTTGAACCAATTGACGTAGACACCTGATTTTTGGCAAGTAGCCCTGAGATGGGAAGCTGCTTGAGTTTTAGTAAGTTGGACATAATCAGATCAAAGGAACGCCTACCTCCCCTACAAATTTCTGAAAATTACATATTCCTTTAATTACGATAACTTTCGATAGAGTGTCACTAGCAAGCTGAAAATGTTGCTGAATGTTGTTAGTAAGATGTAGTTGGTTGGTATTGAAAACGAGCAAGATCCGACCCAAGGAACCCCTACCTCCCCTACAAATGTAATGTCAAATAAGCAATAACTTTTGATAGAATGAAGCCACCGACTTTAAATTTTGGTCAAATGTTTAAAGTAGGATTGAGTTAGTTGGTATTAAAGATAGGCTAGATCCGACCTAAGAAACCCCTATCTCCCCTACAAATGAAACTTAAAATAAAAGATAACTTTTGACAAAATGAAGCTAGTGACTTGAAATTTTGGTCAAATGTTTGTAGTGGGATACAGTTGGCTGATATTGAAAATAAGTGAAATCCAACCTACAAAACGCCTACTTCCCCTGCAAATGAAACTTCAAATAAGCGATAACTTTCAATAGAATGAAGCTAGAGACTTGAAATTTTGTTTAAATGTTTGTACAATGATCTAATTTGTTGGTGGCAATGATGGGCAGGATCCGACCAAAGGGAACCCTATCTCCCCTACAAATGAAACTTCAAATAAGCGATAGCTTTCGATAAAATGAAGCAAGTGACTTGAAGTTTTGGTTGTTACTAAAAATGCATAAAATTCGATGAAGGAAACCTCTACCTCCCCTACAAGTGAGACTTCAAAAAGGCAATAAGAATCAAGATAGCGGCTGGAAAATTTAGACAAATATTTGTAAAATGTGTTAGTTAATTGATTTTGAGAATGGTTAAAATCCTCCTGAATGAGTGGCAACCTCTCCTATAAACTGGTTATATAGCAAACTCACTTTTAATGCAAATGGTCGTTGCCAATTGGTACTTTTGGTATCACCACTAGGTGTGTACAAGTCTAGGGTATATACGCTTCGGACTCCAGGCCTGGTTGTGTTTCTTATGGGAGTCCACAAGTAGCTCGTAGTTCGTACTTACCGAGGGATTTCGCTATAACGAAGGCATTATAGAAAATCAATGTTTTTTTTTTTCTAAGGGCCACATTTTTGGTTCGCTATAGTGTAACGAGTAGTTCGTTATATTCGAGTTCGTTATACCGAGGGTTTACTGCATCCGATTACATTATATGTCAAATACATAATAATATCGGCCAAATGTCTATCGGCGGAATAAGCTGTGGTATTACCCTTATGTCCTACTCTACAGGGGGCGTTGCTGAGTTAGTGCTAATTTATACTTGTGGTTTGGGGCAACAGAAAATGCGGGCTTATGACTTGTTTTTTATTTAATACGTGTTCTATACCTTTTTCTTTTGCCGCAAACTGAATTTTCTTTAGCGGCTAACCGCAAGTATAAATTTGCACTTAGTCGAGGCGGCAGATGCATCCCATTGGCTAGAACCTACCGAGCGCTACTTTCGAATTTGTCGTGCAGAAGATCCGCGCTACGACTTCATCTTCGCATCGTGATTGCAATCGCATGATTGATCCGCTCTTTAGGTTAGGTTAGGTTAGAGGGCTGCCGTGATAACCACGACACACATGGACCACGTCTGGGTCCTTTGTGATTATCCCGACCGTCTTATGCCCCGAACCAGCCTGAGCGTACAATAAACCGTTGGAGCTGGCCAATATCGACGTTTTCCAAGTCTCCCAGCTCGGCGAAGAAGTATTCACCAAGAGTTGACCTCCTCATGCCCGCCAAGCCAGGACATCCACAGAGAAGATGAAAAATGCTCTCTCATTCCCACAGCTTCTGCAGAAATCATTATATGGAAGCCGAAGCCTACGGGCGTGCTCCCCGATTGGACAATGCCCAGTGACAACGCCCACACGGTAAAAAATTTTGGTATAAATTTTATAAATTTTCTTATCTATATAGGTCCATAGGAAAAGTCCTATTAAATTTATAGGTTTCAATCTTATAAATGACATTTATTCTATAAACGATAAAATTAATAAGAGTCATAGTGTAGATCGAACAATACCAGCGGTATAATTTTTTATAGGAAATCGTAAAGAAGTGTTTAATAAAAATTTGGTATAAAAATTATAAACAGTCGATAGATCCTGGTTATACCACAGATTATAAAAAATATAAGAGAATAAGTATAAATCGAAGAGTAAGACTGGTATAACTTTTATAGGTAATCATACGGAAGTAGTACAAAGGAATTTGGCATAAAAATTATAAACCGTGGATGGTCCTGGCTATATTACAGAATATATTTAGTTCAAGAAAAAGAATAAAATGGTTTTATATAACAGTTTATTAAATGAATATTGTAATATTATAAATATAAAGAGTTATAACATAATATTATTTTTACAGAAGTCGTTCGTTTTTATAATTCTATAATCGTTATGCTTCATGTACATTTTGTATGAATGATATTTTTGAACATTATGTGTGTTTAAAAAAAACTCAATATGTATTATACAGCGTAATATTGTATCAAGGAACTAGTATATAAACAAATATATATAAATATATTTTATTACCACTTAATTACTTGCTTCTTCTATTTTTATATTTTTAAGATTGTATTCAGCATTTTTTAAATAAATAAATTAATTATTTTCTTTTTTTTTATACCCATTATTATAGAGGGTGTCACAATTCCATGTCGTGATTCCTCATGCAGTCCTGACCAAAAATGTTCTGAATTTTTTTTTTTCCTTTTCTTAACACTGTGGTTGTAATTAGCAATATGAAGTCAGTGAAAATTATTGTTTTAGTCACATAAAATGTTACTTTATCTGTTTTTTTTTCACCTATATGATTATCAAATTAAAATACATACAAATTATCTGTTTTTATTGTGATCAAATCGTGTCATTATTTTAACTTGTAACAAAATTTAGTTTAATTGCAGACCTTTAAATGCATATAAATAAACATGTTTTCCTCATTTAAATATCGAATGCTGTCATAAAACGTAAAATTAAATGTATATTTTTAGTTTTATTCATTATATTTCGCTTCTTCTGTTACATAAGAAGCAAACAAACATTATAATATATAAATATGCATATACATACATGCAAAAGCCTATAATGCAGATGTTTTACATTAAGTTTAATGCTTTTCGGGCGGAAATAAATAGTTTTTTAAAAATTAGATCAACTTCTTTTACGGTATTGGTTAAAGCACTGAGTTTTGTGTTTGCTGGAGATATTTTATAAACAAAATGTTCCAAGTATGTGTACAATTGTTTTAAATTTCTGTCAAACTTTACCTCAAACAAAAAATGAAGTTTAAACGAAATGTCCACTGCATTCACGAACGAGTAAGTTGTGGGCAATGTGATTAATTGATTTTCAAACGCAACATAATATTCTATAATATTTGCTTTGGTGGTACCCACTGCAATTACATACGGAGATTTTTGTTCTGCTCCTTCCAAGAGTTCCGACTCGGTCAGCCCCAACTGAAAATTAATTTTCGTTCAATTTAAATAATCTGAGCAAGTTCTTACCGATTTAATTACCCGTTTGAAAACAACTATTCTATCAACCGCAGCTTCCTCGGTTAACCGACTGACACTTCTGTTACCATTAGAAGTTGGCGGCAAGAGTCGTAATAGGTTCAGAAACGTAATTGTTTCTGTGTTCCAATCTATAAATATAGTATACTAATATTATTCATGTTTTCATATGTATTTATTTCAACTTACCATTATCTCGTAATGGCTCAGTATAAAGCACTGATCTGCCTCTACTTCGTACAGCCTCGAAAATATATAATTTGAGTATTTCCCATTTTTTATAAGAGAATCAGATTCCGGGTAAACAATTTCAAAATCGAATTCGATCTGTAAGAATTTTTTATTTATTTCATATATTTAGCACGATAAAATAAAATTGACTTACAAATAATGGAGCGAAGTAGTAGAACGGGTAATAGGTAAATGGTGCAGTTATAACATCAGACCATTTTTTTCGTAACTTTGCGGTTTTCTTAAGAACCGTCTTGATTTGTTCGATCTCGTCAGGGACAATTCGATATTTCAAGTCATCAAAGAGCTTTCTGAGCTCCAACTCCTCATCGGCATCAATTTCTATGGACTGCGGTTCCAGGAGCTCCACCCGAGCCTCTGCACCGGACTCAGAAAGACTCCATTTTCGTTTGAAAACAAAACTTTTCATCACACTAAAAGCAAAACTCACATGCCCGCACAAAACCACTGTATGTTAAATCCGGTCCTTCAGAAGAAAATATTTCCACGACTTTCTTTTGTTCCACGCACTCAACTTGTAAAGTGATTCCCGAATACATTTCGCAATTATAAATTTTCACGACACCACCGATAATTACCTATACTATATGATAATCCTCGAACGAAATCACGCGCTAAATGAAAAAGCAAAAGCATAAACAAAAACCGTAATGCGTGCACATGAATCAACTACAATACAATAGAACAAAGGAGAGTATGGGTTTACTATGTATGCATGACATCTTCAATGCATGCATCTACGCAATTTGCACAAAATTTTATCTTAGAAATGAATAAAATAAATATGAACTTACTATAGATAAACCCTTCTAAACCATTTAGTATAAAATTTACCTGATTTTTGGTATAAAATGCAACGAAAATGAAAGTTCATCTGAAATTTGATAAAATGTATACCATTTTTGGTATACACTGACTTTATACTTTCCACTTTATACAAATGTATTCTAAAATTGGTATACATAACTTTGTATTAAAAATGGCATAAATAATTTTATCTTTTATCCCAAAATTTTTTACCGTGACGATAGCACCAATAATTTGCCTTTTTATCATTAGCAACCTAGTAGAGCGGTGGATATCCAATCTTGGCCACATCATCTTTGCTCTGTAACACGTACTGCCATTAAGCCATCTTGAGTCGCAGCCAGCCTAATGGCATGCTTGCATGAGTCCATGGGGATTCCAATATTGAGTTGATTCTCTGGTACAATTTCCGCTCTTTGAGTAGGAAAAATTTTTCACGCTCTCTGGGTATGGAGCCTGCATATGACAATTCACAGGTGGTATTTGTGTTGCCACATGAGTGGCATTTGTTTGTGTATTAAAGCGCAAATAGAATCCGCGTCTAGATTTGTGTCGTGCAAAAGTAAGTAAAGTGTGATGTTTAAAAATAATTGCAGCCGTGCCATCATACTCTAGCAGCTCAAATATCAAATATTTTGCGGTGTCAGCTGTTTGTCAGATATTTGATATTTAGCGGTTCAATCACGAAATAAGGCGTGACATGTAGCGACTCCTCAAATGTGTAGTGGAAGGAATATTTTAATACTTAGCGCTTCCTCCTGCTACTGGCTGCCTGAATGCAGGTGTTCTTACATGCCAAGTATGGCATATTACGCTGCACCCTCGTTTTGCTGGAAATGTCGTTGAGATCCATATCTTCCAAGTTAGGCTACCTGTACTTGGTCAAGTGCGAAGTGATATTTTTGTAGTGACTGACAATACCGACACTCTACTTTAAGCGAAGGTCATAATGATTGGCTGCCGCTAATTACATTTGTTTATGCACAACAATTAGGCGCGATGTACGCTAGGGACAAGTTGTCCGAACGACACACCTAAAATATATAGTATCATATGGACCGGTGCAAGTGGACCGCGACATGCATTTTGCTGCGACAAGGTCCACTTGGAAATGTCGCAACGAAACACACGACTTGACATTGATCCTGTGTGTTTCAGATCGGCAGCGGCTTGTTTTCGGGAAACTGTGTTTCACTTTGTGAACATCGACACACAGCTCAGCTACAATGGTCATCTCACGACTCACACGATTTCACACGTTGATCCCACGCAGTGACAGCGGCGCTGTTACGTGTGCACCACAACGTGAATGGCTGTGCGGTCGGGCCGGAGCCGTTGTTAAAGAACCGGATGTCTGTATTTCCCCCGAACAAAATCCTACATTAATCTACAGCAAACCGACATGGCTAAGTTCATAAAACAGGGTGGAATCGCAGCATGCTGTGCCAGCGGTATCGAGGAGTATTTCAGCGGTTTGTTGTACTATGAACAACAATCGCATCTAGTCATCGATTAATTGTCAAATTTCATTGCTCAAAATTGACTACCGACAAATAATCGTATGAATACGACAGCGCGGGTGTCATTTCTAAGCCGTCAGCATTTGCTGGTCTCAGCCAGCAGAGATATTTTTATGATGGAGAAAGTGACATTTGATACAGCATGTTGTGTCCATCAGAAACTCAGTGGAGAGAATTTATAAAACAAATAGGCAACAGTATGCCAACCGTTGTGTGTTATGAACTTAGCCAATTCAAACATACAGTCCATTTAGATCGATTAACAATTATATTACGTTTACACTATACCCTAATTACTTCATCAGCGGCGTAATTTGGGTGTGATGAGTTTAAAATTGTATGTATTTGACAGTTGCAGATTAAATCAGCCGGCGCAGATGAAGTAATCTGGGGATAGTGTAAACGTAATATAACTCGTATTATAAATTTTAATTAGAATTGTAAATTAAAAAATCAAAACACTATGCGTCACCAGACTGTTATTTTACACTTTTTTTTTCTTTTTTTTTACGTTTACCCCATTATCAAGGATGATAAGCAAAATTCAAAAACCTAAACATCATTGACCGCGAAAATTGGCTGTCAATAAGTTTGGCATCTATCCAACATTTTTTCGTAAATGATATGAACCAAAAAATGCTTGTGAGTCATGCAAGTGCTGGCATCGGTTTCATTGTTTTCATTTTGTGATGGGACTCATTTATTTTTGGCACAAAATGTGTCATGACATTGCTTCACGCTAATGCGCTGGTAGTTTAGGATTTTTGTTAGAAGAAAAAAGTTAAACATAGTTGCACAACAAATTATAATGAAAGTTTTGTAAGGCCTAGCTGAATTCATAATTGATTTGTTTATTTATTTATTTATAGTATACGGGAAACCCAATTTACAAAACATTTGAAAAGTAACGTTTAGTTAAGGTAAGATATGTAAAATTATTAAAATTCGGTGAGTACTATACTTATAAATATTATGATAATATTTTGTATGAGATCCAGCTTGTCCGCTTGGGATGTGGGAAAACATTTCAGAAAGGAAGGAACGTACATCAATTACGTATACAATATCCCCCTGTTGTAAAAAATCCCCGCCAAGAAAAACTCTTCAGCCGCAAAAAGGATTGATATGATCACAATACCGCCAAAGTACTCATTGCTTCGCGCCTCGCTCTAGGGTATGCATATTGAACCCTTACTGAATTAGTTAATTTCTTTCAACGCTGATTGGCGGGGAGCTTCGTAGTCTAAAGCGTGATCCACACTCAATGACTTATCCAACATTTTGTCGCAACAACATCGTTGTCATTATTATTGCCATTTTGTCATAAATCCCTTCGTCACGGCGGTGAGTTGATGAGTCCAACAAAAAGCACATATATGAGTTCCATTCGCGCGAATTTTACGTTTTCACTAGTAAATTTGAGCGATGATTTCAGGCCCGACCGACAGAAAAATTAAAATTAGCCCTCTGTGCCAGGTAGGGTAGAAAGATATGGAATGGAACTATCATTCCATTTTTTGTTAACAAAGATTTAAAATATGTCATGAAAAATCCAACTTTTCGTTCAATTTGTATAGAGTGTGTCATGCTTATTGCACATGAAATGCGTGCAATGAATGGACTTAGCCTTGCTGAGGTGTGTCTTGTATACCCCACCTGGTACACAGAGGGATAAATTAATTTTCCTTTCAGTCAGGATTTAAATCATCGCTCGAATTTACTAGTGAAAATTTAAAATTGGCGCGAAAGAAACCGTATGTGTCTGTTGTTGGACTCGTCGTATCAGTGACAATGATAATGACAACGATGTCGTTGCGATAAAATGATGGATAAGTAGTTGCGTGCTTAAAGCTCTTATGCCAAGTACTGTTGTCTTCTCGCCCGAATCTCTTTATAAAGCTCCCACCTTATAAAACACGAAAAATGCACTTCAGTCCAGAAGTGATTAGTAGATTATTTTCTACTCCGTTCTTCTTCAGATTGCTCAATTTATTTTGTTTGATGGAAGCCCCCCGTCAAACAGCGTTGAAAGAATTTAACTAATTCAATCAGGGTTCAATACGCATACCCTAGAGCGAGGCGCAAAGCTACGAGTACTTTGGGGGTATTGTGTTCATATCAATCCTTTTTGCGGCTGAAGAATTTTTCTTGGCGGGGATTTTTTTACAACAGGGTTGTTTTTGGGAGATATCACATCTTTTTGCATAGTAGTAGTAGTAATCCAGATGGCGCAACGATAAGCACGTTCGCCTTCTATACACTGGACTCCGGATAGATTCGATTCCTACTGAATGCGGTAGTCTTCGATAGGGAAAGGGGATTTACGTGTCGGACTATGAGTACCCGTTTGGGGTTAATAACTTACTTGAGCATATGTATGAAAGTGTTTTACTTTCCTGTAGGTTTTTATTTTTTATATACAGGGTGTCCCAAACCCCAACGTTAACCCGGAAACCGGTGATAGGCCAAGTGGTGGCAGTTATCAGAAAAGTTTTAAAAAAAGTCTCCGTCAATTATTTTTTGACTTATAGACATCCAAAAAAGAATTGGAAAAATTCATACCCTGTGATGATTTTTTAAGTACTGTTATTACATATTTTCATTTTTTTTATTTTTTTTTTTATGAAGCAACCCTGACTAACTGTTCTATAAATCACAATCTAAAAGTAAAAAATTACTGTATTGGTTTTAAATAAAATATGACTTTATTCCCCAATTTTGTACTCAAAATTATCACTTATCCCAACTTCAACTGACTGCACTGTAAAAAAAAATATACCACGCGGTTTTGGCAAGTAACTGTAAAAGATGGCGCATTTTGTCCAGATTCCAAAATGGTACGACATTTCCTATATTATCTCTTAATTGAGGTGAAAAGAAGTAATAATCTCATTTAGGCAAAAGTGTAATTTATTGAACAAAAAAATCAATTTACAATTAAACGTTAGAACTTCAATTTACAACAAATGTTCAAAATGTTTGCCTTCAGCTGCAATGCAAGCACGACATCTTCTTAAAAAGGATCGAGTTATAAGCCGGGCGAATCTTCCGGAACTAATGGCTTCAGCGGCTTCCGCAACTTTTCGGCGGAGTTCCTCCAAATTTTCTATTTCTTTCGTGTAAACATTTTCTTTTACCGCTCCCCAGTAAAAAAAATCGAGGGGATTTAGGTCAGGTGAACGTACCGGCCACGAAATTGTACCAGACCGCCCTATCCACCTCTCGGAATATTCTCGATCGAGGAACTCTCTTACTGTACGGGCATAATGCGCTGGGCAGCCATCGTGCTGATACCGCATATTTGCAAAAGTCTTTCAATAAATTGGGTGAATGATTCATTAAGAAATCTAAATATGTCTCGGCACTTAAGTTCTCCGAAAGCTCGAATGGTCCAATAATTTGGCCATTTAAAATTCCAGTCCACATGTTCACTTTAAAGCGATGCTGCGCTCTCTTTTGCCGCATTAAATGTGGATTTTCAATGTGCCACTCGTGTAAATTGTGGAGGTTAATGTAACCATCTTTAGAAAATGTGGATTCATCGGTCCATAGAATTTTGTCAAATTATCGGGGATCTTCTCTGTACTCACGCAACATCGTTTGACAAAATTGTACTCTCTCTTTGGACTCGTTGAACATGGTACGGGTGCATCTTGTTTCTCTGTAGAATTCGTTGTACTGTACTTTTGGGTACTCCTGTGCTACATTCAATTGCACGTACTGAGACACTGGGGTCTTGTTCGACTGCTTGTAAGACTTCCTCCTCGTAGGGCATGATGGAATTTGGCTCTCCTGTCATGTGGTGTGGAATTCGACCCTCTGAGAATGACTGGTGTACGTTTATAAATATTCGGTGATCCGGATAACGTTCACCATTTGCATATCTCTCACGATAAAGTCTGACTGCAACAATAGCATTGCATTTGCATTCCCCATAAATAAGATTCATGTTAGCATTTTCCCACGCACTGTATCTGTATGGCATAATGGCAGTTAAATGCGCCCTATAATCAAATTGTTACTGAATCACTAAATCATTCATAAGGTTACATGTGCTACATACGACGTACTATTTTGGAATCTGGACAAAATGCGCCATCTTTTACAGTTACTTGCCAAAACCGCGTGGTATATTTTTTTTACAGTGCAGTCAGTTGAATTTGGGATAAGTGATAATTTTGAGTATAAAATTGGGGAAAAAAGTCATATTTTATCTAAAACCAATACAGTAATTTTTTACTTTTAGATTGTCATTTATAGAACAGTTAGTCAGAGTTGCTTCAAAAAAAAAAAAAATTTAAAAAATTGAAAATTTGTAATAACAGTACTTAAAAAATCATCACAGGGTATTAATTTTTCCAATTCTTTTTTGAATGTCTATGAGTCAAAAAATAATTGACGGAGACTTTTTTTAATACTTTTCTGATAACTGCCACCACTTGGCCTATCACCGGTTTCCGGGTTGACGTTGGGGTTTGGGACACCCTGTATATGTTTGCGTTTTTAATAAAACTATTTAATATTTTACTATTTATTAGTTACATATTTTTTATTGAATTTTGTTTGTTACGTCAGTCTAGTCCGAATAATTGTTTCCTTAGATAAATGTATTCAATATCGAGATATAATTAAGAACAAGAAGGAAAACTCCATCAGTTGGAGAGAAGGCAATAAAACATTTTTCGGAAAAACATATTTAAGTAAATTAGTAAAAACCAGGCCGTAGCTTCGCTTCGGCCCGGAGTCCGAAGCGTATATACCCTAGACTTGTACAGACCTAGTGGTGATACCAAAAGTACCAATTGGCCAGTTTATAGGGGAGGTTGGCACTCATTCATGAGGATCTTGGCCATTCTAAAAATCAATTGACTAACCCATTATGCAAATATTTGTCGAATTTTTCAAGTCGCTAGCTTCATTCTATCGAAAGTTATTGCTTGTTTGAAGTCTCACTTGTAGGGGAGGTAGAGGCTCCTTGGACTGGATCTTGCCCATCATTGCCAGCAACCAATTAGTTCACCCTACACAAATTTAAAAAAAAAATTCAGGTCTCTAGCTTCACTCTATCGAAAGTTATCGCTTATCTGAAGTTTCATTGATAGGGGAAGTAGGGGTTTCGTTGGTCGGATCTTACGTATTTTCAATATTAGCCAACTGGATCCTACTTCAAACATTTGACCAAAATTTCAAGTCGCTACCTTTATTTTGTCGTTAATTATTGCTAATTTTAAATTTCATTTCTAGGGGAGGTATGGGTTCCTTAGGTTGGATGTAACCCATCTTTAATACCAACTAACTCAATCTCACTTTAAACATTTGACCAAAATTCCAAGTCGCTGGCTTCATTCTATCAAAAGTTATCTCTTATTTGAAGTTTCATTTGTAGGGGAGGTTCCTTGGGTCGGCTCTTGCCCATTTTCAATGCCAAATAACCAAATTTTATTACCAACGTTCTGCCAAATTTTTAGCTCGCTAGTGTCGTTCTATCGAAAGTAATCGTAATAAAAAGGAATAATAAATTTTTTGAAATTTGTGGGGGAGGTAGGGGTTCCTTTGATCTGATTATGCCCAACTTACTAGAACTCAAGCAGCTTCTCACCTCAGGGTTACTTGCCAAAAATCAGGTGTCTACGTCAATTGGTTCAAAAGTTATAGACAAAAAACCTGAAAAGTAGGGTAGTACGGGGTTCTTTGTGAGAAAATTACCGTTAGTTTTCACCTAATCGATATTTTTTTTGTCAGGGAAGTGTAAGATTACCCCCACGAGCAATCTACCAAAGCTAGAGCTTTTCATTCCCTCATTAATGATGTTTCCTTTAATAGTATCTTATTCGTGGACGCAAATTTGGGACAGAAATGATTTTGCTTAATGTTCGATAACAGATTTCATTGAATAATTTTTCGATTAGATTTGCTATGCAACAGTTGCAAGAATCGCGTTTCAAATGCTATACAATTCATTTTCTCATAGAAATCATCTTACATCATAAAATATTCAGATGGCTTAAAATTGTCGTTTTAAACAATTACGGCACAATTCTTTCAAATTTCCTTTTCTGCCTTACAAAAATCTTAACATGACCCCTCATTTTTCCTTTATCTTTCAACTGTTTATATGCAATAATTGTAAATACCTGTATTACAATAACATCTTAATAAGCCCTATCTTTAATAATTAAAGAACCCACCTCCTCGAAGTACTTGAAATATGAACGTGTGTTAAGTCTTTTGAAGATCCGAATGATTTCAAAAAAGTTAGTAGAGCGCTTCCTTGCCAAGAATATCATTTTTCTAGTTCAAAGGACTCAAAGTGCCGTCAACAATAGTCTACTCAATTCGTCTCACCACCCCCAGTCATATCATACCAATCATCCCTTGATATCACTTCTTTTCCAAAAATGTCCTTTTCCTTCTCCAAAGGACGCAAAATGCCATCAGTCGTGATCGAAGGACTCAAAATGCCATTATGCTATTAACAGAACTCCAGTGCATTGGTCTCATTACCACGATTTAGATAGAATATACCCTTACCTACCAGCTTTGGTTTTTGTTTCATTTCATAATAATAGAGTCCTTTTCTCCTGACGCACATCTCCAGCAGCACTAAAATATAATCGTTTTGTACTTAATAACTAAAGCAAGCCATGAACCAAATTTAGTTGAACCACGGACCACGGTTAATACCTGAAATTTTTTTTTTTCATTGAAATCATTAAAAAGACTTCGACAAAGCGAGAAACTCTATATTTTTTTTTCAACATTTTTGGATGTATCTTTTTATCTACTGCACGGATCAGAGGAAATCAAAGCTTATGCACACCCTTGGGACACAGTCAGACCGTGAGAAAAGAAAACAGACCTCGATACGCTCCCTACGAGGCTGTAGCCCTGTTAAAGGACAACGAGATCAACAAGATCAACGAGATCAACGAGAACAAGAACATAATTTGAAAAATAGCGATTTTCAAACTATCATATCTCGGTTGCTTTTCGTCATATCGACATCAAATTTCCAATACTTCGTAAGACGACCGGAGAAAATGGCCGTACTAAATTTGAGTCCCCACAATCACCTGGAGCCGCAGCTACAGAGGTCCGAAAACCCGTACTTGTTGTGTCAAGTAAACATAGTCTTGGTCACTTTTTCGAATTTTTTTTTTCTATTTTCTCGTTTTTCTTTGGCGGGCGGGACGCTCCCGCGTCCCTAGATATAAAGTATACAGTTTACTAACTTATGTAAAAAGCAAATATCAAAATAATTCCTGCTTAATTGAAGTTTACTAATATGAAATTGTATATAAAGAAGACTATAGCGTAAGCCAGCACAATTATGCTCAATTGCCCTAACCCCTTGTGGGGCTTAGCGCGTCAACTGTTCCATGTGGCCCAGTTGACGTTTCGTTGGCATAAACTGGTTTCGGAGAATGCAGTTGGCAGCATGCACTTCCTGTACATGGCCACGAACGTCGTCGTGGACGGGACTCGAACCCGAAACACCGGTAGTCTGATACCTAAACGCAGTGCGCTACCGGTCGCCCCAACCAGCATAATTACAATCCAATCTAATGCCAATGGTTCTTAAAAATAGCTTTTTAACACGCTCAAGCATAGAAATATAACAATTAAAATGAGGTCTCCATAGTACACGATGATAGAATACTATTCTATAATAGGTCTGATCATGGTTATATACAAGAAGCATAACATATTCAATCAGTTTTAGTTCTAAGTAACCTATCAGGCTTCTTTACAATACATTCAACCATCATCATAGTGGCGAAACAGGCCGACGTCGGGCCCGTACATGATGGTACCGGATACGCCATCCATTTCGATCGCAAACTGCTCCGAAAATTCGCCGAAGAACCTTTCGTTTTCGGACACTTGAGTAAGGCTACAGGTTTCGCAGCCATAGCACAACACAGGTCGTATGATGGTTTTCTATATGCAGAGTTTAGTATTCCAGTGCACATGCTTCGATTTCATTATTGGGAGGACCGAGAAGAAAGTCTTATTTGCTGGCTGTATCTGTCGCTAGATTTCGTCAGTTTCATAGGTGTCCTTTGACAGGTTATTATTCTGGTATATGAAGTCGTCTACGAATTTAATGCTGAGGTCCCCGACGTTGATGTTTGGTTGTTCTGCCGTCTTTCTTCTTGATTGCATTATCATTATACCCTAGACTTTTAGTATAGGGTATATTGTTTTTGTCACGACGGAAATATGTAACACCTTAAAGGAGGCTCCGGAGGTATAGCAATGTATATATATAAATGATCAGGGTCACCTCCTGATTCGATTTAGCCATGTCTGTCTGTCTGTCTGTCTGTCTGTCTGTCTGTCTGTCTGTCTGTCCGTTCGCACGATAACTTTCGATAAAATGAAGCTAGAGCTTTGAAATTTTGGTCAAATGTTGGAAGTATAATCTAGTTGGTTGGTATTGAAAATGGACATGATCAGGCCAAGAGAACGCCTTCCTCCCCTACATATGTAAAATACTTAAATGTATCCATAACTCCCCATTAAATAAACATGAAAAGCTCTAGCTTTGGCAGATTGCTCGTGAGGGTGATCTTATACTCTCTTGGAAAAATAAAATCGATCAGTTGAAAACTAACGGTAATTTTCTTACAAAGAGCCCCGTACTACCCTACTTTTCTGGTTTTTTGTCCATAACTCTTGAACAAATCGACGTAGACATCTGATTTTTGGTATGTAACCCTGAGGTGAGAAGCTGCTTAAGTTTTAGTAAGTTGGGCATAATCAGATCAAAGGAACGCCTACCTCCCCTACAAAATTTAAAAAATTAAATATTACTTTAATTACGATAACTTTCGATAGAATGACACTAGCGAGTTGAAAATTTGGCAGAACGTTGGTAGTAACATCGTGTTAGTTGGTATTGAAAATGGGCAAGATCCGACCTAAGGAACCCCTACCTCCCCTACAAATGAAACTTCAAATAAGCGATAACTTTTGAGAGAATGAAGCCAGCGACTTGAAATTTTGGTCTAATGTTTGAAGTGAGATTGAGTTAGTTGACATTAACGACGGGTTAGATCAGACCTAAGGAACCCCTACCTCCCCTAGAAATAAAATTTTAAATAAGCGAGAACTTACGACAAAATAAAGCTAGCGACTTGAAATTTTTGTCAAATATTTGTAGTGGGATCCAGTTGGCTAATACTGAAAATACGTAAAATCTGACCAATGAAACCCCTGCTTCCCCTACAAATGAAACTTCAAATAAGCGATAACTTTCGATAGAGTAAAGCTAGACACCTGACATCTTTTTATACCCTAGTTTTTAATGTTTGTAGGGTGAACTAATTGGTTGGTGGCTATGATGGGCAAGATCCGATCCAAGGAACTTCTACCACCCCTGCAAGTGAGGCTTCAAATAAGCAATAACTTTCGATAGAATGAAGCTAGCGACAAATATTTGCAGAATGGGTTAGTTAATTGATTTTTAGAATGGCCAAGAACCTCATGAATGTATGTCAACCTCCCCTATAAACTGGCCATATAGGAAACTCACTTTTAATGCATATGGTCGTTGCCAATTGGTACTTTTGGTATCACCACTAGGTCTGTACAAGTCTAGGGTATATAAGCTTCGCTTCGGCCTGGTTTTTGTTTTGTCCTGGTTAATGCGATGTCCAACTTATTTCGCGGCGAGCAGGTTTCGGGACATTATGTTGATGTCACCAGGCTATAAACTGCGTCGACTTGAAAAGCAGTGTGCCACTGTTGTCCGCATTCATTACCCGGATGGCGTGTTAATCAGTTCCAGGTTGAAGAGTGTCGCGGCCAGTTCACCGCCTTGCTTCAGTTCAGTTCGTGTTTCAAAAGGATTCAGTCATCCTGTTTTTGATCCTGACCTGTAAGAGAGTTGATTATCGTCATCTTTGTTAATCGTACTCATTTTATTGGTATACCAAATATTAGCATAATGTTATACAGACCAAAACGATCGACACTATCTTATGTTTGCATAGGCGCCGACTATGGGGGGCAAGGCACTTTTTGCGTCATCTACGGATGACAAGAAACATATGTTCGCAAATCTCTACTGGAATGCCAGTAGGAAATCAATTGGCACGAGAGATCAGCTACTTGCAAGGCGCCGTGCGGGCTTAGTGGCCTGGCAATTCACAGGCACGGGTGTTTACACATATGCAAGTGACAGCTTGCTAGTTACTTGCAAGGCACTTGCAACGCCTATAAAATGTACGTACTAGCACGGTCTATTGGTATGTGTAAACGCTTGTTACGGCGCGTATACAGAAAACACTTAGAGGACTCACGATAAGAATTTGTAGTATGTAAGATAGGGTATTTGATATGTGAGGGAGCGGCTTAGGTGAAATGGGCGGTCTAGGTAGGATTTAGCAGAATACTATTTACCTTTTGTACCTTCTCCTCCTCAACTATAATATTCCATCGATCGTCGCCAAGATGGGGAATTCATGCTATCAACAGTAGTCTCCCCTCAGACGAGAAACATTTTGGCTTTCCTGCAAAAGAGGACATCACACAAAGTACTTTGGACTTCCATAAAATGAATGGAGTACTTATCTAATCCAGCACTATAATCCGTGATGACGAATTAATTCAACCTGGACGCTCACGATCGTATTGAACTGGTGCCACTCACAACACTCTTCATCAGCAAACTTCTCGTAAACAAACGTACACGAACCCACGGCAAATTAAATACAACGTGAAACACTTGTCAAATCAATTTTGACATGGCAATATTTACAATGAAGAAAGTACCGTTGCCGACGATTCTTAAGGTTGGTAGTGTGCAATTCACAATAATGATCCCACATTGGTGTGTGTCTTGGATACAACCATTAAAATTGTCCATGTATTCTGTAATACGGGAATTAGTATGTACAAACAGAATATGTAATACGGAAGAATTAGCGGAACAAAGTTTATAAAAGGGCGATGACTCGGTCAAAACGTCCTCTTTTGTTCTGGATTCGCACACAAGAAGGTTCGTATTGCTGTTGGGGTTGTTAAGCTTTACTTATACTGGTTCTTCACCTCTCTTTTGTTCTGGATTCGCACACAAGAAGAAGTCGCACACAAGAAGAAGAAGAAGGAAAAGACGGAGACTCACGGATTAGACGAATTCAGCTGGGAACTGAACCGCATCCAGACGTAAGACGACGACGTGTTAGACGGAGACGGTCGACCACGAAAGGGCGCACGAAAAGGACTAGGAGGAGAATCTGTCGGTTGTTAGGAATCGTAGTGAGTTAGCCGCCCCAAGCTCAATAATTGCCAGGTTAGATAGTTTAAGTAGTGCTAAGTGTAGTTTAAGTGAAATAATTGATTGATTGCATTAATACGGCCGAATAGAGTAGCGGATAAATTTAAATAAGTTTAAAGTTTTGTAATAAAGTGAATTCTATAATCGAAAGATATTGTGAGTGAGTGCTCTGGGGGGGGGGGGGGGGGGGGGGGTAATTCCGAAGTGTGGAGCCGGGACCTCGAATTCGCGCTTGTCGAGGGTTAAGATTGGTTCCGACGCGGCGGGTAAATTTTAAGCGTGTGGCGTCCCACGGCCTTGCTCCGCGGCAAGCCGGCGCCTGCCGTGTCAACTATCGCGGATTTGTGAGTGCAGCTCAGTAATTTTTTTTTACGTAACACGCTACTTAAGACGTGGAAGGTAGAAATATCCGAGTTTGAGTTTAATTAAGATTTAATTCATTATTTTGTGTTATCAAACAAAAAAGCATTATGGTTTCATTCGCAAATGCTTAGAAAATTGGCTTCATTCTTTAAAACAAACAACAAACGCCATTTACATACAACGCTGATGATTTGCACGGTCGGGACAGTACAACTTGCCTATACCAGATGAAAAAAAAATTTTACCATCATTTCTCCTCTATGGGTACCTCCCCTTAAAGTCAGCCTATTACAACGGATCGCATTCTCCGGCGAATTGTAATAATTCTACATATTCCCACAAAATTTCATGTATATAGCTTCAGCCGTTCGTGAGATATTTCATGGACAGACGGACAGACAGACAGACGGACAGACTGACAGACAGACATTTGACCGATTTCATAAGGGCTTTGTTTTTAATACAAAACCCTAAAAAATGCACATAACAGGTCTCTTGTACTGCATACTAGTACTACGAGTACGACATGCTTGCATGCTGTTTTTCGTAGAGCAAATTGGAGTTAACCATTTTGAAAAGCGTAAAGATTGCTGGGAGAGGAGGGAATGGGGGGGAGGTATGCTTTTCGCTGACTCTACTTTCTATAATTATTCAAACAATTTATTTTCAATATTTGTTACGCAAGCTTGCAATTTGCAATACCGTCTTAACATGAATGGTTAAGCATCCCCTAGAGTAGAACAGTTCATCTCCTATTCGCATGGGACACTACAAAACCCTCGGATTGCGCGCGTAGCCCTCTATTTTCCGGTTTCATTTTTAATTTCGCTCAAAAGTGGACACTTCTGTATATCGGACAATATTTCATTCCCCGTATGTATCCGTTATAGAAAAGGTTCACTGTATACTGAACAAAATTGGGCCCAATATGCTGTCCTGAGGAACACCTCATTTAGTTTTTGAGTCATTGTTAATTTATCCAGTTTTAACTTTCTGATAACTTCTTTAATATAGGGGCGAAAAAAATCATTATTTTTTTTTTCCGGTAATCTATAGCAGGGGTCAGCAAACTTTTTCTGAAAACTGCCAGGTTTTTTAAATTTTAATCTCAGCGGGCCGGATAGCAAATTCGAAATGAAACTGCTTACCGTGTGCCAGCAGCCCTAGCCATTAGCCGTATCTATTACGCCCAAATCCAATGATGAAATCGACATGTGTTTCTGCAAATGACCGCAAACCGGGTATCGATTTCGTTAGTTCGAAGTAACGAAACACATAAGATATCATTTTTGACTAGATAACTAGATGTAGACGAAATTGAATCGAAATTATGAGCAATGTAACTGCTGGAGTCCGCAGCTGGAGTCCGCAGCGTATATACCCTAGACTTGTACAGACCTAGTGGTGATACCAAAAGTCCCAATTGGCAACGACCATATGCATTAAAAGTGGGTTTCTTATATGGCCAGTTCATAGGGGAGGTTGGCACTCATTCAGTGGGATCTTGACCATTCTCAAAATCAATTAACTAACCCATTCTACAAATATTTATCCAATTTTTCAAGTCGCTAGCTTCATTCCATCGAAAATTAACGCTTATTTGAAGTTTCACTTGTAGGGGAGGTGGGGGTTCCTTGAGTCGGATCTTGCCCAGCATTTCCATCATCCAATTAGATCCCCCTACAAACATTTAAACAAAATTTCAAGTCTCTAGCTTCATTCTATCGAAAGTTATCGCTTATTTGAAGTTTCTTTTGTAGGGGAAGTAGGGGTTTCGATGGTCGGATTTTACGTATTTTCAATATTAGTCGACTGGATGATACTACAAACATTTGACCAAAATTCCAAGTCGCTAGTTTTATTTTGTCGTAAGTTATCGCTTATTTTAAGTTTCATTTCTAGGGGAGGTAGGGGTTCCTTAGGTCGGATCTTACCCATCTTTAATGCCAACTAACTCAATCTCACTTTCAATATTTTACCAAAATTTCAAGTTGCTGGCTTCATTCTATCAAAAGTTATCGCTTATTTGAAGTTTCATTTGTAGGGGAGGTGGGGGTTCCTTGAGTCGGATCTCGCCCATTTTCAATACCAACAAAGTAGATCTTATTAGCAACATTCTCTCAAATTTTCAACTTGCTAGTATCATTTTTTCGAAAGTTATCGTAATTAAAGGAATATTTAATTTTTGGAAATTTGTAGGGGAGGTAGGCGTTCCTTTGATCTGATTACGCCCAAATAATAAATAATCTTAGGCAGCTTCTCACTTCAAGGTTACACGCCAAAGATCAGGTGTCTACGTTAATTGGTTCAGGAGTTATAGACAAAAAACCTAAAAAGTAGGGTAGTACGGGGTTCTTTGTAAGAAAATTACCGTTAGTTTTCAACTTATCAAATTTATTTTCCCAGGAGGGTATGAGATTACCCTCATGAGTAATCTACCAAAGCTAGAGCTTTTCATGTTTCTTTAATCGGGAGTTATAGATACATTTATGTATTTTACATATGTAGGGGAGGTAGGCGTTCTCTTGGCCTGATCATGCCCATTTTCAATACCATCCAACTAGATCACACTTCCAACATCTGACCAAAATTTCAAGGCTCTAGCTTCATTTAATCGAAAGTTATCGTGCGAACGGACAGACAGACGGACAGACAGACAGACAGACAGACGGACAGACAGACAGACAGACATGGCTAAATCGAATCAGGAGGTGACCCTGATCATTTATATATATATACATTGCTATACCTCCGGAGCCTCCTTTAAGGTGTTACATATTTCCGTCGTGACAAAAACAATATACCCTATACTATAAGTCTAGGGTATAAAAAAACGGTTATTTTTTCGTGCCGAAATTAAAGAGAATTCAAGTAATTTCCTTATTTTTTGCATTGTTGTTGTTGAGGGTGAGTCCTGAGTGAATTCCCCCTTGGTATGTAATATATATCTGCACCATAACCTATTGCCTAAAGTGGAAATCCATTTCAGCGATTGAAATTCTTGACAGAGGAGACTGCAGTAAAGTGTAAATCTCTGCAGGCAATTATTGCTGTTAAAACCTCCGTATTCAGGGTGACGGAAGCGAAATATTAAACCCCCATTTATATTTCAGGTTAACATGTTGAACTGAATTGCACTGGATAGTCATGTAAGAAAAACTGAGCTACTATATACCAGGCTGTAAGATTCAATAAAGCTCATGAGCATTTCCAGACGGATACTCAAATAATATCGTTTATTTCAGTAAACACTTTAGTTTCTTTTTAAACGTTAAATTCATAACAAAAAAAAATTACCAAAAACTATCACCAGTCCATCTAGCTAAGGTGGTCGAGATACGCACAGTTGTATTGCTATTTTAAACCGCAAATGCCATCGGAAAACGTATTTGCTTCGTTACCTGGAATTGACGAAATCGATGCGAGCTTAAATTCATTTAATCGCATCACACGCATCAATTTCGTCACCGGATCTGGAGTAGTGAATACGTTAAATGCGTCATCCTGCAAGCAGTACAAAGTGGCCTGGGTGATATTAAAGTTTCCTGCAAAGAATTATGTTTCACTGAAAATTGGAAGCTTGGTTGGTTTGGTTTCATTCTGCATACAAACTTAGTATGTATGTGTCAAGCTAATCTTGACAGCGTGCCATTGCGTTGCCAGTCGAAACACTGTGGACCGAAGTTCGCGCCCTTTCGGGACAAATCCTTTTGTCTCCCGAATTCCCCCTATTTTAATAAGTCTGAATTTATTAGACAAGTATTTGTACCGTTTAACTAGTCTCAATAAGATCTTTTGATAAGAGTGTATACGTGCTCTAATGCCTACATTATTATCTGCACAGATAGCAATTCGATTTAATATTTCCTTGGCGCAGGACGTAATGGCATGAAAATAGACTTAATATACACTGGGCCAGACATTCATGGCAAGATCCTAGTGTTTAGTTCCAATACTCCACCACAGACTCGTGATCGGTTTTTACCATATATTGCTATTTGGATTATTATTGCAATTGAGTCTCTAATGTAACAAACAAATTTCAATTCAATTTAAACACACTTTGTTGTGATAAACAAAAATCGATTTTAAATTATGTGTTTGTATAAATTTGATTTTGTCATGTAAAAAAAATATTAGCTCGCGGGCCGGATTTGGCCCGCGGGCCGGAGTTTGCCGACCCCTGATCTATAGTATAAGTGGTTTAGTTTCCTCATGAGTATATTATGGTTCACTGTGTCGAACGGTTTTTCCAGGTCTAAGAAAACGACTATAATTTTTCGCTGTTATCCGTTGCACGATTAATAAGACTAGTTACTTGGTAAATTGCTGCAGCAGTGCTTTTACCTTCCCGGAAACCAAATCGATTCGGTACTAATAATTGTTTTGAGTCAAGGAACTCAGATAATCCAGATTTAACATACTCTCGATGACTTTAGCTAATTCGAAATCAATGTAAGTGGTCGATAATTGCTAACATTTCTCTTGCCTTGACTTCTATACACCGGAACTATCATATTAATGCTGTTTTGTCTTGAAATTTTCTTGTCCGAAGCGTATATACCCTAGACTTGTACAGACCTAGTGGTGATACCAAAAGTACCAATTGGCAACGACCATATGCACTAAAAGTGAGTTTATTATATGGCCAGTTTATAGGGGAGGTTGGCACTCATTCATGAGGATCTTGGCCATTCTAAAAATCAATTGACTAACCCATTCTGCAAATATTTGTCGAATTTTTCAAGTCGCTAGCTTCATTCTATCGAAAGTCATTGCTTGTTTGAAGTCTCACTTGTAGGGGAGGTAGAGGCTCCTTGGACTGGATCTTGCCCATCATTGCCACCAACCAATTAGTTCACCCTACAAACATTTGAAAAAAAATTCAGGTCTCTAGCTTCACTCTATCGAAAGTTATTGCTTATCTGAAGTTTCATTGATAGGGGAAGTAGGGGTTTCGTTGGTCGGATTTTACGTATTTTCAATATTAGCCAACTGGATCCTACTTCAAACATTTGACCAAAATTTCAAGTCGCTACCTTTATTTTGTCGTAAATTATTGCTTATTTTAAATTTCATTTCTAGGGGAGGTGGGGGTTCCTTAGGTTGGATGTAACCCATTTTTAATACCAACTAACTCAATCTAACTTTAAACATTTAACTAAAACTCCAAGTCGCTGCCTTCATTCTATCAAAAGTTATCTCTTATTTGAAGTTTCATTTGTAGGGGAGGTAGAAGTTCCTTGGGTCGGATCTTGCCCATTTTCAATGCCAAATAACAAGATTTTACTACCAGCCTTCTGCCAAATTTTTAACTCGCTAGTGTCGTTCTATCGAAAGTTATCGTAATTAATTTAATTAATTTAATTTTTTCAATTTTGTAGAGGAGGTAGGCGTTCCTTTGATCTGATTATGCCCAACTTACCAAAACCCAAGCAACTTCTTACTTCAGGGTTACATGCCAAAATGAAATCGGTCAAATGTCCGCCTGTCCGTCTGTCTGTCCGTCTGTCCGTCTGTCTGTCTGTCTGTCTGTCCGTCTGTCCGTCTGTCCGTCTGTCCGTCTGTCCGTCTGTCCGTCTGTCCGTCTGTCCGTCTGTCCGTCTGTCCGTCTGTCCGTCTGTCCGTCTGTCCGTCTGTCCGTCTGTCCGTCTGTCCGTCTGTCCGTCTGTCCGTCTGTCCGTCTGTCCGTCTGTCCGTCTGTCCGTCTGTCCGTCTGTCCGTCTGTCCGTCTGTCCGTCTGTCCGTCTGTCCGTCTGTCCGTCTGTCCGTCTGTCCGTCTGTCCGTCTGTCCGTCTGTCCGTCTGTCCGTCTGTCCGTCTGTCCGTCTGTCCGTCTGTCCGTCTGTCCGTCTGTCCGTCTGTCCGCCTGTCCGTCTGTCCGTCTGTCCGTCTGTCCGTTTGTCCGTCTGTCTGTCTGTCCGTCTGTCCATGAAATATCTCACGAACGGCTGAAGCTATTCACATATATGAAATTTTGTGGGAATATGTAGAATTATTACAATTCGCCGGAGAAAGCGATTCGTTGTAATAGGCTGACTTTAAGGGGAGGTCCCCATAGAGGGGAAATGAAGGTCAAATTTTTTTTTCATCTGGTATAGGCAAGTGGGGTATCATGAGAAAGGTAACACCGAGTACATTCAACTTTTGGTATTTTCATAAAATTTGAAAAGACGTAGAGGGGAAAATATGTGGTCCGACCCCCCCCTCCATTTCGAGACCGTTATACTTAGAATTATGAAAATTTGCAGAAAAGCGGCATTTAACTAGCATAGAAAACCAAAAATCGTAGAATTTTGATATCTCATCAAAAAAGGTTAATAATAGTATATTTCCATAGTTGCAGTTAGCACACCCCTGCATCCGAGGTCAAAAATATTGATGGCCAATGATAACCAATATCATTGACAATAATATCTCTAAGTTTCATTACAATCACATAATATTTAATAATAGTACATTCATTTAAAGTTAGGCATTTTGACACTATCCACACAAAAAATACACCTACCGGCCTCATAGGTGTGAGTACTACTTTCATGTTGTTTTTCGTAGTGTGAATTGCAGTTATTTAATTAATCATTTTTGAAAGATTGGTTAGGAGCGTTGTGTTTTAATTGGCCAACTTTACCGGGTGGAAGGGGGGTGTCCAAATAGAGGCGAAATTAAGGTCAATTTTTTTTCGACTGGCATAGGCAAGTGAGGTGTCGTGAGAGAGGTAATGTTGAGTACATTCCATTGTTTTGCATTTTCTTGAAATTTGTAGGAAAGGGAACAGTGGGGGAGGAGAAAATATTAGTTCGTAATTTGCCCCCCCCCCCCCCCCACCCTGAATTTTAAGACCTTTCGAGGTCAAAAGTAGTGATGGCCAACGATATCCAACACCTTAGGCAATAATTGTATTGTATTGTATTTTAATACATTTTAATTATGTTTTTTTTTTATCCATCTGAGTGGTATCAAGAAGAGCAAGGAGCCGATATTGATATACCAAAATAAGCGCATGCTACAAAACCCTCGGATTGCGGGCGTAGCCCTCTATATTCCGGTTTCATTTTGAAAATTGCTTTCCAATATTCAAATAAAAGTAGTTAAACTCGTATGCAGTGTTTTTTTATCTCTCAGAATTTTATTATCAACCGAAGCAGTCTCTGCCATCTCTGATTTTGGATTCCTGTATTGAGAAGTTTTCTTTTTATTCGCACCCCATATTTTCTTTTGGGTCTGCTTTATTCTTGAGAAGTTAACTTATGTAATGTCTAGATTTCGCTGTTTTAAATATCAAGTTGATAGTATTTTGCATGCTTTGAATTTTGCTTATTACAGTAGTATTGAAGGGTTGTTTCTTGAGTTGGTGGTTTTGTTTGTTTTTATTTCTTATGGACATAACTATAACTTTAGAGCACCAATATTTCAAAGGCATTTGCTGTCGTCTAATCAAGATCTCTACAATTGCTGTTCAGGATCGATCCACGCCCTAAGAATAGAAATATTTGCATTAATATGTTGTAATGTGCTATTTTTTCGTCTTCTCGTCGCTGCGCCGATTTGCGGGATCTCTCCCCAAAATCGCAATGTGGCACCAAAGACACAGCCCAGTTATCCAGGACGCCCACCACGGTATTACAGACACCCACCAGTGGGACGTAAGTGGTTGGGGGATTCTGATATTTCGTGACGCAACGATCTTGAGCTTTGAATACGGTTATCCTTCTTGCTATAAAAGGCCGTGTTCAAAGCCAAGACCAGGAGATGCATGATCGCCTGGAACGGCGATACATTGAACAAGGCAAGTAACTCTGCCTGAAGACACATAGACTCGAGCCTTGGGCAATTAAGTTTGCCGGCTTATACTCGTATATATATTTTTTGTTATTATCATTCTGCCTTAACTTCTGTTTATTTTTTTTATTTTTATTTTTTTCTTCACTTAGCGGAACACACAAAGGTGTACATTTCTCGTCTTTTCTTCCTTTTTTTCTTTTCTTTTCCTGTACGTGGCGGTATGAGCAGCCCCCAGGAGAGACTACAACCCGGCCCATCAGGACCATTGCCCTTATCGCTGCAGCAATACCGGGATCGAATCGCGGCTGCTAAAGAGGCGCAGCGGATAAAAGACAGTGTGGCGGCAAATCCGCTGCAGCTAAAGAGGAAACGAGGCGGGCAGCTGGTGAAATTAAGAAAACGCTTGAACTACCTTAAGTCCGTAGTAAAGGACGAGTTCAACCCACCAGCCTGAGCCGTAGCAAATCTACTCTGGGAGGAGATTGGAAAGATTGAGGAGCAGATCCGGTTGCGAAAGGGGAAAAACCCTCCATCGCGGGAGGAGGAAAAGGAGAAGAGTGAGAAATAACGAACTAAGGAAAATTCAGTTAAACCCACTTTTCGGGATCGGTAGTTAAAGATTACGCAGTTTGTGTTCATTATATGAACTTTGGGTGCAATTCATATTGAATTTCGGAAATTGCATACAGTGTTAGACTTATTTTGACATGTCTGCTCATAGTATCGCTACTATGTATTGGGTTTCTTAACTTATCATTGCTAGGTTGCCAAAAATGTAACGCCAATTTGCTGCGTAGAAGAACACAAAATTAAAAGCGCGAATTCATTGCATATTGCAAGTTTATGACTTTATTATTGTTCTCTATCATACGAGTATGTACAGAGGGTGGTGTTAAAGACCTTAAGGATTTACATTCATTATAATATAACTTTTTACCTTATTTCTGATTATAATTTTTTTTAAATAGAAACAAAAAAAAATATCTATATAGTTATATACACAAATAATTTATAATAGCATGAATTTTGTTGCATTTTTTTTTAAATGATTGCCTAGGAAAAATGCGGGACTAGACCCAAATTTTCTTTCCTCTCTCTCTCTCGCGTGAATTTTGGATTACTTTTGGGGGATTTTAATATTATGCCTGGAATCCCATGGTAGGGAAGGGTTTAGAGGCAAGGGCCCATGACACCCGGAACCCATAGAAAGGACCAACTAACATATAGGTCCTAGTAGGCTGGAAGGGGGAAGGATCTGTCCTGATTGGACGGTATCCCCCTGTTTTTTTTATATTGACTTGTAGATTGGCTGGTGCAGCCCTGTGTCCCTTCACGGGACTTTGTTGTTTTGACTCTTTGGGAGTTTGGTGCGTAGGCACCACCATTATTTTCTCGTTTTTCTCATTTGGTCGTCGGTATCCTTTTTTTTTTGGGTTTTAGGATATTTTTTCATTTTTGCATTACGGGCGGACGTGCTATTTTTTTTTGTATGATAATGGAGGAGGCCAGTGACTGTCGTGATCTACCCACCCCGCTACTCCCGATCACTGGGCTGGTCTGCCAGAGCACGTCATCTGGTGGTCTCTGGAGAGGGTTCTTTTCTTCACCCTTGGTGACCTCCGGCCTTTACGGCCGAAACCACCCCTCGTCCTCCGTGTTCCATTACAATGTATTCGCACCCTATTCACCCTGCGACATCGAACTCATCAGCCTAGTGGGTAGTGTATGGGTTCCACACCCAGAATGTACCCCGATCAAATCCTGGCGTCGGCAGCATCTTTTTTTATACCCTTTACGGATGTGATAGGGTATATTAACTTTGTCATGAAGTCTGCAACGCACAGAAGGAAGCATCTCCGACCATATAAACTATATCTATTCTTGGTCAGTATGATGAGGCCAGTCGATTAAGCTTTGTCCCTCTGTCCGTCTTTCTGTCTGTTTCTATGCAAACTAGTCCCTCAGTTTTAAAGCTATCAAGCTGAAATTTTGTACAAAGCCTTCTTTCTATTGCACGCCTGTATATATGTCGGGGCCAACGGAATCAGACCACTACGTCATATAGCTGCCATAGGAAAATTCGTCTTTGTGTGAACAACTTTTTTATTTCTAAAGATATCGTTTTCAAATTCCACATTAATCAATAGTATATTTAGTTAAACGGATTCCTGAATTCGGTTGAAATCGGACAACTACGTCGTATAGCTGCCACAGGAACGACCGGTCCAAAAATTCGTCTTTGTGAGAAAACTTTTTTATTTCTAAAGATATTGTTTTAAAATTTCACAATAATCAAAAGTATCTTTAGCGAAACACATTTTCGAATTTCTTTGAAATCGAACTACTCTATCATATAGCTGTCATAGGAACGACCGTTCCAAAAGTAAGTTTTTGTCAGAAAAACTTTTTTATTTCTAAAGATATCTTCACGAAATTGCATACTATTCAATCATATTGACTGGTAAGCCACATTTCCAATTTTGGTTGAAATCGGCCGACTATTTCATAAACCTCTTATAGGAACATTGAAATCGGAACAAGTTTTACTACTAATTTCAAAATGGCCAAATGTACCACAAAACACAACACTTCGCGTGAAGGGTATCATACCTTCGACAAGCTAGCCGAAGGCTGGCTTGTTTTTATATAATTTAATTGTATCATTAAAATCATTTATAATATAGATTTGAATTGAATTGAACTATTACAGTAATAACGTGACGAATAGACCGCCTTTCGTTAATATCAACTTGTTTGCCGTTGTTAGAACCTCTCTCGTATCGAAAAGTTCGAGTAGTGCGGTCATATTGAAACTTGTGTTAGAAAATTTGAATTAGTTTTTTATAGTTTTCTTTTTTTTTTTTTTATGTTTATACCAAAGCTTAGGGGGTAACCCTTTGATGCGAGAGCACAGCATTGGCGGTAAGGGATTAAGGTAGTGGGGAGATGGGTTGAGTTTGAATAAGGTGACGGTGTACATTCCGTTTAAATTTTTGTAGGTCATAGTTGCGGGGGAAAACAAAAGATGGTAGATCGTTCCACATTCGTGTTGTCCTAGATACAAACGAGTCATGGAATTTGGCGGTGCGACTATTGCTGAGTTCTAGAAGATGAGGATGGACACGACTGGCTAGTCGGGTGTTACGTAAAGGAAAAGTGCGCTCAGGAATGAGGTTGGCTATTTCATCAGAGCAACGGCGGTTGTAGTAGCGATAGAAGAGTGAGAGACAGCCGACACTTCGCCGGTGTTCAAGCGGTTCGATTTTAGATGTTATGGGTTCCTCGCCAATAATCTTGAAGGCTTTCCGTTGAACTTTGTCTAACGCGGATAATGCGGTTCTACCTGCGCCTGCCCATATGTGGGAATAAAATTCAAGTCTCGGTCTTATATGAGCCTTGTAAATTTGAGCCAGATCAGATGGTGAAAAGTATCTTTTACAGCGATTCAGAAAGCCCAGACACTTCATTGCGTTTTTTGCAACGCAAAAAATGTGGTCGGACCAATTTAGTTTACCGGAGATGTTAATACCTAGTATGTTCAGTATGGGCGAATCAGGAATGCTGACCCCATCGACAAGAATGGGTTGGGCGGTAGGTGGAGCACATCGCTTATTGGAAAGTAGACAACATTGAGTTTTTGAGGCGTTAAACTCTACTCGATTCGCTTTCCCCCATGCAATAATTTTTGAAATGTCTTCATTTAGTGAGTCAAACATGCGATCTCTGTTGATAGATGTTGAATTTCGGCGAGAGTCAGCTACAAAGTTGAAAGAGTAAGTGTAGTCAAGGGTGCTATCGTCTGCAAAGCTATGGATTGAGTTGGAAGTCACGCTGAGAAGATCGTTGATGAAGAGAAGGAGGAGTGTTGGTGAAAGGACAGTACCTTGGGGGACCCCTGCGTTGGTGGTATGGCAATTTGATTTAACTCCATCAAGGACGACCTGAAGCGAACGGTCGTGAAGGAGACTTTCGATCCATTTAACTAATTTTGGGTCCAAACCAAAAGCCTGGAGCTTAGCTAGAAGAGCCGGATGCCAGACTCTATCAAAAGCTTTCGAAATGTCGAGGGCAATGATTTTAGCTTCGCCAAATTGGTGGATACAGCGATTCCATCTATCGGTGAGGTATGTCATTAGGTCGCCGGTGGAGCGCGAAGACCGGAAACCATATTGCCGATCATTGATGAGATGATGTGAGTCAAGGTAGCTCATTAGTTGGTTGTTAACCAGGGTTTCGAAGACTTTTGATAGGGTCGAAGTTAGTGCTATTGGTCGGTAGTTAGATGGATCACATGCTTCTCCTTTCTTGGGGATTGGTTGGACATGAGCTAGTTTCCACGATGATGGGAACACTCCTGTTGCGTAGGACAGGTAAAAGAGTTTTCGGAGAGGTTTGGCTAGCGAGGAAGCGCAGTGTCTGAGAACTAAGGGGGAGATGCCATCAGGTCCAGCCGATTTTGATACATCGAGTTTTGAGAGTACTTTAAATACTTCCCTAGTGCGGAAATGCAAAGGTCTCTGGTGTGAATCACATAAGGGTATGGCTGGTGGACTCTGAGTAGTGGGTAGTAGGCAAGAGTTTGCAACAAAAGTTTCGGCCAACAGGTTGGCCTTGTCTTGCGGTTCACTGTAAATTTTGCCATCATATACCAGTGGTGGAATAGAAGAGGAGGTGAAGTTATTCTTCACAGATTTGACGAGTGACCAGAAACCTTTGCCACCTTTCCGTTGAACGAACACTTTGTGCCTAATTTTGCTGTCAAACTGGAATTTAGCCTTATTTATGACTGATTTGCAGATGTTACGCGTAGAATTGTAAACTTCTCTCAGTTCGACAGAGGGGCATTGTTTGTATGCACGGTATGCCGCTTCTTTTCTCTTTGTAGCCTCTTGGCAATCTCTGTTAAACCAAGAGTTGGTGGTTGGTTTGGTATTCCTAGAACTGTGTGGGATAAAGCAGTGCTTTCCATACCAAATGATGTTACTAATTGACTCGCTTATATAATCGACGTTCTGCGTAGAGAAGCAGTCAGACCAGTTCAGTTCACTGATGAATTGATTAAATGCAACCCAGTCCGCCTTATCATAATGCCACAATAGTCTCTTGTTGGAAGATAGATTATTGACATTTAGTGACCTAGTTGTGAATTTGGTCGATATCAATTTATGATCGGAGTTTCCCAAAGGAGATGAAACAGATACTGAATATTTGTCGGGGTGTGAGGTTATAAACAGGTCCAATAAGTTGGCGTTTTGACCTTCTATATCAGGTATTCTGGTTGGGGAATCTACTAATTGGTGTAGGTTGTATGATTCACAGAATAGCTCAGCCAGTCTTCCTGCTTGGCTTGTAGATGAAGAATATTTAAGCCATTGTACATTGAAGTCGCCTGCCAAGACGATTTCTGATGCAGGGTATTTATCTAACAGCTCATCGACATTGGTGGAAAGTATATCGAAGTAACGTTCAGTATCAGGATCAGAAATCCCAGGGCTTCGATTCAGAAAACACAGGAATAGAGTATGTTTATTGAAATTTAACCTAATCTAGGTGTATGTGAATTCTGGATTAGATAAAGTGAACTGGGGACTGATGGTGGAAAAGGCGATATTATTTCGAATGTACATTGCAATCCCCCTTTGGGTTGCAAAAACGGGCAAAAAACGATAGCCTTGGATGTTAAATTGGCTTATTTCGCAATCGCTAAGGATTTTTGTTTCGCTTAACGCCATAACTGCTGGGTTATGTAGCATGAGATGGGCATGTACCGCAGTATAATTCGCTCTAATTCCACGAATGTTGCAAAAATCAAATCTAAATTCTTGCATGTTTAGACGGAATGTACAAAGTTATGGGGGGTAGAATTGGTCACTCGATAACTGAACGCAGCAGCAATAATCCAATCACAGCTAACAGTAGTGTTATGCCTACTTGCTAGTTGTCGTTGAATTGAAAGCGGCCAGTATTCAATTATGGTTGCGATTAATGCAAATGCATTAAATTCAGAAGTTGGACAGGATGTTAAGTCTACAAGGAACGGACTCACCGGGACTTTGCTGTGCTGTCACTAGGGGGCCCTTCGCTATTGCACACAACACAAATACGCCCGCACACACGATTTTTTTTTACGAACAAATGTGGCGCACACATGTATCTTCAGCCCGGATGCACTTCGTTTCTATTTTTCTATTTTTAGATTTGGTTTTTTTTTTTTAGGAACGATGTCGCGCACGTCCGTTCCTCTGGACGGTCCGAACTCAACTCGGTTAATAGTTAATTAATTCCCAAAGAATTTTATTTTTAATCTGCAAATCTTCAGTGGTCCCTTGAACACTTGGAATCGAACAACTACTGTGGCTTTTTTAAGAAGTTCGGAAATCGTGTCCGTGAAGAAGTTGACACTTTTATTAGGATCGGTAAAGTTTTTCATATACATATTTTAATTACAATCTTTTTGTACATACACATATGTACATCATTACAGCTAGCTCTCCCTTAAACTTCTCCTTGATTCAAAATTTGTCAAAACTTTAATATACGAGAGCTAATTTACTACAAAAAGGAAATGCAAATAAAACACGTTACAGTGTCTTTACCGTTGTCGAATTGTACATTGCACTTTGCATCCTGCAAAAACAGCATCAACTCGTTCAGAACATTCACAACCGTTTCGCAGTCCACACAATTAGGGTCGTATGAGCAGCAAACCTCATAATGATGTGCAGTGCACAAAAGAGTCGACCGTCTTGAAACAAAACCAAAGAACTTGTTGAAAGTGCTAAAACTTTATGACACCATTTTATTCGGAAAAGCAAAGTAAACACCATCCCAGGAATTGCTATCTTCTCATTCGTGTCACTGCTGTAACGGTATGATTTCTTTAGAGGCACTCTGCACTCGGCATAATATCCCCCAGTCGTAGTCCAAATCTAACCTAAAGTATCCAGTTTCCAACTTGCTACATGCAATGGCAACAAACATCCGGAAAATGTGCATCTTTCCTGTGATAGCAATATTATCTTTCGAATGCTGCGTTCTCACGGACATCTCAACGTCGACCCTACTTAGAACGGGAATAAAAGGAGTGATAACGCTGCAGATGCATTCCTTTTGATACTGCCGGATAAGGATCTGCTGAGAGTAGTGTCGTTGTCGAACGAACATTATATTAGTACGTACTCCGACATGCATTCATGAATAATATTCGTTCTGTTTGTTTTGAGTTCGACTGTGAGTAGTTTGCTGGAAATGCTGATTCGGTGGGTGTCCTGAAATGAAAATATTTGTTATGCAATTAGTAGTTATTATGATGTGTGAAGCTCATGCATCATGATGAAGTGCGAGTAGTATGTACATAACCCCGAGATCATAATATTTATATCTATATTTGTTAATTGTCTTGACCCCTACAGGGCCTGTAGGATACTTCTAGTTGATTGTTGATTGATTATAATTATTTTAATATAAATTTACTTTCAATCATTCAGATAAAAATCTTTGATTTATTGTTATATTTATGCATAAATTCAAAATTCGTTATTTATGAAGGTTTTTACCGCAAACAACCTAATGTTTTACATTTTATCGTTCCAGTTTTATTATCTGTTCAAATCTTAATTATTTTTCACAATATTCATTTTTTCTAAAGCAAATGAAGTTGATTATTTTTTGTTTTACGAAATGAATTGCTTCGTCGAAATTTACTCAAAATGCTCTAAAGGACAAGTATTTAATTTAAAAATTGCATTTAAAAAAAAAAAATCTTCCTTCATACTGCGGCAGACCCGTCAACACCTCTTTCATAGTTATGTGTGCCTTTGTTGGTGTTTCGATAGCATATAGATTTCGGAGAGTGCAGTTGTTAGTATGCACCTCCTAACCGTCTTTTACTGCCGAGCTTGGAGCGTCGTGGGAGTTCTAAAAATAATCACAGGCAATTTTATTAACGCGTCGGGGATCGAATTCATGTTACCTGGATGTAGCACCGTAGAGTGGCGACTGAGACTTCACGGCTGCCGAGCGCGTCAAATATCCATATTTGTTTTACGAAAACATGTCCTTTTGGAATGAATTTAAGGTCTAGCCTGCCATATACCGTGGTGGCCAAATAAAAGTTAACACTGTGAAAAAAAGCGAAATTTCCTAAAAAAAACTATTTTTATGGGTCTTATAACCAAAATTTACCTGGAAAATTCCATGCGGGGTTAATTATCTGTCGGTTTGTTCAGATTCCGCTTCTGTAAGTCGTTTATTTTAGTTTAGCCGTTGACGAGTAAACATCCCAACTAACAAACTCTCAAGAGTGAAAGTCTTACCGCTTACGAAAAGCCCTTATAAGACTTTAGTAAAACTCCCCGACACTCCTATAACGTAACTCTTGGGACAAAACTTAAATTTACTCTCGCAGTACCATTCTGATGAGAGTTTAACTCCACTAGAATTAGGGAAACTTTCACTCTTCTAATAGGATCATCGCTGCAATCTTATTGAGCCTTTTTTAAAAGACTTAATCTCTTGAAAAGTTATACTCGCGTAGATAGCCCCTTATAAGAGCTTGAATGTAAAATTGCTTGTCATAATACTCTTATGAAACTCAAAATACTAGATCACTCATGCGGAGGGTATTATGAGCTCGAGGATTGTTATTGACTCGCATAAGTAGCCCGCTGTAAGAACTTAAGGAGCTTGAGTGTAAAATTACTTGCTGTAATACTCTTATGAGACCCAAAATAATAGATCACTCATGCTGAGAGTATTATTGTTGAGTAAACGTCAGTGTAGCTGACATTTCGTCAAAGGTGGAAAGTACGATACGATACGGTACGATAAAGCAGTATCATTCAAAATGGGAAAACATGGATTGGAAAAAAGTTAAAAGATCCACTATTTTCCGCAGAGAAGTTCTAAATATAAAAAATGGTGCAATCAGGATAGTTTTGGACCAAACAACTGCGATAGTAACTATCAAACGCGCTGCGCATCCTTCGATTGTCCTGCCTTAAGCCCATAGTCATGACGACATACATCTCAAATTATGCAAATTCCACAACACCTACTGCATGTAAACTCCGCGAAAAGCCGACGAACACGATGTAGAGTCTGCATAAATTATTCTGGATATGTAGGACGATGATCTCCGAAGATCTATTTCCCCATGAGCAACATCAAATTTTTCATCAGTTTCGTCAGCGATGCAAGGAGAAACAATTGGTTGTCGTTGAATGAAATTGAAAACAAATGAGTTCAATTGAAATGATGCACATCTGCCCCTGACCCCATGGTACAAATAATTCCCAACAGATAAATACGTCCGTCCGACCACGTCTCCATGTATTTCGTCCTTTACATTCTAATGGGTGTTTAGAACATATTTGGTGAAAAACGCACTCATATGTGCGTCCCTTATATAAATGCATTTATTCAAAAACTCTATCTTATATACATGTCATTACTTAGGGTAACTTAACTAAGGTTTATGTGTGTAACTTAACAATTCATTTATAAATTATATCTAAGCTATATCTTGATTTAAAGTCTGGAACGAGAAAATGTGGTTAGCGTTATATGGTTATAAAGTTGAGATTTACCTGTATGTGGGGGAAAGTAGAAAAAACCCCCAATTATTCTGGACCGCTGTTTCGGGTGTCTAATGCTATGGGGAAGGGGGGCTAAAAACTAAATAAATAAATAAATAAATAAATACCTACAACTAAGTTAAACCTAGAGGTTGACAGGCCATTGCTCTGTCGAGTATATGAGAGAGGGGTTACGTGGGTCGTTACGTTGATTGTATAGTATGATTTTTCCTTCAGGGTCGATCAGTTGATCGATCTGGTGGAGGAGCAGTGGGATCTGTGGATAATCATGTGTGGATGGGTGATCCAGTGTGTTTGGTGGTGGCATGTTAAATGCGTTTCGAACTAGGGGGTTCGGGTGAGTTTCGCACTGAGCTAAGAATTTAATGAGAAGAGCGATTAGGAAGGAGTCTATCCTTGGTATTTGTGCTCGATTGTAGAGAGAATTATTACTGTAGTAGTGTCGTGTGATAGGTCTTCTGCTGTAGCTGAGGCAGTTTCGGAGGATGTGGCGCTCTATCAGTCTGATACGCTCCATTTGGAATGAGCTTAGGTCTGACCAGGCGACAAAGCCATGGCCAATCACAGGTCTGATGAGTTGCTTGTAGCAACAAAGTTTGAGGTCTGGAGACATAGGGCTATAGTACCTTATGGCGTGGTGGATGGAACTGATGGCGTTCCGTGTCTTGGTAATCACTTGATTAATGTGTTGGACCGTTGATAGTTTGTTCTGGAGGGTGGCTCCCAGGTAGATAACGGATTTTTTGACTGGGATTGATGTCCCATCAATCTTAATGTCAACGTGTGATAGTTGCCTGCTCTTGTGTTTGCTGATCTTAGCATTGCCTTTGAAACCTATTGTCTCGCATTTTGTGGGGTTGGGTCTTAGTTTCCATTTCCGAAAATAGTCTTCTAGTTTTTCCATGTAATCATTTATTAAGGCTGTGTCTCTTGGGATCCGGGTGGATGGAGAGTAAATGATTATGTCATCGGCGTACTGGATTATCCGGATTGGCGGTTGTGGCCTAGGGATGTCTGCAGTGTAAATGCAGAATAAAAGTGCGGATAGGACCGAGCCTTGAGGAATGCCGCATGAACTTGTGAATGGTTCCGTTTTGGTTGACTCGACTTTTACGATGGAGGATCTGTTATCCAGGTAACTTGCCAAGAGGGTGCAAAGTTGTGGGTGAAACTTGAAGATAATTATCATTTTGTAGATGAGGCCATCTTGCCACACCGTGTCAAATGCCTTTTCCAGGTCTAAAAGGCATGCTATTGTGGGAGTGTCTCGATTGAGCTCGTGCACCAGGTCCGTTTTCAACACGAAGAGTGCATGGTTCACGGAGTGCATGGGCCTGTTTGCGAATTGGAAGTCCGGGAGGATTTCGTTCGTCTCGCAATGGGCCATAATATTTTCTTTCAGGACACATTCGAGCACTTTGCTTGTAGTGTTCAGAAGTGATATCGGTCTATAGCTACCGGGGTCTGTGGGGTTTTTGCCCTTCTTTAGTATGGGGACTATCTCTGCTTTCTTCCATGCTGTTGGAAAGTATGCATTTAGGATGCAGTGGTTGAATAGAATCGAGAGGTACGGGCTTACTGTTTTGTTGCATTTCTTGAGAATTGTGTTTGGGATGCCATCGTCTCCCGAAGATTTTTTGTTGTTTCTTGTTTTGATGATTTTTTCTATTGTGTGCGGAGATGTGAGGTGAATGGGCTCTGTCGTTTGAAGTAGGTGGTCTGGTGCTGGTATCGGAGATACAATAGGGGCTTGTGTGTTGGGCCATGGTTGGTTCATCTGGGTCCGGGTTTGTGTGGCTACCCGGGAGATTACTTCCGTGAATGCTGGGTCCTCGGACGAGATGGGCACTATTGAGTTGGAGTTGCGGAACTGTGTTAGCTAAGATGTTAGCTTTCTCCAAAGGGCTCTGATTTTGTCCGATTTGGACTGTGTGAGAGTGTGCCTCTCTATTGGGGTCAGAGTTCTTGATCTCACGGAAAACATCTTTTTGGCTGGAGATGTTCCTGAGTTTGTTTTCCGTGTTGGTCGTATATACTCTCCTGATACCAGTGTCGATCTCATAGGTGAGCGTTTTAATTTGGAGTTTGATGCGGTCTGCCTCAGGTGAGAAGCGGTTCCTAGCTAGTCTCCTTCTGAGGGTCCGCTTGACTCTGATTTTGTTTTCCACGTCAGGTGGGAGAGTAATGGCGTTCCTGTAGTTCAGGGGCCTAAGTGGGATGTGTCTATCACATACTTCTTGGACGGCTTCGGTGTATCGGGTTACAAAGTGGTCTATTTCCGAATTTGTGACTCGATATGATTCCGGTTGTGGAATATTGCTAAGTGAGGTTTGGAGATCTCTATTCAGATCTCTCCAGTTTGCTCGCTTGAAGTCAGGGACTAGTGTGGGCGGTTGCCGTAGGGGCCCGCTGTCAAGTCTTATTCTAAGACTGATTGCGTCATGGTCTGATATGCCGTGTATGGTTTCTAAGTATGGTGCCGTGTTTGGGTTAAAAACAATGGGGCAATTGCTACTTGTGATGAAGTAGTCTAGGTGAGATTGAGCGCGGACTCCTACGAATGAGGGTGCCGCGGAGGCGAATATATCGTAGTTGGAGGCTTCGCTAGAAGTGGACCATCTGTACAGATTTTGGCCGTTGGTGTTATGGTATTGGCTAAACCATGTCGGGTGTCTGGCGTTCAGGTCGCCACCAATTATTGTGATGATCCTTTTGTTTGGCTGGGCTGCCAGGTTTCGGAGGGAGGAGTTTATCGTCGTGATATCTCTTTTGCTCAGTTTGTCTTGTTGGACGTATATGGCTGCAAAGCATATGATGTCATTGTCCGTTTCAATTTGGGCGAATGTTACATCGAGGTGGTTAAGAGATGGAGTAGAAATGAAGTTCTGCTTGCATTTAAATTTTTGTTTTATCAGGATTCCTGTTCCCCCCGCAGGGCCTATCCTATCTGTCCGGAGGAAGTTGTATCCCGGGAACTTGGGGTTGTGTTTTGCTTTTAGATGGGTTTCGTTTAGAAGTAGGATGTCTGGGCTGTGGTCATCTAGGAAAAGAGTCAGCTCTTGGCGTTTCCTAGGGCCAGCAATGGAGTTTACATTCAAAGATAGAACCCTAAAATCCATTATCGGTGATTTGGGCGATGAAGGATACCAGTTGTAGCCTTTGTTCTATGGGGTCCGCTGTGGAGTTCAGTCTAGGCAGGAAGTTCCTGACTTGCTGCCCGAGATGGGTAATGTCACACTGGAAGAGTGACTGCACATGATCGTTAAGATTCATGGACTTTGCTGCTGCCGCGAATGTATGACCGGGGGTGGTCATTCGTGGGTGCGTCCCTTGTCCTTTCTAAAAAAATGAGAAATTTTTCTTTCTTTCTATATCTGCTTCCTTGAATTTTAAATTGTCTTATTGCGTTACGTTATGACAACGAGAAAAAGGTACAAGGTTCAAGTCGCATTACGTATGAGATTGTTGAAAATAAACACCTCGTCATAAAACCCTTTTTAAAACCCACTTGCATCGATGCATGTGTGATTCAAAAAGGATTTTACGACGAGGTGTTTCTCAACAATAGTTTGCTTCAACAGTTTTAAAATGCCAAATTGTATGAAAATTTTGTATCTGTGGTCTTATGATGACAAACGATTGTTATGATTGATCATTTACTATGTCATGTGCCGGTTTTGATAACAACAGCTAAAGTCTCACTATGCAATCCGAACTCTGAGAAAAAGAGTTCATTCCTTACAAAGAGATTTGCATTATCTTTAAAAGACTGGCACTTTCATAATCTGATCATTAGTTTCATAATATTCTCATAAGAAGTATTGATCTATTGCTGTCATTGGAATAAACAAATTTAAGCTCTTATACGGATTTTTTTCATTTCATAAAAAGAGGAGTATTTTCATAGCGAGATTTTTATTTTTATAAGAAAGAACGACCAATGGCGGCCATATTTTTCTCCGATTGGAATTTTTTGAGTTGAAATATGATTTTTGACTTATGATTAATAAGCGTGATTTCGCATGGAAAATAATGATTGGTGATTTCTAACGTCATAAATATGTCGTTGCGCAAATTTTATGCCAACTATTGAGGCGAAACACAACTTACATATTTTTCAAACAGTAAATTTTTTCTAGAAAATTCTATAAATACCGATTATTTTCATGGCGCTTTGCATTTTATCGAAGCAAAATGTCTATTATTACCAATAAAATTTCAATCGCATGAACTTTTTCGCTCATATGTGTGAAGAAAATGCAATGTTCTTTAATATAATATTATCATACGAACTTTGTAACATACATGTACCATCGAAAATATCCTATAATGTATTTGTTCTCGCTCTTCGAAACACAAATTAAATTTTTTTTGTATGTCGTTCTCTTACTAACAACAATGATCAAGAAAAATGACAGGAGTTTATACCTCTACTAACAAAAATATTATACTTCTTATTAGAGTAAAAATGTACTCGTATAAATAGACTATTTGTTTCCTTATGAAACTTGTGTAACTCCCAAGAGCAGAGTAACAGTGTTGTTATAAGGCAGCAATAGATATCATAAAGTGCGCCATTTAATTCTTCTAAGAGTCTCGTAAGTTGCTTACAGTACTCTTCAAGGATGAAATTATGGGAGTGTGATTCTCAAAGGCAATCTGCCTTCACTCTCAAAAGTCTCTCATAGTGTGTTAAGAGATCAAAATTGTTAGTTGGGATGGCACCACAGTTGGATAGTGAAAAAAAAATGATTATTGTTGCGTTAAGCAACGAAGGGCTTTCCACTAGGGCTATATCCAGAAGAATTGGTTGTAGCTACGTGACTGTGTCCAAAATTTTGAACAAAAAACGCGAAAGGATCTCTCCAGCGGAAACCAGGAACAGGACTTGGCAACAAAAAGACGACCACGAGAGATGACCGACATCTTAAAAGCATACTGACCGAAAAAAAACCGCTAGAGAAGTCAACATGGACTTCCAGGAAGCAACTGGAACAATAATAACGACAGAACTGTCAGAAGAAGGCTACAGTTATGTGGACTTTCAGCTCGGCGACCCCAAAAAAACCAACTTTAACGGCTAAAATGAGGACAGCGAGGCTGAATTTCGCCAAGTCTCACCGAAATTGGTCGGAAACTGACTGGAAGAGAGTACTCTTTACCGACGAATCAAAATGCAACCTGAACCAATCGGATGGATTGCAGTATGTACGTCGCAGAATCGGAGAGGAACTTCATAAAGACTGTGTAGTGGCTCGAAACAAGTTCCCTCCGAGTTACATGGTTTGGGGTTGCATTTCCTATCTTGGCACCGGAGATTTGGTGTTTTTAGAAGGATCAATGAATGCAATCAGTTACATCAGCAAGATTGACAACCATTTGATCCCGTCGATGGATAGGCTCTTCCCAGTCATTTACGACCCGATTTTTTAAGATGACTGTGCGCCATCCTCCGATTGGTTGGATTGGTCCCCGTTACTGTGAGAATACTAGTTTCTGAATCTTACGCAGTTTTATTTTTCCATCATTGGTGGCTGATTTATTCCACTTCGCTTCATATTTAATTACTGGTCTAACAATAGCTTTGTAGATCCAAAAGATTATACGAGGGTTTCTTTCCTAAATCTCATCCACAAACTGCCTACAAATCCGTAAGGTTTGGTGGCTTTGTCTGATATTATCCGTAGGTGTTCCTGCCAGAGCAGTTTCCTGTCTGAGTAACACCGAGGTATCTGGCGGAGTTCGCTAGGAGTAGTGGAGAATCATACATAGTATAGTTTATTGCCTTGGCCCCTCTAGGGACATTAACGCGTCAACATCCTTTGCATTATTATGCCTTGTTGACGTCTCAATAACATATATATTTTGGATGTGCAGTTGCAAGCATGCACCTTTAATCCGAGCCATCTTTTACTGGCGAGCTTGGAGCGCTGTGGGAGTTTAAATAATACCCATAGGCAGTTTTTATTGACGCGTCGGGGATAGAACCCATGTTCTCTAGAGAAAGCATCGTAGATGCATGTCCTTTGCGAATGCTTGGGGCTCTTTACATTATAGAAGTGTGAAACGCGAAATGACTGGTGTTGCAGCAATTTTCGGTGGTTCGTCCTAAACGTTACATTTCGTTGACGAAATTGTTAAAATATTTTCTCAGGAATCCGCTCAACCCATTTAAACAGCAACTTTTATCATTTCATTTCCTACAACTTGATCTTCTACTAAGCAAAGTTAAAAGTAATTACTTAACAGCAGATTCTTTGTCTTTAGTTCAAAGAACTTTCACTAAAGTTTTGACAATTTTGATTTTCATGAAGTATCTCCTTCCTATCTTTCTTCCGGTGTCTCTCTAATTAGCACCAAATCAGCGGTAAACTTGAACTATACGTACACCCTCGAGCTCAACAACATAGAAAGTAAAGGGAGCCCTGAAGACCTTCATTGACGAGAAAATGTCCGGGAATAAACAATAAAAGAAAGCACAACCAGCAGCTTCAATTAATTATAGAAGAATGTCATTTAAAGAAAAACTTTCGTAATTATCTTCAATTAGTGCGATCTGGTTATACATATTGAGAGTTCGCATTCATTCACAGTAATAGTACAATCAAATTAGGTTTAAGCTAGAAAAAATTAACCTAAGACCAATTCTTTTTTTGTTGTAATGTGTAGTGGTCGGAGAGTTCAAAACTCATTTTGCAACGATGAGTAATTGGACCAAGATCCAAGAAGATAAATTCTACGGTTAACTTTTCGATATTCGCAACTGAATATAAAAAGTATTAGTAGAAACTTTGATGAATTTCAGGTGATGCTAGAGAAATTGCAAGTTAAGTTTGATCTTATAGTATTACGCGAATGCTGGCTTGGCGGTAGGGAACTTCCGATAAATTAATTATATACAATTGAAAACTATGAATTATTTTTTACTGTCAAAGATTATAATCAAAACAGTGACCTCATAGCCTACATTAAAAAAGATCTTGCCTCCTGTGTTAAAGTAAAAGAACTATCTACTACCAGCGTTGCCAATTTAGCCGTTTTCCGGCTAAATTTAGCCGGAAATCACTTTTTTTAGCCGGCACAAAAATCAAAAACCGGCCAGCCGAATTTTTAGCCGGATTTAATTTTTCACGGCCGATTTTCCTGCCCAAGGTTATTCTCTATGCATGTTCGGACAATTCACGTTTTTAACCCTTCACGGATGTGATAGGATGTATTAACTTTGTCATGAAGTTTGCAACGCACAGAAGGAAGCATCTCCGACCATATAAACTATATATAGTCTTGGTCAGTATGATGAGACGAGTCAATTAAGATTTGTCCGTCTGTCTGTCCGTCCGTTTCTATGCAAACTTGTCCCTCAGTTTTAAAGCTATCGAACTAAAATTTTGTACAGAGCCTTCTTTCTTTTGCACGCAGTATATATGTCGGAACCAGCGGAATTGGACCACTACGTCATATAGCTGCCATAGGAACGACCGGTCCAAAAATTCGTCTTTGTGAGAAAAACTTTTTTATTTCTAAAGATATCTTTTTTTAAATTTCACAAGAATCAATAGTATCTATAGTTAAATCACATTCACGAATTTGGTTGAAATCGGACTACTACGTCATATAGCTGCTATAGGAACGACTGGTCCAAAAATTCGTCTTTGTGAGAACAACTTTTTTATTTCTAAAGACATTGTTTTCAAAATTCACAATAATCAAAAGTATCTTTAATAAAATCATATTTCCGAATTTGGTTAAAATCGGACAACTCTATCATATAGCTGTCATAGGAACGACCGTCCCAAAAGCAAGTTTTTGTCAGAAAAACTTTTTTTATTTCTGAAGATATCTTTACGAAATTGCATATTATTCAATTGTATTGACTGCTTAGCCACGTTTTTACATTTGGTTGAAATCGGCCCACTATTTCATATACCTCTTATAGGAACAGTGAAATCGGAACAAGTTTTACTACTAATTTCAAAAAGGCAAATGTACCACAAAACACAACTTCGCGTGAAGGGTATCATACCTTAAGGCTAGCTTGTTTCTTTTGAAATATATTATATTTAAATATTATTGGTTTTAAACTTTACTTTTAAAACATGGAGTTAGGTGTTTTCGGTGGGGCTACTTCTCCAGCGGTTTTTTTAGCCGTTTCCAAATAGGAAATTTTTCCGGCCGGATTTTTAGCCGTTTTTAGAAAAATATTTCCGGCTTTACCGGCTAAATTTAGCCGTTTTGATGGTAAGATTTTGGCAACACTGTCTACTACTATGAATTGAATATAAACATAAAAGAACTACGATTGGGGTAAACCCCAATCATGCAATACTCTAGATGAATTTGAACCTGGTTTTTGAATCTAACTGATATTGTTAATTAAGTGTTAAGTACAAAATTTCAGCCCGATAAATTGTATACGTACTGAGTAAATAGGCTTAACGTATTTCATGAAATAGTGCAGTTTGTATGGGAGGGGGTAGAAGGAGGGTGAGGATTACAATAAATTTTATAATGTAGGTTACAATTATCATAAAAGTGATATATTCAAAATTTCAAAGCAATATGTTTTATAGTTTCTGAGAAAATCTGATTATTGTAAATTATCAAAAATGTGTCATTTTGTATGGGAGGGGGTAGACGGAGTAAGGGTAATCGATTAATTTTTTTGAATCTAACTGATATTGTTAATTAAGTGTTAAGTACAAAATTTCAGCCCGATAAATTGTATAGGTAATGAGTAAATTGGCTTAACGTATTTCATGAAATAGTGCAGTTTGTATGGGAGGGGGTAGAAGGAGGGTGAGGATTACAATAAATTTTATAATGTAGGTTACAATTATCATAAAAGTGATATATTCAAAATTTCAAAGCAATATGTTTTATAGTTTCTGAGAAAATCTGATTATTGTAAATTATCAAAAATGTGTCATTTTGTATGGGAAGGGGTAGACGGAGTAAGGGTAATCGATTAATTTTTTTGAATCTAACTGATATTGTTAATTAAGTGTTAAGTACAAAATTTCAGCCCGATAAATTGTATACGTACTGAGTAAATTGGCTTAACGTATTTCATGAAATAGTGCAGTTTGTATGGGAGGGGGTAGAAGGAGGGTGAGGATTACAATAAGTTTTATAACATAGGTTACAATTATCATAAAAGTGATATATTAAAAATTTCAAAGCACTATGTCTTATAGTTTCTGAGAAAATCTGATTATTGTAAATTTTCAAAAATGTGTCATTTTGTATGGGAGGGGGTAGAAGGGGTGGAGCGATTTAGCCCGTTCACGAACTTAGCCTTCATTTTTTGTCAAAAATAACGTGTGCAAAATTTGAACTTCATAGCTCAACGCGTTCTCGAGCTAGAGAGGTCACGGACGGACGGACGGACAGACGGACAGACGGACAGACGGACAGACGGACAGACGGACAGACGGACATCCGGTTTTGAGATATTCGAGTGATAATATGAACTTCTGAATCATTCATTTTTTTCTGCGAGCCTCATTTCTTAGCGTTACAAACTTTGTGGCAAACTTATAATACTCTCAGATTTCATCTAGAGTATAAAAACTGAAAATATGCAATTAGATATATTAGCATTGTATAGATCTCCATCAGGTGACTGTGATGAATTCGTAAAAACACTTTATGTATTAATGTTCTTGCAAATGTACAAGTGCGAATCATTATACTCTAGATGAAATCTGAGAGTATTATAAGTTTGCCACAAAGTTTGTAACGCTAAGAAATAAGGCTCGCAGAAAAAAATGAATGATACAGAAGTTCATATTATCACTCGAATATCTCAAAACCGGATGTCCGTCTGTCCGTCTGTCCGTCTGTCCGTCCGTCCGTCCGTGACCTCTCTAGCTCGAGAACGCGTTGAGCTATGAAGTTCAAATTTTGCACACGTTATTTTTGACAAAAAATGAAGGCTGAGTTCGTGACCGGGCTAAATCGCTCCACCTCTTCTACCCCCTCCCATACAAAATGACACATTTTTGAAAATTTACAATAATCAGATTTTCTCAGAAACTATAAAACATATTGCTTTGAAATTTTTAATATATCACTTTTATGATAATTGTAACCTATGTTATAAAACTTATTGTAATCCTCACCCTCCTTCTACCCCCTCCCTTACAAACTGCACTATTTCATGAAATACGTTAAGCCAATTTACTCAGTACGTATACAATTTATCGGGCTGAAATTTTGTACTTAACACTTAATTAACAATATCAGTTAGATTCAAAAAAAGTAATCGATTACCCTTACTCCGTCTACCCCCTCCCATACAAAATGACACATTTTTGATAATTTACAATAATCAGATTTTCTCAGAAACTATAAAACATATTGCTTTGAAATTTTGAATATATCACTTTTATGATAATTGTAACCTACATTATAAAATTTGTTGTAATCCTCACCCTCCTTCTACCCCCTCCCATACAAACTGCACTATTTCATGAAATACGTTAAGCCTATTTACTCAGTACGTATACAATTTATCGGGCTGAAATTTTGTACTTAACACTTAATTAACAATATCAGTTAGATTCAAAAAAAATAGTCGATTACCCTTACTCCGTCTACCCCCTCGTATACAATATCCGAGATTGCAACCAAAATTATTTATTGGCTTTAACAAGGTTCAAATTCATCTAGAGTATTGCATGATTGGGGTTTACCCCAATCGTAGTTTTTTTTATGTTTTATTCTCAAATTCCCTCTGAATTAATTTCTCCGAGCTTAGTGGTTTCGTATGGATAGTAGCACTCATCAGGTCTTGCATCTTTGCAGCTATCCATGTGCAAGACGACCACGAAAGTGTGAGAATTCTGTTTGTATAAGCCGTGAAGGCGTGATTTTACTTGAAAACTCGACCGTGGAGGTCTAGATGGTGTGAAGCACTTATATTAACTCACTAGAGGGGTGGAGAGAGGGTGAGAAGTGGAGATATTTGTTCCCTGGCAATTTTTACTTTATGTATTAATGTTCTTGCAAATGTACAAGTGCGAATCATTTTCAATTTAAATTGGAATTGTTTGTGATTCGCACTTGTACATTTGCAAGAACATTAATACATAAAGTAAAAATTGCCAGGGAACAAATATCTCCACTTCTCACCCTCTCTCCACCCCTCTAGTGAGTTAATATAAGTGCTTCACACCATCTAGACCTCCACGGTCGAGTTTTCAAGTAAAATCACGCCTTCACGGCTTATACAAACAGAATTCTCACACTTTCGTGGTCGTCTTGCACATGGATAGCTGCAAAGATGCAAGACCTGATGAGTGCTACTATCCATACGAAACCACTAAGCTCGGAGAAATTAATTCAGAGGGAATTTGAGAAAAAAAAATTGTTGGTCCCGTTGCGGGGCGCGAACCGCAGAGACCGTGTTTCGAGTAGCAAAAAAATGCCCGGTGCGTTACCGAGCTAAGCTGCAGACGCATACTAAGTTGGTGTGCAGAATGAAACCAAGTGTCACAAACAATTCCAATCGTAAAAACAATTGAGAACAAATCACATAGCTTCATATATAGATCATGTGTTTTCGAACATTCCTAATCAAGAACAGTTAAGGTCTATTGTTCTAGATATTCACATTACGGATCATCGGGCAATAACTTTTTCCTAAGTAATTCAAATGCATCAGATAAAAATACAACTACTAACTTTCGAACTTCCTCTCTCTCTCTCAATTGCCCTAACCCCTTGTGGGGCATAGCGCGTCAACTGTTCCATGTGGCCCAGTTGACGTTTCACGGCATAAACTGGTTTCGGAGAATGCAGTTGCCAGCATGCACCTCCTGCACATCCATGGCCACGAACGTCGTCGTGGACGGGATTCGAGCCCGAAACGCCGGTAGTCAAACATGAGACTGATGCCTCAACACACTGCGCTACCGGTCGCCCCAACTTTCGAACTTTAGACAGAATTAATTCTGAGAAATTTAGAGAATTGGTACAAAATGAGGATTGGACAGGTATAAATTCTTGTACAGAAGTAAATTCTGCTACCGATAAATTTATCTCTAAGTTAAAACTAAATATGACGAAGGCGACTGTTGGGATAAACTTTAAAGTAATACATAAATTCAAGAACATAAAACCATTTATTACAAAAGGATTGATGAATTCTCATTGAAAAAAGGACAAATTATATAAACGGGTGAGCAGAAATTCACACAATCAATAACTTAAACAATCTCTAACTGCCATGACCCCTCCAGGGGCATGGGTGTGTCAACATCTTTAGCATTTCTATGCCTTGTTGACGTTTCAATAGCATATCTACTTTTCGGAAGTGCAGTTGCTAGCATGCAGCTCCTATCCGTGCCGTGTTTACACTGACAAGTTCGGAGCACTGTAAAGGCTCGGGCACACTATATGGCAAGCTGCCATATACAATATTTGCTGCCATACATATGGCATGGTATTCACACTGACAAAAATATATGGCAGCTTTTGGTATGGCAGCTTCGTTGCCATACGCGAATGTGCCAGATATATGGTAGCAAATATGGCGAGTGTTCACAGTGTATGGAACTTTTTATATGGTACCATACGAATAACAAACGTTTAGTCACTTCTAAGATGTCGACACAAGCAGGCATGGCCGCTGCTGTTTTGGTGCAATTAAAGTTAAGACAGAAAAGAAGAAAGGAGCATCAAAGTGAAATGAAAAGGAAGCGAATTTGGGTGTCAGTTATTCCAAATTTTTTTTTGTCATATCCCAAGTAGCACAATCCAACCTTGGTTAGAAATCTAACTCATTTTACGGTTGTATTTCAGTCCAGAAATAACGAATTTGGTTAAGTTACAGAACTAAAACAATTTTGTTCGGTGTCCAACTTAATATTTTATCTAAGTTTGTCATTAATATTACTAAATTGATTTATTTTGGACCAAATTGTCGAAAGAATACCTATTTTATAGCGTTGAGAACAATATTGTATTTCATGAATTATATTGTTGTACCTATTACAAATTCATTGTCGTTAAAACTGTTTCTGTATATCCCAAATCATATTGTTTTGAACACAACCATTTCATTTTTGAATGCACCCCATTTGTCAACATACAGATCAGTCGTTCCAGCATCCTCGTCGCGTCGGTACACAAAACACGTATTCGGGTCTTCGGGTCATTTTTTTTAAACGATAACGAGTATTTTCCAAACAGGCAGAGTTGTGTTGCGCTCAACGCGGCAGCTGGTTCTTCGTACCGGAACGACTCGTTTTTTGGCGGCCAAAAGCTGCCACACCCCCTCGATGTAAGAAGAACCGCAGTATTCGAAGCATCGCTACCACAACAACAACAAGGCAGCCCTTTTGCAGAAAACATGGAAATGCGAAACTGGTCGTCTTAAGTGGACACACACATGCGTTCAAAATCCAATTTGTTCCGCGTCCAATCCAAAATTTTCCCGGTCGATGTATGGATTTGACTGGGAAATTTTGGATTCGCCCGAGGAAAACTTGGATTTTGGACGCAAGTGTGTGTCTGCTCTTACACGGTTTTATTTCGTCATATCCACAGTTATATTTTGGTTATAAATCTGAAATATTCTTGTCTTATATAGGCGAAAAATCTAACAATGATGTTATATTCAAAGCATAATTAGGCAAGGAATCGAACAATATGGTTATATTTAAGACATGTTTAAAACTACAACGTTACAATTATGTTATATACTGGTCATTGGACAGTTACATAAAAGACAATACTGTTAATATTTAGCTACATAACAGTTGTAAACTTAACGATTTTGCAGGAAACGGGTCACAGACATGACTGTCTATAACAATGTCGTCAATTGAAGACCTGAAATATAGCCATGTAGTTTCACTGAAATTCATGGTCATAAACCAGGCAAAAACGGTAAAATAACCATTTGACAAACGTTTAAAAAACGTTATTTTGACCATTTATACGACAATGTCGTTATATGACCCTGGTTATATTTCGATCATAACAACCGTTTAATGACTGATTTGTGCTGCTTGGGATAGTATTCCTTAAAACTAATTCATTTAAAATTCATCTTAATTAGGTTAAAATAAATGCTAGTATATTTTTTTTTGTCGGTTTTGTCGTAAGAAGCTATATTTTAATATGGTTCATTTCATGTATTTGAAACTTCGTTTCTTTCGTTGGTTTTTAAAAATTTTCGCATCTTCAAACCCGACAAAAAACATTTTACTAGCACTAATTTTAACCTAATTAAGATAAATTTCAGATAAATTAGTTTTTAAGACTACTATATGACAAAAAGATGGCAATAAATGCCACCTGTGATATTTTATGTTAACATTTTACATTCGGCACCTGTCATATTTTTTTATTTTATATTGATACGAGTATTTATGTATTTTCTTATGATATTTTCTAGCCACAAAAACTTTGTCCTGTGGTACTCGTTTTGCTAATTGATTATTTTCAGGCAATTGTGAATAATTATTGCCATATAAACTATGTACACTTATTACTTAAGACTCATTTGTATTTTTGTAGAAGAATGACCCTGACGATGGGCTTATAGCCCAAAATACTCGTAGATTGGTCGAAGAAGAAACTTGAACTTTTCATTTCTCGCAAATCGTACAGAGGAAATACAAACATCAGAAGGATAATTTCATCGGTTCTGGTAACTACTAACTAAAGTTTATGAACCTCATTCATATAATTAACATACCCTTGGGCATCCATGTCACGTGCAATTTGAAAAACAAGCGAAAATATATTAATCACAGTCAAATCTATAACTCAACACAACTGGCACAAATCCACTCAAAGATCACTGTTCAAAATTCTATCAAATTTATACTTTTCCGAACTCGATAGCGTTCACAAGGCGAGTGAGTTTAACAAAGGGCAAAAAAAATTACACAGTAAAATGCAACGTTACAAACGTTACATTTTTTGCGCGTAGAGAATACACAATATTCGTATTCTCCCCTTCCACTACGAATAATACGCGGTAACGGCAACCGTTACATGCACTCAGTTTTCGAAATTTTGATAAACAAACTCATGCAAACTAACCTTTTCCTCTAAAAGCAAGTGCCATACGCTTTCTATATGACGGACATGCTTATCATATAAAATGATATGGCGCATTGGTGCCAGATATCTGGCAAGAGGTGTTAACATTGTATGGCAACATCCATATGGCGCGATATGGCATGAAGCTACCAGATAAAATTTTCTTCGTATGGCAGTACATATGGAAGGTGTTCACACGGGTATGGCAATCATATGGCAGCAAATATATGACGACTTGCCATATAGTGTGCACCGCGCTTAAGAGTTCTATTAGTACTCACAGGCAGTTTTTGATCGCGTCGAGATTTGATCTCCGAGCTCTAGATTAGTATCGTAGAGCGATGACCGAACGAACAAGGCCACCGAGCGCGACACCGGTATAAAAATATGTTTAGAAATATAGTGAGGTGACTATTATAAAAATGAAAAAACGTACGCTGTGCATAATATTCAGAAAATGTGCAAACAATATCGTCTGAAATAAATACTAAGAAAGAGAAACAAGATAATATAAATGCGATCATGGCAAATGACGAATTGGTGTATGTAACATATAGTAAGTGAAGCTCCGGTCAAATGTGCCGGAGCACTTAATCATAACTTTTGTACAATGGGTAAAAGAATGGCCGACTAAATAACAGATGTCGGAGGAGAGTTTCGGCTTATTCATGATCCAGGTGGGACCTCAATATTTGAGTTTCAAACAGTGTCTGAGTCAGATATCCTTGAGGTGATAGGAAATTTGCCCAGGTACGGAATACCGTCTGACTAATTTCTCCGAGTCCGGTCACAAATTTTTAGCCACGGACGCTAATACTCATACAAAGGTGATGACCACACTGAAAAATTCTTTAGCCGAAGGACATACCTTCACTTCTACAATAAAAAAAAGTTCACTATTATCTTGAAAGGATTGAGTTCACAAACAATTCCTGCAGAAATCAAGAAGGACATAGTGGCAAAACGCCCAGAAATGAAATCGAACTCGTTCACGATCATTCAACTTAGCACTATTTGGTCAAGGAACAACAATCTTCCAATCTTTAAAATAACTTTTGAATCTGAAGAAGCCAGGAAAAATATGACTTCCCTAAGATACGTCATAAACCAAAGGGTCTTGTGGGAGAAATCCCATAAAAATAATCTTGTCCAATGCTACAAATGTCAGCGATTCGGACATATTGCCAATAATTGTGCCTATGCTCCAAGATGTGTGGCGTGTAGCCTTAACCACTTGGACGTTGACTAACCCCGGCGTGGCGTAATGACCCCCTCTTGAAAGAGAAATCTCCCCCAAAATGTATACTCTGTGGCGTCTCTGGACTTCCTGCCAACTTTGCGAAATGTCACATCCGAGTGCAATATTTAAAGAGAATTGAGGAAGTTAAAACCAGGAAAGAGGAAGCAAAAAGGGTTTCCTTCGCTCTTTATTCCTACCGGTTCAGTCAACCCGAAACGAACAACCTGCAAACTCCATACGCAGATATTTTGAAGGCTGGGCCTTCATCTTCAAATGAAATTTCCTGCCTATTTAGAGACTGTCAGGAAATTCTCGGCATTAGTCTCCTTAACCTCTTAAAGCGCGCAAAAGATTTCTTGAGTACTTACAAATCACTCTCGGCGGATGCCAAACCGGCGTTAATCAATTTCGCTCTTAGTATCTCAAACAATAACTAAAATGTTAAACCTCAATATCAATTCATTGATCTCAACTGATAAAAGAGTTGCCTTGGAAAATCTTCTTGGCATTTACAAACCTGAATTCGCATTTATAACGGAAACCAGGCTTCATTCTCGTCATAAAGTTTTTTTTTAAGAACTATGAAATATACTGCAACGACGCAGGCAGGGGATCTGCCATTCTATTTAAAAGACATACATACTTCTAGAAAGAAATAATATCAATGTTGCAAGTAACGAGCTTTCGGGTACTTTTGCGACGTTAAATATTTCCCTACCTTTGGGCTCTTCCAAAAAGATTCTCCTTGGAGCCATTTATGTTAAAAGCGGATGTGGTCCAAAGCTTATACACGCCCTCAATGCCATCCTAGAGAGGTCCAGTAACTTCGATTCAATTATACTTGGCGGCGACTTGAATGCCAGGCATACCTTTTGGGGTAATTCTGTAAATAACTATAACGGTAACCTACTGTATGACTGGATCTGTAACAGCATTCAGCATTCCTTAGTAATTATTAATCCGAACTCCCCCTCTTTTCCTCGGGGCGCTTCGTTTATCGATAATTTTTTAGTCTCTCCTGATCTTCTTCCCCTTTTTCAAGCTTCGCCTATTAGCTGCTACACTATCGCCGCCCCTTCAGACCACTACGGGATAATAATGAACATTCCTTTAAACAATCGCCTGTTACCTCCAGCGCCCTCATCTTTACAGAAAAACTTCTCTATTATAGACTGGACTAAATTTAATGAAGAACTGGCAAATTTGATAGACGACGTTGACGACCATTTTCCTTCTAACAGGAACCTGTCCATCTTAGGAATTGACAGATACATAGAAATCGTTACACAATCTTTAGTTACCTTCTTGAATATATACGCCCCCCCCCCCTTAAATCTACCATCGTTTCTAAATATGACTACCCAAGAGCTAGTTAAAAAGAGGCTACATTTAATTCAGAGACTAAAAAGAATTTTCCACTCTAATTTTAATCGAGTTAATCACGAATATCAATCGATAAAAAGTCAGATCAATTGTCTCAGCCCGATTATAAGACAGCGCAAAAATTATGACACCAATAACTATTACAAGGAGAAACTTCAGGCTCTCAGACTTTCCCCCCAGATTTTTAATCAAATTAGTAAATTTACCGGCCGCACGCAAAGTCAGTATAACATTAGCAAAGATCCAATTTCGGCAGGAGGGACTACGTATTATTCAATCGGTGACAAGCTTAAAACCGTCTCTGAATATTTTAAGAATATCTTTAAGCGCCGAATTCTCCCGACAGAACCTCTTAATTCGCTAGTCAATGATAAAGTATCTGGTTTTTTATCTGGAGTCGAAGGATTGTTTCTAACTGTCTTCTCTGACAACAATTGCTCTGTTTGTCCGGCAGCCTCTGTGCATTCCCAATATTTCACTTCAGTAGAAGGAACAAGGAATCTCATATCGTCCGCCAATAATAAAAAATCCTCCGGTCCGGACGGAATCCCAAACCACATTCTAAGAAAATGCGCGGACTCCCTAAGTCGACATCTAACCATAAGTATTTGAAAAATCTTAGATAAAATAATTTTGGACAGATTTTCAATGTTTGCCGATCTTTAATTTCAGATAACCAGTTCGGATTCGAAAAACACAGATCCACTGAAATGGCTGTTATGGCCCTTCAAGAAACAGTTTTTCAAAATCTTAGGGAAAAAAAACTACAGTGGCCTATGCCATCGACCTGCAAAAAGCATTCGACTCAACCTCTCACAATGGTTTAATATTCAAACTCGTTGAGGCGAACTGCCCTCTTGTACTGAGCCGTATTATTGCCAATTTCCTCAAGGATAGATCGATTCAATAGGCTCTCGAAAATCTGAACCGTTTTCGTCGTCTTCTGGAGTCCCCCAGGGCTCTATATTATGGCCCAAACTCTTTAATTTTTCCATTTACAACATTCCGACTGCAATCCATTCGAAGCATGACAATGGCGATCGTCTCTCTTCAATTGAGCAAATTATCTGCAGTCTCTTTTTTGCGGACGATATGATTGTCTTTGCTGAAGCTCTTAAGCCATCCCAGTCGTTAACTAAATTAGCTACGATACTTGCTCCTATCTGTAGGTTTCTTCACAAGTGGGGGTTTCAAATAAACTCCCAGAAGAGTTCCGTAATCTGTTTTCGCAATCCACTACAAAGCCGTACCGCAAAGCAAGCGCATTCATTTACAAATGAATGGGGAATCCATTCCTCTAAACAAAGGAACATCTTAACTATCTTGGCGTCCTTTTTAATAACAAATGTAAGTTTAATCCTCATGTTAGGAAAATACTCGCTAAAGTTCATTCAGCAGCTAAAGAACTAAGTTCTCTCTTTTCATCTAAGTCGATTGAGTCTAATGTTAAATTACTATTATATAAAACCTTAATCTGACCTACTATAATGTACTATTTTCCTGCATGGATGTCAATTTCACCGAATGTGGCTGAAAAACTTCGGATATTTGAAAGAAAAATTCTTCGTAAATGCCTTTCCAAGTATCGCAGGCCTAACAAAAAATATTTTCGGAACTCTCTTTTGTATGACAAGTCGGGCATCACTCCTCTTATGCAATACATGATTTTATCCAGCCGAATACGTTTAATGAAATGGGAGTCACATCCGCTTAATGTGGTAAGAGAATTTTCATAAGAACGTAAATGGGAGTTCTTTTTACAAATCTCCCTTCCAACATATATTTCCGCCCACTCCTATGCTACCCGACTCTCTCCCCGAAGGCACATTTATGCCTCCATTCTAGCTCCTCGCATAGGGGCTAGTCACTTAGTTCTTCGACCCTCTCACTGGAAGGAAATTTAATTTTAAAATATAATTACTGGCTATGTATCCATAAGAAGAAAGATTTCCTAATGTAACAGAAAAGCAAGATATATTCTTATCTTGCTTTATTTTATTTGTACATTTATGTATATGAAGAAAATTAAGCATCATATAAGTAGCTATGACTATACCTATTTATCATGAATCATTCTATCAGCAATTAATATTATAGTGATGCGTATGCAACTTAAGCACCACTATAGTATTCCTTGCGCCTCGAAATCCTTATTTAGTAAGATATAATATAAAAATCATACCACTGAATAGGTCTCTAATATTCCATCTGTACATTCTAATTAAAAACTCAAGGATAGGGGCTAGAGAGACGGTGGCATCATCCGAACTAATTATATTTAGTAGCCGGACATCCGCCCTCTCTGTAACTCTTATATTACTGTTATATTTATCTTGTTATTTAGTTTTAAGGCTACTCTAAGAGTCTTACAAGTAATAAGCCAAAGAGCAATGGCAAATAAAAATAACTAAAACATAATTGTCTATTACATCATGGATTGGCGAAAAACAATTTCATCGAATAATGTATTTTTTTTTGTTCAAAGATTTTTTGACATATGTCTAGCTGTCAAGAGCACATATACAAAAGTCAAGTAACTTCCTGTATAATAGAAAAACTCAAATAAATGAAATGAAATGATAGAAAATTCGCACATAAATTCTAGTCCAGGTTGTGATGGTATAACTGTAAAGCACATCTCCTAAGCTTGCTTTCGGAAAGAACTTTACACATCTGATTCCCTTGTGGAGCCGCTGGGTAGATACTGTCCCCTCAGGACGGGATTCTATTGTCTTGTATACGGATGGCTCTAGGAGTCACGAAGGAGTAAGTACCGGTGCATACTTCGGGTTCGAATCCCGTCCACGACAACGTTCGTGGCCATGGATGTGCAGGAGGTGCATGCTGGCAACTGCATTCTCCGAAACCAGTTTATGCCAACGAAACGTCAACTGGGCCACATGCAACAGTTGAGTATTAAGTATACTCCGAAAGCCTGAAAGTCTATATTTCACTTCGTTTACGGGATCACTGCAGGGTTTTCCAGGCGGAGGTCTCAGCGATGTTAGAGGTTCTGACATGGTTGCAACGTAACATCGTAACCTCTAGACCAGGGGCCGGCAAACTTTTTCTGAAAAGGGCCAGATTTTTTAGATTTTAGGGTCAGCGGGCCGGATAGCAAATTCGAAATGCAACTGCTTATCGGTATGGTCAACCTAACTCCAGTTTAAAGTCGGAAGACGGAAGCTTATACATTTTTCTGTCAAGCGGATTTTGAAATATGTAACTGTTTCCGCAGTGAAATTTTTGCGAATAGCGTTTTCGTTAAAATTTGAAACTTTGTGTATTTAAATGCAATAGGTCTAGATAGCATTTAAATTCAACTTAAATTTGTAAGCCGCAGCGGCTCCCGCAGATAGGATAAACGCGGCTTTAGAGCGACTCCTTGTATTGTTAGGCACATTGAGAACTTTTTCGTTTGGCTTTTGCATTTAAAGCAGGCCGAAATCAGAATGATCACCCGGCACTCAAGTCAGAGTGATCTGATTGGTGTTCCCTGGACATTGAAGGACCTTGAAACACTTTTTCACTAACTTCAATAAGAGTTTGTAAAATGGACGTCTGCACAGATGGAAATGCTAGTGCAACGAAGCCTCTGAATTAGAATATCTCTGACGCAAGACTCAATGGCCTGGTTATATGCTTAAAATACGCGAGACCAGAGGACCATAGCGATTTAGATCAGGCCAATGATCAAAGCAGTAGTAGTTCGGATGCCGCAACGGTTAGCACGTTCGCCTTCCGACCATCAGATCCCTGGTTCGAATCCTACTGAAGGCGGTAGTCTTTTCGATAGAAGGAGATTAACGTGTCGGACTATGTCCTACTCAGCTGTTAAAATGAGTACCCATTCGAAGTAAATAACTCGGTTAAGTGTGTTTATAATTACACACCTGTAAGAAGTACATCTTTATGATCATGAAAATTAGATGATGCTATCTCCAGGCCTCGGTTAATTAATTGGACTGTAACGCCACTAATTTACTTATTCGATGATCCCTGCACAATTTTGATAAACAATATTAACTCGCGGGTCGGATAAAAACCAGAGGCGGGCCGGACTTGGCCCGCGGGCCGGAGTTTGCCGACCCCTGCTCTAGACTCTAGAGATATCAATATGTGGTACCAGGAAGAGCAAGAAGCCGATATTTACATACCAAAGTCAGCGCTTCCTACAAAATCCTCGGATTGCGGGCGTAGCCCTCTATATTCCGGTTTCATTTAGCGTAGACGTCGATATAATAACAGGAAAAAAAACCTGTTGTTTTGAAATTTTGCAAAATTAATAATAGGAGTCTTCTCAATATATGCTCCAAAATCTCCGTTGACAGGGGGTCTGGAAGTGTGTTCACTTTTTTTCACGAAGTCCATTTTTTCTCAATTTTGCATTGCACTCTTTTAAGTTACTAACAAACAAATTGACAGGCATCCCGATTATCTTAAATTATATATAATTGAATTATGTATTGACAAATTTGTTCCTTATGACTTTCCTTGTCGGATGACCACTTTCCCTAGTATTTTCTCCCATTGGGAGGAAACATTTCCCATTTTTGAACAGCTCTTTTTTCGGAAGCTTCTGGACATACGAAGTTTATTTTAGTGTGTAACTTTAGCAAATTTTGTTTTTTAAAAAATGTCCGAGTGAATTTTTCCTTACAACGAATACTGTTTTCGTGTTCAGCACCAAAAGAAAAAGAAAACATAAAAGTACTAAAACAACAAAAGTACTACAAAACGTCCCATCTCGGCCGCTTGTATGAACCAGCAATCTTGGGCTAATTAGCAATAATGCTTTCAGGTAAACTTGCGTAAGAGGAGACTGTTTCAGAGACAGAGATAAACACTCTCAACACGTTCAATAAAATTCGAAATAGAGCTCCTTTGTACATACAATTAAATGAAGTCAAAAGCGGAAGCAACAGTTCGCGAACAGGAAGGCATATGGGGAACGACTTAATTAAAATCCTTTGCTACAGAATAATTCTCTATCTCCATTCGTCTACCAGTGTGTCAGTGAGGTGAATTCTTTGCCAGCCTGGCCTTTCACAGAGAATTTGAAATCTTAGCAACTACGTCAGTCTGTTGAGTACAGACAATATTGTTTAGTGATACTTTACGCCTACTCGGCATTTACACAATGCCTCTGTGTACATTTCCTGAACATCAGACATTCCTTTCTGGTGATAGTTTGACAAGAAAATTCCATCGGCGGCTTTGGATGTAGAAACCTATTTGCAAAATGCTGTAGACTGTACTGTAATTACATTTCTGGTTGAAAAACCTCAGATGACATACCATATTATTTTGTGATTTTCTAACTATTCAAAGTAAACCGACCGAAAGAAGTAGACTTCATCCTTGTTTAATTGTTTCATTATAATTGTATGTACTCGTACATACTCGTACGTATATTAGTGAAATAAAACGGATGGTACAATGCTTGGACACTTTACTATTCAATGCTTTAATAAACACTCAAACTGACAATGTTTTATTGTTCTCGTATAACAACCATTAGACGATAAGTTTATTTGTCCGGCAACAGCAGAGTTGTGCCTCACTAGTATACCTAGGGCCGTAGAGAAGAAATCCTAGCCAGGGGCACATCAATTCCGGTTCCCAACTTCAAAGCGTTGAAAAATAAAGTAAAATTTTTAATTGATATATGTATACTCGCGTATCCGAGAAGAGTAGATAAATCAAATGTTTATAATGAATCATATGCCGGTGGTGCTGCTTCCACCGATAGATTGAAGGCACCACCTGATGAGTAGTGATCTGTCGGTGTTACGAAACCAGAGGCCGAGGGTCCCATTACACCCGAACCACGATGCGAGCGCGACGGCATCTGCGCCATCCGCCATCCGCCAACCATTCCATCCTTGTTGCCTCACTTTTTATTATTCCCCATTTTCGCCTCCCATGGTTGTGTTGTCTTCTCAATTCTTCCAACAAATTTTTATTAATACGTAAAGGGCAGCGGCAATGAGTAGCAAAAACGCCACCCACGTCTCCCGAACTGACCTACATCAAGCATAGACCGCCGCTTTGCTCGTTGAGAGGCCTTTTTTTTCGCCAGATGGTGAAGTTTTTTATGAAAACCTAGAAATTTCGAAAACTTTGCTCAAATATTTCAAAACAAAATAGAAAAGAACTACATAAAAATATAGGTTAGGTTAGGTACAGGGGCTGCCGTGATGTGTCACAGCACACTTAGACCAACATAGGGTCCATTGTGGTACCACCGCTATCACCTTCACTCGAACCTACGTATCAACCCAGCCTGTGCTGGCGATGTAAAGATTGAACCGTGTGGCGGTCATATCCTTAAGGTCATCCAGATCGTAGAAAACCCATGAGCCCAGAAACATTCTTCTCCTACCAGCCAAGGCCGGCCAATGACAGAGAAGATGTAGAACGGTCTCCTCCTCTTCCATCGCCGCAACTCCTACAGAAGTCGTGATGAGGAAGATGTAGTCTCCTGGCATGCTCCCTTATTGGGCAGTGCCCTGTGATAACTCCTACTACTCTGCCAATGTGCTTCCTGTTCAACGACAGCAGTGTGACGGAACGGTGGGGATAAATTTTCGGCCAAATCATCCTTGTCGTTTGGCACGTATTGCCGCAGAGTCATCTAACAGTAGCCCTATCTACGGCAGCGGTCTCCAGTCACCAATTTGCACAGGGTAAATGGCACCCTTATGTCTTTACGGCTTTCTTCAACCGTTCTAGTTGTCCCCTCTCGGGCCAACTCATCTGCCTTGCAGTTACCCGCAAAGCCACTGTGGCTCGGAATCCAACAGAGGGTAATATTGAAGAAGCCAGCCATCTCTGCGAGTGCTAGGCGACAGTTCTCGATAGTTTTGGATGTCGTCAAAACGGATTCGAGTGAGCGAATCGCCGCCTGATTATCCGTATAAATAGGTATGTCCTTCACAGTAATGACGTTACTGCCTAGCCAGGATAGAGCTTCCGAGATAGCCGAAACCTCCGCCTGTAGGATACTGCAAAAGTCCCGGAGACCGATTGATAGGTTAATCTCCAGTCCCTTCGAGTATATGCCTATCCCGACCCCGTCATCGGTTTTAGACGCATCTGTATAAATGGCCATGGGTTCGGTGGTGGAGGCCACGTCTCCTACCCATTGACTCCTCGACGGAATGAGACTAGTGTAGTCCTTGCCAAATTGGTATTTGGGAGAAACGTAGTCCGTCTCCCTAGGGAGATTCAGATTGTCAAGTACAGTGGAGTGTCCCACACTCAGCGCACGCCACTGACCCGCCTCACGAAGGCGTAGGGCCGTGTTTGCCGCCAGTTATTCGCCAATTATATCCAACGGGAGCAAGCCGAGTATCATATCCAATCCGGCTGATGGAGTGGTTCTAAAAGCCCCCGTCGTGGCCAGCGCAGACAGCCTTTGTACCTTTCCTAGGGTATTACAGTAGGCCGCTACTATGAGTGCAGTCCACCACACAGTAATACCATACAATAACACAGGGCGTACCACAGCTGTATATAACCAATATACCTACCGTATACGTTTTGTCCGGGTTAGCTCTAACACCGTGCCGATTAGCCCACTCGGTTAGAATGGATAGGGCATTTTGCAGCACACCGCTGAGGGTATCAGGAAACTTACCCGTGACTGCAATCGCGATATCATCTGCATACGCAATGACTTTACATCCAATCTTCTCCAGATTCAACAGCAGTCCATTGACCGCTAGATTCCAGAGAAGGGGTGACAGTACGCCCCCTTGAGGGGTTCCCCTGCAGACACGTCTGCACATAGAAGATGTGCCTAGGGTAGTATGAATCAACTTTGATCTTAGCAGTGTGTTAATGAGCATACAGAGCGACTCATCAACCTGCTGGCTCAGAAGTGCTCCAGTGATCTCGCTAGGTTTAATGTTATTGAAAGCGCCCTCGATATCCAAGAAAACAACCATGGCGTAATCCTTTTGATCAAGGGATTTCTCAATAAAACCAACCAGAGAGTGCAGAGCCGCATCTACCGATCTACCCTTCCAATACGCATGCTGCGACGCAGATAAAGAGCGCATCGGAATGGTGCTCCGCAGATAGACATCAATCAGTCTTTCCATAAGTTTCAGCAGTGTTGAAGAAAGACTTATGGGTCTGAGGTCATTCGGGCGCGCATGCGAACTTCTACCCGCTTTCGGGATAAAAACAACCCAAACTTCCATCCAGATACGAGGAACATAGACCAACTCGAGGCAGGCCTTTAGGATACCCTCTATAAAAGGATATAAAATATCCGAACATTGCTGCAAGTCCGCCGGAATGATGCCGTCGGGTCCAGCAGATTTAAAAGATTCAAAGCTAGAGATCGCCCACATAATATTCTCTCGAGAAAGGATAGATGCACTATCACATGGCACTGAGCAACCGATGAAGGATTGCTCAGATGAGGCATCAGTCGAGCTGCCAGGAAAATGTGTGTCAAGCAGACACTCGATAGTTTCCTTACTCGAAGACGTCCAGGATCCATCTGGCTTTTGTAAGAAACTAGGCGTAGACGGATTTGATGCCAGCATTTTACGAAATCGCGAGGTCTCGCAGGATCCTTCTATTCTTTCGCAAAAGCTCCTCCATGAGTTGCGTTTAGCTCCCCTTAACTTTTTCTTGAAACAATTCAGATGTTTTTTATAGGAGTTCCAATCTGACTCTAGCCTGGAGGCTTTAGCAGCTCTTAGTTCGGAGATTTAAGTGCTCCACCAGGCTGGTTTTTTCTTACCTGAAAATGCGGTAGTTGGACATGATGCAGATACCGCTGCGATGGCACCTGTCAAAGTGTTAGCCATGTCATCTAACTCTTGCCTACTGCGGGGCTGACTTGGTAGTAAAGGTAGCCCTTCAGCAAGAGCATCCTGATAAAAAGGCCAATTAGTCCTTCTCCGATTAATGGTCAGTTGACTCGCTGCAGGACGTTCGGCCAGGCTGAACTGAAGGTATCGATGGTCAGAGAAGGAGTGTTCCGACAAAACTCTCCAGTCTCTAATCAGGTGTATGATATCCTCCGACGCAAGAGAGATGTCTAACACCTCTTGCCTGTTTTTAGTAATAAAAGTAGGCTCGCAGCCTACATTGCATAATAGCAGATTAGTGCCCATGATGTATTCTAGAAGCAATTCGCCTCGTTCATTTGTGTCCGAGCTACTCCAGACATCACATACAAATATAACTCCCATCTTTCTCCTCCATTGATTCTGCGCTTAGAGCAAAAGGAGCTGATGACACTATCTCAATCTGAGTCAAAATGATGTTATCATCCAGATGGGTCATCGCTGAGATTGGGGGCTGAACTTTAACAGCAAACGACAATCGAGGCTATCTACAAGGTATCGTAGAATTTCCAATTCTGTTTTGCATTGTAGTAAACAGTTTCATGTATAAATTTACCGCTATGGGGTATTCAACACAAGGGTATGACTTGTTGCTAACAGTTATGAGAAAGTTTCAAGAGAGATTCTCCAATCAGAATTGAACATATTTTAAATATGGTGTAATGACAACGGAGTACGAGTCAATCGGGCTGAGGCAGTTGTCGTTCCCTTCACAAGGAAAAGAAGTATCAGACTCATGAGGTGTCCTACCATGTACAACTCTCAACTGCAGGTTCCGTAAAACACCTCGGTGATATTCAGGACAAGCAATTACTCTGGACGGAACACCTGAGTACTATTTCGGATTAGGCCATCAAAACCATTTAGATCTGTTGAAAATTCGGAAGGAATACGTTGGAAAGATTAGGATCCACCGCCGCTTCACATCAGGTAGAAGCAAAACTGGCAGTAGCGAGACATCCAATTAGACAAGAATCAGACCAATTGAATTTAAAGGATACAATGGTTTCATGAAGACAATGAGTTGAGTTTGCCATCTGATCATTTAAAAAAGGTCTTACGGTTCAAGCGTCTCTACTCTACTGAAATTTGGAAGGGAAATTCTCACTCCCTCCGAATATTGTCAAGTGGTTTACCGATGGCTTCAAAAATGATGAGGGTTGTGGGACCCTTAAAACATTATCTATTCTCATGAGAAAGAACCCAGCGGCCGTTCAAGCGAAAATTCATGCATTTGGGATTTGTGCCAATGCAAATATTGAAGCTTGCTACTGTGGAAGAAATATTGCAATTTCGAATTACAGCCGGTCAAGCACCTGCCAAGGCTTTCAGTAAGCCCTTGTTGATGTCAAAATTAGTACTTAGCTGCTACGAAGCCTTCTTATTTCTGTCAATAAAATCACCATGTATTGAGTTTATTGGCCCAGAACTCTTTTGTGTTATCCCTCTACGCAAGGTTAAATACAATGTTAGGGAACGAAACGAGTAGACACCGCCGCGTACTGGGATAGTCTCCCTAGTCTGAGACAATTGAAACTGTCACTCACGCAAGCGTATCCTGGAACTGCTGAATCTGTGCAGAAACAGGCTTAGAATCATTTGGGGCATTCGACCCTTAGGTATAATATAATATGTCTCCGACGACAGCTGTCGCTGGCTTATGATGAAACCTCCAAGCACAACCTCTGCGAGTGTAAGGCTTTTTGCCGTCGTCTTTAGAGTGCCTCGGTTATTCCTCCCCTGATGTGGATTTGATCGCTACTTTTTAACTCCGGTAGTTGAATAGTCATCAAATCCAATGCAAAAAATGAAATTAGGCTCTCGTTTCTCACTTTCCCACTATTTGTTATTTGTCGTAGCTAAGGGCCGTATAACACTTCAATGTAATAAACTAGGCCGGCTAATTTATCCGTTTGTTGGAAATATGGATCAAATACCGCAGGAACGCAAAAGACAATATTAAAAAAAAAAAAAATTAGGAGCCCAAGTGCGAAAGAAGTGTCCAGAACGCGTAATATGTGGAAGCTTCAGTGAGAAAAATTAAATCATAATTTATCTTATATACAAAGGTCTTGTTGAAAAAATCCGGGTCCCCTCTGATAAACCGGGCCCGGGGGAGTCAGCCCCCTCAACAGGCCTGAGTATACCCAATTATTTTTTGGTATTGACGACATAGCAAGTCGCAGATTTGATGTTGAAGGACGAAATTGAGCACTAACGCCGTGTTCGAGAAAGCTGGACAGAGATGATCTCGCTTATGCGGCAAATCACATTCGGTGGCCAAATCAAAAAGAGAAAGTGGCCATCCGAAATAATTCTACTCATGTTTTAAGTCGAAAGTGTCTATCGGAAAATAAAGAAATAAGTCATACACGGAAAATATCGATTTCAAATCGAAATAAGGCATGCGAAAAGAAAAAATGAAAATAGCCATGCAGTGGCCATGGTAAAAATGCCAAATTGACAATTGTGTGGGTTGCCCCCCCCCCCCCCCCCCCTTACACCCAGACTGAACTTTCATGCCTGCGCTATACTGAGGGCTGTGATCCCTTAAGCATGTAGCGGGCGGAGCCCACACAAGGGACTGTTGATGCATAGCCTTCAGTATCGCACAAAGTGGGCATGCATGTCATGCTCCGTATGTAAGGAGTTGATATATATAAACGTATAACAGCATTCTTTTCGTCCTAGCGTAAAATGAACCCACCATTATTTTTTTCGAATCAATAACTTTCCATGCATGGACAACACTGGTTTGAAATCGAAATGACGATATACACTGTGGCCTGCGATGAAATCGCCATAGAGCTAGGGTATATTCCACACTCTTTTAGAGAAAAAAACGCCGACCGAATTGTCCCTCTATCTTGAACAGAGTTCCAGAGTTATCGCATTTTTTGTTGTTCTTGTCAAAAACCTAGATTTTTTGGAGAAAACTCTTATTTGCCAGCCTCTGAGCTTGAGCTTTGAGATGCGTTCCACTTTTTTTGGTTTGGCAGTTTAACAAAAATATTAATTGGCAATTTCATCGCTTGGATAAGCTCATGTTCCTGTTAGTTATCGGGTAGTTTAACGAGACTTTGAGAAAACGGGCCTACTATCGTATATAGATAAATAAATTATGACGGAGATACATATCTCGAATAATCAACCATATTACAATAATTGCCATGTGCACTAGATTTGTTTATATCCACAATAAAAACCTAAAACACCATGTTGTATATTGAGAGTATGCAATGGATAAGATTAAAGATAAACAGCAGATCCTACCAATTTCTCTCTGACGGTGGCACACTGTACTTTGCTCAGCCAATCTTTGAAACCGAAACGACTTTATTGAAATGCATTCCTTCTGCATTCGATTACCAATTCAATTCATTTAAAAACTGTTTATACTTTTTCTTCTACTTTCAGAAAATCGCCGAAAAAAATACGAAATCGAAAAAAGTAGTTGTACAATTTTAGAGAAGCCAGAAGTAGAAAAAGTAGAAACGTCGCTTGCTGTGAATAGATTGAGTAGAAAACCAACAACTAGAGAAGTAGAAGCTACCCGAAGAAATCGAATATTGAATAAATCATTGGAAACATCGAAAACGAATACGTCTCTGCATATACAATCGATTAGCTGGAAGAGCAGCAGTATCACAAATAAACAAACGGATATAGAAACGAAACCGTCTCGCTCCAAGAAAAAAATCCTTGAAAACACTAATTAGAACAACAAGACGACAAATTAACAAAGGAAAATGGCTGCTGTACAACGAAAACTTGTCCACAAACAATTCAATTCGCCCATTGGTCTGTACTCGGACCAAAATGTCAAGGAGACTCTCAATAGGGAATTGAGGGCATTTTCTGATGGCACTGTTGGGTAAGTAGGTATTATACAATAAGCATATTGTTGATAATAGTAATAGGCAAAGGCTCTTTGTTCAAACCAGATCCAGATCTGGTATAGAATACCTTCAGATGAAATGGGTTGGCGTCTACTTTGGTATTCATATCACTTTTAAAAATCGATGTTCCATGTTTGATATGAAATGCATGGCGTTCGATTCACTCATGATCCAGATCGAAGTGTATCGAACGCAACTGTATTTGGCAAGATTTTCTTTCTCTTTTCTTTTATAAAAGTTATATTCATCAAATCGTAAATGGCAAGGTTATCAACGTTATGCCATCAAATTGTGAACGTCAAGTTGAGTTTTTAATATTGATTATCCATGAAACTGTAAATGCCAAATTGGGCCACGAAAATTGTCACCATCAAATTGTAGATGTCGAATCAGGTCATATAAGCTGCGTTTAACAAACTGTGAATGTCAAGGTTGGGTCATCAAAGTTGACTTTCTATTTACAATTCCATAATAATAATTGCGCGCCAACATATCTTGCAATGCCTTGTTGAAGTTACTTTAGCATACACATTTCGGGTGGCGTAGTTGCTAGCATACACCTCCTATCCATATAGCCTTCTTTTACCGACAAGCTTGTAGGAGTTCTAATAGTACTCAGTGGTAGTTTTTATTTTCATTAACGCGCCGCGCGGGGGGAAATGAACCCCTGAAGTCTAGTTGCACCATAGAGTAGCGATCGAGACCACACGGCTAACGAGCCCGTGAATTTACCTTATTATTATTTAAATCATTATTATTTAAATTTCACTTTTGAATAAATAGAATTGAAAATGCACTATAAACTTAAACCATTTCTCGCAGGGGGCAAAGACCTTTTCCATAGTCCTCCGCGTGGGCACCCCCTGGTAACGGCAGTATATCAATTCGCTGACGGCCAATGTCTTAGCGATAAGACAGTTTGGAAAAGGCAGATAGCTGTAGCCTGAATGGCTGACGAACACCTAAGCGTCTCAGGTCTAGTAGGATGGAATGTTTTGCGCAGTTGGACCTGCTACATAGTTGTGTGGGCTCCAGTACGTTTATTAAACCATCTGAAGCAGCTATCTCCGTTGCCATCCCCTGAATGGGGTTAAGCGACGTGCTGACAACTCGTCCTTGCAAAAACCACTCCATGTCAAGAAACCTGGAACAAAAGCTTCGGATTGGACGGATCAACAACGACGACCAGGCAAACGACTAAAGGATTATTCTTTCGGATCCTGGAATGTACGCTCCCTGAACAAACCGGGGTCCGAAAAGGTCGAAAAGTACAAACTGAGCATAACTGCAGTCCAGGAAACAAATTGGCTTGGCAGCGAGATTAATGACAAGAAATCGCACACAATTTTTACAAGTAGCAAACCATCGGGCCGCAAGGAGTTTGGAGTAGCATTGATAGTGAACAATCACCTCAAACCGCATATTACTGACTTCAAACCCATAAACGAACGGCTGTGTCCGATTCGCATCAAGACGCGATTCTTCAATCTCTGGCTCATCAATGTGCATGCCCCCACTGAAGTTAAAGAAGATGTAGTAAAAGACGAGTTCTACGCCCGCCTTGAGACTCTCTTCGACTCACTTCCAACAAACGACGTCAAATTGCTGCTGGGAAACTTTAACGCGAAAGTCGGAAATGAAAGTTGGCACCGGGGGACCACTGGAGGCCACAGCCTCCATGAAGAATGTAACGATAACGGCCAGCGACTTATCGACTTCGCCTGCAGCAGGAATCTAGTCGTAAGCTCTACGTGTTTCCCGCATCGACGCATTCACAAGCAGACCTGGAAGTCTCCAGACGCACATACCGTCAACCAAATTGACCACGTCCTCATTTGCAGAAGATGGGCGTCTAGTGTCATGGATGTCCGCTTCTATCGAGGAGCAAACTGCGACTCAGATCATCACTTGGTGAAGACGACCTACAGATGTAGAATTTCCTCAGTGCACCAAGCAAGAATCAGCCCTCCCAAAATCTTTGCGGTTGATAAGCTTTTGAGTGATGATACAGCGGTGGCGTATACCACCGCCCTTGAGGAAAAACTATCACCTATGCTACACAACATCAGCAACACAGGCGTCCATGGGTTCTGGGAAGAACTCAAGGGTACCATCAAGGATGTCGCAGAGAAGGTCGTGGGATATAAAGCCCGGCGAGCGCGAAATGACTGGTTCGACGAAGAATGCAAAAACTCACTTGACGCGAAAAACGAGGCCTACAGACAATGGATTCAACGAGGAACCAGAGCCAGAAGAGAAAAATATGACGAGCTACGGCGAATATCGAATAGAATAATTAGACGTAAGAAACGTAAATACTTTGACGAGCAGTTGCTGAACATAAACGAAAACTTAGCTAATAGGAACACCAGACAAGCGTACAAACTAGTAAATACAATTAAGAACGGCTACCAACCCAGGACTAGCCTTTGTAAGGACAAGGATGGAAACATCATCAGCGACACCGATGGTATTAACAAACGATGGGCCTCTTATTTTGAAGAGCTTCTGAACCTACCATCTAACATCCCCACACAGGAAGCTCTCGACGATATTGTTGATCTAGGCCCACCCATACAACCCCCGACAGTAGAGGAATTTGATCTCGCCTTGCGGTCACTAAAACGAAATAAAGCGCTGGGCGCTGACGAGATTCTAGCTGAGCTGCTAAAATTCGGTGGAACGAGTCTAGTTGATGCCATACATCAATTACTCCTGCGAGTATGGGAGAACGAGGAGATCCCAGACGATTGGCGCAGAAGCATCATCTGTCCAATTCATAAAAAGGGAGATAAACTGCGGTGTGAGAATTACAGGGGCATCTCACTAGTTTGTACGTCCTATAAAATTTTGACGAAAATTCTGGAAAATAGAATAAAACCGTACGCAGAACGAGTCATTGGGGAATATCAAAGCGGTTTCAGACCTGGTCGCTCAACAACCGATCAGCTCTTCTCAGTCAAACTGATACTCGAGAGGTGCTTTGTCGACTTCAAGCAGGCATACGACAGTAGCGATCGTGGAGTACTGTACAACATCATGCTGCAATCTGGTATACCGGCAAAATTAGTGCGACTGACAAAGATGACGATGACCAACTCCGTCTCACAAGTCAGGATCCAGAATAGACTTACTGATCTATTTGAAACACGCACTGGTTTGAAACAGGGCGATGGACTGGCACCGACGCTCTTCAACCTAGCACCGGAATACGTTGTTCGGGCCATGAATGTGGACAACAGCAAGATACTATTCATCAAGTCGACACAATTAGTAGCGTACGCCGACGACATCAACATCATGTCTCGAAGATTGGCTGACGCAGAAGAACTTCTGCATACGCTCGATACCGCTGCAAAGGAAGTTGGATTACGTATTAACGAGGGTAAAACTAAAATAATGATGCAATCGGTGACAAGAACACCTGCACAACCGAGCATCAATGTGGGGGACCTCAACATCGAGTTCGTGAACAACTTCATTTACCTGGGTTGCAACCTGTCAAGGGACGCCAACGAAACTGACGAAATCAAGCGACGGATACAGTTAGCTAATAAGACTTTTTTCTCGGTTCTCCCCATAATGAAATCGAAGCATGTGCACAGAAACACGAAGCTCCGCGTGTACAAAATCATTATACGACCAGTGCTATGCTATGGCTGCGAAGCATGGACCCTAACTCAAGCCTCCGAAAACATGCTAGACACTTTTGAACGTAAGCTTCTACGGCGAATTTTCGGGGCTGTTTGCGATCGAGATGGATGGCGCATCCGGTACAACCATGAGTTGTATGAAATGTACGATGAGCTGCAAGTCTCGAAAATCGTCAAACTACAACGACTTCAATGGGCAGGGCATGTACAAAGAATGGACGATGATCGCATGCCTAAGAGAGTAATGAATGCAGAACGAGTCGACGGAGCGAGACTGCGAGGACGATCGAGATCTCGTTGGGAGAGCTAGGTGTGGACGCCGCGCACCTACTGGGCTCCCAAAATTGGAGGACGCGGTCACGTGACCGAGATAATTGGAGGACAATGATCCAGGCGGCCAAGGCCCGACGTCGGGCTGTCGCGCCACGATGATGATGATGATTTCTCGCATTAAAATTCTGATTTTTCCGATTTGACGAATTACATATGTATATACAGGGTGGCACTCTCATTTTTTTCAAAAAGAGCAAGCATTCGCTGAGCAAAATTCATTCTCTGTATAAAACATGCTCCAACAATGCATTGCTGAAAACGGACACTCTCTCGGATGTAATTTTTCACAGATGAGTCTTCTTAAATGGTTACTAGCAATACCGTTTTTTTTTAACATGATTTTTCGATTTTTATGATTTTCTGAAAAACATCCGGTTCCTCTTTGCCACCCTGTATTACGTGTCATGGTTCAAGAATAGAAGGCTACGCAAAGAACTGTACAACCTTTTTGCTCTCTGTGCGCATAACATCACAGCTTCACATTATCGTAATCGGACAATGAATTTTGTATGAATGTACTTACTTTTCTTTTAATGAGAATTCGCAAAGAAGTCTACACTTTTAATCTGATTTTCATAAAACTTTGAACAGAACAAGGGTCTATACGGCATTTTGAAAAGGGGTGAACTTTTCCCGCGCCTTAAAAAGATCAATTTTTATTTACATTTTTGTTTATAGTTTTATCCCTATCTTAACAAATTCTTTATATTGGAACTCCAAGTCTTGGGAAAAGTTATTTTAATATTTACATACGATTTAAAAAAACACCCTCATCCTCTTTCTCACCCCTAAAAGGGAATCAGGAAATTTTCCTGCAGTTTAATTCCGCTCTTGATGAAATTTCGTATGTTAGACCTTCTGTAAATAACTGTCACTGTCTACATGAGATTTTTAAAAACCACGATCATCCCCATATCCAAACCCCTTAAAAGAAATCCTATGTTTTACCTGCAATTTTACTCCGATACTGATGCGAGGAGAAGGTCAATGTCTACATAGTATTTTGACCCATTAAAGCAATCCATAATTTTACTTACAGTTTTACCTTCAAAAAAAGGACAATATTTGGATAAACACTTCTATCCGCCTCCATTCTTAAGCCCTTGAAATACTTTCACTTTCTTTCTTTATCTGCAGTTTTATTCTGATTTTTTTTAAAACTCCGATTTTCATTAAGTTTTAAATATTGACTTTCAGAACAAGAAAATTTTATTCTAGATGAGATTTGGAGCAATCATCCTATTACCTTAATCATTGCCATCATATGCGCCTTTCCCTAGTTCTATTTAATATAAGAGTATTAACCGCATTCCGACCAATTCGGAAACTTGATAATGATATATACATCATTTGCCGCCTATAATTATCAGAACCAAAACTGTATACGCATCAATATAAATCCTCATACAACCTTGCATCATAAACCACACATTCTTATCTCATACACCACCCACAACTACTATATTTCATTTCGGATACCCTCAAATTCCACAATACCTGAAATCCCTTTTCAACAAGATCTTCTTGTGTTTCAAAAACTCAATGCATCTACGAAATATTTGAAATACGTTTACCACCCCGGCAACACAAACATTAAAATTCAAAGAGATTTTGTTTCAACCTGTACAGGCCATGTTCGAGCTCGAGTTCGAGTTCGAGCTCGACAATGTATGGTGACACTAAGTGTTACACACCCTCTTAAAGGAAACCTACAGGTTAAGCTAAAGTTTCACTTCAAACTAAGTTTTATTTTAGTGAAAGGGAGATGAGGATGCAAGTCAAAGTCAAATTTTCAACATTCATCAAAGTTGAAGTAAAACTTTAAAGGGGATGGAGTTGGTTTTCTCAAGTCTAATGCAGACGAAGGTCCAGTCAACAAAATTACATCAACAACGGAGTAGGACTGTAAATAAAACTGCAGATTTTTTAAAAATAGTAGAGCGAAAGGGGGCTGTTTTTCCAGACCTCACGCAGATAGCGACCTTTCATTAATCGGAAGGTTTCATGTTCAAAATTTAATTAAAATCGGATTTAGACCGCATATAACACTGTGTATTTCTTTTAAGGGAGTGTAAAAGGGGATGGAGCGGTTTTTCCAAATATCATGCAGACAGTGACCTTCCCCTTATTTTCAAGGTCTAATATCCAAATTTAATGAAGTTTTTAGTAAAACTGCAGCTTGTACTGCAGATTTCATTTAAGGAGTAGTAAAGGAGGTGGGGTTGGTTTTTGTTTTTTTATCTTGTGTAAGTAGTGACCTTCTCCTTGTTCTGAAGGTCCAGTTCTCAATATTTCATCAAAATCGGAATACAACTGTAGGTTAAACTAAAGTTTTCTTTTAAAAGGGTTACGAAAGGTGAATGGGGTGATTTTTCAAAATCTCTGGTAGACAGCGACCTTCCCCATTCAAAGGCATGTCCAATATTCAGAACTTTACGAAAATCAAAACAAAACTCTAGATTTGAACTTTTCTTTCATAAACCATGAAATTTCATACAAAATATTGTACAACGCGCGCATATGAAAAATTTCGGAGACTGAATAACGGAACTAACCTTCTATTCTTGAATCGTGATTACATGTCCTGATTTTTAAAATATATTACAGTAGACGCTTGCAAATTTACAAGTCTCGGAAACTCGTAAAATAAATAGAGGAATGGCTGAATGATTTAAGTCGTGGAAACGAGTATTTCTGTCATATTCAATTTGTTCACACATATGTTGGATACAAAATATACCTGCATGAGTGGCCTTGTTCGTCAGTTTTGTGTTTCTTTTTACCGGCCATCATTTTTGTTTTATATAAAATATTTTGACATCGTATTTCTACATGCTACTCTACTTATGCGTTCAACGATGCACAGAATGGTGCGTCCCAATTCTGTTTTCCGAAATTTTATGTCCCCATCCAGAATTTTGTTAATTTTGATATGAAACGACTCATTAAGGCCGAAATATATGGAGACGTGGACGGACGGACGGACGTATTTTCTTTGGGTATTATCAAGGGGTCAGAAACAGACATGCATGATTTTAATTCATATGTTTTTTAACTCATATGTTTTCAATTTCATTCAACGGCAATCAATCCTTTCGTTTTGGATCGCTCACGAAACAAAATTTTTCAGAAGTTCATTATGTTTCAGAGCTTTGTGCTTGTATTTACCACCCACTGATGAGAAACTCACAGTTGCTCATGGTAAAATAGATCTATGGAGATCATCGTCGTATATATCCAGTAAAAATTATGCATACATCTCTCTCTAATTGCCTTGACCCCGCATCTCTAGCACTTCTATGCCTTGTTGACGTTTCAATAGCATATTTACTTTTCGGAAGTGTAGTTGCTAGCATGCACCTCGTATCCACGCCGTTTTTATACTGACAAGCTCGGAGCAATGTGAGAGTTCTATTAGTACTCACAGGCAGTTTTCGACCGCGTCGAGATTTTAACTACGAGTTTTAGACGGTTGGCAACTAAGTACTTTCGGTTTTGTAGTATAAAATAAAACACTTTTTTTTTTAACAAAGAATAGTTTTTAATCAATTATATATTTTCCATTTTGCTCAATGACCTTTTGCCATCTTTCTTTCAGCTGCATGATTCCGCGCTCATAAAATTTCTGGTCCTTATCAGCAAAAAACTGAACCAGGTGCGAGTGAAGGTCATCTTCATTTGTGAAAGCTTTACCATTCAAAAAATTCTGCAAACTTCGAAATAAATGGTAATCAGATGGTGCCAGATCAGGGCTGTATGGGGGATGTGGCATCACTTCCCAGCCAAGCTCCAATAGTTTCCCACGAGTTGCCAAAGATGTGTGAGGCCTTGCATTGTCATGGTGGAACACTACACCTTTCCGATTTGACAATTCTGGCCGTTTTTCTTTGATTGCTTCATCCAGTTTCATTAGTTGTTGACAGTAAACATCAGAATTGATCGTTCGGTTCCTTGAAAGCAGCTCAAAAACACCTTTGTAATCCCACCAAACTGACAGCATGATCTTTTTTGGATGCAATTCAGCTTTCGATGTGGTTTGTGCTGGTTCATCGTGTTTGCTCCATGATCGTTTTCGAACTTTTTTACTGTACAGGACCCATTTTTCATCACCAGTACATCACCTTTTAAGAAAGGGTCGGTTTCATTTCGTTTAAGGTGCATATCGCAACAGTTGATTCTTTGTGTTAAATGAATTTCTTTCAATTCGTGAGGTACCCAAATATCAAGCTTCTTAACTAGTCCAAGACATTTTAAATGTTTTTCAATTGTTGTGTGCGATACATGTAGCCTCTTCGCAACCTCTCGAACAGTTATATGACGATCCTCTTCAATTATGACTTTGATTTGGTCATCATCAACTTCAGTAGGCCGACCAGAACGTTGCTCATCTTTGAGGGAAAAATCTCCAGAACGGAATTTCTTATACCAATTCTGACACGTGCGCTCTGTTAAGCAATCAGCACCATAAACTCTTATATATTAACATATCTCTTTGTGAGCCGCAGCAGCTTTCTTTCCTTTACGGAAATAAAAAAGTAAAATATGCCGAAAATGTTCGCTTCTGCACTCCATTTAAAATTAACCCGCAACTAATAGCTTTAATAAAAATCACGCACTACTTGCTTCTAAAGTTACGTCAATGTGACAAGTATCACGTGACAAACGGCAAAGTACAGCACTAACATATGTTATACAAAAAATAAAGCAACGCTTTCTATCAATGAAAAGCGAAAGTACTTAGTTGCCAACCCAATAGTATCGTAGAGTGGCGACCGATCGACCACGGCCAAGAAGCGAAGTCATGCTGATCGAGAATATATATAAATGTTCGGCGCGCATTCTCCTTCATGTTTTTTGACATGGATATGTCTTATAGCTGGGGGTCATCCTAAAAATCTGTCCGTCACACGAAATGTCTGTTTTTCTACTCGGGGGTCAGAAGAGGAAACAAGCCCATTGAAAATTTTTCCGAGTTCTATGAATGTAGTGGCCGATCCTCAGTCAATCCGAGTCAGTCATCAAAGGGAACTCACGAAAATCGAAAAACTTCGCATCATGAACTGACTAAACAACCAGGCACCCATAAAACAAGTCAACATCATTCAACTGCCATCCCCTCGTGATTCAAATCTGCTCACAACACCTGCCACATCCAGACAACCTGTCTCCCTCACTCATGCACAGCGCTATGGCTCCTCCTTCACAGCAATCTTTTTGTTTTCATCAATTAGTCACTAACCTGACTCAGTAAGAAAATCGTTGGGGTAGGTCGGGAAATAGCTTCAATTTCACACACACACACACACACATACACACACACTCGTATGCAGGCAATGGAGACACGGTTGAGTCGAAGAAGTTCAATGGATGGGCGTTGCTTCGTCATCGGCGACAGTGCGAAAGAGATGCTTGCACCACGGACCTTGGACTACACTTCCGCGGCGGATCCACCCCTTTCTTGTGATGGCCAATCCCATCCAGCCGACTGAAATCAGTGTCATCAAGGTCACCAACGTGTTTTTCCCGTGGATGTAAGGAACTTACGACCGTACTTGTATCGCGCATACCGTGTACTATCACGATCTATGATATATCAACTAACAGTGCACAATTCTGATTTAGTGAGGAGAATAGTGCAGATGATGCAGTTTGTGCAGCGCGGATAACGTAAACGTTAATGCAATAAAATTGTGTTGTCGCGCTTACCGTCTTTAGACTAAGACGAGTACTATCTGAGTACCTAATAGTAAGTGTGTTTAGCTAGATCGCGGCTTGACGATCGATCGCGGATTGACGTACTAACGAAGCACAGGCGCATATACAATATGTAGAGTGTATGATCGCATGATCCACACACGGGGCAACGGTTGGGTCAATTTGTATTCTCCTGTACACTATGCGGGACGGTATGTCTTGAAAATGATACAAAGTATCTACACTGCATGCAGATACATCGGTACATCTTATGCCTACCGAAAGCGTGGGACGTGTTTTGTCGAATCAATTCATCCAGTATAACTATACTGGGATCTTTATAAAACTTACGTCGATATCTTCAACACAACAGGTTCCACGCAGTCGGTAGCCAAAGACATATCCATGTTCCGATGTATCTGCATGCAGTGTAGATACTTTGTATTTTATACCCTTCACGGATGTGATAGGGTATATTAACTTTATCATGAAGTTTGCAACGCACAGAAGGAAGCATCTCCGACCATATAAACTACTTACGTATATATATTCTTGGTCAGTATGATCAGACGAGTCGATTAAGCTTTGTCCGTCTGTTTCTATGCAAACTAGTCCCTCAGTTTTAAAACTATCGAGCCGAAATTTTGTACAAAGTCTTCTTTCTATTGCACGCTGTATATATGTCGGAACCAACGGAATCGGACCACTACGTCATATATGTTGTTGCCATAGGAACGCCCGGTCCTAAAATTCGTCTTTGTGAGAAAAACTTTTTTATTTCTAAAGACATCGTTCTCACACGTTCTCACGGTTCACATCAATGGTAACTTTAGCTAAATTTCATACCGAAATTCGGTTGAAATCGGACCACTACGTCATATAGCTGTCATAGGAACGACTGGTCCAAAAATTCGACTTTGTGAGAAAAACTTTTATTTCTAAAGATATCATCTTCGAATTTCACACTCATCAGTAGTATCTTTAGTCAAATCACATTCCTGAATTTGGTTGAAATTGGACCACTACGTTATACGGATATAGCTGCCATAGGAACGACCAGTCCGAAAATTCGTCTTTGTGGGAATAACTTTTTTATTTCTATAGATATTGTTTTGAAATTTCACATTAATCAATAGTATCTTTAGTGAAATCACATTCCTGAATTTGGTTGGAATCGTCCTGGAAAGACTAAAGGCCTACTTAGAAAGCACAATTGATGAAAACCAGGCTGGTTTTCTATACAGATTCTCCTGCGCCGATCACATTAAAACCCTGCGATGCGAATCATCATCGAGCAATGCGCATAGTACGATTCTCCGCTTCACTTGCTTTCCATCGATTTCGAAAAGGCTTTCGATAGTGTGAACCGGGAATCTATATAGGGAGCATTGCGCAGGAGCGGCATCCATGAGAAGCTTGTGGCTATTATTAAGGCAACCTATCACGGCGCGAAATGTCGCGTTCTGCATAAAGGCAATGTGTCGGGGGACTTTGAGATTCGCAGTGGAGTTCGCCAGGGGTGCATCCTCTCACCAATCCTATTCCTCATAGTGGTCGGCGATGTGTAGCATGCAGCCTTATCCAGGCTGGACAAAAAATTCAATGGACTTCACATGTTATCAGCAACATCTTGACTACGCTGCCATATGACATATGCCTACTCTCCAACAAAATCATGGATCTGCCCGCAATGGCGTTAGATCTCGCGAGGGAGGCAAGCAAGGTTGGGCTAAAGATTAATTCCAACAAGACCGAGGTTCTTAGCCCGCTATTGCGAAAAAGAAATCCGGCACATATTGCCATTGCCTGTGGAGAAGGCGGACAAGTTTGTCTACCTGGGTAGCATCGTTGCCGAAAATGGCGGTACGGAGCAGAACACCGCTCGTCGTATCAACCAGGCTAAATGCGTATGCAGCATGCTCTCCAAAATCTGGCAGAGCAGTTATATCAGCATCAAGACCAAGCTGGGCCTGTTTCGCTCCCTGGTACTGTCTGTACTTTTGTATTGGAGCAGTACATAGAAAGTTTCCTTAAAATTTCTCAGAAAGCTGCAAGTTTTCGTCAACTCATGTATTCGTCGAATTTTGAAAATATTCTGGCCGGAAAAAATATCAAGTGAAGAGCTAAGTCGGCGTACGAGGCAGATGCCAATCGACGAATTGATACGCAGGCAAAAATGGCAGTGGATAGGTCACACATTGCGGAAGAGTGATAACTGCTTTGTTTTGTATGCCATTAAATGGAACCCCATTTCCAACCAAGGCCGACCAAGAGAGGGTCCTCGAATCACATGGAGTCCATCTGTGGCAGAGCAATGTAGGTTAGGTTATAGGGGCTGCTCCGACAAACGGAGCACACATAGACCACCACTGGGTCCGTTGTCATACCACTAAAATGGACTCAACAACAACTCCGACCAATACTTAATCCGCGAACGAGCCGGAGCGAACAATGAACTTTTGAATCTGACCCGCACTCATCTCCTTCAAGTCGTTTAGATCGGTGAAGTAATAAGAGCAAAGGGTGTATTTCCTACTACCTGCAAGAGCAGGGCAGATGCAGAGCAAATGAAATGAACAACTCCTCCTTATATTCGTCCCCACAGCTTCTGAAGTAATCATTGTACGGTATTCGAAGTCGCCTGGCATGCTCTCTAATGAGGCAATGGCCAGTGATAACCCCCACAACACTACTGATTCGCTTTCTATTCCAAAGAGCGACTAGGATTCAGCCTAGGCCATTTTTGCTTGGCTGCGCGACATGTGTTACCGGTACTCCACCTGATGTTAGCCCTCGTCGCGTCGTCGCCTCAGCCTTTAAGGCCAATTTGCAAGTTGCCAGAGGCATGCCAACGTTTCGAAAACTACCACTCTCTCTCTAATTGCCTTGACCCCTCCAAGGGCATGGGTGCGACAACATCTTTAACATTTGTATGCCTTGTTGACGTTTCAATAGCATATCTACTTTTCGGAAGTGCAGTTGCTAGCATGCACCTCCTATCCGTGCCGTCTTTATACTGACAAGCTCGGAGCACTGGGAGAGTTCTATTAGTACTCAGGCAGCTTTTGATCGCGCCGAGATTTGATCTCCGAGCTGTAGATTAGTATCGTAGAGCGGTGACCGAACGATCACGGCCACCGAGCGCGACACTAGTATAGTACCCTCCCGAGGCAGTGCGTCAGCCCTACAGTTACCGTCAAAACTACCGTGACCCGGAATCCAACAAAGATTAATGTTGAGAGAGCTTCCCATCAGTAGAATTAAGGCACGACATTCTACAAGTATCTTCGAGTGAGTCACAGTAGAATCCAGTGACATAATCGCACATATATTTATTATAATACATCACTAGGCGTAGGCGAAATTACATCACGCCCCAGCCATGATATAGCTTCGTAGATAGCCGTAACCTCCGCCTGGAACACACTACAGTGATCAGAGAGGCGAAAGGACAGTCTGATGTTCAACCTCTCCGAATAAACACCAGCCCCGACGCCATCATCGCTCTTGGAGCTGTCGGTATAGATGCTTATGGCATCAAATTCTTGAGGGGTGCTAGCCGCCCACTCCTCACGAGAGGGGATCAGGCAGTCGAAATTCCTTTCAAACTCAAGTTTCGACACGGTATAGTCCGTGGTTTCAGGAACGTCTCAGCTGTTCAGAATGGCCGAGTGCCCGGTGTTGGATATGATCCAGTGACTTGTTTCACGAAGGCGAATGGTGACACCAACAGCAATCTGTTCGGCAAGAATGTCCAAGGGAGCCAGGTTCAGCAGAGCTTCAAGGGCCGCAGTGGGTGTTGTGCTTAGAACTCCCGCTATGGCGACACAAGCCAACCTTTGAACTTTCTCCAACAAGCTTCTGTAAGATGCGATTGTAAGCGCCGTCCATCAGGCCACTATCCCATACATGAGAATAGGATGCATTACTAAAGGAATGTAAGGCACTAGGTAAGTCTTTTGGTGAGGTGCACCCCATTGTCCAGAACAGAGTACGGTGGCGCGCAGTAGTAGTTGACGCGTTATGTCCCACTAGGTTTTAAGGCAAAGTAGTAGAGTTCACACAGCTATGTTGCAGGTCTGACTACGTGATTCATACCACCCTAATGATCTAAGACGTTTAGGTTTAACTCAGCCAGTCAGGCTACAGCATCATTCCCTCCTCCTTTCGCAACACTGGCTTGGGACAGGCTTCGGTAGAGTTATGCGCTCATAATGGTTCAAATAGTTCAAACTATAGGTAGTAAGATAGTTGTAACTTGTTTATGTTTATGTAGGTATAATTTAATAGGTGTAAGGACTAAACGCAAGATTTTTTCTCATTGTTTTTGAATTGTAAAAATACTACTCATGTGAACTCTCTGAATTGTGATAAACTACAAAACAAACTATAGTTGCCAAGACACTGTGTGTTTGTACAGAATAAGCAACCAGCTTGGTGTAGATTTTGATATTATTAAACAGAAACAAGTACGATAAGTGACTGTTTCAAACCAAGTGGTTTGGCCGCTAGTGTGAGCCTATAGAATCATGCTATGTAATTTATAAAGTCTTTCATATCAAAATGATGTCTTTTTTTACTGTTTCTTCACTTTTTACGCTAAATAAAAAAACGCTCAGAAATTGGAATAATTCGGGAATTAGATCCAAGGAACAAATTTGTTTTTGAGCGTTTACTGTGTTATTATTGGATGCTTTGGGAGCCCGTAGCTTAGGGCGCTGAGTAAACAATCTAATGTTTGTATCCGCGGGATCGAAGCGCGCTGCGCCGTGCCCATAGCTGTTTGTTTTGTCTTTCGCCTGTGGTGTGGGGCATAAGATTAAGCCACAGCTTTTCACCAGTTGTTACACATGTCGGTTAAATGGGCAGGAAATGTATGCTAGCAACACACATCTTCCAAAACTAGATATGCTAATGAAACGTTAACTAAGCCTCTTAGGAATAGTCGATGCGCTATGCTATTCTGTATGTTAGGGCAAATAGTGTATGAATTTTAATTTGCTTGTAAATTTGAATTGCTTGTTTCTAACAAATCCAAATAATGAATAAATCAATTCGAATCAACTTGCTTGATTCTTGAAAATGCCAATTTTCTTTACTCTTTGCTTCAGTAATCATATTCATTCAGATTATACCCGCTTAGAATTGAAATCCCTTAACTTAATTTGTAAATAACCCCCAGTATCCAAGAACCACCAAATTAAAAAGAAGTGAACAGGATACAATTTCAATTATTTTCTGATGTAATAAAATATGAACAAAAGCAACATTTTAAGTATCACTTGCATAAAATGTCCTTCACTCACAACTGAAGTGAACATCATTAGCGATATCTTGAGATGCATTAAAGCTATAAATTAGAAAGTTGAGCAATTCATTTCTTATTAATTAAGAAAAAATGGAGTCTTCAAAGCCTGACCGGGCGAGAAAAAGTTTAAATAAAACCTTTCATTTTTTCTTCCCGACGTCCTGAAAAGAAAATTATCCATTGAAAATGTTCCTTCACACCAGTCCAAGTGCTGCTCCTAGCATATTCTTTCTTCTCCAATGTATTGTATATATACATAACGGTCGCGTTATGCATAAATAATTGTGTATAGTGCCGAAACTAAGTGTTCGGCAGCAGCAACTAGAAGGCAAGTCCATTCAAAGGAATTTCGCGTCAGTAGAAAGGCTCATTCTGTAGGTGATAAGACGGCAGCGATAGGACGCGCAGACACTAGACAGGAAAAGCAATTTCCCTATTCCGGATTTTAATTTAACGGCAAATAAAAATTGATATTGTTCAACCGCTGATGGCAACTTTGCCATAGCCAACAGATGTGAGCTATTATTATATCTATTTATATTCATAGGTATATCAAGCTACAGTGGCCATCAAGAGATAATTTTCAATAATTTTACTGAAGTCAGTTATTTTAAAAAATCATTGCGGGCATACACTATTCCTGGAAACTATTGTGCTACGTTGGCAAGCATTTCCATATAGACTGAAAAAATGCTTAAAACAATAAATAAAATTGACTGACCTCAACCTTGCAACCACCACTGTGCGCACTTCCAACCGTGGGATTTGTGGTTATTGCTTACAAGGAGTGACACAAGATTATATCGTTCAATGGACTTCATTTTCTTTCTTCGGTTTCGTTTTGGTCGGATGTATCCTGTTTCGGGCGATATCGAAATCAATGAACCGCACTGAAGAATATCGGCGACAAAAGAATACTTGGGAGAAAGATACCCGATCTTCCTATCTGACAAGAAATTGGATTCATTCTCAACCTCATAGTTGTGATGAGGGGCTTGATTTCGACTGTTTCATTGAAAACACATGTGGAAGGGGCGCTCTGACGATGGTTTGGTTTGTATTCGAAATAATAATAATAAAAGCAAAGGATAATTTGCAGAGGAATGAGTGGGGGATGAAGAAGGACTCCTGAATTCGGTCCAGATAGCTTCGAGTGGCAATAAGGTATGAAGTGGAAGTATCTTGAAGACGAAATCAGTTTCTTTATTGTTATTTTTGCACATTTTAAAAAGTATGATTAATTGATGAACTTGAAAATGTTTGCGGCCAATATTTTATATATGTGTACTATAAAATACGTAACATATTTTGAACTATAGTGGGGACTCTAACCCTAAAAAAGGTCTGAGAGACAGTTAAAGAACACAAATGAATTCATAAAAACAGTTGTAACCACCTTTTCTGTATCTTAAACAGTTTACGAGATAATCTCACACAGTTAAAAATCCTGGTCTATTATCAATGCTAATTCGGGTTACATATATGACGACACCAAAATTGTATTAGATTTTAATAAAATGAAAGTATTACAATTGCTTCCGTAAACTTCACTGGTTTAAATATTAAACTTTTCTGGCATTATTTTTTTAATCAAATTGTTGGTTTAAAATTTAATCTACAGATATTATAATCTATAAAAAAATATTAATTTTACTGCGTTTTTTTAACTCCTCTAAGTTTTTTCTCCATTATTTTTTTTTTTCAATTTTCTAAACTTCCAAATCCTTTATTAAGCCCATCGCAGGCTAGCCAGCTAATCTTTAACTTTTTTCGCCATGACGCAGCATCGAACCTGTGAACTCCGTGTTGTAGAGTTGCGACCTAGACCACTCGGCCACGCAGCATAATATTTTGAGCTGACTGCGAGTAGTTATAGTGAGACTTGAGACTCAAAAAATATACTTTGTGGGGTTTACCTTTTAATTAAACTTAGATTAGAAAATAATGCGAGAACAAAAAGAACACAAAAAGGTTTGAATTGTATTAGAATTTATTACAAATTGTTTTAAAATGGAAGTAAACTTTGAATTGTATTAGAGTTTATTACGAATTTGGTTTAAAATAGAAGTAAACTTTGGAAGGGTTTAGATTATAGAATTGAAATTATTAAAAATGGTGGTAGTCCAAGACCAGGTTTAAAAAAAATACCGAGATTTTTAACTGTGCACTTAAAAATCACGTTTTGTCAAATGCTCATTCGTTCCCAGTAAATCATGGTTTTTGGGATGTATTTATCAAATAACGTGTAAAATACTAGTCCCACGAGTAAAATGAAGCGGATCGATTTTTCTACAACTAAATAAGATTTAACTTGATAGTTATATAATGCGAACAATAGACGCACGTACTAATCCGCCGGAGGTGGTGGGACGTCAGAGCTCTGTGAAGTTGGCACCATCAAATTCGATTTTTCAAATTTAAATTGTGCAGTTCGTTTGCCCATCATAGGTCCACATTTGCCCAGGAAAAATTTTCGTTTACCCACCCTTACAAAAAAAAAGTTATTAACAAAATAGTTGCTTTTTTTTTCAAATTGCAAAAAACCATTAAATTTTTTTTCCAAAATTGGGAATTTTTTTTTCGCTATTTCGTTTGTCCAACGTTAGCCAGGATTGCCCCCCCCCCCCCCATAATTTTCGTTTGCCCACCTCTCAAATTTTTTTTATTCAAAAAATACAAAATTTTATCCCATTTTATTGGGCGCCACATTATACACCCTCACAACGATAATATTTAATTTGAATTGCCCAGCCCATAAGCGCATTATAAGCCCTCGTTTGCCTCGCAAAAATTTTCGGATGTCTACCCTTGCAGAAAAAGTTATCAGCAGACATTTTTTTTAGGTTGGAATACTTATATCGTTAATTTGGCTCCTTAAAGGATAATGAGCAGTTCGATTGCCCATCGTGGATAATCGTTTGCCCAGGAAAAAGTTTCGTTTGCCCATCCCTCCGACTTTTTTTATAAAAAAGTAAGTATTTTGATACCATTTTCCACACTTTGACTCCTTAAAGGACAATTTGTGGTCGCAAGTTGGGCAGTTCTTTTGCTCATGGCGGAACATGGTTTAAGGAGTCAAATTAAGGATATACATAAGTATTCGCAGCCCAAGAAATTTAATTCTCTAATAACTTTTTTTTGCAAGGGTAGGCAAACGAAGCTTTTTCCTGGGCAAACGATAATCCGCGATGGGCAAACGAACTGCCCAGTTTGCACTACAAAATAATCCTTTAAGCAGCCAAATTAACGATATAAGTACTCCCAATCCAAAAAAAAAAAAAAATTGTCTGCTGATAACTTTTTCTGCAAGGGTGGACATTCGAAAATTTTTACGGGGCATACGAGGGCTTATAATGGGCTGCGCAATTTAAATTAAATATAATCGTTGTGAGGGTGTACAATGTGGCGCCCAACGTGGGATAATTTTTTTTTTATTTTCTGAATAAAAATATTTGAGGGGTGGGCAGACGAAAATTTTAGGTGGGCAATTCTGGCCTAACGTTGGGCAAACGAAATAGGGGAAAAAAATTCCCGATTTTGTAAAAAAAAAATTCGTGTTTTTTTTTTGGAATTTGAAAAAAAAGTACACTGTTAATAACTTTTCTTGTAAGGGTGGGCAAACGAAAAATTTTTTTCTGGGCAAACGTGGGCCTACGATGGACAAACGAACTGCACAATTTAAATTTGAAAAATCGAATGTGACGGTGCCAACTTCACAGAGCTGGACTGGCCTCTGATACGCTAATCGTATTCATACAATTTTCACTCGAAAAATATAGTCGAACAAGTTATTCACTACCGCCGCAACCCGCTCCGCATAAGTGCATAGAGACAGGCGACTACCTTTTCTGACCCTACATTGTAGTTGTTGTTTGAGTTGGCTATGAGTTGGCGTAGAGCTCGTTGTTCAAAACAACGCACCCGACTCCGAGAGTCCGACCGGTATTTGGATAGGCGAATTATTGTGAATGAACGATTACGTTGTGTATCGAAATATGATACAATATGGTCTGCTTATTGACTAATTTTTCAATGCAGAATTGCACGCACATATGTATGTAAGTATTATAGAAGTCTCGTTGTTATTGAGATTGGGTAGATCTTCACCGTCTCTTTAATCAAACTTGCATAGGCATGTGTAACACCTTAAAGGAGGCTACGGAAGTATAGCAATGTATATATACAAATGATCAGGGTCACTTCCTGATTCGATTTAGCCATGTCTGTCTGTCCGTCAATATGATAACTTTTCTTATTCAGGGGAAGCCTTGAAATTTTTTGGTCAAATGTTGGCAGTATGATCTAGTTGGTTGGTATTGAAAATAGGCATGATCAGGTCAAGAGAACGCCTACCTCCCCTACATATGTATGTAAAATATTTAAATGTATCTACAACTCCCGATTAAATAAACATAAAAAGCTCTAGCTTTGGTAGATTACTCGCGAAAGTATGCTTACACTCTCGTGGAAAAATAAAATCGATCAGTTGAAAACTAACGGTAATTTTCTTACAAAGAGCCCCATACTACCCTACTTTTTGGGTTTTTTGTCTATAATTCTTGAACCAATTGGCGTAGACACCTGATTTTTGGCATGTAACCCTGAGGTTAGAAGCTGTTTGAGTTTTAGTAAGTTGGGCATAATCAAACCAAAGGAACACCTATCTTCCCTAAAAATTTCAAAAAATTAAATATTATTTTACTTTAATTACGATAACTTTCGATAGAATGAAGCGAGAGACTTGAAATTTTAGTCAAATGTTTATAGTAGGATCTAGTTAGTTATATTGAAAATGGGTAAGATCCGATGCAAAAAACCCCTACCTCCCCTACAAATGAGACTTCAAATAAGCTATAACTTTTGATAGAATAAAGCCAGCGACTTGAAATTTTGGTCAAATGTTTAAAGTAAGATTGAGTTAGTTGGTGTAAAAGACAGGCCAGATGCGACCCAAGAAACCCCTACCTCCCCTACAAATGGAACTTAAAATAAGCGATAACTTACTATAAAATAAAGCTACCGACTTGGAATTTTGGTTAAATATTTGTAGTAGGATTCAACCATCTGGTATTGAAAATAGATAAAAATCCGACCGACCAAACCCCTACCTCCCCTACAAATGAATCTTCAACTAAGCGATAACTTTCGATAGAATGAAGCTAGAGATTTGAAATTTTGCTTAAATGTTCATAGCATGATCTAATTGGTTGGTGGCAATGATGGGCAAGATGTGACCCAAGGAACCCCTACCTCGCCTACAAATTAAGCTTCAAATAAGCGATAACTTTTGAAAAATGAAGCTAATGACTTGAAATTTCGGTCAAATATTTGTACTGGGATCTAGTTGGTTGTTATTAAAAATGCGCAAGATTCGACAAAAGAAACCTACCCCTACAAGTGGGACTTCAAATAAGCAATAACTTTAGATAGAATGAAGCTAGCGACTTGAAAAATTGGACAAATACTATATTTGTAGAATGGGTTAGTTAATTGATTTTGAGAATGGTCAACATCCTCCTGAATGAGTGCCAACCTCCCATATAAGCTGGTCATATAGGAAACTCACTTTTAATGCAGATTGTCGTTGCCAATTGGTACTGTTGGTGTCAGCACTTTGTCTGTACAAGTCTGGGGTATATACGCTGCGGACTAACTGTTTGTAATAGAATCCAGTTTGTTGGTGTCCTGGACCCTCAAATGGTAAAGAAATAAAAAAGGAATATTGTTTGCATATGAGGAATTGTGCGGCGAAAACCGTGTACGCAATTTTGGAGCAGAATATTTTTTTTTAATTTCTTAACCCGAAGCACAACTCCGGTGTAGATTAATTCATACTGCAATTGCGACCTGGACAATTCAGTAGAGCGATAAACCTTCACCGGATAGATATGTCAACAGATGTCGCTTGCATCACTAAATCGCGAACTTGTTTTGAAGGTTTATAAACTTTCGTAGTTCAATGTGATTTTAAAATAAGAAAAAACCAGGCCGAAGCGTACATACCCTAGACTTGTACAGACCTAGTGGTGATACCAAAAGTTATAGTTGGCAACGACCATATGCATTAAAAGTGGGTCTCCTATATGGCCAGTTCATAGGAGAGGTTGGCACTCATTCAATGGAATCTTGACCATTCTCGAAATCAATTAACTAACTAACCCATTCTACAAATATTTGTCGAATTTTTCATTCTATCGGAAGTTATTGCTTATTTGAAGTTTCATTTGTAGGGGAAGTAGGGGTTTCGTTGGTCGGATTTTACGTATTTTCAATATTAGCCAACTGGTTCCTACTACAAATATTTGACCAAAATTTCAAGTCGCTAGCTTTATTTTGTCGTAAGTTATCGCCTATTTTAAGTTTCATTTCTAGGGGAGGTAGGGGTTCCTTAGCTCGGATCTTACCGTTCTTTAATGCCAACTAACCCAATCTCACTTCTAACATATTACCAAAATTTCAAGTCGCTGACTTCATTCTATCAAAAGTTATCGCTTATTTGAAGTTTCATTTGTAGGGGAGGTGGGGGTTGCTTGGATCGGATCTTGCGTATTTTCAATACCAGCCAAGTAGGTCTTACTAGCAACATTCCACCAAATTTTCAACTTGCTAGTGTCATTCTATCGAAAGTTATCGTAATTAAAGGAATATTTAATTTTTTGAAATTTGTAGGTGAGGTAGGCGTTCCTTTGAACTTATTATGCCCAACTTACAGAACCTTAAGCAGCTTCTCATCTCAGGGTAACATGCCAAGAATCAGGGTTCTACGTCAATTGGTTCAAGAGTTATACACAAAAAACGTGAAAAGTAGGGTAGTAAGGGGTTCTTTCTAAGAAAATTACCGTTAGTTTTCAACTGATCGATTTTATTTTCCGAAGAGATTATAAGATTACCCTCACGAGTAATCTGCCAAAGCTAGAACTTTTCATGTTTATTTAATCGGGAGTTACAGATACATTTATGTATTTTACATATGTAGGGGAGGTAGGCGTTCTCTTGGCCTGATCATGCCGATTTTCAATAGCAACTAACTAGATCACACTGCCAACATTTGATTAAAATTTTAAGGCTCTAGCTTCATTCTATCGAAGTTATCTTGCGAAGTTATCGTGCGAACGGACAGACAGACGGACAGACAGACAGACAGACAGACAGACGGACAGACAGACAGACAGACAGACAGACAGACAGACAGACGGACAGACAGACAAACAGACAGACATGGCTAAATTGAATCAGAAGGTGACCCTGATCATTTATATACATATATACATTGCTATACCTCCGGAGCCTCCTTTAAGGTGTTATGTATTTTCGTCGTGACAAAAACAATATACCCTATACTATAAGTCTAGGGTATAAAAAATAACTGGCGCAACAGTCCAATTTGAACCATGGCCTCGAGATGAGTTAACTTCATCTCATTTTCTAGATCGTGACGGGCTTGTGCAGAGATGTGTGATCAGCAACACGCTCAATCGAGTTATTTACCCCATAAATGGGTACTCATTTAACAGCTGAGTGGGCTCATTGTCCGACACGTAAATCCCCTTTTTTTTGAAAACTACCGCATTCAGTAGGAATCGAACCGGGGCCCAGTGCGTAGAAGGCGAACGTGCTAACCATTGCGCCATACGGACTACAATGTGATTTTGATTTCAGGTTAATTAGTATACATATCGGAGATACTTTGAAGGTACGTTCCATTCTTTTATTCTCATGAAAACGATTAAAAATGATGAAAAAAGTTTACGTCAGTGGTCCATAGCACTTTGACATAAGAATGGTCCATTGCAGTTAACCTGAAACCTTTATGCACGGCGCTTAACCTGAACCCACGCAGAAGTACAAAATAACGCACCTAATATGACCCTTACGACACATGCTCTCTTTAATTTACAAAATCGTCGGTCATCACGAGAACGACAGAACACATTGCTCGTACACACTTGGTACTTGATAAAGAAGCAAACTGCCGTGTTTCACACGTTTCTGTGAATGAGAAACGTCGGATTTAATTACAGTGTGAGGCCTCGTTAAGCTTGACTTTTTCTCTTTTCATTCTGTTCTGCTGTTTGCCAATTACAAGAAAACTGACTGCGTAAGCTCGAATTTAGAAATGGTGCAATTTTTCACCTGTCCATTTGCTCCTTCGTTTCCCTGTAATCACAAGTTGAGACGTTCGCTCGTAGTGTCTACGAAATGGCAGACACTTTGCCAGTCCGGCAACGTGAACCAATTTGTAGACTAAGCTAATTTGGCCCCAACAGGGGTTGGTAAAGTGGGTCTTCCTTAACCTGGTCACGAGGTAAGGATGAAATGCCCAAAATCCCACGAGGAATTGAGATGCTATTTTCCTGTTTCCTTGAACTCCTTTTTTTTTTCGAAATTGCTTTTCAATAAGTGAAATACTTGGGAATGCTATTTACTAAATTTGCATTTTATTAGTGCTTATGCTTAAACGTTGAGTATTAATGATGCAACGATTAAAACGACGAAGGCAGTCTTACATCATATTATAAGTCTAATATAAAATATGATCAAGACTAACAATTTGACCTAATGTAAACACGGCGAGAAAACATAAGATTCATTGTCCCATTGGGAGCCACAGGATTCAACATCTAACATACAACAGGTACAAGGTTTCAATCTTTCTGGAATTGCGCATGAAGTAACAATGGTGAAAAGTGCTTTCTTGCACAAAAAGGACACCACCATAATAACGAGAAGAAGATTTTGTTTTTGTGGGCGCTGAAATCGTTGGATTGTTTGGCCTTCGTTTACCCTAACAAATGGACTAAAAGCCAGTATCTCGCCGCTAAGGCAGATATTATGATATCATACTTTCCAATTATCTGCTTCGAAACATTAATCTTTGCCATAAACATTAAATTATTACATCTATAAAGTATAATGTTTTTGATGGTTCCATTTATCAAGACTATTTTCCGCCATAGATTTGTCTTGTGAGTCCTTTCATGTGCGCCTCTTTCCGCTTGGTCCTTGTGACGACTTTTTGTATGTTGTGAATAACCCTACACGGGACTACCATTCTGTTCGCTGCGTTTTGTTATTAGATGTTTTCTTTGTGCTCTGTTTTAGTCCTTGGGAATTATTTTGTTTAGCTTTTCAACATTTTTTTTTGCTCTGGATTCTCTCGTGCAAAATGTTTGACCGGACGGAAACTTAATTTGTTGCGTTACATCGTGAAAAATCGACCCACAATAAATAACTACGTTGAAGACGAAGTGATGTTTTTCCCGTTGAAGTTGAAACAGGAAACATGAAAAACAAGGAAAAAGTTATATAAGAATAATTAATTACAAAACATTTCCAGGAATTACAGTTTAATTAATTTTTCTCCTGTATTTTCTTTTCCTGCGTAGTTTTTTTTTTTTGCGTTTCCAGAATTTTCTATAAAAGCATACCGCAATATTAATCGTTTTGGCGTAATTAGTTTCTGTTATGTTGCACTGCGTTTATCTTGAATTAGTAAGATTGTTTCGTGGAAATATGTCGGTGTCAGTGAGTGGAAAGCAATTAGAAAGTAGAACCAGACCAATTAAATTGTCTGTGGTTTTTCCTGTACATGTTCCATACCCAAGTAAGTTTAGCTTTCAACTGACCGGATTATTATTACTAGAATTATGTTGAACAATTGCAAATCGCTACAGACAAGCGGAGCAGACTTCAAAATTGACTTTGATCATTTCCATATACATAAAGGTTTTTTCCTTCAAGTTAACACCTTTACAAACCAAACTGCTAAGTTGACAATTTAGGAATCAAAACAAAGGCAAGGATCCACCGCGTTTAAGACAGGAAAAGGTAAAAAAATTTAAGATAAGTCAAATCAGAATTATTTTTGTAAATCATATAAACATATGTACATCGTCTAACATTCGACGCGAGGGGAATTGCGCAATGCTCTCTTCAAAAGGTCGCCACACGACAACCATTTTGGTCGCGAGCAAACATTGAACCACGTTAAACTCAATAGAAAAACAATTTCCTCATTTCCATCATTCTCTGATATTTGATGGTTTGATGGAAGTTCGGTCGTGGTTCTGCGTGATCATGTATGGCGACGTTAAGCTTCGTAGAGTGTCCGACTGAGTTGGCAGGAACCATCGATGTTGAGAAAAAGCTATCGTGAAATATCACGGAAAATCAATTTTCCAGACGAAGGATATGTGCAATTAATATGCTCACAAAATATCAAGAAGGCTTTTCTAGATATGTTGACGTGCCCAAGCTCCAGTAGGGATGATGACTAACAGTAAAATAGGAGTAGTCTTGGTGATCGTAACGACAACGGTGAAAAATTTGTCGAGTTCTGCAAGTTTCAGTCTTTTCATCGATGGTGCTATGTTTAAGCATAAGGACCACCACAACATCAGTTGGTCCTCTGTTGATCAGCGCAGAACACAAAATCGGATAGCCCACTTTGCCATTAGTCAAAGATTCAAGAGTTGCCTTCTGGACGTGCAAAACAGAAACTTTACCCATATTGACATGGGAAGAGACCATTATCTAACGATCGCTAATGTTCGATTGCGTATTGCAGCCGTGCGCCTTCTTAGCGACGAAAGATCCAGGCGCAGGCGCCGCAAATTCAACATCGATCGACTAAAAAATCCAGCTGTCTTACAACAATATAATGACCATTTTGCGCAACAACAGCTGAGATAACCAGTCACCCAAATAGTAACATAAATGAAAACTGGGTTGCCATAAAAAATGCGTGCATTGATAGCGCCGATACCATCCTTGGCACAAACCCCGATTACCGGAATAAGCCCTGGATGTCCGACGCTTCATGGCAGCCGGTTGTTGAAAGGAAAGAACTGAAGGTTCGTTTGGCTGCAGCGTCAGACGAAAATCGAAGCAGCATCGAACTCCTTTATCGTCAGAAATCTCGAGAAGTTCAGCGTAGTGTGTGACGCAATAAAAGAGTTTATGCCAATTCTCTTTTAGCCTCAGCAGAAGAAGCCGCAAGAAGTCACAACTTAAACGTAACTCTTGCCAACATCCGGTGAAGGATAGTGGTGGAAAGCTACTTACCTTGGAAGAAGACCGGAAAGCTACTTACCTTGGAAGAAGACCAATTGAGACGGTGGAAAGGACACTTCGCCGCGGTCTTGAACCGTGTAACCTCAGGTGAAGTTCCCACTCATACAGATAATTTAGCTAACTATCAAAATGTACGTGTACTGTCTACCGCCACGACTAAAGAGGAATAAGTCGCTGCAATTATTGCACTAAAACGAGGAAAGGCTGCCGGACTCGACGGTATCCCGGCCGAACTTTATCAAGCAGCGCCAAGCGTAACTACCGATTTGCTGCACCCACTTGTTGATAAAGCGTGGAATGCAGAGACCTTTCCCACTGAGTGGAACGAAGGTTTGTTCATCAACCTTCGGAAGAAGGGTAGCCTCACAGACTGTAATAATTGGAGAGGCATTTGTGTGCTTCCTGCCGTTGCCAAGATAATAGCTTAAATCGTCCTGGAAAGACTAAAGGCCCACTTAGAAAGCACAATTGATGAAGAGCAGGCTGGTTTTCATTTATTATTTATTTATTTACCAAAACAAGGCATCAATACATTACATTACATTCCATTTATACATTTCATTAAATTAATCGATAATTCATTAATTACATTCGGCAAATTTGGTTAGGTTTGTTTGTTAGACTAGGACATTAAGAGGGTCTTTGTTAAGTTTAGCTTAAAGACAGATTTAGAAATGCCTCAAGAATAGTGGATACTAAAAGAATTGAAAGTTCGACAGCATCTATTTATGGGTTCATTATAACCATAGACAGTAAGGTGTTGGTATTCCTTAAGCAGAGTTATATGTCTAATTCGTCTTAGTTGATCGTTTAAAGTGATTTTATTGGACTGAAAATCAACATTAACTGCACCGCTGATAACGTCAAAAGTAAAACAGGCACAAAGTAATGTTCTTCTGGACGAAAGAGTCATTAAATTTAAAAGACCCAGCCTGTATTTGTAAGATGGAAGGTTAGCAAAATCTAGCGGGTCATAAAGGTCTCTCAAAGCGAAAAGAGTAAATTGTTTTTGAATAGACTCGAATCTGTCGCAATGTAGATCGTACGATGGGTTCCAGACTACGGAAGCATATTCAAGCAGAGGCCGGGCAAGTGTGGTATACAAGGATTTAGTGACTTAAATATTTTTAAACTCCCTAGCGCGTCTCTTAATGAAGCCGAATTGTTTGTTAGCCATGGATAGCACCCTGTCATAATGCAAGTTAAAACGCATTTTGTTGTCCAAGACAACGCCGAGGTCTTTGATATGGTCAACTCTATTCAGCTCGACATTGTTAAGGTGGCAGGAATCAGTTACAATTCTATTCTTACGGGAAAAGCTTATCACCTGGCATTTATTAACGTTAAGATATAAAATAGATTATTTTGATTGCACCACTGCTCAAGGGATAGAAGCTTGGATTGAAGAAATTCTGCATCAGAGTGCGTTTGGATGGTGCAGTACAGTTTTAAGTCATCAGCGTAGAAAAGATGAGGGATATCCGATAATAACTGTGATATGTCGGAAATGAAGACATTGAAGAGAAGAGGACCTAAATGGCTACCCTGCGGCACCCCAGAAGTCGCGAATACACTTTTGGATATCCGACCTTGATATTTGACGAACTGAGTTCGATCAAGAAGGTAGGACCGGAGCCAATTGAGAAGTGATCCAGTTACACCAAAGTTGCATAATTTCTCTATTAAAATTTGATGATCGACCCTGTCAAAAGCCTTGCTAAAGTCTGTATAGACCGCATCAACTTGATCTCCCTTTTCCATTTCACAAAGGACGTCAGAAACTAGAATTATAAGGTTGGTGGTAGTCGATCTGCCTTTTCGAAACCCATGTTGTTGTTCATTGAGAAGTGGGTCGATGATAGGAGTGAGTTTATCACAAACCAATTTCTCAAATAGTTTGGGGATTACTGACAGAATAGCAATGCCTCGATAGTTGTCGACTGATCGCTTATCACCGCTCTTGTGGATAGGCGTGAGATGGGAGTATTTCCAAAAAGACGGAAAGACACCCCATTGGAGCGATTTATTGAAAATCATGTGCAGAGGAGTTAACAATTGGTCCACACACTGCTTCACAAAATAAGGAGCGATTAAAACCGGACCGGGCCCTTTGTTGACGCTTAGCTCTTGAATAGCTCTAACGATTTCATCCTGTGTGAGAACCATTCCGTCAATAAGGGACGTCGGGGTGATATCGGGAGGAGTGGATGAGCTCGGGTTTTTAGGTGTGCAGAAGCTATCCTGGAAATGGTCAGCAAATAAGTTACAAATTTCCTGTGGACAAGAGGAGATAGCGGTCCCTCTGGACATGGAAGCAGGAAAACCTGCAATCTTACGTTTCATATTAACAAAGTCAAAGAATTTCTTCGGCTCGTTGATAATTTTTTCCCCCATCAGATTGACATATAGCTCATCTGCTTCGCGGGATTTTATACAGAATTCTTTGGCTAGATCATCGTACTTTTTCTTTAGGCCATTGCTAATGTTGAGGTTGTTTTTGACGGCCTTGTAGAGTTTATTTCTTTGGTTTCTTAAATGTCTTAGATTTTTGTCGAGCCAGGGTTCAGTAAGCGTGTTACGTTTCTTTATTTTGGGCACATAATTTTTAATGGCGTGGAAGATTATATTATAGAAGGAAGATATGGTGTCATCTAGATCTGACGCAGAAAGAGAGGTTGCCCAATCTATAGAATCTAGATAATTCTTGATGCCTTCATAGTAAGCATTTAAAAAATCATACACAATTTCGTTATTGTACGATCGAGTAAAATAAAAATCAGCAGATGGAAGTTCAACTGTAAGGGCGGAATGATGAAAAGTGTTAGGGAAAAGATTTTCGGCTTCAGTAGTTGGACTAACATCTACTTCGTGATAAAAGTTTGTGAAAATTAGATCTAACCATTTTCCGTTTTGGTTAGAAGTCGAAATAACCTGCTGTAAATCATTGCCATAAAATGTACCGATGAGATTAAAGTCGGTGTTGCCTAGAAGATTGACTGGAAGAAGTCTATTATCATTCTCGTCGACAATAAACCTGATGTTCGGACGATTGAAAACTCCAAAGACAATAATTTTGTCTTCTTCGTTCTAGGAAGCGATGACGGAAGAAATCATGTCACATACATCATTATAAGTATCTTTCGATCCAGATTCTCCTGTGTCGATCACATTGACACCGTGCGAATCATCATCGAGCAATGCGCTGAGTACGATTCTCCGCTTCACTTGCTTTTCATCGATTTCGAGAAGGCTTTCGATATTGTAAACCGGGATTTTATATTGGCGGCCTTGCGCAGGAAAGGCATCCCTGAGAAGCTTGTGGCTATTATTAAGGCAACCTATTACGGCGCGAAATGTCGCGTTCTGCTTAAAGTTAAGGTGTCGGGACAGTTTGAGGTTCGCTGTGGAGTTCGGCAAGGGTGCACCCTCTCACCGATCCTATTCCTCATAGTGTGTTGCATGCAGCTCTATCCGGACTAGACAAATGAATTCAATGGACTTTAACATCTTATCTACAATATTTTGATTACGCTGACGACATATGCTTACTCTCTCACAAAATCATGGATCTGTCTGCAATGGCGTTAGATCTCGAGAGGGAGGCAAGCAAGGTTGGGCTAAAAATTAATACCAGCAAAACCAGGTTTCTTAGCCCGCCATTGCGAAAAATAAATCCGGAACTTGTTCTCATTAATATTAATGGGTAGCCTGTGGAGGTTGACAACTTCGTCTACCTGGGTAGTATTGTTGCCGAAAATGGTGGTACGAAGCAAGTCACCGCTCGTCGTATCAACCAGGCTAAATGGACATAACGCATGCTGTTCAAAATCTGGCAGACCAGTTATCTCAGCATCAAGACCAAGCTGGACGTTTTTCGCTCCCTGGTATTGTCTGTGGTTTCCGTTCCGTTTCCGTAAGAGTTACCAGTAAGCTACAAGTTATCGTCAACTCATGTCTTCGACGAATTCTATAAACTTTCTGGCCCTTAACAATATCGAATAAAGAGCTAAGTCGGCTCACGGGGCAGATGCCAATCGACGAATTGATATGCAGCGAAATTGGCTGTGGATAGGTCAAACATTGCGGAAGAATGATAACTGCACTGCTTTTCATGCCATTAATGTAACCCCATTTCTAACCAAGGCCGACCAAGCGGGGTCCTTAAATCACATGGGTGAGTCGTTTGGGAAGTTGCGCCCCACTGCCCAGATCAGATTACTGTGGCGCACAGGAGCCCGATGCCCCACTAGGCGTTAAGGCAAAGTTGTAGGAGGCTACGAATGTGCAGTGCACCTGCTGGAAATTGTGGTCATTATTCTGTTAGGGTGAGGAACAGAATAGCAGGTTAGGCCTTACGCGTTTTCGAAATCGCTCGGAACTGGAAAACTGGCAATCGTAAAATGTTTTACTTCATCTCAAATTTTTCAGATCTTCAGATTCTCTATACAATTTTGCCTAGTAGTCAAATTCTGCCTCAAATGAGCAGTTAACGAGCACCCGTCCCTGGCAGAGCTACTGATCCTGATCTTGTTTGGTAGGAACCCGCGCACGAAGAGATTTGTTACATGGAGTACAAAAGAACGCGCCTAATGTCAAAAAAGGTTAGTTAGTTAAAAATGGTAAATTTCGCCGGTAAAGCTGTTTAGTTTCGTTATTCCACCACCACGTCTCCTTGTTCGTGTGGAGTGGGCCTTTCAAAACTCCCAGTGTCAGCCTCACCTACTAACATTTCATCCAAAGCATTCCACATTATTTGTGTTGGACTTTGTTCGTCGCAGTTGATGTTGTATTGAAGCCATTCCTCCATTTTAACAATGAACGGAGTAACAGCAGATTCAGTGCGTTCGTTGTTGAAATTATGCGAATTGATTTTCTCGACTGGTTTGGGGATTGCTTGCGGTCTTGTTTGTCCCTTCAAAATAAATTCTGTCAAGAGTAATCGGTGCTGGGTGACTGCATATTCACCCAAGATCACTTTGCAGTCCTTCACCCAACGTCTCATGAAATTTAGATACAGATGATAGTCTATCTGCGTCGCATGAGCTCCACTGCTATATGTGATCAAGTGCCTTTGGTTCTAATGAACCATGTGTTGAGGATAACCAGACCGTGTGATCTGCACATAGTCAGGATAGATCCACCTTCATCATTTCTTGGTGTAGATTGGCTACACTTCCCGCCATGGCAATCCTCGTAATCATAGTTCGATTCTCCCACATGGCCATTGCAATCTCCTCCGGAAAAAAAACCAGCTCGGTATCTGGTATTCTTGGAAGCGTTTCCATAATAGTACAGTTTGTACGTTTTGGAATTCATCAAAAAACGAGCTCGGTGGACCTGGTCATTTCGCCACTTGGTCTCCTGCACGCACATAATGTCTATCCTTCTCCGTTTCATGACGTCCTTCAGTTCTTCGCTTTTTCCCGTCATGGATCCGACATTCTAACTTGCAACCATCAGCTTATCTACAGTGTACATGGACTGCCTCATAGCGCTCGCCCCCGGAAACCGTCGAGCTCTGGCACGAACAATGTTCGCCCTGGGATCACTCAACTGCGCAACATATCTAGTGCCCAGCGGGATAGTGCTTCTTGCGTGTTCTACCATAAGGCCTTACATCCATTTTTACACCTATCTGGAGAAAAGTGGGGTTGGATGGCACTAGTGTGTGGAAAATATATTTGTATGGACTTTCCTTTTACATCCGGCGGTGGTCTCCAGACCCGGCAACTCACTCACACACACTGACGTGTGGGAGGTTCTAAAGATGTTAACAGTGCCGCAAGCTCATCTAGATGTGTTATTGTTGCCTGCAAGTGATTGGTCCTATTAGTCGCCTCGTACGATCAAGGTAGGACTCACCTAGGGGTGCCTATTCTAAACCCGTCACCCCACGGGTGAAATGGCCAATGGTGGTATTTTTTTTTTTTTCAAAATTTGGGAGTTGCGTGATATGAATCGTTCCATACTATAAAACATGCACAAGACATAGACAATTTAAAATAAGTGATTTTCTGGAAAATTTAGCCCGTTCGCTTGTCATTCCACATATACAAAAGTGAGTAGTGTATTTAACACCAAAAGCCCTAAAAAGACAAAAATGCGAGACGGGTAGATGGGGCGCCACGTGATTATTCCTATTTTCTCGTTTTAATCTATTAATTGGGGTAAGATATTACATAGTTCAACTATTATTTAACAATTCGTCGAATTTTTCACTATTCAATTCCAACTGTTGCACTCATTTGAAATAAATATAAATAAATAACTGGCGCAACAGTCCAATTTGAACCATGGCGTCGAGATGAGTTAACTTCATCTCATTTTCTAGATCGTGACGGTATGTCTTGTACAGCGGTGTATGATCAGCAACACACTCAACCGAGTTATTTACGCCATAAATGGGTACTCATTTAACAGTTGAGTGGGCTCATAGTCCGAAACGTAAGTCCCTTTTTTTTATCGAAAACTACCGCATTCAGTAGAAATCGAACTGGGGCCCAATGCGTAGAAGGCGAGCGTGCTAACCGTTGCGCTATCCAGACTACTCATTCAAAATACAAATCTTAATTCACTGCTCACTGCTTACCATATGAAAACAAAATTCGCCACATTGTCAAGGCTAATTCAGAGGCTTGGTTTTAATTTGTTTACTCTGAAGCCAAAGTTAATTAATTATTTATCAATTACCATTAAAATAAACATAATAATAAGGGTAGGTTAGTAAAATTCTGTATAATTTGCCAACATACAATATAATAGTGTGTAATTTCGCGAAAATCATTTCATATTTGCAAATAATATAGTGAATAGAGAATGGAGAGAGATTATTAAATTCAATCGTATCAATAATTAATAAAATGAATTGCCCCGTACTTCCTATCGTCTATTCCCTTTATCTACATGTATACAACGCGCTGGCATCCGCACAGTCTATTATTCGAGTGCTGTTGAACTGTGCATTTGCATTTTAGTAAGGTCATTGAATGGATGCATAATTCGATGCGCGCTGCTCTTGGCATTTAATAAACTAATTAAAATGCGAAATAAATTAATTAAAATTTTAGTTGGGCGATCTCAATGGGGCAAGGTTATTATTTTGTAGGGTAGTCAAATTGCCCAGTCGAGAATTTTGCCTGGCTATAGTTTGAATTGTAAAGAGTTATAAAATCCGGACAACTAGGATAAGCGAAAATGGGAATAAGTTCTGAATAATATTAATATGCGATATTATTGTAGTTAGAAATATAACACAATAGTTTCAAAACAATATTGTTGAAAAATGACTAAAATATAACTCATGACTTCCGTTATATTCTAACCATGGTTAGAATGTTCTGCTTGGGTCCTTAGCTTGATATTACACTTTGCGTTTTTCTGTAGGAAGAGCAATCCCGCAAAAAAACGCATTGTCGGACAAGAAGAGAACCCTATAATTACACATTGCGTTTTTCTGCGGAAAAAGCTTGTGAGAGAAATAAATATATCCCAGTGAGGATATTGATGGTTCTATTTTTATGGCAATATAGTAGGTAGAAGTCGCTACCGATATCGAAAAACTGATCGAGATCGTGAAACGTTATCCAATTTTATACGATATGTCTATCAAGGATTATAAAAACATACGAAAAAAAGATAAAATCTAGAAAGATATTGCCGACGAGCTTTGAACAAAATGTGGTAAGTACAAATTCTTATTTTTTATTTCAAACTCCCTCTTCTTCCGAAAAGCAATAAATAATGGGTGCATTGAACATAATGTAGTCCGGATGGCGCAACGGTTAGCACGTTCGCCTTCAACGCACTGGGCCCCGGTTCGATTCCGGGGATTTACGTGTCGGACTATGAGCTCACTCAGCTGTTAAATGAGTACCCATTATGGGGTAAATAACTCGGTTGAGCGTGTTGCTGATCACATACCTCTGCACAAAAACCGTCACGATCTAGAAAATGAGATGATGCTAACTCATCTCGAGGCCGTGGTTCAAATTGGACTGTTGCGCCAGTTATTTATTTTATTATTGAACATAATAACAATGTTTTGCAATACGCGTCAAGAAAAAAGCAACCACGGAACTTACCAGTCGATTCCCCATGCAATTATAAGCAAACATATAAAGACATTTTTGCATGCCTTAGATCTTGTAAGGGCCTTGTATATTCTTACAAGGCCTAGGGTATACAAAAATGTCTTTAATATGCATGCTTATAATTTCAGGGTATAAAAAATACAAATACAGTACGAAAATGTATGTTTTTGTCACAACAGAAATATGTATGCATATAGGTTTCCCCAAGTATAGTAATAACAACAACAAAATACACAACGAAAACTGAATGCGATTTTTTCCGCGGCGATTTTTTGTCGCCTCGGTGTTAACATCTAGAAATCGCCACGAATCTCCGCCGCGAATCCGTCGCGAATACGCCGCGGATTTTGTCGCTGCGGTTTTTGTCGCGCCGGTGTGAGGATCGCTTAAATCTATTTTACGTGTTCCTCTTCTTCTGCGACAATGCGTTTTTTTTTGGATTGCTCTTCCTGCAGAAAAACGCAAAGTGTAATGCCAGGCATAGACCGCACTCCCTTCGTACATAAATGTTGAATTCCAAACTAGCGAAGATTTGTTTTGAAAATCGCACTTGGAAGTTTTCGACCGGGATACGTCTTAAAGACCCACCCGAGCCGAATATGATTTACCAGCCCTGGAAGTTTTAAAATGTTCGCCATATGTGTCTTTCGCGCGTTAGTTCATTGATTTTTTGGATGGTTGCTAATACATCGACGGCTTCCAGGGAATCGCTTTAAAACCTTCGCTCTTCAAAGCAGTTTTATACGAAATGTACTCGTACGATGTACGAGTTTCTCCAAAAAGCAACAGTAGCGAGGGAGAAAAGAAAAGGATTCACCCCAAGTTTTCGACTTCTGATCTTGGTGTGGCTTTTTTTTCAAGAATGAAAAGCCTTGAAAAAAAAGTTTTATTTTAACTTTCAAAGTCGATTCGAGGCTCACTTTAAAGGTTTTTTTTTGTGTTCTACATGTTACGTCTAAGTATCAACATACACTGTCGAACTCGAACTCGAGCTCCAACCTGGTATAAATGTCCTCTAACACACACACACACACTTCATATAGATGTGAAGAAAATCGGTCCACTTGTGCTGGGTTCGAGTTCGACAGTGTATGGTGACTTAGATTTCTTTCCATATGACTGATTCGAGATATCTATCGAGACTGCCAAAAGGAAGCATGTATTTTAATTTTTGGACTCGATCGCTACTGTGGACTGAGCTACGCTACAGCTAGCGGGCTGGTTAGGAAATGGAGCGCTATAAAAAATGAAACGCTGGGGCACTGGAATAATTTGCCAGGGTTGCGGCAATCCAAAGATCTTGTTAATCTCTTGTTAGTAGTAGTAGTATACGGTTAGGATTTTGGATTTGTAAAAACGATAATAGATCGCATTTTCATATTTATTATAGTTGGTTGTTAGCTTACATCTTTTATCCTATTGCGCCAGTGGTATCCTGTAGAGATGTCAAAAAGTGCGAAAATTTAGTGGACTTGCGCTCGAAAATTTAGTTATAGGTGCGATTTTCAGTTAGATAACTATGAGTAAATCGGATTGCCTTATTTATAAAATAAAAATCGACAGGCAGTGCCGAAGTATTTGCATGATAACGTGAGGACTCATTCCCACTGCCTTCTGAGTCTTGTTCAACTAGTCGGTCAAAAGTTGAAAATTTTAGTCAGGTTTTTACCTACGGTGACCCCATCTCGCCCCAATAACGATGGTACACTTAACGTCAAAATTAGTGAGTAGTGGGAATGCTTAATCGTCTGGACGCAGCCTTCAGTCGAGGTCCGAACCCAAATCAAAAACAACAAATTTGTAGCATTCTATCGTTTCCAGAGTGATAAAGCTGGGCATCCAACTCGAATACGACAACATCGATCATCAAGAAGAAGAACGTTGGCTTATGTCATTTGGTCATTTGTTTGTGTTTACTTGTGCGGTGCCATGAAATCGTTTTATTTGTTTCGCTTATTCGCTTTGCTTGTTTGTTTTGCTTTTTTGTCCGCGAGTTCACTTATTGTTTGCTTGTTTGATCCGCGAGTTTACTTATTGTTGGTAAGTAGGATTAGGCAAAAAAAACCAATAGTGTACTGCCAACAATTCAAATTGCACCGCCCAGAAAAGCTTGGTTGACGTTTCATTTCCGTCCCAGACTTTTTCGACATAGTCTCCATAGACGTTATCACGTCAAAAATCTTTAGTAAGTACTTATTAGGCTCGCTCCATATATATTCAATATGGGCTTGAACTATTGGCTCGAACGTACGGCACGTAACGTGCTCTGCTGTGCGGTGCGTGCCCAACGTGCAAGCAAATTTATACTGGGCCTTACAGATGAATTCTTGCAAATGCAAGGGAAACTGCACTGGATCTTGCGGCTGCCGAAAAGCAGGGAATAATGTACCGTTCACCTTTATGTATGGACGTAAAAAAAATGGAACAAACTATGGTCATAGAGTCTCACAGACTCCTATCTTCATAGTTCCATTTTTATGTGTCTCCGGATGGTTAAAAAACATTTTCATATTTATAGTAAGAATGATTGCCCAACAGCAAAAAAAAAACAAATAAATATAAAGAATTTTTGGATATTATTTACTTTCACCTTCACCATGTCATTCTTGGAGTCATGTTAATTGCCTTGACCCCTCCATGGGGATGTGCGCATCAACATCTAGTAGTGATGTGTAACACAGTAAGGAGTCGTACTTTTTGAACGAATCAACAGGATAAGCGAAAGATTCGAGTCGTTCAATTTAAGAATGACACACTGTAAAATGAATACCTAAACCCAAACTAGATCCCGCAGAAATACTACGCAACGCATAGAAAATCCACGCTCATTCAAAATTTCTGATTACATACATATATGTATTACATCCATATTCATTCACACCCCATCCTAATATATATAGCTGAAACTAAAACCACCATTATCTATCTATCTACCAAACCAATCCCATCTAAATCCATTCATAATCATTTTTATGCAGTATGCAATGAACGCATTGAGTATACTCAAATATACACACAACAATCAATGCTGATGCTGACTGTAAGCAAATCAAAAATGATTTGCTTACGGCGCACCGCACATTCAAGTTTCCGTAAATACGTAAAACAAGCCTAACATCCTAAAACAAAAGTAATCGTCTTGTATCATCACCTCAAGTTCAACTTTAGATGAAAACGGTACCAAACCACCAACCAGACAATTTCCTCTGTTCTGTATACTGTGGGAAGCAATGAGTTGTTCGCAATGTGAGTTTTGAGTTTCTAACACAAACAGCACACTAACACTTCTATATTTCACTCACTCTGCGCTGTGAGACATACTGGGCTGAAGTGAAAACACATAACACAAATATTGATTTATTTGTGTAATTCAATATAGACTCAAATTCAAATGTTTCACTGAGGAAATTCATAGCATGGAGCTTTTAATAGAACAGAACGGAATGATTTGTCTGACTCCGAATAAAGGGTCAAAAAAGAGATAAAAAAATTGGGGTCGCCCATTCCAGATTGGCAGCCCCGTTTTCATGGGAAATAGTGGTGCGATCTGGCTGGCCCGAATAGAGGGCATTGGGGGGCCGCTAACTCCGAATCTCGAGTCAAAAAAGAGAAGAAAACTGGGGTCGCCCATCCCAGACTGGCAGCCCCGTTTTCATGGGAAATAGTGGTCCGATCGGGCTGGCTCGAACTAAAGGGTATTGGGGGCTGGCTAACTCCGAATCTGGGGTCAAAAAAGAGAAAAAAAAAACTGGGGTCGCCCATCCCAGACTGGCAGCCCCGTTTTCATGGGAAATAGTGGTCCGATCTGGCTGGCTCGAACTAAAGGGTTTTGGGGGTCGACCAACTACGACTTTTATTGAATATGTTATTAACCAAGTTTCAGACTCTTTGCATGACTCTTTTTGAACGACTCATTGGAAAAATTCAGAGCTTATGTGCCGGCACAGTGAAAAGAGTCATTATGCCCATCACTAATCTCTAGCATATCTATGCCTTGTTGACGATTCGATAGCATATCTACTTTTCGCAAGTTCAGTTGCTTGCATGCACCTCGTAGCCGCGCCGTCTTTATACTAACAAGCTCGGAGCACTGTGAGAGTTTTATTAGTACTCACAGGCAGTTTTTGATCGCGTCGAGATTTAAACTCCGAGCTCTAAATTAGTATTGTAGAATGGTGACCGAACGACCACGGCCACTGAGCGCGGTCATGCTGATCGATAATTTATATTGTACATATGTTCGGCGCGTATTTACCTCCTTCATGTTTTTTTTTAAATTTAATTTTGCATATTTCCCCTAACTTGAGGCCGATGTAGCGATGTATCAGCCATCTGGTTGATGTCATCATGGATATTTCTATGTGTCCTACCATACCGTGTATGGCTTAGCTAACGTTTCCTTAGCATAAACTGGTTTCGGACGATGCATGGTGCTAGCATGTACCACCTGCCCATTTAGCTGTATATCTGCGACAAGTCGGGAAAGTTTGTGGCTTAAGGCTCAAACAGACAGAACGTGTAATGAACCACCTGTAACGAACCATATTATGGTCTGGTAGTGCTGCTCCCACTGGCAGATCGAAGCAGCACCTGATGAGTAATGATCTGTTGGTGGTACCAAACCAGAGGCCGAGGGTCCCATTACACCTGGACCCAGGTACGACCGCGTGGGCGTTTGATCCGTCCGCCAACCATTCCATCCTTATCGACTATTTTTCTTTCATTCCCCATTTTTACCTCCCCTGTTTGTGTTGTCTTCCCCAGGCCTATGAATTTTTGTTAATACGTAAAGGACAGGGGCAACGAGCGGCGAAAACCCCGCCCACATCTCCCGAACTGAGCTACAGCAAGCATAGGCCGTTGCTTAACTCGTTGAGGGGCCTTTTTCTTCGCCAGATGGCACGGCCCGACCGTCACGGTCAAGTATGCTACCTTAGGCTCCGTCGCCACGGGCATCTTCGGATGTCCACCAGACCGTCCGTTACAAACGCGTTATAACGCGACGCTCATGGAACGCCCCTCAACGCGGCGTTCGGCGATATTGACTACGTCACACACGCAGCGTTATCTGGGCGGGCGGTCCAGTACTGTGGTTGAGTTTGTACAGCAATCATGAGTAGTTCTGATGAGGAGAACGCCGGTAACGCGCGTTACTTTTGTAATTTTGTACAACCCGAAAAGTTAACGTCGCGTTAACGTCGCGTTCCGAAAGGTAACGCTGAGTGATAACGCCACGTGTGTGGCAGGGATAATGCAATGCAGTGCAATACAACCGTACCGCCGTAACGCGACGGTACAGGAACGCCGAACGTCGCGTTATAACACGTTCTGTGTGGCTGAACCTTTATTGTTACGCTGGCACCACAAGGGGAAAACAACACAAACATCCATGTACACGACGCGACGCGACGTGGACGGGACTCGAACCCGTAAGTAGCCGGTAATTTAAGACATCAGATCGACGCCCCAATGCACTGAGCTACCGACCGTCTAACATTATCGTGGATTAATAGCTGAAAAGGGGAAACCACGCAGTAGAGAAAATTCGGTTTTACCGACACAGACTGATATCCAGTTTTCTCGAAAAACCTACATTTTTCATAGCAATGTAAACATAAATTGTCAATATTTTCATGGATGAAGCATTGACTGCCAGGTGACGGTGTAAGTTTCATGATGCATAAATTACAAATTAAAATATGAAACTTATTAAAATATTTGTCTCAAATCTGATGAAAGTACCATTGGTTCATGACAACCCAGGAATTTTTATCTGATTCAACATATGACGTCGGCATTCACCGTTGTACTCCTGTGTACTCATATTCTATATTTTATAGTATATTTAGAAATGCATCGGGAGTTTATTCACCAGCTGCTAGACTTTGTCGTAACTCAGCAAAATGCTCCCTTGAAAACACAGAGAAACATTTTTTAAGAAGTATGATAAAAATATTATTGAAGTGCGAATACCATGCAAGCAACTGCATCACAAGAAGAAAGTAATTTTCTCACAATGGCATTCATAACGTAGCTATCTTGTTCAAGAACTGAAGCATGCTGAGGAGCTAGCGAGGAAGGAACCCAAGGTGTTTTTTCCTTAGGAATTAGCTGGAACGTATCTTGGCTTTCGGAAGGTAACATAAAAATGCTGTCTCACGTTTATGTACCTACGGGCATAGATGAAGTACACTTTTGTCGTAACTTGTGTCATCATATTGCCGAACGTCTGCATGTTACAGCGACATTCATGTTGTTCCATTCATGAAGCATGTCATAGGTACTTCCTAGCCTGTAGCGGTCGGGAACTGAAAATTGATGGAAAGGATCTTGAATGTATGGCATGCATTCTCCTGAGACGGTAAGTTCATTCTAAGTATCGACTGTATTGCTTAGTTGAAATGAAAGGTAGATACTACCTTTCTAGCATTCATGGATCGTTTTAGCACTTCCGGTTTCCAAAAAAAGTTAAACCGGTGCTTCCGAAATGACAAGCACTGCTCAGCTCAGTGTGATGGGGATAAATCTTTGGGGAATAGAATCGATTCGTTCTAACGCTTGCAATATGTCACCGTTCCATTGCTTACAAAATTTTATTGTACAAGGCTGGGACCTTGTCCTAAGGGAACCTAAGTTTTCCGGTCAAAAACTGTAAAATGCAGGTGTCACCAGAGATTAGATGCAAATTCGGATCTGGTATGATTGAAAACAAGTACCAGCCAGATATTCGTTCCTTCTTCAATGTATGTATGTATATGTATACCATGTCATGCGAGCATGGAGGCATTTATTCTACAATAAGCGAAACGAACAAATTGGAAAGAAAAAAATTTCTTGACACTATAAATGGTGGCGCTGTAAGGGTAAGGGCTGATCGAATTTTTGATGTGTGAACATCTTGTTGCGCGGTACGGTATAAAATCGTGAAATCTGTGAAATGCTTAAACAGCATTGTGTGTGTATTCTCAATTTGTATTGAGTGCTTCATTTTATGTACACTACTCGTACATAACGTGCAGAAGGAGCAACTCCCATCAGAAGCTGCACAACTGAGTCGGTAGCGAACTTAAGCTAATAAACATATACTCAGAAAATCTACTCCATTAAATTAATAAGAATTTAATAGTTTTTATCATGAGATTTATATGGTTATTTTAATAATTTACAAACTATAGATCTTATCGTACTCTCATCCGATTACATTAGTAGGCATATCCTATTAAATTAATAATATTGAAAATATTTATTATAAAATACATGATCACGGCCTTTATTCCAATAATTTTTATTTTTAATCAGTGTACTTTGTTGTAGCTGAGTTGAGTTGGCCATTTTTCGAATGTGTTCGTGACAGGAGCCGAACCCGCGACTTCTCGGTTGGTATGTAAGTTTCCATCGAGCTATCGCAGTCACACGAAATGTAAACTCTAAAGGTAGCATTAGACGATTCGTAGGATCTACAAACGTTTGTAGATCTACAAACCCTTCAAACTGCCTCCGAACTGCAAATGCTTGTAGCACGTTTGTAGGCGTGAAATTTTATTATTACACGATTCGTAGGTTTGTAGTAGTTTGTAGAGCTACAAACACTTCTACAAACCATATTGTGCATATTTCGTCTACAACCGTTTGTAAGAAATATATTCAACCATTAGACGGTTTGTAGGATAATTATTTAGTTTGCAGGCAGTTTGTTGTTGTTGTTTTTGGTACCTATACACGAATATTATTATTGAAAACAAATGCAAATTTAATGTAAATAATATATCAATTTGAAAATATTCGCACACAAGTACATTGTAGATAGCATCTAAAACTTCTGGAATAATGCATGAGATTGTCAGCTGCGGGCTACGAAATAAAAATTTCAGAGATTCAAAGCTCTCGCCGGTGGCCAAGTAACGAAGCGTCAATACAAGTCGCTCCTTTGGTGAAATGCTTTCGCGCATATTCGTGTCCTGCTTTTTAATAAGTTGAGTCACTAAAGCCAGAAGATGGTCGAATTGTTCCGAAGTCATGCGTACAAAATTATGATACAATTCCAGCTCTTCATTCCGCAATTCAGCGAGCAACTTCTGACAAAATCCTTCTTGTTTTCGTCGAAGAACCCAATTCTTTGACCAAACACGTCGTTGACGCTTCGGTGGCAATTCCACTTTACTATCACTATCACTGTCGCTGCTATTCAACAAATTCAGTCCTAAAACCATCGCGATTGCTTCATTCGGATCCATTTTACAAACAACACTTAAATATAATATCAATGTAAAACGCGTATAATTTTATTTTCACGAAATGACAAGTGCGACGGCGACCATAACATCAAATATCAGAATTGATACATCTACAAACGTTTGTAGTTCGTATATGTAAAATTTCATACATCTACAAACTCCAAATCTATCTACGGATGTCAATCAATCTACAAATATAAAATACATTTGCCATCACACGAGCCGCATTTATCACCTTCAAACGTTTGTAGACGGTCATCTACAAATCGTCTACAAACTCTTTCTCCAAACATTTGTAGCTAAGAAATTTTCACATTACACGATTCGTAGACAATTTGTAGCAGAAAAATCGCAGAAATCTACGAAAATTTGTAGGTCCTACGAATCGTCTAATGGTACCTTAAAGCAATCGTCAATCAGATTCAGAAATAATATGACATACTATAAAACAATTATAATGAATTATTAAACCAATGGGATACACTATGCTATTGATGCGAATTCCCTCATTTAATATGACATACTACAAAATTAATGACGAACACTACTTACTACTACTACCACTTGGCCTTAACCCCTTGTGCGGCATAGCGCGTCAACTACTCCTGCGCGCCTTCGTACTCTGTTCTGAGCAATAGGGCGAAACTCCCCAAAAGACTTACCCAGTGCCTGGCTCTCCTTTGCCACAGATCCACGCCATGTGACTCTACGACCCCCTCTTGTTCGGCCTTAGTTGGAAATGGGGTTCCATTTCATGGCATGCAAAGCAATGCAGTTATGACTCTTCCGCAATGTGTGACCTATCCACTGCCATTTTCGCCTGCGTATCAATTCATCGATTGGCATCTGACCCGTGCGACGCCTTATTTTATATTGTTTCGGGCCAGAATATTCTTAGAGTTCGACGAAGACATGAGTTGACGAAAACTTGCAGCTTTCTGGTAACTCTTACGGAAACTTTCCATGTACTGCTCCCATACAGAAGCACTGACAGTACCAGGAAGCGAAACAGGCCCAGCTTGGTCTTGATGCTGAGATAAGGTGATAGCAAATTAACTGTCTACATACAAAATGTTCGTGGCCTGCGGACAAAATTGTCTGAATTAAGAAAAACCATAGCCTCACTATCTTATCAACACGACATAATTATTTTGACCGAGACATGGCTGCATAACGGGATTTTTAATGCGGAGCTCGGACTTTTAAACTATAATATCTACCGGCGTGACAGATCACTCACAAGAAGTATATTTGAACGAGGAGGAGGTGTACTTATAGCTATCCACAAAAATGTCAACTCGTCACAAGTACAGGTCCCCAACCCGTCGTTAGAACAACTTTACGTTGAAATTCGCTCAAATTCCGTCAATTCTATTGTGGGTGCAGTGTATTTGCCACCATCTAGCCCGATTAACAACTATGAAATCTACAGCCATTCTTTGATTGATCTTCAAACTCGTTTCCATAGTCATGAATTTTTGATTGCCGGTGATTTCAACCTACCTAATATCAGTTGGACTCATGACGTTTATGGGTCTACTATTCAAGCCAAAGTTGCAGCCAATCCATCGGTCGTCGAATCAGCTAAAATTCTAGCAAGTGCTACCGGATACTTAAATCTATACCAAATTAACTCAATCGTAAATTGTAATAATCAGCTGCTCGACCTTATATTTGCAAGAACACTAAATTATAGAGTTCACTGCGCACCAGAACCACTTGTACCTGTAGACAGCTACCATCCGGCTCTAACTCTAAACTTTGAATTTTCGAATATTAAAACTCAAGAATCCGAAGACAGAATACGATATAACTTTAAATGTGCCAATTACGAATCTATTAACTTTGAATTAAATAAAATAGATCGGGATGATCTTTTTAGTGAATCAGAAATCGACCAACCAGTTGCAGTTTTCTATGAAACTCTTTATGACTTAATTGAATTGTTTGTTCCAAAGAAAAAAATTAGAATTGATAACTTTTACCCGTGGTTTAAAGCTGAACTCAAAAACCTGATTGTTCAAAAGAAAAAAGCACATCTGAATTATAAAAAGTCCCGTACAAAAACAAATTATAACATATTTTCGAAATTACGCTCACAGTGTAAAAATAAAGTCGACTATCTACACAAAAATTTTGTACATAATATCGAAAATTCAATCAAGTCGAATATCAAAAATTTTTGGAGTTACGTTAATTCACTGAAGGAAGATAACTCAGTGCCCAGTACAGTCTATCTAAACTCGGTATCTGCATCAGATCCAAGAGATAAAGCTGAACTCTTTTCTCGTCAGTTTGGGTGGGTTTTTACTCCATTCGTCAATTTTAATCCACCTCGTGCATCAATAGATGCATTACATTTAAACGTTATACAACTTAGTTTGTCAGAAGTTTTCACAGCTATTACTAATTTGAAACCCGACACTGGGCCTGGTCCGGATAACATTCCAAATTTATTTATAAGAAGCTGCTTATTTTCAATTGCGCGTTCTTTGTGGATTCTTTACAATAAGTCACTGCTTGCGGGTTCGATGCCAACGATTTGGAAGGAGAGTAAAATAACTCCAATTTTTAAATCCGGTGACAAATCCGATGTAGCGAACTATCGTCCGATCACTGCTCTTAATGCAATACCCAAACTGTTTGAAAGTCTCGTTTGCAAACACTTAACTCATGCTTTCTCACACATCATAATAGATGAACAGCACGGTTTCTCCCAGGGGAAATCAACGGTTACAAACTTGACTTTATTTAACAACTACTTGTCTAATGCTCTTGACGAAGGTGACCAAGTAGATGTGATCTACACAGACTTCTCAAAAGCATTCGACAGAGTCAACCATTCAATTCTACTCACCAAATTAGAATGTTATGGAGTCGGCGGACCAATGCTTCGTTGGTTGGAAAGTTATTTGTCTAATCGTACGCAGTTAACACAAATTGCTGGCATTAACTCGACTCCTATGGTTGTATCATCTGGTGTACCACAAGGATCCCACTTGGGACCTTTATTGTTTAAACTTATGTATTGTAAGTCTCTAATCTTTGCTGATGATGCGAAATTTTTATTAAAAGTTAAAACAAGTAATGATGCTCATAAACTGCAAATAGATTTGGATAGTGTTGCGGAATGGTCGGAAGTAAATAAGCTAGATCTTAATCTTTCCAAATGTAAAATTATAAGATTCACGCGCAGTAGTAGACCTGTACTGTATCCATACTCGATCAAGTCTGTTCTAGTTAAAACTGCGAATGAAGAAGTAGGTCTTGGCGTCCTATTTACCTCAACTTTGTCGCGCTCTCCTCACATAACTAATATATCACTCAAAGCTTCCCGTTTACTTGGTTTTCTCAACAGAATATGCGTTAACTTTAAAAATCCTAGTACTTATAGATTTCTGTACCTATTGTTAGTTCGTCTAGTACTAGAATATGCATCTGCCATCTGGTCCCCATATATCATACTTCTACCGACGCGTATTCTCTTGAGAAAATTCAACATAGATTCTTATGGCATTTGGCTGCACTATCGGGTGAACCTATCCCTTTGTATTGCCATGAATGCCATCCATTAGAATTGAAATACCACATTCCATCCCTGCAAACTCGTCGCTTTGAAAGTGACTTAATGTTTCTATACAAAATATTAAATAATCAAATACAAAGTATGGAGCTATGTAGCTTAATTAAACTTCATGTGCCAAATAGGTCGTTGCGGCATAACAAAAAGAATATCTTTCACGTGAGCTACCACCATGTCAACTATACCAAAAATAACACAATAGATCGTATCTGCAAAGAAGGAAATATGTTCACCGATAAAGTTGATTTTTTCGATATTTCACAATCTAAGTACATATATTTAAATCTAAACTTAAGGTTCGACTTTATTTTTAAGCTGTTCGAATTGAATTATGTATGAATTTTGTATTATATTGTTATCAAATGAATATTGTTTATTAACTATTATTTATATAGGGCGTATGCCCGTGCAATGAATAAATAAATACATAAATAAATAGCGGCTCTGCCAGATTTTGTACAGCATGCCGTATGTGTATTTAACCTGGTTGCTACGACGAGCGATGTCCTGCTCCATACCTCCATTTTCGGCTGCTACCCAGGTAGACAAACTGTTCACTTTCTCCACAGGCTGTCCATTAATATTGATGGCAATAGGTGTCGGATTTCTTTTTCGCAATGGCGGGCTAAGAACCTGGGTCTTGTTGGTATTAATTTTTAGCCCAACCTTGCTTGCCTCCAGAGAATGGAAATAATAATTTTTCAATTAAATATTTTAATAAATATTTATTACGAAAATTTCGGTGAATATTTATAATTATTATCATTTCATCAAACAACAAATAATGATAATAATAATAATTACAAATGAATAATGCAGGTAGCGGATTCTTCAATAATTATTATTTCTTCCGAAATAACAATTATTTATTCCTAGATACAGACGTAACGTGTGTTGCCCAGATTACGCTCAGTGGAACAAACGGAAGGAATTCCATTTCATCGACACTGCGCGTGGGCATGTGTTTTGGCCACTGTACTCGCTTTCTTACTCAAATAAACATCGCAGACGCAGCCGCATACTCCTAAAAGTGTTCATGCTTGTTCATTAGCCGGTCCGTGATATTGTGCAGACTTCTTTAATAATTCTTCTTTCTTCACTGTGTGTAGTCGCGCTTCTTGTACACCCCTTTCATGTTTTTTTCCGTAGTTGAACTGATTTTAAAAAAAATACACTACCGGCTTACTTTTTCCAATTTTTTGGGCGGTATTCCAATAAGTAGTCCGAACTATTTAGCCTTTTTCTTCCGGTGTCAAAACCTTTCCTCGACTCGTTGTTTGCAAGATCTTTTAAAATGCACCACTAATGACAAAAATCAGTATTTATAAAAATCGTATATACAGGGTGTCCCAAACCCCAACGTCAACCCGGAAACCGGTGATAGGCCAAGTGGTGGCAGTTATCAGAAAAGTATTAAAAAAAGTCTCCGTCAATTATTTTTTGACTTATAGACATTCAAGAAATGTTGGAAAAATTCATACCCTGTGATGATTTTTTAAGTACTGTTATTACAAATTTTCATTTTTTTTTTATTTTTTTTTTTTTTTTGTTAAGCAACCCTGACTAGCTGTTCTATAAATCACAATCTAAAAGTAAAAAATTACTGTATTGGTTTTAACCCTCATCTGCTCCTTGCGTAGAAATCTACGCAAATTCAATATTCTTCTGATTATATTTCCCAGAGCTTCGAATGAAAATTCCTGAAATTTTTTGACTTTGTACCTATCGTTATTCTAAACAAACACATGCGTTTCCTCGAGCAAAAAATGTTTGTTTTTTTCAAAATAACCAAAAACTTACGTTGTCGTCCCTCTGCGTAGCTTTCTACGCATATGTAAGCCTACGGTATTTCGGCTCATTTTGCGATGCATCATGCACATGAGTTATGCTATTTATGTATAACCAACGAAATCTTATTGCACAGCCTACCTAAAATTTAGTTGGAGAAATAACAAAATAAGAACAAGTGGTCACCATATGTGAAACATAACACGTGAGTACTATTGCATGTATGAAGAACATAATATCTACTTTGATCTATAAGGAAATATTAGATAAATAGATTGTAGAGCTCAGCCGTAAATAAACACTTATAGAAACAAGTCGGTTTTGTCTTGTTTTTCTCATGCATTGTTCAACGAGTCTGTGTTGCATTCAGTCGCATTTTGAACAAGTTTCGGTAAAATATGTCTAATCCAAAGTTTCTTACAAGTGAGAAAATCGAAACAATCCTCAATGAATGTGACAGTGAAAGTGATTTCTCCGGAGAGAGTGACGACGATTTCCTTGAAGAAGATGATTTCTCGGAGTATACCAGTGATGACGATTTTGAAATGCTAACGGAGCAGCCATACGTTTCGGCCGAAACGCAGGATCCATTATTTGTCTCCAAGGATGGTATTATTTGGAATCCAAAGCCAGTGCAGGCGTCAGGGGGAAGACATCGGAATGAAAATGTGATTGATCTTACTCCTGGAATAACGAGATTTGCGAAATCCCGTGTTAGTAACATCGCTGAAGCATTCATGCTCTATTTTCCACCTCCGGCTGAAAACATGATTCTCACATTTTCCAATGCCTACGCAACATCAGTCTTGGGTCAAAATTGTACGCAAATTACATCAAATATTCTGCGTGCATATATCGGAGTGCTGATTTTGGCAGGAGCTTACAGGTGATATTGTGTTGTTTTTATTATCCAAGTACGCATTATTCTATCTATAAAATTTTAGATCAAAAAATGAATCCATTGTCGATTTATTTGACGATGAATATGGTCGCCCTATTTTCCGAGCTATAGTGTCGAAAAAACAATTCAAATTTATAAATCGTTTCATCCGCTTCGATGATGTAATGAGCAGACGACAAGAAAAATCTGACGATAAGTTCGCACCGATTCGGGATTTATTTGAAAAGTGGTCAAGCCTTTTGCCTGACTATTTCGACCCCCATGAATGCGTAACCATCGACGAACAACTCCTTGGTTTCCGGGGCAGATGTAAATTTAGGCAGTACATGCCTTCAAAACCCGAAAAATATGGTTTGAAATTTTGGATTTTAGTATGTTCCGAAACCTGCTACGTTTGGAAAATTCAGCCGTATTTGGGAAAAGCAATTGGTGCAAACGGTCCGGAAAAACATCAAGGTGCTCGTGTTGTGCTAGACTTAGTAGATGGCTTGAAAGGCCATAACGTTACAATGGACAATTTTTTTTCATCCTATGATCTTGGCCAACAGTTGCTAAAGAAAGGAATCACAATGGTTGGAACAATGCGAAAAAATAACGTAGTATTCCACCAAAGCTCCTTCAGTGCAAGAAACTTCCCTTGTTTCAATCAACGTTTGCTTTCACGGACAACACAACACTGGTCTCCTATATCGGTAGAAAAAACAAGTGCACTGTTTTGCAAAGCACAATGCATCACTCGACTGACGTCGGATCCGGAAGAAAGAAGTTGCCTGAAATTATTGAATTTTATAATAAAACTAAAGGTATGATACAAATTCTATTCTATTTTTCAAATAAATCACAATATGCGCTTGTAGGTGGTGTCGATACAGTTGACAAAATGCTGTCTTGCTATAGCTGCAAAAGGAAAACAAATAGATGGCCTATGACAGTATTTTCGAATATGATTGATATTTCTGCTCTGAATGCATTCATTATCCATAAAGAGCTGAATCCAAACTGGCAAACTACCCAAGTGACAACTAGGCGAAGGAATTTTCTTCGTGAACTTGGTCTAGCTCTGTCACAGCCATATATGTTGGAAAGAAGAATTTTGCCACGTTCAACGTCAGCATTGTCAATGATTTCATCTGTAAGTCGCAAATCACGTGACAATTCCCCAAACATGCAGCCGTCCTCGCAATTCAACTGTGAGCCCACAGGTTCCCGAGAAGGATCATTAATTACAAAGACATTAGAAATACCACCAAAACGATCAAAGAGTGTCCCTCCGCAGATAAAAGGCCGATCTAGGTGCTATAGTTGTTGTGAAGAGAAGTCAGAAAGGAAAAACCATATGCATGAAACCATTTGTTGCTTTTGTCAAAAGGGAGTTTGCAAGGCCAAACACAACGTTTGTATAAAATGCATTGAAGACAAACTAATTTAATAAATTAAATCCATTTAATAAAATACATATTTGGTCTTGTCATTTCTATGAAAATTCCATATGCGTAGAATTCTACGCAAAGGGACGACAACGTAAGTTTTTTCGAGGGTCAGATGAGGGTTAAATAAAATATGACTTTTTTCCCCAATTTTGTACTCAAAATTATCACTTATCCCAACTTCAACTGACTTCATATAGAGGTTGGTCTCTCTAATTCCATTACCATCGATGAAAAGTCCAATTTAAAACGGGTAAACTGGTTGAAGTTTCGAAAATATTTAAACAAAAATATAGATTTGAGATCCCAAAATTTGTCGGCAATTGAACATCCTTACCAAGTTGATTCTCTTTTAAATGATTTCTACAATAAAATAAATGATGCTCTACACTTTGCCACAATAAAGATAAACAAACCACCGAATAAAAATTGTGTCATTGACGATCAAACTAAGGGTCTTATACAAGTTCGTAATTTTCATCGCCTCAGATGGCAAAGACATCGGAATCTTTCTACAAAAACAACTGTAAACAAACTTTCCAAAATAATTAAACGCCGTATATTTTTCAACCGTAACAAAAAATGGAATGAAATGCTAAAACGTCTTCCGAAAAATAGCAGAACTATTTGGAAGCTGAACAAAATTTTTCGAAGATGTAAAACAATGCCACCATTATTTAATGTTGACAAAAATTTGGTATTCGATAATAGGGACAAAGCAGAAATGATTTCCGAAATATTCCGTAAGGCACATAAAATATCTTCACATTTGGGAAACGCATTTCACAATGAAATGGTCAGGGATTGGATAAACCAGTTATCAACCTCCATTAATGACCGTAATACAGTTTATTTGTCTTCTCCAGGTGAAATCAGAAAAATACTCAAATCCGTCAAAGGTAACAAGGCCCCAGGATTCGACAAAATTTCAAACTTGGTTTTGAAAAATATACCTAGGAAAGCACTAGTAAAGCTTAATTTTGTGATTAATGCTTGCATGACGATATCATATTTTCCCTCTTTCTGGAAACACGCAGTTGTTATACCCATTCCCAAACCCGGCAAAGATCAGAGAATGGCCGAAAATTATAGGCCAATCAGTCTTCTACCCGCTATGATCAAATTACTGGAGAAAGTAATTCTATCCCGCTTAAATGAAGTGGTTGAAAGGCTGAAAATTATTCCCAACATCCAGTGTGGCTTTAGGGAAAAGCATTTTACCATCCCACAAACCTTTCGGCCTAACAAGTATATTAAAGAGTCATTCCACGACAAAAAATCGGTAGGGGTAGTAGCACTGGACATCCAAAAAGCCTTCGACTCTGTTTGGCATGATGGCCTCTTATTCAAACTGATTAATTTTGGTATCCCTTCCTATTTAATTAGACTGATACAGTCCTTCCTGTCAAATAGAACGTTCTCTGTACAAGTAGGAGAATCAAACTCAGCAACCAAATCTATACCATCAGGTGTTCCTCAGGGATCATGCCTCAGTCCAGTTCTTTTCAACACATTCACTGCCGACATCCCAAAAACCAGGGATTGCCAAATAGCATGCATCGCTGATGATGTCTGCGTATTTTGTAGTGACGACGATCCTATCTCTATCACATCGAAACTTGAATCCCAGTTAGACTCCTTATACCAATTCTATTTCAGATGGAAAATTAAACTTAACACTTCTAAGACACAAGCGGCCTTTTTTACTAAGAAGAGAAAAAGAACAAACTTACCAAATTCACCCCTGAACTTTCTTGGCGACCGTATCACTTGGAACAAGGAACTGATTTACCTTGGATTAGTTTTCGATAAAAAATTAACAGGTCAACTACATGTTGAAAAAACCGCTGAGAAAATGTTAAAATCTTTCTGCTCTCTATATCCACTCCTGAACAAGAAGTCCAAATTATCTCAAGATAATAAACTTCTTATATATAAGATGGTGATTCAACCCATCGCCGCATATGGATCACCCGTATGGGGTCTTTATGCTAAAACCACGAAAAATAGGCTACAAACCACACAAAACAAAATCTTGAAACATATTACTAATAAACCCATTCTTTTACTCAACTAATAGATTACACAACGAGACAAAAATTTTGACCATCAATGAAATAGTAAATAAAAGTACAACTAAATTTTTGGCAACGTGCTCAAATAGTAATAATAACATCATTAGATCGTTAGTTAATAATTAAAATGTATAATCATATACTAGACACCCAAGCTTAGACTTAATTCGTATGTTAAGGGATTTTATCATTTATGTTTGTTCGTTTCTCTTTGTTTACAAGGTTTTAGTTTATATTTTCCCTTAATTAAATGCCACTTAGTTACCAGAACTAAATTAACTGAACTGATTGGCTCAGTATATAATATTATAGAGTTAAGGCCATAGCCGGTATCTAAACAAATAAATTGTTAGTCAAATTATATCACAATAAGAAATAAAGATTGAATTGAATTGAATTGAATTGAATTGAACTTCAACTGACTGCACAGTAAAAAAAATATACCACGCGGTTTTGATAAGTAACTGTAAAAGATGGCGCATTTTGTCCAGATTCCAAAATGGTACGACACTTCCTATTTTATCTTTTAATTAAGGTGAAAAGAAGTAACAATCTCATTTAGGCAAAAGTGTAATTTATTGAACAAAAAAATCAATTTACAATTAAACGTTAGAACTTCTATTTACAACAAATGTTCAAAGTGTTTGCCTTCAGCTGCAATGCAAGCACGACATCTTCTTAAAAAGGATCGAGTTATAAGCCGGGCGAATCTTCCGGAACTAATGGCTTCAGCGGCTTCCGCAATTTTTCGGCGGAGCTCCTCCAAATTTTCTATTTCTTTCGTGTAAACCTTTTCTTTTACCGCTCCAAAGTAAAAAAATCGAGGGGATTTAGGTCAGGTGAATGTGCCGGCCACGAAATTGTACCAGACCGCCCTATCCACCTCTCGGGATATTCTCGATCGAGGAACTTTCTTACTCTACGGGCATAATGCGCTGGGCAGCCATCGTGCTGATACCACATATTTGCAAAAGTACTGAGTGCCGTCTTCCAATAAATTGGGTAAATGATTCATTAAAAAATCAAAATATGTCTCGGCACTTAAGTTCTCCGATAGGTCGAATGGTCCAATAATAAGGAGCGGTAAAAGAAAAGGTTTACACGAAAGAAATAGAAAATTTGGAGGAACTCCGCCGAAAAATTGCGGAAGCCGCTGAAGCCATTAGTTCCGGAAGACTCGCCCGGTTTATAACTCGATCCTGTTTAAGAAGATGTCGTGCTTGCATTGCAGCTGAAGGCAAACACTTTGAACATTTGTTGTAAATTGAAGTTCTAACGTTTAATTGTAAATTGATTTTTTTGTTCAATAAATTACACTTTTGCCTAAATGAGATTGTTACTTCTTTTCACCTTAATTAAAAGATAAAATAGGAAGTGTCGTACCATTTTGGAATCTGGACAAAATGCGCCATCTTTTACAGTTACTTAACAAAACCGCGTGGTATATTTTTTTTACAGTGCAGTCAGTTGAAGTTGGGATAAGTGATAATTTTGAGTACAAAATTGGGGAATAAAGTTATATTTTATTTAAAACCAATACAGTATTTTTTTGCTTTTAGATTGTGATTTATAGAACAGTTAGTCAGGGTTGCTTCACAAAAAAAAATGAAAAAAGAAAATGAAAATTTGTAATTACAGTACTTAAAAAATCATCACAGGGTATGAATTTTTCCAATTCTTTTTTGAATGTCTATAAGTCAGAAAATAGTTGACGGAGACTTTTTTTAATACTTTTCTGATAACTGCCACTACTTGGCCTATCACCGGTTTCCGGGTTGACATTGGGGTTTGGGACACCCTGTATAATAATCGTATAATCGCAGGATGAACAGTCTTGACTTCGTGAAAAAAATAATAAAATAATAAAAAAAAAATATGTTTATTACAAATTTGAACAAATAATTCTGATTGTAATAATTATTTTTCCTGTGGGAAATGATTATGTCAAACAATAATTATTATTTTGAAAATTGAAAAACGAATAATAATAATGTAATAATTATTGATTTGAATAATTTTGTCCAATCTCCGATTGTCTCTCTCTCGAGATCTAAGCCTGCGCTTACACGTGAACATCTCGCCAAATTTGAACATTATCCCGATAATGTTCTTGAACATTTGGACTAGTATACCTACAACTACCAAGTAAATTTCGTTACCGACACACACGGAAGGCATGAAGAAAGATGGGTTGCTGGAAAGATACATATTTGCCCATGGACCCGTAAACAGAAAATTACCCTTCGTCTGTTTGTTGTCATTTGGTAATAATATGCGTATTGTTGTTGTTTTAGTTATGAGACATTTTTTTTAAAGCATTGTCTTTATTGAAGAGATCAATAGATATCGGGTATGCATTTTTCGACTGCAAGTACATATTACTGGATTATGGCTTTTGACTTGTTTTTGTTTTGCATTGGGAAATCAATTTGATGATAATATTTGATGAAAGATATGATTATATCTTACGAAAGTGAAATTTAATTTAGATGGTTCGGAATTCTATCTAAACCCTTTATATAGTAAATCAATAAAGTCGTATGCAATTCACGTTCATTGTATGGATTTTTACACTCTAGACTTATAGTATAGGGTATATTGTTTTTGTCACGACGAAAATATGTAACACCTTAAAGGAGGCTCCGGAGGTATAGCAATGTGTATATATATATAAATCATCAGTCACCTCCTGATTCGATTAAGCCATGTCTGTCTGTCTGTCCGTTCGCACGATAATTTTCGATAGAATGAAGCTAGAGCCTTGAAATTTTAATAAAATGTTGGCAGTGTGATCTAGTTGTTTGGTATTGAAAATGGGCATGATCAGGCCAAGAGAACGCCTACCTCCCCTACATATGTAAAATAAATAAATGTTTTTATAACTCCCGATTAAATAAACATGAAAAGCTCTAGCTTTGGTAGATTACTCGAGAGGGTAAGCTTATAATCCCCTAGAAAAATAAAATTGATCAGTTGAAAACTAACGGTAATTTTTTTACAAAGAGCCCCGTACTACCCTACTTTTCAGGTTTTTTGTCTATAACTCTTCCAACCAACTAGATCATACTTCCAACATCTGACCAAAATTTCAAGGCTCTAGCTTTATTCTATCGAAAGTTAAAGTGCGAACGGGCAGACAGACGGACAGACGGACAGACAGACAGACATGGCTAAATCGAATCAGGATGTAACCCTGATAATTTATATATACATTGCTATACCTCCGGAGCCTCCTTTAAGGTGTTACATATTTCCGTCATGACGAAAACAGTATACCCTATACTAAAAGTCAAGGGTATAAAAAACTGAAACAACTCAAAGCAAATTACTCATCGTCTACCTGCTGGCAATTTGTATGAAACGCAAGACGATTGAAACAGATTCGTAGCATATATATTTTCTCTCAATGGTTGATCCTCGTTTGAAAACATACCTCCATATGAAAAGTTACATTTCCGTTTTATTCGGCGAACATTTTCGCCTGTTCCCATTCATCATGGGAACAGCTCGGAATATATTCGCCGAATGCTCCTTTTGTCGTCTTAATGTTTTTTCCACAAGACGCGCGGGAACATTTTCGTGAAAAAGTTCTCGGGAAATGGACGGATGGGAACATTGCCTGATCCGATCAGCGAATATAATGCTATTGTTATTGTATTCACGTTCAAATTCGGCGGTGTGTTCACGTGTAAACGCAGCATAACGCCATTGAGGACAGATCCATGATTTTGTGCGAGAATAGGCATATGTCGTCAGCGTAGTCAAGATGTTGTAGATAAGATGTCAAAGTCCATTCGATTCCTCTGTCGAGTCCGGACAGGGCTGTATGCAACACATCGCCGATCACTTTGAGGAATAGGATCGGTGAGAGGATGCACCCCTGCCGAACTCCACTGCGAATCTCAAAGTCCCCCGACACCTTACCTTTATGCAGAACGCGACATTTCGCGCCGTCATAGGTTGCCTTAATAATAGCCACAAGTTTCTCAGAGATGCCTCTCTTGCGCAAGGCCGCCCATATAGAATCCCGGTTCGCACTATCGAAAGCCTTTTCGAAGTCGATGAAAAGCAAGTGAAGCGGAGAATCATACTCAGGACATTGATCGATGATGATTTGCAATGTGTTAAAATGATCGACACAGGAAAATCCGGATCAAAAACCAGCCTACTCTTCATCAATTGTCCTTTCTAAGTGGGCCTTTAGTCTTTTCCGGACGATTACAGCTATTATATAATATATTATTAGATAAGATTAGATAATAGCTTTATTGAGTGATAGAAAACAATGTATAAAAACAGGAGGATCTTAATTTAAGAGTTTAGACAAAGTCTGTACATCTATGGTAGGGAGAGTTATTACAAAGAAAAGATGGATTTTTAAATCAAATTGGAATAAGATGTTTAGGAAAAAATAGCTTAAAACCCATGGTAGAAATAGAGAATTTACATACTAACTTAAAATAACTTACAACTACCTTACATTTATGAACCTAGCGCAAAGGGATCAGTATTTAAGAACTGACAGCCAAAGGAGCAATCAGGGGGTTGTCTGAGGCCGCAAGGCGATTTAGAAATTTAGCATGAATTATGTTGCAACTGGTATAGATTTGATCAATGTTTGATAATAAGTGTAGATAGTGGGTGGAGTAGTAAAAGGGTTTGTTTAAAATAATCTTCAGGCATTTATTTTGCAGAATTTGCAATTTGCGTTTGTGAGTGAGCGCGCACGTGTTCCAAACAGAGCAGCCATATAATATGATGGGTTGCATTACTGATTTGTAAATTAGAAGTTTGTTAGAGGTGGAAAGTTTGGATTTTCCGTTAATAAAAGCGTAGTTTAGATGTATTATTATATTATTATCTTGGAAACGGCAGGAAGCACACAAATGCCTCACCAATTATTACAGTCTGTGAGGCTACCCTTCTTTGGAAGTTTGATGATCAAACCTTCCTTCCACTCAGTGGGAAAGGTCTCTGTAGTATTCCACGCTGTCAACAAGTAGGTACAGCAAATCGGCAGTTACGCTTGGTGCAGCTTGTTAAAGTTCAGCAAGGATACCGTCGAGTCCGACAGCCTTTCCTCGTTTTAATGCTATAATTGCAGCGACTAATTCCTCTTTAGTCGGGCAGTGGACCGTATACCCACATTTTTATGGTTAGCTAAATTATTTATATGAGGGGGAACTTCAGCAGAAGTTACACGGTTCAAGACCGCGGCGAAGTTTTCCTTCCACCGTCTCATTTGATCTTCTTCCAAGATAAGTAGCTTTCCATCACTATCCTTTACCAGATATTGGCAAAAGTTGTGACCACCTGTAAACTCCTATACGGCGTTTAAGTTGTTACTTCTTGCGGTTTGTTCTGCTGAGGCTCAAATTCGCAGAAAATCTTTAATCGCGTCGTTATGTCACTATTTGGGTGACTGGTTATGGCAGTTGCTTTATGCGCAAGATAGTCATCATTACATTGTCGCAAGGCAGCTGGATTTTTTAGTAGAACGGTGTTGAATTTGGTACCTTTACCGGAGACAAAATTACAATGCTGCCCGTTAGAGATAAATACTCCGCTGTTCCACCATCTTATCTCACTAACTCCTAAGATGTTTAATTTATACCTCAGAAATTTACACTCTAATTGACGAAATAGTGCGTTCTGTGGACCTTCTGATCCATTGGCCAGGAGGATACGCACATTCCAGAATCCAATCTTTGTCATTGTACACTACTTAAAGTACAAGATTCCCCATGCATTATCAGTTAATGGTCTCGATCACATTATTTCAATGGGCCAAATCCTATTTATACTATTAAACTTATTTCAATTTTGTGTGGATACTAAATTATTATTATTAATGGGACGTATACCATGCTTTTTTCACGGGGCACCTGACAAGCAAGCCAAATATTTTCGAAATCAAAGGGTAATACAAAAAATGATACAAAGTATCTACACTGCATGCAGATACATCGAAACATGGATATGTCTTTGGCTACCGACTGCGTGTAACCTGTTGTGTTGAAGATATCGACGTAAGTTTTATAAAGATCCCAATATAGTTATACTGGATGAAATCATTCGAAAAAACACTTCCCACGCTTTCGGTAGGCATAAAACATATCCGTGTACCGATGTATCTGGTGGCAGTGTAGATACTCGTCATAAATTCTGCTTTGCTTTGTCCTGTCCGCTCGGGCTCCTTTCTCTCGCGGGATCGTTTCGTTTTCGTTTGCATCGCGTGTGTGCAATATTCACCTCCTCTCGTGCACCCTGTTCCATCTAACCGTTCGGTACAGTTTGCTGACTGCAGCCTACCGACATTTCTCTGAGTAAGTTTCTGCTAATCGCAATCACGCTTCCCACCATCTTTTCCCAATCGGACGTGTATTGTGTTTGTGTATCTATCGCAAAATCGCTCCCACACTATCCGCCTCATCCCGCCCCTTTAATCAACAGTCCGGGTCCGGCACACACAATCCGTTTCTCATGTAACGCGTGCAAACAGAAAGGGAAACTAACAAAAGTAAACAAAACATTCCAACACACGCACAAAGAGAATGCACAAGAAAAATTTTGGAATTTTTGCAGAAGGGGGGCATTTGATCTTCTGCAGACCTCTGAATGTACATCATGTCACGATGAGCAGCCCGGAACTATAACATCCTGCGACGAATATTTCTCTATTTCGAGGCTTGAGAGATTTTAACTCGCGCAGTACGAATCCGCCATTTTGTTTTATGATATGTTTATTGCACGTGTGGTGGGAGCCCACATTGTGGGCCAGTCAGATCTCAAATCGCCGCCATTGCAAATGCACAGCCACAGTTGCTAGATCACCCGATTTGGATAGAATGAACTTCATCCGCGATGGCTCTCGCTCTTAATCTTCGGGGGCGGGAACTATGTAATGTACACACTCTCCAATTGCGTCTGCGCATGTCCAAATGTTAGTCGACCTGACTACTTGCTACTTTTTCTGGGACCCTATTGATTCGGATATGTATTGTAGTACAACGCGCGCTACTTCATTTGTTTGGATTCCAGCCATTTTAAACATTTTGGAATTTTCGCGGAAGGGGGACATTTGATCTTCTGCAGACCTCTGAATGTATTGTACATCATAACATATAACATCCTGCGACGAATATTTCTTTATTTCGGGGCTTGAGAGATTTTAACTCGCCTAGTATAGATCCGCCATTTTGTTCTATATGTTTATTGCACGTGTGGTGGGGGCCCACATTGTGGACCAGTCAGACATCAAATCGCCGCCATTGCAAATGCACAAACACAGTCGCTGGATCACCCGATTTGGCTCGAATGAACTTCATCCGCTCTCGGTCATCTTCGGGGGGCGGGAACTATGTAGACTCTCTCAAATTGCGTCTGCGCATGTTTAAATGTTAGTCGAACTGACTACTTGCTACTTTCTCTGGGATCCTAGTGATTCAGATAGTACAACACGGGCTTGCGACGTGTTCTGGGGGCCTAGTCAAGTTAGGTAGTACGGAGCGTACTCTATATTTTTGAGGATTTTGAATGTATGGTATGGTGTGTATGCAGGAGTTTTGATTATGGCGTCGTCGCGTTGACTGAGAGCGTGGGAGAGAGAGCATAGAGAGCGCCTGTTCACCCGTACACAATGTTATTTCTTGCCGTCCACAACGTCAAGCTTTATCGCTATCAAATCAACATCCCAACATGTACACACAGGATCCCCGCAAGCGCGCCGCCCGCGCGGATCTACAAGCAACAGCCATGCACAATGACCACTTCACTCAAACGACATGCACAACCAGAAAAGAAAAATTTTCAATGGGCTTGTTTCCTCTTCTGACCCCCGAGTAGAAAAACAGACATTTCGTGTGACGGACAGATTTTTAGGATGACCCCCAGCTATAAGACATATCCATGTTAAAATCTACTTTCCACGGGGGGGCATGTCTTCCCAGTCAAGTTGCCGAAAGCTTCGCATGGAAGATACTGCAGAGCATCCTATGGGTCAACATACTCCTCACCTGAGCACCATCTTCTATTTGACAGGTGCGAATCACGCAGCGGCAGACGTACTTTGATGCGCTCGTCTCATGTTCAATTTCAATCCAATTTCATGTCCATCTGCACACAACAACGTTCGTTACAATGTAGGTCATTGTGGCCCTACTTCAAATTGTGTGTTAATTAATGCTAAATTAATCAGTTTTCAAAACTACTCAAGTTTTCTTGGGTGATAGAGCATACCACAAATCCAAGAATCATCTGTTGCAATTATTGCAACATAGAAGACGAAAACCTGCAGTACGAATAAATACGAGTATACACATATTTATTTGTATTCTGGGAAGAATAGCATTCGTATATCTATGGATTTGAAAACTGGAGACTTATGCTGCTAAAAGATGAAAAGTTCCATTTTTTGTCCACTTGCCTAGTTTTATCAAGTTTTATGTTCCTTTTCGTCCTGGTGCTGCAGTAAGTTTTTCATTCTATATTAAAGATAAATTTTCCAGCCATTGCACAAAGTTCAGTACAACTTTGGCTCTATGGTCATTATAACATTTTCATCTTTTCCCTATCTTAATTTCGACTTTTGTGAGGAATGTTCCGCCCCGCAGAAACTCCTGGCGAGACGGCAATGCAAATTGCACTATGGAGAGTTTCATCTGAAAGGGTAGCGCTTGCAATGAAGATTTTCTCTTCTATCATCAGGCCTCAGTCGGTCGGTCGTTGGGACAATTAAATAACTTAAGTTCCCTTCCACTCATTATACTTTTTATGGGACACTCCAGTGCGATAATTGGAAGCTTTTATTGTTTAATTAGCCTCGAAAATTCCAGCATCAACAGCACATCCTATACTGGGTCAATTTTCACTACGGATTCTCTTCACTCGAATATTTTATATTGCTTGAACGTGGAAATTTTCATTTGCATTTTCGGAGATTTTCCAGCAAATAGCACAAGCGTAAATTGTAGCACGTTGTATGCATTTCGCGTTCCGAGTAGTATGTGACTGGCATCGTTAATTCCCAGAAACCGAGGTTAAGGTCTGTGTTCCTCGGGGCGATCCGTGTTCCTAGGAGGTAAAATCCTCTTCCATAGTCCCCCTCCTGGGCGCTTCCTGCAACGGCGGTAGTCATTGATGATGATTCGCTTGAGGTAAATATTCCCACTGTGGTGTGGGGCATTAGAATAATACCATAGCCTTTCCCTTTGCAGGCCTGTCGTAGAAACCGGAAAACAAAGGAAGGATGTGTATGCCAGAAACAAGCGCCAACCCAAGTCTTCTGTTTGGTAACGAAACGTCAACTATGCCTCGAATGACGACTGACTAATCGGTTACGACTTTTGGCTATTGTATAATGACAAAGATTGGTTCCCGTAATATGCCTACTCTCCTGGACAATGAATCAGAAGGTCCCCAGAACGCACGATTTCTTCAATTAGAGAAGAATTTCTGCGGTATAAGTTAAACATCTTAGGAGTTAGTGAGATAAGATGGTGGAATAGCGGAAAATGTATCTCTCCAACGGGTAGCATTGTAATGTTATACTCCGGCAGAGCTACCGGTAGTGGTCGTGAGTCAGGTGTGGGGCTCCTTTTAACCAGAGCCGCACCAAACTCTCTTTTCTCCGGTCTCTGACGGAATCATTACAGCCAAGTTCCGGGCGAAAATGAGGAACATCTCAATGATACAGTCTTATTCACCAACTGAACTCGACAATGATGGAAGGCTCCTTCTACGAATAACTAAACGCCGTCCAGAGCGGAACACCTAAAAGTTATATTGAAATGGGGATGGGGAATTTTATTGCAAAAGTTGGTGCATATAACTATGGGATCATGTGGTGGTAGTCATGGTTGCCAATTCACGAACCTACTCTTTATACCCTAGTTTTAACCTACTCCGTACACCGAACTATGTCGACCTACTCCGCAATCGAAAAATGATCAGGTCGAAAAACGATCAGAAAGTTCAGGTCGGAGTCGGATTAGTTGAAAAGTGAATAGGTTTAGTAGTTCTGTCTGTCGGTATCGGAGCATGATCAGATCAGATCGTTTAAGTCTGGGGGGAATAGAAAAGTAGATGATACAACTGAACTATTGATTAGATTAGATGATGTGATATATATATAGTACACGATGTCGCTACGCTATATTGTGGTGTAGAATGAAGTTGAGTAAATTTTCAATTGGATTTTATTGATTTAATTGGGTGGAGTGAAGCTTTTCGTCTTTCATTGTGTTGTGGGTGGTCGTGTCTGATGACGGATTGGGGTTTTTTGGGTCGGTGTTTGCAAATCTGAAGTTCAAAAGGCAAAAAATGAAATGGGGGATCCAAAATGGCAACACTTTTTTTATAAACACAGCCAAAATTGCTTGGAAAAAACTGGTAGGAGGTCGATTGGGTCGCTGATTGCGAATCTGAAGTCCAAATTGATAAGAAAAAATAAATGGGGGATTCAGAATTGCAACACTGCGAATCTGAAGTCACAATTGCAAAAAAATAAAAAAATAAAGGAGAATGGCAGAATGGCAGCACTTTTTTTTATAAACACGGCCGATCTTACTGGAAGAAAACTGGTAGGGGGATGATTGGGTTGCTGATTGGGAATCTGAAGTCAAAGTAACAAAAAAAAAACCAGGCTGAAGCTTCGCTTCGGCCCGGAGTCCGAAACGTATATACCCTAGACTTTTGTACAAACCTAGTGGTGATACCAAAAGTACCAATTGGCAACGACCATTTGCATTAAAAGTGAGTTTCCTATATGACCAGTTTATAGGGGAGGTTGGCACTAATTCAGGAGGATGTTGACCATTCTCAAAGTAAATTAACTAACCCATTCTACAAATATTTGTCGAGTTTCTCAAGTCATTAGCTTAATTTTATCGAAAGTTATCGCCTAGTTGTAGTTTCACTTGTAGAGTAGCTAGGGGTTCCTTGGGTCGGATCTTGCCCATCATTGCCACCAACCAAAAAGATCATGCTATGAACATTTAAGCAAAATACAAAATCTCTAGCTTCATTCTATCGAAAGTTATCGCTTATTTGAAGTTTCATTTGTAGGGGAAGTAGGGGTTTGGTTGGTCGGATTTTACGTATTTTCGATATCAGCCAGCTGAATCCTACTACAAATATTTGACCAAAATTTCAAGTCGCTAGCTTTATTTTGTCGTAAGTTATCGCTTACTTTAAGTTCCATTTGTAGGGAAGGTAGGGGTTCTCTGGGTCGGATCTGGCCTATCTTTAATACCAACTAACTCAATATTACTTTAAACATTTGATCCAAATTTAAAGTTGCTGGCTTCATTCTATCAAAAGTTATCGCTTATTTGAAGTTTCGTTTGTAGGGGTGGTAGGGGTTCCTTCGGTCGGATCTTGCTCATTTTCAATACCAACTAATTAGATCCTTTTAGCAACATTCTACCAAATTTTTGATTTGCTAGTGTTATTCTGTCGAAAGTTATCATAATTAAAGTAATATTAAATTTTTGAAATTTGTAGGGGAGGTGGGCGTTCCTTTGATCTGATTATGGCCAACTTACTAAAACTCACGCAGCTTCTTACCTCAGAGTTACATGCCAAAAATCAGATGTCTACGTCAATTGGTTCAAGAGTAATAGACAAAAAACCTGAAAAGTAGGATAGAACGGGGTTCTTTGTAAGAAAATTACCGTTAGTTTTCAACTGATCGATTTGATTTTTCAAGGGGAGTATAAGATTACCCTCTTGAGTAACATACCAAAGCTAGAGCTTTTCATGTTTATTTAATCGGGAGTTATAGATACATTTAAGTATTTGACATATGTAGGGGAGGTAGGCGTTCTCTTGGCCTGATGATGCCCATTTTCAATACCAACCAACTAGATCGCACTGCCAACATTTGACCAAATGTCCAGCGAACGGGCAGACAGACAGACGGACAGACAGACAGACGGACAGACAGACCCTATACTAAAAGTCTAGGGTATAAAATATAAAGAGATTCGGAACGGTAATCCTTTTTTCGAAGAAACGGCCAATCAGTCTGCAAAAAGCTGGTAGGGGGTTACGTGAGTGGTTTCGCTTAACCTGAACGCGCGAACTGTTTTCGGGGAAAACTACATGCGGTTGGTAAAAATTAAATTAAAGTAAGCGCTCTTCACAAGTGCGCACAATATTCCCCTATTGGAGTGCGTATATTACCGCACTATTAGCTGTTTGTCATTGCCCAACAGAACAGTACTCGTGACTCGTACTTGGGTAAGAATGTGAACGCGCACCTCACTCAGCCTACTCGCCTCGGGCATTTTAGCCGAATATTCTCGCCTCGTCCACTCGGCGAGAATGTAAACCGGCCATAAAAGCTCCAATCCATCTGATATCAATAAAATCCAATTGAAAATACAATCCATTTTATTCGACCCTGAAATATAGCCATAGGTAGATATGTCTTGTAACCTAGTCAGTAGTTCAGTTGCCCTTCTCTTATTTACAATTACGACTGAGACTTCGACGAACCTAGTTCACCCACCCTTTTGTTCTTTCATTCCATCTCCAAGACCATGACGGACGACAGATTCGATGCATATACGGAGTAGTTTAGAGTTTTGAACTTACTCCGCTGTCGGACTCGGAGTAGGTCGACCTGATCCGCAAGAGGAACAGGTCATACCCATAGAGAATAAATATGGAGGAGCAATCCGCATATACTCAACACTAAACTACTTGAAGCAATTCCAGTCGTAAAAAGTAAACAGAGAGACACACGCCCTCCACTGCGCAACACCCGCGCAGTCTATATAAAAGCACAGAGGAATTCCCCAGAATCGTCTACATTCGGTGCCTTAAGGAGTACCTAAGCTCGAAGCTCTTTACCTCCCTCCCTTACGGGAATGGCGTTTTCTCTGACCGAAGTCAGAAGGATGACTACTTTGGAACATGCACTTTCCTCAGAACCTTACCATTATAGGCTGCGACCTAGCTTAGCCGACTTAACAATAACTCACAGCCACCACGAGTCCAACACCTTGATGGGCCAGTACCTTGGTACTGTGGGCACACCCATCCCCGTGGTTCATTATTTGCTACTGACTTCTCAAAAGCCGGAATGATCTCACCGTTCAATATCCTTACGGAATATCTAACTGATTAAGTTGTGCATCACGGGCACAGTTAAACCCACTATCCCCAAGAGAGTTGAATGTGCTTCCGTTCCTCACGTACTAGTAAGCATTCTCCTCAGTCGGAGATAGTGCTTCCTTTCGCATCACAGGTCGGCACCATGTTCAGGTACTAGGAAGCCAATTGACTAGGTACGTGGGATTGTCTAGCCCCAAAGCAGTATAGGAATCAGTATCTCTTACTTTCCACCAATCCACACCTATGTTAGAATCAGAGCTTGGGAAAAACCCCAAAGCCGTGTCGTCATCAAGTCTAGGAATCGGAATACTGGGAGGACCCCAGCAACCTTTTCGCTTCATGACACCTATAGGATTGCTCCAATAGGAATCGTTCAAGATACTTTTCAGCCTATATAGCCCCTTTTCGTAGTTCGTTATGCGGGGGCACCACTCCCCAGGTGTTGTATAACGACGGACTCAAGAGACCATCACACAACACCGGTGGCATCATAACGACGGACACCACTAGCGAGACCGTCAATCAGCCACCTTAACTTCATAACTAAGGTACATGGGGTCGTCAGTCCCCAAAGGCATGCATAGGGATCAGCGCCAAGGCCCCTTTACCCTATACACCACCTCCTTGCGTAGCTCAGGTCCGTGGGTTCGCTAAACCCAAAACACCATAAGTCTTTCGACCCAGTGGGTGTCCCCTGCGGGAATATAAAAGCACAGGAAGCACGCAAGATGTCATCCCCTCTCCTACTTTTCCTGTTGGAACAATAACATTCCAGTCTGTCTCTCTGCCGCGGAACACCCGCCCGGTCCATATAGAAGCACACGAGATGTCAAATTTCCTTCCCCCTTCCTACTTCCTCACTTGTGCCGAATTACTTCGTTTCTCTCGCTCTTTTTCATTTCCTCTGATACTCTCTTTTCAAAGGTCATACCATGACTATGTGGTGGGGAGGGACGTTTTTTGGGAATCGTATCGACAACGGTGAAACATTTGTAGAGTTCTGTAACTTTCACATTTTCTTCACCGGCGGTATGTTGGAGCATAAGCACCACCACCAAATCAGTTGGTCCTCTGTTGATCTGTGCAGAATACAAAATACAGATCAACCACTTTGGCACTAGTAAAAGATTCAAAGTTACCTCCCAGACATGTGACACAAGAAGGGGCGCCGATATTGAGATTGGAAGAGACCATTATCTTATGCTCGCTAATGTTAGATTGCGTATTGCAGCCGTGCGCCGTTCTAGGGACGAAAGATCCAGGTGCCGCAAATTCAACACCGATCGACTAAAAAATCCAGCTGTCTTACAACAATATAATAACCATTTTGCGCGAAAGGCAGCTCAGATAACTAGTCGCCCAGATAGGGACATAAATGAAAACTGGGATGCCATATAAATTGCGTACAATGACAGCGCCGATACCATCCTTGGTACAAACCCGGATTGCCAGAATAAGCCCTGGATATCCGACGTTTCATGACAGCGGATTGTTGGAAAGAAAGAAAGCTGAAGGTTCGTTTGGCTGCAGCATTAGACAACAATCGAAGTAACATCGAACTCCTTTACCATCAGAAAACTCGAGAAGTTGAGCGTAGTGTGCGACGCGGTAATAGAGATTGTGTGAATTATTTTCTGGCCTCAGTAGAAGAAGCTGCAAAAAGCAACAACTTAAATGTCGTATACGGTGTCGTCAAATAGTTTACAGGTGGTCCTAACTCTGCCAACATCAGGTGAAGGATACTGATGGAAAGCTACTTATCTTGGAGAAAGCTGTGGAAAGAATACTTCAAACCGGTATTGAACTGTGTAACCTCTGGTGAAATTCCTCTCATATAGATAATTTAGCTTACCATCAAAATCAAAATAGGGCGACCGGTAGCGCAGTGTGTTGAGGCATCAGTCTCATGTTTGGCTACTGGCGTTTCGGGTTCGAATCCCGTCCACGACAACGTTCGTGGCCATGAGCAGCGTGTGCAGGAGGTGTATGCTGGCAACTGCATTCTCTGAAACCAATTTATGCCAACGAAACGTCAACTGGGCCACAAGGAACAGTTGACGCGCTATGCCCCACTAGGGGTTAGGGCAATTGAGTATCAAAATGTGCGTTTACGGTCCTCTGCCCCGACTAAAGAGCAAATAGTCACTGCAATTATTGCCGTAAAATGAGGAAAGGCCGCCGGACTCGACGATATCCCTGTCGAACGAATCAAGCAGCGCCAAGCGTAACTGCTAATCTGCTGCACCCACTTGTTGATAAAATATGGAATACAAAGACCTTTCCCAGTGAGTGGAAGGAAGGATTGATCATCAAACTTCTGAAGAAGGGTAGCCTCACAGACTGTAATTATTGGAGAGGCATTTGTGTGCTCCCTGAAGTTGCCAAGATAATAGCTAAAGCCGTCCTTGAAAGACTAAAGGCTCACTTAGCAAAATTTATAAAGAGCTGGCCGGCTTTCGATCCAGATTCTCCTGTGTCGATCACATTAACACTTTGCATGATAGGCCACTTATTGCGGAAGAATGATAACTGCATTGCTTTACATGCCATGAAATGCAACCTCATTTCCAGCGAAGCCCGACCAACGGGGGTTCTAAAGTCACACGGCGTCGATCTATGGCAAAGGAGTGTAAGGCGCTGGGTAAGTCGTTTGCGGAGTTGCGCTGCACTGCCCAGAACAGAGTACAATGTCGGGCAGGAGCGCTTTGCCCCACTTGGAGTTGTAATATACTTTTCTGAAATACATAAAATTCAACTCACTTGTTCAATATATAATATGCAAAATCGAATGTGTAGGCAATAATAGGTTGATCGAAAATGAAATCAACATAGCCAAGCAGTGACTGTATTGACAGGAAATAGAGTTTAGCACTTCGAAATGCATTTCCAACTTACTACTAGTCCTTTTCACATTGAGTTCCACAAATATTTCCTGAGAATATTGTTTATTGGAATTTAGTTCTACTATATCAAACAAAGTTTGCCCATTATTAGTTTACGCCAAACATAATTTACGGGTGTTGTTTTCCTGCATTTAACTTGCCCCTACAGAATTGAATCATTACTACGTAAGTTTGCTACTAGGCATGGGTCGTATTAAGTACGAGTAGATTCCTTTTGCCACTAAGGTTTACATACCGGATTGAATAAAAAGGATAAGATAAATTACGGAAAGGGTTACATGTTTTATTATAAATACATATGAATATGAGACAAAGTGAAACTTGGGATTTTGTTGAGTTTTCGACTGTATAAGTTTAGTGCTTAGCCGTACTCAGAAAATGTTAAATATTTCCGAAAGATGTCGGTCGTAATAAAACTCATCAATAATAATTATATAATCCTCCCAAATCTTTAGAAACTGGCACGGAAAAGTGTCTTATTTGATTCGCGCCATCGATTGACTTTTCTATTACCCTGGATGTCAAGGCCTGTACATCAATAGATACGAAATGTACTTCGCCCAGCGAAATGCGACATTCAATCAATCTTCAACCTCATGCGGCCGCCACATGCCATGCCAGCGGCATATTATAGCCTGGCATTAATCTTCAAAAGTCATGGGAACCCCAGGACGATTTCTACTAATGATATTTTCGCTCATTAACGTTGTTTCAATTCGAAAAACAACTGGTGAGACAGTGATGATTTTGAACACAGTTGGTTGGGTTCTTCCATTATTCCTGACAAAAGATTAATTTTATTGTAATTCCGTAAAGAAAAGTGGAAAATTTAACGTAGTAAACGAATTATTACAATACGTCACGAAATGGCTCGGGATTCGACTTAAGTATGTGTCATAAGTAACCACCTGTACAGGAATAATCGATACTGTACGCTGCCATTTTGATTACAAATGCAATTCTGTTCTTAAAATGATGTCATTGACCATTTCGATCATGTGACCAGCCGCCCTGTATATTAAGAAAGCCGTGTATAGTACCGAAATTAAGACCTCTGAAGCGAATCCTAAGGCCTGCCGCACATGACGCAACTCGTTTGAAACTTAAGTTGCAAGCCAGTCTGCGACTCAGTCAATTTCGAACGCAGTTACAAACTGTTTGCAATCTTCTCCCGCACACGGTGCGACTGACTGAATATTAACGAAGACTTAGCTAATAGGAACACCAGACAAGCGTAAAAAGTAGTAAATATAATTAAGAACGGCTATCAGTCCAGGACTAGCCTCTGTAAGGAAGAGGATGAAAATATCATCAGCGACACCGATAGCGTTAACAAACGATAGAGGAGAAATGAAGGTTGAAACTTTGTTCTTCATTTTGTATAGGCAAGTGGGGTATCGTAAGAAAGGTACCGTCGAGTACATTCCATTTCTGGAATTTTCTTCACATTTGAAGAAAGGGGAAAAGAGGGAGAGGGAAAATATGTGATCCGAGTTTGCCCCCCCCCCCTTGCATTTCGAGACCGTTATATATAAATTTACAGAAAAGCGGCATTTCAGTGGCATAGAAAACTAAAAATAATAGAATTTTGAAATCTTGTAATGGACGGTCTGGTGGGCATCCGAAGATGCCCGTGGGGACGGAGCCTAAGGTGGCATGTTGACCGTATAGGTCGGGCCTTGCCATCTGGCGAAGAAATAGGCCCCTCAACGAGCTAAGCAGCGGCCTATGCTTGCTGTAGCTCAGTTCGGGAGACGTGGGCAGGGTTTTCGCCACTCGTTGCCCCTGTCCTTACGTATTAATGAAATTCATAGGCCTGGGGAAAACAACACAAACAAATGGGGAAAACAAAATTGGGATAGTCAAAAAAAAGGGCGATAAGGATGGAATGGTTGTCGGATGGCTCAGGTTCCCTCGTGCACGCAGCTGAGTCCAGGTTTTATTGAACCATCGGCCGTCTACACCCATCCTACCATGAGGTCCCATGGCCGACAAAATGATGTGGGGACCTCCCTATGCAAACAAAAACACTATACTACCAAGATCTTGTCAAAAATCACGGAAAAAAATGCGATTTCCATGAACCTATGCCATGTTGGCATGAAGGTAATAACAGTAGCCAAACTCTGTAATCCCCTTCGCTAACAACTCCATGCGTTTTGTTGAATAGCAGAATATGATTGGGTAATTTATTTCTAACTTAGAGAACAGGGTGCTAAGCCAGTTGACTTTATGTCTTTCCCACACGAATTGATAATGTTGCGTCATGGCTTAGTGTTAATAGTTTCATGCGATTAATCTCGTATGGTTCCGTACACGTTTTTCCCTGAAATTCCTCACGCTTAAAGGGAATGTCGCCGAGAACAGGAGAATTTGAAGATCTTTCGACAATTTTATTGTACCTATCTGTCAATTTCTTTTCCAACACATCAAAAATTAAATTCATATAAACAAATAAATAAATGCACAAAACATGTACTTATAGCTAAATAACTAAAAAAAAAATACGTAAACACGTTCACACACCAATCACACGATGTTTACCAAAGCAACAACTATTAAAACCACCCAATACGCAAACAAATCTCTCACCCATTTGATATATACACGATCAGGCATCGACACATTCACCCCAATTCACACTAAAACAGGCAGTCCTCACACATTCTACCATTCAAAATATTCATACCAAATATATAATAAATAAATAGACAACTTCATAAATAAACACCTAAGTATGTACATAAATAAATAAATAACACAACAGATGTTATTGTAAATAATTCACAACACAATCACCACATCCTTACATTTACACTCAACGATTCAAACCATTTTTAAGTACATACATAGAACATTCACACGACATTCACAAAAGTAACAAGTACAAAAAAAAAACAAATCACTCGCACTTGTTAAACATTCACACAATCATACGGTCACAACATAACATGAGCCACTCATCTCTCTCGGAGAACTCTTTTGTTCAAGCTGACCAAACCGTTCCCGTCTACGGGGCACCCGATGACAGTTCCGTTCCGCCAAAAATTTTGTAGATGTTCCATGTCTTTTTCCCATCGAAACATCGGATTTATCGCAATTCGTAGAATTGCAGGACGTAAACCGTGGAATTGCAACACAAAAACAAAACTCGACTCCTCGAAAAACACAGAAACTCCCGGCACAAAATTGCGACAAGGCGGCTTGGCGCCAAAAATCGCCTTCCTCCCTCGCCAGGTAAAATTCGACTCCCGCTTTCATAAAAAATGCCAATTCACCTCTCAATGAACCTGGTCGTCCACAATCCACCTGTGTATGTGTCAGAGGATTGTCGGGCCCGCAACTTAAGGTGTGCGCGACCGCTAAATTTAAAATTTGAAACAATTTTTCACAAATATATTTATTTTGGAAAAACCAAAAATAAATTTTTTGCGATAAATACTTCGAATCAAATGTACCGGTCACGCCACAAAACTTGATTCATTATAATCTCATCAAAAAAGGTTAATAATAGTATATTTCTATAGTTGCAGTTAGCACACCCCTGCACCCCTTAAGCACACCCGAGGTCAAAAATATTGATGGTCAATGAAAACCAACATCATAGGCAATATCTCTAAGTTTCATTACAATTATAATAATGCTAGTATTGTAAAATATAATCATTTCAATTATGGTATTTTTATCCATCTGAGTGGTACCAAGAAGAGCAGGGAGCCAATATTTAGATATAAAAAAAGTGCGGAATACAAAAGCAATATTTTGGTTTTGACCCGAGAAAATCGGAATATAATATTTACGAAATAAGTGAAAGACTGGATGTTCTTCTGTGTACTGTGTAGTGGTACTGAAGAAATGGGCACAACCAAGATGAAGAAAGGGTTTGGATAATCAGAAAAAAATACCCCAATTGTAGATAGCATCTTGACCGTTATAAAGTCATCCAAACTTGTTGATAACTTCACCTGACTTTAGGAACAACCTAGTTCTAGCAGCGAGTACTCAGTCTCATAAAGTTTTGTGGAAAAAAAAGGCTTGTTTAAGCTTGCTTACTTACGTTGAAACCAGTCCATAAGTCAGACTTTCCGTTAGAAAAAATATACTAAAACGATTGCAATGGACTCAAGGGCATGTGATATGAACTCGGAAGATTTGGAATATTGCCATCTTTGTGTGTGTGCCGATATTTAAGCAACATCTTGGTGACGGAAGAAAATGCGTTCATCAGAAAACTCGAGAAACGCTCAGCGTTGTATGGCTTCGAAGATTTCCCCAGAAATCTGAAGGGTTTATGGGGTGAGGATTTTTTTCCGGCCATAAAAGTGGTGGAATATGCTTCCCCAGTTCAAAAGCAGCAGACGTAGTTTAGGCTTCGAAGATTCCCCCCGAAATCTGACGGGTTTATGGTGTGGGGATTTTTTTCTGGCCATGAAAATGGTGGAATATGCTGCCCCAGTTCAAAAGCAGCTGAAGTAGTCTACTTGCAAGTTCTGGAAAAAATTGGAGCCTTGTGCGTTAGACATACACTGCCACTAGCCTTTCTCGAGGTTTCCGCCGCACGCATACTCTTCTGTCGCCAGCATGTTGCTTCATTTTCGACTCGCTCGGAATTATGGCAGTATTCTCCATGTTTTGAGTCCATTTGACTTGCTCCTGAGCCCATTTCAAATGTTTTAGCTTGACGTTTTAACGGAAAGTTTGGCTTATCGACTGGCTTCCATGTACGTATGCTAGCTTTCGCCGACCTTTTTCTCATAAAACTTCATGCAATTTGCGAACCCGTTGCTAAGGCTAGATCGTTCCTAAAGTCGGATGGAGTGAAGCGGCTCCGACGGCTTTGTAATAATAAGAGCGATATATTGTACAACTAGCGTCGTTTTTCGTTGATCGTCCAAAGCCATTCTTTCGTCGGGGGGCCAATTTCCCGAGACATCTTCGAGTGCCATTACATAGTACACTAAGGAATATCCAGTCTTTCCCTTTTTCGCAAATAGTTCGATTTTTCCGTGCCAAAACTAAAATATTGCTTTTGTTTTCCGCATTTACTTTTCCCTATTTTTTCACCCAAAATGCACTTTTTGCTTATTACGCTATTATCACTAACTGAGTGAACTCTTTTAAAAACTTCTCACTATTTCCAGACAGGATACATATACTTTGTTACAGCCTGAGCCAATAAAACACCATCACTCTAACTACTTCCAAGAATTTTTGTGAAAAAGGGAATAAAATATTAAAGTTTGAGCTACTTTTTTCTTCCTGCACTGTATGTATAATAAATCAAGATGCTGCTGCGTTTTATTCAACAGTGTTTAAATGTTTGTAGCATGATCTAATTGGTTGGTGGCAATGAAGTGTAAGATCCGACCCAAGGAACCCCTACCTCCTCTACAAATGAAGCTTCAAATAAGCGAAAACTTTTGGTAAAATGAGGCTAGTGACTTGAAATTTTGGTCAAATAGTTGTACTTGGATCTAGTTGGTTATTATTGAAAATGCGCAAGATTTGACAAAGGAAACCTCTACCTCTCTACAAGTGAGACTTCAAATAGGCAATAACTTTCGATAGAATGAGGCTAGCGACTTGAAAAATTCGACAAATATTTGCAGAACGGGTTAGTTAATTGATTTTGAGAATGGTTACGATCCTTCTGAATGTTTCCCTATAAACTGACCACATAGGAAATTCACTTTTAATGCATATGGTCGTTGCCAATTGGTACTTTTGGTATCACACTAGGTCTGCACAAGTCTAGGGTATATACGCTTCGGACTACAGGCCGGTCTGGTTTTCGAACCAGTTGCTCTGATCTGAACTGTTAAATAAAACGTAGCAATTATTACTTTAATGCGTGATCTTCAACTGAGCTTTTTCTCATTTCATGGAATCTGAAAAAAAAAACGTCGGATGTTTCCCTTGCCTGTTGACATCGGTTACCTCAAAACCCTCGTACTACGAACGTAGCTCTCCGATTCCCGACTTCATCGGTATAGGGTATATATTTATACCCTAGACTTTTAGTATAGGGTATATTGTTTTTGTCACGACGGAAATATGTAACACCTTAAAGGAGGCTCCGGAGGTATAGCAATGTATATACATATATATAAATGATCAGGGGCACCTCCTGATTCGATTAATCCATGTCTGCCTGTCTGTCTGTCCGTCTGTCTGTCTGTCTGCCCGTTCGATAACTTTCGATAGAATGAAGCTAGAGTCTTGAAATTTAGGCCAAATGTTGGCAGTGTAATCTAGTTGGTTGGTATTGAAATTGGGCATGATCAGGCCAAGAGAACGCCTACCTCCCCTACATATGTGAAATACTTAAATGTATCTATAACTCCCGATTAAATAAACATGAAAAGCTCTAGCTTTGGTGAATTGCTCGTGATGGTAATCTTATACTCTCCTCGAAAAATAAAATCGATCAGTTGGAAACTAACGGTAATTTTCTTACAAAGAGCCCCGTAAGCCCTCGTGGTAAGTTGGGCATAATCAAATTAAAGGAACGCCTACCTCCCCTACAAAATCCAAAAAATTAAATATTATTTTAATTACGATAACTTTCGATAGAATGACACTAGCGAATTGAAAATTTGGTAGAATGTTGGTAGTAAGGTTTTATTAGTTGGTGTTGAAAATGGGCAAGATCCGACCCAAGGAACTTCTACCTCCCCTACAAATTAAACTTCAAATAAGCGATTACTTTTGATTGAATGAAGCCAGTAACTTGAAATTTTGGTCAAATGTTTGAAATGAGATTGAGTTAGTTGGCATTAAAGATGGGTTAGATCCGAACTAAGGAACCCATACCTCCCCTAGAGATGACACTTATAATAAGCGATAACTTACGTCAAAATAAAGCTAGCGACTTGAAATTTTGGCCAAATGTTTGTAGTAGGATCCAGTTGGCTAATATTGAAAATACGTAAAATCCGACCAACGAAACCCCTACTTCCCTACAAATAAAAATTCAAATAAGCCATAACTTTCGATAGAGTGAAGCTAGAGACTTAAAATTTTGTTTGTATGTTTGTAGGGTGATCTAATTGGTTGGTGGCAATGATGGGCAAGATCCGACCCAAGGAACCCCTACCTCCCCTACAAGTGAGACTTCAAATAAGCAATAATTTTCGATGAAATGAAGGTAGCGACTTCAAAAATTCGACAAATATTTGTAGAATGGGTTAGTTAATTGATTTTGAGAATAGTCAAGATCTCCCTGAATGAGTGCCAACCTCCCCTATAAACTGGCTATATAGGAAACTCACTTTTAATGCATATGGTCGTTGCCAATTATTAATTTTGGTGTCACCACTAGGTCTGTACAAGTCTAGGGCCTGGTTTTTTTTTCACGACGAAAATATGTAACACCTTAAAGGAGGCTCGGTATGTGTGGCATTGTATACATATAACTAATCAGGGTCACCTCCTGATAGAATTCGCAGTGAATCAGTGCACCTGCCAGTTTATCCATGTGTCAGTATGCCTGCCTGTTCGCACGATTATTTTCGATAGGATGACGCTAGTGGCTTGAAATTTTGTTCCAAATGTTCGAAGTAGGATCTAGTTGGTTGGTATTGAAAATGGGCGTGACCAGGACAAGGAACCGCCCACTCCCCTACAAATGTAAAATATTTATATGTGTCTATAACTCGCGGTTCAATAAAAGTAAAAAGCTCTAAGTTTGCTAGATGATTCGAAATGGTTCTTTTAGACTCCCCTGTAAAAATGAGATAGATCAGTTGGAAAATAACGATACTTTTTTTTTACAAAGAGCCCCACATTACCCTACTTTCCAGGTTTTTTGTCTATAACTCCTGAACCAATTGACGTAGTGGGCTGATTTTTGGCATGTAACCTTCGGATAGAAAACCTACTTCAGTTTAGTAAGATTACTTTTGACAGAATGAAGCTTGCGAGTTAAAAATTTGGTCGAATGTTGGTTGTTGTGGTGGTAGTAGTAACACGTCTAGCGTTATTTAAGTTTGTCAGCTCTTGGTCGTTGCTGATGCAACGGATGGCCCACAGGAACACCGTCGGTTGTTGGTAGTAAGAACTTGTTAGTTGCTATTGAAAATGGGCACTATCTGACTAAAGGAACCCCTACAAATGATACTTTAAACAAACGATGCCTTTAAAAAAATTAAGCTAGCGACTTGAAATTTTGGCCAACTGGCAATTAGTGGCAGCACTAGGTCTGCACAGGTCTAGGGTATATACGCCTCGGTTCGCTTCGGTCTCTTTTTTTTATAAAATTAGTTTTTGAAAGTTACGATGATAAGGTGATAAGCTCTAGGCCTGGCACAGAAATACCGTTACAATCAGCAAAAAGTTATGTTTACTGCCTGAGTGCACTTTTCACTTTTAGTTCGTATGACAAGTTTCAACTTGTTCTCTCAAGTAGTTTGTTTACATGAATTTTGCAGTAAACGTCTTACATGTTTTTCGTTAAAATGGAGAAACTTGAATATCGTGCGGTTACAAAATTCCTCGTTTTGGATGGATTAATCCATAAGGAAATTCACCCTCTGCTCCTTCCATGTCAAACGTTAAAAAATGGGCAACTGAGTTAAAACGTGGTTGCACGTCCCTCGAAAAAAATCTCTGTGAAGGACGCCCAAAAACCGCAACCACACCGGATAGTGGATACCATCGAAAAAGTGCATGATATCGTGTTGGATGGTAAGCGAATGAAGGTGAGTGATATTGTTGAGGCTGTGGGGATATCGGAAGAAAGGGTGCGAAACATCCTGCACAAAGAATTAGAGATGCGAAAGCTCTGCGCAAGGTGGGTGCCGCATTTGCTGAATGCCGATCAAAAGCAAATGCGCAAAGATTTACGCAGCAGTCTATGCATCGATTCAATCGGGATTCGACCGATTTTGTGCAGCGATTTGTCACCTTGGACGAGACTTGGGTCCACCACTACACGCCAGAAACGAAACAGCAGTCGAAGCAGTGGGTGGAAGGCGGTGGTTCAGCGCCAAAGATAACGAAGTTGATCGCATCTGCCGGCAAGGTCATGGCCAACGTATTTTGGGATGCGAAAGCGATCCTGTTAATTGATTACCTTGAAAAAGGCAGAACAATAACTGGCGAATATTACTCCAAACTTCTTGACCGCCTGGATGCCAAAATTCGCGAAAAGAGGCCTGGCTTGATGAAGAAAAAACCATCTGTCACCAGGACAACGTACTTGTACACAAGTGTGCGTTGTCGACGGGAAAACTGTGGGATTTGGGGTACGATTTGCTCGACCATCCCCCTGTCCTCCTGATTTGGCACCCTCAGACTTCCATCTGTTCCTAAACTTGAAGAAATTTGTTCCTGGGAAGCGCTTTGCATCCAATGAAGAAGTTAAGAGGGCCGTAGATGAATATTTTCACAGCCTTCCAGACTCTCACTTCCGAGAAGAAATACTGATGTTGCGGAAACGCTTGACCAAGTATGTTGAAGTCAAGGGAGATTATGTAGAAAAACAAAATCATTTTTTAACTGAAAATCGCAGTCTTTCATTAGAGAACTTTTCATCTTACACTCGTACATATTCGAATTAAAGATGGTGTAGCGACTTTTGGGTACTGTACTTGTTTACAAGATTTCAGTTTCAACTTGAAATCATTATTAATTATGCAACTATCTGCATACTATAAATATAAATTCATTTATTTACGATATCAAATATTATTCCTCACACTCAGACTATACGAGTACGTATAATTGTTCTGTGTTTATGCGTTTTCACACAGACTAAAATTTGAAATTTTTTTTTTTCAGGTAAGTTCTATGATGTTATGAAATATTCAAATCCTTTGGTAAGTTATTTTAAGCAAAACTTATAATAAATCATAAAATTTAGGCACCTGTTTTTGAATCTCGAAAAGCGAAATGTTTGCCACTTAATTTTCCAAGTAGCGTTATTCGACAATGTGACAAAAAAATTTCAACAACATATACATATGTACATACGTCAATATATAGAAATTAGTCTTGTTCGCCATTGAATTCTAAAGTAGATCCGCTGACCTAAGGTGAAAATCCTGGTGAGGTGATCTTTTTCTTTCAAGTCCATTGTCAGCGACAGTGACTTCTGAATTTTACGAATTCCGCTTCTGTACTGGGCTAATTTTCGAAGTTGTCACCGCTCATGCCAAGAGACATTAAAACAGACAGCAAATTTATTTAATTAGTCATAGGCATGGTATAGTTAGACACGGAGACTTGAGAGTGATGCCATGCAAAAGCCGCTGAATCATTTTCGTTGAGTATTCGTTCTACCTCAAGTGACGAGGACAAATCGCGTGCAGAAACAAAAAAATGTGTGTATAGGTATAAACATTATAAAACGCGTTTTTTCTTGCAATTATCCGGGTGTGATGTAGTTTAGGTGATCTTATAGCGCGCAAAAAAAAGAAAACTGACCCATGTAGTTTAGGAGCAAGGATTCGATATGAAATGGATTTTGTCTAAGATAGAGTTTATTGGTGATTGTCTAATCTCAACGTTTACCTCTCGGGGCACACATCTATTTTTATAACGTAGAGGACTCACTGTGGCCCCAGAACAAATATCGTCCAGAAATTTGTAGTTTTAATTTTTTGCACAAGGTAGATGGGGGCGACCGGTAGCGCAGTGTGTTGAGGCATCAGTTTCATGTTTGACTACCGGCGTTTCCGGTTCGAATCCCGTCCACGACGACGTTCGTGGCCATGGATGTGCAGGAGACGCATGCTGGCAAACGCCTTCTCCGAAACCAGTTTATGCCGTGAAACGTCAACTGGGCCACATGGAACAGTTGACGCGCTATGCCCCACAATTGGTTAGGGCAATTTAGAGAGAGAGAGATCATTTACTCAAACATGCTCCAAAGTTGTTGACTACGACGGTATACGTGAAATGTCAATATTCACAGATTGTGCAGATAAGCGCGGACTGTGTGGATACATATATGCTGACTGTGGCGTTATGAGTGAACTGTGTCGGTATGCACGCAATATTTGGTTAGCTATTATATAATGGAAATGATTGGTTTCTGGAATCTGCGTACTCTACGTAATATGGCCGGAAACACAAAATCCTTGCACCTTGTAACGGACGGTCTGGTGGGCATCGGAAGATGCCCGTGGGGACGGAGGCTAAGGTAGCATAATGACCGTGAAGGTCGGGCCGTGCCATCTGGCGAAGAAAAATGCCCCTCAACGAGCTAAGCAGCGGCCTATGCTTGCTGTAGCTCAGTTCGGGAGACGTGGGCGGGGTTTTCGCCGCTCGTTGCCCCTGTCCTTTACGTATTAATAAAAATTCATAGGCCTGGTGAAGACAACACAAACAAGGGAGGTAAAAATGGGGAATAAAAAAAATGAAGCGATAAGGATGGAATGGTTGGCGGATGGCTCGATTGCCCTCGCGCTTGCATTGGGATCCAGGTGTAATGGGACCCTCGGCCTCTGGTTTCGTACCACCGACAGATCCTTACTCATCAGGTGCCAACATAGATCTGCCGGTGGAAGCAGCACAACCAGACCAGAATATGGTTCACTACAACCTGCAACGCTCCCGATGGGCTATCTAGCTTCTGATGGAGGCTATTTCTTCTGCACGTTGCGCAGTGTATATGTGTAAAGTGAAGCACGGAATATCATGAAGTTGAGAATTGACACGGACACACAAAAAAGTTGCCGAATTCACATGAAAATGTTTATACATACAAATCTCTCTCTCTCTCTGTGGTTTCTGTTAACCCCTTGTGGGGCATAGGGCATTAACAACGCCTACTTTCCCCCTTGTCCTGTTCATCGCCATCGCTTCCAGTTCATTCCATGAACAATCTTTCATTACCGATCTTCTCCAGGTGTTACTAGGTCGGCCAACACTGCGACGTTGGTTCCCTGCGGGTTCTAATTGAGGGCCTGTTGAGCAGTGTTGTTCGGCCCTTTTTGGAGAGTGTGACCCATCCATTGCCACTTTCACCTTTTAATGGAAGTGTCTATTCTGTCCTGATCAGTAATAGTAAGAAGGTCGTCGTTAGAAATGATCTCCCGCCACCACATGTATAGGATGCGACGTAAACGCTGGTCCACAGAAGTTTGCAATCTAGTTGTTATCTTACTGGTGACCTTCTAAGTTGAACAGCCATATAGAAGCACTGATTTTAAGTTGGTTTTGAGCATCCGGAGTGTGGTGCGTCTGGAAATGATATTTTTTTGCCAGAAAGGAGTCAAACTGAAAAAAGCTGCCCGAGCCTTATTGATGGGAGACAGTACATCAGTATGCGCTCCACCAACTGCTGTAACTACGCTTCCGAGGTAGCGAAAATTGTCAATTTTCTCGACTGCCTGACCCGAAACACAAATTCCGCGTTGCTTTCCTGTATCCAAGCTCAAGTATTTAGTCTTGGCAGCGTTGATTTTCAGCCACGCATTACGGCTTTCGCATTGGCGTCTTTTGACAGGTTACTATCCAGATGAAGTCGTCTACGAATTCGATGCTGAGGTTTCGATGTTGATCTTCGGTGGTCCTTGTTGTTGATAGCATTTTTTTTGTCCTGGTTAATTCGTAGTCGTGCGAATTGATTCGGTTCACATGCCTAGAACGAGTTGATTTTTTATCACCATTTGGACTTGACAAATAAATAAAATTAAATGCGTGGTAAGATTACCGCGCGTCCAAAGTGTAACTTTAAAAATTGTTACGGCTGCCAGTATACTGGATTTTGTAATTAAGGATTTAGCTTTTTATCGCCTCCCTCTCACTCATGAAGATGATGGAAAATACGCCTTCAAGGGTATTCATCTCAGAAACACCAAAAACTCTAAATACAACACTAACATTTACGATTTTTATTTAACATTACCCCCACGCCTCCACTACCCTAGGGATTGCGGTAATGTCTTGACAATCCTACAGTATTTTTTTTCAGAACGCAGGCGATTGACCAAGTTTTTCTGAAATTGAGGTGGTTGCTTCATTTGATATGTACAAATGTATTTTATATGAAAACATCGCGTTGCATTATAGAAAGTCTGCCTATGAAATTGGATTTATATGTATAGAACAATAGACACTGGGGTCATGTTCCCATCATCCCTTTCCTGTAATGCCTTAAATCCTACATAATAGTTAAAATAAATCAAAAGAAAGTTGTGAAGCTCTCGAAATATTTTTTAGCGAGAAATGTTCATAGCAGATTTAATAGCTACTGATTTTCTTAGTATGCCATTCTGTAATCGCAAGCAGTCTAAACAGGAATTATTTTGACTTATTTGTAGGAATATATGATATACCATGCATTTCCGGAAGATGTATGAAGTCAATACATTTTTGACGTGATAACGTCCTTGAGGAGTATGTGGACAAAGCTCGGGACGGAAGTAGAAATGCTTTAAAATCTGTTTGGAGATCTCAGCGCCCATGTGATAAATTGAAATTCATTTGAAAGCTTATTGTATATTCTAACCAAGCTTTATCCTAAATCCCACCCAATAAATGTTGTCAAAGATTGGCCTCATTTATACCGTGGAACTAAAAGACGATTTAACTCAATCGTTTTAGTGCTAGTCCTTGTTTGTGGTGTGTTTATACCGACCATACGGAGACGTACTAAATATGAAAGATGTCAGTTGTTGGTTTGTGACTTCGGTGACTTTGGTTTAGAAAATGTCAAGAGGCAGTAGCCTCCTAATCAAAACGCGTTTATTCCGCAACAATCAAAGGATGAAACAAATGCGGAGTTTCAGGAAAGGATGAGGTATTTATATAACATATAAAATATAATTTTTACCAACAACACCATTAGCGAAGACAACAACACCATCTAGTCCCAATTTTTCAGTCCAGTTCTGCCTCGCAAGTCGAGCTAAAATGAGTACCAAAACTAGCTAATACGACATGTTTATGTCGTCGTGAGTTAGCTCGAATACTTAATTATTGAAGATAGTTCCGCGGCTTAAACGAGGCCATTGTACCGCTCGCCGAGCCGGTCGTTGTAAGCTTTAGCCAAGCCCCCATCCAATAAATGTTGCTATTACCACAGCATCATTGATAGGAAGCGCTGCAATCGTGTTGATTAACAGTCGCTGATTTTCGTTGGGATGACGGCGCAGGCGCAGGATCTAACTCATGCCGGAGTTTCAATGCCGGCATCAGCAGCAGCAGCAGCGGCATCGCCTGTGTCTAGGCTAATTAGAATGCACGCATTTGCCGAATTAGGCCCGAGCCAGATTGAACGCAGAAAGCAGCGGCAGCGAACAATAACAACAATATGCAGATCTGATTTCGCCGCTGTCGCTCTGGCAGCATGAAATAAGATCAGCAAATCTGCATGTTGTTGTTATTGTTCGCTGCCTTGCTGCTACTTTATGCGTTCAATTTGGTTCGGGCCTTACATTGGAGCAGCAGCAGCGTCAGTAGCATCGTCAGTGCTGTTTTTTTTAGGCAAATTTATAAAATGCTGCTTTAGTGGTAGGATCTATCGTCATGCTGGAGAAACTTTTGAAATGTCAGAAAGAAAAAAAGAGATTCTAAGCATTAAGGTGTCGAACGCAACATTGACATCAAGAGCAATTCCGACTTTATACCATCTATGAAGCGGAATTTCAATCTCGACTGCGTCTCCGATACCTCAACAACATTGGGAAATACTTGTCTGGATACAACATTAACCAGACATATTACTGTTGAAATATTACGATTCGTATCGTATTTTTCATATCATCGGCCAATACTGAATCGCTTGTACGCTCCAGCGAGTTAAAATTGGAATTACCCTAATAAAAAATAATACAAAATAAAAAAAAAATTGTTTAATTTAAATTGCATCGATTCAATGACGTTATCACGCAGCTACTTGGGCAGTGCCTTTGAAGCTCTGGATTGAGTGGAAAGCAATGTGATTGCTTTCGATACGCCCTTTTGCAATTGGGGACCGCACAAATTTTGCCCAATGCTATATTTTTTGTAATTTATAACACTTTTTATTTCTTATCACATGCTGGCGCTGTAAAATATTTTTCACCTCGACCGTTATTAGCTCTTGTTATTAATATTAGTAATACTTTGTAACATCACCAGCGCCAATGAAATGAAATTTATACACGCGTTCACCAATTCTTTATTGAAAATATTGGAATCGATGCTGAAATGAGCCCGACGAACGATCGATCCCCTTCGTCGTGATTCTCGCCTTGCCGACAGTGGGAACGCGTTCTTTATGACTCAGCTGGTGCCCACTGCCAGTCGCCTCATCCGTTGTTAAACGTGGTTTTACTGTGTGTGGTAGAATTGGGGTCGCGACCCACCTTGTCTTCTCTTGCTTCCCAAATGTATACGTACAAAATTTCGTTATCCGAAATTTCACCTCTCCATTTGGTTCGGTTGAATAGGGTGTTGAATCATATTTTATGGCCACACAGTTACAAATTTTCCACAAACCATAAATGATTCAAATAAAGTGTTCATAAAAAAAAAAAAAATTAAGTTTAAATAGAAGACCGGACCCGGGACCCCCGTGTGGAAGTCTCATGAACCAACCGATCAGCCACTCAGCTTTCTTAAAAACGTTGTTCACATTACGTGATATATAGGCTCGCTCCACATTCGCTCCTAATGTGGAACGAAATGTCATATCCCACATAAATATGTTTTCTGATTAGATACATATTTCCTCAAATAACCAAATATGTACCTTATGTAATCAAAATGTTGTTATGTCGATGTTAAATGTTAGCAGGTCGATGGTCGTCGCTCGAAAAGCTGATTCCGTATTATTGTATGTTGCCACTGCCGCCAAGCCAGAACAAATACAGTGTAGTCGCACTTGTGACTGCTAAGGGCGACGGCATATTAAGCGCCATATACGTGGTATGGTGCTCGATGATTGTTGCCAGGAAAACTGGTTCCGTATCATATTAAAAATATTTCATTCGATCCTGCGATGTACAATGCAATTATCGATCTTCACCGAATTTCCTGCCTTGTCGACAGTCGTAGTCGGCACCGGCTGTGTTTCAAGTATACAGTGGGTGCCGACTGTAGCCGAAAAGCTGATTTAGAAAAAAAAAATTTAAAATACGTCGGCAGTCGAACCCGTGACCAACTGCTCATAAGCCGAACTCGCTGACCACTAAGGCAACGAATACTTGCCAAATTCTTTTCGCTTTGTGCAACATTATGTACAATACAAATCTATAAGATTGTATCACGGCGACGCGAGCGCTTCTTTCTTCTCCGTGGAAGTATTAGTAAGCTATGTTTTTTCGATTCACTACCCATCGATGTGTCGTTTCTATAAAAGTTACACTTTAAAATGAAATATAAATGAAATATCAAAAGGAGCGATGTGTGGGTATACAATGCGTGTTCGGTATGTAAAAAAAAATACAAAAACTATCTAGCGACTACTGCGAAGATAATTATGAAGAGGAAATTCCTGCTTCTAAACATTAAAAGCGAGAGTTATAATCAAAATTCAAATTTCCCATTATTTGTTGGCTTTCTAAAAATGCATTCATGTAATGTCGAATATATTCGACAAGAGTTAAAAAATCACCACGTCTTGATTTTTTTATTCGATCACAATCAAATTGGACCTCATCACCTGGACTAACATATAGTTGGGTTCATTATTGATTTTGTTGAAGATCTCCTCTGAAGCGAATACGAACCACATTTCATTAAGATTTTTCTTTCACTTACAAACGCAATTGTTGGATTTTGTTTGAAAACAAACGCAAGCAGTAAGCAAGCCATCAATGTAAGTACGTATGTATCTAAAAGCTAAAGCTCTTATACTGAACACATCTGTATCTACGAAAGACGGTATGGAAAAAAAGCACCAAAGAACACACAACAATATCTTGAAGAAAATTTAGCCGACTCCTACTCAAATGATCGCGGATCACATCAGGTACACATAGAAACATTCGCCAATGTGGTAAAGGTGTGCAAGACTGTGAATTCATCTTTAGCTCGCCAGAAAGTGTGTCTTTGCCAAGTGGAGCGCACTCAGACCTAGTTGAGAAATTAGCAATTCAATCGATGGGACGGGACTGCGGCGGAATGGTTCGGAACCGGGAAAATGAAAGGAAAAGAGAGGAAAATCATATGAAAGTTGCCGAGGCTGCGATGACGAAGAAGTGGCACATTTTCTGGTTGGTATCTCGCTGCTCGCTTACCGCATCTTGAGGCAGTTTTAATCTTAACGGGATACAGTTTCCACCAAAGTGGAAATTCGCGACAAGATATCGACCGACTCGACTCGCAACGGATCTATTGATTACCAGATCATACTAAATCCGGAGAAATTTTCGCTTTTCGCCTATATTTGAAAGGGTTTTCTGTGCGGCATTTCGTGGTCGAAGTAAAAATTCGAAATTAAGAAGTGAGTTACGAACGACTATCTATCTACAACGATCATGTACGTATCGTGTAATTCGTGCATGATGTGCGTGTAGTTAGTGTAGATGTAGACTGGCGAGATTGGCTTTTTAAGATTATTATTAGGAGAATTATCCAGGACGAATAATTTGAATTATTCTACCTTTTGTTTTCGAAAATTCTTTTTTTTTTAAATTTATGTGAGTCATTGGATTTGGCTGCCATAAATATAAATGATGTGCTTTTTTTTCTGTGGGATGACTTGGGCGATATTTCTAGAACACATATCTAAATATATCAGTATCTAAAGAACTGCATCTTAATTTTTCCTTTGCCATATTTGCTTTTTTCTAAAGTATATAAATAGTTGTTAATGTTCATTTGTTGGAAATACTGAATTGTATTGAAATAATTTTAATCGTGTGGAAATATGCACAATGCACATATCTTATTGCACAACATGCAAATATTTTAACGTCAATATGTTCACGCATTTGCCACTTATGAAACTATATATCTACATATAATCAAAGCCGCCGGTGTTTTAATTCAATTACCGTTTGATGGAAAGTAGATCAATTCAATGTAGCTTTTTATTGCCCATACTTACCATGCATTCCAAAAATTAATAAGGTTATGTATTGCATAACATAAGACAAGCTTAGAATAATTTTGTTCTTCCTCTACACAGAAAAAGATGGAATTATTTATAGGGTTTAGGTCTGAGTAGAGTGAATTCTCTCGCATATCCATAATTACACTGGAATTACATCGAATTGAAATATTTCGTTACATACCTACAATATGTACGTAGACTAGTCACTATTTTAGACTTTTGCCCAATTTGAAAACAGCAGCGAAAGTATCGTTTATTTTAAACAAATAATTAGCTGTCTTGGGATATATAATCGTCAGCCCTGAAAATTAACCTTCAATTCACTCTATAACCGACTACTGTGAAACACATCCATCAAGGGGCTCTGTGGCGTTAAGTACTTTAAATGATTTTAGTTTTCAACAAAATTGCTATAGGACATTCGAACCCTTGAAGCCGGCGAAACATCAGACTGACGCCCCTACGAAGCTCAGTGGGTAGAGACATCAGCCTAATATATGCAATACAATCTTGTATTATAAATTTGAAAATCTTGATTCAGAGCTGTGTTGGCATTCGGGCATCGGTACCAAAATTTGATGTATACAATCGGATTTCCATTCCCCCTCATTTTAAACTGTTGTCCATACATTTCACATGGTTCGTTAATCTCCGTGTTCCCCGCCTTTTTTTCAAGCATATTATGCTTGGATGATTGATATCCAATTACACCGATAGAAAAATCCTCATACCTCTTTCCGTTTATTTTTGAAAGTGAAATGGTCCAAACAGCAAACACCCACAAGTCGAATTAAATTGTGTGTTTGTTGCGTCCGTTTTAATTAAACAAAAAGAGAATTAATGTATCAATGTTTTTCATAACTTGCATATTCAGAGCTGGATCTGAATGACGCGAATGACTTTCTCATTATGTATATGGCATCACCAGGGCCGTCGATAAAAAATCCGGGACCGGACTCAACATTTATGGGGCCCCATAATTTAAGATTATAATGATGGAAGTTATCGCACGCATTTTTTTCGTGTTTGAAAGAATTAGAAAGTTCATGTAATTTTCAATAAATTATTTTTGCATTAAAAATTCAGCTTAAAAAAACCTTTGTGTTCATTACAAATTCATTCAATTCAATTGATTCAATTTCCCAATAAAATATGAATTCCCAGGTAGGGTTGGAAGAACAGATTACCGAATATTCGATTGTTCGAACACATGTCCACGGTTAGTCGACTAACCGTCACCGAAATCGAGGTGTCGACTAATCGCGGTAACCGAACAAGTTTGTCAATTAACCGATATAGATTGAAACAGCCCATTTGCCAATTGGGAATCCATGCGGGTAGGCTCGGAACATGTCTACGACCTGGCAATGGTCCATGGCGGCAGCTAGCCTGTTAAAAATTATTCTTTCCAGCACCTTCCCCGCGGTGTATAGCAGGCAAATTGGACGGTATGAATTTGGTTCGCCCGGCGGTTTGTTGGGTTTTGGTAGCAGAACCAATCTTTGTTTTTTGACATGGATATGTCTTATAGCTGGGGGTCATCCTAAAAATCTGTCCGTCACACGAAATGTCTGTTTTTCTACTCGGGGGTCAGAAGAGGAAACAAGCCCATTGAAAATTTCTCCGAGTTATATGAATGTAGTGGCCGATCTTCACTCAATCCGAGTCAGTCATCAAAGGGAACTCACGAAAATCGAAAAACATCGCGTCATGAACTGACTATACAACCAGGCACCCATAACACAAGTCAACATCATTCAACTGCCATCCCCTCGTGATTCAAATCTGCTCACAACACCAGCCACATCCAGACAACCTGTCTCCCTCACTCGTGCACAGCGCTATGGCTTCTCCTTCACACCAATCTTTTTGTTTTCATCAATTAGTCACTAACCTGACTCAATAAGAAAATCGTTGGTGTAGGTCGGGAGATAGCTTCAACTTCACACACACACACACACACATACACACACACTCGTATGCACGCAATGGAGAGACGGTTGAGTCGAAGAAGTTCAATGGATGGGTGTTGCTTCGTCATCGGCGACAGTGCGAAAGAGATGCTTACTCCACGGACCTTGGACTACACTTCCGCGGCGGATCCACCCCTTTCTTGTGATGGCCAATCCCATCCAGCCGACTGAAATCAGTGTCACCAAGGTCACCAACGTGTTTTTCCCGTGAGATGTAAGGAACTTACGACCGTACTTGTATCGCGCATACCGCGTACTATCACGATCGATGATATATCAACTAACAGTGCACAATTCTGATTTAGTGAGGAGAATAGTGCAAATGATGCAGTTTGTGCAGCGCGGATAACGTAAACGTTAATGCAATAAAATTGTGTTGTCGCGCTTACCGTCTTTAGACTTAGACGAGTACTATCTAAGTATCTAATAGTAAGTGTGTTTAGCTAGACCGCGGCTTGACGCGATCGTTCGCGGATTTACGTACTAACGAAGCAGAGGCGCATATAAAATATGTAGAGTGTATGATCGCTTGATCCACACACGGGGCAACGGTTGGGTTAATTTGTATTCTCCTGTACACTATGCGGGACGGTATGTCTTGAAAATGATACAAAGTATCTACACTGCATGCAGATAAATCGGTACATGGATATGTCTTATGCCTACCGAAAGCGTGGCACGTGTTTTGTCGAATGAATTCATCTAGTATAACTATACTGGGATCTTTATAAAACTTACGTCGATATCTTCAACACAACAGGTTCCACGCAGTCGGTAGCCACAAAGACATATCCATGTTCCGATGTATCTGCATGCAGTGTAAATACTTTGTGTCATTTTTTCCATACAGCAGGGAAAACTCGCTTGTGGAAACAGGATTCAAAAACACTGACGAACTTCCCGGGAACCGAGTCAACTCCTACTTTGAACACTCTGTTGGGAATGCCATCAGGGCCTGGTGCTTTATTGTCACCTATTCTGGAAACGATCTCCAAAATCTCTCTGTCAGTTAATACCGATATCTGCTCTTCATGGACAATTTCCTGGCTTTTTCTAACTCATGCTGGGGGAAGAGAACTGAGACTATCCGATTTAGTAGAAGAAGGCACTTCACTTGAGGTATTTGGTAACTGCTCAGCTTTTTCATAACTACCCTATAGGCCGTTGCCCAGGGATTCATATTTATCTGCTTTATAAGCTGCGACGCCTTTTGTTCCTCATTTCCTCCAATAGCTCCCTTCTGATGCAAGGTTTCGATAAACGCTTCCCCGTCAAAGTTTTTAGCGGACCATCTCCGGTTTATTAGTGGTAGCCCTGTTTGTGGTGTTCTGCTGGCAATGATGAAGTAAATGGCCTGATGGTCGGTGTAGGTATAATCCTGCTCACAGCCCCATTCCACTGTCGATGCAAAGGAGCTACTGACAAATGTAAGGTCGATAGTGGAGCCTGTACTTCCTCTTTCAAAGGTATTATTACCGCCTGTATTCATAAGGACGACGTCGAGTTGTGAGAAAGCTTCAAGGCGTACTCGTCCCCTAGCGTCTGTAGCTCGACTTCCCCATTCGGTGGCCCACGCATTGAAATCTCACGCGATTATTACGGGACTGTGCGTGCTGACATCGCGAACTAGTTGAGTTAGCAGCTGGTCGAACTCTTCCAGGTTCAATCTCGGTGGGGCGTAGCACAAAGCTTAATCGACTCATCTCATCTTCACATTCGTGAAGGGTATACAAATAATTATTCCCGCTCAAATTCTGGAGGATAATTCTTTTTTTTCACCAGCAATATTTTTGCACGTTGTGGTCATGTCATTTGGGGATAGTTCGAATTTTTGTGAGAATCTTACGAATTAACTTCCAAATTATGCCATATGAAGTGACCCCTCAATACAAATTTTTGAAGGAGATGTCATTTCGGGTTGGGAGGGGTTTTTTTATTGGGGGATAGTTTGCAAAGTCCTCTACTGCTACCATTTCCTAATCTACAACGGCTAAATTGGAATAAGGTTACAATCATTTTTAGTTGGGACGCTAAGCGACATAAATCGACGCCACCTTGCAAAATATGATAGAGAAATGCCGTTTGGTACGAATGTTGGTGGGGCCCATACTTTCAATTTAAGAGATGGAGCCACCTTGGACCCCGCGGCAAAGCGGCTGTGCGGGCGAAAAACCGCGAAATTTGAGCCCTTTTTTTAATATTCTCCTCGTAACTTCTAAACGGAACCTCGTATCGAAAAACTTAAAAGGTTGTAAATTAAAGAGCGTCAAATTCCACATCCAATGCATTGCTCAAAGTTGAAATTTGGTATAGTAGTATAATCAAAATCGATGGCCGAAAAACGTCACTTTTTGAGGCTTTGTAGAAAAATCACACTATATCGCTTTTCAAGCTCACATATCTCTGTAACGGATACTCAAAATGAAAAACCGTACAAGTAAAAGTTGAAGATATTTTGATTTCAGGTTTAACGTGCTCAATACTTTTAAATCTGTTCATTTTTAGTGTAGTTGTGAGTGAAATTGCTGGAATGCTTTCTTATCGATTGCAGCTTTAATAGCTCTATTTCGGTAAGTATAGTAGCTGAAGTTTTGTTTTAGTCTCAATTTACAGATAATTAAATCTTGTTCAAAAAGTCTTTGCTTGATAGCTTGGCTTGATAGCTTAGGTCATAGTTACGCTTTTTAGGGTTTTGTAGAAAAAATAAAACCCTTATGAAATCAGTCAGATGTCAGCCTGTTCAAAGAATATCTCGAAGAGCTGAAGCTACAGGTATGGAATTTGGTAGAAATATGAAGGATTACTACAATTTGTGTTATAAGGCTTTTCATTAGTGGCCAAATTGCAAGGAGAGACAGTTATTCACCGCTTAAAGCACATATGTATATGAAAATTTCCAGGATGACGGTATATAATTAGGATAGCGACGTTAAATATCCAGGATGTTGATATCCTTAGGAAAAAGTTTAATAATAGTATATTTCGATAATTTGATTTGCTACTCTCTGCATATCCCGTAAGTGACCTTAAGAGAGAAGTAATAATGCCAATCCGTTAGCAACGGGTGCAGGTATCTTGTTATAGATACAATTTGCATGTACATAGTCATAATTAATCAACTAGTCAAGACTAAAAAACAATAAAAATTATTTTTGTCCGCTATTGCCACATTGTGCACCGTCGCGTCGAGTCAGTAAGCGGATAGATTTGAAACTGATTTGTTTTGTGTTTCGTGACAATGTGTTACAGTTATCAGAAATGATAGCGCGTATGATAGATGCTGATTGTTATTTGGTGAGTTTGAGGTACACCTGAAAAGGGCATCCCTTCAAGCCATGAAATTCTGGCAGGCTGTGGAAACTCAGCAACATATTCCATCTCCTGGAGATTGGGATGAAACTAGAAGTAGAACGTTGGCTCCCATTATGGATAACAGCGCCGGGTGCTGCAAGGTCATGTGCCACTCTTCATAATCTGGAAAAAATGTGAATATCTTTCGAACTAATGGTCGTATGGAAGTGCGGTTAGTTTCATTCTACTCAAAATGATCAAATACATTAAGAGCTAAGTTAAAAGTGGCATAAAAGCTTTTTATTTTTAACTTATTTAATACGTAAGCTTATTTACTTAATCGCAAAATCTGGAAAAATGTGAATATCTTTTGATTTAATGATCGTATGGAATTGCGGTTGGTTTCATTCCACTCAGAATCACTAAATACTTTAGGAATTAATCTAAAATGGACAGAAAAGCTTTTTATTTTTAACTTATTTAATAAAGCAGCTTATCAAACTATTATCTTTTTTTATTTAAATGAGAATATCTTTTGAACTAATGATCGTATGGAATAGCGGTTGATTTCCTTCGACTGAGAATGACCAAATACATTAGGAATCAACCTAAAAATGGAATGAAAGCCTTTTATTTTCAACTTTTTTAATAAAATAAATATTCAACAAAAAAATAAAATCTGGAAAAATGTGAATAAGTTTTGAACTATCCGTTGTATGGAATTGCCTTTAGTTTTATTCGACTCAAAATGATCAGATACATTAGGAAACAGCCTAAAATTGGCATCAAAGCTTTTTATTTTCAACTTATTTAATAAAAAAGCTTCCTTAACATATCCAAAAATGTGGAAAAATGTGAATATCTTTTGAACTAATGGTTGTATGGAACCACGGCTAATTTTATTTTACTCAGATTAATTAAATACATTAAGAACCAATCTAAAACTGGCATAAAAACCTTTTATTTTCAACTTACTTAACGAAAAAGCTCACTTAACTAATAAAACAATCTGGAAAAATGTAAATATCTTTTGAACTAATGGTCGCAAGGAATTGCGGTTGGTTTCATTCGACTCAAAATGACCAAATACATTAGGGACTATCCTAAAACTGGCACAAAAGCTTTTTGTTTTTAACGTATTTAATAAAAAGACTTATTTAATTAATAACAAAATCTGGAAAAAAGTGAATATCTTTTGAACTAATAGTCGTATGGAATAGCGGTTGATTTTATTTGACTCAGAATGACCAAATACGTTAGAAACCAACCTAAAATGTCATATAAGTTGCTTGAACTTTGAAATTATGGACGAAATTTAATCATTTAATTAACTAATTATTTAATTAACTAAATTAGTCTGACAAAAAACTTAGCAAAACTTTTATAAACAAGGTTAAAGTATCTACGAATTAAGGCTAAACCAAAACTTTTAGCTGTTATATTTATCGAGATACAGCTATTAAGGCTCAAATCGCTAAAAAACCATTTTTGCATTTTCGCTCACAACTGCACTAAAAACAAACAGATTTGAAAAGCATTGAGCACGTTAAACCGGAAATCAAAATATCTTCAACTTTTACTTGTACGGTTTTTCATTTCGAGTATCCGTTACAGAGATATGTGAGCTTGAAAAGGAATATGTGTGATTTTTCTCCAAAGCCTCAAAAAGTGACATTTTTCGACTATCGATTTTGATTATATTACTAAATCAAATTTCAACTTTGAGCAATGCATTGGATGTAGAATTTGACGCTCTTTAATTTACAACCTATTAAGTTTTTTGATCCGAGGCACCGTTTACAAATTATTAGGACAATATTAAAAAAAGGGCTCGAATTTCGCGGTTTTTCGCCCGCACAGTCGCTCTGCCGCGGGGTCCAAGGTGGCTCCATCTCTTAAAATGAATGTATAGGGACCACAAACAATCATACCAAATGGCATTTCTCTATCATATTTTGCAAGGTGAAATCGCTTAGCGTCCCAACTATTGTGGTTTTCCGACTCGAGACTCGTGTCCAAAAGGCCATCTGGAGCCCGTGGTTATAATGCAGGGCAACTGCAGCCGTTGTAGAAATTAATTGCTCGGGCCCCTATCTCTCCTGCGTTCAATCTAGCTCAATTAGCGCGAGTGGGAAATTATATTATTTAAATATTCTAAAACCTTTCTACGAAAAGTGTAACATTTTAACAATTTATTCGGAGGTTCGGATTTCCTGGTAAAGTGAAGTAAATTTGAATTATATTATGTACTTTTAATAGCCAAATATTTTGTCTGTAAGTGTCACCATACTTTGTCGAACTCGAACTCGAACACGAACTTAGTACAAGTGGACCGGTTTTCTTCACACCTATGTGAAGTGTGTGTGTGTGTCAGAGGAAATTTGTACCAGGTTCGAGTTCAAGTTCGAGGTCGACAGTGTATGGTGATACTTAGGATAAAACATTTCACTTACCATAGCAGCTGAAGCTATTTCTCACTTTCACTACAATTAATAAAAAATAAACTTGCCCACCACCTATCACGCTACCTGTCTTTCTGCGAATGGTCCATTTCGTTTAAGCGATTCGCGACGGATTCGCGACGGAAATTCGGGGCGATTTCTAGACGTTCACACCGGGGCGACAAAAAATCGCAGCGGAAAAAATCGCATACAGTGTTCGTTGTGTATTTTGTTATGCAACTTGGTCTGCAGCAAATTTTGACGCCGCACCGCCAGGGCAAAATTCGCAATAAGAAACGTCACCATGGATTCCTAAGAGGTATAAGCTGTTTTGCTTGTAGCAGTGGCTGAGGATATAGAAAGGCAAAGGTAAATTTAATTCCTTTACCAATGGATGACGGAACGTTTATAAACGCAGTCAGGTAGAATTCAGCCTTCTTAGGGAAAGAAGATTGTGGGTGCATGGTATAAGTTTCAATGCACCCGTTACTTATCGCTTTTCTCGGAAAAAGCGGGGGCTTGAAATATTAGAATTGGTACTTACTATTTTACATTTTGCTCTAAGCTCGTCGGCAATATCTTTCCAGATTTTATCTTTGTTCGTATATTTTTTTTTCATGATCTCGATCAGTTTTTCGATATCGCTAGCCATATCGAATAAATAACTACTTGTGAAGTAAACAAGAAGGTATCGACGAAAATGAAATCGCACTCAGCGATTTTTGTCGTCGCGACAAAAACCGTTGCACAAAGTGGCGAAATTTCGCGTCGGTGTGGGCATGTTCGTACAATGCTGTGGTCAGATTTTTGTCGCGGCGAAAATTTACGCCGCGAATCCGCCGGGCGATTTTTGTCGCGCCGGTGTGAGGATGGCTTAAGACTGTTTCCAAACATAAGTACAATAACTTCCCGACCATTGGACGAGGTATGGCACTGCTATTCGAACTTGCCAGGAAGCTTATATTCTCACATTAACTTGTATTTACGATTATATACATTATAATTGTTTTCGCGTATGCAAGGGCTCCAATTTCACTCACTCTCACAGGCAGATAGATTAACATGTTTTAGCCGTAAGTTTCAGTCATATTTAAGCGAAGTGAATAGTCGATCACTCTTGATTACTGTCATATGATACATATTTAATTTAAATGTAGCAGCACAACATAAAAGATCTCCGGTCACATTACGATAGAAAATAATTGTATTATAGTAACAAATTAGTGGTATGCATAATGATATCTTTTATGACGTGTTCTTGGTTTGAACTTTCTCCTCTCATAAAACAATATAATATTCGTGTTTTTTGTAGAATGTAGTAGAGTAAAGTAGAGAAAAACAAGCTAGCCTTTGGCTAGCTTGCCGAGAGTATGATCATATCTTGTGACTTATGGTGCATTTCCCACTTTGAAACTAGTAGTAAAACTTGTTCCCATTTCACTGTTCCTATGAGAGGTATATGAAATAGTTATCAACCAAATTTAGGAACTTGATTTGGCAGTCAATATGATTAAATAATATGAAATTTGGTAAATATATCTTCAAACATAAAAAAGTGTTTTCTAACAAAAACTATGACAGCTATATGGTAGAATAGTCCAATTTTAACTAAATTTGGGAATGCGATTTGACTAAAAATACTATCACATCTGTGATGGATATAAAAACAATACATTGAATGAAATACAATTAAAGTTTTCAATAAAATGATCGCTTCGAAAAATGGAACAAAACGTATGCTGATTGCCAATCTGATGTCAAAATTGCAAAGGAGAAAAAATTTTTCTAAAACACTGCCAATCTTGCTGCAGATAGCTGGTAGCGGGTTTTTAGGTCGCTGATTACGAATTTGAAGTTAAAATTGCAAAAAAAAAATCAAAACCTAAAGGAGATTATATATGGCATCACTTTTTTCGAAAAAAAAAAAACAAAAACACTCCCAATTTTGCTGAACAAAACTGGTTTTAGATTTCTTGGGTCGCTTATTACGAATTTGAAGTCCTGCCACTGCCGATCTTACTGAAAGAAACTGGCAGGGGGTTGTTTGTGTTGCTGAATGCGAATGCGAAGTCCCAACTGAACAAAATTTAAAACTAAAGGAGATTCTATATGACAAATCTTTTTTTTTTTTTAAATACGGTCAATCTGGCTTGAAAAAGCTGGTAGGGGCTTATGCGAGTAGTTTCGCTTAACCTAAACGCGCAATCGATTTTCGAGGAAATTTACATGGAACATGTTGGTCAGAATTCAGTTAAATTAAATGCTCTTCGAAAGTGCGCACATTATTTACCTTGTTCTATTTCTATGTACAGCCAACATCCATCATCTTTAACCCTCTAATACCTAAGAGTGCCTCAAGGCACTCATCGCAAAAATCAATTTTACTCCAAAGTTACAGTTTTTTTTTAGTTATTGTTTTTGGTCATTTCGCTCACATATCTTGTGGAATTCGCTTGAAAACTTTGAAAGCTCTATGCCATTTCACTTCGATTTTCTCTGTCTTTTTTCGCAAGCAGTCGCAAAGTTATCATGATTTTTCCGTTGCTAGTGAACATTTTGTTTGAAAAGTGAATTTTCCCTATTTGGAACATTCTGATCAAAGTGAATATTTTTTTATGGAAAAGGTAGGTTTGTCTTCTGTCGATTAACATATCTAGTAAATATGAAATATTGAAAATGTGTATTTTATAACCAAATGAAACCGGAATATAGAGGGCTACGCCCGCAATCCGAGGGTTTTGTAGCAAGCGCTTATTTGGGTATACGAGTATAAATATCGGCTCTTTGCTCTTCCTGATACCATTCAGATGCATAAAAAAAAACATAATTAAAATGTCTTACTCGCTTACATTTTACATGCCAATTCATATTACGTGATTGTAACGAAACTTAGAACATATTATTGCCTGAGGTGTTAGTTATCGTTGGCCATCAGTACTTGTGACCTCGAGCGTGTTTAAGGCATGCAGGGGTGTGCTAACTGTAACTATAGAAATAAACTATTATTGACCTATTCTGAGAAGATATACAGATGCCATTATTTTCCATTTTTTTTTCGGAACCCACCTTCCTGTAAGTTTTCATAATTCTGCAATAAGTATAACGGTCTCGAACTGCAAGGGAAAGGGAACAAGTTACGAACTAATATTTTCTCCTCCCCCAATGTTCCCCTTTCTACAAATTTCAAGAAAATGCGAAAAAATGGAATGTACTCAATATTACCTTTCTCACGAAACCTCACTTGCCTATAACAGTCGATAAAAAAAAATTAAATTTAATTTCGCCTCTATGTGGACACCCCCCCCCCCCCCCCTCCACCAGCTTAAGTTGTATTAGTCAGCGCCCCAACCAATCTCTACCCTTTCAAAAATGATTAAATAAATAACTGCAATTCGCACTACGAAAGCAGCATGAAATTAGTACTCACACCTATGAGGCTGGTTGGTGTATTTTTTGTGTGGACAGTGTCAAAATGCCTAACTTTAAATGAATGTACTATTATCAAATATTATCTGATTGTAATGAAACTTCGAGACGTTATTGCCTATAGTGTTGGTTATCATTGGCCATCAATATTTTTGACGTGTGATGCGTTTAAAGGGTGCAGGGGCGTGCTAACTGCAACTATAGAAATGTACTATTATTAACCTTTTTTGATGAGATATAAAAATTCTACGATTTTTGGTTTTCTATGCTAGTAAAATGCCGCATTTCTGCAAATTTTCATATTTCTAAGTGTAACGGTCTCGAAATGCAAGGGGGGGGGACAAACTCGGATCACATATTTTCCCCTCTACCTCTTTTCCCCTTTTTTCCCCAAAAATGGAATGTACTCGGAGCTACCTTTCTTATGATACCCCACTTGCCTATACCAGATGAAAAAAAAATTTGACCTTCATTTCCCCTCTATGGGGACCTCCCCTTAAAGTCAGCCTATTACAACGACTCGCTTTCTCCGGCGAATTGTAATAATTTTACATATTCCCACAAAATTTCATGTATGTAGATTCAGCGGTTCATGAGATATTTCATGGACAGACGGACAGACAGACGGACAGACGGACGCATGACCGATTTCATAAGGGTTTTGTTTTACTACAAAACCCTAAAAACCGATGAGTGCCTCAGGGCACTCTTGGGGTTTACAGTGTAAATTAAAAGTCCAATTTATTTTTATTGTTTGCTTCCCTTTTTGTACTATTCTACGGTATTTTTCACCGTTTCTATCGTAGAAATAAAATAAAAACGGCTGAACGGCAGAAACGATTCAAATTAAGTAATTTAAGTGACGAACAAGTACTTGAATTATTGGAATCTATACAAACGGACGAAGAATTTAGCGGCGAAGATAGTGATATCAATGAAATTGAAATTGCATTGGCAGAAAACATAACGTTGAATAGTAGTTTTCTTGATGGGTTTTCCACTTCAGTTGCCAACGTGGAAATAGTGTCTTCCAAAACCGTTCTCCATTACCATCAATTGAAGCTTCTGGTCCAAAAAGTGTGCCTTGATGGTGGTTTTATGAGTGCCGGTGAGATGTTGTGATTGGGTATTGGTTTGCATATTTTATATATATATTTGTTTCCAAAGAATTGAATCAATATTAACGGAAACAAAGGAATTTTCCAAAGTGACGTGGCGGAAACCATATATGCAGTTGCATGTCGACGAAATCGCTTTTCGTGGAGATACGATGCTCCTCGCTGAAAAAACTACAAACTCCAATGGAATTGTTCTTATACAGGGTGGCGCAAAAGAAACGAAGGGGTTTGAATAGTCTATAATTCCTTTATTTTTGAATCAATCCAATTTCTTTTTTTTCTTAGTACACTTCATAAATGGGGAATTTTGTTAATTTAAACGTGAAAAAAAAATCGCGTAAGTGGTGCCCATTCTCAGCTTTGCAAATTGCGATGTTTTCATGATTTTCTTCAAGATTTCAGGAGGTATCGCTCGGATTTCTTCTCGAATATTATTGTTTAGTTAGTTAGTTAGTTTAGTATGGTCTGTGCCTTATTCATATGCCATACACATACTCTAGACCATACTCCAACCAAAAATAATATTCGAGAAGAAATTTTAGCGATACCTCCTGAAATCTTGAAAAAATTCATGAAAACATCGCAATTTGCAAAGCTGAGAGAATGGACACCACTTACGCGATTTTTTTTTTCACGCTTAAATTAACAAAATTCCCCATTTATGAAGTGTACTAAGAAAAAAAAAAGAAATTGGATTGATTCAAAAATAAAGGAATTATAGACTATTCAAACCCCTTCGTTTCTTTTGCGCCACCCTGTATTTCTTTACAAAGGAAGTCATAGTAATTATTGTTGAAGAAACTACTCGAGTAGCAGTAACAGAGAACATCAATATTCAATTCAGTGTGGCCGTTGATGTGCACCGTTATATTGGCATTCTATAATATATGTCTGTATACCGTTATCTAAACTTAAAGAGCTACTGGGACCGGAATGTATTCCCACCGATTCAAAAGGCTATGAGTCGCTCAAAGTTTGAAGCGATAAATTTTTTTTTCACTCCGAGATTAGAGCCAGCGAATTAAGAAAGGACAACCCGGCTACGACCCATTGTTCAGAATTCGAAGTGTTGTCAACAAGTTGAATGTACGGTTTGATTCCGTCCCAAAACAGGCTTGATTGTGTGTTGATGAACAAATTCGCAGCACAAAATTAAAGCACCATCTCCGGCAGTATATGCCAAATAAGCCGTACAAATGGGGAATCAAATTGTTCGTGCTGTGTGATTCTTCCGGCTATGCCTACCGCTTCGAAATCTATAATGGTGCAGGCGATAATGTTATTCTGCCGACAACACTGACCACTTCCCTATTTGGCTAGATAAAGAAAGAGGTAAAAGATGGTGCAACTTGTTCAAAAACTCACAAACACAGTGCAATTACTCAAAATGTAAGCTTCAATTGTGCTGTTCTCATGCCAAAAATTGTTTTTATGACTACACATGGTAAAAAATAAGTTTTTCAATATTTGTTCGGTCTATAATAAATTTTATAATAAAAACTATCAATAAATGTAATCTTACACCTGCCTATGTTTTTTGCCGTAAAGACCCAAGAGTGCCCTGAGGCACTTATACAAATTTTCTCACCTGGCGCCTAAACAAAAAAATATAATTACACGGGGATGTTTTTTCTCAGCTCACTGGGCCATTATTATTATAGAAAAAAATATAAGACTATTTTTTTAAAAAATTTGTAGAAAATAGGCTTAGAGGGTTAAGATTTTCTTTTTGCGGTAAACGAAAAAATTGTTTTAATATTGGCATGCACAATTTGCTGCAACGATAGCTGTTATTTCAACGTCAGCCATGGCTAAGAACACAGTACCAAGTTTCGCCAAAGTACTCGTGACCCGTGTTTGGGCGCGAATGTGAACGCGCACCTCGCCCAGGCTGCTTGCCTCGGACCTTCTCGCCAAATATGCTCGCCTCGTCCATTCAGCGAGAATGTAAAACGGCCATAAAGTTTATAGCAACGCAAATACAATCGTCCTGACCTTGGGTTGATTTTATCAGTCCTCAGTCTTATCTTCTATCCCTCTAAAGACAGCACATTAGTTCAGTCATGGCTGTTATCGCTGAACACTGTCTTATTGGACTTAGAGACTACGTACTCCCTACGATTTTTTCTGTAGAGCTATGAAGACGTGAACGTGCAAGAAAGTTCCATGTTCTCTGGTCTTGCCCGGCATTGGCAGGACGAAGGAGGCCAATTGATGGATTCTCCTTCTTCTCTTCTCCTAGTTGGAAGATCTGGAAAGTGCGAATGTTAGTATGCTCCATCGCTTCATCACTAGCTCTATGTAAGGTTAAAGGTGATGAATCCCAAATTCCTGATTTCAAAACGGACCAGTTCATGGTCTATGTGTGCTCTGGTAGGCATGGCAGCCAACTTACTTGACCTATCTATTTCTGTATTCCTTTTGACATGGATATGACTTATGGCTTGGGGTCATCCTAAAAATTTGTCCGTTACGCCAGATGTCACGATTTTCTTCCGGCTAGCAGAAGAGGAAACAAGCCAATTTAAAAATTTTCTGAGTGCCATGAATGTGGCGTGGCGGCTGATTGGTGTATAGAGTATTTCCAACCAGGTACCAGGCTCCCAGAATTGTCAGCCGGTCAAGTGTAATTGAAACAGTAATAAGCAAACGACGTTGAGCTTTCTCTCAAATTGTGCAAACAAATCCCATATAAATATCAAAGATTAGACATTATAGGGGCGACCGGTAGCGCAGTGTGTTGAGGCATCAGCCTCATGTTTGACTACCGGCGTTTCGGGTTCAAGTTCCGTCCACGACGACGTTCGTTCCCATGGATGTACAGGAGGTGCGGTGCACCTGCATTCTCCGAAACAAGTTTATGCCAACGAAACGTCAACTGGGCCACATGGAACAGTTGACACACTATGCCCCACAAGAGGTTAGGACAATTGAGTATACGAATAAACGCAGTGCCTAGTAAACTGCTTATGTGTTGGTTCTTATAGTGCGTACGCATAGGGGTAGTGCAAACTAACAGCCAAATCATACAATGAAATGTTATAGGCAGTTGTCATTAGTGGAGTGCTGCCGTCGATTTCCCTTTGAACTATTGGCACCACGAGGTTTATTGTTGGTTAGTTTGTATGAAGTGCAGTATCTTTATAATAGGCGCGTTCTTTTGCTTTTCTTAGCCTGCATAGGCTAGTGAAATAACACGCAATATAAGAACAATGCCACCCTATATAGGTTAGCGCTTAACCAAGTAATTTATCTTAGGCCGATCCACACAAGTAAAGCTTTTATTTAGGGCACATTTATAGTAGCAGTTGGTAGAAGAAGTTCGTTCATTCCACGATGGTCCACTCTATTGTCACCTCAGTTCACCTCAGTTAGATTCAGTGGAATTCCACTTTTTTTCTTCCAATTGGAAAAGTGATTTTTGTCTAAGTATTAGGAAACTATTCGGAGCAAATTAGTTTCTTCTAGCACAGTTGCATTTGATAAGTTCAATGCTTGGTCTTGATGTAATAGAATGAAATTAGTTTTTAATAGTTTTCGAATATACAATAGTTTGCAATGGATGGACGCGTTCTTTTGCTGCTATCCAGGTCAAGGGCAGTTAACCCGAGCTTTTGTGAAAAAAAAACCGATGCATCTGACCCATAGAGGGTAAAACCATGTCTTTGGCATGAAATGGATTCTGTTTCAGATGACCTTTGAATTTTAAGTGTTATGTCACCACTCCACTCTTTGAAAAATATTAAAAACAAATTTCATTCTACGATATCAAGAGCAAGCATTGAACCTATCAAATATCACTGCGCTTTAAGAAACTAATTGATTCCGTGTCGTTCCCTAATATTTTGGCAAAAAATCACTTTTCCAATTGGAAACAAATATGGAATTCCATTGAATCTAATTGAGGTGAACTGAGGTGAAAATACGAACTTCTTCTAGTAACCGCTAGATGCGTCCTAAATAAAAGCTTTATTTTTGCGCTGTCCAGGCCAGAATCGGCCCTCGATAAATTACTGGGTTAAGTGCTAACCTATATAGCGTAGCATTGTTGTTGTATTGGGTGTTATTTCACTAGCCTATACAGGTTAAGTAAAGCAAAAAAACGTGCCTGATATGTTCGACGACGATCTCTGAAGATCTATTTCTCCACCCCATAAGCGACAGTCTCACAGTCATCATTGCAATGTCCCGCGTCTATAAACGTAATGAACTTTTGAAAAATGTTGTTTGGTGAATGCTCAAATGGGAAACCATTGATTGCCGTTGAATGAAATTGAAAGGTGCAGCTTTAGAATGAAAGTAAGTCTAGAGCCTAGTCCTAGTATCCTTACCTAGTAGTTCATGATCAGTAAACTGATGACGAGTGTCTGCACTGCATGCAGATGCATCGGCACATTATGACGACCGAGTGTGTGGAACATGTTTTGTCGAATGATTTCATACAGTATAATTAACGATAGTCCCTATGGCGCAACGGTTATCAGGTTCGTCTTCTACGCACAGGGCCCCGGTTCGATTCGTACTGAATTCGGTAGTTTTTGGTTGAGTGCGTTGCTGATCACCCACCTCTGCACAAGACCCCGTCACGATCTAGAAAATGAGATGATGCTAACTCATCTCGAGGCCATGGTTCAAATTGAACTGTGGCACCGGTTATTTATTTATTTTATAATTTATGATACTGGTATCTTGATAAAACTTACATCGATATCTTCGACAAAACACGTTCCGCGCATTTGACAGTCATAAGACGTATCCATGTACCGTTGTACCCGCATGCAGTGTAGATACTCGTCATCCTTTTTTTTTTACACTTTATTGTAAAATATTTTTGTCTGTCACTAATTTAATTTTAATAAAACTATTTTAAATTTATTTCCAACCCCCCCCCCCCCCCCCCCTATAGTTTGTAGCTATTAGTAACGCAAATACGAGATGATGTAGTGGTGAGAATCCAAAGATGCCCGTGGGAACGGAACGGAGCTTAAGATTACATAATGACCATGAAGGTCGGCCCGTATCATCCAGCAAATAAAAAGGCCCCTCAACGAGCAAAGCAGGGGCCTATGATTGATGGGAAATACAATAAAAGAACAAAGACAACTCTTGAATTATTCATATAATTATATTTTTGACATTATCTTTTCAATTGGTTCTTAAACAAATTAATAAATAAATAAGGACTTGATCTAACGCTTTTTTGTATAGACAAAAGGCAGTGGCGGATCTAAAGTGTTAGGTATTTATTTATTTTATTTACCGAACAGGATAAAATCCCAATAATACAGTATTGCAAAATAAGAAAAAGTAATGTTGAAGTAGCATATAGAAAATGAAACCGGAAAGTAGAGGTCTTCACCCGCAATGCGAGAGTTTTGTAGTGTCCCATGCCAATAGGAGATGAACTGTTCTACTCTTGGAGATGCTTAACCAATGAAGAAGAAGACACAGGAAGTAGTCATATCGAAAAATTTGGGAACCATTCGCCTATATGTGGTTGTTACACGACCACTATTACATTTTAACAAATGGCGTAGGGGATTATATTTTTGGGGACTGGAAAAATTTGGTGCGAGTTTCGAAATTTAGTAGGCCGGCCGCATCTTGGACGTAGGCAGGGCAGCGCGCACATAGCATTGTTGTTGTAACAATTGTCAAAATCTGAATTTACAACAACAATGCCATGTGCGCGCTGCGCTGCCCTGCCTACGTCCAAGATGCGGCCGGCCTTATTGTTGCAGGTATGAATATTGCTTAAAGTTCGCAACAGACGATCGATCAGACCGTTCGTGACCACCATCGAACCTCATGATATTCATAGGACGTGCTGAATTAAATTTTCATCACTTCCACTTTTTTATAAACGTTTTTAGGGCAGATGCAGTCGCTATGATGCTCTGCTCAGTTTATTTTATATTAATATATTCGCCACAGCAATCGTACCGAACCGTTCGTCACTACACGCAATTGAGAAAGTAGTTTCACACTACAGTCGAAATCACTTGATCTGGCGGGTTATGTGAACAGCAAAATCACATTTGTATGGATCTCACATTTTCATACAAAATTATCTGACCAGATTTGGCCATTTCTAATTAATTGACCATTAGTAAAAACAAAACTTTCCAACTTCTTTCAAGTGGTCACCCACACACCACACTTTAACCACTACGCCACTGAAACAAAAGTAAATCAGCTGATTACCCACGTGGGCTGCTTTTATTTTCATTTGATGGCTGATGGACCGCGAGCAAAAAACATTTAGTTTCCGAAAAAGATCTTTACACTATTGGAATTCGAAATACATAGAGCGAAACTACACTAAATTTTGAAAGCAATCAGGGTATTTACCTGAGAATAGATACTCAACTTTATCGAGAATTCTATCTGCTTCGGCAAACTACAACTGCACACCACATTTAAGAGATATTCACACGATTTTGCACATTGAATCAACTTACTGAGTACACTAAATCGACACTGAAACATTAATTTACAGTTCCGGTGGCAATTACAATTAAACTAGCCGCGTTTTCACTCAAAAATCAATCAATTTTCACTGATGTCACACAATTGGATTTCAATAAGCACGAAAATGATGTCTAGAATTGTCATCAAAAGTAGAAACAGCTGATTGTAGCCAAAAAAAGAAAACAACAGTTTGGTTCCCTACACATACAGCTCACACATACGTTGGTCTCCATCCTCTTCTTTTATATATCAATGTGCTTAACTATAGTATTCACGTCAAGACGATATTGCAAATTGCAAGCTTGCATGAAAGAAGTACCAAAAAACTAAATTCTGTGAATAATTATAGAAAGTAGAGTCAGCGACCAGTCTACCTCCCCCCCTCCTTTCCCACCAATTTTTACCCTTTCAGAAATTATTAAACTTCAATTCGCTCTTCGAAAAACAATAACCAACATGCAAGTATGTATGTAGTACTCGCACCTATACATAAGGCCAGTAGGTGTATTTTTTGTATGGATATTGTCAAAATGCCCAACTTCAAATGAATGTGTTATTATTAAATATTACGTAATTTTTACGACACATGCAAAGATTATTGCCCGTGGGACTAACTATCGGTAGCCATGAGTGTCTTTGACCGTGGACGTGTTCAAGGGAAGCAAGTTTTCATATTTCTAAATCTGGAAACGCAAGGGGAGTGGAACACATTATGATCTCATATTTTCACTTCTCCCTCTTTTCTCCTTTCCTCAAATTTGAAGAAAATGCCAAAAATAGAATGGATTCGACGGTACCTTTCTTATGATACCCCGCCTATACAAAACGAAAAACACATTATGAACTTCATTACCCCTTTAAAAGACGGCCTTTTACGACGCATCGCTTTCTACAGCGAATTATATTGTAGTATTTCTGTACATTCTCACCAAATTTGATGTATGTAGCTTCAGCCGCTCGTGTGATATTCTATGGACAAACACTTGACCGATTTCATAGGGTTTTTTTTTACGAATAGCTAATTCAATGCTAATTTCGTCATTTAATTCATATGAAGAAACCTTAGGCAGGTTAGGTTAGATGGGTTGCCTAAAAGAGAAAAACGCACATAGACCACCACTGGGTCCGTTGTGATACCCCCTAGATACTGCATCCCTGAGCTTATTTCAATCGTTAAACCAGCCAGAGCTGGAAATGAAGCGACGAAGACGACAGACACTAACTGCCTTTAGGTCGTCCAGATCGACAAAAAATTAGGACCCAAGGATATCTCTCCTACGTTCCGCCAAAGCAGGGCAAGTGCACAGAAGGTGATGGCAGCCATCCTCCTCCTCTACGTCCCCGCAGCTCCTACAGTAATCATTGTGCGGGAGTCGAAGTCTTCTAGCATGCTCCCCTATCAAACAGTGTCCAGTGGTAAGCCCCACCACATTTCTCAAATGCAGTCTGCTCAGCATCAGCATCCCGTAGGATCGGATGGGATCAAGCTTAGGTCATAATTGCCTAGTTGCATGACATGTGGATGCACTACTCCATCTGGCGCTGGTTCTATCATACGCCTCATTCTGCTAGCTGCAAGCTGCTAGAGGCATCCCTGTTCTACGCCACCACTCCCTGATCTCATTAGTCGTTCCCGCCCGAGCCAGTTCGTCAGCTTTACAGTTCCCAAATATGCCACTGTGGCCCGGTGTCCAGCACAGAGTTATGTTAAAAAAACTACCCATCACCCTGTCACGGCTGTCCAATACCGTCTTTGATGTAACCAGGACAGCGCTAAGTGCTTTAATTACCGGTTGACTGCCTGTGAAGATTACAATATCCCTTGTGGATACAACATTGTGCGCAAGCCAGACTAGCGCCTCGGAAATTGCTACAACCTCCGCCTGAAAAACGCTAGTGTATTCCGGAAAGCGGAACGACAAACCAATATTCAACTCTCCTGAATACAATCCAGCTCCAACACCTTCCTCAGTCTTAGAGCCGTCAGTAAAAAGGCTAATGGCATTAGATCCCAAAAAAGCGCTTTCAGACCACTCATTTCTCGATGGGATGAGGCTTGTAAATGACTTATCTAACAGGAGTTTCGGAGAGATGTAATCCGTCATTCCGGGAATCTTCATAGTACTGATACATAGAGTCAGTAAACCACTTTTGGATGTAAGCCCCATTTTTTGCATATAGCCTTCTTGCACGAATATAGTGCAATGGCCTTAGTCACAAGCTCTTGAATGTTTGCATTCCAGCATAGTTTTCTATCCAGGATGAGACCAAGGAATTTGGCTTTATCAGTGAGTACAAGCCTTGTGCCCTCCATTAATTGTGGTTCGAATGAGGGTACAGTGCGTCCCTTAGTAAAGAGAACAAGCTCAGTTTTTTGCGGATTTACTCCAACACCAACCTCGGCAGCCCAGTTCGCCAGGATAGATAGGGCGTTCTGCATTAAGTTGATCAGGACGCAGGGAAACTTTCCCGAGATTGCAATCGCAATATCGTCTGCATAAGCGATAACTTTACATCCCAAACCTTCCAGGCTTAGAAGCAGCCTATTGACGCGCTATGCCCCGTTAGGGGTTAGGGCAAAGTAGTATTGACCACCAGATTCCATAGAAGGGGAGAGAGAACACTACCTTGAGGGGTACCCCTGCTTACATACCTGCGTAGAGATGATGCACCGAGACTAGAGGATACCACCCGAGACGCAAGCATTAGGTGAATTAACTTGCAAAGCGAGTCATCACCGCACAGAGTTAAGAGGGAATCGATAATAGCCATAGGCTTTACATTGTTGAAAGCCCCCTCGATATCGTGAAAGGCAACCAACGTGTACTCCTTGTATGCGAATGACGATTCGATACAAGGAGTGCAAAGCAGTGTCCACTGATCGTCCTTTTCAATAGGCGTGCTGAAAAGTGGATAGAAGATGCGATAGAATAGTGCACCGCAAGTGTGTGTCGATCAAACGCTCCAACACCTTCAGCAATGTTGATGATAGGCTAATGAGTCGGAGGTGTTTCGGGCGTGCGTGAGAACTTTTACCCGCTTTTGGGATAAAGACCACTTTAACTTCCATCCATATACGAGGAATATATACTAGTTCTAGACAGGCTTTGAAGATCGATTCAATCCACGGGTATATTACGTCCAGTATATGTTGTAGATCCACCGGAATGATACCATCAGTGCCAGCAGATTTGAAAGAGTCAAAACTGTTTATAGTCCAATCAATCCTTTCTTTGGAAAGAATTGGCTTGAAATCACATGGTGCCATATTGGTGGTGAAAGTTATCCCTAGAAATTTAGCAGAAGAGCTGCCAGGAAAATGTGAGTCAAGCAAGACCTCGATCGTCTCTTGGCTCGATGATGTTCATGTTCCATCGTCCTTCAGCAGATAACTAGGCATGGTTGGATTTGTAGAAAGGATCTTCTTAAGCCTGGAAGGATCACTGCAACTATCAATGCTATCGCAAAAATACATCCACGAGCTTCGTTTAACTTTTCTAAGCTCTTTCTTATAAATACCAAGATTGCCTTTGTAGATTGCCCAATCTGAGTTCTCCTTAGAGTATTTTGCCTTATTGAAGCTTCTTCTGCATGCGGCCCTAAGCTCATTGAGCTGAGTGCCCCACGACGCCGGGTTAGCCCTACCTCTTTGCTTACTAGCAGCGCATGATTCAACAGCAGATAACTTCAGTGCCCCCGTCAGGGTCTCTACCATTTCATCCAATTCTTGCGTAGTACATGGCTGACTTGGTAGAGGGGGTAGCATATTCACAAGATATCTCCTGTACTTATCCCAGGCAGTTCTTTTGCGGTTCATGATTACTGGGTCTGGTTCAGGTCGCTCATCCAGGCCAAACTGAAGATAGCGATGATCAGATAATAAGTGAGACACCCCCCAATCCCGAATCAAGTGTTGAATATCCTCAGAAACAAGAGTTATATCTAGGACTTCCTGCCTACTTCTGGTAATAAAGGTAGGTTCGCAGCCAACATTACAGATAATGAGGTTTGTACTCAGCAAGTAGCTGAAAAACTCATCCCCTCTTTAATTCGTGTCGGAGCTACCCCACACCACATGGTGTGCGTTACAATCAGACCCGAGAATGATTCCGATTTTTTGTGAAGTGGCACCAAGCGTTTGCTACCTTTTTGCACCATTCCCCATGTTTCTTCACGTTCATTATTCCTTTTTAATAAGGCATGCATCCATCGTCCGAACAGATGCATGCCACTGGATGGCCTTAAGTTGAATAAGTGTGGACATACCCTTAGTGCGCTCTCCTGGTAACAAACAAACTCGTGTCCTTCCAATCTCGATTTCTATATCTGCCACAGCCCACTGCGAAAAGGCTATTATGTATTTGGCATTGACATTGATGCTTCCGACTTATAAAATTCCCGATTCTTTTCGAGAGGCATTATATTTCACCATCTTTCTATCATCGCAAATGTCCTATGGGCCAATTTCGTCCCACATGTCTAGAAATGTCATTAAAGTGGAAGGTACTGGTAATGCGTCATTTTGTGGTTTGTATTTCCTACGCCTGTAATATGTATGATTTCTGAAGATGCTAAACAAAATATGAATATTTCTTCCTTATTCCATGACCTTTGGTACATGTTATCGTAATTTGGTCGGGGGTGCTGCTTCTAATGCCCATTACGTAGGGCGCACAATTGCTTTTCCCGATGCTGGTGGATGAGATGAATCTGAAATTCGCATCAAAATTTAATGGCATAAGCTCCCTTATCTAGTAAATTTAGTATATCCAAAACTTTCCATTAGCATCACATTTATCTCCATATGAATGTAAATAGGCAAGTTATACCATATAGGCGGCTTAAAAGATCATGTAGCCATGTCATTTAAACACTATGAGACTATATTTTAAGGAACATAAATTGGGTAGGGGGCTGGTAATAATCGAAGCTGGGAAAGAATCGGTATCTTATTTTAGATACCTAGTTTATGAAATCGGATAGCTTTCTCATGGCCTAATAATTTTATTGAACGCTTCTCTTTCGACAGATTCACTCATACCGTTTCTCGTTTATATTACGGATGGAAACCCTCTTACGTGATTCGATTCTGACGTTTGCTTCCCAATTTTAGCATGGCATTTGTCTATTCCTATACATATCACGTTCTAAAGCTGTAGCTTAAACGACCCGGTAGCATTAAGTAAATCATAGTCCCCAGATAACAAGGAATTTATGGGTCATGTAGCCTACGTCACTCATACGGATATGAGACCATGTGAATACATCATAGATGTTTATACTTATGTATAGTACATACGAGTATCTCTAAAATGCCAATACCGTCGCCTACATGTTAAACGGAAGCTTTTAAGGCGATTCAGCGAAATGCGTTCTCATCTTATCCTTTTGTCGTCAGCTTTCGTATTTCTAAGATTCAGATTTTGAGGCGTGATAAGTTTCTCATCATCGGATTGGTGAAAATAATGTAATTTAAAAGTTTTGTTCCAATACCTTAAGGAAACTTGGTGATCGATGATTGTGTTGGCATTCAGAATCACAAAGGTTAGGTGAGGTTAGGTCAAAAGCAGGGCCGGTGAAAGGTGTTTTGAACGTATTGAAATCTCAGCACACGAAATTTCTCGCATGTCGAATTCAGCAAATGAGAAAAGTCAAAGTGTCTTATTCGTATTGTAGTACTCATTTAACATTATGTGTATTTATCTCACATGAAACCATGTTTGCAATCTGATTTATCTTTTTTTTTTGTTAGTGTTCGTCCCTTTATGGATTGCAAAAACTCACATAAAATTAACCCGAAGAAAATATTAAAAAGCAACAAATTTGTTAAAGTTCGTAATTTTTAATTTTTGTTTTTTTTTTCTAAGTTAAAATTATAATATTATATGCATTTCGAGGCAATTAACACCTCATCCTTAGCAAACGCGTTGCTAACTAAAGAAAATTTCAAATACAATTTTTAATGAAAACTAGTGGAAAATATAAAAAAAAATTAATTAAAATATATATAAAAAGGAATTAAACAAGTTAGAGCGAGAAGCGCTGAAAATTTATTTGGCAAATTTAAACAAATGTGACGTTATATTCCCGTTGTCTGTATTCATCCGATTTTTGCATTTATATATAAGCATTGCTTCATACGCGTCGAGTGTCCTATAGTCCGTTATTTGCTTTATTAGTTTGATACCACCGATTTTGTGAGGTTGTTCGTCAATGTTGTTATATATGTGCAATGCCACCGCTGATTTATCCGTTGTTCGATTTTTTACTGCATTTATGTGTTCATTATATCTAGTTTTTATTTTCCGTTTTGTTTGTCCTATAAATTTGGCTTCACAGTTATTGCAGCTGATTTGATAAATCCCACTTTTTTCTTCTGTCGGTGTTTTGTCCTTCGTTGATCCAAGCAAACATTTCAGTTTGGAGTTGTTTTTATACACAATTTGCATGCCTTCTTTTTTATATGTTCGGAATAATGATCCTGGATGATGGAGCGAATGTGAAGGACACTCGATGTTCGCTTTTTGACGAGTCGTTATTATTTTGTGCGAACAATGTTGAGAGGCTATTCTTATGTGCCTTTTTTGAGTGTTTCATTACTAGATCATTTATAATCGGTCTTTTGAAACCATTGATATCTGCTAAATTTTGAATATATTGATATTCTTTTAAATAGTTGGTAGCAGATAAAGGTAAATTGCACAGACGATGGATCATAGAATGAAAGGCAGCTAATTTGTGTTGTTGTGAACAATGGGAGTCATTCGTAATGTATCTCTCTGATGTTGTTGGCTTGCGATAAACTGCGACGCTGATATTTCCTTCACTGTCTCGAGTGAGTGTTAAATCCAGGAAATTCAATGAAGATTCCAGTTCATGAGTAAATTTTATAGAGTCGTATTTGTTATTTAATACTTCCAAAATATGAGGTATTTCTTCTTCTCGTGCAACTGCAAATACATCATCAATAAAAAATTACGAACTTTAACAAATTTGTTGTTTTTTAATATTTTCTTCGGGTTAATTTTATGTGAGTTTTTGCAACCCATAAAGGGACGAACACTAACAAAAAAAAAAAAAAAAGATTATAGTACTCAACTGCCCTAACCCTTGTGGGGCATAGCGCGTCACCTATTCCATGTGGTTTCGTTGGCATAAACTAGTTTCGGAGAATGTAGTTGCCAGCATGCACCTTCTTATTCGTAGTGCGAAGTTTTGTCAGTTCTTCAATCTGAGCATGACTCATGCAGAGCCGTGCGAAGACCATTTGAAGCCCGGGCGAAGATTTAATATCTCTTTCTATTGCTCTAACCCCTCGTGGGGCATAGCGCGTCAACTGTTCCATGTGGCCCAGTTGACGTTTCTTGGCATAAACTGGTTTCGGAGAATGCAGTTGCCAGCATGCACTTCCTGCACATCCATGGCCACGAACTTCGTCGTGGACGGGACTCGAACCCGAAACGCCGGTAGTCAAACATGAGGCTGATGCCTCAACACACTGCGCTACCGGTCGCCCCAAGATTTAATATGGCGCCCCCATATACCTATATACATAAATAACAAAATATAATAATTTTTTATAACAAATAAATTTTAACACAAAACAAAATATAAAATAAAAAATAATTATCCCATTAATTATTTTTTTTTCTGTATCTTGTTTTGTATTAATGTTTTATATAAAATATCTCAAATAAATACCTAATCTCAACTACTACCTTACCCTTATTTGAAAAATTTATCCCATGAAAATCAGAGGAGTAGTTTGTTGGGTTTACTACTATTAAAATGCAAAGTTTTGGTTTTATTTTTAAAATTTCGCATTATTATAAGTTTCCCTCCAAATTACGCATACTTAATGTTTTATTTCAAAAATTTGGTCTAAATTTTCTAAACGATTCTCATTCATATGCTCGCAAACGTCAGAAATTAAAAAATTAGGATGGAATGATTTAGGCACGAATTGGCCATAAGAAAATAGACATAGTATTTCATTTTTTTTTAAATAAACCTGTACATTAGTTGTGTTTTATTTGTACAGAGCGGGATAGAGCAGAGCAAGAGGCAAACAAAAAATGACGTTGAATATAACAGAATAGCAAAGACGAAAACGGGGCATGCCTTTGCTTGTGAGTTTGTCTAAGTTCAGTTAGCATTCAAATGTCAATTCAAATTTCAGGAGTTAAATCCTTAGTAGAGATACAATCTGACAAATTTCCTTTAGCCAACAAAATTATTTTGAATGTTTAATCTTCATCTTAATATATAGTATACAAAATAAAAACGTTGGATGCACCAACGTTGCTAATTTTATAACACTTGAACCTCTAAAGATATCTACCTCATATTCATACCATATGTTCGTTGGGTCCTCCGATGTACATAACTTTTTTTTGTGCCGGGTAGGTGGCACTGGAGTGGAGTTATTTACAAAAAATTTATTTATGATCCGATTCGGTTCAAATACACAACATATATCCTCATCATCGTGGCCTGAATCGTTGTCCTCCAATTATCTAGGTCACGTGACCGCGTCTCCCAATCTTGGAAGCCCAGTAGTTGCTTGGCGTCCACATATACTGAGATCTCCCAACGAGATCTCGGTGGTCCGCGCAGTCTCGCTCCGTCGACTCGTCGCGCGTTCATTACTCTCTTTGGCATGCGATCATCGTCCATTCGTTGTACATGCCCTGGCCAGTAGTTTGACGATTTTCGAAACTTCCAGCTCATCGTACATTTCATACAACTCATGGTTGTACCGGATGCGCCATCCATCTCGATCGCAAACAGCCAAGAAACCTTACGCAGAACCTTACGTTCAAATGTGTCCAGCATGTTTCCGGAGGCAAGAGTTAGGGTCCATGCTTCGCAGCCATAGCATAGCACTGGTCGTATAATGGTAGGGGGGGCAAAAACTCCTCTTCCATAGTCCTCCGCGTTGGCGCCCCCTGGAACGGCAGTGGCCACTGACCATTGCCAACCAACGTCAAGCCGCCAGTGATGGCGGTGCGATGATTTGGTTGAGGTACCCCTGTGGTGTAATACCACGGCCTTTCCCTTTGAGGGCCTGTCGTTAAAACCGACAATCAAAGGACAGGATGTGTATGCCAGCAACTTGCACTATCCGAAATCTTTATATGCTAACGAAACGTCAACTATGCCTCGGATAAGGACTGACTCAACGGTTACGACTTTTAGCTATCGTACAATGACAAAGATTGGATTCTGGAATGTGCGTACTCTCCTGGACAATGGATCAGAAGGTCCCTAGAATGCACGATTTCTTCAATTAGAGAGTGAATTTCTGAGGTACAAATTAAATATCTTAGGAGTTAGTGAGATAAGATGGTGGAACAGCGGAGAATTCATCTCTCCAACGGGCAGCACTGTAATGTTGTACTCCGGTAAAGCTACCGGTAGTCGTCGTGAGTCAGGTGTGGGGCTCCTTTTAACCAGAGCCGCGCGAAACTGTCTCTTATCCTGGGAACCGGTCTCTGACAGGGTCTTGACCGCCAGGTTCCGGACCAAAATGAGAAACATTTCAATAATACAATGTTATGCCCCTACTGAACCCGACAATGTCTTGGCAAAAGACTCCTTCTACGAAGAACTAAACGCCGTTCAGAGCAGAACACCTAAAGGTGACATTGTAATGGTTATGGGTGATTTGAATGCGAAAGTTGGCGCTGATAACTATGGGCTCAGACATGTGATGGGGAGACACGGTCTTGGTGATCGTAATGACAACGGTGAAAGATTTGTAGAGTTCTGCAACTTTCACAGTCTCTTCATCGGTGGTACTATGTTTGAGCATAAGGACCACCACAAAATCAGTTGGTCCTCTGTTGATCGGCGCAGAACACAAAATCAGATCGACCATTTTGCCATTAGTAAAAGATTCAAGAGTTGCCTCCTGGACGTGCGAAACAAGAAGGGTGCCGATATTGGGATGGGAAGAGACCATTATCTTATGATCGCTAATGTTCGATTGCGTATTGCAGCCGTGCGCCGCCCCAGCGACGAAAAATCCAGGCTCCGCAAATTCAACACCGCTCGACTAAAAAATCCAGCTGTCTTACAACAATATAATGACCATCTTGCGCAAAAAGCGGCTGAGATAACTAGTCACCCAGATAGTGACATAAACGAAAACTGGGATGCCATAAAAAATGCGTACATTGATAGCGCAAATACCACCCTTGGCCCAAACCCGGATTGCCGGAATAAGCCCTGGATGTCCGACGCTTCATGGCAGCGGATTGTTGAAAGAAAGGAGCTGAAAGTTCGTTTGGCTGCAGCATCAGACGACAATCGAAGCAGCATCGAACTCCTTTACCGTCAGAAAGCTCGAGAAGTTCAGCGTAGTGTGCGACGCGATAAAAGAGTTTATGCGAATTCTCTTTTAGCGTCAGCAGAAGAAGCCGCTAGAAGTAACAACTTAAACGCCGTATACGGTGTCATCAAGGAGTTTACAGGTGGTCGTAACTCCTGCCAACATCCGGTGAAAGATAGTGATGGAAAGCTACTTATCTTGGAAGAAGATCAAATGAGGCGGTGGAAAGAACACTTCGCCGCGGTCTTGAACCGTGTAACCTCTGGTGAAGTTCCCCCTCATATAGATAATTTAGCTAACCATCAAAATGTGCGTATACGGTCCACTGCCCCGACTAAAGAGGAAATAGTCACTGCAATTATTGCACTAAAACGAGGAAAGGCCGCCGGACTCGACGGTATCCCTGCCGAACTTTATCAAGCAGCGCCAAGCGTAACTGCCGATTTGCTGCACCCACTTGTTGATAAAGCGTGGAATACAGAGACCTTTCCCACTGAGTGGAAGGAAGGTTTGATCATCAAACTTCCAAAGAAGGGTAGCCTCACAGACTGTAATAATTGGAGAGGCATTTGTGTGCTTCCTGCCGTTGCCAAGATAATAGCTAAAATCGTCCTGGAAAGACTAAAGGCCCACTTAGAAAGCACAATGGATGAAGAGCAGGCTGGCTTTCGATCCGGATTCTCCTGTGTCGATCACATTAACACCTTGCGAATCATCATCGAGCAATGCGCTGAATACGATTCTCCGCTTCACTTGCTTTTCATCGATTTCGAAAAGGCTTTCGATAGTGTGAACCGGGATTCTATATGGGTGGCCTTGCGCAGGAGAGGCATCCCTGAGAAGCTTGTGGCTATTATTAAGGCAACCTATGACGGCGCTAAATATCGCGTTCTGCATAAAGGTAAGGTGTCGGGGGACTTTGAGATTCGCAGTGGAGTTCGGCAGGGGTGCATCCTCTCACCGATCCTATTCCTCATTGTGATCGGCGATGTGTTGCATGCAGCCCTATCCGGACTCGACAGAGGAATTCAATGGACTTTGACATCTTATCTACAACATCTTGACTACGCTGACGACATATGCCTACTCTCCCACAAAATCATGGATCTGTCCGCAATGGCGTTAGATCTCGAGAGGGAGGCAAGCAAGGTTGGGCTAAAGATTAATACCAACAAGACCAAGGTTCTTAGCCCGCCGTTGCGAAAAAGAAATCCGACACCTATTGCCATCAATATTAATGGGCAGCCTGTGGAGAAGGTGGACAACTTCGTCTACCTGGGTAGCATTGTTGCCGAAAATGGGGGTACGGAGCAGGACATCGCTCGTCGTATCAACCAGGCTAAACGCGCATACGGCATGCTGTCCAAAATCTGGCAGGGCAGTTATCTCAGCATCAAGACCAAGCTGGGCCTGTTTCGCTCCCTGGTACTATCAGTGCTTTTGTATGGGAGCAGTACATGGAAAGTTTCCGTAGGAGTTACCAGAAAGCTGCAAGTTTTCGTCAACTCATGTCTTCGTCGAATTTTAAGAATTTTCTGGCCCGAAACAATATCAAATGAAGAGCTAAGTCGGCGTACGGGTCAGATGCCAATCGACGAATTGATACGCAGGCGAAAATGGCAGTGGATAGGTCACACATTGCGGAAGAGTGATAACTGCATTGCTTTGCATGCCATGAAATGGAACCCCATTTCCAACCAAGGCCGACCAAGAGGGGGTCCTCGAATCACATGGCGTCGATCTGTGGCAAAGGAGTGTCAGGTACTGGGTAAATCTTTTGGGGAGTTGCGCCCCATTGCCCAGAACAGAGTACGATGGCGCGCAGGAGTAGTTGACGCGCTATGCCCCGCTAGGGGTTAAGGCAAAGTAGTATAATGGTTTTGTACACGCAGAGCTTCATGCTTTTGTTGTGTTTCGATTTCATTATGGAGAGAACCGAGAAAAAATTGTTATTAGCTAACTGTATCCATCGCTTGATTTCGTCAGTTTCGTTGGCGTCCCTTGACAAGTTGCAACCCAGGTATATGAAGTCGTTCACGAAATCGATGTTGAGGTTCCCCACACTGATGCTCGATTGTGCAGGTGTCCTTGTAGTCGATTGCATCATTATTTTGGTTTCACCCTCGTTGATACGTAGTCCAACTTCTTTTGCAGCGGTATTGAGCCTATGCAGAACATGAGCAGACATGATGTTGATGTCGTCGGCGTACGCTGCTAATTGTGTCGACTTGATGAGTAGCGTCGTTCTGCGTACGGTTTTATTCTATTTTCCAAAACTTTCGTCAAAATTTTATAGGACGTACAAACTAGTGATATGCCCCTCTAATTCTAACACCGCAGTTTATCTCCCTTTTTGTGAATAGGACAGATTATGCTTCTGCGTCAATCGTCTAGGATGACCTCGTCCTCCCATACTCGCAGGAGTAACTGATGTATGGCATCAACCAGACCCGTTCCACCGAATTTTAGCAGTTCACCTGGGATCTCGTCAGCGTTTCAGCGACCGCAACGCGATATCAACTTCCTCTACTGTCGGGGGTTGTATGGGTGGGCCTATAACAACAATATCCTCGAGAGCTACTTGAGTGGGGATGTTAGATGGTTCTCTTGTGTGGCGTTGTTAGATGGTAGGTTCAAGAAACTCTTCAAAATAAGGGGCCCATCGTTTGTTAATGCCATCGGTGTCTCTGATGATGTTTCCATCCTTCTCCTTACAGAGGCTAGTCCTGGGGTGTTAGCCGTTCTTAATTGTCTTTGCTTGTTTTTGCGCTTGTCTGGTGTTCCTATCAGCTAAATTTTCGTTAATATTAAGTAACTGCTCGTCAAAGTATTTACGTTTCTTACGTCTAATTATTCTATTCGATATTCGCCGTAGCTCGTCATATTTTTGTCTTCTGGCTCTGGTTTCTCGATGAATCCATTGTCAATAGGCCTCGTTTTTCGCAAGTGAATTTTCGCATTCTTCATCGAACCAGGCATTTCGCGCTCGCCATGCTTTATATCCCACGACCTTCTCTGCGACCTCTTTGATGGTACTCTTGAGTTCTTCCCAGAACCCATGGACACCTGAGTTGCAGACGTTGTGTATCTTTTCCTTAAGGACTGTAGTATATGCCACCGCCGTAGCATCGCTCAGAATCTTATCAACCGCAAAGATTTTGGGAGGTCTGATTCTCGATAGGTGTACTGAGGAAATTCTACATCTGTTGATCGTCTTCACCAAGTAGTGATCTGAGTCGCAGTTTGCTCCTCGATAGAAGCGGACATATATTACTCTTGCAAATAAGGACGTGATCAGTTTGGTTGGCGATATGTGCGTCTGGAGATTTCCAGGTCTGCTTGTGAATGCGTCGATGCGGGAAACACGTAGAGCTTATGACCAGATTCTTGCTGTAGGCGAAGTCGATAAGCCGCTGGCCGTTTTCCTTACATCTTTAATAGAGACTGTGGCCCCAGCGGACTTTCGCGGTACTTTGACGTCATTCGTGTGAAGTGAGTCGAAGAAAGTCTCAAGGCAGACGTAGAACTCGTTTCTCATAGCGTCTCCTTTAACTTCAGTGGGGGCGTGCACATTGATGAGCCAGAGATTGGAGAATCGAGTCTTAATGCGAATCGCATACAGCCGTTCATTTATGGGTTTCAAGTCAGTAATATGCGGCTTGAAGTGATTGTTTACTAAGTGCTACTCGAAACTCCTTGTGTCCCGACGTTTTACCACTTGTAAAAATTGTGGGCGATTTCTTGTCATTGATCTCGCTGGCAAGAAAATATGTTGCCTGGACTGCAGTAGTGCTCAGTTTGTACTTTTCGACCTGTTGTAGGTGGGCCTTCTCGGCCCCCGGTTTGTTCAGGGAGCGTGCATTCCAGGCTCCGAAAGAATAATCCGTTAGTCGCTTGCGTAGTCGTCGTTGTTGATCGGTCCAATCGAAGGCTTTTGTTCCAGGTTTCTTGACATTGAGTGGTTTTTACAAGGACGAGTTGTCAGCACATCGCCTCGCACATTCAGGGGATGGCCTCGGAAGATAGCTGCTTCAGACGGTTTAATAAACGTGCTGGAGTTCTTACAGCTATGTTGCAGGTCCAACTACACAAATGATTCCATTCCATTGAACCTAAGACGCTTAGGTGTTGGTCAACCATTCAGGCTACAGCTGTCTGCCTTTTTCCAAACTGTCTTATCGCTAAGACTTGGCCATCAGCAGTTTGACACACTGCCGTTATCAGGAGGATCCCACGAGGAGGACTATGGAAAGGTCTTTTGCCCCCCAAATACAATGGATTACCTTTGCCGTATAAATATTAAAAAAAAAAACTGCGTTGACCTGTTTTCGGGAATCGAACTTTCCCCTAGAAACATACTCAGATTTCACTGATGAATACGCCGATGGTGAAGTTGACAGTGCATTTGTCGTGAACCGGTATGCCTAGATGATTATGTTAGTATCGACGACAGTCTTCAAACTGAAGACGTCACATTATAAATAAAAGAGGTTTTAGCCGATTCAGTAATAAGTCCTTCTCAGGCGGGGAAGGGGAAAATGATGCTTTCAAATTTTTATTTTTTTTTTGACATGCTAACTGAATTAACACCTAAAAATTACAAATTACAGATGAAGAAGAACCAAAACAAAAAAAATCTAAAAGAGCAGAGCAGATTGAGACCACACAATTACACTGACAATTTGATCTGAGCTGCTCTGGATAAAACGTCAGCGCAAGAATGCTGCCCTGTTAAGTAGTTTGTTTTTTTAAATGCAGGCGGTGCATGTGTCGAGGTTTTCGAACAGTTTATAATTTGGGAAGCACGTAAAACTCATTTCCTGTCAATAAAATGTTCGTTTTGTGTAATTAATTTTGCTGCCTAAAGGAAATTTGTCCAGTTGTATTTGTACTAGGGATTTCAGTTTTCTCTTGAAATTTGAGTTGACATTTGAATTCTAACTAAACCAAGACACACTCCCAGCAAAGACATGCCCCGTTTTCGTGTTGGCTACTCTAATTTGCTCTCGATCGTTTTTTCGCTGCTTAACTTGCTTGCTCGACTCTGCTCTGTAAAAAAATAAAACGCAGCTAAATGTATACATAATCATTTGTTTAATAGAAATGTTCACTTTATAATATACATCATATTATATATGAGTACCTATTACATGTACATAAAACATGTTTTCGGCCGTTACATTTTTAACTTTTACCTAGGGTACCTATTAATTTATCTATATGCGGGGACTTCTAATAAGCGGACACAATACCAGTCACAATTGGTGTCCGGCAATAGGAAGTTCGACTGTATTCGAAAAGCCAGTACCGGATCGCCCGCCCATAACTATGAATATATAGGACGGGCCAACAATTAAACTAAAGAAAAATACTTCCCGAGATAATATGAAAATTTCAAAATGCGTCACTTTTTTTTGGAGCGTATGATGAAATATGCATTTATGAAAAGATGGAAATAGTTTTCCCCTACTTAACCCACTCGTACATCATGGCAATCATCCTTTGTGTTAAGTCCTTCCCTAATGACGAATTTTATGAAATTATAAATTAAATGCAAATTTTATTTGTAATATAGGCAGAACAACACCCCATGTTGAATGTGAACGCCTGTCATATTTCAATAAATAGCGAAGGTATGTTTAACTGTTGTCGTCAGCTCGTCCTCGACAATCATAAGGTTCCAAAACGACAATGTTACAGCCTTCATAAAATCGAGACATTTCGACAGTCAAAAGAGAGTTTCCAAATCCGTAACGATATACGAGTGTGTATGTAGGTCGGAAAACGTAAGTCACCGGATAAATTGTACACACATACATACGTAGAAGGGGAGGTTACGACATCCAAAATGTGACTATGTGGAACTATGTATTCCATTTGAGAAACCTAAATAAATAGTGGAACGTGTTTTGCTTTTATCACTCTGATAATCCCATTGTATTCTTGGCCCAGTAAGCTCCACGTTATATGCAAAGCTAACAAGTCGGTATATCTGGTTTTTGTCTCTAGTCTCGTTCTGATGGAATAGTTTTATTATCCGTAGAGTTCTTTCCGCCGGATCCTGCCAGATCTATCGTTAATTTTTTTTTAACCCAAAGGTAGATTTGTACCGATGAGAGGCGACACGGTAGAAATAGGAGGCTGAAGGTACGAACAGCATCGGTTCGTCGCTTAAATCCTGTTGGTATGCTCCTCACGCGCCAACACACAGGACTTTCTGAAGTTAAGTGTACGTACATTTTTTTCTGTGGTGCGATTTTTTGCAAAGTCTGATAAAAAACGGAGAGAACACGACCAAGCAAAATTTATTCGTTTTCGCTTTTTGTGTCTGTTTGCCGCCGCTAAATAGAACGTCCTGATGTATCGCTTTTAGACATATGTACATATACGTGTAGATACCTCCGTATATTGTATGTAGTATTTGAAAATAAATGTAAATTGTATGGGCGAGCGCCTATTCAAGCGGATATTTGAACTCAGTTTATGGAACCATTTCAAACGTTCGTAGACCCATTTTTAAATAAACTAATGACAAATAAATGACTGATTGGATGTTATCCTTGTGCTTTTTCTGTACAAATGTTATGGTTTACCGAATATTACCTTTGAATGGAAGTTTTATAATGTCCTAGACAGAATACAAACGGTATAAGTAAATAAATAAAATGAAACCAGGCCGACGCGTATATACCCTAGACCTGTAAAGACATAGTGGTGATACCAAACGTAACAATTGGTAACATATGCATTAAAAGTGAGGTTCCCTCGATCTTTAACCGTTACAGAGTTATAGGATTTAAAAAAAACTGTCCAAACCCTTGACTTGTCCAACAAATTCTAAATTTTCTAAGCCCCCAATTATTCGATCCAAGATTTGATCTTACTTTCTAAAACTACATAAAATTTCATATATATAAATTTTTTACCGGTTACAAAAATCACCATTGTTTCAAAGATACAAATGTTCAAACTTTGAAAAAATTGTGAAATCTATTTTTCATCAAAAATCCAAATGATTATTTCGTAACGGTACTTTGAACTGACAAATCTGCAAAGTTGACAAAAGCTGCCCCATTATGTTATGTTTCGATGGGCGTATAAATATTAAGGACTTAGATTTGAAAATTTGCGAATGTGACGTTTTAAAGGTAAAAAACGCGATTTTCAAGTAAAACACATTTACGCTATTTTCAAAACAATTTTACTTATGTTATATTTTTTAGTTAACGAAATAACAGAAAAGAAGCAAAACTAATGACAAAGGAATTCAAATCACATCCAAAGTGAAAACCACAAATATTGTTCGAAATGTCCTCCTTCGTGTTGGATACAAGCTTGGTATCTTTTGACAACTGATGCGACAGCCCGGAGAACTTTTCTCTCAAATCGCTGCATGCTGTTTCAATTTTCCAAATCAGGTGTTCCCGCGACGTGATGGGTTCGTTATAAACCTCATTTTTCAAACTACCCCAAACATAACAGTCAAGAGGAGTTAAATCAGGACTTCTAGCAGGCCATGCAATAGGCCCATATCGTCCGATCCACTTTTCGTGGAACTCGTTATGAAGAAACTCCATGATAACTCTTCCGTTATTTGCAGGACGTCCGTCCATCTGCCACCAAATTTCAGGTCGTTCTGCAATCGCAATACCATCGAGCAAATTCGGGCCGACATCAGTCTCCAACACGTTATGAAACGCGAATGAATTCAGTCGTTCAGGAAGAATTATGGGTTCGGAAAGGTGGTCCCCGAGAACACCTATCCAAACATTCACCCTTCATTCATGCTGGTATCTAGAAGTTCGAGTTGCGTGGGGGTTCTGATGAGCCCAGACATGCGTATTCCGTGAATTAAACACGCCACTCCGTGTAAATGTTGCTTCATCCGTCCATAACACTTTCCTCGGAAAATGCCGATCTGTTGCAGTTTTATCCAAAAACCACCTACAGAAGGACATCATCCTTTCAAAGTCTGCAGGTAATAGACCCTGAACCTATGCTAAGTGATACGGATACTGTTCGTCGACGTGGAGTGTCCGCTGAACCGCCATACGCGGGACATTCAGTTGAAGTCCAGCCCTTCGCGTGCTCGAACCGGGGTTCGCATCAAAGTGCCTAAGGATCTCGTCTTGATTCCATGTCGAGCGTTCGCGTTGATCGTTGGTGTTGTGGTTAGGCGTTTTGTAACAATTAGGGAATGATTAAATCAAAATTGAAATTCGATTCTGCGATATTTGCCCGAAAATAATTGCTTGTTTGAATTATTCATTTTAACTAATTCAAATTGCATTATTTTCGTGCAACTACCGAACAGATTCAAAATTGAAATTGTGAATTAATCATTCCTTAATTTTCGAGACTCGATACTCGATTCAATCCAGTTAGGACCGCAAACAACCGGCCTCGGCCCATTTATTAACCGATCTAGCTGTCGAGCGGACGCAACGAGTATAATCGGGCACCTAGCAGGTAAACCATGCGGTTTTAATTTATTAATTTGATATCCATTTCGGCAAGTAATTAATGATAGTTTGCGCTAGATTTTAGGAAAACAACAACAAAAAAACAAAAAAACAAAAACGGAGATTACCAGTAACCTAGACAAAAAGGTATGTGCAGAAGAAAATTATTAAAACTATATTGAGGTAATTTCTCAAATTAAAGGGTTCAAGTGCTGTGAGGTAATTCTTATGCATTTTTTGTTGACGTGGCAAATGCAAATCGGGAAGTCAGATAGGCATTGTTAACCATTATGTGAGGTTATAGGAGGAATATTGGGAAACGTCTTGTTAATTATTGCGATAAGCTGTTGTATCCACTACGCTAAAAGTTCGTAATTGCAATTACGGGCTCTTCGACAGTTTAAGTTTGTGATAACAAAATGTTCCGCGTAGGTTAAATTTGAAATGTTCACTGGGTCGTTCGAAGAGGTTAACGTAGTGCATTCGGTGTTCGTATTTGAGCTTTACTATGATTACAAGAGCTGCTGACTATAGTTCGGGAAATACTTCTTCGCGCGCGGTAATTACCTAGCAAGTAGGTTGTCCTTTCTTGCATATGCTACTATTTGTGCAGATTTTGTTATTATGATATTGTGTCTATCGCGTTTACTTCTCCGGCAATCAACGCTTCCTATAGGAATCCTATTCCGAGAAGATGCATATGAATTGAATTATGTGAGTGATACACGAAATTCGACGCGAGTACCAAAGATCCTTCAATTTATTGATAATTAATTATCTTAGGATAATCGTTTTGGCAAAGGGACCGAATGTCCTTTTGTGCTTGTTGAAATGATTGGTGAACTTGGGGTTAGGCAGGACCGTGCATTCAAGCAAAAGGATTCTTTAACAGTTGAAACTTGATAAGTTGAATTAACCGCGTTTACATTGTAAATAAAATAACTATAGTGTTCCCAAGAATTCTCGCTGAAGTATTGAATTCCTCAAGTTATCAAGGTTCAGCAGCACCGTTTTATGATTTTGACAAGGTCATGGATATCCATGGACTGCTGCACGTCCGTGTTTAAGATTAACTCAATATGAGCAGGTCTTAACCGGACACAAATCTTTTTTTTTAGGAATTCGCAGTGGCTCGGCGCACGATACAATTATGTACCTACTTACTTGAGTTGACGTATGGGTAAACTCATAGAAATCGGGGCCGAGGACATGTCATACGCGAGTATATCGGTCTGCCCTGTTACTATTTGCACTAAGGTGCGGACACAATAAACAAAATAAAAGGGAATATCGTCGCGTTCCACGATCGAACTTTCACGTGTACCTCGGCCCGATTTTTTTTTTGTTTGCTGTTAGCCACGTAAAATTTTGCCTTACAAGACCATCGCATGCAACGTACTGGAAGTACATTCGGCATATAAAGGCCAAAAGGATACAAAGTTAAGACAAGAACCAAAAGAGATAAACGTCCTAAATCATAGCCGTGACTACAGAAGTATAAAACTGGTTCTAGTTGACTATATTTAAGAGAAAAAGAAAGAAAAACTATCCTTATATATTTATAAGTACATGTATGTTTTTGATATGTTTATTTTATATTAATATTCCTTCCTTATAATTATCCATATAATTATTAATTTAATAGATAACGTATAAAAGGAATCAACACATATAAACACGTGAATATATTCGAGGTTCACCTAATTAGCTAATAGTTCCCACCCAAAACTTACCTCTGTGCGCACAAAGTTAGGTAGGGTCATATCTTGCATACACAACCACCTATTATCAATGAAAAAATCGTAATAACCTGCTTATATGTTCAATAGTTGGTACCTTTCAATACGAAATGCCTCTGAATAATTAAAATTTATTTTGCCTATACATACTTTTATCTATGAAGCTACTGAACTATGATTTTGTATAACGTACCGAAAATGAAAACGAGTAAAACATGAATTAGTAACAGAATATGACTGGTGTTTTCAGTTGCCCGGATAGTTCTCCTTCGTGAAACAAACAACCCTACATGTAGGAGAACGCCTGTGTCGATTTTCGCTATGGGGGCTTGAGCCTAAATAACTAGTCGCATGCTCTTGCCGCGGGTAGGTCGGGATACTTAAAGCGACTGAGTCCTCATTCATCTTGGACTTTTATTTCAACACTTTTTTGGTATACTAACTCATCACCTTCGGTACCTGTTGATGTATCTTTGCCTGTAGTATCGTTTTTTTTATTACTTTAAATAGGGAAATGGACGGGTGAAAGGAAAAAAAAAATGTAACCAACGTGCGGTAGTGCTAGCTAAATGAACCCTCCCGATTTTCTACTGGTACTGAGCAGCTTTCGAGCACCCGTCACTGGCCGAACTACTGAGACTGGCCATGATTGGCCAAGTTTACATTGCACTGAGGAAATGGTTACAGTTTTTCCCGTTTCTCTTAAAATTCGGAACGTTCTAGTAAACGTCCTACTGTCCGGAAGTTGTCTATGTGGGAAGCGTCTATTGTACTCCCGAACTGCCTCGCATCCGTTCCCTCCAGCAACGCCATATACAAACACCATATCGGCGTATTCACCATCAGTATATGCCCTTTGCATATCTACTAATCGGGAACAACACTATACCAACCAAAGGACGAAGTTATAATATAATAGCATTAATTTCAATATTAATATTAACTATTACCTGGTATAATATTTGTACAATAACAACAGATTAATTATGTAATAATAACTGACTTTATGTACAACAATTGAAACTGGCGGGTCGAAGAACTTGCGAGTAAATCGCCCATCGAAACATAACATAATGGGGCAGCTTTTGTCAACTTTGCAGATTTGTCAGTTCAAAGTACCGTTACGAAATAATCATTTGGATTTTTGATGAAAAATAGATTTCACAATTTTTTCAAAGTTTGAACGGTTGTATCTTTGAAATAATGGTGTTTTTTTTTATGAAATTTTATGAAATTTAAATGAAATCTTATGTAGTTTCAGAAAGTAAGATTAAATCTTTGATCGAATAATTGGGGGCTTAGAAAATTTAGAATTTGTTGGACAAGTCAAGGGTTTGGAGAGTTTTTTTTTAAATGCTATAGCTCTGTAACGGTTAAAGACAGAGGGTTCATGTTGTATATTAATTTTCTCCAAATGAGCCATACTATCTACCATTTAAATATTTACCATCATGAATGGGACACCCTGTATAGTTCCAGAATATTTGGTTTGCTCAGAATAGCAGTAGTCCAGACCCGGAAGTAAGATACTCACCAATGTTATATAGTCGAATAGTGCCGAATGACTGTTTTTGCGGCAATTTACATATTTATCAAAAATGTCAACAAGTAGCAGGTCAAACAGCATGTTCAAAGCAGCAGAAGGAATAGTCCTAAGAACAGCACAAAAGCAACGCAGGCAAATTTTTGCACTTTTCCCAGCAAGCTACGGTTATCCACATCAGCAGAAACTAGATTGATTCCATGGAACATAAGATCCTCGACTGGAAGCATCTTAGACTTGTGAAAAGAACAAGTCCTTTTTTGTTCCTATTAACTTTTACCCCATAATTATCAGCCCAAATGGTTTGTTGTGACAGGGCATTTTACACTACCTCACTATGAACACAAGGAATCACACATCTTGCAGCCCGACACTTTTAGGTTTTCCTGCAGTCTGTAGACAACTAAGTTCCAGAGAATGGGAGAGAGCATTCCCCCTTGTGAGGTATCCCTGCTCGCTCATAAGTCTCACGTCAGGCGCTGTTTCCAGACAGAATCAGCAGCATGAGCTTCATCGAGGAAAATAAAAAAGGAACTACGCGTAATGCAAAGAAACTTACCGTTGTCAACTATCTTTTCTATTCGCTGCAATTTTTTAAATTATTGTATTTTTGGAGTATTTCCTCGAATGTTCGAAAACCAAGCTTCACATACCAAAATATTTCGGAGGGAGCCCGGACCCTCATGGCCCTCCCCTGGATCCGCCACTGTTTCGGATAAACTCTTAAGCGATTGCAGGGTATTGTCGCGCTCGGTGGCTGTGGTCGTTCTGTCACCGCTCTACGAAACTACATCTAGAGCTCGGAGTTCAAATCTCGGCGAGTGGGTACTAATAGAACTCCCACAGTGCTCCGAGCTTGTCAGTATAAAGACGGCGCGGATAGGAGGCGGATGCTAGCAACTGCACTTGCGAAAAGTAGATATGCTATCGAAACGTCAACGACGCATAGAAATGCTAGAGATATTGGCGCGCCCTTGCCTCTGGAGTGGTCAAAGCAATTGACACAAGGTATTGGGATTTTGCCTTGGATAAAAGATTAAGCGGAGGTTTGGTTGCGGACGGGCCTAAGGCATGATGCGTGAACTTCAACGTATGTTCTATGCGGTATACTCATACAGTGCGTCAAGTACAATATCTATTCGACAATTTCTTCTAATGGAAGGAACAAAAATAATCTACAAGGTTTGAATCGAGTGAAAATCCACGTCTCGTTGCGGTGGTTGATTTAAGTTAAAATGTTGTTAATTGCCTTGTCCCGTCCAGGTGAAGTGGAACTGCTGACCACCACCACAAATCCCAAGAGCCGAACGCTTAAGATTTTATACAGTATCAAAGTCAACCAACATTTATTAAATATTCTACGCACGAACATCAAGGCAGCGAAAAACAATTTATATTTCAAATCATTCAGCGTCGCAGCATATTAAGCCTATACGATTGATACGTCTGTAATTCAAAGCTGGTATAGATTTCCAATATAGAACTCGAGCTTAAAAGCAGCATTATTTCTTTTACAGTTGTCTGGGACATATTACAGAAACGTGTCAAGAAGGACTACTGAAAATAATTGATTTTCAGGATTTAGATCAGGATGTATACTTCAACTTTGAAGGATATTTTGCACGTGGCATACCTCTTATGCTGACTTTGAATTAGGAAATTCAATACTCCAATTAAAAAATATCTCAACGTAACTGAAAACCAATTAAAAAATATATAATAAGCTTAAGTTGGAAATAATTCTTCGTAAGTGATTTCTTGTGCAATGCTTTTTTCGATTTTATTTTCTTACATTTACAATATAGAAACAGAAGGCCATTTTTATACCCTAGTTTAATATACAGTCTATCCTAGATTGGCTATTTTTGTGTACTTTACGGAAAAGGCTATATTGTCGTTTTAATGTGGAAAGGGCGCAACTAGAGAATTGTTTAGTAAGATTTTTTTTTTTTTGGGATAGATCGTTCTCAAAGCACGCCGATCTAAAATAAATAAAACTTTGGAGCAAAGAATATTTTGAGAGTGACCGATTACAATCCATGAAATTTTGCGAATGCTACAATAATTGCCTTGACCCCTCCAGGAACATGGGCGCATCAATATCTCCTGCATTACTATGCCTTGTTGACGTTTCGATAGCATATCTACTTTTAGGACGTGCAGTGGCTATCATGCACCTCCTATCTGCGCCGTTTTTAAAACTTATGTACAAGCTCAGACCAGGCCAAGGCCCGACGTCGGGCTGTCGCGCCACGATGATGATGATGAAGCTCAGACCGCACTGGGAGTCCTATTGGTACCCACAGGCAGATTTTGTTCGCGGCGAGAATCAAACGTCCGTCCTGTAGATGTAGCATCGTAGAGCGATGACTGAACGAGCGCAGCCACCGAGCGCATAAAATCTTGACTTCTATCAAAATGGTAGTTATGTTCTTTCTATTAGGAGTGAAGAAGGAGGAAATTTCATTTAATTTAGTTTCATATTTAACACCCAGTTGGAGTCATTCTGGTTGTTTTACTTCCTGACTTCGCTCTAACTAGCGTTGTCGTAACTCGTAACTTCGAATTATCAGTTTTTATCGGTTTAATAAATACTTAAATCTATAAATCCTATCGTTTTGATAATCATAACCATTGCTTAACACATGCTATTTTAGATTAAAGCGACGATATTAACTTTGTCATGAAATTTTCAACGCATAGAAGGGAGCATTCCCGATCATATAATATACAATAGTATTATATTTGATTAGATGGAGTACAGTTGGCTCAAAGGGTCAACAAGCACTGAAGCCCGGAGGTCTATTGTACTACGACAAGTAGGTTAGATTAGGTTAGATGGGCTGCTTTAACCAAACAATGATCAAAGCACACTTACACTCCATTCGGCTCGTTGTGATACCCCTAAGTACAGCAACCTGAGCCCAGTCACGATACGTTAAGTAAGTAAGTTGTGTATTCTTTATCACTATTCCAGCTATATTATATTAAAACTCCTCTTTTTATATATTGCCAACGTTTCGCTATTTATTTAGCATTTTCAAGGCAATTTTTGAGAATCGTCACTACTCATTTCTAATTCTTCTTCTTTTTAAGCAAGTAAGTATTATGTTGTTGGTCACCAGGATGAGAGTTGATTTAGACAGATCCCTCTATCTGTCTCTCCGCTTGTTTCTATGTAAACTACTTTCTCAGGTTTAAAGCTATCGAGCAGCACAGATCCTTCTTTCTACTGCACGCTGTATATGTGTCCGAACCAGGGCCGGTAAAAGGCTAAGGCGAAACCAGTGGTTGTCTAGAGCACCGACTCTAAAACGGCACCGGAGAGAGCGCCAAACTTGAGAGTGAATTTTCTGAATTTAAAATTGAATGTAATATATGCAGCTCTATTTAAATAATTTGCGATTTATCCGATCGAACGATATTCTGCCAGTTAAAATTTACAAGCATGAAGGATTCAATTTCAAACCTTTTCTTCATTTTCCAGTGATTTAATTTCGATAAACACGTCGAAAAAAAAAGGTTCGCGAAACGTGGTGGAAATGAGGAGAATTTTTTTCCACACATTCTATGAAGTTGGCGTGACTGCGAAGCATTTGGGTGATCGTCTGTTGCGATCATTGGTTGATGTCCAGAAGGCAGATCCACTTTAGAATTTTTTCGCTTCCCCTCCGGTAATCCATTTTTTGTTTGAAAATATTCCACTCTGGATCTGAAAATATTCCCCTCCATATCTGAAAAGTGTTCTAATCTAAAAATTAACAGTTGACGGATTTAATGGTCGTCACACATGATCGAGCACAACCACGACCGAACTTCCATCGAAACATCGATTTTATAGAACGGTGGATATAAGGAGAATTATTTTTCCGCACGTTCTATGAAATTGATGGTTCGATAAAAGTTCGGTTGTGGCTCTGCGCGGTCATGTGTGGCGACGTTTAACCGTTGAATAAACGTTGCAAGTATTCAGCAATTCAGATGCATATAAATCTGAAAGAGGGGAACCCAACTAACAATTTTCTTATGTTTTCTTATAGAATTCTTGAAGAGTTTTATAAGCGAGAAAGTGGCGTATGAAATTGGGAGGATAAGATACTCTAAGAACTCTTGAAGGCTTCTTCAAAACTCTAACAAGAGCACTTGTTTTACCTCCAGGTCGATTCGCGAAAATGAAAGTTGAACGATTTTTTGTTTAACCAATATATTTCGGGCATATGCCCATCTTCAGGGTTCTTAGTTCTTTTAAAGTTTTACAAACTTTTTGTTTGTAATCGACCTGGAGGTAAAACAAATTCTTTTAAAGTGCTCTTGTTAGAGTTTTGAAGAAGCCTTCAAGAGTTCTTAGAGTGTCTTATCCTCTCAATTTCATTCGCCACTTTCTCGCTTATAAAACTCTTCAAGAATTCTATAAGAAAACCTAAGAAAATTGTTAGTTGGGAAATAAATCAGAATAATTTTCTGATTCATTTCCCCAGTTCATGTTTTACATGAGTTAAGAATAGAATAAACGGTTACATGTTATAATATCTTTTATTGATGAAAAGTGCCGGACTACGGATGGTCCGGTGGTACTTTAACAACTGATTTACATCTTATGAACTACCTTCTTAAATACTATTCTTATTCTGAGGGAAAAGTACAAAACATGATTTTATCATATAATTATTCCTAATGACCTAATGATCCCTCAAAACAAGATCATTAGTCGGAACTTATTATTGACGAAGATTTTGGTGATGTGCGATGACACATATTTTAATGAGGGGTTGTTTTTGAACGGAAATTTTGTATACCAAATTCCTATGTGATAACTCATGCAATCTGGACCTTAGATTTAATAGAGTTGAAAAAATTTGCAATGTAAAGTAAGTTTTTTCTGAAATAGGTATCTTTACCAAATTTCATATTTTTCAATAATATTTATGTAGCTCCAAATTTGGTTGGAATCGGTCGACTATTTCATGTACCCCCTATTGAAACAGTGGAATCGGAACAAGCTTTGCTGCTAATTTCAAAGTGGAACACTTCCACATCCACAATAGTTGTAAATGCAGAATCGATCAAAATTGGCGCACACAGTCTTCACTTCACGAATAGTCGTGAAATTCTACGCAAGAAAATATTATTAACAAATTTTTCGATTTCTAAGAATGTACTCTTTATTCTTCACTGAATATCTCAGTAGTATTAACGAAGGACAGATAAAATCCCAAATTTCAGTAATTTTGACTCGAAGGACATTTCGAGATTTTGTCAACTGATTCGATATTTACAAAAACCGACTTCATATCAATTATCATCATCATCGTGGCGCGACAGCCCGACGTCGGGCCTTGGCCGCCTGGATCATTGTCCTCCAATTATCTCGGTCACGTGACCGCGTCCTCCAATTTTGGGAGCCCAGCAGCTGCGCGGCGTCCACACCTACTGAGCTCTCCCAACGAGATCTCGGTCGTCCTCGCAGTCTCGCTCCGTCGACTCGTTCTGCATTCATTACTCTCTTAGGCATACGATCATCGTCCATTCTTTATACATGCCCTGCCCATTGAAGTCGTTGTAGTTTGACGATTTTCGAGACTTGCAGCTCATCGTACATTTCATACAACTCATGGTTGTACCGGATGCGCCATCCATCTCGATCGCAAACAGCCCCGAAAATTCGCCGTAGAACCTTACATTCGAAAGTGTCTAGCATGTTTTCGGAGGCTTGAGTTAGGGTCCATGCTTCGCAGCCATAGCATAGCACTGGTCGTATAATGGTTTTGTACACGCGGAGCTTCGTGTTTCTGTGCACATGTTTCGATTTCATTATGGGGAGAACCGAGAAAAAGTCTTATTAGCTAACTGTATCCGTCGCTTGATTTCGTCAGTTTCGTTGGCGTCCCTTGACAGGTTGCAACCCAGGTAAATGAAGTTGTTCACGAACTCGATGTTGAGGTCCCCCACATTGATGCTCGGTTGTGCAGGTGTCCTTGTCACCGATTGCATCATTATTTTAGTTTTACCCTCGTTAATACGTAATCCAACTTCCTTTGCAGCGGTATCGAGCGTATGCAGAAGTTCTTCTGCGTCAGCCAATCTTCGGGACATGATGTTGATGTCGTCGGCGTACGCTGCTAATTGTGTCGACTTGATGAGTAGCGTCTTGCTGTTGTCCATATTCATGGCCCGAATAACGTATTCCAGTGCTAGGTTGAAGAGCGTCGGTGCCAGTCCATCGCCCTGTTTCAAACCAGTGCGTGTTTCAAATAGATCAGTAAGTCTATTGTGGATCCTGACTTGTGAGACGGAGTTGGTCATCGTCATCTTTGTCAGTCGCACTAATTTTGCTGGTATACCAAATTGCAGCATGATGTTGTACAGTACTCCACGATCGATACTGTCGTATGCCTGCTTGAAGTCGACAAAGATTTGGTATACGTTTACGTTGTATTCCCAGCACCTCTGGAGTATCAGTTTGACTGAGAAGAGCTGATCAGTTGTGGAGCGACCAGGTCTGAAACCGCTTTGATATTCGCCAATGACTCGTTCTGCGTACGGTTTTATTCTATTTTCCAGAATTTTCGTCAAAATTTTATAGGACGTACAAACTAGTGAGATGCCCCTGTAATTCTCACACCGCAGTTTATCTCCCTTTTTATGAATTGGACAGATGATGCTTCTGCGCCAATCGTCTGGGATCTCCTCGTTCTCCCATACTCGCAGGAGTAATTGATGTATGGCATCAACTAGACTCGTTCCACCGAATCTTAGCAGTTCAGCTGGAATCTCGTCAGCGCCCGGCGCTTTATTTCGTTTTAGTGACCGCAACGCGAGATCAACTTCCTCTACTGTCGGGGGTTGAATGGGTGGGCCTAGATCAACAATATCGTCGAGAGCTTCCTGTGTGGGGATGTTAGATGGTCGGTTTAGAAGCTTTTCAAAATAAGAGGCCCATCGTTTGTTAATACCATCGGTGTCGCTGATGATGTTTCCATCCTTGTCCTTACAAAGGCTAGTCCTGGGTTGGTAGCCGTTCTTAATTGTATTTACTAGTTTGTACGCTTGTCTGGTGTTCCTATTAGCTAAGTTTTCGTTTATGTTCAGCAACTGCTCGTCAAAGTATTTACGTTTCTTACGTCTAATTATTCTATTCGATATTCGCCGTAGCTCGTCATATTTTTCTCTTCTGGCTCTGGTTCCTCGTTGAATCCATTGTCTGTAGGCCTCGTTTTTCGCGTCAAGTGAATTTTTGCATTCTTCGTCGAACCAGCCGTTTCGCGCTCGCCGGGCTTTATATCCCACGACCTTCTCTGCGACATCCTTGATGGTACCCTTGAGTTCTTCCCAGAACCCATGGACGCCTGTGTTGCTGATGTTGCGTAGCATAGGTGATAGTTTTTCCTCAAGGGCGGTAGTATACGCCACCGCTGTAGCATCACTCAAGAGCTTATCAACCGCAAAGATTTTGGGAGGGCTGATTCTTGATTGGTGCACTGAGGAAATTCTACATCTGTAGGTCGTCTTCACCAAGTGATGATCTGAGTCGCAGTTTGCTCCTCGATAGGAGCGGACATCCATCACACTAGACGCCCATCTCCTGCAAATGAGGACGTGGTCAATTTGGTTGACGGTATGTGCGTCTGGAGACTTCCAGGTCTGCTTGTGAATGCGTCGATGCGGGAAACACGTAGAGCTTACGACTAGATTCCTGCTGCAGGCGAAGTCGATAAGTCACTGGCCGTTATCGTTACATTCTTCATGGAGGCTGTGGCCTCCAGTGGTCCCCCGGTGCCAACTTTCATTCCCGACTTTCGCGTTAAAGTCTCCCAGCAGCAATTTGACGTCGTTTGTTGGAAGTGAGTCGAAGAGAGTTTCAAGGCGCGCGTAGAACTCGTCTTTTACTGCGTCTTCTTTAACTTCAGTGGGGGCATGCACATTGATGAGCCAGAGATTGAAGAATCGAGTCTTGATGCGAATCGCACACAGCCGTTCATTTATGGGTTTGAAGTCAGTAATATGCGGTTTGTTCACTATAAATGCTACTCCAAACTCCTTGCGGCCCGATGGTTTGCCACTTGTAAAAATTGTGTGCGATTTTTTGTCATTAATCTCGCTGCCAAGCCAATTTGTTTCCTGGACTGCAGTAATGCTCAGTTTGTACTTTTCGACCTGTTGAAGGAGGGCCTTCTCGGCCCCCGGTTTGTTCAGGGAGCGTACATTCCAGGATCCGAAAGAATAATCCTTTATTCGTTTGCGTGGTCGTCGTTGTTGATCCGTCCAATCCGAGGCTTTTGTTCCAGGTTTCTTGACATGGAGTGGTTTTTACAAGGACGAGTTTTCAGCACGTCGCTTAACCCCATATCAATTATGGCATAGCCATTAAAGACATTATTCGTCAGGAAGTTGCCGCCATTCTCTCTTCCACAAAAGATCAACAGAGTGCTGGAAAACAGATGAAAATATCTTCAACAGTTTATCGCGAATAGCAGTCGCTTCTAAGTGTCACCATTCATTGTCGTGCTCGGTCTCGAACATGGTACAAGTGGACCGGTTTTAGAGGACATTTGTACCAGGTTCGTGTTCGAGTTCGACAGCGTATGGTGACACCAAAGGATAGAATATTACTAAAAAGTAGATAAAATCTGGAAGACTTGCGGTCTTAAGAAATAAAATGATTGACTAATTAACTAATAAACTTTATTTTTTATAGCCGTGTGGTTCTTTTTTCTGCCGCACCCGTTATGAAATGTGATAATAGTCGCGTACGAATAACTTTATTGTGAAACAAGCTAGGCTTCGGCTAGCTTGCCGAAGGTACGATACCCTTCACGCGTTGTATTTTATGGTATATTTGCCTTTTCGAAATTAGTAGTAAAACTTGTTCCGATTTCACTGTTCCTATAAGAGGTATATGAAATAGTGGGGCGATTTCAACCAAATTTAGGAACGTGGCTTAGCAGTCAATACGATTGAATATTTCGTAAAGATATCTTCAGAAATAAAAAAAGTTTTTCTGGCAAAAACTTGCTTTTGGGACGGTCGTTCCTATGACAGCTATATGATAGAGTGGTCCGATTTCAACCAAATTCGGAAATACGATTTCACTAAAAATATTATTGATTACTGTGAATTTTGAAAACAATATCTATAGAAATAAAAAAGTTTTTCTCACAAAGACAAATTTTTGGACCAGTCGTTCTTATGGCAGCTATATGACGTAGTGGTCCGATTTCAACCAAATTCGGGAATGTGATTTAGCTAAAGATGTTGATTGATTGATTGATTGTTGATTGAAAAAGATATCTTTAGAAATAAAAAAGTTTTTCTCATAAAGACGAATTTTTGGACCGGTCGTTCCTATGGCAGCTATATGACGTAGTGGTCCGATTTCATTGGTTCCGACATATATACTGCGTGCAATAGGAAGAAGGTTCTGTGCAAAATTTCAGCTTGATAGCTTTAAAACTGAGGGACTAGTTTGCATAGAACCAGACAGACAGACGGACAGACGGACAAAGCTTAATCGACTCGTCTCATCATACTGACCAAGAATAAATATAGTTTATATGGTCGGAGATGCTTCCTTCTGTGCGTTGCAAACTTCATGACAAAGTTAATATACCCTATCACATCCGTGAAGGGTATAAAAAAGCCTGTGGGTATATACGAGTCTTTATTGTACTCACATACACAATTGGAGCGGCCTGTAGCTCAGTGCGTTGAGGCGTCAGTCTGATGTCTCATGCTAGCGGTCAGTACGGGTTCATATCCCGTCCACTTCGTGGCTGTAGATGTTTGTGTTTGCGTATGCGGTTAAATAGGCAGGAGGTATGTACATGCTAGCAAGATGCATCGTTCGAAACCTGTTTATACATATTAATGAAACATCAATTAAGCCACATGAGAATAGTTAACACGCTATGCCCCACTGGTTTAACACCAAGGGCAAATAGTATACACAATTGAAGCAGACCAAATGATTCTAAATTATGTTCTTTGTTTAATACAAGTAACGATTGAAGAAACTGCATATGAGAACTACGTCACAATGTCGTGACGCACCGCTCCAATTATTATGATGAACCACCAAATTTGAAATTCTAACAAATATCAACAAAACTCCATGCAATTCATCAAATGTTTGCATTGCCAGTATATTGAAATATTTATGTCAAGGATCTGATAAAAAATTCCTTTCAAAGGATGCCTCTAAGCACAATGCGATAGAAAATCCTCTTTTGTGGACATAAGAAATCTAACCATCTTTTTCTCTTCTATGGTATTACATTTTCAGCTGAAGGAGGACAAATCTGGGCTTGGGTGGTCATTGTTAAAACGAAAAAAAAAACGGGCGGAGACAGCGAAAAGCTCAAGTATGTAGAAGCTTAGCTAAACTGCAAAAAGGAATGCTTTCTACGTTACCATCCCCGATATTAGTTCCTAAATACACATAAAAAAAGTTCTATTCTTCGACATTATGTAGGGAGGATAATATAAACTTCAGTAAGACTTTAGTTTGGTATTTCTTTTTTTTGCTGTCATATAAACTATTAGAAGTTATTAGTAAGAGATCCGCCCGTGTTTTCTTTCATTTTAAAAATCTCTACCTCTAAAAAACCTTTATACATATAGAAAGTATTTAATGGTATGAGATCCAAAAATATAAAATTCTACGAATCATTTGGCGCAATGAATCAAATATCACTAAATTTGATTATCGACACAACATAAGGTGAGTTCACACGTCGCAAATACGAGTATGTGTCCAAAGAGATCTATTTGGCAAAGCAGTTTTCTCGCCATGTGAATCATGACGGTGAACATTTGCCAGAATCACCCCTCCAGGGGCATGGGCGCGGCGCGTTAACATCATTTGCATAGGTATGCCTAGATGACATTTCGATAGCGTATATTGTTACGAGTTCTTTTCAAAGCCCAGAGGGCCTGTATATATATGTATGGATGCTGCTACTACGAGTTGTAACGCAGGGGCCAGGGTCCAGGTAGCAATGTCCGGATCGTTTGAAAAAGAAAACGCAAACACAAAGCATCTTCATCTTCACAATATGAGTGAAATACTTATCTGACAAGAACACCATCTGCCTCCAGGATTTTCTTCGTCCTCTTTATGCTCCGCAATTTTCCCGAACGTCACACTACAACACAACACCCAAACCACTTTCTACCGGATCTGTCAGATGCTATTGACATAATTTATGCAGGGTAAATATGATGTACGGTAAATATGTTGCACCCAGAGTGAGCGAAGCGAGCGTTCAGGTTTGTGCGGTACAGAGATATGTGATCCCTTATCCGCGGAATGAGCGTAGCGAGCGGAGATTGTTGATTCACAATTGTCCCTTTTGTGGGCTCCGCTCGCTATGCTCGCTCCGCGTTTAAGGGATCACAGCCCTCAGTATCGCACAGACGTGAACGCTCGCTTCGTTCGCTATGAGTACAACATTCGATTTAAATTGCAACTTTTTTGCACGATGATGTCATTTTCATTGGACGAAGTAGTCTTGTACAAGTATTTCCAATAATGTGAAGAAATGGTTTCCTCGTTCAACATTTATATATATTTTTGATCATCATGCTGAACTCTACAACAACTGTAGCAACCGGTGGCTCAGTGCGTAAAGGTGTCAGTTTCATGTTTGACTACGGTCGTTACGGGTTCAAGCATTGCCATCTTAAAATACAGGCCTCCGTTCAGCTGTTTTCGACGGCTAAATGATGTCATTGTGATCTGCGACTGATCCCCGGGGTTGCGGCTTCGACCAAACTGCAAGTGTTCAGAAAGTGTGTTTTTAGAGGACAAAAATGCCGTCTGTCTCAATTCCAACTGTAAATATATGTCGTGCCGGGGACATCGTCGTGTGCAGTCACTGCCTTGGCAAGGAATTAATGACGTAAAAATGACGTCAAAATTGGAGTCGATTTCACCACGATCAGCGGAGGCCTGTATTTTTAGAAGGCGATGGTTCACGTTCTGTCCACGGCGTTCGTAGCCATCGATGTTTGTGGTGTCTTTCCCCAGTGGTGTGGGGCGTAATAATAAGCCACAACATCCCCCGACATGTCGCAGGTAGGCGGCTAAATGTGAACAGGAGGTGCATGCTGGCAACGTGTATCGTCCGAACCTGGTATATCCAACAAAACGTCAGCTAAGCTAAACATGGAATAGTTGGAACAGTATGCCCCCATACAGAGTGCTAAACACTACAACATACTAAAATTTTCAGAATTCATAGTTTTTGTGATATTTGTGATAATTCACGCAACATATTTACAATCCTATCCAATTGATATTCTACAATACCTTCTATCTTTCTGTGCTCTATCGTATTCTAAAAATATCAGAAATATCAGTTTCAATGGTGAATTCGTTCTAATTCACACCACTGATATCATAAATGCTCCCATCACAGCCGAAAATCCTTTTCATGCTCGAGAATATAAATACGATTCGAAGTAAAATATCTGATATGCCACTCACACACCATCATCTGGTAATAATATTTTTCTTATTATGTTTCATATCGCATTGATTGTATCTAATTATTTTTTATTAGTTTAGTGTTGAGCTAAGCTGAGATAGCGAATACCTACACCAAGCATGGAGGCCAAATGCAATACCACGCCTTGAAACGAAACTATATAGCAAGCTTGAACATCTTATAGCTAATATACGATTGAACACATTCCTAGCCTGTACCATAAAGACTAATCAATTTATGCTGATAATACGTCCAATCCATAGTCTAGAGAGACTCTTTCAACTTGGAAACCTGCTTATGTCCTTTGTGCCATCATCTTCTTAGTCCTTAGGCCTGCACCGCCCATTTCTAATTTTCTTGAACCCGAATTTCTTAGGTATGGAACGTGTGCGTACTTACACCAGAAGAACACTTCAATAAATTATCATCAGATACGTGATCAAATATTTATATCGATATGTGAAAGATACTCGTAGAAGCATTCTTGTTCTCGAAGAATACGAGGAACGTGCTATCAGTAATACGGAATCTTGAGGCTTAAATATGTGCAAAAACGTACGAAATCCTTAGAGCATTCCTCATTTGGCATAATTTAAAAAAAATGGTTGGATCGATTTCACAGGGCTGCATATCATATGTTGACTTAATGAACAAGCATGGTTTCAATTTGCGATTAATGTTGCGTACAAGCGGGACCGTCGAGAAGAGGGGTGGGGGGCGAGACAATTTTTTTATCATATATTAAATCATTTAATATAATAACAACAATTTGGTATTTATGAAATCAAAATTATTCTTAATTAATACTACTACTACTTTGCCTTAACCCCTAGCGGGGCATAGCGTGTCAACTACTCCTGCGCGCCATCGTACTCTGTTCTGGGCAATGGGACGCAACTCCCCAAAAGACTTACCCAGTGCCTGACACTCCTTTGCCACAGATCGACGCCATGTGATTCGAGGACCCCCTCTTCGTCGGCCTTGGTTGGAAATGGCATGCAAAGCAATGCAGTTATCACTCTTCCGCAATGTGTGACCTATCCACTGCCATTTTCGCCTGCGTATCAATTCGTCGATTGGCATCTGATCCGTTCGCCGACTTAGCTCTTCATTTGATATTGTTTCGGGCCAGAAAATTCTTAAAATTCGACGAAGACATGAGTTGACGAAAACTTGCAGCTTTCTGGTAACTCCTACGGAAACTTTCCTTGTACTGCTCCCATACAAATGCACTGATAGTACCAGGGAGCGAAACAGGCCCAGCTTGGTCTTGATGCTGAGATAACTGCCCTGCCAGATTTTGGACAGCATGCCGTATGCGCGTTTAGCCTGGTTGATACGACGAGCGATGTCCTGCTCCGTACCACCATTTTCGGCAACAATGCTACCCAGGTAGACGAAGTTGTCCACCTTCTCCACAGGCTGCCCATTAATATTGATGGCAATAGGTGTCGGATTTCTTTTTCGCAACGGCGGGCTAAGAACCTTGGTCTTCTTGGTATTAATCTTTAGCCGAACCTTGCTTGCCTCCCTCTCGAGATCTAACGCCATTGCGGACAGATCCATGATTTTGTGGGAGAGTAGGCATATGTCGTCAGCGTAGTCAAGATGTTGTAGATAAGATGTCAAAGTCCATTGAATTCTTCTGTCGAGTCCGGATAGGGCTGCATGCAACACGTCGCCGATCACTATGAGGAATAGGATCGGTGAGAGGATGCACCCCTGCCGAACTCCACTGCGAATCTCAAAGTCCCCCGACACCTTACCTTTATGCAAAACGCGACATTTTTTAATAGCCACAAGCTTCTCAGGGATGCCTCTCCTGCGCAAGGCCGCCCATATAGAATCCCGGTTCACACTTTCGAAAGCCTTTTCGAAATCGATGAAAAGCAAGTGAAGCGGAGAATTGTATTCAGCGCATTGCTTGATGATGATTCGCAAGGTGTTTATGTGATCGACACAGGAGAATCCGGATCGAAAACCAGCCTGCTCTTCATCAATTGTGCTTTCTAAGTGGGCCTTTAGTCTTTCCAGGACGATTTTAGCTATTATCTTGGCAACGGCAGGAAGCACACAAATGCCTATCCAATTATTACAGTCTGTGAGGCTACCCTTCTTTGGAAGTTTGATGATCAAACCTTCCTTCCACTCAGTGGGAAAGGTCTCTGTATTCCACGCTTTATCAACAAGTGGGTGCAGCAAATCGGCTGTTACGCTTGGCGCTGCTTGATAAAATTCGGCAGGGATACCGTCAAGCCCGGCGGCCTTTCCTCGTTTTAGTGCAATAATTGCAGTGACTATTTCCTCTTTAGTCAGGGCGGTGGACCGTATACGCACATTTTGATGGTTAGCTAAATTATCTATATGAGGGGGAACTTCACCAGAGGTTACACGGTTCAAGACCGCGGGGAAGTGTTCTTTCCACCGCCTCATTTGATCTTCTTCCAAGATAAGCTTTCCATCACTATCTTTCACCGGATGTTGGCAGGAGTTACGACCACCTGTAAACTCCTTGATGACACCGTATACGGCGTTTAAGTTGTTACTTCTTGCGGCTTCTTCTGCTGAGGCTAAAAGAGAATTGGCATAAGCTCCTTTATCGCGTCGCACACTACGCTGAACTTCTCGAGCTTTCTGACGGTAAAGGAGTTCGATGCTGCTTCGATTGTCGTCTGATGCTGCAGCCAAACGAACTTTCAAGTCCTTTCTTTCAACAATCCGCTGCCATGAAGCGTCGGACATCCAGGGCTTATTCCGGCAATCCGAGTTTGGGCCAAGGATGATATTTGCGCTATCAATGTACGCATTTTTTATGGCATCCCAGTTTTCGTTTATGTCACTATCTGGGTGACTAGTTATCTCAGCTGCTTTTTGGGCAAGATGGTCATTATATTGTTGTAAAGCTGGAATTTTTTAATCGAGCGGTGTTGAATTTGCGGCGCCTGGATCTTTCGTTGCTGGGGCGGCGCACGGCTGCAATACGCAATCGAACATTAGCGATCACAAGATAATGGTCTCTTCCCATCCCAATATCGACACCCTTCTTGATTCGAACATCCAGGAGGCAACTCTTGAATCGTTTACTAATGGCAAAATGGTCGATCTGATTTTGTGTTCTGCGCCGATCAACAGAGGACCAACTGATTTTGTGGTGGTCCTTATGCTCAAACATAGTGCCACCGATGAAGAGGCTGTGAAAGTTGCAGAACTCTACAAATCTTTCACCGTTGTCATTACGATCACCAAGACCGTGTCTCCCCATCACATGTCTGAGCCCATAGTTATCAGCGCCAACTTTCGCATTCAAATCACCCATAACCATTATAATGTCACCTTTAGGTGTTCTGCTCTGAACGGCGTTTAGTTCTTCGTAGAAGGAGTCTTTTGCCAAGACATTGTCGGGTTCAGTAGGGGCATAACATTGTATAATTGAGATGTTCCTCATTTTGGTCCGGAACCTGGCGGTCAAGACTCTGTCAGAGACCGGCTCCCAGGATAAGAGACAGTTTCGCGCGGCTCTGGTTAAAAGGAGCCCCACACCTGACTCACGACGACTACCGGTAGCTTTACCGGAGTACAACATTACAGTGCTGCCCGTTGGAGAGATTAATTCTCCGCTGTCCCACCATCTTATCTCACTAACTCGTAAGATATTTAATTTGTACCTCTGAAATTCACTCTCTAACTGAAGAAATCGTGCGTTCTGGGGACCTTCTGATCCATTGTCCAGGAGAGTACGCACATTCCAGAATCCAATCTTTGTCATGGTACTATAGCCAAAAGTCGTAACCGTTGAGTCAGTCCTTGTCCGAGGCAGTTAGCAGGAATCAACCTCAAGTCTGCAGTGCTGATAGTAGTAGCCTGCCCGAGGATTGACATCCTAAAACACGCGATGGTGGGACATTCGCACAAGATGTGTTTGGCCGTTCCCACGTCCTCCAGATAGAGACGGCATTCAGTATCGCAGGACAGACCCATCTTGTTCAGGTGAAATCTGACAAGGCGATGGCCAGATAAGTACCCCACTAGCAGTCTTAGGTGGGTTCTACTCATTTGAGTAGTAACCTTGTGACTGAAGGGCATTATCAGCTCCTTTGATTGACGTAGCCCTGGAAAGTTATTCCAGTACTGATGACGCAATAGTGCAAACCAATCTGTGATCCGCAGCTTGGCCGAAGCCATCCCAAAGCCACAGTAAGGCTCAGGTCCATGAAAACGACTGGATGATCCTTGTCTAGCAAGTTCATCCGCAGCCTCGTCCCCCTCAATGCTCTGGTGGCCTGGCACCCAACACAAGAAGACTCGGTTTTTGGTTGCCAACAATTGAAGGAGTTCGTAACACTCCTTCATTAGTTTTGAAGAGACCTTATATGAGGAGAGCGCTTTTGTAGCTGCTTGGCTGTCTGAGTAGATAGCAATGTGAGCGCCGCGAAGTCCAGTTTCCAAGATTACCCAGGCGCAGACCTCAATGGCGTGGATCTCAGCTTGAAAAACACTGGGCGAGACTCCCATTGCGATTGAAATCCTGGTGTTTGGTACAAACACACCTGCACCAACACCCTGTTCTATTTTAGACCCATCGGTGAACCACTTAATACATCTAGGGTCTGGATAGGGTGTGCCATTTACCCATTCAGAGCGGTCAGGGATGAGGGCTGAAAATTTTCTGCCGAAGCAAACCTCTTTGATCATATAATCTGATCTCAAGCAGATCTGCACGTCAGGAATTCGATTCAGAATGCTCATGTGACCGCTTTCTTTACTACGCACGTCGGAAGTTAAACGAAGTCTAGGAGCATTTAGAGCTGCTGACTCTTGAATGAATATATGCAACGGAGTCCAATAATCGCCTCCAGGGCTGGCGTAGGACAAGTACGCATAGCTCCAGTGATGCCAAGGCAGGTAAGGCGTTGAAACTTATTGCTCTTCAGTAAGACAGAAGATTGCTGACTTTTCGGCCACCACACAAGTGCTGCATAGGTCACCATAGGCCGCACCAGTGCCACGAAATTGGATCCAATGTTATATTTCGTTTTCGTGTGAACGGCACAACGACAGTTTTCTGTGGGTTTACATGTAAGCCCACAGCCACACACCAGTGTAGAACTATGTCAAGGGCCGACCTCATCACCTCAGTGATGGTAGATTCGAATTTGCCCTGACTATGATAGTTAAATCATCCGCGTACCCGATAGTAAGATAACCGCGATCATTAAGCACGGAAATCAGCTTGTCTGCGACAAGGGACCACAAAAGGGGTAACAGAACGCCACCTTGTGGACAACCCTACTCCCTAGAGTTGAGTGAATATCCCGTCCACGGAGCATGGCATCTATCCATGCAATGGTAGCGGGTGGGATGTCCCTGAGTTCCAGTGCTCTGGTAATGCACTCGTAGCCGGTATTGGTGTGGTGTATTAACGTCAATGGAAATAATGTCAATTGACGCTATTTCCCACCTAAAAGTGAAATAACGTCAATTGACATTATTTCGTTTTTCCAAAGAGAAATAATGTAAATTCCCAAAGTGCAATAAAGTCAACTTCTGATATCAGGTTTAGGTTTAAAAGTAACTGTTTTCTAGCTACAGTTTTTTGAAAAGCAGGCTATTTGTTGTTTTTAATTTCATCTTCAGAGCGTATTCGGTTATTTTCCATCCCGTGCGAGTGCAGTGCCCTTAAAATTTTCGTTTAAAAAGTGTGAAATGGATTTGATATACGAGGAAATAAGTGGATTTCAGAAACTTAAGAGTTGATTTCCGCTTTAGATACCCGAAGTTTATTTCCGCTATAGGTAGTCTGAACCTTACGAAGATTCGTACTAACTAAAGCGGAAATATACTTTGGGAAACATCAGAGTTGATTTCCGCTTTAGTTAGTACGAATCTTCATAAGGTGCGGACTACCTATAGCGGAGATACATTTTGGGAACCTTTAGAATGTATTTCCGCTTTAGTTAGTACGAGTCTTCGTAAGGTCTGGACTACTTCTGAAAAATGTTGACTTATAAAAGTGAAATAATGTCAATTGACGTTATTTCACTTTGGAAAACGGAAATAAGGTCAATTGACATAATTTCACTTTCAAGGGTGAAGTAAAGTCAATTGACATTATTTCCATTGACGTTAATACACCACACCGCCGGTATTATCGAAACCCCCCTCAATTTCAAGAAACGCACACAACGCGATATACTTATCACTGAGGGACTTTTCGATTGTACTGACAAGGTTATGCAAGGCGGTCACTGTTGACTTGCCCTTCGTGTATGTGAATTGCAAACGATGTAGAGAGCTCTACAGTTCCATCTTGTGCCTGATATACAAATCAAGCAACTTTTCCATGGTTTTAAGGAAGAAGGAAGTAAGGCTAATCGGTCTATAGGATTTGGACATATGTTCCGGCTTATTGTCCGCTTTCGGTATGAAGACCACATTAACTTTCCTCCAAGGTTGTGGTATGTACCCAAGGGTGTAAGTTACCCTAAAAAGCTCGATTAGCGGACTTATTATGATCTCCAAGCTGTTTTGCAACAGAGCGGGGCAGATGCCTTCTACTCTGGGAGCTTTAAATGGCTCAAAGGATTCTATTTACCGCCCATTTTAGTTTGTCTGTGCGAGCCCTGCGTACGGGAACCCGTTGGGGCCTCGCAGCTGTGCAGGGGTCACCATCAGACAGTACGGACCCCGGGAAATGGGTCCGAAGCAGCAATTTTAATGTTTTTTCTGGACCTTCAGTATACGAACCGTCTGGTCTCAAAAGAAGGCCCCTTTTGCTGAGTCTTTGGATAGGGCTTTGTGAAGGCGCGTCGCTTCCGGTAGCGACTTAATGCTTTCACAATGTCTTTTCCAGCATTCTCGTTTGGAATGCCTAATGAATTTGTTGTACTCGGTGAGAGCAGTTCCGTACTCATCCCATCTATTGATGCGCTTGGCTTTGTTGAACATCCTCCTAACTTTAGCTCGCTTGCGGGCCAATTCCTCGTTCCACCAGGGTACTTTACGCCCGGACTTCACCATACGCGAAACGGTACTATCTCTGTAGGAGGAAGTTAAAATTTCATTAAGCTCTTCCGCTGCAAGCTCAATTTCCCCTGTAGTGCTGATGGGACTGACCAGTAGTTCCGCTTTGAAGCTGACTAGTTTACGGAATTTAATCCAGTTAGTTTTCCATGGACAAAAAGTATCCGAGCGAATGTCAAATCTGACGTGAAAGAGACACCTCGTCCAACACGTGCCAGTTCGCAATGAACCTGGAGAAGAAACTGCTAGCAAGGGTAATGTCAAGTACCTCTGCCCTTGCCACTGTGACAAAGGTAGGTTTGCACCCCCTGTTCAGGACATTCACATGTTTACACATAAGATAGTCATGAAGGCGCTTTCCTCTATCGTTGCTGTCGCTGCTACCCCACACCGTGTGGTGTGCGTTCGCATCGCAACCGATCACATAATGCCGGTTAGTACATCGACAGAAGTCGACGAGCTGCTGGACCTCGAGTGGTGGAATCTCAACATTGTCAGATGGGAAGTTAGGCCAGTAAAATTAAGCCAATTTTAGGGCTTTTTAATAATAATTAGGGAAAGATCTGGAAATAATTTTAGTCCCTTCTATAGATACTGAATACATGAAAACTGAGTTTGCACGGTCGTAGAAGGTGAGCTTAACTTTTGGAGGGCGAAAATCCGAGAAATTAGAGCCCTTTTTTTAGTATTATCATTATAGCTACTAAACGGTGCCTCGGGTCGAAAAAACTTGCAGAAGTAAATTAAAGACCGTTGAATTCTGCGTTCAATGCACTGCTCAAAGTTGAAACTCTAATCAGTAGCGTAGTCAAAATCGATAGTCAAAAAATAACAATTTTTCGAGGCTCCGAAGAAAAATCGAACTTTATCACTTTTCAAACTCACAGATCTTTGCAACGGATGCTCCAAATGGAAAAGCTTGTTTATAAAAGGGATTAAATTTATTTCCAGATCTTTCCCTAATTATTATTAATAATATTTAATTTTACTTGCCTAAGTAAGCAGACGTAACTACCACTTTCTAACGACCGTTGAGCGTGGATACTTCCACCAATGCTGCAGCTAGATCTCTAGAAATAAAATTGGTTAGTGGCAAATAGTTGACGCATTTGTCGATCAGAAGCGCCGCACGCGGACAACCCGCTAACCTGTCATTATATCAAAATATGGAATTGATCGTGAAGATAATACAAGTGTTTTCAAAGCGATTTCATGATTGTGTATGAAAAATAAGCGAATCGCGGTTTCTTAGTGGATTTTCTTATGGAGGTTGTAGGAGGTTAGGAACGTACAGAGTGCCGGCTGAAAATTGCGGTCGTCATCCTGGGAGGAGGAGAAAAAGGACAACAGGCGATTAAGCTGGACGCGTTCCGGAAATCGCTCGGAACTAGACAACTGGTAATCCTAGAAAGTTTTACTTAATCTCAAATTCTTTATTTTGGTCATCAATACAATTTCGCTTAGTAGACACATTTGCGAAAAGGTGATGGTTTTCCCAAGAATTTGGTTTAAAGTTGAAAAATATTTCCTTATACACTAAAATAGCTTCACAACCCCATAGGCAAAGCTTCATGAAAAGTAGAGTATGAGAAATTCGCGAACTGCTGTTTTTCTTTTGATTCAGTATAGGAGAGTAGGAAAATGCTGGGAGCCGGCCAGAAAAGTGTTTTGAGTTATGTTCAGAAGGGACATGAGAGGAAGGATTGGAGACCCGACACGAGAAGGGAATCAATCGGTACTTGACAAACTACCATCGTAGAAAGCTTTACCTAGAATTATACTATATATAGTAATGTCTTTCAAACCTTTTAAAGGCCACAAAATCGCAGATATACCTGAATAAATGCAAATAAAAGACAAGTTGCATTTTTTAAACCTTTTCGCAAACTGCGCGCTGAAAAAGCGATACCTTCCAAAGGCAAAATATTTTATAGCGAAATTGAATCAATTGAATTGAATTTGTAATTTGTTTTTGTGTTGTGGTTTTGTGAGAGGGCTTCGCTCCGCAGCTATAAAAATGCAAGGAAATTTCCGTGAATTGGGACGTGATGCATGCATGCATGTTTTTATCCCAGAAGCATCACAAATTATCCTATTCGTAATGCCTAATGTAAGCATGCTCATCATTTAGTGTAATGTTTGTTGCCGCCAGGTATGATGTATGCAAGGCAGGTTCGTACTACCTAAAGCGGGAATTTCCGCCTTAGCCAGTACAAACTCACCTTATATACATCATCATAACATCCTTTTTATTCTAGCTTTAATCACATAATAACAACTCGACGGACATTCTCAAACTGCCGGCTTATAGTGCAATGCCGATGTTACCCTATACCCTATGCATGGAATACCGCCGGCTAACAATTTAACAAAATGTCGAATTTCGCTAAAAGCCCACAAATATATCGCTTCTGCCATTTCTCCTATTCCTCGAAATTATCGACCTCCCATTGTACGTTTCTTAAAATAACACAGGAGGCTTCAATAAAATTATTCAAATTTCAACATTGCCTATTTAAAAGATTTTTTGCTACGTAAACAACTGATAAAACAATCTAACTTCAAGTCTGCATTATACGAAAAATTTTCGCCGAACTGCCTTAAAATATGATTGAATATAGCAAAAACAAATATTCGGAGTCCCTTCAAAAATACCTGCCTACCTGTAGAAAACTTTAATTTGAATGGTGTGTTATTCTTTGGGAAATTTCAATTAAACTTTGACTGTCGGATTCGTGGTCGTGGAAGGGATCATAAAATCTGATATTTAGTCTTATCCTTCGCATAAGTGCACTCATTTGTAAAAATATATCGCAAGGAATTCAGGATTTAAAGTAAATGGAGGATGGAATGGATTGTTTGTTGCCGACTCGTCCCGAAAGGCTAAGATCCCTGAAATAAATATTAAAACCGGCCACCATAGATTATTTTCGGGGTTAAATTGAAACCCCTCAAATATAATAATGATTATGGCTTTCAACAACATAGAAAAGAATCATAATTTTCGTATGTACTATACGCCAGTCGGTATGTCACAGAGATATATAGAAGGAGATGAAACCAGCATATATTGTACACTAAATTCTGGGACATTGTTCCACCAAATACGAAGTAGTAAAAGCTAAACAGAGAGACAAACGCCCTCCACTCCACAACACCCGCCTAGTCCATAATGGTCGCACATGAGATGAACTCCCACTTATCGTCTACATTCGGTGCCTTAAGGAGTACCTAGCTCGGGGCTTTAACCTCCCCCCTTACGGGATGGGTTTTCTCTGACCGAAGTTAGAAGGATGACTACTTTGGAACATGCACTTTCCTCAGAACCTTACCATTATAGGCTGCGACCTAGCTTAGCCGACTTAACAATAACAACAGCCCCCACGAGTCCAATACCTTGACGGGCCAGTACCTTGGTACTGTGGGCACACCCATCCCCGTGGTTCATCATTTGCTACTGACTTCTCAAAAGCCGGAATGATCTCACCGTTCAATATCCTTACGGAATATCTTGCTGATTAAGGAGTGCATTCCGGGCTCAGCTAAACCCACTATCTCCAACGGAGTTGAAAGTGCTTCCGTTCCTCTCGTACTAGTAAGCATTCTCCTCAAATGGGAATATTGCTTCTTTTCCCATCACAGGCCGGCGCCATGTTCAGGTACTAGTAAGCCAATCGACCGTGTTATTGTCTAGCCCCAAAGCAGTATAGGAATCAGTATTAGTGTTGCACAGAACCGTGGAATCGGATCCGCAGAACCGGTTCGTAACAAGAACCGACCCGACCGGCCCGAGAAAGAACCGGGAATCGGTCGGTTCTAGAAGAACCGAGGATCGATTCCAGAAGAACCGAAAATCGGTTCTAGGAGAACTGACAATTGATTTCACTATAGCCGAAAATTGATTTTTAAAAACCCTTTTGTTTTAAACCGACTAGATTGGACCGGATCGGAAAATTTACGGTTTTTTGAACATCGCTTTAACTCGGACCGGAGGACTATATTTATATTTATTTCGGTTATCTAATAACATGTCTCTGTTACTGAAATCATTAGCAGCGATTAGATGTCGATCTCATTTTCTACTTTTTTTTTTATTAAACAACATGAAATAAATAATTAATTTTATTTCTATTCTTATGTGTAATTTTTTTCTCGAGCGCTGCTAAATTGCATTTTTATTATCAACATTTCGCAATCTATTAACAGTTATTTTCGAAATTCATTCACTTAATGTTTGCGCCAGCGGAAAGGTATTACAAAATGAAAATAATAGCGCACACATACCGACTTTGTGCGAAGAATTGACAATAAATACATAGTTCTTTAAAAAAAATGCGATCATAAAAAAAAATGCTTTTCAAAATGCGATCATAAGGTTCCTCAACTTCCCAAAAACGAAAAGAGAAAGTATATAGGATAATAAATAAGAAATAAAAAACGTATTATTCAACGTCCATGTTGAGAACCGGAACCGGTCAAAATACCCGGTTCTTCTGAAAACCGGACTCGGTAGAACCGGTTCTTCGAAAACCCGAAACCGCACATCACTAATCAGTATCTCTCACTTTCCACCAATCCACACCTATGTTAGAATCAGAGCTTGAGAAGACCCCAAAGCCGTGTCATCATCAAGTCTAGGAATCGGAGCACTGGCAAACCTCAGCAACCTTTCCGCTTCATGGAACATATAGGATTGCTCCAATAGGAATCATTCCAGATACCTTTCAACCTATTTTATATATAGGTAGCCCCCTTTTGTATGTCGTTATGCGCGGTCACCACTCCCCAGGTGTCGCATAACGACGGAATCTATTACGAGACCATCATGCAACACCGGTGGCATATAACGACGGAAAGCAACTAGCGAGACCGTCACTCAGCCACCTTAACTTCATAACTAAGGTACGTGGGGTCATCAGAGTCGCACATGAGATGTAAAACTCACATTCAGCCCCTCACACTATACTTCTCCGTTGTGAGCAATAACATTCCATTTTGATTGTATATATACCCCGGAACACCCGCCCGTTCCATATAGCCGACACAAGATATGTCAAACTCACATCCCCCGTCCTACGTCCACCCTTGTGCCGAATTGCTTCATTTCTCCCGATCTTTTTCATTTCCTTTTAATCTCTTTATTCTATGGTACGTCGTGAAAAGTGGCTTCAAAGTGCATGCCAGGCACTCTTTGAGATTATTTTAGGAATTTATTTCTGCGCATGTTAGTCGCATAATAAAGATAAAAAAAATCCAATTATTCGTTATAAAATTATCTTAAATTTTTGCGTGCAAAGTGTTTAGTTTAATCAAATACGTAAAATACTACAACGGGTCAAAATTTACAAAATAGATTTTCGAATCAGTTTTTTTTTGCTAATAAGTCAATAATGGTGCATTTCTACAATTTATAAAATTATCCCCATTCGATAAAGGAGGTCTGATTTATTTTCAAAAGAATGCGCAGAAGTCAGGGATTTTCTGAGCAAATTTGTGCTGCAACTGCTTTTTGACAATTACATCTCTACAGAATTTTATGCGACGTGTGTCACTATGAGCGTGTTTCGTTTGTTGATACGATTCATTTGATACCTATCTCGGCTATAGTATTTCCCAGTTGAGTTAATCCGTATCCCAAATGAAAAAATCCCTATCCCAAATGAAAAAATCCCTATCCCAAATGAAAAAACTCCTTCCCAAATGAATTAAACTTTTTCCCAATATAATTAAACTATTTCCCGATTGAATTCAAACAGAGTGAATTTATATATAGCTTCCGATATGATATGATGACACCCCACATGTCTATCCACGAACAAAAAAATACCCTTTTTTTACCTTTTTTGCATCCTTCCAGTGAATATTTTTTTTAAGCAAATTCGAATTTGGACTCTTTAAAGAGGTGTCTGTGACGATTCCGTTTGTAAATTTTACCTCCTGATTCCGCAGTACTTCCAAATAGGAATTCAAAAAGTAGACAGAGGAAAGAGCATTGAAATCTATGTCAAAATTAGCAATCCAAAATAAATTTCGCACGGAATTAGGATTGATTGTAGATCCAGTAAAACAGAGCAAGCGTACATCAAATGATGGAAATTCTGCCCGCAGATTTTTTTTTTCAAATTTCAAAATATCATCCGAAATCACTGGAACCCACGAATGTTTGATTTATAGATTTTCAGTGATCCTTCAAGATATTTCATCGGCAAGTTAGTTTTATATAATTATATCGGAAACTACAAATAAATTCACTCTGTTTGAAATCAATCGGGAAATAGTTTAATTATATTGGGAAAAAGTTTCATTCATTTGAGAAGGATTTTTATACTCTAGATGAAATCTGAGAGTATTATAAGTTTGCCACAAAGTTTGTAACGCTAAGAAATAAGGCTCGCAGAAAAAAATGAATGATACAGAAGTTCATATTATCACTCGAATATCTCAAAACCGGATGTCCGTCTGTCCGTCTGTCCGTCCGTCCGTCCGTGACCTCTCTAGCTCGAGAACGCGTTGAGCTATGAAGTTCAAATTTTGCACACGTTATTCTTGACAAAAAATGAAGGCTAAGTTCGTGAACGGGCTAAATCGCTCCACCCCTTCTACCCCCTCCCATACAAAATGACACATTTTTGAAAATTTACAATAATTAGATTTTCTCAGAAACTATAAAACATATTGCTTTGAAATTTTTAATATATCACTTTTATGATAATTGTAATCTATGTTGTAAAACTTATTGTAATCCTCACCCTCCTTCTACCCCCTCCCATACAAACTGCACTATTTCATGAAATACGTTAAGCCAATTTACTCATTACCTATTCAATTTATCGGGCTGAAATTTTGTACTTAACACTTAATTAACAATATCAGTTAGATTCAAAAAAAGTAATCGATTACCCTTACTCCGTCTACCCCCTCCCATACAAAATGACACATTTTTGATAATTTACAATAATCAGATTTTCTCAGAAACTATAAAATATCTTGCTTTGAAATTTTGAATATATCACTTTTATGATAATTGTAACCTACATTATAAAATTTATTGTAATCCTCACCCTCCTTCTACCCCCTCCCATACAAACTGCACTATTTCATGAAATACGTCTTAACGTCTTAACGACTTACGTCTTACGTCTTACGTCTTAACGATGCATCCGAGATTGCAACCTAAATTATTTATTGGCTTTAACCAGGTTCAAATTCATCTAGAGTATTGCATGATTGGGGTTTACCCCAATCGTAGTTCTTTTATGTTTTTCATTTGGGATAGGGATTAACTCAACTGGGAAATACTATAGTGAACAGTTTGGTTTTTGATTTTCAGTTATGCGACTAACGTGGGTGGAGATAAAAGTAGAAAACTACAACAAAGCAAAACACCCCACAAGTGCAGTTAGAAAATTTCACTGGTGGTGCAAATTTTAATTTAAGCTTTCTGGCTAAGGCTCTATCGATTTATAGAATAATCTCCGAGAGTGCCTGGCATGCACTCTGAAACTACCTTTGATTGGCGTCTCTTTTCGTAATGTTAGAGTTCATGCTTCCTTTTATAATTCAAACTTAAATTTAAAAAATCTTTGCAGAAATCTAATTTTTTAATACAATTCTTCCAATAAATTAAAAAAATGAAACCGGAATATAGAGGGCTACGCCCGCAATCCGAGGGTTTTGTAGCAAACGTTTATTTTGGCATATAAATATTGGCTCCCTGGTCTTCTTGGTATCACTCAGATGGATAAAAACACCATAACTATTGTAAAATGTCTTACACGTGATATGCATATGTACAATAGTATCTCACAAGTCAATCCATAACTGAAACCGGAATATAGAGGGCTACGCTCGCAATTCGAGGGTTTTGTACCAAGCGCTTATTTTGGTATATAAATATTGGCTCCTTGCTCTTCTTGATACCACTCAGATGGATAAAAAAAGCATAATTAAAATGTCTTACTCGCTTACATTTTACATGCCAATTCATATTACGTGATTGTAACGAAACTTAGAAGATATTATTGCCTAAGATGTTGGTTATCGTTGGCCATCAGTACTTTTGACCTCGAACGTGTTTAAGGCATGCAGGGGTGTGCTAACTATAACTATAGAAATAAACTATTATTGACCTATTCGGAATAGATATACAGATTCCATTATTTTCCATTAATAACGAACTAATATTTTCTCCTCCCCCAATGTTCCCCTTTCTTCGAATTTCAAGAAAATGCGAAAAAATGGAAAAATGGAATGTACTCAACATTACCTTTCTCACGACACCTCACTTGCCTATACCAGTCGATAAAAAAAATTGACCTTAATTTCGCCTCTATGTGCACACCACCATCGCCCCCCCCCCCCTTCACCCGCTAAAGTTGTATTAGTCAGCGCCCCCAACCAATCTTTACTCTTTCAAAAATGATTAATTAAATAACTGCAATTCGCACTACGAAAAACAGCATGAAAGTAGTACTCACACCTATGAGGCCGGTAGGTGTATTTTTTGTGTGGATGGTGTCAAAATGCGTAAATTTAAATGAATGTACTATTATTAAATATTATGTGATTGTAACGAAACTTCGAGACATTATTGCTTATAGCGTTGGTTATCATTTGCCATCAATATTTTTGACCTGTGATACGTTTAAAGGGTGCAGGGGTGTGTTAACTGTAACTATAGAAATGTGCTATTATTAACCTTTTTTGAACAGATATCAAAATTCTACGATTTTTGGTTTTCTATGCTAGTAAAATGCCGCTTTTCCGCAAATTTTCATATTTCTAAGTACAACGGTCTCGATATGAAAGGGGGGGGGGACAAACCCGACAATGTCTTGGCAAAAGACTCCTTCTACGAAGAACTAAACGCCGTTCAGAGCAGAACACCTAAAGGTGCCATTATAATGGTTATGGGTGATTTGAATGCGAAAGTTGGCGCTGATAACTATGGGCTTAGACATGTGATGGGGAGACACGGTCTTGGTGATCGTAATGACAACGGTGAAAGATTTGTAGAGTTCTGCAACTTTCACAGCCTCTTCATCGGTGGTACTATGTTTGAGCATAAGGACCACCACAAAATCAGTTGGTCCTCTGTTGATCGGCGCAGAACACAAAGTCAGATTGACCATTTTGCCATTAGTAAAAGATTCAAGAGTTGCCTCCTGGACGTGCGAAACAATAAGGGTGCCGATATTGGGATAGGAAGAGACCATTATCTTATGATCGCTAATGATCGATTGCGTATTGCAGCCGTGCGCCGCCCCAGCAACGAAAGATCCAGGCCCCGCAAATTCAACACCGCTCGACTAAAAAATCCAGCTGTCTTACAACAATATAATGACCATCTTGCGCAAAAAGCAGCTGAGATAACTAGTCACCCAGATAGTGACATAAACGAAAATTTTGATGCCATAAAAAATGCGTACATTGATAGCGCAAATACCATCCTTGGCCCAAACCCGGATTGCCGGAATAAGCCCTGGATGTCCGACGCTTCATGGCAGCGGATTGTTGAAAGAAAGGACTTGAAAATTCGTTTGGCTGCAGCATCAGACGACAATCGAAGCAGCATCGAACTCCTTTACCGTCAGAAAGCTCGAGAAATTCAGCGTAGTGTGAGACGCGATAAAAGAGTTTATGCCAATTCTCTTTTAGCCTCAGCAGAAGAAGCCGCAAGAAGTAACAACTTAAACGCCGTATACGGTGTCATCAAGGAGTTTACAGGTGGTCGTAACTCCTGCCAACATCCGGTGAAAGATAGTAATAGAAAGCTACTTATCTTGGAAGAAGATCAAATGAGGCGGTGGAAAGAACAATTCACCGCGGTCTTAAACCGTGTAACCTCTGGTGAAGTTCCCCCTCATATAGATAATTTAGCTAACCATCAAAATGTGCGTATACGGTCCACTGCCCCGACCAAAGAGGAAATAGTCACTGCAATTATTGCACTAAAACGAGAAAAGGCCGCCGGACTTGACGGTATCCCTGCCGAACTTTATCAAGCAGCGCCAAGCGTAACTGCCGATTTGCTGCACCCACTTGTTGATAAAGCGTGGAATACAGAGACCTTTCCCACTGAGTGGAAGGAAGGTTTGATCATCAAACTTCCAAAGAAGGGTAGCCTCACAGACTGTAATAATTGGAGGGGCATTTGTGTGCTTCCTGCCGTTGCCAAGATAATAGCTAAAATCGTCCTGGAAAGACTAAAGGCAGACTTAGAAAGCACAATTGATGAAGAGCAGGCTGGTTTTCGATCCGGATTCTCCTGTTTCGATCACATTAACACCTTGCGAATCATCATCGAGCAATGCGTTGAATACGATTCTCCGCTTCACTTGCTTTTCATCGATTTCGAAAAGGTTTTCGATAGTGTGAACCGGGATTCTATATGGGCGGCCTTGCGCAGGAGAGGCATCCCTGAGAAGCTTGTGGCTATTATTAAGGCAACCTATGACGGCGCGAAATGTCGCGTTTTGCATTAAGGGAAAGTGTCGGGGGACTTTGAGATTCGCAGTGGAGTTCGGCAGGGGTGCATCCTCTCACCGATCCTATTCCTCATAGTGATCGGCGACGTGTTGCATGCAGCCCTATCCGGACTCGACAGAGGAATTCAATGGAATTTGACATCAAACAACATCTTGACTACGCTGACGACATATGCCTACTCTCCCACAAAATCATGGATCTGTCCCCAATGGCGTTAGATCTCGAGAGGCAGGCAAGCAAGGTTGGGCTAAAGATTAATACCAACAATACCAAGGTTCTTGGCTCGCCATTGCGAAAAAGAAATCCGATACCTATTGCCGTCAATATTAATGGGCAGCCTGTGGAGAAGGTGGACAACTTCGTCTACCTGGGTAGCATTGTTGCCGAAAATGGTGGTACCGAGCAGGACATCGCTCGTCGTATCAACCAGGCTAAACACGCATACGGCATGCTGTCCAAAATCTGGCAGAGCAGTTATCTCAGCATCAAGACCAAGCTGGGCCTGTTTCGCTCCCTGGTACTATCAGTGCTTTTGTATGGAAGCAGCACTTGGAAAGTTTCCGTATGAGTTACCAGAAAACTGCAAGTTTTCGTCAACTCATGTCTTCGTCGAATTTTAAGAATTTTCCGGCCCGAAACAATATCAAATGAAGAGCTAAGTCGGCGTACGGGTCAGATGCCAATCGACGAATTGATACGCAGGCGAAAATGGCAGTGGATAGGTCACACATTGCGGAAGAGTGATAACTGCATTGCTTTGCATGCCATGAAATGGAACCCCATTTCCAACCAAGGCCGACCAAGAGGGGTTCCTAGAATCACATGACGTCGATCTGTGCCAAAGGAGTGTCAGGCACTGGGTAAGTCTTTTGAGGAGTTGCGTCCCATTGCCCAGAACAGAGTACGATGGCGCGCAGGAGTAGTTGACGCGCTATGCCCCGCTAGGGGTTAAGGCAAAGTAGTAATATTTTTGACCTGTGATACGTTTAAAGGGTGCAGAGGTGTGTTAACTTTAACTATAGAAATGTGCTATTATTAACCTTTTTTGAGGAGACATCAAAATTCTACGATTTTTGGTTTTCTATGCTAGTAAAATGCCGCTTTTCCGCAAATTTTCATATTTCTAAGTAAACGGTCTCGAAATGTAAGGGGGGGGGGGGGGACAAAGTCGGATCACATGTTTTCCCCTCTACCTCTTTTCCCCATTTTTAAAATTTGATGAAAATACCAAAAATGGAATGTACTTGGTGTTACCTTTCTCATGATACCCCACTTGCCTATACCAGATGGAAAAAAAATGTTGACCTTCATTTCCCCTCTATGGGGACCTCTCCTTAAAGTCAGCCTATTACAACGAATCGCTTTCTCCGGCGAATTATAATAATTCTACATATTCTCTCAAAATTTCATATATGTAAAATAGCTTCGGCGGCTTATGAGATATTTCAAGGACAGACAGACAGACAAACGGACGCATGATCGATTTCATAAGGGTTTTGTTTTTCTACAAAACCCTAGAAAACAAGTCTTAGAAGTTGTGTCAACAGGAAAACATATAAAATTGAAAATTACAAAAGATCTGTTCAATACATAATGTTTTGTCTGTGTACCATGGAATGATTGGCGGAAGTTAAAAATGAAACCGGAATATAGAGGGCTACGCCCGCAATCCGAGGGTTTTGTAGCAAGCGCTTATTTTGGTATATAAATATCGGCTCGTTGCTCTTCTTGATACCACTCAGATGGACAAAAAAAAAACATAATTAAAATGTCTTACCCACTTACATTTTACATGCCCATTCATATTACGTGATTGTAACGAAACTTAGAACATATTATTGCCAAAGGTGTTAGTTATCGGTGGCCATCAGTACTTTTGACCTCGAACGTGTTTAAGGCATGCAGAGGTGTGCTAACTGTAACTACAGAAATAAACTATTACTTACCTATTCTGAGAAGATATACAGATTCCATTATTTTCCATTTTATATGCTATTCGGAACCCACCTTCCTGTAAGTTTTCATAATTCTAACAGTCTCGTGATGCCGGGGGGGGGGGGGGGGGGGACAAATTACGAACTAATATTTTTTCCTCCCCCACTATTCCCCTTTCTACAAATTTCAAGAAAATGCGTAAAAATGGAATGTACTCAACATTACCTTTCTCACGACACCTCACTTGCCTATACCAGTCGATAAAAAAAATTTTTGATTAAAATCGCCTCTATGTGGACCCCTCCCCCCTTCCACTCGGTAAAGTTTGCCAATTACGACGCAGCGCCCCCAACTAATCTTTACCTTTTCAAAAATGATTAATTAAATAACTGCAATTCGCACTACGAAAAACAACATGAAAGTAGTACTCACACCTACATATGAGGCCGGTAGGTGTAATTTTTGTGTGGATAGTGTCAAAATGCCTAACTTTAAATGAATGTACTATTATTAAATATTATGCGATTGTAATGAAACTTCAAGATATTATTGCCGATGATGTTGGTTATCATTGGCCATCACTATTTTTGACCTCGGCTGTGCTTAAGGCGTGCAGCGGTATGCTAACTGCAACTATAGAAATGTACTATTATTAACCTTTTTTGTTGAGATATCAAAATTCTACGATTTTCGGTTTTCTATACTAGTAAAATGCCGCTTTTTTGCAAATTTTCATATTTCTAAGTATAACGGTATCGAAATGCAAGGGGGGGGGGGGACAAACTCGGATCACATATTTTCCCCTCTATCTCTTTTCCCCTTTTTTCAAATTTGATGAAAATACCGGAAATGAAATGTACTCGGTGTTACCTTTCTCATGATACCCCACTTGCCTATACCAGATGAAAAAAAATTTGGACCTTCATTTCCCCTCTATGGGGACATCCCCTTAAAGTCAGCCTATTACAACGAATCGCTTTCTCCGGCGAATTATAATAATTCTACATACTCCCACAAAATTTCATGTATGTAGCTTCAGCCGTTTGTGAGATATTTCATGGACAGACGGACAGACGGACAGACATTTGACCGATTTCATAAGGGTTTTGTTTTTAATAAAATACAAAACCCTAATGATGCTTGTTGGTATTGTTACCTATGGGATAATGTTAATTGGCAGAAAAATTCAAATTAATTATTATTGATTTCTCCATAAATAGGTATCGTAGGAAATAAAATCGTAATGCAAAAATGTAGGGAATTCTTTCCACTTCAAAATTGCGTTTTTAGGGTTTTGTAGTGAAAACAAAGTCCTTATGAAATCTGTAAAATGTATGTCCGTCCGTCTGTCCATAAAATATCTCACGAACGGCTGAAGCTACAAACAAGAAATTTTGTTGGAATTATTATAATGCGCCGTAGAAGCGATGCATCGTTATAGGCTAACTTTAAGGGGAGGTCCCCATAGAGGGGAAATGAAGGTGAATTTTTTTTCGCCTGGTATAGGCAAGTACTGAGAAGGTACTACCGAGTACATTCTATTTTTGGGAATTTTCATCAAATTAAAATGAAACCGGAATATAGAGGGCTACGCCCGCAATCCGAGGGTTTTGTAGCAAGCGCTTATTTTGGTATATAAATATCGGCTCCTTGCTCTTCTTGATACCACTCAGATGGACAAAAAAAAACACAATTAAACTGTCTTACCCACTTACATTTTACAACCCAATTCATATTTCGTGATTGTAACGAAACTTAGAACATATTATTGCCTAAGGTGTTGGTTAACGTTGGCCATCAGTACTTTTGACCTCGAACGTGTTTAAGGCATGCAGAGGTGTGCTAACTGTAACTACAGAAATAAGCTATTACTTACCTATTCTGAGAAGATATACAGATTCCATTATTTTCCATTTTATATGCTATTCGGAACCCACCTTCCTGTAAGTTTTCATAATTCTAACAGTCTCGAGATGCCAGGGGGGGGGGGGGCAAATTACGAACTAATATTTTTTCCTCCCCCACTATTCCCCTTTCTACAAATTTCAAGAAAATGCGAAAAAATGGAATGTACTCAACATTACCTTTCTCACGACACCTCACTTGCCTATACCAGTCGATAAAAAAAATTTTGAGCTTAATTTCGCCTCTATGTGGACCCCTCCCCCCTTCCACTCGGTAAAGTTTGCAAATTACGACGTAGCGCCCCCAACTAATCTTCACCCTTTCAAAAATGATTAATTAAATAACTGCAATTCGCACTACGAAAAACAACATGAAAGTAGTACTCACACCTACATATGAGGCCGGTAGGTGTAATTTTTGTGTGGATAGTGTCAAAATGCCTAATTTTAAATGAGTGTACTATTATTAAATATTATGTGATTGTAATGAAACTTAAAGATATTATTGCCGATGATGTTGGTTATCATTGGCCATCAATATTTTTGACCTGGGCTGTGCTTAAGGCGTGTAGGGGTATGCTAACTGCAACTATAGAAATGTACTATTATTAACCTTTTTTGTTGAGATATCAAAATTCTACGATTTTCGGTTTTCTACACTAGTAAAATGCCGCCTTTCTGCAAATTTTCATATTTCTAAGTATAACGGTATCGAAATGCGAGGGGGGGGGGACAAACCCGGATCACTTATTTTCCCCTCTATCTCTTTTCCCCTTTTTTCAAATTTGATGAAAATACCGGAAATGAAATGTACTCGGTGTTACCTTTCTCATGATACCCCACTTGCCTATACCAGATGAAAAAAAAAATTTGACCTTCATTTCCCCTCTATGGGGACATCCCCTTAAAGTAAGCCTATTACAACGAATCGCTTTCTCCGGCGAATTATAATAATTCTACATACTCCCACAAAATTTCATGTATGTAGCTTCAGCGGTTCGTGACATATTTCATGGACAGACGGACAGACATTTGACCGATTTCATAAGGGTTTTGTTTTTAATACAAAACCCTAAAAAAGGGGAAAAGATTTAGAGGAGAAAAGAGGTAGAGGGGAAAATATGGGATCATAATTTGTCCCACCCCTTTGTAATTCGAGACGGTTACACTTAGAAAAATGAAAACTTACAGCAAGCTGGCTTCCAACTAGCATAGCAATTATAATGGAATAATATAATGGAATAATGGAATTTGGCTGGTCGCTAACTCTACTTTCTATAATTATTCAGACAATTTTAATTTTTTTTTATGCATGTTATATCTTAACATGAATGGTTAAGCATCTCGAAGAGCAGTACAGTTCATTTCGTATCCATACATATATATCTACAGTGCAGCTTTTCGTTTTAAAATATTACTTTGTGTGGTAACGGATGGAGACTTCTTTTTATGAATTCGGATGTAAGAAACTATATCGTGGGTAAGACATTTTAATTATGGTGTATTTATCCATCTGAATGGTGCCAAGTATTGCGAGGAGCCGATATTTGCATACCAAAATAAGCGCTTTCTGAAAAAGAGCCTCGGATTGCGGCCGTAGCCTTCTATATTTCGGTTTCATTTGTTTTTCGATTGGATGAACTGATATTTAATTATGTACAGGCATTATGACGCAATTTGGCGATTTGTTTTTAATTAAATTACATAATTTGCTGGTAACATAATGAAGACACTTTTTAAAAATGTTGTTCGAGGGAGTTTTCCCGACACGATGACTTTCATAGACAGGAAAATTATTTCCGCCTCCCCATATAGAGACTGTCTAATTTGATTAGTCTACTTTCCTTGGCCTGATTTGAACATAATTTGGTACATATGTTCCTTTGGTGATTCTAACCATATTCCGGTGTACGTTTTTTAGTGAACAACACGACATTTTTCGTAATGAAACATCAACCTAGCAAATATAGGGGTCCTTCGAAACTGGGTAATGAGGCCAATGCACATCCAAGCGGCTATAATCGATTTTCGTCAACGAATGTTAAAAGTAACTTTGGCGATAGACATTTATGGATGGATTTTGGCATTTTTGAATATAAAATTCTCCATACTGATAAAATATCAATGTCAAATAAATGTGATTTGCAAAAGTATGTATTATGTTAGTTTTTCAAGATATAAAAATACGTACATAATCGTACATTCACCAGCAATTCCTTTTGCCAAAGAACATGCACAAGCTTCAAAAAGGATTTGCCTTTAGCTGAATATCATTTTCTTCATTTTTCCCTTCTTTTTTCTCGGATAACGATTACAGGTAAACCAAAACTCCAGGATATTTGAATCTAAAGCGAAACATCAAAGTCAACGCTGATGCCGATAACATATATACACTTCCCCGTATATTGCCGGCATTCTTGTTTCTCGTTGTTATTGTTGTGTTTGTTATTGAGCAGAAAGTTAGCAGGAAGATATCTAAAGCTCGCTTAACTTTCCAATTGGATTGGTAGCTTTGGAAAAAAAAATAGGAACCAGATGAAACTCATGGCTAAATGTGTGTTCACGTTCGAATATGTATTATATCGGTTTTTGGTGGTTGTTTTTTCCATCTTACAAGAAAGTATTTTGGCTGGGGTTTAAATAAATTCAGGATAATTTACAATATGATAAACAGCTGTGATTCCGTTTTACAAATTTATAACGATTTATCTAGTTGTTATTGCTGAAAATTTGCTCGGAATGAATTTGTGAATAAGGCAAGAGAATGTTACACTGTGTCATTATTTTATCAAACTGAAAGATTAGCATATGTATATTTATATTCTAGATTTATGTACCCTGTTAGAAAACAGTGATGTAGTATCATGATGATATTTCAAAGCTTTTCGCCCTTTAACCTAATCATGGCATTGTAGGTATTTTTTTTTTACATTAGATGGGTGAAGGAAGCTTTCTTTCCCTATAAGCATTTTATTGGAATATGTATTCTTGTTTTTTACAAGAATGGTTTGCATAATGTTGTTCTACATTGGATCATTTGTTATTGGCTTGTTCCCCTAGAAAACCAGCCTCAGGACTATAAGTTGCACATTCTGGGCGACCAATTCACATCGCATCTACTCGAAATAACACAATTTTGTGAACTTTTCTTGAAACAACTTCAACAAACTGTCCAATGTCTGGTTCGTGCAATTCGGAAGAAAATGTGATATCCTTTATGCTGGTTTTACATGCTTGAACGTCCTGCCGTTATATCGTCCATTAGACCGCGCATTAAACCGTTTTTTAGATCACCTGTTAGACCACGTATCAGAGCAGCTTATGGTATAAAAATCAAATAGCTGGTCTGATACGTGGTCTAATGGGCGGTCTAATGCGTGGTCTAATAGACAGTCTAATGCGCGGTCTAATGGACGGTCTAATGCGCGGTCTAATAGGTGCTCCAGTGCGTGGTCTAATGGACAGTCTAATACGCGGTCTAATAAACGGTCCAACGCGTGGACTAACGCGGGTAGTTTGTATAGTGTGTAAAAACAGCTTTGTAGTTTCAAATGAAAATTGAAATTTTTGTGACACTTGATTTCATTCTGCACACCAACTTAGCATGCGTCTGTAGTTTAGCTCGGTCACGCACCGGGCATGTTTTGCTACTCGAAACACGGTCGTCTGCAGTTCAAACCCCGCAACGGGACCAAATATTTATACCCTAGACTTTTAGTATAGTTATACCCTAGACTTTTAGTATAGGGTATATTGTTTTTGTCACGACGGAAATATGTAACACCTTAACCTTCGCATTCATGATATCTACCCGGGTAGATATTTCAATTTTCATTTGCTAATAACTTTGCGAGTTTCCATCAAATCGCAAAACGCCTCCGACTCAGTTATCAATTTTCCCCGTTAATTAGGAAAATAAGAAAAAAATAAAATTTATAGCAGTTCTTCATATTTTTTTTTTAGTTTTGTCTTTTTGTGTGCGTGGGTTAATGAATATCTACCGGGGTAGATATTTATAAATTTGTACAGAAATCTCGTACTTTTTCCAATATAATGCCAAAAAAAGTATTCTAAAATTAGTTGGTATTCGTAAAACATTATTTACATTTACATAATATATTTAATCCATTTTCATTTTTTACATAAAAGAAACGGTTATGTACGCAAATTGTATTTCCCTGAGGATGAGCCCATATGACAATCTTGACACTTTGTCTGCGTGAGGCTATGTTCTACGCATATGGGCTTCCTGCATTTGACACATGCTTGGCGTGTAGCTCTCTTCCTTTTTGCGTCTCGGTAGCACATGTAGCAACCGCCTTTTTGTTTGATGCGTCCACTAGCGTCTCGTTGCGGCTCATCATCAGCTTGAAACTCATCATCATAACTCGATTTCGAGATTGACTCGCCTAAAATATGAAAAGTAGTTTATATTTCTCAGTCGCAAATCGTTAAAAAATAATACCTAAAATGCACTCAATAGCTGTCCTGACATAAAACTTGCTGATAGCCATAGTTCTTTTAGCTCTCGTTCTAATTTGCGGAATGCAAAGATGTTCGCCCAAATTCGTAATAAATTGTCTACGTCGAGACTTCTTGACAGAACTATGCGGATTGTTGGTGACGTAGATTATGTAAGCTGCTAAAGCTGATATGTCCAACAAGTTATAAAACAGAGCTAGAGGCCAACGCGTGGTTGCCCTTTTTGTGGTATATTGGGATACCATTTTATCCATTGTGTCCACGCCGCCCTTGGTCTTGTTATAAAACAAAATAATTTCTGGCTTCTGTTTTATATTTGATACAGCTGAATCACGATGCATAGACGATAGTAGCACAACAGCTTTTCCCTTTGCTGGGACGTAGGAACACATCGTTGCACTTGGCCCAAATCCGAATTCACTGGAATATACCTCTCGTCGCGTTGAGGCTTTGAATTCCTCGGGTATATACCGTTTGTTTTTTTTTAACGTACCGACAATGGTCATATTCCATTTCAAAAGTTCCTGAAGCAACGGAAGCGAAGTGAAAAAATTGTCTACCGTGACATTCCGACCTGAATTTTTGTAGGGTGCAACTAGATCCTTCACAACTCGCTCGCCTTGGTTAACGTCTCTGGTATTCCCAACTTTTCCTGCATAAATTTGCCCATTCAGCGGATAAGATGTAGATGCATCGCAGGCCCACCAGATCTTAATCCCATATTTGGCTGGTTTGGACGGTATGTACTGCGTGAACTTTGTGCGACCTCTGTATCCATATAACTGCTCGTCCACAGTAATAACTTCATAAGGCCTGAAATGAGATCTCAAATTTGAGTTGATCATCTCGAATACATCCCTTATCGGTGCTGCCTTATCTTCAGACTGGCGGGAGGCTCTTGTGGCATGGTTGTCAAAACGAATGAACCGTAAAATGTTTTGGAAACGATTCACTGACAAAGTTGCACGATACAGTGGAAAGGAATTTTGTTTCCAGAGCTCCGTTAGCTTTTCTTGATTTGATTTCTGAGAGCCCATGACGAGTAAAATTCCAATGAAAGCAATGAACTCTTCATCAGTAATTGGTGTCCATACAACCGCGGTTTTAGTAGGATTTTCGGCGTTCCATTTACTGTAAAATTCTTCGGCTTTTTTGTTAGAAAACCTACAAATTTGGTCTCTAATGGGCGAACTCATAATACAAAAAAATGTATCCACTGGCGATAAATTTTTAGTGATCGGATTAGGGCCCATAGATGATGATTCGCGAATGATATTGTGGGCTCCTTGACGAGTGAACGTATTATTTTCTTTATACCACTTCGTACCATCTCTGCAGTTGAAGAAATTTTCACTAGGGGTGGCCACTGGTTCCTCATGATCACTCTCATCATTGTCAGATTCACTTTCACTATCTATTTCAATATCGATGTTTGCGTCAGCGATTTCTGCATCTGAATCCATACCTTCTGCATCGGGCAAATATTCTTCATCGCTGTCAGCAACTTCAGCCTCGGGATTATCCGAATCACATTCAGCAGCAAACATGTTGCGTAGATATACTTGTCTCTCATCATAAGACAATCTATTCCGTAAAAATAAACTAACTTAACTTTTGTGGTATTATTAAATCATTAAAAACCAACCTGGAAAGAGCTGCCGCAGAAATATATTCAAAATTGCCACCGGTACTCATATTTAAATTTTCGCAAACAAACAAATGTAACAAAGAGGTAAATGAAATAAAATCTCAAAACAAAAACTTCGTATCGCGCTCGTATGGATCACAACGTAGAATGAACAACCAGTTCAAACCGATAATCGTCCTTTACGCTAAACAGACAAAATCATCCATACTCCACCAAATCCACTATCTCTTATCTCAAGATCACAAGCAATCCTTACGCGTGCATGTTAGTTCTTTCTCGTCCTCATTACACACGCACTTGAAAATTTGAATCGTTGCATGCATTACTCTAATATGCACTTAGCACTCCAGACGGTCAACCGCTCATACATTGCCTGAACCATGATACGGAGAAGATAAGAGTTTTCCCTAACGCTCTAACTAAATCAGAATGTGATATAATTCGAGAAGTCCCGCTTTGGTTTACAGGCATGCACTTAATTATCCAAAGGGGACATTCGATAATTTCGATACTTTATTTAAAAATGATCGATACTATCGATATTGCAATCGATAGATTTGCAGATCTATTATTTTGCCATGATGCTATATCATACTGCAATATACATTTGTAATTATCTTGGATGTAAATACAAAATCACATACAAAATGTATGGACTATTTTTTTATCTACCTGGGTAGATACTATGAACCCACGTAGTAAAAAATCTTCATGAAAGCGAAGGTTAAAGGAGGCTCCGGAGGTATTGCAATGTATATATATATAAATGATCAGGGTCACCTCCTGATTCGATTTAGCCATGTCTGTCTGTCTGTCTGTCTGTCTGTCCGTCTGTCTGTCTGTCTGTCTGTCTGTCTGTCCGTCTGTCTGTCCGTTCGCACGATAACTTTCGATAGAATGAAGCTAGGGCCATGAAATTTTGGTCAAATGTTGGTAGTATAATCTAGTTGGATGGTATTGAAATTGGGCATAATCTGGCCAAGAGAACGCCTACCTCCCCTACATATGTAAAATATTTAAATGTATCTATAACTCCCGATTAAAAAATCATGAAAAGCTCTAGCTTTGGTATATTACTAGTGAGGGTATTCTTATACTCTCCTGGGAAAATAAAATCGATCAGTTGAAAACTAACGGTAATTTTCTTACAAAGAGCCCCGTACTACCCTACTTTTCAGGTTTTTTGTCTATAACTCTTGAACCAATTGACGTAGACACCTGATTTTTGGCATGTAACCCTGAGGAAAGAAGCTGCTTGAGTTTTAGTAAGTTGGGCATAATCAGATCAAAGGAACGCCTACCTCCCCTACAAAATTTCAAAAATTAAATATTATTTTAATTACGATAACTTTCGATAGAATGACACTAGCGAGTTGAAAATTTGGCAGAATGTTGGTTGTAAGATCTTGTTAGTTGTTATTGAAAATGTGTAAGATCCGACCCAAGGAACCCCTACCTCCCCTAGAAATGAAACTTAAAATAAGCGATAACTAACGACAAAATAAAGCTAGCGACTTGAAATTTTGGCCAAATGTTTGCAGCGGGATCCAGTTGGCTGATATTGAAAATACGTAAAATCCGACTAACGAAACCCCTACTTCCACTATAAATGAACTTCAAATAAACGATAACTTTCAATAGGGTGAAGCTAGAGACTTGAATTTTTTTGGAGTGTTTGTAGGGTGATCTAATTAGTGATGTGTGATAATGATGGGCAAGATCCGACCCAAGGAACCCCTACCTCCCCTACAAGTGAAACTTCAAATAAGCAATAACTTTCTATAGAATAAAGCTAGCGACTTGAAAAATTCGACAAATATTTGTAGAATGTGTTAGTTCATTGAGTTTGAGAATGGTCAAGGTCCTCCTGAATGGGTGCCAACCTCCCCTATAAACTGGCCGTAAGGGAAACTCACTTTTAATGCAAATGGTCGTTGCCAATTGGTACTTTCGGTATCACCACTAGGTCTGTACAAGTCTAGGGTATATACGCTTCGGACTCCGGGCCGAAGTGAAGCTTCGGCCTGGTTTTTGTTCTCAAATTTCCTCTGTTTATAATTTCTCCAAGCTTAGTGGTTTCGTATGGATAAAAGCACTCATCAGATCTTGCATCTTTCTAGCTATCCATGTGCAAGACGACCACGCAAGTGTGAGAATTCTAAAGGTTTGATTTTACTTGAAAACTCGACCGTGGAGGTCTAGATTGTGTGAAGCACTTATATTAACTCACTAGAGGGAGTGGAGAGAGGGTGAGAAGTGGAGATATTTGTTCCCTGGCAATTTTACTTTATGTATTCAATATTCTTGCAATGTTCAAGTGCGAATTATTTCAAATGAAAATTGGGATTTTTGTGACACTGTGTTTCATTCTGCATTGTGGTTATTTTATTTTCATGTTATTATTTAATAAAACGAAATTAATATTGAATTATTCTTTTCACTGGTCAATAATCTTCAATGATAATGCTATCCACTTTTCAAAATTAAAGTTAAAATATCGAAAAAATTGTTAATATTTTCTTTTGTGCCAATTTTGATCCATTCTGCATTTGCCACTTTGAAACTTCGAGTAGCAGCAATTCCACTTTCCAGCAGGTCTATGGGATAGTGGGCCGTCTTCAACCAAATTCAGAAATGTGGCGATAAACTTGAATGATTAATATGAAAGTTGGTTAGAATATCTTTCGAAACAAACAAGTTTTTCTCACAAAAACTTACTTTTGTATCGGTCGTTCCTATGGCAGCCTGATGATGTATAGTAATTGTCCTATTCCGATGGTTCCTAAATACAACATTTCCAGGTCAAGTAAGTTAAATTCCGAGACCAAACTGTCTGAATCAAATAGATAGCTTTCCGGATCAAATATATAACTTTCTGTATCAATTAAGTAACTTTCCGAACCAAATGGATATTTTTTTCTGGACCAAATGGATAACTTTCTGGATCAAATAAATACATAAGTTTCCGGATCAAATAAATAACCCTCCAAATTAAATAAGTATCATAAGTATCGAATCAAATAAAATTGTTAGAATCAAATAAATAACTTTTTGAATTAACTTTTCGGATCATGTAAACAAATTTCCGAATTAAAAAAAATTTCGGATCGAGTAAGTAAATTTTCGAATGAAATTAATAAATTTGTTCTTCCAATAAGCAAACCAGATCAACAAAATTGACTAAAGAAATGATTTCATAAATAAAAAAATTTATTTCGAAAATAAATAGACTATTTTAATGGCATGTTTTCGAACGTTCTTCAAACATTATACCATCACTGATTGTAAGTCGTTGGAAGGAACACGAAGTAGATGTCATCTCAAGAAACTGATGGCCGAAGTTTTGGTCGAGATTGAAGTGAAAGAAATTCTTGTGCTGCCACTAAGAAATTAAACAGAAAGATTCTACAAAAGCGATGATACGATGATCATTAACGCATCAGAATGAACCATGTGAAAAAGTTTGAGTTACTGGATAATTTGTGGAGGCAGTTGCATCCCATTGCCCAGAACCAAGTACGGGTACTGATTCCCCCTACACTTATATTAAAAACAGTAAAAAAAATATAAATCGTTGTAAAAACTAATTTCTAACATAATGCTATATTACATACAAATTTTGCAAATTCTTAAAAAAAACGGGTGTTTATACAGCAATATTTTGTGATTATTATTGGCAGTGAGAAATTCGCGCACAATGATTGCAGTATGGGGGCGGGCTCCATCTTGCTTCAAATTGAAGTCATGTCCACCAGCGCGTGCTATTCCAGTAACATGAATGCTTAGCACTACGTTGCTGTATCGCTGAGCTGCCAAACTTCTATTATTGATCTCAACTAAATCACTTTTGTCATTTAAGGATAATGGGTTCACCGCTAAAAGGTGATGTCGGTTGAAGAGCATAGGGTAGAAAACGTACGTTTTCTCTTCGTCAGACTCTAGCTCGACCTAATTTTCATACATGCGAAATCTTAATTCATCAGTGAAGAAAACTTTCCCCCAATGCCTGATACTTCAATTGCGGTGGTTCTTGGCAAACCGATGTCAGATAGCTGGAAAGCAGGCCGCTTGCCTTCAAATGATTATGCACGGTTTGTTAAGAAAGAACGGTCCCTGTGGCGTGTCTGAAGTCACTTAATATGGAAGGTTTCTTGTTTCGACGATTTCTGAAGGCGTTTAAACGTATAAACTGGTTTTCACTGTAAGATATTCTTATTCGTCGGTTTTGCACTCGTCTTCTTGTGAATTGTCCTGTTTCCTGGAATTTTCCCCAGACTCTTTGGATGGCAAAATATCTTACTCCAAAACGACAGCTCACTACTGGAATCGATGGCCTCCTTCTAGTAATGCCACCGCCCTACAAATTTCAAATTCGTTGAGATGTCTTCTAACACTTTGTTGAGGATCCATCACTTGCTAACCAACAGCAAATTTTAAAGAAACCTACTCAAAAAAAAATAATCGTTTTTTTTTCGTACAGAGCAGAGTAGAGCAGGTTAAGCGGCGAAAAAACGATCGAGGGCAAATTTGCGGGGAGTGTGTCTTGGTTTAGTTAGAATTCAAATGTCAACTCAAATTTCAAGAGAAAACTTAAATCCTTAGTACGAGTACATACATAATACATATGCAATCGGGAAAATTTTCTTAAGGCAGCAAAATTAGTTTATATGTTTAATATTCCAAATAATCACACAAAGCGGACAATTTATTGACAGGAAATGAACTTTATGTGTTTCCCAAACTGTAAACTGTCCGAAAACTTCGGCACCTGCGCCGCCTGGATTTCAAAACGCGGTCTACTTAACGGAGCAGCATTCTTGCACTGACGTTTAACCCAGAGCAGTTCAGATCAAACTGTTAGTGCAATTGTGTGGTCTTAACCTGCTCTCCTCTGTATGGATCTTGAAAAAACGTGCCTTATGTCGATTAACTCGAAACTTAATTAAAAGTGTGTCCTGCCTAAGCGGAAAGCTTTTGTTGAACGGTGTGGATTTTTTTATTGAACAGCTGCTTTAGTTGACATTTTTTCATGTTAGAAATGTAGATACCGTCTTCATTTTGCAAAATTGGCTGATTAACATTTGAAGTTTGCTGATTAACCCTTAATTGGGCGCATCACAAAGTTTCACAAATGGTCGCACGACTCCCCCATGACCCCAAAAACAATTAGGAAGGTTTTGGGGAATTGAGAAGAATGTTAATTTTTTTACATGAAATGATTCAACACTATATTATAATCAAATGTTAAGAACAAAAACTTTTCTTGAAATGAAAAAATAAAAAAATTGTTAACAAAACATAAGTGCTATAATATTTAAAATTTTTGGCAATGTCACGATCAGTGATAAGAAAAAAAACTTATTCAGATGAATTAGATGAGTCATAACTATTGTATGCATTCAGTACAACAGATGTGACTGCGTGAAAGACACACAAATTTGTTACATTTTGTGCATCTAGTTCAAATTTTGTTTTCGTCGTTCCTAGAGCCTGATGAACAGCGTTTTGCAGCCGATTGATGTCCTGTTTCCTGCTTATCTTGTACCTCGCGGAGGCTTTTTTAATTATAGCAGGAATAACGTACTTAGCAATCCGACATTTTTGGTGGTATTCAACAAGTTGTGTGGCTAGTTTGTATAAAAAAAAACGTCTTTTGTGAATGTCGGTATTTGCTCTCTGTACGACCATAGCATTTATACCAGACACGTTCACATAAAAAAATTACCAGTATGTCCATCTTTTGTTTTTTTTGGTTCGATTAAATTTACGTCTTTTCAGTAAATGCAAATGAAAAATATTCATTATTTTGCAAAACATACAACAAAAGAAAATCGTAAATTAACACAGTAGTCCGTATGGCGCAACGGTTAGCACGTTCGCCTTCAACGCACTGGGCCCCGGTTCGATTCCGGGGATTTACGTGTCGGACTATGAGCCCACTCAGCTGTTAAATGAGTACCCATTATGGGGTAAATAACTCGGTTGAGCGTGTTGCTGCTCACATACCTCTGCACAAAAAACCGTCACGATCTAGAAAATGAGATGATGCTAACTCATCTCGAGGCCGTGGTTGAAATTGGACTGTTGCGCCAGTTATTTATTTTATTTATTTTAACACAGTAGACTCCCGATTATCCGACCTTCGATTAACCGAGCTCCGCATTATCCGAGCAGCCATAGACCACACATTTTTAGGGGAATCTCCATTTTTCACAAAATGTTTTGTCGGGATTGCAGCATTGCTTCAGTTACCTTGCGATCGTGTAATTTTGTGCAGTTTTCTTTTGGTGTCTATAATATCGGTCAACAAACGTAAAATATTTGAAACAAACGCGAAACGAAATTTATTTACCCCTACATAGTTTACCTATATATAGATTCTATAAAGGCATATGTAACATTAAAAGTACAAATAATGAATAAAAAATCAATTTTGAATGGTTATAAACATGGATTGATTATATCTGTATGTATATTGCCCTTTTAATTTAATAGCTTAGAATAGTGTATATAAAATGAGAATTTTTTTTGAACATCGCATTTTCCGAGTTTTTGATTATCCGAGTTGGGGTCCCCTCCCTCCGAACGACCTCACAAGACATTTGAGCTTTAAACTTAAGATTATTGCGCTAATTGCTAATACGTGTGTCACTATGTTAACCTCGGTCGGCGGCCTCAAGGTGTCGGCGGCCTCAAGATATCGGTGGCCACTAGTGGTGACGAGCCTTAAAGGCATGCGAAAGCAAGACCGTGCGTTCCTTTGAGCCAGTAGGAGCCCCGTCTGCCTCTTCGCTTATCTCGCTTCGCGGTTCGCTGTTTTGTCAATACGCCGATATGCGCCGAAGAGAAATCGTGGCGGCGGCGCTGCTCAGGCCAATCGCGCACGCAGACGAGATTTTATTGTCCAAGGGGGCGTAGCTCCGCGCGATGTGCTGTGGATGCTGCCGGATGGGTTCCGTAAGTGAGCGAAATAATGAACTTTGTTTTTTCCTTCGGACCACAGAAACGCCGTCCACCTTGGAGGTTATGTCCGGTTTGTTTGTGTCTAGCGGTATAGTAAACGGCGATTTTACCGGCCGCGCAATGTGACGTCCCTACAACGAACACAATAAATATAACGGTCTACTCAACCAAAATTAATTTCACGTACCTCGATCACGACTTCTCCCAACTGCAACATCAACACTCGTAGCGAGACGGCATTCTCCACATTGGGACTTTAAAGTCTGGACAGCAGTGAGAATCCAATCTTCCCAGTCGCAGCCTGGAACTTGGAGGATTGAATTCCAATCAGATTCTAACTTCGGCGTTCAAATGTGGCTTTTATGCGTAACGGACGGGTTGGTGGGCATCCGAAGATGCCCGTGGGGACGGAGGCTAAGGTAGCATTATTGACCGTGAAGGTCGGGCCGTGCCATCTGGCGAAGAAAAAGGCCCCTCAACGAGCTAAGCAGCGGCCTACGCTTGCTGTAGCTCAGTTCGGGAGATGTGCGCGGGGTTTTCGCCGCTCGTTGCTCCTGTCCTTTACGTATTAACAAAAATTCATAGGCCTGGGGAAGACAACACAAACAGGGGAGGTAAAAATGGGGAATGAAAGAAAATAGTCGATAAGGATGGAATGGTTGGCGGACGGATCAGACGCCCACGCGGTCGCACCTGGGTCCGGGTGTAATGGGACCCTCTGCCTCTGGTTTCGTACCACCGACAGATCACTACTCATCAGGTGCTGCTTCGATCTGCCGGTGGGAGCAGCACTACCAGACTATAATATGGTTCATTACAGGTGGTTCATTACAGGCTACTTCCCCACAGATGTCGCCATGACGAACTTAGGCGGAAGTTCTAGTCAACTGGGTGTTAGAAAGAGTTACAAGCGGGCTAGGCGAAGATTTTCGCCCGATGCACTGGCAACTAGGTGCAAAATCCAACGCAGGCGGCTACGCATCATCATCAACTGACTGTTTAACATTGGTAATTTATTGATTGAGTGCCTTATAGTGTTGGTGAGGTGTTTTATAGCGAAAGAATTGTGCCAGCAGCGTCTTTGATTGGCTGTTTCGATGGGTGACTGTCGAGTGACAGCAGAAGACTTCCAAGCTTTACACTTTCAATAATTGTTTTTGAGTAAATGTGTCACTTCGGAAAGTCCATTGAAAGAAAGCTTTTTTAATGTACATTAACTTCTATCGTTTGTCTGGGACATTATTCAGTTTAACTGAAAGTATTCAGCTTTTTTTAAAATGACCCTTTAATTTGTTTTGCTGTGGCAATTATTCCTCACCACCTGTTGCTCTTCCTAAACTTGTGGATTCGATGGCAGATTCAACGAAGTGAAAAAGTAAAGACACAATTTAAAAAAAAAGCAATTTTGAGCAAGCATTGGCCAATTGGGTTGGTAAAAAATATCAAAAGTATGTGAAGCAGGTAGTGAATGCGTTAAATTTACTTTATTTGTATCATGAAGGATGTCACAAGTTGTACACATTGCCAAAGTAGCTTCCAACATAAGTTTGATTCCTACGAGTACGTTGCTAGCAATGATTTTTCCAAATGAAATGCACAAAAATTTATATACGTAATTCCGTCCACGATTCAAATAAATTTGCAAAATATTAGCACCTTTTGCGCAACGCTCCTGCAAATCACCTAATTTTCGGCTACTTAAGAATTCTTCGCCAAATACCCGTTCAATGGTCACACCATAACGTCCATGTTTCATTTCGGTCTTTGTTTTAATGGCACACTATTTGCCAATTTATTTAGCACCCTATCGAATCAATTCGCCCCCACAACAAAGGCACGATAACTGACTGCTTTCAATACAAGATTGGATCAATATCCTTTTCTGCCTCATTCACGAATGTTTTCAATTTCGGCTGCCTCCTTGCTCGTTCATTCGGCTTGTTGCCTTTTTGATTTGGTCCATTTCACCTTTTGCCAGATGACTATTGCTGCCAGAATTATGACCGTACGAACACGAAGTAGAAAATATGAACGTCCGTCCATTTCATTTGTAAGGCGTTAAACAAAAGGGAAATTATTTATGACAATGGCAAATATTTTTCATATATCAAACAGGATATTCTCGTATTAATCTCGTCTACGGCAGAATGATACATTTATTTACAGGAACGCACCAATAGAATACAAATTTCTTTTCTCTGTAATAAATATAACATAAACGGTGAATTGTTCATACGTTGGTAGAGTTGGCACAGTAGGTGTCAACGGAAAATTCCGTCAAACTGATGATAGAGGAACATAAATTCCGGTTATATGCGGACCATGAAGGACCCTTCTACCATTTAAATTTATTGCTTTGATGGATTTTCGCTCTGGATTAACACCTTCTCATGATAAATCGGAATGTATATGTACGAGTTATATGTGTACCTATAGTTATGTATGTGAGTTTATCTGTGGTTTTAAACTTACCGCAAGAAGGCTGAAAAGTCCGCCTGAAAGTGGTTAACACTTTTTTCTACTTCTTAGCAAATATGCTAGATCCAAACTACTACATGCCTAACCATCTTCTTCGGTACAAACTGTTCGATTCAAAACATACGTATTCTAAGGATGAGTGCGGCTGTGGTTCGGCTTATGGCTTTTGTGGTATCCCGTCTCTTGGGAGGAGAATTCTTATGCCATAGACAACCCTGCCTCCCTTGTGGTGAACAAATGTGCGGTTGTCTTTTCCTCAGCTTTTCAAATGTCGGAATGGTCATTGCACGTAAAACGAGCAAGATTGGCAGATGTTGCCTAATTTGTTACATTCAAATGCTCATATGAATTCCTGTTCTAATTATGTAAGCAACAATATGGTTTCAGGCTGCTTTCAATTACCAGTCCCGAGAATTCCTGCAATTTACATCCACAAATTGCTTATAGAAGGACTGCATAATATTCACTTCAGGCAAAAAGCTTTTCGTTGTCAAACAGAGATACTTTTGAAAAATGGATTTAATTATGGATACATAGAAATTTGAGTTTTAAGGATTTTTTTCGGAATTTAGTTCAAATGTTTATAAGGCCAGCCGCAGCCATATATGTACCTTCTGGTATACCAGAGAGGTATAAGTTCTGGTATACCGGGGAGGTATACCTGCATAGGTCAACTGTAGAGGTATGGTGTATCTGTACAGGCGTCCAAACGACCGGAGAGGTAGCAATTTGGGTAAACCGGAGCGTGTGTGTATCGCTAAACTGAAAAGGTAAACTTGAGCCTATTTGTACTAGGACATACCAGATAGGTAAAGTGGAGTGGTAATTTTTGTCGCTTTAGTTTTCGCGTAAGCCGTCGGGGCTTTCAGTTCAGTTTTTTGACCAAGATAGACAATTATTTTAGTTTTTATTTAGCCGAGATTGACATTCAACACTAGACGCCATTGCACTGGTTGGGTTGTTACTTGCTAAAATATTCAAGAAAAAAACAGAAAAAACATGTGCTGTAGAGAGTGTGCAACGGACGTTTTGGTGGGCATCCGGAAATGCCCGTGGGGGGCGGGGGGGGGGGGGGGGAGAGCATAATGACCGTGAAGTTCGGGCCGTGCCATTTGGCGAAGAAAAAGGTCCCTCAACGAGCTAAGCAGCGGTATATGCGTGCTGCAGCTCCGTTCGGGAGACGTGGACGGAGTTTTTGCCGCTCGTTGCCCCTGTCCTTTACGTATCACTAAAAATGTATAGGTCTGGGCATGACAATACAAACAAGGGAGGTTAAAATGGGGAATACAAAAAAAATAAGCGATAAGGATGGAATGGTTGGCGGACGGTTAAGTTGTCCTCACGCCCGCATCAGGGTCCGGGTGTAATGGCACCCTCAGCCTCTGGCCTCGTACCACCGACAGATCATTACTCATCAGGTGCTGCCATCGATTTGCCGGTGGGAGCAGCACTACCAGACCAGAATATGGTTCATTATAAGCGGTTATTAAAAATAAATCAATAAAGCTATATTAGCTTATTACGATGTTTTGATGCAAAATGTTGCTCCTCAATTTCGTGCACAATTTCGCAACACAATTCAAACTGTAACTGAAATATGGACGCCTACGTCTTGGTTTACCTCTACGGTTTATCGGAAAATTCTGTGAAGTGTGCAGGTATACCATAGCGACAACACACGCTCCGGTATATTCAGGTATACCTCTCCGGTATTCCTGCACAGGTATACCTCTCCAGTATACCGGAACGTATATGGCCGGCCTAAGCTTTTCATAGAGAAGTAATTAGATTATCTTGTGCCTGTATATTCCGTGGAGCCTTGTCTTGATGCACATGGCAGTCGGTAATGTTAACTTCGAATTATACGTAATTAATGCTACTGTAAATTACCTTCGATTGTTATTTTGACCTCTGTGTAACAAATGTGGGTCAATTGCTTGCCGAGCGTTGGTGAAGACTTTGTCCTCAACGTCATCCGGAACGAAAAATACCACGGGGATGGGGATGACGCGATCAGAAAATTTTTCTTGCAATTGATGCTACGATTGGAAAAACCCAGCTGGAAATAAATATCGTGGAGACCTATCTAATCTAGCTCAGGAAAAATAGTTGTTCAGTAAAGCGGCCCCCCATTGTGTAGCATGTGGTATAAGGCGACTAGAAAGGACAGGATGTGTATTCAACTTGCATCATCCGAAAATGTGGGTATTTGCTAACGAAACATCAAATATGCCTCGGATAAGGGCTGACTAACCGGTTACGACTTTTGGCTATCGTTCAATGACAAAGATTGGTTTCGGGAATGTGAGTACTCTCCTGGATTAGAAGACTTTTAGACGAGGCACAAACCCGGATTGCCGGAATAAGCCTTGGATGTCTGACGCTTCATGGAAGTGGATTGTTGAAAGAAAGAATTGAAGGTTCGTTTGGCTGCAGCATCAGGCGATAATCGAAGCAGAATCGAACTCCTTTACCGTCGGAAAGCTCGAGAAGTTCAGCGTAGTGTCCGACGCGATAAAAGAATTTATGTGAATTATCTTTTAGCCCCAGCAGAAGAAGACGCTAGAAGTAACAACTTAAACGCCGAATACGGTGTCGTCAAGGAATTTACAGGTGGTCGTAACTCCTGCCAACATTCGGTGAAGGATAGTGATGGAAAGCTACTTATCTTGGAAGAAGATCAAATGAGGCGGTGGAAAGAACAATTCGCCGCGGTCTTGAACCGTGTAACCTCTGGTAAAGTTTCGCCTCATAACGATAATTTAGCTAACCATCTAAATGTGCGTGAACCGCTCACTGCCCCGACTAAAGAGGAAATAGTCACTTCAATTATTGCACTAAAACGAGGAAAGACCGCAGGACTCGACGGTATCCCTGCCGAACTTTATCAAGCAGCGCCAAGCGTAACTGTCGATTTGCTGCACCCACTTGTTGATAAAGCGTGGAATACAGAGAGCTTTTCCACTGAGTGAAAGGAAGGTTTGATCATCAAACTTCCAAAGAAGGGTAGCCTTACAGACTCTCTTCAATAATTACATTATTGAAGAGGCATTTGGGTGCTTCCTGCCGTTGACAAAACAATAGCTAAAATCGTCCTGAGAAGACCAAAGGCCCACTTAGAAAGCACAATTGCTGAAGAGCAGGCTGGTTTTTGATCCGAATTCTCCTGTGTCGATCACATTAACACCTTGTGAATCATCATCGAGTAATGCGCTGAGGACAATTCTCCGCTTTACTTGCTTTTCATCGGTTTCGAGAAGACTTTTGTCAGTGTGAACAAGGATTCTGTATGGGCGGCCTTGCGCAGGAGAGGCATCCCTGAGAAGCTTGTCGCTATTATTAAGGAGCGAAATGTCGCTTTTTGCATAAAGGTAAGGTGCCGGGGGACTTTGAGATTCGCAGTGGAGCTCGGCAGGAGTGCATCCTTTCACCACTCTAATTCCTCGTAGTGACCGGAGATGTGTTGCATGCAGCCATATCCGTACTAGACAGAGACATATGCCTACTCTCCCTCAAAATCATGGATCAGTGCCCAATGGCGTTAGATCTTGAGAGGAAGGCAAGCAAGGTTGGGCCTAAGATTAATACCAACAATACCAGGATTTTTATCCTACTATTGCGAAAAAGAATTTCTACACCTATTGCCATCAATAGTAACGGGCATCCTGTGGAGAAGGTGGACAACTTCGTCTACCTGGGTAGCATTGTTGCCGATAATGGTGATACGGAGCAGGACATTGCTCGTCGTATCAATCAGGCACATGCTATCCAAAATCTGGCAGAGCTGTATTCTCAGCATCAAGACCAAGTTGGGCCTGTTTCGCTCCCTGGTACTGTTTGCTCTTTTGTGTGGGAGCAGCATTTGGGAGCATATGAGTCGTTCCCACAGGAGATGGGAACAACTCAAATGCTCACGAATGCTCATGAATTTATCTTGTCCATGTAAGAGCAGAAAAAGGTATGTAGTATGTACATATATCTTCTTTTTGTTGATGCTTTTCAATGCGATTTTTCAATCTATATATAGTACGTTGTTTTCTCAGCGTTCAGATCTAAACGAAGCATAATAATTTTCTGGTCCGAAAAAATATCAAATGAAGAGCTGTGTCGGCATACGGTTCAGATGCCTATCGATGAAATGATACGCAGGCGAAAATAACAGTGGAAAGGCCACACATTGCGGAAGAATGTTAACTGCATTGCTTTGCATGCCATGAAATTGAAATTTCCAACCAAGGCCGACCAAGAGGGGGTCCTAAAATCACATGGCGTCGATCTGCGGCAAAGGAGTGTAGGACGCCGGGTTAGTCTTTTGGGGAGTTAGGTCCTATTGCTCAGAACAGAGTACGATGGCGCGCAGGAGTATTTGACGTGCTATTCCCCACTTAGGAGTTAAACCAAAGTAGTAGAATATACTAGTTACCTGGTGTAGTTGTTGAGTTATTGCGTTTTTTTAAAGAAAAGTCGTTAAATTATTTTGGTCAGTCAAATTGTTATTACACTGGTTGCTTTAATTAGGGTAGTTTCATTTTGGGATATGTTGTTTGAGTTGGTACACACAAGCGCTTGTTTGGCTAGTCCAGTTTCTTTTTAGTATCTCCTAAATTAGTCTGACAAGAAACCTTGCAAAGCTTTTTTAAACTAGAAGAATTTATTTAGAATTTAAGACTAAAACTAAACTCGTAACTGTTATACTTATCGATGGTTATTAGGGCAGAAATCGCTATGTCGGTATGTTTGAATTTTTGCTAATTGCCACTCTAAAAATGGGCCGCATTGAATACTGTTGGCCACATTAGGCTTGCAGTCAAGTAATCTTCAACTATTACATTAAGTTTTGACATGGATATGTCTTATAGCTGGGGGTCATCCTAAAAATCTGTCCGTCACACGAAATGTCTGTTTCTCTACTCGGGGGTCAGAAGAGGAAACAAGCCCATTGAAAATTTGTCTTTTCTGGTTGTGCATGTCGTTTGAGTGAAGTGGTCATTGTGCATGGCTGTTGCTTGTAGATCCGCGCGGGCGGCGCGCTTGCGGGGATCCTGTGTGTACATGTTGGGATGTTGATTTGATAGCGATAAAGGTTGACGTTGTAGACGGCAAGAAATAACATAGTGTACGGGTGAACAGGCGCTCTCTGTGCTCTCTGTCCTAACATTTGGACATGCGCAGACGCAATTTGAGAGAGTGTAAATAGTTCCCGCCCCCCGAAGATGAGCGAGAGCGGATGAAGTTCATTCGAACCAAATCGGGCGATCCAGCGACTGTGTTTGTGCATTTGCAATGGCGGCGATTTGAGGTCTGACTGGTCCACAATGTGGGCCACCCCCCCCCCCCCCCCCAAACGTGCAATCAACAGATAGAACAAAATGTCGGATCTATACTAGGCGAGTTAGAATCTCTCAAGCTCCGAAATAAAGAAATATTCGTCGCAGGATGTTAAAGTTCTGGACATGATGTACATTCAGAGGTCTGCAGAGGATCAAATGCCCCCCCCCCCCCCCTTCAGCAAAAATTCCAAAATTTTTCTTGTGCATTCTCTTTGTGTGTGTGTTGGAATGTTTTGTTTACTTTTGTTAGTTTCCCTTTCTGTTTGCACGCGTTACATGAGAAACGGATTGTGTGTGCCGGACCCGGACTGTTGATTAAAGGGGCGGGATGAGGCGGGTGGTGTGGGAGCGATTTTGCGATAGATACACAAACACAATACACTTCCGATTTGGAAAAGATGGTGGGAAGCGTGATTGCGATTAGCAGAAACTTACTCAGAGAAATGTCGGTAGGCTGCAGTCAGCAAACTGTACCGAACGGTTAGATGGAACAGGGTGCACGAGAGGAGGTGAATATTGCACACACGCGATGCAAACGAAAACGAAACGATCCCGCGAGAGAAAGGATCCCGAGCGGACAGACAAAGCAAAGCAGAATTTATGACGAGTATCTACACTGCCACCAGATACATCGGTACACGGATATGTCTTATGCCTACCGAAAGCGTGGGAAGTGTTTTTTCGAATGATTTCATCCAGTATAACTATACTGGGATCTTTATAAAACTTACGTCGATATCTTCAACACAACAGGTTACACGCAGTCGGTAGCCAAAGACATATCCATGTTTCGATGTATCTGCATGCAGTGTAGATACTTTGTATCATTTTCCATTTGGAGCATCCATTTCAAATACAGTGAGCTTGAAGAGTGATAAAGTACGATTTTTTTTCGATGCCTCGAAATTGTCGTTTTTGACTTTCGATTTTTACTATACTACTTAACCGAATTTCAATTTTGAACAGTAAATTGGATGCAGAGTGCAACGCTCTTTAATTTGCTTTTAAATTTTTTTTTCGATCCGAGGCACCGTTTAGAAGTTATAAGGATAATATTAGAAAAGGGCTCAAATTTTTCACCCACTAAAAGCTCACCGGCCGTGCAAACTCAATTTCCGTGTATTCAGTGGAAGAAAATTGTTAGAAACTACATATATTTCTTCAAAAAATCAAAATGTTCGTTCAATTGTTGTAAGGAGCGAAGTCGAGCGAACATTTATAGGCTGAAGCGGAGCATTGGAGTGGATCGGTTTCATCGATCGTCGAGCGGGAGCGGAGCGTAAAAATTATGCCCCTCCGAGTCCCTCGCAAACTTTGGTGTTTTGCCCGATCCACCGGCCCTGTTTGTAGCCATATAATTTGTTATAGATTGGTTTCTGTTTAGAGATATGTATTTAAACAAATTTCACAAATTTATGTCCTTTTTTCAATCGAATTTTAAGTCAAAAACAATGAGTATATTAATTTCACTTTTTCATCGCTACTTTCAGGATTGAATTAAACGAAGTACCTCGAGCACCATATAATTTCGCCAACTCTTCAGTACTCAAAATGGTCGAGCAAGAAGACTACGAAAGAAACCATCCTGGTAAGTAAATGTTCTTGGATTTAAAGAAAAAATAGGTGAACATCATTTACCAACTCAAACCAAACACCAACTATTTCAAGAATACAAACATGGTAGGGTAGGGCAATATCCATTGCATAATGACCAGAAAACAGTGTAAATACATTCGCATTCAAAAAAAAACCTCCTGGCGAGCGCTTTCCATTAGGTTACGTCATATAATATCCGAGGTAATACTATAAAAGATATTATGCCATCATCATAAATATTCCGAAGCACTATTGCCATTACGGGACCATAATCTGAACGTATGATCGCATTTTACATTATCCGTTATTCTGCTGGACCTACACGTTCCTATTCACTTCTGAACTCGCATTTGCGTATATTTCCTATACATACATATACATATATGCCACAGTTAGCGGTCAAATATATATAAATGTACGTCCGCATATTCGGATGGTAGATAAATACTTAAGTGGGCTTAGAAAGTGTACATACTGATACCTAAGGATATTCATAGATACATATATGGAGTAATAGATACATTTTAATACGCAATTTTTATCTGGTCCTTCGAACATTATACTCGCTGTCTGGGTAAGCACCATGGACCACAAATTTTCTAATGGCTGGTACTGACAATGGCCCATCGCTGTCAGTTGCTATCGCGAATCTCGCCAGATGGCGGCGGTTTGTGGTGATGATGGCTGCCAGCAGTTGGCTCATAATCGCTTTCATAGCAATTTGCTGCCAAACCCTATCGTCACTAACCGCCTACACTTACATATGTATACGATGGGAATGGCTTCCAATTACCAGTCATGACCCATTGTCTGTAGCAGCCATAAGCATCTAATATGCATATGTACTGAAATTTGAAATAAGCTTTGAAAATAACAGTGTTTCCGTAAAAGCTGGAGTTTTAAGGCCAAAAAGTCTTCGAGAGAAGTTTTGCTATATTCATATGTACCTATATACACAACAGTATGTACATACGTATATAATCGCACTTCTCTCCACATTTGAAACCCGAATTTCAAATCAGTTTACGCTACAACAAGTTCTCTCCGCACATGGTGCGACTGATTTGCAAACCGAGTTTCAAACAAGTTGCACACCAGCATCGAATTACACTTTTAAGCAAACCTCACACTGGAAAAACGTCCGTCAAGTTCTTGAGCAAAAGTTTGAAGATCGGTGTTTGTGCAAAACTACAATATTAAGCGCAACCACTTTTTTCCAGTGCAATGTTTATCCACACAAAGTGCACAAACACGAAATCTTAAAAGATTTGTTCAAAAATTTGTACCGTAAAACCTTACGTTTAAATGTGTCTAGCATGTTTTCGGAGGCTTGAGTTAGGGTCTATGCTTCACAGTTGTAGCATATCACTGGTCGCATAATAGTTTTGTACAAGCGGAGCTTCGTGTTTCTGTGCGCATGCTTCGATTTCATTATGGGGAGAACCGAGAGAAGAAGTCTTATTAGCTAACTGTATCCGTCGCTTGATTTCATCAGTTTCGTTGGTGTCCCTTGACAAGTTGCAACCCAGCTATATGAAGTTGTTCACGAACTCGATGTTGAGGTCCCCCACATTGATGCTCGGTTGTGAAGGTGTCCTTGTCGTCGATCGCATCATTATTTTAGTTTTACTCTCGTTGATACGTAGTCCAACTTCTTTTGCAGCGGTATCGAGCGTATGCAGAAGTTCTTCTGCGTCGGCCAATCTTCGGGACATGATGTTGATGTCGTCGGTGTACGCTGCTAATTATGTCGACTTGATGAGTAGCGTCTTGCTGTTGTCCATATTCATAGCCCGAATAGCGTATTCTAGTGCTAGGTTGAAGAGCGTCGGTGCCAGTCCATCGCCCTGTTTCAGACCAGGGGCCCGATTCCGCAAGAGTGAGTTTTTTCGGTGCGCACCGAAAAAACTCACTAAAAAAATTCACCGAAAATATCAGTGCGCACTGATGCAATTCAACAAAAGCTAGTGAGTTTTTCAGTGCTGAATGAATTTTTCAAACAAACGTCAAACGTGTGTAATTTTTCTGATTGCTGAAAACATCATAAAAATGGGTGACGTTCATGCTTCATATGAAATTATAGAATCGATCAATAGCATTTATTCTCTTTCAGGAGGAAAAGTCTTGTGTTTACGAGTGTATTAAACTCCCAACTACGGACCATTTCACATCTAGCGTTAAATATTATCATTTAGGGGATTCACACTCCTTTTCGTATATGTCGTAATCGTGGTAAACTTCTGCCATCTCCTTAGTAAAATGACAGAAGTTTACAACTTTACGACAAATACGATGTTTACGATGACGACGATGAATTGTTACTTTTCTTGATAGACTTCAATGACGACCAAAGTCACTTCCGCCAGATTTTTCATAATTCGTATGCTCTGCATCAAACGAAACATAAACGCGCTCCTTGCCGTAAATATCGTAAACGTTGTATTCGTCGTAAACTTCTGTCATCCCCATAGACTAATGACAGAAGTTTACAATTTTAGGACAAATACGACGTTTACGACGTGAGCATGAATCCCCTTATGATCTTCTTTTAGAAATGGTCGGTCCTAGTGACCGAATGAAAACGGGATAACAATAATAATAATAGGGGGACTCATGCCCACGTTGTAAACGTCGTATTTGTCGTAACGTTGTAAACTTGTGTCATTTTACTATGGCAGAAGTTTTCGACGAATACGACGTTTACGACATTTACCACACTGAGCGTGAATCCCCCTAATATTAATTGCTAAAGAAGGCACCGGATACGGAAACAAAAACTTCTCATCTTCACTATGAATTTTTATATTTTTGTCCTTAAATTCAACACGAAGCTCCGCCCTTCATCCATTTCTGCTTTGAAAAGTAATACTCCATCTTCGTATGCAGAAATCAACAATTTAATACATAATTTATAAAAAAATATATTTTGCACTTACCAAATAGCCAGTGCAAAATATATTCGCACGGTGCGCACCGGAACTGTCAAAAAAACTCATCGCATCGTTGCGGAATCGCATTTTTGCAATTCAGCACGGTGCGCACCGAAAAAATTCATCTCACTCTTGCGGAATCGCATTTCTTCGGTGCGCACTGATTCGGTGCGCACTGAAAAAATTCACTCTTGCGGAATCGGGCCCCAGTGCATGTTTCAAATAGATCAGTAAGTCTATTATGGATCCTGACTTGTGAGACGGAGTTGGTCATCGTCATCTTTAATTTGGCCGGTATACCAAATTGCAGCATGATGTTGTACAGTACTCCACGATCGATACTGTCGTATGCCTGCCAGTTTGACCGTAAAAAACTGATCGGTTGTGGAGCGACCAAGTCTGAAACCGCTTTAATATTCGCCAATAATTCGTTCTGCGTACGGTTTTATTCTATTTTCCAGAATTTTCGTCAACATTTTATAGGACGTACAGAATAGTGACATGCCCCTGTAGTTCTCACACCGCAGTTTATCTCGCTTTTTGTGGGTTGGACAGATGATGCTTCGGCGCCAATCGTCTGGGATCTCCTCATCCTCCCATACTCGCAGGAGTAATTGAAGTATGGCATCAGCTTGACCCGTTCCACCGAATTTTAGCAGTTCAGCTGGAATTCCGTCAGCGCCCGGCGCTTTATTTCGATTTAGTGACCGCAATGCGAGATCAACTTCCTCTACTGTCGCTTTGTTGTATGGGTGGGCCTAGATCAAGAATATCGTCGAGAGCTTCCTGTGTGGGGATGTAAGATGGTAGGTTCAGAAGCTCTTCAAAATAAGAGACCCATCGTTTTTTAATGCCATCGGTTTCGTTCATGATGTTTACATCTTGTTTTACAAAGGCTAGTCCTGGGATGGTAGCCGTTCTTAATTGTATTTACTAGTTTGTACGCTTGTCTGGTGTTCCTATTAGCTAAGTTTTCGTCAAAGTATTTACGTTTCTTACGTCTAATTATTCTATTCGATATTCGCAGTAGCTCGTCATATTTTTCTCTTCTGGCTCTGGTTCCTCGTTGAATCCATTGTCTGTAGGCCTCATTTTTCGCGTCAAGTGAATTTTTCATTCTTCGTCAAACCAGTCATTTCGCGCGCGCCGGGTTTTATATCCCACGACCTTCTCTGCGACACCCCTAATGGTAACCTTGACTTCTTCCCAGAACCCATGGACGTCTGTGTTGCTGCTGTTGTGTAGCATAGACGATTGTCTTTCCTCAAGGGCGGTAGCATACGTCACTGCCGTAGTATCACTCAGAAGCTTATCAACCGCAAAGATAAGAGGGCTGATTCTCGATTGGTGCACTAAAGAAATTCTACATCTGTAGGTCGTCTTCACCAAGTGATGATCTGAGTCGCAGTTTGCTCCTCGATAGGAGCGGACATCTACCACACTAGACACCCATCTCCTGCAAATGAGGACGTGATCAATTTGGTTGACACTGACAGTGTGTGCGTCTGGAGATTTCCAGGTCTGCTTGTGAATCGTCGATGCGGGAAACACGTAGAGCTGACGGTTAGATTCCTGCTGCAGGCGAAGTCGATAAGTCGCCGGCCGTTGTCGTTACATTTTTCGTGGAAACTGTGCCCTCCAGTGGTCCCCTGGTGCCAAATTTCATTTCCGACTTTCGCGTTAAAGTCTCCCAGCAGCAATTTGACGTCGTTTGTTGGAAGTGAGTCGAAGAGAGTCAAGCCGGGCGTAGAACTCGTCTTTTACTGTGTCTTCTTAACTTCTGTGGGGGCATGCACATTGATGAGCCAGAGATTGAAGAATCGAGTCTTAATGCGAATCGCACACAGCCGTTCATTTATGGTTTTTAAGTCAGTAATGTGCGGTTTGAGGTGATTGATCACTATAAATGCAACTCCAAACTCCTTGCGGCCCGATGGTTTGCCACTTGTAAAAATTGTATGCGATTTCTTGTCATTAATCTCGCTGCCAAGCCAATTTGTTTCCTGGACTGCAGTAATGCTCAGTTTGTACTTTTGGACCCATTAAAGGAGGGCCTTCACGGCCCCCGGCTTGTTCATGGAGCGTACATTCGAGGATCCGAGGTCGTCGTTGTTGATCCGTCCAATCCGAGGTTTTTGTTCCAGGTTTCTTGACGTGGAATGGTTTTTACAAGGACGAGTTGACACCAGAATGCAGGTTTACCTACGCAAGTCAGTCCATCCTACTAGACTGAGACGCTTAGGTTTTGGTCAGCCATTCAGGCGACAGCTATCTGCCTTTTTCCAAACTGTCTTATCGCTAGGACATGGCCGTCAGCAGTTTGAAACACTGTCGTTACCAGGGGGCGCCCACGGTGAGGACTACGCAAAAGGTCTTTTGGGTTAAGAGCTGAATAATTTATTACCAAGTATAACGATCGCAGTAGTGGAGTAACGAGTTCTATCCGGAACGCGGACAGTGCGCTTACCTGACTTTCTCTGTCAACTTCCCTCTCCCGCTAGGCTGACGTGATTTTTGGTACCCAGTACTTTCTAGCTCTCCTACACTTGCTAGATGCGACCGATAATATAAACCGCTGTTCGCGAATTTTGCATGCTCAACTTTAGCCAGTTCTGTCTGTAAACTTTGGTTGGGACACTAGCATGGATCGGACAATTTAATCTATCTACGAGTATATTTGTGTAGATTTACATTCTCTAAGTAGTATGCTTGTGAGTATACCTTATACCACTAGCGACTGCCGCAATTATTATATTTATTGGTGGGTTAGTTGAAGTGGCCATTACCCGCAAGTGTCGCCTTTTTGATACCAGAAGCCTAGAAAAAGAAAAACCGTCGATACATAAGTCTGCGTACGGAGTTTCCCGGGTGCTTCCTCAGCGTAGTATCTTCTCCTATACCATTGCAGATGATATCGAATATAAGTCTACTATTTTTTATTTGTCATTGAATTCTAATGTATTTTCTGTTGAAGATGAAGATAACACTATTATGTCGCGATTAGTTTGAACACTAGAACTTACCGACAACTTCCACAATTTCACATGGACTGGACACATATGAAAACTTATATCATTCAAAGTTGTCCATTTTTCATTTTGGTAATTTCAAGAAATACTTTTATAATTCACTTCTCGCCTTGTGTACTCGTATAGCCCAGCCCAGTCGAACAGAGCGACAGAGTCGTCCGCGACAACGTCGCCCCATCACTCGTGACGATGTCCTGAAAATAAATCGACGTCATCCCAAACGTCGGGACATAAGTTGGCCACCATTCGACGACCATTCTCGATCTCTAAGCAGCTCGGATGAGATACATTTCGACGAACACATCCGGAAACGACATGAAATTTTTCATTTAAAGGAAATGTTCGATCAGGGACCAATAGCGACCACCACCACGAATGAGAAAAGTAATTTCACGCCATCAACTCAGTCAAAAACGCGAGGTACCGAATCCCCGAGCAACACTTCACGTCATGATGAGGGTACTAACCAAAGTGCTAAACGCCTATGCCGACATCGTTGTCGGCAGCCGGAATGGCCCCCACAGTCCTACTATGAGAACGATGGAAGTGGCCATAGAAAAATTTTCCAAAGAACATTTGTTTTGCCCGAAACAGAATTGCATATTGGAAATGTGGAAACTGTTCGTAATTACTGGCAAAATATTTCGAAAAGAAGCAGTAGCGCACCTTCCCGAAGACCATTGCAAGGTGGCAGCGATGCATTGCAAAGGTGGCATAGCTATGAAAATTTAACTTCCATCCATTTGCCCTCGACGGAGAGCTTCGGCCGTGGTCGATTGAAAGTCCAAGCTGAAGGGGTGGGTAGACATAAAAAAGATAATTTGCCACTAGAACGCTATAAAAGCAACAGCTATAACGAATTGCCCCCATTAAAACCACGCCGGGAGAATCATAAAGATTTGTACCATACGTCCAGAAAATTAAATGTAAATAATGCAGTACAAGCTGTAACTAAAATGAGGATTGACGGTGGCTGGAAATCCGAGGAGAACTTAAAAATAGTCAATCGGGGAAGTCAGATCGCTAGGGGGATGAATGAAGCTCCTTTGAATAGAAGCAGATGGGAAGCCAAACGAGCTTCAAGTAATTACGGTGCCACATCAACAAAAAGTGCCCTCGAGACAGGTGAAGATACGAAAATTCGAATCTTACATTCACCTGATGCTTTTTCTATTAATAATGACTCCGGAAAAATGGAAAATTACAGCTTAATGCCTACTACTGACAGGTACGCAGCGAATTCAACCGGCAGCAGGAACACTATACGCTTCAGCCATACAAATACTGATCTCAGTGGGTCCCACGCTCATTCTGACAACAGCGATAATTACCGCAACACATGCGGCAACCAAACTATACAAACAGTGAACGACACAGAAATGTCTGAAAAGGAGACCATCCCACGCTTAGATGAAACACCAGTCATATCCTTGTCAAATAAACAGGACTCGAATCAGAGATATTATCATTCAGAGAACACTAATCTCATCTCCCGAAATGTCCGACGTGATGAAAATTTACGAGACGAGAAAATATCACAAGTCTTGGTTACTCCTAAAAGGCACGGAAACGAGTTCGGGCAGAGTAACGAAGAAAAATATGAAAGTAAGGACGAGCGAACTACTTACGAGGATTATAGTAAATCATCTATCTTAACAAACAGCGGGACGCAACAACAATCTAGAGCTAGGAGCAAAGTAGGCCAGAAGAGGGTAAACTTTTCCACGAATCTCGCATTCGGGGATATTTCGAGTGAAGGAGCTTCGACAAAAGAAAGCAAAAAAGCCGATTCTCTGCTACTTCAGCGAAGTCTTGTTGAACAGGCCATAACGCATGATATACAGAAAATAAGCGAATACATGAAAAGGGCCGAGCTAGAAGCTCTTAAGGCGAGCGGATATGCAAAGGAGTCATTTGCCATTACTCCACTACAAGCTATTCTTGAGAAAATAGCCCCACAGAAATGTTGCCCGCCGAGAGCAGATAGCTTTCATTCTGATGCTCCTGCAAGAATTCCTTTTTTGAAAACAGCCTGTCCGTTCCCATCGGCAATAGCAACGGTCATTCAAGTGGAAAATATGCCTGTGGTTGACCAAGCGTTACTTGATCTCTTCGCCCTGTCTGCCGCTTTAAAAGCTCTTGATGAGCCGGTCGATTCAAGCGAGGATAGATTCCCTCATGAGCCCAACCGTATTACCGAAATGCGTGGCGATGGAAATAAGGAGCACAGTGGAGCTGTAACCGCAAGTGTTGATACAATTAGTCCTGTACAGAATACAGGAACGGACTCGGACTCTGTTGTAGATCCCGAATTGGAGACCGGCGATTCCCAGACAGATAATACCATTAGCAGGACTGCAAGTACCACTTCTCTGGATAAAATCATTCATAGCAAAAACATTTTGAGTGGCTATTTGGTAAACAAGCAAAGTCAAGAGGAGCTCTTAAAAAATATGAATTCAAGTGAAATGGATGCGAGTCCAGACGTGCCTGATTCCAATTCATTTAGTACCAGTGAGCAATCAGCGCTTCAGAGCTCATTTCAGGATAAAGTCTCCTTGGAAAGAGTAGATAATAGCATGTCTGGGCCGCGTAATGCTGCTAGCGAAGAGTTAATTTCAAATCAGTATAATTTTAAAGATGAATGCAGCCTTGATGCTGCCCTGGATACAAATATCATTGACAGCCATTTTTCCAGTGGACGGGAAATATCCATTAGTGGTGGTATTCGAGAGCCATTTGACGGCGTTAATGATTCTCACACTGTTTCACATGCCACTGACAGAAATGAATTATTGAAAACTGCTGCAATGTATCCTGTGGAAATCATCAGTCACGAACAATCGTCTGATAGTCAGGATATGACGAATCAAATTAGCGAAATGCAGAACGATCTTCTGGATGAACCAAATAGGACTCAGCGCCGGAATATAATCGATTTTTTACCACATTCTGAACCCAACTCCATGTTGCCGAATCGTCCGTGCTCGGATAAAAAATTAAAAGGTAATCAGCCCGAATGTATGTCGCTCGATTCCGGAGGACATTCGCAACGTAACTACGAGAAGGAGAAACAGGAGCAATTTCATTTTGCCGAATGTGAACATATTGGAATCGATACATCCAATCAACCGATTTTGAGAAATGGGCGGTCTTCCGTTAATGAAATTAGCGATGCCGAACAAATGCGAAATGATTATGATGAGTCAAATTATCGGTCCACATCTGACCGTGGTCGATGCCGAACCAGGTTTTCTCCAGAGATAAACAGCCGAATTCGAAGTTTTTCGCAGCCTTGTCGGCAAACGGTGCAGCTTTGGACATCACTCAATCAACAACATTCGTTCGGTAGTGCCGAAAGTTGGAACACACCCGACCGCTTTAGTCCAGCAAAAGGTATCCTTTTCGTTGACCCTTTTTCGAATTGCCTCTATACAAACGAAGCACTATGTATGTCCTTGGAAACACCCCATGTTGTCCATTTACTCCGTTTCTCGTTCGATTCTTTGGTTAGTTGGCTTTCGTGTTGTTTTTGCACAGCTGTGGAGTCCTCTTCTCTGGACGTCAGTGGTATTTTGTCCGATTTATGTTTTCATTGTAGCCTGGCATCCAATGTTGGCTCTTCTGATTCTTTTCAGCGTAATAATAGTGTTATGTGTGGTCATTGTTGCGGCGCGTTCTTCGGTGATGTTTACCACTGGCCCAGAGATGTATGTTGGTTATTTGAACGTTTGTTCAGTTCTTTTTTATGTCAAGCCAGTCGAGCGGAGTACTCCGGTTGACTGACCGAGTGATGATGACCGTCAGGCGTTGTTGCTGTTATGTTTTGTAAGACTACAGTGGGTGGTGGAATTCAGAAGATTCATTCGTGTTTTAAATGTTATTTCATTGTATTCCGTGTGTATAGACATGTTTGTATTGTACATACGCTTGATGTACATACATAACTTTTAATTTATGTTAGGTATTCTTTATTATATTAATACATTATAATTACATTAAAAATTTACGAAAGGTAAGTACCAGAGAGTGTATCGGAATCAGAAAAACAATGACAGGTAGTACAATCACTTGAAATTTTCAGACATTTGATTTAAGATTTGAAAAAGTAATTAGAGATTAATAAAATTGCATGCGGAATCGGTTTTATGTGTATAAACAAGGTCAGCTCCTCGAAACCTTTTTCTACTAAAATATCCAGCTGACACATTATTCCAATGGCTACATTACATCAACCGAATTCCAGACAAAGACGTGCGATCGAATTTTGGTCGCACTGGACGGAGGTACAACTATTTTGTAAAATGTTAGGTTATGTGGAAGGGATACATCGATTACCATTGCGTCACCAATATGCACGTATAATACAGATATATACATACAGTACAAGCTGAAAAATTTAAACACAAAACCTTTCGGCCCGTCCAAATTTCCAAAAATTGTAAATTTCCGAGTGTTAGCTTTTCTCACAAAAGTATAATAAAACAATTTTGACATGGATATGTCTTATAGCTGGGGGTCATCCTAAAAATCTGTCCGTCACACGAAATGTCTGTTTTTCTACTCGGGTGTCAGAAGAGGAAACAAGCCCATTGAAAATTTGTCTTTTTGGGTTGTGCATGTCGTTTGAGTGAAGTGGTCATTGTGCATGGCTGTTGCTTGTAGATCCGCGCGGGCGGCGCGCTTGTGGGGATCCTATGTATACATATTGGGATGTTGATTTGATAGCGATAAAGGTTGACGTTGTGGACGGCAAGAAATAACATAGTGTACGGGTGAACAGGCGCTCTCTGTGCTCTTTTTCCCACGCTCTCAGTCAACGCGACGCCATAATCAAAACTCCTGCATACACACCATACCATACATTCAAAATCCTCAAAAATATAGAGTACGCTCCGTACTACCTAACTTGACTAGGCCCCCAGAATTCCTCGCTCGACATGCTCACACGCAATTTATGGTCTCTGAATGTATGCGAAATTTCGCTCAGGGCAGCGGACCTCCTCCTCTCTCTCATTCATTCATATCATTCTCATTCTGACCATTTCATTAAACAAATTGTGCACTCCCGACATGCACATGCATACACCCAATCTGAGGTCACAATGAATGAAATTCCATTTTTACTCATTATTTAGGTCAAGGACGTCCAAGGACTTTCAATGACCTTCAATTTCCGCCAATTCCCATTCATCATTTATGTAATAAAATAGCCCGTGGTGTACTATCCGAATCAATAGGGTACCAGAAAAAGTAGCAAGTAGTCATTTCGACTAACATTTGGACATCCGCAGACGCAATTTGAGAGTGTGTACATTACATAGTTCCCGCCTATCCAAATCGGGTGATCCAGTAACTGTGGTTGTGCATTTGCAATGACGGCGATTTGAGGTCTGACTGGCCCACAATGTGAACCCCCACCACACGTGCAATAAACATATCATAAAACAAAATTGCGGATTCGTATTGCGCGAGTTAAAATCTCCCAAGCCCCGAAATAGAGAAATATTCGTCGCAGGATATTATAGTTCCGGATATTATAGCTCATCGTGACATGATGTATATTCAGAGGTCTGCAGAGGATCAAATGCCCCCCCTTCTGCGAAAATTCCAAAATTTTTCTTGTGCATTCTCTTTGTGCGTGTGTTGGAATGTTTTGTTTACTTTTGTTAGTTTCCCTTTCTGTTTGCCGGACACAATCGCATGGAGTCGCACGCGTTACTTGTGAAATGGATTGGACTGTTGATTAAAGGGGCGGGATGAGGCGGATAGTGTATGAACGATTTTGCATTAGATACACAAACACAATACACGTCCGATTGGGAAAAGATGGTGGGAAGCGTGATTGCGATTAGCAGAAACTTACTCAGAGAAATGTCGATAGGCTGCAGTCGGCAAACTGTACCGAACGGGTAGATGGAACAGGGTGCACGAGAGGAGGTGAATATTGCACACACGCGATGCAAACGAAAACGAAACGATCCCGCGAGAGAAAGGAGCCCGAGCGGACAGGACAAAGCAAAGCAGAATTTATGACGAGTATCTACACTGCCACCAGATACATTGGTACATGGATATGTCTTATGAATCCCGAAAGCGTGGGAAGTGTTTTTTCGAATGATTTCATCCAGTATAACTATACTGGGATCTTTATAAAACTTACGTCGATATCTTCAACACAACAGGTTCCACGCAGTCGGTAGTCATATACATATCCATGCTCCGATGTATCTGCATGCAGTGTAGATACTTTGTTTTTTTCTAATTGAGGGGTGCCAAACCAGAACGTTGTTTGTGCCACAGATTCAACTTTACAGGGGACACAAAAAACTAATTGATTTGAAAACGATAAGTCGTTTTGGTAATATTTTCAGTAACGGTCATTTTTATTTATTACTAAATTAATTACATTTCTGTTTTTAATTAAGTTGTGGAGAAAAAGTTGATTCAAAATGAAAATATAGAGTCCAAATTGAACGTAATGTTTTCAGTGCCAACGTTTCTGCAAGCCATAAGGTTATACGAGGGTAAGGTGAAAAGTTTTCGACCTGACACCTGGATGACCTGCCTGGGTGCACGTGTCATAAGTTCGTATGACATGTTTCGACTTGTTCTCTCAAGTAGTTTGTTTACAATTATTTTTGCAGTAGACGTAGACGTCAGCAGTCAAAGCAGTGGGTAGAGGCCGGTAGTTCAGCGCCAAAGAAAGCGAAGTCGATCGCATCAGCCGGAAAAGTCATGGCCAGCGTGTTTTGGGATGCGAAAGGGATTCTGTTAATGGATTGCCTTGAAAAGCAGAACAATGCCAGGCGAACATTACTCCAACTTTCTTGACCAGCTGGATGCCAAAATTCGCGAGAAGAGACCTGGCTCGAAGAGGAAAAAAGTCATCTTTCACCAGGACAACGCACCTGTAAGTGTGCGTTGGCGATGGGAAAACTGCGGGATTTGGGGTACGATTTGCTCGACCATCCCCCCTATTCTTCTGATTTGGCACCCTCAGACTTGCATCTGTTCCCAAACTTGAAGAAATTTGTTTCTGGGAAGCGCTTCGCATCCAATGAAGAAGTTTAGAGGGCCGTAGATGAATATTACAACAGCCTTCCAGACTCTCGCTTTCGGGAAGGAATACTGATGCTGCGACCGGTAGCGCAGCGTGTTGAGGCATCAGTCTCATGTTTGACTACCAGTGTTTCGGGTTCGAATCCCGTCCACGACGACGTTCGTGGCCATGGATGTGCAGGAGGTGTATGCTGGCAACTGCATTCTCCGAAGCCAGATTATGCCAACGAAACGTCAACTGGGCTACATGGAACAGTTGACGCGCTATGCCCCACAAGGGGTTAGGGCAATTGAGTAGTAGAAACGCTGGACCAAGTGTGTTGAAGTCAAGGGAGATTATGTACTCGTAGAAAAATTGAATCATTTTTTAATTGAAAATCGCAGTCTTTCATTATCAGGCCGAGAACTATTCACCTTACCCTCGTATATATGTGCCAACGTACTTGGAACGTATTATTTTCAACAATTCTTTTTATACCCTTCACGGATGTGATAGGGTATATTAACTTTGTTATGAAGTTTGCAACGCACAAAAGGAAGCATCTCCGACCATATAAACTATATATATTCTTGGTCAGTATGATGAGACGAGTCGATTAAGCTTTGTCCGTCTGTCTGTCTGTTTCTATGCAAACTAGTCCCTCAGTTTTAAAGCTATCAAGCTGAAATTTTGTGCAAAGCCTTCTTTTTATTGCACGCTGTATATATGTCGAGACCAACGGAATCGGACCACTACGTCATATAGCTGCCATAGGAACGACCGGTCCAAAAATTCGTCTTTGTGAGAAAAACTTTTTTATTTCTAAAGATATCGTTTTGAAATTTCACTTTAATCAATAGTATTTTCGGCTTAGTTACATACCCGAATTTGCTTGAAATCGGACCAATACGTCATATAGCTGCCATAGGAACGACCGGTCGAAAAATTCGTCTTTGTGAGAAAAACTTTTTTATTTCTAAAGATATTATCTTCGAATTTCACACTTATCAATAGTATCTTAAGCAAAATCAAATTTCCGAATTTGGTTGAAATTGGACCACTACGTCATATAGCTGCCATAGGAACGACCAGTCCAAAAATTCGTCTTTGTGGGAAAAACTTTTTTATTTCTATAGATATTGTTTTCAAATTTTACCTTAATCTATAGTATTTATAGTGAAATCACATTCCCGAATTTGGTTGAAATCGAACTACTCTATCATATAGCTGTCATAGGAACGAATGTTCAAAAAGCAAGTTTTTATCAGAGAAAATTTTTTATTTCTGAAGATATCTTTGTGAAATTGCATATTATTCAATCATATTGACTGCTAAGCTACATTTATAAATTTAGTTGAAATCGGCACACTATTTCATATACCTCTTATAGGAACAGTGAAATCGGAACAAGTTTTGCTACTAATTTCAAAGTGGCAAATGTACCACAAAACACAACGATACAGGTATGATAGGGTATCACATCTTCGGCAAGCTAGCCGAAGGCTAGCTTGTTTTTTATACCCTTCGTGAATTTGATAGTAGGGTATATTATTTGCCTCATGAAGATTGCAACGCACACAAGGAAGCATCTCCGACCATATAAAGTATGTATATTCTGAGTCAGTTTTACGAGATGAGTCGATTAAGTTTTGTCCGTCCGTCTGTCTGTCTGTCTTTCCGTTTGAACAGCACATTTTCGTTTGTTTTTCAAATTTTAAAACGTGGCAGTGTATATGTCATAGGCTTTTAGTGAAATAAGTCATTTCGTGAAACATCAGGCCCACAGTTTGGATGGATATACTCGTAGAAGCTGATGTATGGCCTCATTCATATAATCCCAACTGATAAAAAGTGTACTGAAGCTCAAAGTGTAGATTTTATGACCCGCCTCCAGCACTCCCCAGATTTAAATATTATGCAAAATGTTTGCGGATGACTTCCTCAAAACATGATGAAGGAAGCATTCAGTTCGGAGACGAAAAACAGCCAATTGAGATCGCTTAGGTATATTTGGAATACAATTTTTGACGCAGTTTCGAACAAAGAAGTAAGCAAGCTTCGTTAAGAAAAAAATGCACTCGATCTGTACACTGTTTATGGTGTGAAAGCAGAATTTCACTAGTGGCCCAGTTTTAAATGTAAAGTTTATTGGTGCATCAACGCAATTTTAACTTAATATAACCGTTATTAATCAAAGCTCCTAAATTTTTCTCAAAAAGTATGAGCAACAAAATAACCTTTCATAACGGATATTAAGTTTTAATGGATACTAAGTTTTCTTTTGGATTTCAAGTTTTTCCTAGTAACTTCCAAACGGTGCCTCGGATAGAAAAAAATAATCGTATGTTGATTAAAGAACATTGAATTCTGCATTCAATGCACTATTCAAAGCCAGAATTTGGTTCAGTAGTATAGTCAAAATCGATAGTCAAAAAACGAGATTTTTTTAAGCTTATTAGATAAATCACACTTTATCTCTTTCAAGCATCTAAATTTCATGGATTTTCGCCTGCCAAAAGTTTATCTCACCTTTTGCGACCGGGTTAACTTCTAAGTACTTTGAATTTGTCGAAGGGATAGAAATTATTTCAAGATTTTAATGAACCATATGCTGGTCTAGTTGTGCTGCTTCCACCGGTGGATATATGGCAGCACCTGATGAGTAAGGATCTGTCGGTGGTACAAAACCAGAGGCTGAGGGTCCCATTACGCTTGAACCCCGATGTGAGCGTGAGGGAATCTACGCGTCCGCCAACCATTCCATCCTTATTACCTAATTTTTTATAAATTTGAAATGTTTGTAACGAATTGTGCGAGTTGAGGTGATCCTCAACCGAGGACGAAGATCGAGGCTGGTCGTTTAGACCCGCCGTGACACCTAAGTGCCAATATCTTCTCAGACTTGACTCAGTTTGACGCGTACTCGAGGCTAGCTCAGCTGTCGGCAGTGTGGGCGGGGTTGTCGTGAGTTAGTCTGCCTCTCATCGCTACAAAAAAGAATCACGCGTCTACCCGATTGACGATACAATACGGGAGTCCCTCAAAGATACAACAGAAACAAAGTATGTACACTGCATGCAGATACATCGGAACAGGGATATGTCTATGACTACCGACGGCGTGGAACCTGTTGTGTTGAAGATATCGACGTAAGTTTTATAAAGATCCCAGTATAGTTATACTGGATGAAATCATTCGAAAAAACACGTCCCACGCTTTCGGGATTCATAAGACATATCCATGTGCCAATGTATCTGGTGGCAGTGTAGATACTCGTCATAAATTCTGCTTTGCTTTGTCCTGTCCGCTCGGGCTCCTTTCTCTCGCGGGATCGTTTCGTTTTCGTTTGCATCGCGTGTGTGCAATAGTCACCTCCTCTCGTGCACCCTGTTCCATCTACCCGTTCGGTACAGTTTGCAGACTGCAGCCTATCGACATTTCTCTGAGTAAGTTTCTGCTAATCGCAATCACGCTTCCCACCATCTTTTCCCAATCGGACGTGTATTGTGTTTGTGTATCTAATGCAAAATCGTTCATACACTATCCGCCTCATCCCGCCCCTTTAATCAACAGTCCGGGTCCGGGTCCGGGTCCGGCACACACAATCCATTTGACAAGTAACGCGTGCTACTCTATGCGATTGTGTCCGGCAAACAGAAAGGGAATCTAACAAAAGTAAACAAAACATTCCAACACACGCACAAAGAGAATGCACAAGAAAAATTTTGGAATTTTTGCAGAAGGGGGGGGGGGGGGGGCATTTGATCTTCTGCAGACCTCTGAATGTACATCATGTCACGATGAGCTGCCCGGAACTATAACATCCTGCGACGAATATTTCTCTATTTCGGGGCTTGGGAGATTTTAACTCGCGCAGTACGAATCCGCCATTTTGTTTTATGATATGTTTATTGCACGTGTGGTGGGGGTTCACATTGTGGGCCAGTCAGACCTCAAATCGCCGCCATTGCAAATGCACAACCACAGTTGCTGGATCACCCGATTTGGATAGAATGAACTTCATCCGCGATGGCTCTCGCTCTCTATCTTCGGAGGGCGGGAACTATGTAATGTACACACTCTCAAATTGCGTCTGCGCATGTCCAAATGCTAGTCGAACTGACTACTTGCTACTTTTTCTGGGACCCTATTGATTCAGATATGTAGTACAACGCGCGCCATTTTATTTGTTTGGATTCCAGCCATTTTAAACATTTTGGAATTTTTGCGGAAGGGGGGCATTTGATCTTCTGCAGACCTCTGAATGTACATCATAACATATAACATCCTGCGACGAATATTTCTTTATTTCGGGGCTTGAGTGATTCTAACTCGCCTAGTATAAATCCGCCATTTTGTTCTATGTGTTTATTGCACGTGTGGTGGGGGCCCACATTGTGGACCAGTCAGACCTCAAATCGCCGCCATTGCAAATGCACAAACACAGTCGCTGGATCACCCGATTTGGCTCGAATGAACTTCATCCGCTCTCGCTCATCTTCGGGGGGCGGGAACTATGTACGCTCTCTCAAATTGCGTCTGCGCATGTCCAAATGTTAGTCGAAATGACTACTTGCTACTTTTTCTGGTACCCTAGTGATTCAGATAGTACACCACGGGCTATTTTATTAAATGATGAATGGGAATTGGCGGAAATTGAAGGTCATTGAAAGTCGTTGGACGTCCTTGACCTAAATAATGAGTAAAAATGGAATTTCATTCATTGTGACCTCAGATTGGGTGTATGCATGTGCATGTCGGGAGTGCACAATTTGTTTAATGAAATGGTCAGAATGAGAATGATATGAATGAATGAGAGAGAGGAGGAGGTCCGCTGCCCTGAGCGAAATTTCGCATACATTCAGAGACCATAAATTGCGTGTGAGCATGTCGAGCGAGGAGTTCTGGGGGCCTAGTCAAGTTAGGTAGTACGGAGCGTACTCTATATTTTTGAGGATTTTGAATGTATGGTATGGTGTGTATGCAGGAGTTTTGATTATGGCGTCGCGTTGACTGAGAGCGTGGGAGAGAGAGCACAGAGAGCGCCTGTTCACCCGTACACTATGTTATTTCTTGCCGTCCACAACGTCAACCTTTATCGCTATCAAATCAACATCCCAACATGTACACACAGGATCCCCGCAAGCGCGCCGCCCGCGCGGATCTACAAGCAACAGCCATGCACAATGACCACTTCACTCAAACGACATGCACAACCAGAAAAGACAAATTTTCAATTTCTGACCCCCGAGTAGAAAAACAGACATTTCGTGTGACGGACAGATTTTTAGGATGACCCCCAGCTATAAGACATATCCATGTCAAAACATTTTGTTTTATCTGTTATTCGTTATATTTTTTTTATATGCATATTTTACTTTACTTTAATTACTGTTTTAGTCAACACTATTTTCAATTAATTTTTGAGAAAAAAATCATAAAGCCTTTAACTAGATATACTTTTCTGAGAGATTTTCATAATACTCCCGATAATTGTTCACAATAAATCCCTAGTAAATCTTATTGAATAGATCTTTATACAATTATTGTAAAAAGATTGGTTCTATAGCGGGTTTACATTCGTACAATATTCGAGGCACCTCCATGGATTACCTTTTTAGACATTAAAAATCAAAATACAATGACAAAAGAACTTACTATTACAACTTGAATTCATTGGACGAGTTATGTCTAACTAAGTGTGGGGGTCATCATTCGTGACGTTGACAAGAAATTAAATTACATGCACCAAAAAAAAAATTATAGTAATAACAACCAAGCCCAGTAAGTGGGTACAAGCAAGGTCTATCGAGAACTGCCAACCAGTACTGATCGGCAGACTACCTTTTAGTGATTTCACGGTTGCGATATCATTCGCAATGAAAACTACTTAAAATATGGTCTAAATGCCAAAAATCCTAAGTATTTTGTGTATTATGTTTTTTTTTTAGTTTTTCATCTACGCTTCACACTCATAATAACCAAATGGTTCCTTAACTAGTGTCAGCCAATAAACAGAAATTTGAATGCCCTTATATCATCATGGCGAAATATAAAAAGAATTTATTTCATTCCAATTGATAATTTTTCAACGCGAGCGGAAAGAAAAATGAACTTGGTAACACTGTTTGGTACTTAATACGCGAGATAAGATACCTTGGCTACTTTTGCGAGATGTTTTCACAGAACTTCCACGTATCTTGCGCCTCAACTTGGTGGTGGCACACTGGCCGGCGGTGGACGACGCAAATTCTGTTCTTGGTGGCGGCGGCTCGCTGCCGAAATGCTGGGGCTCGTCTTTTGTGTGCTCCGCTGGCTGCTTTTGCCCGAAAGTCGGGGCCAAGGGTGTTGATGGTGCTGCTGTCCGCAATGCGGGGCGAGGGGGCCGCTGGTGACAAGTGCCCGATTACTCGGGGTTGTTGGTTGGTGGCGGTGGCTCGCTGCCGAAATGCGGAGCCTTACTCGCTGGGTGCGCCGCTGGCCGCTTTGCTCGAAAATCGAGGGCCAAGGTTGTTGATGGTGGCTGCTGTCCGAAATACGGGGCGAGGGGGCCGCTGGTGACGAGTGCTCGCTCACTGCCCGAATTTTGTGGCCGCTTGTGGTGGCGCGCTGGTGGGGGGCGCTCGCCCGAAATTTGGGGCAGTTCCCTTTTTGTGGACTTCGACCGGCAGAAACGTCCTCCGCCTTGGAGGTTATGTGGTTACCTTTTTAGTTTTTTTTTTGTCTCGATGGAGCGCCCGCGTTTCTGCCGGGCCGAATTCCTGCTTTGGACCTGGAATAATTCCTGGGTTGGGATCGGTCGTTCAGCCGCACAAAACCAAAATCACCCACCTTCTCGTTTCGGAATTTCCGCTTCGTTGCTTCTGTCCGTGCGCTCCTTCCACCATGAATTGCAATTCTCACTCTTGTTAATTGTCAATTCATGGTGGAAATCACCACCCGAAATAACTCCTACGCGGTATAGTGCATGCATTCACACATTCGATCGTCCGAATGTGCGCATGCATGCTAGTTCTGGGGGGAATAGCGCATGCTTTCACACATTCGGTCATCCGAATGTGCGCATACATGCTAATTTCGGGTCCAGGTTGCCTGCTACAGTCAGCTGCAAGTTTGGCTGCGAGTATTTTCGTCAGGCACACTTGCAACTGAGTGCACCCCCGCCGCGAACGGTACCAATACGAGGCACTCATTACATGTTTGCCTCCCAAGTTGTTGTCTTCCCCAGGCCTATGAATATTTATTAATACGTATAGGACAGGGGTAACGAGCGGCGAAAACCCCGCCCACGTCTCCCGAAATGAGATACAGCAAGCATATGCCGCTGCTTTGCTCGCTGAGGAACCTTTTTCTTCGCCCGACCTTCGCGGTAATTATGCTACCTTAGGCTTTTAAGGAGCTTAAATGGACTCCGAATCGATTCTCGATCTGCGCTCAAAATGTATTTTGAGCTGATCGATCGAAACCTTTCGTGTATAAAACATGTCGCTGAACTCTATGATCTTTCGTTCAGCGCAATTTTTTAATTTGAACTGTGAATTCTGTCGACTGCTTTCAACCCGTCCTTTTTTTACTGCTACATGCTTTCGACGTGATCATAGTACCGCTCTTAGGAAACATTTTCCTTTCTTAGAACTAAGTGGAAAACTTCTTCTGGTCTAGATACTTTTCAGAGTTGACCCGTACTCGAATGTATAACCGAATGTATGAGACAAGGCAATAGATGTAACCCGAGAATGCTGTTCACAAGCGACACGTCCATCGAGACTTTGCAGGATTCGGGCTCATCGGAAAAGCAAACGTAAAATTGAAGACATGTGGTAAATTTTGTGCCCTTCCATATTGCCTTTTCACTACCCCCTTCAAGGATAAATGTATCAACAACATCTTTTGCTTAGGACGTGCTTTATTATTATCCGCCCGTTGGAAGAGATGAGGAGCAGGACGATGAAAGTATTTTCTATGGAAAAAAAAATCAAAACAAGAGAAAAAAAACGGGAGGAAAAGTGTGAAGCTAGACTTTATTAGATTGCGTTCGGCATTTTTGCCAGAAGTTATTTCTTCGTTTTTCCTTATGGGTTTTCATACATTGCTTTTTTGTTTTATGGCTGGAGAGTTGAAGTATTAACGATAAAACCCAATCGGTTTATGGTTTTTCATTAAGTCGTTACTTTAAAAACTAAACTTGGATTCTCGTCTAAAGGATGGGATATAGAATGGTGTTTTATTTCTAGGAAAAGACTTTTTTCCTCGATAGTTTAATGGTTCGCACGTGGTGTGCAGTAAATAATATTGAGGTCGACACGCGGAGGATACTATGGTATGAAGTCTCACATTCCCTCATACCGGTGTTTCTACCCAGTCTGGGAGGCAAAACAAGTGTTGGATTTTATTTTTAATGTTTTAGAGCAGTTTTCACAAAGTTTAGTTAAAGTTTATCTTATAGATAAACGATAAACGCCACCCAACGTCCAGTTAAAAATTTATCGTATGATATTGTAATTCCAAACAGCTGATACGAGCCGCTGAAATTTTGACAGATAGAACTGTTTACGTTTCCACATTCAAGTGAGACAACTGGTCACAAATAACAGAGTTCTGGAAATTCGTTCGATAGAAGAGAGTTCGAAACCAAATCAGCCGCAAATTAACGCTGAGAAACGGTACAGACGTAAAACAGAATGGAACAGGCGGCAGAATTCCGCCAAGAAAATCAGTTGATTTTCTACTCCATTAGCTGAGATTTTTATAGCATTAGGTTGTTGCGCTCGGTGGCCGTGATTGTTCGGTCACCGCTCTACGATACTAATCTAGAGCTCGGAGATAAAATCTAGGCGCGATCAAAACCTGCCTGTGAGTACTAATAAAACTCTCACAGTGCTCCGAGCTTGTCAGTATAAATACGGCGCGGATAGGAGGTGCATGCTAGCAACTGCACTTCCGAAAAGTAGATATGCTATTGAAACGTCAACAAGGCATAGAAATGCTAGAGATGTTGACGCGCCCATGCCCCTGGAGGGGTCAAGGCAATTAGAGAGAGAGAGAGATATATGCTAAGGTTAATTTTAGTGTCCCGGATGCGTATTTAGAAAATCGTGTTCAGGGAGTCCTCAAGCCAGTGATGAGATTGAGATTGGTCAAAAACCCGTATCCGTCTCCTCACATCAAAGACGACGAGATCGAGTAGTGTTTGTAGTGCATTTATCGTACAAAATGGCAATAAAATCCTGGTCAGGACGTCCCGCAGTCAGTGACCAAATCGATACGGTTCTAGTCACTAAATGGTCAAAAACCCGCATTTATCTCATCTCTTTGACCATTTGTTGTCTACTCGTAAAATGGCAACAGAGCCGTTTTCAGTACGTCCCCAAACTAGCTCATTCTATTTGCATCCATTCTAATGATGCACTCACGGTGGATTTGTGGTCCCTGAAGCAGAAAATCTTTGGGTGTGGGCTTACAGTCCCTTTCCGCTTCAGGTAGTGAGAATCTAAAACCGACACACGAGGATTTGTAGTTCCTAAAGCGGAAATTCCTTGAGTGTGGCCTCGGAGCTCATTTCCGCGTTAGGTGGTAAACATTTCCGCTTTAGGAACTGCAAATCCCCAAGTGTGGACTCTGTGTTTTTACCACGTAAAGCGGAAATGCAGTCTGACTTGAGCTTAACTCAAGAAATGCCATTTTAGACAACAAGTGCCCCCAAAAATACGTTTCAGTCCGGTCCCCTCAAAGGGACGAGATGGAAAGGGGTTTTTAACCATTTACTAGAAAACCATATCGGTCCCCGATGTTGATGTTCGGTTTTTCTGGCGTCCTTTTTCTTAATTGCATCATTACTTTTTTTTTGTCCTAGTTAATGCGTAGTGCAACTTCTATTGCAGCCGTGTCAAGATTATTTAGAAGTTCTTTTGTCCCTGGCAGGGTTTGGGACATGATGTTGATATCGTTAACGTACGCTGTCAACTTTATCACCTTTGAAAGCAATGTGCGGCTGTGGTTCATTCATTACCTGGATGGCGTGTTCAGCTGCCAGGCTGAAGAGCGACGGAGCCAGTCCATCGCTTTGCTTCAGTACGTATTTCAAAGATATCAGCCAGCCTGTCTTGGATCCTGACCTGTGAGATGGAGTTGGTCATCGTTATCTTCGTTAATCGTACTAATTGTACTGGTATACCAAATTGCAGCATGATGTTGTGCAGTACTCCACGATCGATACTGTCGTCTGCTTGCTTAAAATCAAAAAAAAAAATTGGTACACGTCAACATTGTACTCCCACCACTTTTCCAGGATCTGCTTGACCGTGAAAAGCTGATCGGTTTTAGATCGGCCAGGCTTGAAACCGCCTTGATATTCGCTAATGATTCGTTAAGCGTACGGCTTTATTCTATTCTCCAAAATTTTTGTCAGTATTTTGTAGGACGTACAGACTAGTGGGATGCCTTTGTAATTCTCACACCTCAATTTATCTTCCTTTTTGTAAACCGGGCAGATCATGGTCCCGCACCAAACTTCTGGGATCACCTCATCTTCTCAGATTTGCATAAGTAGTTGATGTAATGCATTTAATAGACTCGTTCTATCAGATTTTAGCAGTTCAGCTGGTATCTTGTCTGCACCCGGCGCTTTATTCGGTTTGATTGACTTGAGAAAACGGGCCTTAATGTTTTCTATTGTGTCTGTGTCTTCGTCGGTGCCTCCTAAATAATATGTGTGGGATCCGAAACGTGAAACGTTGTCCCATTTGTCGTATCTTCAATTTGGTTTTGATTTGTATGCGTAAATTTTTCCCTTCCCGGGAAATGATGATAACAGCTTTGGATTTCACTGACATTATGCTGAAAGCACGTTAGTAACACTGAACCCTTCATGTCTCTGTAAAAAAAAAAATGCGAATACAAACATGAATCAACTACTTCGTAAGCCTACACGGAGAAAAATGAACATGTCATATTGAATGAAAAACTGCTTCAATCTGAGCATTTTAGCGTTCAAAAAGGCTCCAATGGCGAAAATGTTTGTTTTAACAACCATCGAATGTTCAAAATAAACGCGAGCGTTTTGAATGCAAAAATATTCATATTGAACTACCAAGTGTTCACTCTGATTATATTAAATGTTCAAATATGAACTTGATTTTCGTTCAAATTGAAAGCGTTAAATGGTCAGAGGGAACAAGTTGGGCATTTAGATCAAATTCGAAAAACGTTTAAAACGAAGGATACTGAAAGTTCGAATTCAAACGCAAATCCTGTCATTTTGAACGCAGTGTTCATTATTGACTATACAAAATGTTCAAATTGAGCATTTTAGAAACATTTGTAACGAACGAGTTTTGTATTCAATTTAAACGTTCACTGTTCAGCGATGAACGAATTCTAAATTTTTAGCTAAAAAGACTGCTAGTTGATTCTTTTTATCTAAATATAAATAAAACAATGATTTTCTATAAATGAATATTTATTTTATTGTATTGAGAAAGTGAAATTGCGCTTTTTTTTATACCAAAACATTAGTCCATTATATGTTTTGTTGTAATTTTTGATAATTGTGATAATATAATATTTAATTTAGACAAAATATTAAATCAAACATTCTGTAGATATCAAATATATGTATATGTCAGTGAAAATAAGAATTTTAATAGTTTTAGGATTTTAATTAAACTTTGCTTTGCACACAACTGGGACAAATTCAAGAAATAAACATTTCAATAATTTTTTTATTTTAATAAAAAGTTAAAACAAATTTAAACTTTATTTGGTTGATAATAAATACATGTACATATATGTCAGTGGCAGTTAATTTTTTTTTTATAAATTCAGAATTTGATTCAAACTTAAGGACAACTCGAGAATTTAAGTTGTTTCCGATATTAAATTAAATTCAATAAATACTCTTTTTTTCAATGAGTCTTTTCCTTCATTAACATTAAAATAAAAATATAAAGGACCTATATGGTTTTGTTTCTTAGAAAACATTTCCCATTGGATAAAGTATAAATGTGCATTGGATAACTGTCGAAAAACTCAATGTTGTGAATTTCATAAACATTTTTGTTGCTTCCCACTTCGTAGGACTGGTAATGTTTGTTAAACTTAATGATGTTTATTTCAGAGCATATAATAAAAATATTCTTAAAAGTATCAACAACCATATGGGATATTTTGTATAAATGTAACATGTTACGATTATTATTATTAGTAGATAAATACAAATTTTTCCGGTATTCTGTTCCACGATAAACAAGTTTTTCCAAAATCGAACTACACTCAATATGTAATGGAAATAATAGTATTGAATATGCTGAATATTCACGAACATTTGAAATTGGAATTGTATCGTGAACAATATCAATCGGAAAAGGTGAATTGTCTTTTACAAAGTGGGTAAACTGTAAGGAAGATTTGAGCGCCAACGAATATGCAATATTCCGCCTTGATGAGATAGTATGAGCGTATTTCTTTAAATTTTTATGTTTAGCTTCAAAGCGAAAGCACCATAAGAATTTTGGCGGACCACTCTTTCTAATCGTAGAAGGGTAATGCACCAAAAAATGGTGTTTCGGCTTAAGGGATCCATAAAGTTGAATATAAAGTTGGTGGTGTTTTTTTATCATTTTTTCTAATAAATTAATGTCATTCAAGGTGAAAGTACTTTTTAAAACGAGATCAACAATTTCTATTAAAATGCATATTAGTTTCCAGTGTTTATTATTAGATGGGATTAAGTCCCCTATGATAAGCGGCAAAAAATGAACGAAGCTCCACATTTCGCGAGCTGACATTTTTAAATTATTAGATTTTAATCGACTTAATTGAATAGTAGGAGATAAATTTTTTTCTTCTGTGATACCATAATCAAACATTCCTTTTCTGTAATTTAGGGTCTCTAAAGTAAAAATTTTACTGTCTATAAGACTTAATAGAACCTGACATAGATCGTAATTACATACACCTTCGAAAAGGTCATGCATGATGTCAACCGAGAAATTTTCAGTAACGTGGAAAGAAGGTATATTATTAAAGAGACTCATTTCTTTGATTCCTGTTAATTTGTAATCATCTTTTTCCAAATCACTGTTATATGAATTTATATTTCTGATAGAAGAAGAATATTCAAGGCAATCTTTCCGAAGATCATCTTTGGTCCTCTCACAAATACGACAATATCTGAGCATGTTGAAGGATTTCCCGAACCCCAATAATTGTTTAATTCCTAAATTGTCGCCTAAAACTAGTCCTAGCGTAAAATACAGTTTATACTTTTTATCTTCTACTGTAACCTCTAACCCATTACTTTCCAGCGATTTTATCTGCTCAATAAGATAATAATATGATGAGCTATTCCCAAACTCAAAGATAAAACTGCTCTTTATAAACCCAGCAACAAATATATAATCAAGGCTTGAGAGAAGATGAGTCGGTAATACTGGAAAGCTATAGTAGATGGCGCAAACATTGTCTTGAGACGAATGGGAGCCGAGAGGATTATTTACCTCGAAGTCATCAGTATACAAAAAGAATGGAATTATAATTTTATCCTCTCCTATTATATCTTTTTTGTTTTTGAATAAATCCCCATTAATAAAATTGTTAATATTATTGCCTGTTGGTAAATTTTCAATATTTTTTAATGTAGTTTCAAGAACCCCAGGAAGTTCGAAGAACTTTTTTATTTGGAAATCGAGTGATAAGAAATATCCTTTTGAGGAGACTTCATCCAATGTGGATTTTCCGTTTCGCGTTGTTTCGTGAATTTCATTATTTATAGTGTGGCATATGGGATAGCTAAATAAACCCCTTTTCGACATAAATTGCAAGTATAGATATTCAGACTTTATATCTTTAAACGGATTCAAACAAGCTTCAACAATATCAGTTGAATTAGCGTTTAACTTTAAAATATTACAGCTTATCAAGGAATCTACAATGGATTTAGTAATGACTGACACATTATTTTGAATTGTGATAACATCTTTTCTACTTATATTTGATTTGGAGTAGAGATCGGACGAAAAATTCACTATAGTACTATTTATTTTTTTTAAAGCCTCCTCTTTCTTTTGTACAGTGTTCAAATTTTCATTCTCGTTAATTTCCAATTCATACTTTATAGCCAAATTATTTGTTGGTGGAATCTCAGGTTGGTTTAATAATAATCTACAATCAGGAATATCAGTTCTATTCTTTGGAACAGAATTAGTGTCAATATTTTTGTGTGTCATCATCAAATGCTTCTTGAATGCCTTTCGACTACTAAAAGATTGGTAACATTTATGTTGACCACATTTGTAGGTACTAAAGCAAGGAATCTTGTGGTCACTTTTAAGGTGATTTATTAAATCTATCACCGAATTAAAAATATTCTGACATATAGAGCAGGTATACATTTTCAAGATCTATTTTATAGCCTAAGATCGCATTTCAAATTCTTGCATCTATCTGCTTTTTTTTTATGAGAGATATCCTTAATGTAGTGGGATCTTGTCCAATTAGTAGTCTATAGAAGATATCAGAGATCGTGTTTTTCACTTCGTTAAATTTTTCAAATAAGAAATTAACCCGGAAACCCGTGGAAAAGGTTTTTCATTTGAACATGTAAAGTCAAAGAAATATCTTTGAATGAATATCCATGCTCCACTGCAAAATTCAGGATACTCTAAATTAAATACATGGAAGGTCTTAAAGCATGTATCCAGCGAAGATAAGAATGATGAACACTTAAATTTAAATGTATCCACGCAAACGTAAAATTCTTCTAAAGATTTAAGATTTTTGCCTACAACAACAATGAAGGGCTGTAATGTAATTTTGTTTTTGTAAAACCTGTCCTTAACGTCTTCCAAACACGGTTGAAATAAATTAATGCTGTCAATTCGAATAATGAGCGATTCCCTTGCATCTTTTATTGTAATCTTTTTCCTTTTACTTGGGCCTCCTCTGTCGTTATCGTTTGTTGCTGTTGTAGGCAAGATGACCGAATTCAGTAACTGAATAATGATACAATCTCGCGAATCTGAAAAAAAAACATACACACACATTTATATGAATATAAAGTTGGATAAAGTGCTGTAGGATAAATAATTATGCATCAGTGAAAATTTGAGAATTAGCTCTGATTTATCCTTTGCACTGATCGCATTTCTTTATGTACAAGGTGAACCCTTCATGATGGATAAATAGTACTGTTCATTTGTTACGTTTGAGGAAAATAGATCGCATGACGCAAATGAACAGTACTATCGACTCTTAAAATATTTCCCATCATAAATGGCTCACCCTGTTTATTAAGTAATACGATAAGTGCAATGGGTAAATCAGAGTAATAAGTAATAATCTTTAACCATTACAGAGTTATAGCATTTTTCATAAATCGTTTAAAAAAAAACTGGCGAGCAAAATCAAAATTTTCCACTCCCACAAATATTTAATCCGAGAATTGATCTCACTTCCTGAAATTACATAAAATTTCATATCAATCGGCTTTTCCTGGGTTACAGAAATTACCGCTAATTCAAAGATATAACAGTTCAAACTTTGAATCAACTTCAAAATCGCTACCTTGAACTAACAAATTTGCCTTATGGTGTTATCTTCTGAATGGCATATAAAGATCAATTTGTTAACTTGCCAGATTTTTTAGTTGAAGATACCGTTAAGAAATTATCAATCAAAAAATAGATTTTAAAATCTCTTCAAATTTGGAACAGTTGTATCTTTGAATTTGAAGGGAAAGGCAAATTTCGATTTTGCTCACCAAATCAATTTTTTTCTTTAAAATACCATCACACTGTCACGGCTAAAGAAAGAGGGTTCAGTTACAATCAATGAAATATTTTAAATATTACAATTATTTTTAATGCATATCTTCATTAAAAGTGATTGTGACATTTGAAATTTAAAACGCACTGGAAAATTTCACAAACCTTCAGAAATATCGTCATTTATTTGTGACAGTAGTTCCAGTGACTGCTTGTCTTTGACTGTCTCCTTAAAATATTTAATTATTTGGACGGCGAAAAGGCTCCAATTTTCGAAAATTTTCTCAGCCTTTCCAGGGTAAAGGCATTCAAAATCTAGTGAAATCTGAAAATACAAGTATTACATTTGATTTAGATGTTGTAAATTCTGTTGTTGTTGTAATTCTTACAAGTTTGGGTCCAATACTGCCATTTTTGTATAAGGGCCACTCCGTTATGAGACTCTCCAGTGATGTGCTTGGCTTGCGAATTTCAATTTGACGCAAGGCAAATGTTTGCTTCCATTTATGGAGCACATCCTCCAAAGGGGAGTTGTTGTATTTCAACCATGCCCGAATTGTTTTGCCCAACGTATCATCAACTTCGGGAAGGTTTTCAAAAGTGGACAGGCTTGAAGTTGATGTTGAAGGCTGGGAAATAGTTTTTCGCTTCAAACGGTTTCTGCTATTAAAATAGCGGTCATGGAGTTTGCCGGTAGGATGACTGTTGCTTATTGAACGTGGTGTATAATATGTTTTCTGAAAATGAAAAAATTTAAGCATAACGCAATCTATTGTGATTTCGTTGCATTTACCGAATTTTCACAAGAAAATGTTTGTGCTATTTTCTCGCTTAATTTTTTTAAGTCGTCGGTTGAAAGCCTTTCTTTTTTTGCGGTCAGTGAGTCGATTAAACAATTCGCCAAAATTTGCTGATGCAGCGGTTTTAAATTTTTATTTTCATCATAGTATTGGAGGACTGATTTCCCTCTTACTGTTTCCTCCAGGATCGCTCTAATGTCTACCTATATGAGCAAGCATTTTTCATTAGATATGTATATCTCAAATGAAAGATAATTAAAAACGTAACAAAGTTAATAGGCTAATAAACGAGTGTTTCTAGGCGGAATGCTTCTTCAGATACATCAGATCTGTGAATACGCATTCCGTTTAAACAAAAAAATTAAGCATTCTGTCTTAAAAATAACATCAACAATATTTTTTACTATTTAATTTAGGACTTTGTTTTACCTCTGTAGTGTCCAAATTCCCCGTAGAAGTGATGGTAGAATTTCCGGATGACGGAGTTGCTGGTAATTTATTTACCCAATTTATAACATCGGAACATATAGATTTTGTGTCATCATTCTGAAAATTCTGAAAATAAGGCTGATGACATTCTCTGAATTCTACAACCTTTAAAGATATTGTACTCACAGTTACACCAAATTCTTGATTATGCCAGTGCCTCCACTTAGCCTGAAATTTGGCTTTGGTACCGATTAATCGGAATCCGGGAAATATTTCGGCAATATGGCTTTCGGTGATATATTGAAGCTCTTCTATCCCAACGCCGGCATCTGTATATATGTTCAGGTCAAATGGACTATTTATTTTTTATTCGAGATAAATCTAGCCTAGTCAATAAGTTCTCTTAAAAAAACTGACTTCACTACTTTGTTTGAGCAAGTTACTACAAAAACATTAAAAATTCTTAACCCTCGGGTCTGCGCGAAGGGGGTGGAGGGCACCTCAAATTTTTTTTGCATATACTATATGTATCCTAAAAGCGGATAAGCAACAACGAAAGTTTTTATACCCTTCACGGATGTGATAGGGTATATTAACTTTGTCATGAAGTTTGCAACGCACAGAAGGAAGCATCTCCGACCATATAAACTATATACATATACAGGGTTACTGGTAACTCGACGTATTCCTTGCAAGGCATTATAATAGAGTCAAAATGCAACAAAATAAAGCCACAAATGTTCTACCGATTTTCAGTGGTTACTGAGATATTTGAATTTTTATGTTTTTAAAAAAGAAACACGGATTTAGTCATTTAAAATAAGAATTAAAAAAAACTACTTAGTAACTGGGTCAAAACTTATTTTTTTCTCTTAGCCAACATTGTGGCAGATACTTACCAATCATTCAAAATTTCAAAAATTATTCACATCTCGAAATTTTTAATTTAAAATACTTAAAAAAAAATTTACAATTTTTTTTTACTTATTTTTAAATGTAGTATTATTAAAAAAAATTAAATGACACAAAGTGTACAAACCATTACAAAAACATGTCCGTCTTGTCAGCTTTCCAAAAAGATCCTTCAAATAATTGAAGGAACTTGCATTAACTTTAACGGGGAACCATAATTCGATTTTTAGGTTTTTAAAAAAGAACACGGATTTAACCATTTAAAATAAGAATTAAAAAAAAAATACTTAGTTAATGGGTTGAAATCTATTTTCTTCTCATAGCCAACACTATGCAAAAAAATTCTCAATCATTAAAAATTTCAAAAATACTTCATCTCTCGAAATCTTAAAAAAAAATATTTGTTTGACTTGATTTAAAATGAATTATTACTCAAAAAAATTATATGGCTCAAAGCGTACAAACCATTAGGAAAACATGCCCATCTTGTCAGCTTTCCAAAAAGGTATAAATGTCAACTCAAACCCTTCAAATAATTGAAGGAAAGCCATTAATCGATTTGAGAAAAATAAAATAATTGCATAAATTCATACAAATTTCGAACATAAAGTTTCTTCTTTTCATTCAGCGTATTGAACCTTTTTATTGCCTAACTGTATAATTTAAAGGAGTAATCATGAAGTAATTCACAAGAGTGCTTAAAGGGATGTAACGCAAAGTCATAAAATAATTCGCATTGGATGAAATATTTCAGGTAAGGGTGATCTAATGAATGGAAAATATGTAGGTAGTTAAAATAATTCTAATAAAAACTGATGCAATGTATGAAAAGAAGAAACTTTATGTTCGAAATTTGTATGAATTTATCCAATTGTTTTATTTTTCTCAAATCGATTAATGGCTTTCCTTCAATTATTTGAAGGGTTTGAATTGACATTTATACCTTTTTGGAAAGCTGACAAGATGGGCATATTTTCCTAATGGTTTGTACGCTTTGTGCCATATAATTTTTTTTAGTAATAATTCATTTTAAATCAAGCCAAACAAATATTTTTTTTTTAAGATTTTTAATTAAAACTTTCGAGAGATGAAGTATTTTTGAAATTTTTAATGATTGAGAAATTTTTTGCATAGTGTTGGCTATGAGAAGAAAATAGATTTCAACCCATTAACTAAGTATTTTTTTTTAAATTCTTATTTTAAATGGCTAAGTCCGTTTTTTTTTTAAAACCTAAAAATCGAATAATGGTTCCCCGTTAAAGTTAATGCAAGTTCCTTCAATTATTTGAAGGATTTCTATTGATATTTATACCTTTTTGGAAAGCTGACAAGACGGACATGTTTTTGTAATGGTTTGTACACTTTGTGTCATATAATTTTTTTGAGTAATACTACATTTAAAAATAAGTAAAAAAAAATTGTAAATTTTTTTTTTAAGTATTTTAAATTAAAAATTTCGAGATGTGAATAATTTTTGAATGATTGGGAAGTATCTGCCACAATGTTGGCTAAGAGAAGAAAAAAAGTTTTGACCCAGTTACTAAGTAGTGTTTTTTAATTCTTATTTTAAATGACTACATCCGTGTTTCTTTTTTAAAAACCTAAAAATTTAAATATCTCAGTAACCACTGAAAATCGGCAGAACATTTGTGACTTTATTTTGTTGCATTTTGACTCTATTATAACGCCTTGCAAGGAATACGTCGAGTTACCAGTAACCCTGTATTCTTGGTCAGTATGATGAGACGAGTCGATTAAGCTTTGTCCGTCTGTCTGTCTGTCCGTCTGTCTGTCTGTCCGTCCGTCTGTCTGTCTGTTTCTATGCAAAGTAGTCCCTCAGTTTTAAAGCTATCAGGCTGAAATTTTGTACAAAGCCTTCTTTTTATTGCACGCTGTATACGTGTCGGAACCAACGGAATCGGACCACTACGTCATATAGCTGCCATAGGAACGACTGGTCCAAAAATTTGTCTTTGTGAGAAAAACTTTTTTATTTCTTAAAGTATCATTCTCAGATTTTACACTAGATAAGAATTTTACCTTACCTTTAAGTTGAGTAAAAACACACTCTAAATCCCACGATTTTAATAGGTTGAACAATTGCTTATCACTCTCGGTAATCACAAAATTTTCTAACAACACAATTTCAATATTACTATCGGACATTGTTACAAGAAATTAATTTTTTATATCAATCTATCAATCAAATGAAACGTATAAACACTAGTCGACTGCGTTGACTTTTATGTTGAAAGTAAAATGCGAAATTAATTTGTCGCGGCGCGCACAAAAATCGATGTCCGAACTATCAAACTATATAACGGAAATGAAATGAAACGCATAAACATATAAACACTAGTCGACTGCGTTGACTTTTATGTTGAACGTAAAATGCGTTCAAAATGAAAAAGGAATGCGTTTGTTTCTTAAGCTAAAGGCAATTTCAACAGGGTCCATATTCGTTTTGAACGCGTTTTCCGTTCGTTTTGAATGCATGTCTATTCATTTGCCAACAAAAGAAAATATATGTGATGAAATGATTATTTTACTAATCAGAATGAACGCAAAAGCGTTCACTATGAATAACACCGCGTTTAAATGAAATCTGTTGGTTCGAACGAAATATTTGAATGCGTGAATATTCACACATTTTTTAAAATTCGTTTGTATTAACTGATATTTCGTTCAATTTAAACAAAATGATATTGAATTGAAAGATTTCAAACGAATGCGAACTTCAAACGCAGCGCACGTTTGAAATGAAAATGAATTTTTCTTTCCGTGTATTAAATTTAAAACCAGGCCGAAGCGAAGCGTATATACCCTAAACTTGTACAGACCTAGTGGAGATACCAAAAGTACCAATTGGCAACGACCATATGCATTAAGAATGGGTCTGCTATATGGCCAGTTCATAGGGGAGGTTGGCACTCATTCAGTAGGATCTTGACTATTCTCAAAATCAATTAACTAACTAAGCCATTCTACAAATATTTGTCGAATTTTTCAAGTCGCTAGCTTCATTCTATCGAAAGGTATTGCTTATTTGAAGTTTCACTTGTAGGTTAGGTAGGGGTTCCTTGGGTCGGATCTTGCTCATCATTGCCACCAACCAATTAGATCGCCCTACAAACATTTAAACAAAATTTCAAGTCTCTAGCTTCACTCTATCGAATGTTATCGCTTATTTGAAGTTTCATTTGTAGGGGAAGTAGGGGTTTGGTTGGTCGAATTTTACGTATTTTCAATATTAGCCAACTGGATCCTACTACAAACATTTGATCAAAATTTCAAGTCGCTAGCTTTATTTTGTCGTAAGTTACCGCTTATTTTAAGTTTCATTTCTAGGGGAGGTAGGGGTTCTTTAGGTCGGATGTTACCCATCTTTAATGCCAACTAACTCAATCTCACTTCAAACATTTGACCAAAATTTCAAGTCACTGGCTTCATTCTATCAAAAGTTATCGCTTATTTTAAGTTTCATTTGTAGGGGAGGTGGGGGTTCCTTAGGTCGGATCTTGCCCATTTTCAATACCAACCAATTAGATCCTACTAGCAACATTTTCTCTAATTTTCAACCCGCTAGTGTCACTTTATCGAAAGTTATCGTAATTAAAGTAATATTTAATTTTTTGAAATATGAAGGGGAGGTAGGCGTTCCTTTGATCCGATTATGCCCAACTTACTAGAACTTAAGCATCTTCTTACCCCATGGTTACATACCGAAAATCAGGTGTCTACGCCAATTAGTTCAAGAGTTATAGACAAAAAACCCGAAAAGTAGGGTAGTACGGGGCTCTTTGTAAGAAAATTACCGTTCGTTTTCAACGGATCGATTTTATTTTTCCAGGGGAGTAGAAGATTATCTTTAGGAGCGATCTACCAAAGCTAGAGCTTTTCATGTTTATTTAATCGGGAGTTATAGATACATTTAGTTATTTTACATATATAGGGGAGGTTGGCGTTGTCTTGGCCTGATCATGCCTATTTTCAATACCAACCAAGTAGATTATACTTCCAACATTTGACCGAAATTTCAAGTCTCTAGCTTCATTCTATCGAAAGTTATCGTGCGAACGGACAGACAGACAGACAGACAGACAGAGAGACAGACAGACAGACAGACAGACAGACGGACAGACGGACAGACGGACAGACGGACAGACAGACAGACAGACAGACATGGCTTAATCGAATCAGGAGGTGATCCTGATCATTTCTATATATACATTGCTATACCTCCGGAGCCTCCTTTAAGGTGTTACATATTTCCGTTGTGACAAAAACAATATACCCTATACTAAAAGTCTAGGGTATAATTACCGTTAGTTTTCAACTGATCGATTTTATTTTCCCAGGAGAGTATAACATTACCCTTACTAGCAATATACCAAAGCTAGAGCTTTTCATGATTTTTTAATCGGAAGTTATAGATACATTTAATTATTTTACATATGTAGGGGAGGTAGGCGTTCTCTGGGCCTGTCATGCCCAATTTCAATACCATCCAACTAGATCATACTACCAACATTTGACCAAAATTCCAAGGCTCTAGCTTCATTCTGTCGAAAGTTATCGTGCGAACAGGCAGACAGACAGACAGACGGACAGATAGACAGACAGACGGACAGACAGACAGACAGACAGACAGACAGACAGACAGACAGACAGACAGACAGACGGACAGACGGACAGACAGACATGGCTAAATCGAATCAGGAGGTGACCCTGATCATTTATTTATATACATTGCTAGACCTCCGGAGCCTCCTTTAAGGTGTTATATATTTTCGTCGTGACAAAAACAATATAGGGTATATAGGCTATAAGTCTAGGGTATAAAATAGGTATGTACAAAGTATTATTTCTGAGAATTGGATGTCATCCAATTGGCTAGCTTTGCTTGGATAACACCAATGGAGAAATTTATGAACATTATTAATGCTTATCCGCATATTTAAATTAATAGTGCGAGTTGTTTTTTTTTTGCTAAAGTGTTGTAAAGCAATATGTTGATTGTTCTTTGTTACCTGAAACTAATAAAAATACACCGAGTCATCATAAAACTAGTGAAAATCCACCGGGTAAGTCGTTTTAAAGGTTTTGTATAAAAACAAAACCCTTATGAAATCGGTCATGCGTCCGTCTGTCTGTCTGTCTGTCCATGAAATATCTCACGAGCTGTCGAAAATACATGCATGAAATTTGGTGGAAAAATGTAGAAGTACTATAATTCTCTGGAGAAAGCGATGCGTCGTAATAGGTCAACTTTAAGGGGAGGTCCCATAGAGGGAAAATCAAGGTCGAAATTTTTTTTCATTTGGTATATGCGAATGGGATATCGTAAGAAAGGTACCGTCAAGTACATTTCATTTTTGGAATTTTCTTCAAATTTGAAGAAAGGAGGAAAGAGGGAGAGGGAAAAATATGTGATCCGAGTTTGTCCCCTCCCTTGCATTTCGAGACCGTTATACCTAGAAATATGAAAATTTACAGAAAAGCGGCATTTCACTAGCATAGAAAACTAAAAATAATAGAATTCTTAAATCTCATCAAAAAAGGTTAATAAAAGTAGATTTCTATAGTTGCAGTTAGCACAACCCTGCACCCCTCAAGCACACCCGAGGTCAAAAATATAGATGGCTAATGATAACCAACATCATAGGCAATAATATCTCTAAGTTTCATTACAATCACCTAATACATATCTAATAATACAATAGTATGTAAATTAATTTAAAGTTAGGCATTTTGAAAAAAATAGACCTACCGGCCTCATGCATAGGTGCGAGTACTACTTGCATGTAGTTTTTCGTAGTGCGAATTGTAGTTGAGTCATTTCTGTTAGGGTAAAGATTGGTAGTAGTGGAAGGAGGGAGGGGGGTAGGCTGGTCGCTGACACAATTAATTTTTTTTTTGCAAGTTTGCAATTTGCAATGTCATCTTAACATGAATGGTTAAGCATCTCGAAGAGTAGGACAGTTTATCTCGTAAACATACATATCTATCTACAGTACACCTTCTCGTATTAAAACTATTACTTTGAAATGTGATAGATGGAGTCCTTTTTTATGGATTGGCTGGCAAGATACTATATCACGAGTAAGACATTTTTAATATGGTGTTTTATCCATCTGAGTGGTCCCAAGAAAACCAGGGAGCCAATATTTACATGCCAGAATAAGCGCTTGCTACAAAACCTTCGGATTGCGGGCGTTGCCCTTTATATTCCGGGTTCATTTTTTAGTGAGTCGGGTTTAAATTCGATTTTTTTTTACCGTAAGTCGGTTTAATTGATTGAGTACTGAGTAGACATGGGTACTCGGTCGGTTTTTGCTTTACGGGTTTTCTAATGAGTCTTTTTTAAACCATAATCGGCTTCCTTAATGATTCGGTTAACAGCCATCAAGCGGTTTTGATGGCTCTCGCAAAAACCTAAAACTGCTGTTGAAATTTTTGGACCAAACAGGCCTGATCTGGTTTGCATGCCCCCATATACGGCAATGTAAATAGGGTAACGCGACCGCGTTGAACCATAAGGTGGGGGTCTCTACGCAATTTGTGTTTTTTGATTATAGCCCAGCCATTAGATAAAACAAATTGTAGTGTAGTTTTTTATTTTCTTTGTGTTTATGTTTTTGGGGATGCTATTAACGAATTGAATTGAATTTTGCTACTAAATTACAATACTTTCTGTGGTACGACTTTTTTTTACATCTTTCATCTTTTGCAAAAAAAATCTATTCCTTAATCTAAGTGAAAAAAAAATTTAATATAAAAATAATAAATAATAAAATAATAAAATCTTAAATTTTAAAAATTAAATGAAAAATATTACTATAAGTAATGTAAGTTAATAATAATAAATAATCATCATCATCGTGGCGCGACAGCCCGACGTCGGGCCTTGGCCGCCTGGATCATTGTCCTCCAATTATCTCGGTCACGTGACCGCGTCCTCCAATTTTGGGAGCCCAGCAGCTGCGCGGCGTCCACACCTACTGAGCTCTCCCAACGAGATCTCGGTCGTCCTCGCAGTCTCGCTCCGTCGACTCGTTCTGCATTCATTACTTTCTTAGGCATGCGATCATCGTCCATTCTTTGTACATGCCCTGCCCATTGAAGTCGTTGTAGTTTGACGATTTTCGAGACTTGCAGCTCATCGTACATTTCATACAACTCATGGTTGTACCGGATGCGCCATCCATCTCGATCGCAAACAGCCCCGAAAATTCGCCGTAGAACCTTACGTTCGAAAGTGTCTAGCATGTTTTCGGAGGCTTGAGCTAGGGTCCATGCTTCGCAGCCATAGCATAGCACTGGTCGTATAATGGTTTTGTACACGCGGAGCTTCGTGTTCCTGTGCACATGTTTCGATTTCATTATGGGGAGAACCGAGAAAAAAGTCTTATTAGCTAACTGTATCCGTCGCTTGATTTCGTCAGTTTCGTTGGCGTCCCTTGACAGGTTGCAACCCAGGTAAATGAAGTTGTTCACGAACTCGATGTTGAGGTCCCGCACATTGATGCTTGGTTGTGCAGGTGTCCTTGTCACCGATTGCATCATTATTTTAGTTTTACCCTCGTTAATACGTAATCCAACTTCCTTTGCAGCGGTATCAAGCGTATGCAGAAGTTCTTCTGCGTCAGCCAATCTTCGGGACATGATGTTGATGTCGTCGGCGTACGCTGCTAATTGTGTCGACTTGATGAGTAGCGTCTTGCTGTTGTCCAAATTCATGGCCCGAATAACGTATTCCAGTGCTAAGTTAAAGAGCGTCGGAGCCAGTCCATCGCCCTGTTTCAAACCAGTGCGTGTTTCAAATAGATCAGTAAGTCTATTCTGGATCCTGACTTGTGAGACGGAGTTGGTCATCGTCATCTTTGTCAGTCGCACTAATTTTGCTGGTATACCAAATTGCAGCATGATGTTGTGCAGTACTCCACGATCGATACTGTCGTATGCCTGCTTGAAGTCGACAAAGATTTGGTATACGTTTACGTTGTATTCCCAGCACCTCTGGAGTATCAGTTTGACTGAGAAGAGCTGATCGGTTGTGGAGCGACCAGGTCTGAAACCGCTTTGATATTCGCCAATGACTCGTTCTGCGTACGGTTTTATTCTATTTTCCAGAATTTTCGTCAAAATTTTATAGGACGTACAAACTAGTGAGATGCCCCTGTAATTTTCACACCGCAGTTTATCTCCCTTTTTATGAATTGGACAGATGATGCTTCTGCGCCAATCGTCTGGGATCTCCTCGTTCTCCCATACTCGCAGGAGTAATTGATGTATGGCATCAACTAGACTCGTTCCACCGAATCTTAGCAGTTCAGCTGGAATCTCGTCAGCGCCCGGCGCTTTATTTCGTTTTAGTGACCGCAACGCGAGATCAACTTCCTCTACTGTCGGGGGTTGAATGGGTGGGCCTAGATCAACAATATCGTTGAGAGCTTCCTGTGTGGGGATGTTAGATGGTCGGTTTAGAAGCTCTTCAAAATAAGAGGCCCATCGTTTGTTAATACCATCGGTGTCGCTGATGATGTTTCCATCCTTGTCCTTACAAAGGCTAGTCCTGGGTTGGTAGCCGTTCTTAATTGTATTTACTAGTTTGTACGCTTGTCTGGTGTTCCTATTAGCTAAGTTTTCGTTTATGTTCAGCAACTGCTCGTCAAAGTATTTACGTTTCTTACGTCTAATTATTCTATTCGATATTCGCCGTAGCTCGTCATATTTTTCTCTTCTGGCTCTGGTTCCTCGTTGAATCCATTGTCTGTAGGCCTCGTTTTTCGCGTCAAGTGAATTTTTGCATTCTTCGTCGAACCAGTCATTTCGCGCTCGCCGGGCTTTATATCCCACGACCTTCTCTGCGACATCCTTGATGGTACCCTTGAGTTCTTCCCAGAACCCATGGACGCCTGTGTTGCTGATGTTGTGTAGCATAGGTGATAGTTTTTCCTCAAGGGCGGTAGTATACGCCACCGCTGTAGCATCACTCAAGAGCTTATCAACCGCAAAGATTTTGGGAGGGCTGATTCTTGACTGGTGCACTGAGGAAATTCTACATCTGTAGGTCGTCTTCACCAAGTGATGATCTGAGTCGCAGTTTGCTCCTCGATAGGAGCGGACATCCATGACACTAGACGCCCATCTCCTGCAAATGAGGACGTGGTCAATTTGGTTGACGGTATGTGCGTCTGGAGACTTCCAGGTCTGCTTGTGAATGCGTCGATGCGGGAAACACGTAGAGCTTACGACTAGATTCCTGCTGCAGGCGAAGTCTATAAGTCGCTGGCCGTTATCGTTACATTCTTCATGGAGGCTGTGGCCTCCAGTGGTCCCCCGATGCCAGCTTTCATTCCCGACTTTCGCGTTAAAGTCTCCCAGCAGCAATTTGACGTCGTTTGTTGGAAGTGAGTCGAAGAGAGTTTCAAGGCGGGCATAGAACTCGTCTTTTACTGCGTCTTCTTTAACTTCAGTGGGGGCATGCACATTGATGAGCCAGAGATTGAAGAATCGAGTCTTGATGCGAATCGCACACAGCCGTTCATTTATGGGTTTGAAGTCAGTAATATGCGGTTTGAGGTGATTGTTCACTATAAATGCTAGTCCAAACTCCTTGCGGCCCGATGGTTTGCCACTTGTAAAAATTGTGTGCGATTTCTTGTCATTAATTTCGCTGCCAAGCCAATTTGTTTCCTGGAGTGCAGTAATGCTCAGTTTGTACTTTTCGACCTGTTGAAGGAGGGCCTTCTCGGCCCCCGGTTTGTTCAGGGAGCGTACATTCCAGGATCCGAAAGAATAATCCTTTATTCGTTTGCGTGGTCGTCGTTGTTGATCCGTCCAATCCGAGGCTTTTGTTCCAGGTTTCTTGACATGGAATGGTTTTTACAAGGACGAGTTGTCAGCACGTCGCTTAACCCCATTCAGGGGATGGCCTCGGAGATAGCTGCTTCAGATGGTTTAATAAACGTGCTGGAGTTCACACAACTATGTAGCAGGTCCAACTACGCAAGTCAATCCATCCTACTAGACCTGAGACGCTTAGGTGTTCGTCAGCCATTCAGGCTACAGCTATCTGCCTTTTCCAAACTGTCTTATCGCTAAGACATTGGCCGTCAGCGATTTGATACACTGCCGTTACCAGGGGGCGCCCACGCGGAGGACTATGGAAAAGGTCTTTGCCCCCCATAAATAATAATGCAATTAAAACAAATTTGTAAGATTAATAGAGTTTCGCCCATTAATAGGTACACGCTGTACAATATCGTAGAAAATTACTGAAGATACCATAACGTGGCGAAACATCAGTTAATGTTTTCTTTTAAACTACAAAGGATTACAAATTCATTATAAAAGTTAAAATTTCGAGTTGATTCTAAAATATTGCATTTTTGAGTTTTTTCATGGTTCTCGTCGGCGTGCGATATACTCGTACAGTGTTTCCGGAAAATGGCGAAACCGAACCGCCACGTGATTGCTCATGAAATTTCCACTAAAAAGTAATAAGGGATATTTTTTCGAGTTCTTAACTCTTTATTTGCTACAGGCATTTACTTTTTTACATTACTGAAAATACCATTTCTGAAAAACTACGTTAGCTAGAACACTCAAATAAAAAATTAATTTGAGCCAATAAGTTGCTTTAAAATCTAAAATTTTGTTTAATGTTACATCAGACATCAGGTTTAATTGTTATAATTTTGTCAGAATTATTGTTTTGCTGAAAAAAAATCCACCACCTTTCTCTTGAATTTTTGCACACACAATGTGCTTGTTCAGTTTCAAAAATTAGTTCTTAATTTTAATATGATCAAATGACGATAACATCATTTCATTCTAATTTTTTTATTTCTGGCGGTTATAGCCCTTTCAATGTAGGAAAACAAGCTTTTGAGCAAAACGAAAATTTTAACTTTACAGATTTATATTGTAACAATTAAACCGCCTGTCTGATTTCCACCGAGCGATGAATTTACTGGGATTAATTTTTAATTTATTTGTTCCAGCTAGCGTAGTTTTCTGGATATTGTGTTTACAATGATCAGCCCTATTACGAAGAACAGTTATCGATTGATTGACGATTGACAAATTTATCAATTAAATCACTATGAATTTGAATCGATTGTGAAAAATAAGCTACGTTTTTTTTTGGTCAGAGCAGAGTAGAGCAGGATAAGCGGCAAAGAAAACGCTATAGAGCAGATTAGAGTAGCGAAAACGAAAACGGTTCAAAATTCTGCTTTGGAGGGTGTCTGGGTTTAGTTAACATTTAAACGTCAAATCAAATTTCAAGAACTTAAATCCTTAGTACAGATACAATCTGACGAATTCCCTTTAGGCAGCCGACTCATTTTGTAGGTTTACTATTCCATATAATTCCACAAAATCAACATTTTATTGACAGGAATTGAATTCTTTGTGCTTCTCAAACTGTAAACTGCCCAAAAACCTCGACACCTGCGCCGCCTGCATTTAAAAACGCAGAACTACTTAACAGAATAGAATTCCTGCCAAAAACGTCTACCCAGAGCAACTCACAGCATGCTGTTTGTGTAATTGTAATTGTATGGTGTTAACCTGCTCTGCTCTGCGTGGCGCCTAGTATTCACTCGTTACTATGCAATCGAAAGAATATTCACTCGTTACTAAGCGATATATTCGTTACTAAGCGGTATAAACAATATTATTGTAATTCGTGAAGTTGAGTGCTAAGTCTATTTCCCAGTGACAGTTGGAATGACGTTCACATTGACTTGTATGTCCAATTCATCATTGCCAGCAATTAATCATTGGCCGAATGACCATTCGGCTGCTACGCTGTCCAAGTTATGACATAATCTACTCGTAGAATATACATACATATTTCATAAATAAACCCAAAACAGTAAACGAGGTGGTTAAAGTATTACTTATCAGTATCACTTACATGAAAAACAATATTTAGTGCCGGTATATTCCTTTCATACATCCCCTACGGGTTTCGTATAAGCTTCTTCAATATTAGGCGCGTTCTTTTGCGAATCTTAACTTATACTGGTTAGTGAAATAACACGCACTACAACAATAATATTAACCTATATGGGGTAGCATTCTACCCCGGTGGCTTATCTGTGGCAGGATTTAACCTGGATGGAACACAAATCTTCACACTTATTTAGGCTACATCTAGTGGTTGCCGCAAGAAGCTCAGTCGTTTTCGCTTCATTCGACTGCAGTAAAATTCAATTGAAATCGAAAATTTTCTGATTGGTAAAATGGTTATCGTTGAAATATCACGGAACTATTCGGAAAAAATAGTTTCTTTTATCGCAGTTGCATTTAACAAGCTTAAGCTTTTTCTTGATATTATTATTGTAGAATTAAGTTTATTTTTAATAATTTTGTAATTTTTCCTAACATTGAGATTATTCAATAATCCAGAATCCAAAACTTCAGCAAAGACCAAATCCATATCATATCAAATGCATGTTACGACCCTATATGGGTCATATACAATCGTTTTTAGGGTTTTGTATTAAAAGAATTATAATTCGCCGGAGAAAGCGATTCGTTGTAATAGGCTGACTTTAAGGGGATGTCCCCATAGAGGGGAAATGAAGGTCAAAATTTTTTTTTCATCTGGTATAGGCAAGTGGGGTATCATAAGAAAGGTAACACCGAGTACATTTCATTTCCGGTATTTTCATTAAATTTGAAAAAAGGGGAAAAGAGATAGAGGGGAAAATATGTGATCCGCGTTTGTCCCCCCCCCCTTGCATTTCGATACCGTTATACTTAGAAATATGAAAATTTGCAGAAAGGCGGCATTTTACTAGTGTAGAAAACAGAAAATCGCAGAATTTTGATATCTCAACAAAAAAGGTTAATAATAGTACATTTCTATAGTTGCAGTTAGCATACCCCTGCACGCCTTAAGCACAGCCGAGGTCAAAAATATTGATGGCCAATGATAACCAACATCATTGGCAATAATATCTTTAAGTTTCATTACAATCACATAATATTTAATAATAGTACATTCATTTAAAGTTAGGCATTTTGACACTATCCACACAAAAATTACACCTACCGGCCTCATATGTAGGTGTGAGTTGAGTATTACTTTCATGTTGCTTTTCGTAGTGCGAATTGCAGTTATTTAATTAATCATTTTTGAAAGGGTAAAGATTAGTTGGGGGCGCTGCGTCGTAATTGGCAAACTTTACCGAGTGGAAGGGGAGAGGGGTCCACATAGAGGCGAAATTAAGCTCAAATTTTTTTTTATCGACTGGTATAGGCAAGTGAGGTGTAGTGAGAAAGGTAATGTTGAGTACATTCCATTTTTTCGCATTTTCTTGAAATTTATAGAAAGGGGAATAGTGGGGGAGGAAAAAATATTAGTTCGTAATTCGAGCGATGTTAATATACCAAAATAAGCGCTTGCTACAAAACCCTCGGATTGCGGGCGTAGCCCTCTATATTCCGGTTTCATTTTTTCTTTGTTGTGAAAACTACGATTGACCTGGATAATTGCAAAAGAACGCGCCTATATTGTTTTGATTTTTGGATTGGATTTGATAACGGAAAGCCATTCGTAGACGACAAAATGTAGGGCATAGTAAGTTGCGAATAAATAATCTTAAACAGATAACGTCCGCATACCCCTTTTTTTCAATTTCCTCATATTCTCATCTTTTAGATTATATTGCATATTAAAAAAAAAATCCTCTTTTCTAACCATTTTTTCTATTCAAGCATATTGAAAAGAAAAAATAAGTGGATCATCATCTCATATTTTCTTCAGATTTGTTTGGATACCATCATCTTGTAAGCTCCAAATTTCAATAAAGTCCACTTGAAAGTATGACTAGAGATTTTTCAAAGATAGTTAGCAAAATGCCTCCTTTTCTGTCTTGTCGGTCACGCAAAAATATCCCTAAGATGACATGTTATTATTATTGAGAATGGAATCTGATCAAAAACAAAATTTCATTAAACGCGCTATGAACGGGACCCCTTCAGTGAGTTTGAAAATAATATTTTGCAAGCTATAGTAGGGTTTTTTTTTCTTCTTTTTGAAATCTTGATGTAAAGATAATTCCTATAAGAAGAGTATATTATATCTAAAAAATAAGCTAGCCTTCGGCTAGCTTGCCGAAGGTATAATACCCTTCCCGTGAAGCGTATCATACCTTCGTTGTGTTTTGTGGTACATTTGCCTTTTTTAAGTTAGTAGTAAAAATTGTTCCGATTCCACTCTTCCAATAAGAGGTATATGAAATAGTGGGCCGATTTCAACCGAATTTAGGAACGTGGCTTAGCAGTCAATACGGTTGAATAATATGCAATTTCGTAAAGATATAGTATCTTCAGACAGAAAATTTTTTTTTTATAAAACTTGTTCTTGGGACGGTCGTTCCTATGACAGCTATATGATAGAGTAGTCCGATTTCAACCAAATTTGGAATGATATTTTATGATTTCACTAAAGATACTATTGATTATTGTGAATTTCGAAAACAATATCTTTAGAAATAAGAAAGTTTTTCTCACAAAGACGAAGTTTTGGACCGGTCGTTCCTATGGCGGCTATATGACGTAGTGGTCCGATTTCAAATAATTCGGAAAAATTATTTAGCTAGAGATACTATTGATTAATGTGAAGTCTAAAAACGATATCTTTAGAAATAAAAAAGTTTTTCTCACAAAGACGAATTTTTGGACCGGTCGTTCCTGTGGCAGCTATATGACGAAGTGGTCCGATTCCGTTGAATCACACTGGCAAAATTATTTACACAATGCAATGTTTGCTTCTTGAACAGCCTTTAAAGCTGCAGAACTTTTCAAATAGCAACAAATCATCCATAGTTTTTTCCCAATTTTAAACACTGTTATTTTATTTAAATAGCTAAAACAAAAATATTCATCCAATTCCAACAAGTAACTGTAAAAATCATAAGAAAACATGTGGCACAACTATTTACACATCCATTGAATACTGGCAAAATTATTTACACAAGTGCAAATAATTGCACTTGGAAAGTAACGGTTCCAAATTTATTTGGTAAATTAATACTTTGCGCGGCATTCAGTAATTGTACTACTCAATTGCCCTAACCCCTTGTGGGGCATAGCGCGTCAACTGTTCCATCTGGCCCAGTTGACGTTTCGTTGGCATAAATTGGTTTCAGAGAATGCAGTTGCCAGCATGCACCTCCTGCACATCCATGGCCACGAACGTCGTCGTGGACGGGATTCGAACCCGAAACGCCGGTAGTCAAACATGAGACTGATGCCTCAACACACTGCGCTACCGGTCGCCCCCGCAGTTTGGTAAGATTTTTGCGCGAAACAAATTGTACGGGATGCCAAAAACTAAAGAAATTTCTCTTGAAAAACGAGCTACCATTGTGGCGGAATTCCAGAGAGGTGTTTTTGAGCCATGGAACTTGCAAAAAATTGCAGTTGTACCCGGAAACGATTTATAATCTAGTTTCAAAGTTTAAAGATTGTGGAAGTGTTAAGAATAAAAGTGGGAGAGGCAGAAAAAGAGTGACATTGAAAAAAAATTTATGATAAAATTGTTCGGTCCTTCAAAAGAAACTCATGTGAAAGAATCCAAAGTGTGCTGGCGGACCTAAACAAAGATCGGGAAAACAGGATCAGTGAAAGAACATTGTGGCGAAGGTTGAAAGAAAATAAGATAAAAGCCTACGTCATTCAGAAAAAAAAACCGCATATAACACCTAAAAACAAGCAGGTTAGATTACAATTTGCTACAGACCACATTACGAAGCCACCAGAGTTTTGGAGAAGCATTCTTTGGACGGATAAAACTGCTTGTTCCTTGGGCGGTACCTATGGACACAAATATTATTACGCCGATGCTAAAACTAAGGCTAAACAATCCGTCACACAACCCAGGAGACATTCTAAAGGTGGTGAAATCATGATATGGGGTTGCATATCATATAGTGGTATGGGTCCACTTGTCAGATGCTCCGATAATATGACACAGTCACATTATTTAAACATTTTAAATGATGTTGCACTGCTCGCAGGTTCAAAATTTATCGGGAGTAATTTTATCCTACAACAGAACAATGCGCCAATACATACAGCCGCAAAGATTAAAAAGTATTTGGCTTTTGTGGACCAACAAGTTTTAAAATGGCCACCCCAAACCCCTGATCTGAACGTCTTAGAAAATTTGTGGCATATAGTAAAATCAAAAATGCCTGAAAACATCGGAAGAACTGCAGATCAGACTTGGAAGGACTTCATTGCGACTTGGAGTACAGTTACATTAAAGCAAGTCCAAGGATTAATAGACTCTATGCCCAGACGCCTTGCAGAAGTAATTTCGTCAAAAGGAGGAAACACAACTTATTTTAACCGTTTACTTCAACCTTAAAACTATTTCCTTTCTTTTGCTTATAGAAGTGAAAAAGACAAAAAACACACAAAAAATGGATTTGTGTGAATAATTTTGCCAGTATTAAATGGATGTGTAAATAATTGTGCCACTTACTTTCTTATCATTTTAACAGTTACTTGTTGGTATTGGAAGAATTTTTCTTTCTTATTGTTTAAATAAAATAACAAAGATTAAAATTGAGAAAAACCATGGATGATTTGTTGTTATTTTAAAAGTTCTGCAGCTTTAAGGGCTGTTCAAGAAGCAAACATTGCAATGTGTAAATAATTTTGCCAGTGTCTGTATATTGCGTGCAATAGAAAGAAGGCTCTGTACAAAATTTCAGCTTGATAGCTTTAAAACTGAGGGACTAGTTTGCATAGAAACAGACAGACAGACGGACAGACAGACAGACAGACAGACGGACAAAGCTTAACGACTCGTCTCATCATACCGACCAAGAATATATATAGTTTATATGGTCGGAGATGCTTCCTTCTGTGCGTTGCAAACTTCATGAAAAAGTCACATCACATCCGTGAAGGGTATAAAAAATGGTTTTCTACTACATAATGTGGGGCTCGGATATTTACGTACTCGTATGCGAGTATTATACAAAATTGGAAAATCTTAAATCGATTTCCGGAGTTCACTTGACATATACAGGGTGGGTCATCTAGTGGTTCCTTTTTAAATTATAGGTTATTTTAACAGTGAAAGCTGTTCCCGCTCGAAATCTTGACAGAAAGTTAGCATCATACCTCCGCAGAACCAAATGAGTCGCTTTACACTGGAACAACGTTGGGAAATATTGAAAACTTACTTCCAAAGTGAGTGCTGTGTAGCCCAAACAGTACGTTTTTTTAAAAGAAGTTTCGGCCGAAATGAAGCACCCACCGCGCCTGCTGTACGCAAGTTTGTGCAAAAAGTTCGTGAGACTGGCATGCTAGTGCGCACAGATGAGAATGTGGCTGCTGTAGCCGAGAGTGTGAGACTCACTCCACGAACATCAGCTCGCCATCGATCTCAACAGCTCAACATTTCACGCACTAGCCTGAGAAGAATTCTGCACAAAGATCTCGGATTATTCGTTTACAAGGTCCAATTCACTCAGCAATTGAAGGCGCACGACCATCCGCTTCGTTATCGCTTCGCAGTTTGGGCTTTAGAGCAGCTTGAATTGGACAACGATTTTGGGCGAAAAATCATCTTTTCTGACGAGGCGCATTTTCATTTCGGAGGCTACGTTAACAAACAAAATTGCCGCATCTGGGGCTCGGAAAACCCACACGTTATTGTCGAGAAGCCAATGCATCCACAGAGAGTGACAGTTTGCTGCGGATTGTGGAGTGGTGGCATCATTGGACCATTTTTCTTCGAAAATGAGGCTGGGAACAACGTTTCGATCAACGGTGAACGTTACAGAGCCATGTTATCCGACTTTTTCTTTTACTAAAATTGAAGACATGGATTTGGACGACCTCTGGTTCATGCAGGATGGCGCGCCATGCCACACAGCCGATTCAAGCACTTAAGGCCAATATCATCCAAGCAATCCGTGAGCTACAGCCCGAAACGATCGACATGGTCTTGGAAAATTGGAATGACAGAATGCGCTACTGAGAAGCCAGCCGAGGCAGCCACTTGAACGAAGTTGCGTTTCATCATTAATGGGAATGTTTGCTCTTACTAATGAAGCCATAATACATAGAAAAGGTTCTTTTCGCCTCACCAAAATGTTAAGATACTTTCTCCAGCACCCCTGCGTACTCCTCCTTACACCTTGAACCACGCGACACTCATACACCACAATTTCTTTGAACAGATTTTTCAATTGAACAAATGCGTCCATACATTTCTTTCTGATGTCCGACATTGACGACTTTTCTCATTAAAAGCAGTTCGCATAATTTGAGACGCATGGAACAGAACATCGATTCGCTTACGTGCGGATCTCTATACATTTGTCTGGGAAGTTGAGTTTGCAGACGAGCCGATCACGAGATGAATATGAGACGACCCGTGTGCGGAGGACCTAAGTGAAGCTTCCTACGATGAGCAGCATTGGAGCAACGAATGATTTTCGGACTCCTGCTGCATACACGCCTCCAATCATACCAATTTCAATTGAGTTTTCTGGGACTCTGTTACCTTTCTCAAACTATTTTTGTTAAGCAGAATAATAAAACTAAAAACTGAATAATTGGACACCAAGTTTAACTTTGTATTGTACGATGAGTGCGGTTACCGACTTACTGGTTTGCTATCAAATAAGACAAGCGGTCTATTTATTGTGCTCAGCTCTCACACCTTCAGGCTTTCCAACCCCCAAACAAGAATGAAAAGAGAAACCAAGATGCACACTCTTTATCCACGTTCATTTACCCACCTCCTTGTCGATGTCGAGTAACATTTGTGTACGATTGTGTAATACAATCTCGTAAGTTATGCAATTAATTTTTAATTTTCAATTAATTTTTTTTCAGTGAATGACAAATAAGGCAAAAGAAAGAAACCGGAAAAAGCAACGGGAAGGCAAAATATTTTTTTTTTTTAAATGTGCGTCTGAGATGAATGTACAGTGAAACTCGAATTTAACAAACTTCCAAGGGATTCTCGAAAATGTGCGTTATATCCGAGTTTCACAATAGTGGGCCAGATCTCATTGGATCTTTATACAAATTTGCAGACCGGTCTTTGATCCGGTCTGTTTTTGGATCTCGTTGGATCTGTGCTGCTGGGCCGTGCCATTATATCCACAAACTTGTCGCCCTGATATCTATCTGACTGCTCTCGAACGTTAATTGGTTGTCAAAGGTGTCATGGGATTTTAAGAGATGCATGTGCTGTATACGCATTAAACAGTGAATTGCGTGTTTGAAAAATTAACATTTCGTAAGCAAGATACGTGCACAGGACACGCATTTCATTCAATTCAATAGGATTTAACCTATTTTTAATTGACAACTCCCATCACTTTGACGTTGTCTTCTTCTTATTTTTAAGTACTAGCAACTGTAAGATTTTGAGATCCAGGCTGTTTTATTCATTCATGATCCAGACCAAAACGAATCGAATGCAGCTAATAACAACATAATTTCAAACATTAAAAAAAATATTGGCAATAGTTTCCAGTATTTAGTCTATTCTAATGAAAATCAAACTGCAATCAACAAATATTCGTTTTCTGGATAATGAAGTACTAAGGAGACAACCACCTAACTAGTTTATATGCAGAGGGACACCCCAGGGAGTTGTCGTTTCTCGGCTGGCTAGTTGTTATCAATAAAATCCTAGGAAGGCTTGCCTGAGGAGGAGTTAAAGTGATCGCGTACGCAGATGATGTGGCAATCTTGGTGTCAGAAATGTTTCTCTTCGTGATAAGTCAGATTATGGCAAAGGCCATGGGTATAGGGGGGGGGGGACCTGGACCACAAGCTATGAGCTGGGCGTCAACCCAGGTAAGACTGTTGTTTTTTTATACCACAAAAACCAAAGTACTGCATTTTATCCTTCCTAAACTTAACGGACAGCCACTTCACCTATCGCCCAGAGCAAAGTATTTTGGTGTGATTTTAGCTGGCAATTAAACATGGTAGAACCTGCGAAGAAAGCCTTGCTAAAAGATACAACATAACAAAACCTGGCAGGGTGCAAAGAATGACATGTCTATGTACATGTACTACAGGTGCCGTACGAATCTACCGAACTTCTGAGGTTTGGGAGAAACCTCCCACCAGGACTGTATTGAGGCGAGGGGTGGTGATGAAGGACTTTCTTTGACATCGCGATTTTCACCGACCGGTTCAAAGTGGACTGCGGCGAAGGTGCAGGAATCTTTTTTGACGCACTGAATATCCATAAGTGTTTCCGCGTCGAAGATCATGCCAGCATCTTCCGTCAAGTCGCCATCAAGGCACTGAACTGGGTAAGTATATTTTCCAAGCTTGTCGAGCGATGTGGGGAGGAGATAACTTACCTTAGCAGACGTTTTAATACTACCCTGCTCTAGATTCCTGGTCACAGGAACATTGAGGCCAACGAAAAGACCGAGGAGCTGGCTAGGAGAACTGCCGCCCCTATAGAACTCTCATGTGCAACCTGTTTGCATTCGACTGAGGGATGCTGAGTGCAGTATTTCCTCTCACTATCATAATGTCGCACATTCCAAATGGCGGTAGCTGTCCACCTGCACCGCATCAAAGATGACAAATCAAATCAAAGACCAAATCACGTAGAGATGTCGCCACGCTCATAGCGGTCATCATGCGACATTGCCCTATCGAGAATCATGCAATCAGGCTAGGTATCCCCTAAAATTCGCATTAGCAAAGCTGCGGGAATGAAGTTTAGAAAAAAAACCGCTCACCCACTTCCTTTGCGAATGACTGGGCCTTGGTAAGACCAGACATCGTGAATTAGGAATGATATATAAAGTTGGTAAAGCGTGGAATACGGAGACCTTTCCTACTGAGTGGAAGGAAGATTTGATCATCAAACTTCCGTAGAAGGGTAGCCTCACAGACTGTAATAATTGGAAACGCATTTGTGTACTTTCTACTGTTGCCAAGATAATAGCTGAAACCGTCCTGCAAAGCCTAAGGGCTCACTTAGAAAGCACAACTGAGGAAGAGCAAGCTGGCTTTCCATTCGGATTCTCCTGTGTCGTTCACATTAGCACCTTGCGAATCATCACCGAGCAATGCGCTGAGTACGATTCTCCGCTTCATTTGCTTTTCATCGATTTCGAGACGGTGTTTGATAGTGTGAACCGTGTGATATATGGGCGGCCTTGCGCATGGGAGGCATCTCTGAGAAGCTTGTGGCTATTTTTAAGGCAACTTATGACGGCGCGAAATGTCGCGTTCTGCATAAAGGTAAAGTGTCGGGGGAATTTGAGATTCGCAATGGAGTTCGGCAGGGGTGTAAAGTTGGGCTAAAGATTAATACTAACAAGACCAAGGTCCTTAGCCCGCCATTGCGAAGAAGAAATCCTACACCCTGCCATCAATATTAATAGAGAATGCCAGTGGAGAAGGTTGCCTTTTTGCCTTCCTGGGTAGTATTGTTGCCGAAAATGGTGGTACGGACAGGACATCGCACGTCGTATCAATCAGGAACTTGCTGTCCAAAATCTGGCAGAGCAGTTATCTCAGCATCAAGATCAAGCTTGGCCTGGTTTGTTCCTTGGTACTGTTTGTGCTTTTGTATGGGAGCAGCACATGGAAAGTTTCCGTAAGAATTACCAGGAAGCGGCAAGCTTTCGTCAAATCGTGTGTTTGTTGAATTCTAGGAATTTTCTGGCCCGAAACAATATCAAATTAAGAGCTAAGTTGGCTTGCAGGTCAGATGCCAATCGATGAATTGATACGCAGGTAAAAATGGCAGTGGAAAGGTCTCTCATTGGGGAAGAATGATAACTGCATTGCTTTGCATGCCATGAAATGGAACCTCAATTTCAACCAAGGCCGACCAAGAGGAGGTCCTAAAATCACATGGCGTCGATCTGTGTCAAAAGAATGTAAGACGCCGGGTACATCGTTTGGGGAGTTGCGCCCAATTGCCCAGAACAGAGTACGATAGCGCGCAGGAGTAATTGACGCGCTATGCTAAGGGTTAAGACAAAGTAGTATCCGCAGAAGTTCCAATCATTGTCAAATAGAACGGGGTGTGTGGCTTCAAAACGGCGCCTTTTGCGCTATTTGAGCTCTGGCAAGTCGTGCTTCAGCCATTTCTTATACCAATGAATCAACCTAGATAGTGAAACTGTGTGCACATTCTGATCGTATTACGAGCAGATAGGGCTTCGTTTGTTGATGAAAGAATATTATCATTCTCATTCGCATCTTCGACGCCACTTTCCGAATCCGTTGGATAAATTATGGACTGCATGATGTCAATGGCTGCGTTCATAAAACGCCATCGCTGAGTCAGCATTAGCCTTTATGTCTCCACCAACACACCCGGGTGTGTTAGCTATGTTGAAATGTCCTATAAACATTTTTCTTAACAATGCTGATAGCTGTTTAACTCAGTAGCTGCGTCAATTTGTTTTTCGAACCTTTACTACTAGGATATGTGCAAGTAGGAACACAACCTTCTGAGTAAGAGGTGCGTCAAGACAAAATCCTATGTAGTCTATACATAATACACCCGGGTGTGTACGTGCATTTGTATGGAATTACTATGAAAAACACACTAAAGGAAAGAAAACCCCAGATTACTTTACTATGAAAAACGCATGAAGCGTGCTCTTTTGTTTTCTTGTGGTCTATGTTGGCTCATCCAATGTATCGCGCATCAATGTCAATTCATCGTTTCTGGGCCATAAGCAAATACATTCGCTTCGATAATGCAAACTCCAGAAAGGAAGATTGAGAACTAATAAAGATGCACCAATATCACAAATTTGGCTCATGATGAACGATAGATTGCAAAATGCTTACAGTGCTGGCGAGGGCGTACACGTTTCACGCAGTACATTCCCCCAAGTCAGCCAAATATGACATAAAGGTATGGAGGGTATGGAAGGGATGCGATGCAGGGTTATCTTATCCGCTGCATGGCCAAATATACACCGGAATGAGTGCAGATGGAAACCAATCAGGGTGAAAGAGTCGTACGTGATTTGTATCGAATATTCGCAGGAACCGGCCGAAACATAACTTGCGACAATTTCTCCACAACATACAGCTTGGCAAAAACGTTGATGGAAGTATTCAGTCTTTCACTGATTGGGACGGTGAATAAAAAACGAACTTTCATTCCTTCCGAATTTGTTGTAGTCAAAGTCCAAAAGAAAGTACAATTTTCGAGTGTATGTATATGGTTTTCAAGAGGATGTCACTTTATACTCCTATTTCCCCAAAAAAGAATAAAGCTGAAGTTTTATTATCAACAACACACTACACAACGAATGTTATTGGCAATCAGAAGAGACCAGAGGTTATTATTGATTATAATCGCACGAAAGGAGGTGTTGATAGTATGGACAAGATGTCAGCTGAATACTGTTATAAGCGTCAAACACAATGATGGTCACTTGCATTCTTCTTCAACATGTTGAACGTTGCTGCTCTTGCGGCGTACATAATCCATCAAAAGAATAATATCAATTCAACAAAAATTGATTCGGGTGCGCACCGAAAATTTCTTCAAGAACTTTTCCGTCAATTGGTTTCGCGGAACATCCAACTTAGGCCGTTTCCTCATTTATCGGTATGGTAGCGGTACGGGATCGGCATGCTCGGTATACGCGGTGCCGAAAGTTTACCGAGCGCCTTTAGTTCAATGAGTGTTTCCTGATTTGCTCGGTCCCTCCCCGCATCCACGAATACCGCGCCAATCGGGAAACACACATTGAAATAAAGGCGCTCGGTAAGCTTTCGGTACCGCGTATACCGACACTGAGCATGCCGATCCCACACCGTTGCCTTACCGACAAGTGAGGAGACGGCCTTAGATCTAATAACGGCCACATTATACGTAATTTTTCTTCCAAAATTGGTATGGAAGCTCTTTTGCAAACCAAATTATATGATGATTGATGTAAGCATCATCGTCACATTCAATAATTAGAGCGGCTAGCGGTCGTATTCCACAAAAGGGAAATGGCTATTTATGTTCTAAACGAAGACCATCTCGTAAAGCATGCATATCATGCAACAGATCGGTTTGCAACGAACACAGTGTATCAAATATTACCTGCAATAGGTGTTAAAATTTTAAATACTATCTGCAATAAATGTAATTTTACCTTTAGTTTATTTTCTACTACACACTACTCATTATATTCCCCTTTGTTACTTATTTCTTAACGTTTTACATATAAAAACACATCCACACCTGGGTGTGCACACGCTCCTTTTGTGAACTTTACCTGGATTTTACCTTTATTTGTAGTTTTTAAATGTTCAACGTTCAACTGTTCATAATATAATAAAATAATAAATAAATAAATAAAATTAATCAAGAGAAAACAAAACTCCCGTGTGTCGTACTTTCGTTCTACCTGCCTATTCTTGGTTCAATTTCGCTTATTTTAGCCGTTGCAGTACATTTTCCCTACAAATGCATATACTCACCAGAGTGTGTATGGTATAGCTCGAAACGAAACTATTTGGGTGTAGATATAAAGGTTAAGAAGTGCTGCATGGTAGTTTGTCGTAGAAACGCTTACACTTAGCTAGGCGCTGACACTAAGCGCTTTCACTTTTGGTCAGCATAAAATTTTCTCGCTTTTCTGGCTCAGCGCAATATTTGACATTTGCGGCAAGTGTCAAACTTCGATGATTCTAACCTCGGTTGTGTTTTGTATGGTCGATAATCGTGTTTTCAACGTAATTGTTAAACCTTATTGTGGGGAAGAAATTTATTACCGTATCTATCTTGTGTGTTACTTGGGACTCATCGAAGCAATAAATTTCGAGTTTTCTGTCAAATGCCAAACTGAACATGACATTTGGCAAATGAGACAGACGGCGTGCCGTTTCTGAAACATGTAAATAATCACAATGTGCTGGTCAGCAATTATAAGGTTAGGTTAGGTGCAGGGGCTGCCATGATGCACACTTAGACTGCAAATTGGGTCCGTTGTGATACCTCCAGAAATTTTCTTTTAATTACCCTAAAAACTAGGTTTTAAAACCAGCCAGTGCTAGCAATCAAACGATTGATCTTTGTCGCGCTAACGTTGTTGAGGTCTTCCAAGTCATAAAAGCACGAGGTACCAAGAAATCTCCTCCTCCTGCCCGCCAAAGCTCTGTAGTGGCACAGAAGGTGACTAACGCTTTCCTTCTCGTCTGCGTCCTCACAGCTTCTACAGTAATTATGGTGCGGAAGGCGCAGCCTCCAGGCTAGTTCCTCAATAGGGCAGTGCCCTGTGATGACCCCCACCACCCTGCCGATGTGTGATTTGCTTAATCATAGCAGTACGGCAGAGCGTCTCGGATTAAGTCTAGGCCAAATTGCCCTTGTCGTTTGGCATGAGTAATCTGAGCCATCTTATGTTGGCCTTATCAATAGCAGCTGACTTAGTTATCATTTTACATACCGTAAAAGGCATTTTAATACTGGCCCGAATTCCAGCTACATTACTGGTTATCCCCTCACGCGCAAGCTGATCCGCTCTGCAGTTGCCTGCAAAGCCACTGTGACCGGGTATCCAGCAAAGCGTAAAGTTGGAAAATCGCCCATTAAAGTGAGGGCTGTGCGACAATCCACAATCGTTTTGGATGTAGTGAAAACCAAGTCAAGTGAACGAATTGCAGCTTGGCTCTCCGTAAAGATAGTGATGTCCTTGGCAGTCATCACGTGACTTCCCAACCAGGTCAGAGCTTCTGAAATCGCTGAAACCTCCGCCTGAAGGATACCACAGAAGTCAGGAAGACAAAATGACATGTTGATACCAAGCCCCTCCGAGCAAATTCCGGCCCCAACTCAATCGTGCGTTTTAGAGCCGTCCGTGTAGATCAATATGGAATTATTCGTTAAGGGTATATTCTGAGCCCAGAGATTCCTAGATGGAATAAGGCAGGTATAGTTCGGATCAAAAGTTTGTTTCGCAGAGGTGTAGCCGATCTCCGAAGGGAGATTCAAATTGGGCAGAATAGACGTGTGTCCAGTGCTTCTCACACGCCACTAACAAGTTTCGCGAAGACGTAGTGCCGTACTGGCCCGCCAGTTGTTTGCCAAGAATGTCCAGCGGGAGCAAGTTCAGAATATCCAATCCGGCCGACAGAGTGGTTCTGAACGCCCCTGTTATGGCTAGCGGAGCCAGTCTTTGCACCTTAACCAGCAAGTTACAGTGAAAGTCACAAGCTCCGTCTTGTCCGGGTTAACAGTAACCCCACAATGGTATGCCCAATTAGTTAGAATGGAAAGAGCATTTTGTAGTACCTCGCTGAGGACACAGAGAGGGCAATCGCAACATCATCCGCATAAGCAATGACATTATTGCCCATCGTTTTCAGGTACAGAAGTAATTTGTTGATCACCAGATTCCAAAGAAGTGGAGATAATATACCGCCTTGAGGGGTACCCCTACAAACGCGTCTACCCACAGATGCTGTGCCCAGAGTTGCACGAATAAGCATCGATGTTAGCAACTTATACCTATACCTATATAACTATAAGCTTACAGAGTGACTCATCGACGTGGAGGCTCAAGAGTGTCTCAACAATCGCGCTGGGTCGGACATTGTTGAAAGCGCCCTCAATATCCAGGAACACAGCCATGGTAAGTTCCTTGTCAGCGAGAGAGTTTTCAATTAGGTCGACCAGAGAGTGAAGAGCCGTATCCACTGATCTGTTTTTCCAGTAGGCATGCTGCGAAGTGGAAAGAAGACATGACGCAATAGTACTGCGAAGAGCATGGACTGCGGGGAACATGGACTAACTTCAGGCAGGCCGTTAGAATGGCATTTAGCCATGGATACACAATATCCGAAGACTGCTCTAAATCCGCCGGAATTATGTCATCGGGCTCAGCAGATTTAAAAGGCAGGAAGCTGGAGATAGCCCACAGAATTCTTTCTTTAGAGAGGATGGATACGAAATCACACGGCGCTATCCGCTGAGCAAAGCTGTCCTCGAGCGGCGAAACCGCGGAATTGCCAGGAAAGTGCGAGTCAGGCAAGACTCAAGAGTCTCCTTGCTCGAAGTTGTCCATGTCCCATCTTGCTTTTGTATAAATCTTGGCATAGAAGGGTTTGACGACAAGAGTCTACTCGTATAAAGTCTGCATGACTCACCGGACCCTTCAATTCGTTCTGAAAAGCTCCTTTATGAATTATATTTAGCAGCCCTTAATTCCTTCTTGATCGAGCTCAAGTGCCTCTTATAGGATTGCCAGTCCGACTCCAGCCTAGTGGCCTTCGCCCTGTTGAAACTTTTCCTGCACACCGCTCTAAGTTCGGAGATAAAGGCGTTCCACCACGCTGGTTTCCTCTTTCCTACATGTGAGCTAACAGGGCAGGAAACAGATACTGCTGCATTAATTGAGCCTGTCAGAGTATGGACCAAGTCGTTCAGCTCCTGTGCATTAGTAGGCTGACCTGGTAGTGATGGTAGCCCTTCTGAAAGAGCTGCGCAGTATGCAGACCAGTCGGTTTTCCTACGATTCAATGTGCGCGGATTTGCTGCAGGTTGTTCGGCAAGGCTTAACTGTGTTTAGCGGTGATCAGAAAAGGAGTGTTCACTCGACACTCTCCAGTCCCTTATCAAGTACATAATATAGTATCTTCCGAAGCAAGAGAGATATCTAAGAAATCCTGCCTGTTTTTGTGACGAAAGTAGGCTCACCGCCCACATTACAAAGTAGTAGGTTCGTACCCATAATGTACTCGAGAGCGACTCCCCTCGTTCGTTAGCGTTAGAACTATCCCAATTTCATGATGAGCATTGATTGGAGTCACAGCCTATAATGAAGCCAGTCCTCGATGCCCTGGCCATAGCGATGGCTTGGGAAAGGAAGGTGCCTGTATCGGCATACGGCAGGTACGCCGAGGCAATCCAATACACCTTCCCCCTTTAGCTCAAGGTAGATTAGCACAGAGTCATTGTCACTGTAGGCTGTCAGTAGGGAAACCTTGATGGCTTTCCTAACATGAATACAGGACCGGGGTCTGCCCCGGCCTTTGACGTAGAAAACAGTATAATCAGGCGTCTGCAGACTTCTAACGTGATCTTGCACAACCCAGGGTTCCTGTACTAATACGATATCTTCTTCACTACGCGCTAAGCGAAGAGGAATAGCAGCAGAAGCTGCCTTCGAATGATGAAGGCTTATCAGCAATTGTAAAGCGCTGATTAAGCGCTGGCTCAGCGTTTTTTTATGAACGCAGCCAATTTCACTTAGGCATTTCGCTGTTTAAAGATCTTAGTATATTCTGTCATAATCATTAAAATCAACAATCTCGAAATTAGAAATGCGTTGTCTTTCTATCATAGCGATATGTGATACACAATAAAAACAACTGCAAAAATGCATTCGGAATTCTTCTAAACGTAAAACCGTTACAAAATCCACTAAGTTCGACTAAAACCGTGTCGATAGTTTCTTATAGCCGAGCTCACCTTAGGGATCCCCTAGACGATCAAGCAGCTTGATCAAAATGTAGCGGTTTTCACGCTTGAGCCAAGCGTTTACGGTGATTGATAGAAAGTTTGATTGACTCAGGCGGTTGACGAGGGTGTTTGACCGTCTAGGCGAATTTTGATCAAGCATTGCGTCAATCACTCGATAATTGCTGAGCATGTTTGCATTGGGATGAGTTCCAGAGTCCGGGGAGCAATGGCGCACATGAATATTAGGTCTTCCATATCCATGTCAGAACCTTAGGTACCTCAATGTGATAGAAAGTCTCTGAGTTGCAGGAATTGCTTCACGCATATGTGTATCCTTCTTCTCTATTCCGAGCCGTACTAAATTCTGTAAAAAATCAGAGTTCTCTGGGTTTTCTAATTTGTAATGAAGTTCCTGTAGTCTTCTGGTTCCGGAGAACGTTGAGTTGTTGAGTAACTGTTTAATGGGTGAACCGGTTTCTCATTTTATACCACTCCTTGGATCAACGTCATTTCCTCTTAACCTATTTTTTCCGCTTAAGGGCAACCAATGTCATGGCAAGAAAGGCCAAATCTGTATGGAAACCATTGCGACACTTCACTTTAGATTCTTTCCGAGTCGGAAACTCAACTGAAATGAGTTTTGTTCAAAAGCTTGAAGAGTTGATTGAGAGTTAATTGAAGCGTTGCTTGAAGAGTTAATTAATCGTGTAGAAAATTGATTGAAGCGTCCGTGCTTGACGGGACTGCAACCGATTGATCAAGCGACTTGATCGTCTAGGGACTCCTTTAGACCTATGGAACATTTAACTCGAGTGTTCGTTATAGCCAGTGTTTCTTATAGCCGAATTTCATTCCATAAAGTTACAAAAAAAATCATGTAGTACAGTTTTATGGGGAATTTAATGCTCTTTCATTTTGCTTCATCCACATTTTTTGCTATACTGAACGGTTTTCGAGATATATGCGAAAACCCGAAAAATAAACCCTCCCTTTTCCACACCTCGTAGGTCCATGGACTTTTTGTATGTTTAACAAAACTTCATAGTTCAATTTTATGTAATTGAAATTTCTATTTAGAGCTCGCCTATGAGCGTACATTTACTGAACTATGCATGTAGTTTTTGTATGTTGTTGCATTTTCAGTATCTGCCGTGGGCGATTTTGTTTAATGAAAATGTCTGTAGCAGCTAAAGTGTTAAGAAATTGAAACAAATATTTCATAATATTTTTTGCTTATAATTACACGAAAAATTTCGTGGTGACAAGCTGATTCCGCAATTCGGAAGCACCGCATATAGTAGACGAATATGTTTATGATTATTGGATCTAATTAGGTTATTTGTATATCACCTTGGACCCATATCTAAACTTATATAATATATACATATGTATATATAACTGTTTTGCAATTTTGTATATAACTGTTTTGCAATTTCCGATTATCAACAAATATCCTTCAACATTTGAACATAATGTATATAGGTACAAATTAGGTTTTTGTTTCTGTTCACGCGGATTAGACGTAAATTTGTCGGTCTTCGATTTTCGTATTTTTCGTGAGTGATCATTTAATTAAATTTTAGTTCATAATGCCTAAACAAAGAAGTGCTTTGTGGAAATACTTCGAATTAGTGTGTGACAAGTCGGTGAGATGTTTGACGTGCAATAAAATAGTTCTGAGACAGAAAAATGCAACTAGTCTGCGGAACCATCTGAAATGCGCACATTATCATATCTTTCTGAAGTTAAAAAATACAGCGATTTGCATTATTCGAAAGTAAAAGAGACAGGTAAAATGTACAATATGTAAACATTACAGACATGCCTCCCGCGTTCCGTGGCAAAATTTTGCGAGCAACCTCCTGGAATTTTTTGTCATTATAATACTGAAAGAGTTTCTTTTGTAACAAGAGGTTTCATTTTAAATCAAAAGCTGACAGTTACTCGTATGTTGGACGGGCATGTGGAATAATCCATGTTGTGGGTTTGTGTTTTTTAGTCCGAGCACTTCCCGTGGTCAGATCTTAACCAAATGCGGTATGTACATATGTTCCTTTAATCACCCTGATCTCCAACAAATTCGGTCATCGACTGAACCAACGGTATATTCTGTTATGTTCAAAGCAGAGTTACTCGCCTAAGTCTTTTGAAAAATCACTCTTCAGGCTTTTCCCGTGGTCCGATTTCAACGAAATTTGACGCGTAGCTTCCTTGGTATATCATAAATCACACACAGCGATATTGTTGTCCTGCTGCAGTTATACGTCAGGATAAAAACACCTTCTTGACATTAAAGTTATATCTAGAAAAGATGGTAATTATATGACACGGTTTGTTGAGAAAAATGCACACTGTTGAAGTCATTTTGAATCCTTTGGTGAGAAAAAAGGACTTTTTATTGAATTAGCGTTGATGGTACTTTGAGTTCTTTGGTCAGGGAAAAGGACGTTCTTGACAATTAAGTGATATATAGGCAAGATGTGTATCACACAACTGGTGGCGTTGAGGCTAATACACTGGACTACTGCTGATGGCATTCTGAGTCCTTCGGCAAGAAAAAAGGACATTCTTGTCAACTAAGTGATATATAGGTAAGATAGGTATCATATGACTGGGGGCTTTAAGGCGAATGCACTAAACTACTGCCGAAAGTCCTTTAGTCCTTTGGTGAGGGAAAATGAACATGTATCTGTTGCTCAGGGGGGAAATACATTTTCCATAGTCCTCCACGTGGGCGCCCCCTGGTAACGGCAGTGTGTCAAACCGCCGACGGCCAAGTCTTAGCGATAAGACAGTTTGGAAAAAGGCAGATAGCTGTAGTCTGAATGACTGACCAGCACCTATGCGTCTCAGGTTTAGTAGGATGAATGACTTGCGTAGTTGGACCTGCAACACTGTTGTGTTGTTGTGTGAACACCACCACGTTTATTAAACCATCTGAAGCAGCTATCTTCCGAGGCCATCCCCTGAATGGGGTTAAGCGATGTGCTGTAAACTCGTCCTTGTAAAAACCACTTCACGTCAAGAAACCTGGAGTAAAAGCGTCTGATTGGATGGATCAACAACGATGACCACGCAAACGAATAAAGGATTATTCTTTCGGATCCTGGAATGTAAGCTCCCTGAATACACCGGGGGCCGAGAAGGCCCTCCTTCAACAGATCAAAAAGTACAAACTGACCATTAATGCAGTCCAGGAAACAAATTGGCTTGGCAGCGAGATCAATGACAAGAAATCGCACACAATTTTCACAAGTGGCAAACCATCGGGCGGCAAGCAGTTTGGAGTAGCATTTATAGTGAACAATCACCTCAAACCGCACATTACTAACTTAGAACCCATAAATAAACGGCTGTGTACAATTAGTACTAAGACTCGATACTTCAATCTCTGGCTCATCAATGTGCACGCCCCCACTGAAGTTAAAGAAGACGCAGTATAAGACGAGTTCTACGCCCGCATTGAGACCCTCTTCGACTCACTTTCAACAAACGACGTCAAATTGGGAGACTTCAACGCGAAAGTCGGGAATGAAAGTTGGCACCGGGGGACGACTGTAGGCCACAGTCTCCATGAAGAATGTAACGACAACGGCCAGCGATTCATCGACTTCGCCTGCAGTAGGACCTGGAAATCTCTAGACGCACGTCATCGTCTGCAGGAGATGGACGTCTAGTGGATTCAACGAGGAACCAGAGCCAGAAGAGAAAAATATGACAAGCCACGGCGAATACCGAATAGAATAATTGGACGTAAGCAACGTAAATACTTTGACGAGCAGTTGCTGAATATTAATGAAAACTTAGCTTATAAGAGCACCAGACAAGCGTACAAACTAGTAAATACAATTACGAATGGCTACCAACCCAGGACTAGCCTTTGTATGGACAAGAATGGGAACATCATCAGCGCCACCGATGGCATTAACAAACGATGGGCCTCTTATTTTGAAGAGCTTCTGAACCTACCATCCCCACACAAGAAGCTCTCGACTATATTGTTGATCCAGGCCCACCCATACAACCCCCGACAGTAGAGGAAGTTGATCTCTCGTTGCGGTCACTAAAACGAAAAAAAGCGCCGGGCGCTGACGAGATTCCAGCTGAACTGCTAAAATTCGGTGGAACGGGTCTAGCTAATGCCATACATCAATTACTCCTGCGAGTATGGGAGGACGAGGAGATCCCATACGATTGGCGCAGAAGCATCATCTGTCCAATTCATAAAAAGGGAGATAAACTGCGGTGTGAAAATTACAGGGGCATATCACTAGTTTGTATTTTACGTCCTATAAAATTTTGACGAATTCTGGAAAAAAGAGTAAAACCGTACGCAGCACGAATCATTGGCGAATATAAAAGCGGTTTCAGACCTGCTCGCTGCACAACCGATCAACTCTTTACGGTTCAACTGATACTCCAGAAGTGCTGGGAATACAACGTAGACGTATACCAAATCTTTGCCGACTTCAAGCATGTATAGGTATACAAGAGTATCGATCTTGGAGTACTATCCAGCATCATGTTGCAATTTGGTATACCGGCCAAATTAGTGCGACTGACAAAGATGACGATGACCAACTCCGTCTCACAAGTCAGGATCCATAATAGACTTACTGATCTATTTGAAACACGCACTGGCCTGAAACAGGGCGATGGACTGGCACCGACGCTCTTCAACCTAGCAATTCAAGTTGGACTACGTATCAGTGAGGGTAAAACTGAAATAATGATGCAATCGACGACAAGGACACGTGCACAACCGAGCATCATTGTGTTGGACCTCAACATCGAGCTCGTGAACGACTTCACATACCTGGGAGGCAACTTGTCAAGGGACGCCAACAAAACTGACGAATTCCCGCGACGGATAAAACTTTTGTTCTTAGTTCTCCTCATAATGAAATCGAAGCATGTGCGCAGAAACACGAAGCTCCGCGTGTACAAAACTATTATATGACCAGTGCTATGCTATGGCTGCGAAGCATTGACCCTAACACAAGCCTCCGGAAACATGCAAGACACATTTGCACGTAAGGCTCGCTGTTTCCGATCGAGATGGATGGCACAACCGGCGCAACCATGAGTTGTATGAACTGTACGATGAACTGGAAGTTTCGAAAATCGTCTAACTACAACAACTTCAATGGGCAGGGCATGAACAACGAATGGACGATGATCGCATACCAAAGAGAGTTATGAACGCAGAGCCAGTCGACGGAGCGAGATTGCTCAGACGACCGCGATCTCGTTGGGAGAGCACAGTATATGTGGACGCCGAGCAGCTACTGGGCTTCCAAAATTGGAGGACTCGGGCACATGACCGAGAGAATTGGAGGACAACGGTCCAGGCGGCCAAGGCCCGACGTCGGGCTGTCGCGTCACAATGATGATGATGACCTGTTGCTCAGCAAATATTGTGTTGTTGCTCAATAGAGTAATTGCTGGTCTGTAGATACTGTATATATTGCTTAGTAGATGCTGTATCTGTTGGTCAATAGATACTGAATAGACTGTATGCTGACCATTCTCAAAATCAATTAACTAACCCATTATACAAATATTTGTTGAATTTTTCAAGCCGCTAGATTCATTCTATACAAATTTATTGCTTATTTGAAGTTTCACTTGTAGGGGAGGTAGACGCGCCTTGGGTCAGATCTTGCCCATCATTGCCACCAACCAATTAGATCATGCTATGAACATTTGAGCAAAATTTCAAATCTCTAGCTTCATTCTGTCGAAGCTATCGCTTACTTGAAGTTTCATTTGTAGGGAAAGTACTGGTTTGGCTGGTCGGATTTTACGTATTCTCAATATCGGCCAGCTGAATCCTACTACAAACATGTAACCAAAATTTCAAGTCGCTACCTTTATTTTATCGTAAGTTATCGCTTATTTTAAGTTTCATTTGTAGGGGATGTAGGGGTTCCTTGAGTTGGATCTAGCCTTTCTTTAATACCAACTAACTCAATCTTACTTTAAACATTTGACCAATATTTTAAGTTGCTGGCTTCATTTTATCAAATGTTATCGATTATTGAAGTTTCATTTGTAGAAGAGGTAGGGGTTCCTTCTGTCAGATCTAACCCATTATCAATACCAACTAACTAGATCTTACTAGCTACATTCTGCCAAGTTTTTAACTTGCTAGTGTCATTCTATCGAAATTTATCGTAATTAAACTAATATTTAATTTTTTGAAATTTGTAGGGGAGGTAGGTGTTCCTTTGATCTGATTATGCCCAACTTACAGAACCTTAAGCAGCTTTTCACCTCAGGTTTACATTCCAAAAATCAGGTGTCTACGTCAATTGGTTCAAGAGTTATAGACAAAAAACCTGAAAAGTAGGGTAGTACGGGGCTCTTTGAAAGAAAATTACCGTTAGTTTTCAACTGATCGATTTTGTTTTTCCAAGAGAGTATAAAATTACCCTTACGAGCAATCTACCAAAGCTAGAGCTTTTCATGTTTATTTAATCGGGAGTTATAGATACATTTAACTATTTGACATATGTAGGGGAGTGTAACGGACCGATTCTGACACATCAGTGTCTATTTTTGAATTTGAATATTTTTCACAAATATATTCGATTTGACTTTATTTCAAATCATTTATATTTGTGAAAAGTCGTTACAATTTTTAAAAATGGGCATTTATGAGTTAGAATCGGCCTCCTATAAGCGGACTTGGCGGCCATGTTTTCGGTGGGAGTGATAAGCCACTCCGGACAATTTGTTATCTCGAAGGGCGGATGTTCGCGCCAAAACGGCTGTCATCGAGGATTGGCGAGTCACCCGCGATCGAGGCCGGTCGATTTTGGGATCCGTTTTTTTTCGGCGAATTTTCCTCTTATATATTTGAGTGGGAACTTTGATATTCACCCGCCAAGAAAATCGGCCGTGTTTTTTTGAGGAGTGATCATTTGAGAAACGGATAATTTTTGTTGTAAATCTTGTTTTGGAAGATTTTGCCGTGCCGACGCAACCGTGCCGAGACGGCAGCTGAAAAGTGGCCCACCAACCCGGCCCGCCATCAGCGGTATCGTGATGATAATTGAGCGGAGGGGTTGCGATTCACCAGTCGCCGACACTGTGTTATCGAAGTGTGAAAACCCCAATATTGTGGTCGGAGGAAGGTGAACGGTCGCTGTCCGATTCGCCGTGCTCATCCCAATTTGTTGGAGGTAGTTGGGCCCCGAGCCTCGATTTTGGCGCTTCATAAATTGTTTGGAAGTGGCTGCGGAGGGCCCGTCACTGGAGCGTCGGGTCGCTTGTGCAATTATAGCGAACGTCGATAGTATGTGTGAGGCAGCGTTCGAGGCCCTTTAAGCTAAGATGTGCGTGGCTAAGCAAGACAAGTGCTGAGTGGAGCGGAGTTCAAGGTGGCGTTATTTGTTTACAAATGGGCAATTTCGTTTTGTAATTATTTCATTTTTATCGTGTTGCCGCTCGCGTTGATTTATTTATTTTTGATGTAATATTTAGTGTCTTTCTTTTTGTTGTTATCAGTTGTAAATTATTAGTTTTTTCTTGGTTCACTTGATATAGTAACTCGTTTGTTTTAACTCAGTTTTCCAATCGGTGACTTTCGGTTGTGCTTTAACCAATTTCTTCGCAGCTGCTCCAGTTCGCTATGGCCATTTTGAATTTGGGGGTAAGTTTTGTTTGATTCATATTTGATGTTTTTGCATGGCATTTCCACTGGCTCACCGATTTGGATACTATTATAATTCATTTTGTATTCTTTTTTTTTTTCTTCTTTTTTTTCGACTTGTTTGGCTGAACCAACAAAAGAAATACTGAAATAAAAAAAAAAAAAAGTGAAAAATGTATCACTAACTTCCAATTAAAAATACGGCTTTTCCTTTAAGGAACCCCACATCCCATTTCAGGTTGGATGATGGGATGAGGTGAAAGGCCCCATCCCTTGTTTCGCTATGGGAGGCCCCATAAATTTTCTTTTCGGCCAAGGGGGCCTCACGGTCGGGTTTTTTTTTGTTTTTCAGCGGGTAGAGAAGGCCGAGGTTCACCGCCATCTGGACCTCGGAGCTCAAAAAAATGGCAAATTGAGCAGGCTGGCTCCCAAACTTCCTTGCATTTTCCAAATTTTAACCTCCTTTGTTCGTGACGTTTTTCCCAGGCCTGTGACATCCCTTTCTAATATGTGTGGACAGGGGCACCGAGCGGCAAAAACCCCGCCCATATCTCCCGAACTGAGCTACAGCAAGCACAGGCCGCCGCTTAGCTCGTTGAGGAGCCAATTTTGGCAGCTGTCAACTTTGGCAGCTGTCACTCCCGGACCTTAACGGTCGAAATGGCTCCGTCCCCGTTGACACCTTCGGGTGTCGCCATCGTTCATTACATATTTGGCGCCCAACGTGGGGCCCACTTTGGTCCGGTAAAGGGCTAAAAATTTATTTTTAGTCCTTATACCAAGTGGCGCTCCCACAGCACATTAAGGCTACCAGTTCTAAGACGTAGGACTTAGCCTCAATACTTCACGTATATTCCCTTCTGGTAGCTGTGCAACTCCTATCCCTCTGTAGCATCCCTATCCATGTAGAGTAGTGTTTCCTTTTAGACTCAGTATACAAGGCGGTCCTTTCATTGTGTTGTCTAAAGTGGTTTTTTCCACGTACCTAAGGCCTTCAAAGAACCTGGAGAATTACTGACTCCCTGAGTTTCTCTGGAAATCTATCCCAGTTTCTTTGAAGTCACCTTGGTACCTTTATGTTGGAAAGGACCGACCTATCAATCAAGTTCATAATATTTTCTTTACAACTTTATTATTACAGTTTTCATCTTTGATATGCAAAGTTTTTACCAATGGATCATGATTGGAAATACGACAAGGTATTTGCAATTGTGCACCTACGCGACTAATCATGATTCATTGGAAAAGGCTGCGTCTTAATGATCGAAGCTGCAATATTTTTTTTTTTTTTTTCTCTTTTTGCTTTTATCTTTTTCCATGGTTGCCGGCTAGCTCAGATGCCTTTATTTTTCTTTGTCATCTTAATGCTCCGAAAGTGCGAAACCAACCTGAAATGGGGAAAGGGGAATTCTGATAAGGAAAGCCGTCATTTTGCCTCGTTCGTAATAATTTTCTTGCTGTGACAATTTACCTTGAAATGCAGTTGGCTAGTTCTACGTGATATCGTCTTTATACTTATAGTTGTTTCGTGTCGTATGATATCGTATAGTTTCGGTTTCGTTTAAAGTCTGCAGATTGCTGCGCGAGACAATCATCTCTACAAAGAAAAAAAAAAAAAGAAGCATAGATAATCTAACTTTTTGTCTGTAAGGCTGTCGGAAATCACGTGATTTTTGAAACGCGAAATTAGGTTGAATTTCTGGCAGGTGCCGTCAATATCTACTTAGACTAGATTAGCTAGCTTTTGGTAATTATTTAGGTATACTCTATATATATTTATTTATTTATAATTAGTTAGTTTTGATTAGTCAATTTTTATTAGCAGCGTAGTTAGTATCTAGTTTAGCAATTTGCAATTTAGGTCATTTTTGTATTTATTCGTTAGGTGTAGCATATGTTATTTATTTATTTATTCACTAGGTGTAGTTAGTAAAATTTGTTCGTTAGTTCTTAAATTATTTATCTAATTATTTGTTTATTTCTTTATATATTTATTGAAATATTTATTCTTGTTAGCTAGATTAGAGTAGCAGTTGAAAATAGGAAATAGCTTAGTTAGGTTCAATAATTAGGGAAAAATTATATAGATATATTTATTTATATTAGTATTATTAATTATTTATTGTAAAAAAAAAAATGCCCGTTCAAAACACTCCCGCATCAGCCAAAGGTCGTGGTCGTGGTGCCGTGCCGAAACAAGGCGTCCAAACGCGAAGCCAAGCACGGCCAGATTCGTCGCCAACTCCACCTAATACGCCGACGGGGGTTGAAAACCCAATTTTTGATTTAGGCTTGCCGGATCCTGTCCATCGTGTCTTCCGTACTCCTGCACCAATGCAACTTGGTGATACTGCGGGTGCTCAGGGACCAGAACTTCCCAAAACGCATCAGCAAGGAGTGGGAGGTTTCCACTTCCCACTTGAGAACCCGGTTCTTCCGTCTCTTGCGGACATTCAACGGGGTCTATTTGACTCCATGAAGGCCTACATAGACCAATTATTCCGCGAACATCTACAAGCACCTGTATCGACACCTTCTCCTGCCGAAAACCCACTTATAGTGAATTCTCCAGCCGTGTCTGCGAATCAACGGAGCCAGGCATCAGTAATCCCAGCCGGAAGAGTATTCAGAATAATTTCCGACTGGGGTCTTCATTTCGATGGTGAGGCAGTGGATGAGTTCATCCGACAGGTTGAGCTCTTCACTGACCGAACACTGGGAGGGGACTATGACCAGTTGTGCCTTTGTGCACACCTCCTGTTCAAAAAGGATACTGCCATCTGGTTCCGTCGATTTGCTGGCGGCTGCCGAAACCACTATACGTGGGAATCCCTTAAGGAGGCTCTCAAGGAGCATTATGGGAGTCGGTATAACGACGATGACCTCATTGATGAAATGAGAAGTCGTTGTCAAAGGAAAGGTGAATCATATGATACTTTCATCGAAAATATCATGAGGATCAACGATCGTATGTCCTTCAAGCTCACGGACGGGGAGCTGACTCGCATCGTGCGGAGAAACTTACGCCCCTTCCTAGCTCAACATCTGGCTTTATCGGATATTCGTTCCCTTCGGGACCTTCGATTAAGCGTCACCCAGTTGGAACATGTCGAAAAACGCGCGCAACAATGGCGTTCTTCGCAGGATGGGAGTCAACCTCCTCGTCGGAGAGTTGAAGAAGTAGAACCCGTTGAGTTTTCGGAAGAGGAAGCGGAACCGAGTTCTGGAGTGGAGGAGTTGAAATCTTCCTCTACTTGCTGGAACTGTCATAAGCCCGGACACACCTATGCCGATTGCAAGGCTGAACCAAGGGTGTTCTGTTTCGGTTGCGGAGCTTCGGGGGTCTACAAACCGCGGTGTTCTCGTTGTGCAAAAAACCGAGATCGCCGGAGACCTCCACAACACCAGAGGTCTCCCCAGGAAGTGCAGGGCAACCAGCCTTCGAACAATGTCAACGAATAAACCCTACGATTGTAGATGCCGGAAGCTCTTGCCTGGAACAGAATGGTCTGGTTCCGTCCAAGCAATCTGGCATATTAATACCAGACGTGTCCTACAATATACCTGATATGTCTTCACCGGATTTGTCCCATAATACTGATGCTACGACTAAAACCCCAGACGTGCGTATTTTACCACGCACGCATAACCATTTAGATCTGAATGGTTCATTAGAAACTCCGTCGAGCGCAGTGACTACCGTAAATTCTTTACCTTCCACTAGTGTCTCACCGTCCACTACCGAATCGAAACCCATCCATTACAGTTTTAAGCCGCTGCATGAGCGTTTAAAAGAATACCAAGTTGCTCGTCGTCGAATTTTCAGTGCCGACGAACTTAAACCAAGTCGCCCAAAACGTTCAACTTTACGCTTACGCAAGTTTTGGCGTAACGTTCTTGCTAATCGTCGACGATGCTCTGGTATTCTTTTGAATCGTCCCCGTGATGATATTAGACCATACGCTGAGGTTTCCATGCTTGATACTTCAGTAAGTGGCCTAATTGATACGGGAGCGTCATGCAGTGTAATTGCGTCGGATTTTGCGAAGAAATTCCTGGCGGCACCCAATCATCCTTGGGAGAGATTCCGGATGGGGGTTACCACTGCTGATGGCACTCGTCATTCAGCCGTTGGAAAAATTTCCACTTCTGTCACCTTTAGAGGGCGTACAGAAACCATAGAGTTTCTGATAATGCCAACCCTCAGCCAGAATCTCTACCTCGGAATCGATTTCGTGCGCAGATTCGAGCTTGCTCCTGCACTTTGCAATGACTCTCTGTATTCAGCAGCTTTGTCTCTGGAACCTATTGAACGTGGAGTCAACCAACATCCTTTGACCGCGTCTGAACAAGCTAGCCTCAATGCAGTCATTGCAAGATTTCCATCCTTTTCTGCGGAGGGCTTAGGGCGTACAAACCTTATATCACACGCCATCGACGTCGGAGGCAGCAAGCCTATTAAGCAGAGATACTATGCGATCTCTCCCGCCGTCGAAAAGCTTCTCCATGCAGAAATAGATCGGATGCTTGCAATGGGTGTCATTGAGGAATCCCAAAGCGCTTGGTCATCACCAGTCACCCTTGTAGTCAAACCTAATAAGGTTCGCTTGTGTCTGGATGCACGTAAGGTCAACGAGGTGACGTTGAAGGACGCTTATCCTTTGCCACTCATTGATGGAATTCTGAGCCGCCTCCCAAAGGCCAAATTCATTACGAGTTTGGACTTGAAAGATGCGTTTTGGCAGATTCCACTCGATACGGCGTCAAAGGATAAGACTGCCTTCACCGTCCCCGGTAGACCGTTGTATCAATTTGTTACAATGCCTTTTGGGCTTTGTAACGCCCCGCAGACGATGCAACGGCTAATGGACCACGTCATCCCAGCGCACTTGCGACACCAAGTGTTTGTCTACTTGGATGATCTGTTGGTGATTACATCATCGTTCGAAGAACACCTCAAGCTACTGGAAGAAGTAGCCTTCTGTATGAGAAAGGCAGGGCTGACCCTGAATATAGAGAAGAGTAAGTTTGTAATGAAGGAAGTCTCTTATTTGGGTCACGTTATCGGTCACGGAACCATCGGGACTGACTCCGACAAAATCCGCGCAATTACTGATTTTCCAAAACCTAAGACGGTTAGACAACTGCGTCGATTCCTGGGTATGTGCGGATGGTATAGGCGATTCGTCCATAACTACGCCGCCATTTCGGCTCCGCTAACAGACATGCTCCGCAAGAACCGTGGTTTCGTCTGGACAGATGAAGGTTCTTCGGCATTTAACGCGCTTAAAGACAGCTTAACTAAGGCACCGGTGTTGCACAGCCCCGACTTTTCGCGTCCATTCGCAATACACTGCGATGCAAGCCAGGACGGCATTGGGGCTGTGCTGACACAAACCATCGATGACGACGCTGAAGTGCCTATCGCTTATATGTCGAAGAAGCTTAATTCTGCCCAGCGAAATTATACTGTCACGGAGCAGGAATGTTTAGCGGCGGTCCACGCTATAAAAAAATTCCGCGCATACGTGGAGGGCCAAGAATTTACGATAGTCACTGATCACGCTTCGCTGAAGTGGCTAATGAATCAATCGGATCTAAATGGCCGATTGGCTCGATGGGCACTTAAACTACAGGGGTTTAAGTTTACTATAGTCCACCGAAAAGGTAGCCAAAACGTCGTCCCTGATACCTTGTCTCGAGTCCACTGTTCAGAGTCTTTGGCTTTGAGCGACCCATTTGATGACTCCGTGGAAGTGGACTTGGATTCTCCACACTTTCGGTCTCCGAAATACCTTGACCTTATCGACCACATTACCTTGCATCAACATCAACTCCCAGACTTAAAGGTATCTGGCGGATTCGTGTACAAACGTACTGAGTACGCGACCGGAGATGAATTGCAGGAGCAATTATCCTGGAAACTTTGGGTTCCAGAGGAGCTACGGTTGGACTTGCTTGTAAGAGCGCATGACCATCCCTTGAGCGCTCATGGCGGTATCACAAAGACACTCAAACGCCTTCGTGCACTATTCTTTTGGCCGAAGATGGTCAAACAGGTCAAAGAATATGTGTTGTCTTGTGATATTTGCAAGTCCACCAAAGCTCCGAACCAATGCCTTCGTCCACCTATGGAAGGCCAATTCACCTCCGATCGTGTATTCCAACGATTGTACATGGATCTGTTAGGTCCTTTCCCCAGGTCTAAGTCAGGTAATGTGGGTACGATAGTCTTAGTGGACCATTTATCCAAGTTCTCTTTTGTGGAGCCTATCAAGAAGTTCAAAGCCGGGATTCTGACCAGTTGGCTTGAGACTCGGATTTTCCATGTCTTCGGGGTTCCTGAGACGATGGTGACGGATAATGGCGTGCAGTTTAAGTCTCACGTCTTCAATTCCCTGCTGGATCGGTATGGTGTCAACCACCTTTACACCGCGCTCTATTCGCCTCAAGCGAATGCGTCTGAACGTGTTAACCGTTCAATCGTCGCAGCAATACGGGCCTATATCAATCCAGATCAGCGGAATTGGGACGAGAGACTGTCAGCCATCAATTGTGCGTTGAGGTCTGCACACCATGCCGCCATTAATTCGTCGCCATATCTCGTCACCTTTGGCCAATCTATGGTCACCCATGGCAAAACGTATGACCTGCTGCGGAAGCTGAATTTGCTGCAAGACCCGACTGTCACTACCAGCACGAGTGACAAACTTGCAGTTCTCCGACAACAGGTTCAAGAAAACCTGCGAGCGGCTCATGCGAAGAATTCTGCCCACTACAACACGCGCTCTCGTGTGGTTGAATTCCAGCCTGGAGATGAAGTGTTCCGTCGGAGCTTTGCACAAAGCGATGCGGCAGCTCACTACAACTCCAAGCTGGACTTCAAGTTCATCAAGAGTCGCGTTGTTAAGAAAGTGGGTAACAGCCGCTACCTGTTGTCGGACCTGCAAGGCAAAGCAGTTGGCATCTATCATGCCAAAGACATCCGGCGATAGATTCCCTCAGCTTCCCCTACTTGGCAGGCCGCGAAGTAGAAGCTGCCCTGTAACGGACCGATTCTGACACATCAGTGTCTATTTTTGAATTTGAATATTTTTCACAAATATATTCGATTTGACTTTATTTCAAATCATTTATATTTGTGAAAAGTCGTTACAATTTTTAAAAATTTTGCATTTATGAGTTAGAATCGGCCTCCTATAAGCGGACTTGGCGGCCATGTTTTCGGTGGGAGTGATAAGCCACTCCGGACAATTTGTTATCTCGAAGGGCGGATGTTCGCGCCAAAACGGCTGTCATCGAGGATTGGCGAGTCACCCGCGATCGAGGCCGGTCGATTTTGGGATCCGTTTTTTTTCGGCGAATTTTCCTCTTATATTTTTGAGTGGGAACTTTGATATTCACCCGCCAAGAAAATCGGCCGTGTTTTTTTGAGGAGTGATCATTTGAGAAACGGATAATTTTTGTTGTAAATCTTGTTTTGGAAGATTTTGCCGTGCCGACGCAACCGTGCCGAGACGGCAGCTGAAAAGTGGCCCACCAACCCGGCCCGCCATCAGCGGTATCGTGATGATAATTGAGCGGAGGGGTTGCGATTCACCAGTCGCCGACACTGTGTTATCGAAGTGTGAAAACCCCAATATTGTGGTCGGAGGAAGGTGAACGGTCGCTGTCCGATTCGCCGTGCTCATCCCAATTTGTTGGAGGTAGTTGGGCCCCGAGCCTCGATTTTGGCGCTTCATAAATTGTTTGGAAGTGGCTGCGGAGGGCCCGTCACTGGAGCGTCGGGTCGCTTGTGCAATTATAGCGAACGTCGATAGTATGTGTGAGGCAGCGTTCGAGGCCCTTTAAGCTAAGATGTGCGTGGCTAAGCAAGACAAGTGCTGAGTGGAGCGGAGTTCAAGGTGGCGTTATTTGTTTACAAATGGGCAATTTCGTTTTGTAATTATTTCATTTTTATCGTGTTGCCGCTCGCGTTGATTTATTTATTTTTGATGTAATATTTAGTGTCTTTCTTTTTGTTGTTATCAGTTGTAAATTATTAGTTTTTTCTTGGTTCACTTGATATAGTAACTCGTTTGTTTTAACTCAGTTTTCCAATCGGTGACTTTCGGTTGTGCTTTAACCAATTTCTTCGCAGCTGCTCCAGTTCGCTATGGCCATTTTGAATTTGGGGGTAAGTTTTGTTTGATTCATATTTGATGTTTTTGCATGGCATTTCCACTGGCTCACCGATTTGGATACTATTATAATTCATTTTGTATTCTTTTTTTTCGACTTGTTTGGCTGAACCAACAAAAGAAATACTGAAATAAAAAAAAAAAAAAGTGAAAAATGTATCACTAACTTCCAATTAAAAATACGGCTTTTCCTTTAAGGAACCCCACATCCCATTTCAGGTTGGATGATGGGATGAGGTGAAAGGCCCCATCCCTTGTTTCGCTATGGGAGGCCCCATAAATTTTCTTTTCGGCCAAGGGGGCCTCACGGTCGGGTTTTTTTTTGTTTTTCAGCGGGTAGAGAAGGCCGAGGTTCACCGCCATCTGGACCTCGGAGCTCAAAAAAATGGCAAATTGAGCAGGCTGGCTCCCAAACTTCCTTGCATTTTCCAAATTTTAACCTCCTTTGTTCGTGACGTTTTTCCCAGGCCTGTGACATCCCTTTCTAATATGTGTGGACAGGGGCACCGAGCGGCAAAAACCCCGCCCATATCTCCCGAACTGAGCTACAGCAAGCACAGGCCGCCGCTTAGCTCGTTGAGGAGCCAATTTTGGCAGCTGTCAACTTTGGCAGCTGTCACTCCCGGACCTTAACGGTCGAAATGGCTCCGTCCCCGTTGACACCTTCGGGTGTCGCCATCGTTCATTACAGGAGGTAGGCGTTCTCTTGGCCTGATCATGCCCATTTTGAACACCAACCAACTTGATCATACTTTCAACATTTCGCCAAAATTTCAAGGCTCTAGCTTCATTCTATCGAAAGTTATCGTGCGAACGGACAGACAGACAGACAGACGGACGGACAGACAGACAGACAGACAGACAGACAGACAGACAGACGGACAGACGGACAGACGGACAGACAGACAGACAGACAGACATGGCTAAATCGAATCAGGAGGTGTCCCTGATCATTTACATTGCATACATTGCTATACCTCCGGAGCCTCCTTTAAGGTGTTACATATTTTCGTCGTGACAAAAACAACATACCCTATACTATAAGTCTAGGGTATAATCAGGAGGTGCATACTGGCAACTGCATTCTCCGAAACCAATTTATGCCCCACAAGGGGTTAGGGCAATTGAGTTAGGGTATAATCAGCTGATTTTCTGGCGGAGCTCAGCCGCTCTGTTCTATTCTATTCTACGTCTGAGCCATCTCTCAGCGTTATTTTGTGGTTGAGTTGGTTTCAAATCGTCTTCCTCCGAATGATTTTCCAGAAGTCTATTCTTTGTGACAAGTTTAATTTTCTCATTTGAATGTGCAAACGTAAACAGTTCTAACTGTCAAAAAAAATCTCAGCTGCCCATATCAGGTGTGTGGAATTATCGTCCGATAATTTCTTAACTGCGCCATTTAGCATTTATCTACAGGATAAACTTTAACCAGATATTGTGAAGACGGCCCTATATGTGGTTCAATAAATACTGTATCTGTGGTGTTGAGATATGTACATTATTATGATAAATGGCTGCCTCGAATGTGCTTGTAAATTTTGATTCTTTTGGCTGAAGTTTTCATTCTTTTTCGTACATTTGCGGCTCTTTATGGCAAATATTGTTCTAACATATGCGTCTTTTTATGCTTTTATCCGGTTTAGTATAGGATAAATTGTTCTGCAAACAGCGATGTTGGTGAATTTGATATGATCTGAACAAAATTAAAAATGATGAAAACTTAATTGACGCTAGGGGCGACCGGTAGCTCAGTGCATAGAGTGTTAGTCTCTTGTCTGATTACGGTCGTTACGGGTTCAAGTCCCATCCACGACGACGTTAGCGGCCTTGGTGTTTTAGTTGTCTTCTCCCTGTTGTTCAGGGCGCAATAATAAGCCACAACATATCCTGACTTGTCGCAGATAGGCGGCTAAATAGGAAAAGGAGGTGCATGTTGGCAACGTGTACCGTCCGAAACTGGTTTATACCAACGAAACGTCAGCTAAGACACATGGAATAGTTGACGCGCTATGCTTCACTAGGGGTTTGGGCAAATGAGTCTTGCAATTTGACACTTAATATAGACTAGTCACGATCAAATGGCTAACGTTCGTTAGAATACATTGTATAAAAAGCTAAACACGATCTGTTTTCGAAACCAATTACATGCTAAAGGAACACGATAGCTAAAAGCCTGTCCTTTTGTACTACCATTAGGTTAAACGCCTTCCAAAAAAAAACATCTCCGGCCTTTACTCGGTTAAACAGCCGTTTAACAAAGATTGAAAACCACGTCAAACCAATTTCAATTTGATTACATGTGTTTTTGTTTCTTTTCGATGTCATCACGTATACAAAAAATATGTAAGGATCACTGGCTAACACATTTGAGCACTATCGAAGTCCATAGAAACAAACAGGATCATATTGCATTCCTTGTCCATATAAGTCCACACATATGCGTCTGCTTTTTTTTAACGTAGTGACAACCAGATGGCCAATTCTCTAACAGGTGCAATGAATGCGGTGGTGTTTGCATCATGGCTTATTACCGGGTATCAAGGTAAGAAAAAACCAGCCTGGTGGAGCACTAGAATCTCCAAACTCAGAGCTGCGTGTAGGAAGAGTTTCAATAGGGCTAAGGCGTCTAGGCTAGAGTCTGATTGGCACTCCTATAAAGTGCATCTGAGATGCTTCAAGAAAGAGTTACGAGAAGCCAAACGGAGCTCATGAAGAAATTTCTACGAATGGATTGAAGGTTCCTTCGAGATCTCTCGCTTTTGCAAGGTCCTGGCGTCTAATCCATCTGCACCAAGCTTCCTACAAAAGGAAGACGGGTCCTGGACGTCTACAAATAAAGAAACTATGGAGTGTCTCCTAGATACAAATTTTCCCGGCACTTCGACTGCTGCCTCATCTGAAGGGCCCTACTCCTGCATCAATCCCCTGACCCCTAGCGGGCATAGCGCGTCAACTATTTCATGTAGGTTAGCTGACGTTTCGTTGGCAATCCAATTTTGGTCAATGCACGTTGCCAGCATGCACCTCCTGCTCCAATTAAGCCGCCTACCTGCGATAAGTCGATTTAAATCTGTGAAGAAAGATTGTTTCAACATCAAAACATTGAAAGCTGATTACTCGTAGTCAACGGATTTATTGTACCTATTTTCATCATGCCTCAGCAGAGAATTTCATGGTGAAGTATAAGTCCCATATACTGCTCCGTTAGAAAAAAACATAAATACAATACATTGACTTAGGGTTTATGGTATTTAATTTTGAGTGAAATGGTTGCACATCATTATTAAGGACGAAAGTCGTGAAAAACATCATCCGCCCCCTCAAAGAGAGCAAATTACAGGCAAATTACATAAATACATGATTTACAGTCAAACACTAAAAAATTTATTAGCTGTCGTAAAAAGTCAGCGTCTTCCTTAGTAACAGAGTTTGCAGAAATAAGAAGCATATTGTCAAAATTGCTCGTACTTTTGCCTGTACCGAGATATTAGATAGGAAAAATGAAGTCGTCAGCTCGACATATTGCCGTTGCAAGGATATTATTAAAAAGTGACTTTTACTAGAGACTTATCATCAATAAATTTATTTTATATCATGTTCTTTTTACATTCATAGAGAGTGAACGCGTAAATCTACAACATTAACTTAATTAAAATAGGGAGGAATGAAATTAAAAAAGTCAGGTCAAGTTAGAGGAACTTTCGCTACTGGTAAGAGTAAGGCAAATCATATTTTGAAATCAGAAGAAACTGGTTGGACTGTAAAGATGGAAACACTGGTCGACTTTGCTATGAAACCGGGAGCGTGTTTAATTCCAATAGATATATTTTTTAAGTAGTTTTTTTTTTCATTTTAATAACAAACTAACGTAAAAAAAGAAACATAAAAAAGAAATCCATCATGGATTATTGCTTTGAACTAATTCTGTAACGCCTGTTACTCCCGACCGAGACGAATTGCTAATGCGAATGGTAGCAACTGCACCATCCGAAAAAATACATATATGCTGTCGAAACGTCAACAGTGCATAGTAATGCAAGAGATGCTAACGATGCCCAATTGACAACATTTCTATAAATGACAAGATGACCCCCATAAGTCACGATATTCTCTAAATAGTCCATATTTTTTCTATTTATGTATGATTTTTTTTACTAACATAGTATAAAGTATGGAAATTTTATTAAATTTATCACGGAAAGAAACATAGGGTGGCCCTTTTTCAGTGACGGCTGAAAGTTACTCTGGTTGTGGCCCCCCTTATTCCCCCACCCCTGGAGATGGAGATTATCTCTACCCAGACTCAAGGTGTACAATGTGGTACACCGATGGGTCTAAAACTGACCAGGGAGTTGGTGGGGCGCCTTTGGACCCAACATCAGGATCTCAATCGCTTTGGGTACATGACGCAGCGTTTTCCAAGCCGAGAAGTATGCCAGTGAGGTCTGCACCAGGGTAATCCTGGATTTTCTGGGTCTCGCTCCACATAGGCTTTCTTCAAAGCTAGTGGAAGAATGTCGTGAACTTCTCCAATGTCTGGCAATCGACAATCGAGCCTTTTTGTATTGGGTGCCAGATCACCAGGCCATTGAAGCAAACGAAGCGGCGGATGAACCATCCGCTCATCATCTAATTTGCTCGGGACGGAACCCTATTGTGATCTGGGCTTCGCTTCAGCTAGAACAATCATAACGGATTGATCTACAAGAACACGCCAGCACTATTAGAAAAATCTTTCAGGACTGCGGCAATCGAAGGAGTTAATCAGACCCTTTACCTATAAAGATACCATCCACGTGAGTAGAGCCGACCTTAGGCTAGTTGTAGGCTACCTACAGGGCCATCACCGGGTAAGATTTCATCTGAACAAGATGGGTTTGTCTAACGAGACAGAGCGTCGTCTTTGCCTGGCGGACGTTGAGTCCATGTCACATTTTATGTGTATGCCCAGCAATTGCGCAGGTGAAGTATACTTTCTTCGAACAGTTCACAGCGTGTCCTGCCGTTATCAGGAAAACTGCTGCAAAAGACATACTAGTCTTCGTACGAGTGGTGAAACATCTTTTGCTTGAATAATAAAAATAGGCTATGGCACAATAGAGCTCCTTTGGTCCCAGGGCCTACCTTTAGGGTGAGTAGCCGGTACTTTATTATTATTAAAATATATTATTAACTGTATCGCTTTCTTAGTCCATGGCTTGCCTAAATAGAGAGATTTTATTACTGTGAGGGTGTAGCCCTGCCTTTGGATAGAATCGCCGAGTAAGGATCACAGCTCCGTCTGTAATATTTTCAATTTAGGCGCAGCTGTATACTTCATTGTTTTTGAAATCTTTTTTTTAGGAGTCCAGAACCGTCAGTGCTTTCCGGTACAAAAACGTAGAACTTTTCTTTCAAAAATTTGTGCTCGCTTAATTGATGTTTTGGAGCAGGTGACCCAAATTGGTGAAGCATATGTAAGAATAGGACCGATGAAGAATTTGTACGTGATTACGATTACGGCAACCTCACCGATCTTGAAAAGAGGCACCGGATTTTATTGAAGTTAATATAAGCTCTGTTAACTGTTTCGTGGACATGGGGTTTGAACCGTGGGAACTTGTTAAACAAAACCCATAGATATTTCAAAGAGGCTTTAGGGTGGCCTGGGGTGTTGCCTATCGTAATGATAACTTTTTTGCTTTATTGAATAAAGTTCTTGAACCGGAAAGTCTGGATGGGTTTTTGAAGAGACAAACTTGCGTCTTGTCTGCTTTTATGAAACCGAAATCAACTAGTCTGAAGACCAATCCATCGGTCCACACGTTATCAAAGGCTTTCTCCAGGTCTAGAGCACAGACGAGTGTAGGTTGATTCCCATTATCATTTGTTTCCTAGCACTATCTTCTGCTAATAGGCTTTAGCGTGTTGGTTTCCTTCTTCAGAACGAAACAATTGGTGGCTGGGGATGATTTCAGCTTCTTCAGTGTCTGAGTATGCGATTTAGCCTCACTTTTTCAAGTAACTTGCCCACATTGGAGTTTGCTTGTGTTTATAATGGGCCTGCCATACATTTCCATTTCACACAAGCGTGCTTTGCACTTAAGCGTTTTGCACTTATCCGTCCTCGACTATATTCTTTGTTGATGCAGTTACTTGTAGTATCGTGATAGCTGCATCTGGTACCGCCTTTAGCACTACGTTCGGGATAACATTTACCCCGAAGGGCTGTTTATTATTTAGAGCTTTAATATGTGACTGAAGATTATCTCAGTCAATCCGATGGACGAATACGAAAGTAAAAACAAAGTATTTTCCAAATTTCGACAACACCAAGATTTTTTTTTTTTTTGAGGAGATGACTCGTTTTCAAAATGAACTCGGTTTTCACTGGTATGGCTATTTCCACTTTAAGCTAATTACTTACTTCCGTTTTTCGTGCAACATCTCATGCAAAACCCTTCAGAATTTTCGTTCGCATGGATATTTTTTGCTACTGAGTACTAACATATTTAACGAGACCGCACACGTAGAAAAAATTCTCCACACCGTTGTGAGCAATTTCCAAATGACAATCATTTGCTTTGCATTTTATTTCGCATGAAAAGCGGTCATCGCAGCGGTGATCGCTCTTTTTTGAGTGAGAAGGGGAAGTTCAGTGAAGTAGAGCGCCGCTGATATTTCGTAGGAAAGATGCGTGTAACATTTTCGCACGAAAAGGTTAGTACTAGCCTGTAAGTGGTACGAACCTAGTTAATTCTATGTGAAGCCATTCTTATCATGAAGACACGGCGGATTTGTAGTCCCTAAAGGAATTTCCGCTCTTCGTTCGCACGAAAATTTTTCGCTACTTCGGTACTAACATATTTCACATAAAACCGCACACATAGAAAAAATTCTCCACACCGCTCTGAGTAGTTTTAACGCGAAAGCAATTCCATTGCATTTTATTTCGCGTGAAAACCGGTTATATTGTGATTTTTTATTTCTGAATGAGAAGGGGACATTCAATTGACGTGTGGAGCGACTTTTTAGCAAATTTTGAAGAACTGCTTCTCAGTAGATTATGGGCTTATTGAGCTGAATTTGGTATCAAATTTGAGAGAGAGAATTTAGTGTATGTGCTTTAAAAAATATTTTATTGACTTCTTCTATAGGGGGTACACATTTTGGAAATATGGATCAAAAAACGGGGCGTTATTTTGGTCAGTATCTTTATTTACCAGTCGAAAATTTGTTGGCAAACCTCAGATTCGTGTTCAGCTGTCCAAAATACGTTAAGGTACATAAAAATCTAAAGGTCTGCATAACTTTCCTTGTCAAAATGCCAGGGCCCTAAAGTAAAATCCCTATTCGAAATGCACTAGAAACAGCTTAATTAAAACGACCCTCGAATTCACAACATTTTCTGTTCATATCAGCTAGAACCTGTAAGCGCACACGCCTTCACAAATATCTCACATACTTTATTTTCTCGTAATCACTTTCGATAATCAGATATTTTCAAACAACATGTGGACTCAATATGAATTTTCTATTTTCGTTTCAATAAAGTTCTCTCAATCATGCCGGCTTTATACTAAAAAATCTTCAGGAGATTATTTATAAATAACATTTTGTTGCAAGTATCTTTGTTACTCATAGACGCTAGATGAAACATTCTCCGATGATCCGTGCTTCTGTTTCACACAATTTATTAATTGATTTAACAAGATGTTGACGTATGAATTTTGACTTTAAATTTACCAGAGTGCACCATCGTACTTTTAGCTTTGCTATTTTTGAATGCTTCGTTGTTGTGGGCCATCTTCAAGAATACACCTAAGCTCATTCATAATTCATGGCTGTGGTCGTAATTTAAGTGTTTAGTCCGTCGGAAGAAATATTTGATAGGATTGTCATCGGAAAGAAGCGAAGTTGCGTCACGGTTAATTTTAGTGCTATTTTCTAAATTTTTACTTCATCTCTCACCTTTACCAAATATTTTTAAATTTCAAGGCAACATTTTAATGTACAAAAAGTATTATTTTAAGTCATTCGTTGCGTTTAGGCGGCTCAGTAAATTAAGTCGTTAGTCATCGTTTAGTTTTATTTTCAAGATTTCATAATATAATTAATGATAATTGTGATATAAGGTGCATTTTTTTAACAGCAGTGCAGATCACAGCAAAATAGTACCACAAAATGGCGCTGAAAACTTTATTGTTCACAGGTTCAGAAAAGGATGTCGAATCGTGCTTTGTGACGGTTGCCATCGATTCGCATCCACAATAAATTATGATGAATTTCGTGTCAATGTGATTTTTTTTTGTTTTATTTGCGGAAAATATAAACGTCTAAGGCACTAAGGGCGGATCAAGCGTATGTCTTTTGCTGACCAGTGCTCAGCCAATCTATTCCGAATTGCCATCGGCAAGGTGGGTAAGCTCAGGCCAGAAGTTCAGCTGGCGGTCATTCTGTTGAGCCTTCACGACATAGAGCACGCACCTGGCTGCCACCGAAATTACATAATAGATACGGATGAAACTTGTACCGTATTCCAACAAGCAATGCGGATCTCCAACCCCTGACTGGAAGATCGTAAAAATTGGAAAGCCTGTTGATGGTTGCTGTCTTGTCATCAATACGGAATCCGTGGAGCATCTTGCACGGTTTCCCGAAAATTAAGTTCTGTGTTTATAAGAGCGACATTAAAAAGTCTCGTACTAAAGCTCTTGCATTGATCCCAATAAAGGAATAGCACGCAGAAGGAGTGGATGATTCCTCCGTAATCTAAATGTTCGATGTAAAGGATACTGAGGATGACTGTTTATCTTAATCATCCGACGACACTAATATGGAAGTTACGCTATGTCACTGCTGATCGTATCTGATAAGGAATATCTGCATCTGACGTTGAGGGGTGGAGTCGGTGAAATTGCCGCAGTTATGGTCAGTTTCGTGCAAGTTAACCTCCACCATTGTAAGGCAGCTTCGCTCTTCTTCTCCGTCTTGAGCAAAGGGGAGAAGGCATTGCTCTATTACAGGAACACTGGATTTTTCAAAATACAGTGAAGGGACTGCCGTCTCCTAACTGTAATCTGTTACGTTAAGGATAAGGGCGAACCCCGGTACTGCCTTCTCGTGAAAAAAAATCTAAATGCGTACCTGGTATCGCCTTCCAGCGACCGAGACTCTATGGTGGTCAGCCTGGAGTTCAGGAGGAGGCGATATTGGCTGATAAAAGCTTATTTACGACATGATGGTGATATCTTATCGAACATCTTGAAAAGGTCAGAGTATGCAGCCAATTCACATAAAATTAGTGTCATTATCGGATCTGATTCTAACGCGCATCACGTGATGTGGGTGTAATGAGTAGCTCCGACACAAATGACGAGAACGAGGTACTTCTTGACTACTTGCTAGGCATTAACCTCTTCATCTACACGTTGGTTGCGTACCTATTTATGTCACAAGATTTAGGCAGGAAGTCCTAGACATTACACTTGTCTCGGAAGGCTTGCAACATTTGATTTGATTGATTGATTGGAAGGTGTCCTCTGAGCACTTCTTCTCTGATTATTGCTAGCTAGAACTGAGTCTAAATCACATACCTATACCCAACCCAGTAATTGTGAACCGCAAAAGAACTGACTGGGGCAAGTATAGCGAATGTCTTTTGGATTCATTACCATCACTAACATGTCTGCCTTGTAGTACACAGATAAAGTGTTGGAGACCCTAACAGGGGCACTGAAGAAATATACTGTCAAATCATACCCTGCTAGCAAACGAAGTGGTATGGCTACACCAAAGTGCTGGAATGCTCAGCTCAGTAAGCTTAGGGTCACAGGTACGAAATTCTTCAATAGAGCCACATTTTCATAGCAGAACTCGGACTGGGCAAATTATTAGGGACATCTCCGTGCATATTCGTGTTGACCATTCTATAGTACATTCTGCGAAAGCATTCATAAGTTCAGCCATGCCTCTAGGCCTCGGAAGATCCTATCCACAAACTCTACTACGCCTAATAATTTGCTGAAGGACGACGGTACTTGGACATCGTCGAGTCAACAGACAATCGATGTCTTGCTTGATATGCCATTTTCCCGATAGCTCTCCTGTTATACCTCCTGAATTTACTGCTATAACTAATACGGTGGCATGTGATTCCTCCACTATTCTCACGGAAGAAAAGATTGAATGGACAACAACCAACTTTCACCCTTTTAAATCTGCAAGCCCTGATGGTATCATTCCGATGGACCTATAGCACATGCTGGATATAGTGTACCCTTAGATTGCATCGATTTTCAGGAACTGTCTTGAATTTATATACATTCCTCTTCTATGAAAGGAACTTAAGGTCATTTTCATCCCGAAAGCGGGCAATAACTCTCAGGTACGCCCGAAAGATCCTCGACCTATCAGCTTGTCATCGGCTCTGCTAAAGGTTTTGAGCCGTTTGATTGCTACTTATCTTCGGAGCATTATTCCCACACAGTTTCTATCCGGGTCCCAGCACGCCTGCTTCAAGGGCCGTTCTGTGGACACAGCTTTACACTCTTTCGTGGGTTATATTGAAAAGTCCATTGACTGCAAGGATCATACGCTAGTTGTCTTTCTGGATATTGGACGCACTTTCAAAAACGTATAATCGGAGGTTGTCACTGATGCTCTCTACACTGTGCGGAGATGATTCAATGTACAAGTTTGTGCAGGATGCTCACATCTTGGGTTATCTCCTTTAACCTCGGCACATTGTCTGTACGCAGGCATGGGTCTTCTCCCCCCTTCTGTGGAATTTACTTGTCAACAGGCTGCTATTAAGCCTGGTAGGGTTGGGATGCCAAGTTATCGATTATGCGGAAGACATTGCTATTGCAATGTCAGGCAAATTTACCTGTGTTCTAAGCGTTCTTCTGTAGCAAAATGCGTTCGACATTCTGGCAAAATGGGTGATAAGGTTGGAGTTAAAGAAAATCCACTCAAAGCAGAACTCGTTCTCTTCGTTCGATATAGGATACCTTCATTTGAACCATCATTTAAGTCAAGGCTTATACTAGCTTATGAAGCCAAATTTCTTGGTTTCATTTTAGGTAAAAAATTATGCTGGAAGGATAACATTCAAGAACGTGTGAAAAAGGCAACTGTTGCACGATACTTTTGCAAGAGAGCTATACGCCAAAAGAGGAGATAGCAGCCAAAAAGAGTATACTGCCTGTACATATCCGTACTGCATCCTAACATGATACTCAATTGCCCTAACCCCTTGCGTCAACTGTTCCATGTGACCCAGTTGACGTTTCGTTGGCGTAAGCTAGTTTTGGAGAGAGAGTTGCGAGCATGCACCTCCTGCTCCTCCATTTAGCCGCCTATCACAAGTTGGGAGATGCTGTGGCTTATCATTACGCACCGCACCACGAACGTCGCCGTGGACGTTACTCGAATCCGAAACGCTGGTATTCAGACATGAGACTGGTGCTTCTACGCACTGAGCTACCGGTCGCCTGGTGGGCGGCACTTACCATTGCATCGTACAGAACTCTATGAGATAAGGTGCAATGACCTGCATGTGTTGCCATCACGGGAGCCCTAAGGACAACCCCGACCGCTGCCTTGGGCGCACTGTTGAATGTATTCTCTTTGGACATATTCGCAGAGCAGATGACTGCGAACACGGCCATTTGCCTCCGTGAAACTAATCAGTGGACCCTATCGACCATATGTCACTCGATTGTTCGAAACAACATTGATATACCCGTAGAGAATGACTTTGCCTCTCCGAAATACCTCTTCTATAGGGGTTTTACAAGCCTGATCCCATCGAGGAATGAGTGGCCGGAGAACGCTAGTCTGACATCTGATGCCATTAGCATTTTTACCGACGGCTCTACGACTGAGGGAGGGGTCAGGGCTGGTGTGTACTCGGAGAATCTGCACATTGGATTATCGCCCCGCCTCCCAGGATAGAGCAGCGTTTTCCAGGCCAAGGTTAATGAAATCTCCGAGGCGGCAACCTGGCTTGCACATATCTGATAGAGATGTCAGAATCTATACGGATAATCAACCGGCGATTAAAGGCCCGGCCACACAGCTGTCGGTCTGTCGCGACGGGCAGCGATATCAGACCGAATCGGTCTGGCGGTCTAGTTGTAAAGTACAATGTCACATCGTCTCTGTCACACAGAACGCGGTCTGCTGCTTTCGGTCGGAATTTGTCGCGACGACAAGCGGTCTGCTTGGACAAATTACAGATTGACCGCGCGACCGTCTCGGTCTACTTGTATTTAAAAATGTCAGATGCAGAGATTTTTATTTAAAGTGTGCGTAAATTTACTTTTTTATATGATTCAGGAGATGAAAAACAATTACATACGAAAATACTTATAAAACCGATATTCGCGCGACTCGAGTTCGAGGCTTAAACGGTGGTATTCCCCTAATTCACCTCTTTTCTTATTTATTTCGTGCACACAACTTTGTCTTTTCCATTTGTTTTTGGTTTTTCGCAACGCGAATAGCAGAAGAAGTTGTTCTTCGTCCGAACTCATATTCGAGAAAATTGACAACTTGCAGACCGCACATACAAAAATATCGCGTCCTATGTGACATCCCCATATCGCAGACCGTCGCGACGACCGCTGTGTCGCTGCCCGTCGCGACAGACCGACGGCTGTGTGGCCGGGCCTTAAATCTTCCAGTTTCGTCGTGGTTACGTCAAAGACAGTATATAATTGTCGCAATTCTCACTTATTGTTAGTGATAGGGAGATTTTTTACATACATACTGGATACTGGGACATAGTGACTCCACTGCAAGGGTGACGAACTGGCTCGGGCGGGTACTAGGGAGAACCTACCTTGGGTCCTACTTTTTTATTGACCTAGACGATTTTAAGAATGTTAGGGTTGATAGGCTTCATCGCTTCATTGTTAGCTCTGTCTGGTTTAAAAACTGAATTAGGCTCGAGTTGCAGTAGAAAATAAAATAAAGATTTAGTGAAGTTTTGATGTTTGGTACCTTTATGTTTTTGGGGTCACTGTCACACGAATTTTTTTCTTTTGGCAAAAAACCTACAAAAATCAAACTATGCATTTTACGCCAAATAAGGCTATGCTGATATTAAAGAGGGTAAAATTTGCTACATTTAAGCTATAAAAAGCCCTTTTCTTCGATCTGTGGTTTAGCCAGGAGAGTGTCGCGGTAATTAGTGTCAAATGCAAAAATTGCTAAAAAGCGGAAATGACACGAACACACATACCATACAGTACAAATGCATCTCCATCTAATGAATAGTTGAATATTTCTGAAGACTCTTTTAAAGAATCCCAACGTTTCTGACGTTGTTGAGATTGAGATTGTTGCAACAGCTGGAGAGCTTTTCCTTGCCTCAGTGTACGGCTATAGTGAGAAGAATGTTCTTTCGCTGAATCACCTTAGGTACATTTCGTACAAAAAGTCAGCCTTTAAGTAAAATACGAACATTGCTGCGTTACCACCATCAGCAACTGCAGCGCGACAGCACTCGTTAAGAGTTCAGCAAAAGGTGGGGGTTGAAAAAAAAACTCCTGAAAAGTGGGGATCGTAAACAATATATTATGGCCTTGAACCTGTGACCACTCTACTACCCCTGCTCCCACTGTTTTGTTGAATCTTGTGTTCTGCAAAGATATTGTGGGTATGAAGATTCTTCCAACCTGTACCTCAATTGTGAGGAGAGCTGCAACCACATCACAGTATTGAGTCAGGGCGAAGGAGACGAGTTACTCCTAGAAACCGAGCTAGAGATGAATTCCCATTAAACATAAAGACCCAGGAGAGGAATAAGCCGTGCGACTAGAAATAGTTTAAAATAAAATAAAAACAAACTAGCTTTCTGCTAGCTATATGACGCAGTTGTCTGATTCCGTTGGTTCCGACATATATACAGCGTGCGATAGAAAGAAGGCTTTGTAGAAAATGTCAGTTCGATAGCTTTAAAACTGAGAGACTAGTGTGCGTAGAAACAGACGGACAGGCAGACCGACAGAGCTTAATCAACTCATCTCGGTCTACTGACCAATAATAATATATAAGTATAGTTTATATGGTCGGAGATGCTTTTTTCTGGGCATTACAAACTTCACGATAAAGTTAATATTAATTCGTGAAGGGTATAATAAATAACTGGCGCAACAGTTCAATTTTTGTGTAGAGAAATGTGTAATTAGCAATACGCTTAACCGAGTTATTTACCCCAAATTGGTGTTCATTTAACACCTGAGTGGGATCATAGTCCGACACGTAATTTACCGAATACTACCGCATTCGGTAGGAATCGAACCGGGGCCCAACCGTTGCGCGCGCCATCAAGACTACACAGTTTAAAATATTTCCCATTATTGAATGACAGAAAACTGTCCAGTTACATACAAATACGCATAATCGATATGCGAAAAGCCGGTACTGAGTGATGCTTACGGCCACCCCTATTGTCCATGATACCCGCTTTTTTTCGGAAAATTTGTCTCATCACAACTAAATACGGATATCATATCTCCCAAAAAAATTCTGTTGGAAAAAATTTCCCGTCAAAAGAAAAAATCATTAGCCGCAAAAAGGATTGATATGAACATAATTCCGCCAAAGTACTCGAACCTTTGCGCCTCGCTCTAGGGTGTGCATATTGAACCCTGATTAAATTAGTTAATTTCTTTTAACGCTGGCGGGAAGCCTTGTGAGTTTAAGCGCTGATGCCAAGTAGTGTCTTCTCGCTCGGATTCCTTTATAAAGCTCCCTGCCTTATAACAGACTAGAGATGCCCTTCAGGCCAGAAGTGATCAATGGACAATATCTGTATTACATGCGCAGCACAGATCAGAGCAGAACAAGAATTGCACGCGCCACACTTACAAGCGATAACTAAATACTAGTTTAGTCCGCTATGTGCGCGATTTAAACTATTTAGTTTTTCTGCGAACTAAAATGTTTGCGGTATACGCGTGCTATAATGCCAAATTTTAACTCCACAGATTCTCAACTTCCATTTTACATAATATGCATCCTAAACTCCTAAATGCTACGTATGTCAGTCGGTGTGACCAAAAAGGATCATATCAAAAGTACCTACATCCGAGGCAGCTTGTTCGTTGAGCAACCGATCATTGAAAAGCTCGAAGATCGTCGTATGGATTGGTATTGCCACGTTCTAAGGCGTCCCTGTCATGAAGGCACTATCAACGAATGTTCCATTTGCTGGACCCAAACGCCGAGGCAGACGGAAACACACATGGATCGATCAGATGAAAAAGCAACAACAAGGCGTTAATCTTGGCGATGATACGATCCAAGACCGTGCTGCCTGCAGAAGGAAGCTGAGATTATACCGCCAGAATGGGCGAAGTGTCAACACCACAGGCAGAGCAACGCGAAGCCGCAGAGTGGTATGAAAGGGCAAGGAAGAAGAAGATGAATCCTAAAATGAAATTGTTTGCGAATAAATTTTTCCTCTATAAGTTTTACCAATTTGTGGGTTTGGAATTGTTCGAACCATTGTTCTACATTACTACGCCGATCTCCAGTTTATTTAAACTTTAAATAAAGTCGGTAGATCAGAATATGTGTCGGGTTGGGCTTCTGAATGATACAAAAAGAGCGATGATTTCATCAGCACTTTAGGCCAGTCCCATGTAAATGCATTTCACTTTCATCCATTTGCTTTAAGTTGTAGATGATTTGCTTTGAAAAGTGTTACCCCAAAGAACTAATTATTTAGGTGGACATCATTGAGATTGAGTAAATGTGCCTCTGGCATCGGTATGAGTTGCTGAAATTATGTCTTTGGGTCCTTTATGTCCGTTGAGTTATTTATATCCTACATGTTCCTTAAGTCGAAACTGATCTTTTCTAGATTTGGTTTCTATTTAATTTCATGGTTAAGAAGATGTTCTTTTCCTAACTAAAGGACTCAAACACCATAAACAGTAGTCTAGTGCATTCGCATCACGATCCCAATCGTATCCTGCCTAGATATGGCTTCCTTGCCAAAAATACCATTTTCCAGTCCATATTGCTCAAAATGCCTTCAACAGTAGACTGCTACATTCGCCTCATCACCCCCCGTCTTATTATACTCATCTTGCCTAGATATCGATTCCTTGCGAAGAACATCCTTTTTTCCTCCCCATAGGACTGAAAATGCCTGCAACAATAATCTACTGCATTCGCCTCATCTCCCTCAGACATGTGATACCCATCATGCCTTGATATCACTTCTTTTCCAAGAATGTCTTTTTTCCTCTCCAAAAGACGCAAAATTCCATCAGTCCTGACCGAAGGTCTCATTATCACGATTCAGAATATACCCATACCTACCAGCTTTGGCTTTTGTTTAATTTCATGATTAGGAGAGTCCTTTTGTCCTGACGCACATCTCCAGCTGCAACAAAATATAACCGTGTGGTACTTAGATTAGATTATAGATGGGTCGTGGACAATAAAAGAGCCACAAGCACTGCGACTATAAGTCTATTGTGCTATACCCAAATCCAGGAGAGCAGGACTAAATCTGCGAATCCAATCCGCTCATCTCGATAAATCGACTGAGACGGCCGAGCTTAATCCAGGCCACGTCCTCGGCCATAGGATAGGCAATGCCGAAGCAAACAGTTCAACGGCAAGCTAGAGCCTCACATTCACAGAGGATGTGTTCTGGGGTTTCGTCGTCGGCCTCACAGAAACGACAGCTTGCATCCGAAACGATGTGCATCGTTTTGAGGTGACCTCGAAGACGGGAGTGACCTGTGAGAAGTCCACATATAATTCTGACCCTGTTTCTGCTCAGGCTGAGTAGATCAAGGGACCGGTTATGAGAGTAGCCAGCAATGAACAATTTTGATTGTCTCATACCTGGGAGAGCTTCCCACGGAGAGGCAGCTCTCTCTCGCTCCCATTCTCTAATCCGCTGCCTGACAAGACAGATAGATATACCGCAGAAAGGGTTTGGACCAATGTAGGGGGCCTCAGATGCCTGTCTGGCAAGTTCGTCTGCTTGTTCATTACCTACAATATTGGAATGCCCAGGAACCCAGTAGATAGTGAGGTTGTTGGTGGCCCCGACGATGTTAAGGATATCTTGACAAGACTTTACTAGCCTTGAGTGAACCGATGGACTAGTCAGTGCCATTATGGCCGCCTGACTATCGGTAAAGATTCCTATGTTCTTGTTAGCTTATGGCCTGACACAGTCGTGCACAGACCATGCACTTCCGCCTGGAAGACAGTGGGGAAATTTCCCATGGGGATGAAAATTCTGTGTCCTGGGCCGACAATGCCCGCACCCGATCCTTTATCCGTTTTGGACCCGTCCGTGAACCATTTTATTGTGTCAGAATGAAGAGAGCTTAAGGACTCCGCCCACTGCTCTCTATTCCAGACAATTGATCGGAAGGAATGCTCGAAGCATAGCTCCCTAGTCTGGTGATCAGATGGCATGTTGAGTGTATTGTGACTTAGCAGCCAGCTACTTTGTTCCGGATTCAGTCTGATTTGTACATTGCAGGCTTCTAGCCTTGCAATTGCAATTTGCCTCTGCTTCAATGTGAATATGCACTGGCGGAAGTTCAAGCAAAGCCTCAAGCGCCGCAGTAGGACAGGAGCGCATGTTTCCCGTTATTATGTGGCTTGTAAGCCTTTGTATTTTGATGAGAGTATCCTTACCAACTGAGGTGGTCGCTCTTTTCCACCAAACGACTGCTCCATAATCAACAATTGGCCGAACAATAGCTTTGTAAATCCAGAGGACAATGTGGGGCTTGGTGCCCCACGTCCTGCCTGCATACTGCCGGCGGATCCACAAGGCTTTTGTGACCTTTTCTGATGTTACTTTAAGGTGTTCTGCCCAGAGTAGCTTGCTATCAAGTGTGACTCCCAGATATTTGACGTAATTTGCCATTTGTACTGGAGAGGTGTACAAAGTGGGGCATTTCATTGCCCTAAGCTTTCTTTTCTTCGTGAATGGAACAATAACGGCCTTCGATGGGCTGACCCTAAGTCTGTTAGTATCACAACATTCCTGGACTACACGCAAAGCTTTCTGGATGATGTCGGGTAAAACTTCTTCAAATTTACCCCTGACACTAATAACCAGGTCGTCCGCGTATTCTTGTGTTGAGAATCCAAGTGCGGATAAGCTCCACATGAGAGTGTCTACAACGATTCACCACAACAGGGGGACAAAACACCCCCTTGGGGGCATCCTCGCATGACATTTGCTGTGAAAGAGGTATCTCCAACTTCAGTGATAACCCTTCTGGAAGAGAGCATGCGTTTCACCCAGACTGCCGTAGTATTGTCGGCACCTTTTGCTATGAGAGCTGTTAATGGAATCGAAGGAGGTGTTATCAAAGGCACCTTCAATATCAAGAAACGCGCATAGAGCAGTTTCTTTCGCTGTCAAAGCCGCTTCAATTTCACCAACAAGGTTGTGGAGAGCGCATTCAGTGGATTTGCCGGCTTGATAGGCAAATTGTCTAGGGCGAAGGGGGTTACTCACGAGAAGCGAGCTCCTGATATGAGCATCAATTATCTTTTAAATTGCCTTTAGCATAAAAGATGTCAGGCTGATTGGTCTGTAGGATTGAGGGTCATCCATAGGTCTGTTGTCCATTTTAGGAATGAATACCACTCTCACTGACCTCCAGGTTTTGGGAATGTAGCCCAAAGCAAAACTGCACCTAAAGATGCTTAGGAGGAATGGTACAAGTGGCTGCTGCCCTTGTTGCAGAAGGGCTGGAAATATTCCGACAGTGCTAGGCGATTTGTAGGGCTCAAATGTTCCAATTGCCAACTGAACTTTTTCGCATGTAAAGATTTTATTTGCAGCTGACCAGTTACACCGGTTAGCCCTGAGGGGCATAAAGTGATTGTCTAGATTGCTGCTATCTTCATGCTTGATGATACACCCCGGGAAAATGTGCTTACTGAATTAGAGCCTTTTTTGGCCAGAACGCGATGCAGTCTGGCTGCCGTATTAGTATTCTGTACGCCTTCACAGAAGTGCGTCCAGCTATTGTGTTTAGCTGCTCTAATCTTTTTATTGTACTCGGTCAGTGTGGAGCCATATACAATAGATCCCACTCACCATTATGCTTTGCTCTATTGAACAATTGCCTTGTACGTTTCCTTAAGCGAGAGAGTTCAGTGTTCCACCACGGAACTCCCCTGCTCTTCTTAGTAGTCCTAAGAGGACAATTTTCTTCGTAAGACGACAGAATAGCTGAGGTGACATTCATCGTCAGTCTTTCAAGACTAAGGGCTCCTGAGGCAGACGTCTCAATCATTGAGAGTTTGTCGCGAAGTGCCTCAGCGTATTTCGGCCAGTCCGTTTGTTGTGGAATACGTCTCTCAAATGTCACTGACGATTGTGCTACGATATCGAACCGAATATGGATGTGGTCTGAGAGCGAGGGTTCGTCGGAGACACGCCAGTTGCGTATCCGACTCGATAAAGGGTAGCTGCCAAACGTAAGATCGAGCACCTCTTGCCTTGGCCTAGTGACAAAGGTTGGGCGTGTTCCATTGTTGAAAATGTCTAGGTCAAGAGTGTTAATAAGTTCTAAGAGGTACTCACCTCTGTTGTTCGTATCTTTGCTTCCCCATACTATGTTATGGGCATTTGCATCGCAGCCAATTATAAGATACCTTTCTTCTGCTCGGCAGTACTCTGTCAGCCGTTGTATTGTTTCTGACGGGATGTCGGAGTCTCCAGCGAAGTAGGCGGACACGATGACTAGCTGCTGTGTGATACCTCCAATTGATGAAGAGCAGGCTGGCTTTCGATCCGGATTCTCCTGTGTCGATCACATTAACACCTTGCGAATCATCATCGAGCAATGCGCTGAATACGATTCTCCGCTTCACTTGCTTTTCATCGATTTCGAAAAGGCTTTCGATAGTGTGAACCGGGATTCTATATGGGCGGCCTTGCGCAGGAGAGGCATCCCTGAGAAGCTTGTGGCTATTATTAAGGCAACCTATGACGGCGCGAAATGTCGCGTTCTGCATAAAGGTAAGGTGTCGGGGAACTTTGAGATTCGCAGTGGAGTTCGGCAGGGGTGCATCCTCTCACCGATCCTATTCCTCATTGTGATCGGCGATGTGTTGCATGCAGCCCTATCCGGACTCGACAGAGGAATTCAATGGACTTTGACATCTTATCTACAACATCTTGACTACGCTGACGACATATGCCTACTCTCCCACAAAATCATGGATCTGTCCGCAATGGCGTTAGATCTCGAGAGGGAGGCAAGCAAGGTTGGGCTAAAGATTAATACCAACAAGACCAAGATTCTTAGCCCGCCGTTGCGAAAAAGAAATCCGACACCTATTGCCATCAATATTAATGGGCAGCCTGTGGAGAAGGTGGACAACTTCGTCTACCTGGGTAGCATTGTTGCCAAAAATGGTGGTACGGAGCAGGACATCGCTCGTCGTATCAACCAGGCTAAACGCGCATACGGCATGCTGTCCAAAGTCTGGCAGGGCAGTTATCTCAGCATCAAGACCAAGCTGGGCCTGTTTCGCTCTCTGGTACTATCAGTGCTTTTGTATGGGAGCAGTACATGGAAAGTTTCCGTAGGAGTTACCAGAAAACTGCAAGTTTTCGTCAACTCATGTCTTCGTCGAATTTTAAGAATTTTCTGGCCCGAAACAATATCAAATGAAGAGCTAAGTCGGCGTACGGGTCAGATGCCAATCGACGAATTGATACGCAGGCGAAAATGGCAGTGGATAGGTCACACATTGCGGAAGAGTGATAACTGCATTGCTTTGCATGCCATGAAATGGAACCCCATTTCCAACCAAGGCCGACCAAGAGGGGGTCCTCGAATCACATGGCGTCGATCTGTGGCAAAGGAGTGTCAGGTACTGGGTAAGTCTTTTGGGGAGTTGCGCCCCATTGCCCAGAACAGAGTACGATGGCGCGCAGGAGTAGTTGATGCGCTATGCCCCGCTAGGGGTTAAGGCAAAGTAGTAGTAGTAAATTCTGAAAGACAAATGTACTTAATTCTATTCTCCAGAATGATGCACAACCTGGGTCGACTTGCATTTCTGTCGTATATAAGATTAGCATTACTAACTGAGAGTGCTTTAATGATGCCATTATGCTGCCAAGGTTCCTGTATGAGGGCTACTCCCAATTTTTCCCGTGAGAACCTGGCAGCTAGAGTGTCCGAGGCGGCTTTGACGTGGTGTAAGTTGGCTTTTACCATTGGCGTGGTCTTTCACGGGTATTCTTCCGAAGCGATAAAAGAGCTGGAAATTGCTCTTTTCTATCGTTAGCCTAGACTACGGATCTATGGAGACGATAGTAGAGAGTCCCTCTCTTTCCTGAACCTCTCTAATTATCCTCCATTCCTGATTTTGGAGGCCAGGATTTTGTCGACATAGAAGGTGTGGTACTCATAATAACCAAAGGAAGCTATGTACCAGATTTAGTTGAACCACGGACCACGGGTAATGTCTGGAAGATTTTTTCTTTCAAATCACTAAAAAAAGACTAAATGTTTCCTTTAAAATCATTGAAAAGACTTAAGCGAGAAACTCTATAAAATTTCACATTTTTTGATGTAACTTTTTATCTACGGCACAGATCAGAGCAAATGATAGCCTATGCACGCCCTTGGGACACAGTAAATCCGTGAGAAAAGAAATCAGATCTCGATACTCTCCCTACGAGGCTGTAGCCCTGTCAAAGCCCAACGAGAACAACGAGATCAACGAGAACAAGAATAATTTGAAAAATTGCGATTTTCAACCTATCATATCTCGGGTGTTTTTCCTTGTATCGAAATCAAATTTGCAACACGTCGTAATACGATCGGAGATAATGACTGTATCAAATTTGAACCCCCACAATCACCCGGGGCCAGAGCTACATAAGTTCGAAAACCCGTATTTGTTGTGACAAAGTCTTGGTCACTTTCCCGTTCTTTTTCGATTTTTTCGTTTGGTTGGCTAGATTTGGTTTCTGTTTCACTTCCTGCCCAAGGAGCTCCCTCTCTCTCAGAGTCACCAAGTGATATTAAAAATTAATATTGTAGTTTTCGCGGTACATCGACGTGCAGCATCGTAATTCTCGTTTTTAGAGTTTTTTTTGGCCTCAGCACCCATTTTCGCGAAACTCTCGCGGCTAAACCGTTAATCATAAAAAAACTTTCACTACATAAAATGTAGAAAATTTTATCCTATTATATTTTATAATAGCTAGGTTATATGGAAAATACAATTTTGGGGTTATTTTGGAAAAACCGAGGTTTTTCACTATTTTTTTTGCGAAAAATAACATATTTCTGCGGACAGTTTTGGTTAGAAAACCTCAGATTTATGTTCAGCGACCCCAAAAACATAAAAGAACCAAAAATCAAAACCCTCTTTTATTTGCCCGTTTTGAGTACGGAATGCTTAGACCAGCCATATACTGTGCGATCCATCGTCAGATTAATCTGACACTATGACTGTGCGATCGATCTGACGATCATATTTTAATATCCTCAGATCGATCTAACTACGGATCGCATAGTATATGGGGGTTATTAGACTAATATTCGAATTTAGGCTTTCTCTTGAAATTTGAGTTGATACTTGAAGGTTAACTAATCCAAGACACACACACAATATGAACCAAGGAAATACTCCCCTAAATTCCCCTTTCGTTAGTCTGTTCTGTATCATTTCGTTGCTGCAATTCTGTGTTATGTTCCCAAAGAAATGCGAGTATTATTTCAAACATTTAGGGGTCAATCTAATCTTATTCGACAAGCGTTAAACATTCAAATATATAAATATGACCGTGGCACGATCTACATCGCTTTTACAGAGAGAGACACAAGGAACATGTGCAGCTATTTCAAATTTTATCATGTTCTTTAGAATACTGAATTAAAATATTATCTTCTCTTCGATGAAACGTTCCCCCAATTATACTCGTATTTTCATGAAAATTTGCCGAAAAACTGCAATAATTAACCTTGACGTACAACTTTGCGGGGGCCATGTCTTCATGGATGTATGCATGTATGAATTTGTTTTGAATTTCGTGAAGTGTAGAATATCTCTTGTGGCACCTGTTAGTATGAGTATTAGTATTTCTGCATTTTTTTCGCTACAGAAAATCCGATTAATTCTGAAATGAAATGAAATGTGTTCAACCAAAATTCTGGCTATAATGAAAAGAATACTCCCCGCCGCTGTGAATCTCCCTCCCCGTATGATTAATCCTCACAGTTTTCACCTGCCTTTTTCCGAACGTATTTCAGCCATTTCAGTTTAGTGTCTGCCGCCAGACCATTTAAATAATTTTCCCAACATCGGTAAGAGCTCTTTCTGTAATCCACCTATAATTACTTTTATGTAGTTTTTGAATAAACATTAATTTTCTAGTACGTTTTGATACATTTTGAAATAAAAGTGATTTAGTGAAAACTCAATGTAATGAGCCAGTTTTAATCTGGGGAAAATGATCTCATGGTTTTCCCAAAATTGCCCTGTTAGTTTCAAAACGATAGCGAAAAATGTGCCGCAGTTGCCAATAAACAATAATTTATAATATTCCATTTTGACTGTTCCTTAATACTTTTGGATTGCTTCCAAAGTGCATTTAATTACGTTTGAATTTGTGAAATGTGTAATCGGTTTTCTTAAAATCCTGCGATATTCCTGCCATTTTTCCAGAAAGCACGCGCTCAAGTTTGTTCTCCCCTACTCTTACTACGAGTGAATAGAAAAGACTTTTTGATGTTGGATATCTAAAGATCCATAGATGTGCTATTCCTAACGACTTACTTACCAGTGAATTAGTTTATCATGATGTTGGTAGAAGCAATCCCGGAGGCGGACAGTAAGTAAACGTGACAATACCATCTCCTTAGATAAAATGTTTATGCACAATATATATACTCTATGGACGACTCCTAAGGACCAATTTTACTGTTGGTTTTTGCTGAATTTAAATAATTCTTAACTCTCATTTGCAATTTGGGTTGTAATTTAATTTAAATTCCAGAATATCAGTTATTGTTTTCATTATTTTCTTTTCCTGAAAGGATGGAATTTTAGGAAAGTGGATTTCTATTGAATAAATTAAATTCATTTATTCACAAGTCAATAAAAAATAAAGGAACATTCCTGTTTAGCGAATATTACGAGAATTCTCTCTATTGAATTAGTGAGAATTTTTGTAATTCCTTAATTTTCGGCATTTTTGCTTTAGGTAGTCCATTTCCGCTTTAGGTGGTAAGAACCTAGAACCCACCCGGGGGGATTAGTAGGTCCTAAAGCGGAAATTTCCCGAGTTTTGTGAAAATTCTCCCTAATTTAATAGAGAGAATTCTCGTAATTTTCGCGAAACAGGAATGTTCCAAATTAAATTCACGTTGGCAGAATTATCCATTCAAAGTCCACTTTGGCTTTAGGATAATTATTAATAATTGTAAAGTAAGGGAATATACATCTATACTACCTACATTATAATATAATAAATCTGTATAATATAAAAAATCTGTAAATTTTATGTCTGTACATTCCAAATATTTTCAATGAAAGTTAATTGGAGCATAATACCCCTAATAGAATACCTTAAGGTCGTTTTTAGAAATTTTGCCTGTTTGTTTGTGCACGCATCAGATGAAAATCGCTTATCCGATTAAAGTTCAGTTTTCAAGAAAAAGTAGTGCTTAATTTGCCGTAACATTTCGTTTTTATTTCATTGTAATCGGTTCTAACAATTGAGAGATATTCGAAGATTTTCAAATTGTCAAATCAAGGCCATTCGTAAATTGTTCGAGTTCTTGAATTCCCACCCTTGAATGGCAGTTTCGTTTGAATATGCAAACAAACAAATTTAAACGCTAATCTCACCTCATTAGCTTTAGCGTAAAGGTGTGAGTTAAAAGGGCGCGACTTGCGTTTGCGACTTTAAAAAAAAGCTAACATAACTGAGTAATTTGCGTGTGTATTTTAAAGATTAGGGGAACGTCGAAACCCGGCCGTAGTTGTATGACTGTACTTCCACATAAAATACACATGGAAAGTGCTCCGTTATGATAGTTTTTCTTCACAGTCGCAAACGCAAGTCGCTCGGACGCGGCCTTGGGATTCACACCTTAAGACTCTTCACCAGCTTGTTCTTAACGACTCAGGTGATATGTCGTTTGAATTTTTCATCATGAGATGATTATAGCCGCGTTTTTTTTTGTAAACTGTACTTATTACACTAACAACATTGTTCTGGATTGCACTGGATGAACAGCTGGTGCACGAAATTAGTTCTTAAGGCCAATTCAGAATACAGTTTATTTCTTGTCAATAAAATGTTGATTTTGTGTAATTGTGTACATGGAAACAGCAAACAAACAAACGAAATTACTCTGACGCCCAAATAAAATTTGCGAGATTGTGTTTACATTGAGGATGTATTAAGCCGAACATAACCATCCGGAATTCCTGTCCGGAAAAACTGATCAGGCCCGGCCTTGAGGAATTCCGGATGGAATGGCCGTTTCAGGCGGCCAGATTGGCCCTTCAGCCGGCCGGAAGAAAAATCGTTCCCGCCAGGCCTCCATCACACACGTTCCGAAATTTTTCTCCGAAAAAACTGATCAGGCTTGGCCTTGAGGAATTCCGGATCGTCAATGGTATGTGCAGGCCGCCTCAATGCGAACTGTTCGGCCCCGTGATCAAAATGAATTTTCACTGAAGTTTATTTCAATAGACGAATGTATCTGAAACTTGGCCATGGAAAGTAAGATGCCGTACAATTTATTTATTTTTTTATATAAAGATATGAAGATACTTGCATTCTCTGGCAATAAGATCGATTTCCAATGATCCAGCCTCCTCAAAGGCCTGTCCGACGACCTCAAGGCGGTCTGAAGCAGTCATACACGATCCGGAATTCCTCAAGGCCGGGCCTGATCAGTTTTTCCGGACAGGAATTCCGGATAGTGTATGTTCGGCTTTAGAATTAAAGTTTTCTTCTTTTTCTTCTTCCTTCACAGATGTGATAGGGTGTATTAACTTTGTCATGGAGTTTGCAATGCACAGAAGGAAGCATCTATAACCATGCAAACTAAATATTTTATATGTTGTATATTCTTGGTCAGTATGATGAGACGAGTCGATTAAGGGGACATGAGCACTTGAAAATAAAAAAAAAAGATTTTTCGTTTTTTTTAGATTTAAATAGTTTAACATTTTCCGAACATTTTCATCCATCCGTCATAACTTTAGGTTGCATATAAGTACACTATTCAAGAAGAAAATAAGTAAGAAAAAGAACGACGCAGTACAGTACGTAGTAGCCTGACTTTGACGCGCCCTCCTGTAAACTTGAATGTTTTCACGTTTTTCAACACTCAATGCACCTTTTCTCAAAAACGGCTAAACGGATCGAGCTAATTTTTTTTTATTTTTAAAGATAATATCTATAATCTGATCGAAGAAAAATTAAAAATAGTTATTGGTCTCTGAGTAATCTGTGTCTGAAAATATATAGAAAAAAAAGAAAACGATTTTTGTTCTTCACATAAAAAAAAAAAATAAAAATCGCACGGTTAAAATCTGCGAACAAATGAACATCGACAATATGACAAAATAGTAGAAAAAAATGGGGAAAGATATTAAGTGGAGGCAGAGAAAAGGGATGTTAAAGTTGTGTAGTTTTCAATGGGAATTTGCAAGTGCTCATGTCACCTTAAGCTTTGTCCGTCTGGTTCTATGGAAACTAGTCCCTCAGTTTTAAAATTATCGAGCTGAAATTTTGTACAAAGCCTTCTTTCTATTGCACACTGTATAACGGACCAACGGAATCGGGTTACTACGTCCAAACATTCGTCTTTGTGAGAAAAACTGACGGGTCTAGTTGCAAAACTCACATTCTCCATTTTCTTCAAATTTGAGTTTGAAGTATTTTCTAATAGCCCATATTGGACTACACTGTATTCAATTGTAAAAGTACTGCAAAACTCATTTAATCCATTATAAAATGAACGATGAAAAAACCGTTGCAACTGCAAAACTCACATTCTCCATGCTTCTGTCCAAAATCCTTGTACAGGGAGAAGTGACTTATAGGAATAAGTTGCTTACTGCTAAGTCGGTTGCGAAGAGGGGAAAAAGGCTGAACCAACTTGACCCTCACGTTATTGAAAAGGGAAATACCGTAAAACCAGAAAAAAAGGGCAATGTTGAAGTATTATTAAAGAAGCACTACGGCCAAGACTGGAGATCTTTAGAAAAACTTGAATTCTTCAAACATGTAATCGATAATGCGAACGAAGTCGAAGAACCAGATAATGAAGAGGAAAATGAACACAGATGCGAACAGCATGAGGAAACTCCGTCTTTTTCAATTTAATTCTTTTCTTCTTTTTGTCTAAAAGTTTTGAAAAAAAAAAATTATATCTGTAATTAGTTTTTTTTTATTTGATGTTCATACTGTCATGACAATGGCCAATGTTTATGTGAAAATAAATTTTGTTTAACTACTTATCATAATAGTCAATATTGTGTTATTTAATTTTTTTTCTCCATGCTGCATTATAAACCTCCAACAAAGAACCTAGACAGTAGTTGGCATGTACGAGTAGGTTTCCATCCGCAAGATGAGAAACAAAAGTCACACTATCCATTTTTGTTTGGGTTCAAAACTCACATACTCCATTTTTCACATTCAAAACTAACATTCTCCAAACTTTAACACTGAATAATTGTATCTTCCGCATACCATATTTGTTTTCTATTTACACAGGGCTCTTATAGCAGCCTTCGTAATCTAAAAGTAAAAAAAAAGGAAGGAAATAGGTTTCTATTCAGTTTTAACAGTTTTTTGCGATTTGCCAAAAATTACGAAACTGGAGAATGTGAGTTTTGCAACTAGACCCCTAAGAGTTACTCTTTTATTTCTAAAGATATTTTTTTCAAATTTCACACCAATCAATAGTATTTTTATTCAAATCACTTTCCCGAATTTGGTTGAAATTGGGCAACTTGATCATATAGCTGTCATAGAAACGACCGTTCCACAGGCTACTTTTTGATAGAATATCTTTTTTATTTCTGAAGATATCTTTACCTACTGAATGACTGCCAACCTCCCCTATAAATGTTAGTTCAAAAATGCATGTATTGTATAACATCCGAATGGATGAACGATGAAACTTTTCACTCGATCGACACACACAGTTCGAACCGACCATATACTCGTAGGAAACCCACTTTTAATGCATATGGTCGTTACCAATTGGTACTTTCGGTATCACCACTAGGGCTGTACAGATTTAAGGTATATACGCTTCGGCTTGGTTCTTCTTTCAAGACAGTTCCCACATCGAAAATTTCCCAGACTGACCCTCTGTCCTATCTCATACCTCATGTGCACTGAAATGCTGAAAGTTATCAAAGAGATAGGACTGAAAAGACGAGGCGTCCCAGTTACTTTTGCAGCTCATGTACACCGGCACTAACGTTAGATCCCCTGACCGGAGCCGATTTTATTTTCGATTTTACTAAAAAAAAAGAAAAAAAGAAAACATGGTGATGTTGCTACTGATTTGCTGACTCGCGTCAGTGGTTTCCTTCGGACGAGTTCATCATCACCACAAAGCTACTTTGGCCCGGTATCCAGCACATAGTTTTAAGGTCTAGACACACAGTGCCCGTACCAGGGCAGCGCCATAGTCGCCCGTATATCGGGCAGACTGTACATTGCAAGCGAAACCACACAGTACCCGTACCGAGACCAACCGTGTATTTCCCATGTGTCCCCGATTGCCGCGATTCTTGCTAGCGACTTTAATTGCATGCAATGCAAATGTGTGTCAATCTATTCAACATTGTACATTTTCTTCGCCGTATGATGGCTACACAACAACCCACCCGGCGGCGGCTGCTCCGCGTTTGGCTATGTGTGTATCAAATTTCTTTCCGTACAGCACCGTGAGCGAGAAAAATTAAACCAAACTAAACGGGCACGGTCCGCCCCGTGACGTGCAGGTGACTGTCTGTTGTCCGTGTGGGTAGTGTGGACCAGCAGACTGTTTTATATGGTACAATTCGCTTACCGTAGATCGTCAGTATATGGGCGACTACGGCGCTGCCCTGGTACGGACGCTGTGTGTCTAGACCTTAGACGTACTGCTTGGCTATCTGTAAAGAAAGTGTTCAAGTCAACCCGGAAACCGGTGATAGGCCAAGTGGTGGCAGTTATCAGAAAAGTATTAAAAAAAAGTCTCCGTCAATTATTTTTTGGCTTATAGACATTCAAAAAAGAATTGGAAAAATTCATACCCTGTGATGAATTTTTAAGCACCGTTATTACAAATTTCCATTTTTTATACCCTAGACTTTTAGTATAGGGTATATTGTTTTTGTCACGACGGAAATATGTAACACCTTAAAGGAGGCTCCGGAGGTATAGCAATGTATATATATAAATGATCAGGGTCACCTCCTGATTCGATTAAGCCATGTCTGTCTGTCTGTCTGTCTGTCTGTCTGTCTGTCTGTCTGTCCGTTCGCACGATAATTTTCGATAGAATGAAGCTAGAGCCTTGAAATTTTGGTCAAATGTTGGTAGTGTAATCTAGTTGGATGGTATTGAAAATGGGCATGATCAAGCCAAGAGAACGCCTACCTCCCCTACATATGTAAAATACTTAAATGTATCTCTAACTCCCGACTAAATAAATATGAAAAGCTCTAGCTTTGGTAGATTACTCCTAGGAAAATAAAATCGATCAGTTGAAAACTAACGGTAATTTTCTTACAAAGAGCCCCGTACTACCCTACTTTTCGGGTTTTTTGTCTATAACTCTTGAACCAATTGACGTAGACGCCTGATTTTTAGCATGTAACCCTGGGGTGAGAAGATGCTTGAGTTCTAGTAAGCTGGGCATAATCGGATCAAAGGAACGCCTACCTCCCCTACAAATTTAAAAAAATTCAATATTCCTTTAATTACGATAACTTTCGATAGAATGACACTAGCGAGTTGAAAATTTGACAAAATGTTGTTAGTAGGATCTACTTGGTTGGTATTGCAAATGGGTAAGATCCGACTCAAGCAACCCCTACCTCCCCTACAAATGAAACTTCAAATAAGCGATAACTTTTGATTGAATCATACTACCGAGTTTAAAATTTGGTGGAATGTTGCTAGTAAGACCTACGTAGTTGGTGTTGAATATGGGCAAGATCCAACCCAAGGAACCCCCACCTCCCCTACATATGAAACTTCAAATAAGCGATAACTTTTGATGGAATGAAGCCAGTGACTTGAAATTTTGGTCAAATGTTCGAAGTGAGATTGAGTTAGTTGGCATTAAAGCTGGGTAACATCCGACCAACGAAACCCCTACTTCCCCTACAAACGAAACTTTAAATAAGCGATAAATTTCGATAGAGTGAAGTTAGAGACTTGAAATTTTGTTTAAATGGTTGTAGGGTGATCTAATTGGTTGGTGGCAATGATGAGCAAGATCCGACCTAAGGAACCCTTACCTCCTCTACAAGTGAAACTTCAAATAAGCAATACCTTCCGATAGAATGAAGCTACCGACTTGAAAAATTCGACAAATATTGTAGAATGGGTTAGTTAGTTAATTGATTTTGAGAATGTTCTAGATCCTAATGAATGAGTGCCAACCTCTCCTATGAACTGGTCATATAGGAGACCCATTCTTAATGCATATGGTCGTTGCCAATTGGTACTTTTGGTATCTCCACTAGGTCTGTACAAGTCTAGGGTATATACGCTTCGGACTCCGGGCCGAAGCGAAGCTTCGGCCTGGTTTTATTTTTTTTTTATGAAGCAACCCTGACTAATTGTTCTATAAATCACAATTTAAAAGTAAAAAATTACTGTATTGGTTTTAAATAAAATATGACTTTTTTCCCCAATTTTGTACTCAAAATTATCACTTATCCCGACTTCAACTGACTGCACTGTAAAAAAAATACAATATACCACGCGGTTTTGGCAAGTAACTGTAAAAGATGGCGTATATGTATGTAGTATATGACGTGAAGTCCCAGCCAAGTCACCGTCGTTTTAATCGCGAAAGCATTCCCCTGAAAAACACTGAAGATTAGTGATGGGCATAATGACTCTTTCCACTGTGCCAGCACATAAGCGCTGACTCTTTCCAATGAGTCGTTCAAAAAGAATCATGCAAAGAGCCTGAAACTTGGTTAATAACATATTCAATAAAAGTCGTAGTTTTTAAAAATTCAGTTTTTTCCTTTATTTCTTACCCCCGATTCGAAGTGATGCCATTTAGTTCGAGCCAGCCAGATCGGACCACTATTTCCAATATAAACGGGGCTGCCAATCTGGGATGAACGACCCCAATTTTGTTTGCCTTTTTCGACCTCAGTCAGCGACCCCCCAAAGCCTTTTAGTTCGAGCCAGCCACATCGGACCAGTATTTCCCATGAAAACGGGATTGCCAATCTGGGATGGGCGACCCCAATTTTTTCTCTTTTTTAACCCCAGATTCTGAGTCAGCGACACCCCAATGCCCTTTAGTTCGAGATAGCCAGATCGGACCACTATTTCCCATGAAAACGGAGTTGCCAATCTGGGATGGACGACCCCATCTTTTCTTTTGTTTTTTGACCCCAGATTCGGAGTCAGCGACCCCCAATGCCCTTTAGTTCGACAAAGCCAGATCGGACCACTATTTCCCATGACAACGGGGTTGCCAATCTGGGATGGACGACCGCAATTTTTTATGCCTATTTTGACCCCACATTCTGAGTCATCGACCCCCCAATGCCCTTTAGTTCGACCCAGACAGATCGGACCACCATTTCCCATGAAAACGGGGTTGCTAGCCCGAGGTGGGCGACCCCAATTTTTTTTTTCCGCTTTTTTGACCCTATATTCTGAGTCAGTCAAATCATTCCACTTTGTTCTAAAAGCTCCATGCCATGAATTCCTCATTTGGCAGAGAATTTGAGTAATTGGAGTATGCGCTTCGTGAGTAAAACATCTGAATTTGGTGTCATGATAATGAAGTTGCACCAAATCATAACATGTCATCAGAGGATTTTCGGAAATCGGTTCTGCAACAATAATCATAAAACAGTAGTTTTAGAATATGAAGAAATGTGTAAGACTCTACTAAATTTTATTCGAGAAAACGACATTGACAATGATCCGAACTCAAATAGAATGAAAGAAATTAATTATTTTGCTAAGAAAATAGATGACATCAATACTAGTGCAGATCGTATCCGTATATATTGAATTAATGCACTTGATGGTGAAGGTATGTACCCCGAGTTAACATTTAAAGTCTAAACTAAAATATAACAAAGACACCCTTGAAACGTTTTTAAATCAAGAAAAGGTAGATTTAGCAATTGTACAAGAAATCTAGTTAAAAAAGAACGACAACCCCCATATAAGTGGTTACAACACTTACTATACCAGAGGAGAAAATGGCTATGGAGGAGTTGGGTTCATAATTAACGAAAAAATAAAATTTAATTCGATGTGGCCTGAATATAACATGGACGCCTTTATTATTTAAAAAATAGTACCCATAAACTTTACCATTACCAACATTTGCTAATCCTGAATTAAAATAATACAGTAATTGACAATTTAAAAATATATTTATAAGAAAATAAATATTTCCTGGAGATTTTAACGTTTACAGAAAAGAATGGGGAAGCCACAAAAGCACTCCTAAAGGACAGAGCATAAATGACTTTATGTCAAATAGGGATTTGCACAAAATTAACAATAGCTCCCCAACGTTCATCACCAACAATGGCAGAAAGTCTGTAGTAGCCTGACTTTCACAAACAGAATACACATTGTAAAAAATTGGTACACCTATGGAGGGCAACTTTTTGGCTCATGACACATCCTCATAATATTCACTATAGATTCCAACGTCCCACAGAATAATTTGAACAATTTTTAAAAAAAGTATTAATCAAATAAACTTTGAAAATAATATTGAAGATTCTAATAACAACACGAACAAGAAAATATAAAAAAAAAGTCTCTTTCAGTATAAATAAAAATTCCTATATTCCCAAAAAATGGTGGCATATGGAACTTAAAAAGCTTTTCTGTAACTTTAAAGTAAGCCTAATGAAAATAAGAAGAAACTTCATAAACATAAAAAAAAAACATGGCTTAAGGCAGTAAAGGACGCCAAAATGAAATCCTGGAAAGAATCAATAAATAGGATCAATCGTAGTAAAGACACCGAGGAAATTCATAACTTATTAAATAATGTCAAGAAAGCTATCAACAGATTAGACGTATGACTCTGGTGCAAGGAAAAGAAGAAACGCTTCCTGGAGCACGTTACATCTAATATTGCCGGCAACGTTGACTGTCCTATAAATAGCATAGAAATCAAATCTGGTAGTAACATTGGAGTATAGCTACCAGGAAATATCAAATGACTCTTTAACTGGCATTAAAATAGATATACGCCTAAAAGGAAATTCAAGTTTGTCCCTTATAGGTATATACAAATCACCTTCCCTAGATTTAGACAACTTCATTAAAAATTTACCTGATATAACAGCGAACAATTCTAGCAGCTCAGCAAGTATAATAGTAGGAGATATTAACATAAATATATTAGAAAATTCTCCCATTACCAACGACTACCTCAATACTCTAAGTATACTTGGGTTCACATCCCTGATAAACAAACCTACACGATCCACCGCAACATCAGCGTCTTGTATTGATCACATATTCATAAGACAAAAACATAGTAGATCGTGCACACCAATTATCCTTAAAAATTCCATAACAGACCATAACACTCTTTTATTAACAGCCCCTCTGAATCCTACAAATATACAGAAAGACGTAACACCTAACGTAAAAACAAAAACCAACCTGACTTTATTAAAGCAAAAATTGCAATCTATAGACTGGTCCAATATAATAACACCAGAGGATAACGCTGAAATTGGTACTAGGAAATTTCATGACCAACTGAAAGACTTGATTCTGGAGAGCCAACAGTCATATTCCACTAAACGGAAATTTATTCCTCTAAAACCATGGATGACTGAATCAATCTTACGATCAATAAGGACAAGGGATATACTAAAAAACAAAATTGATCCACAGCCATTTAATACTAACTTAATAAACTACTACAAAAGATATCGAAACCAATTAAACACAATCATGAAATCTGCCAAAATGGACTATGTTCAGAATACCATAAATAATAGCAATTCCTCTCAACGTTTATGGCAAACTGTCAACGAACTGTCAGGGAGACATTACACAAATAAAACCGAGTGGACCAAGATAATCGATCCAAACACTAACTCAACTGTAAGAAATTCAGAGAATGCGGCAGAAACGTTGAACCAGTCATTCATAAACATTGGCAAAAATATTTCCAACGCTGGAGTGCCCAGCCATTTAGAGGAGCCAACCAACACTATACTTGAATCAAATTTCCACATAAATCGTATAAGTACTGAAGAAATTGAATTAAGGATAGGTAAATTGTGTAAATGTGCTCCTGGAATTGATAATATCAGTTCGGAAATCCTCAAAACCATCAAACAGGAAATTAAAGAGCCACTTGCTACAATTTTTAATAAATGTATCAAGGAAGGAACATTTCCAACACTATTCAAACAGGCTATTATCATTCCAATCTACAAAAGCGAAGACAAAACCAATCCTTTTAATTACAGACCAATTTCCTTACTTCCGGTAGTATCAAAATTATTTGAAAGATGCTTGAAAGATCGTCTTGATAAATTTCTAACAGAAAACAATATATTACACGTATCCACAAACCAATTCGGATTGAGCACTGAAAATGCTATAACTGAAGTATGCGACTTCCTACACTCGCAGATTGAAAATGATAATAAACCTATAGTAGTTTTTATGGATTTGGCGAAAGCATTCGATACAATACCACACAATCTCATGACAGTGAAACTGAAAAAAATCGGCATTTGCGGCAACCCCCTAAAGCTTATCAGGTCGTAAGCAATGTGTCAAAATCGGAGACATCTATAGGAAATGGGAGCATAACCACCCATACGGCCTTCCTCAAGGTACCGTACTTTCTCTAATTCTGTATCTAATATATACCAATAATCTATGCAACATGAATTTAGCTAAAAGCAAAATACTCACTTTTGCGGATGATACAGTACTCCTTACATCGAGTAAGACATGGTCTGAATCATTTTGCTACGTAGAAGAAGACCTCAAAACGATAAAGAGCTGGGTCGATAAAAATTCGCTTCATTTAAATGTCCAAAAGTCCAAGGCAATAACCTTTTCGCTGTCCAACTCAGGACAACCAGCACAAAATAAGATAAAACTACATAACTCCAACTGCAAAACCCTAACGCAGCAACCTTGCAACTGCACCCAAATAGACTGCCAGGATAGGGTATCATACCTTGGCATAACGATCGACAAGTTTTTGAAATGGAATGCCCATATCGGAGAATTGGTCAAAAAATTACGTAAGACAATATACATTTTTAAAGTAATAAGATCCACCCTTACAAAATCTCAGATGAGACAAGTGTATTTCGCACTTGTTCAATTCGTCTTGCAATATGCAATATCAGCATGGGGAGGCGCATACGACCACCATCTAAGGACCTTAATAACAACTCAAAAATATATACTGAAAACTGCTTTCCATCTACCCCTAAGATTTCCCTCCGAAGAATTGTTCACACTGCTTAATGTACGACATGTAAGACAGCTTTATGCGAAATGCACACTATGTTACTTGTCCAAGCATTTAAATTTAAACCCAAATTTCATTTCTCATCCGGTCAATACACGCCATAATAATATAAGACTCATTGTACCGCGTATGAAAAAAACTCAATCCCAGAGATATCGGACGTATACCGGTCCATATCTGTTTAACTTACTCCCAAATGACATCAGAATAGTTATTTTTGAAACTCAAAACTTTAAAGTAAAATTAAAATTTTGGCTTCTAAACTTGACTCTAAGTAATTTTTTTAGATTGTTTGAATTATTTAATAATGATTAGTCGGCAATACAACATAAATGGAAAATAAAACTTTTTAGGAATACATATGTATAAACAATAAATTTTGAATAGAATGAAAATGTCACTTAGTTTATAATCTTTCGAATTAATACTCTCCTCGCACAAGCATTGCTCTAGAGGAGGGAAGCAATAATAAATTGTAAATAATTAATGTACGAATGAATTTATGAATTGCAATAAAGAATTGAATTGAACATTTGCAACTTACAGGAATTATAAAAGATATTAAGAAAAAAAAGACTGCTCCTCAGCCCCAAGACTAGATTGCATTAGCTACAGATTCAGATAGCCGAAAAGATGGAGATTCAGTTCCTCAGAGTGGACTTCAGCATCCACACCTTGAACGGTCTTCGAATCGTCAGTATATACATATTTTCACCGAGCTCGGTAAAGGCGGATACATCACATACATACCCAAATTTCACGTATAGCCTTCCTACAGCAATAGAGCGCTATGGTGGCTGTGTTTTTGCGCTTCTTAATGTTCGATTTCCAGTTTGGCTTCCTATCCATTAAAAGGCCAAGGAAGTTAGGACTATCCGTATACGCAAAACTCACCCTCTCCAAGATAGGAGCAATACTGGAGGAATGCTGCTTTTCTTTGTAAATAGGGACAATATTGATCTAGCTAATGTTGATGCTTAGGCCGCATCTATTACTACTTTGCCTTAACCCCTAGCGGGGCATAGCGCGTCAACTACTCCTGCGCGCCATCGTACTCTGTTCTGGGCAATGGGGCGCAACTCCCCAAAAGACTTACCCAGTACCTGACACTCCTTTGCCACAGATCGACGCCATGTGATTCGAGGACCCCCTCTTGGTCGGCCTTGGTTGGAAATGGGGTTCCATTTCATGGCATGGAAAGCAATGCAGTTATCACTCTTCCGCAATGTGTGACCTATCCACTGCCATTTTCGCCTGCGTATCAATTCGTCGATTGGCATCTGACCCGTACGCCGACTAAGCTCTTCATTTGATATTGTTTCGGGCCAGAAAATTCTTAAAATTCGACGAAGACATGAGTTGACGAAAACTTGCAGCTTTCTGGTAACTCCTACGGAAACTTTCCATGTACTGCTCCCATACAAAAGCACTGATAGTACCAGGGAGCGAAACAGGCCCAGCTTGGTCTTGATGCTGAGATAACTGCCCTGCCAGATTTTGGACAGCATGCCGTATGCGCGTTTAGCCTGGTTGATACGACGAGCGATGTCCTGCTCCGTACCACCATTTTCGGCAACAATGCTACCCAGGTAGACGAAGTTGTGCACCTTCTCCACAGGCTGCCCATTAATATTGATGGCAATAGGTGTCGGATTTCTTTTTCGCAACGGCGGGCTAAGGACCTTGGTCTTGTTGGTATTAATCTTTAGCCCAACCTTGCTTGCCTCCCTCTCGAGATCTAACGCCATTGCGGACAGATCCATGATTTTGTGGGAGAGTAGGCATATGTCGTCAGCGTAGTCAAGATGTTGTAGATAAGATGTCAAAGTCCATTGAATTCCTCTGTCGAGTCCGGATAGGGCTGCATGCAACACATCGCCGATCACAATGAGGAATAGGATCGGTGAGAGGATGCACCCCTGCCGAACTCCACTGCGAATCTCAAAGTCCCCCGACACCTTACCTTTATGCAGAACGCGACATTTCGCGCCGTTATAGGTTGCCTTAATAATAGCCACAAGCTTCTCAGGGATGCCTCTCCTGCGCAAGGCCGCCCAGATAGAATCCCGGTTCACACTATCGAAAGCCTTTTCGAAATCGATGAAAAGCAAGTGAAGCGGAGAATCGTATTCAGCGCATTGCTCGATGATGATTCGCAAGGTGTTAATGTGATCGACACAGGAGAATCCGGATCGAAAACCAGCCTGCTCTTCATCAATTGTGCTTTCTAAGTGGGCCTTTAGTCTTTCCAGGACGATTTTAGCTATTATCTTGGCAACGGCAGGAAGCACACAAATGCCTCTCCAATTATTACAGTCTGTGAGGCTACCCTTCTTTGGAAGTTTGATAATCAAACCTTCCTTCCACTCAGTGGGAAAGGTCTCTGTATTCCACGCTTTATCAACAAGTGGGTGCAGCAAATCGGCAGTTACGCTTGGCGCTGCTTGATAAAGTTCGGCAGGGATGCCGTCAAGTCCGGCGGCCTTTCCTCGTTTTAGTGCAATAATTGCAGTGACTATTTCCTCTTTAGTCGGGGCAGTGGACCGTATACGCACATTTTGATGGTTAGCTAAATTATCTATATGAGGGGGAACTTCACCAGAGGTTACACGGTTCAAGACCGCGGGGAAGTGTTCTTTCCACCGCCTCATTTGATCTTTTTCCAAGATAAGTAGCTTTCCATCACTATCTTTCACCGGATGTTGGCAGGAGTTACGACCACCTGTAAACTCCTTGATGACACCGTATACGGCGTTTAAGTTGTTACTTCTAGCGGCTTCTTCTGCTGACGCTAAAAGAGAATTGGCATAAACTCTTTTATCGCGTCGCACACTACGCTGAACTTCTCGAGCTTTCTGACGGTAAAGGAGTTCGATTGTCGTCTGATGCTGCAGCCAAACGAACTTTCAGCTCCTTTCTTTCAACAATCCGCTGCCATGAAGCGTCGGACATCCAGGGCTTATTCCGGCAATCCGGGTTTGGGCCAAGGATGGTATTTGCGCTATCAATGTACGCATTTTTTATGGCATCCCAGTTTTCGTTTATGTCACTATCTGGGTGACTAGTTATCTCAGCCGCTTTTTGCGCAAGATGGTCATTATATTGTTGTAAGACAGCTGGATTTTTTAGTCGAGCGGTGTTGAATTTGCGGGGCCTGGATCTTTCGTCGCTGGGGCGGCGCACGGCTGCAATACGCAATCGAACATTAGCGATCATAAGATAATGGTCTCTTCCCATCCCAATATCGGCACCCTTCTTGTTTCGCACGTCCAGGAGGCAACTCTTGAATCTTTTACTAATGGCAAAATGGTCGATCTGATTTTGTGTTCTGCGCCGATCAACAGAGGACCAACTGATTTTGTGATGGTCCTTATGCTCAAACATAGTACCGCCGATGAAGAGACTGTGAAAGTTGCAGAACTCTACAAATCTTTCACCGTTGTCATTACGATCACCAAGACCGTGTCTCCCCATCACATGTCTGAGCCCATAGTTATCAGCGCCAACTTTCGCATTCAAATCACCCATAACCATTACAATGTCACCTTTAGGTGTTCTGCTCTGAACGGCGTTTAGTTCTTCATAGAAGGAGTCTTTTGCCAAGACATTGTCGGGTTCAGTAGGGGCATAACATTGTATTATTGAAATGTTTCTCATTTTGGTCCGGAACCTGGCGGTCAAGACCCTGTCAGAGACCGGTTCCCAGGATAAGAGACAGTTTCGCGCGGCTCTGGTTAAAAGGAGCCCCACACCTGACTCACGACGACTACCGGTAGCTTTACCGGAGTACAACATTACAGTGCTGCCCGTTGGAGAGATGAATTCTCCGCTGTTCCACCATCTTATCTCACTAGCTCCTAAGATATTTAATTTGTACCTCAGAAATTCACTCTCTAATTGAAGAAATCGTGCGTTCTGGGGACCTTCTGATCCATTGTCGCACATTCCAGAATCCAAACTTTGTCATTGTACGATAGCCAAAAGTCGTAACCGTTGAGTCAGTCCTTATCCGAGGCATAGTTGACGTTTCGTTAGCATATAAAAATTGCGGATAGTGCAAGTTGCTGGCATACACATCCTGTCCTTTGATTGTCGGTTATAACGACAGGCCCTCAAAGGAAAAGGCCGTGGTATTTTTTTTCACACCCCACACCACAGGGGTACCTCAACCAAATCATCGCACCGCCATCACTGGCGGCTTGACGTTGGTTGGCAATGGTCAGTGACCACTGCCGTTCCAGGAGGCGCCCACGCGGAGGACTATGGAAGAGGAATTTTTGCCCCCCAAGGAATTTTTGCCCCCCAAGGCCGCATCTATTAGTTCAGTTTGTCAACAGAGATAACGCATGGGACATTACCTCGCTATGTGTACCCCGGAACTTTCCAGAGATGGCGATACAAATTCCTCTAAGTTCGACTATGTCGATAGTTCATTATAGCCGAGCTTGATGAAATCTTAAAGCCATGGAAGTAGTGCGTTATAGCCGAGTGTTCGTTATAGCCGGGTTCGTTATAACCGAACACAAATGTAGGCATATTTAAAGATTTGAAACCGGACTTATGAATTCGTTCGTTTTAACCGAATTTTCGTTATAACCGGTGTTCGTTATAGCCGTCACTGTATTTAGTCGAAAAGGATCTCTTTTGCTAGAGAGTAACATGACGTATTAATGACCCTCCATCGTAGAGGCTCTTTAGACAATTTTTTCGGACAGACAACTTTTTGAATTCAAAATACAAGAACTTCATAGTTAACTATTCTATAGGAATATCCACAGAAATAAATTTCAAATATATCAGCACTAAACACACTTAACATAGTTTATTAATATATATTTTTTTTTTCAGGGTATAAACGCGTTGCTTGGCCGCCCGTAGACTCTGCTCCTGTTTACGCGACAATTCCACAACCACAAAACCCACCTGCAGCAATATACGAGGTATGCATTGTGTTTAGGTGTGTCCTGTAAACAACCATCAATATTTAGGATTTTTTTCCCAAAAAAAAAAGAAAGAAAACACATTTGTTTCCTTTTCATACAATTTGAAGTCCTATTTCGTAAATAACCTCAGTCACTTTTGTAAAAGACAAAAAGGAAAATTGGGGTGAAATCGTTTTCCGCACGGTGTTTTTTTCGCGCGTTTTTCTTCGGACATTCTGTTTGCAATTTCCGCTTTTTTGTTTGTGATGATTTTGTCGCTAGTAATTAAGATTGAAACCATTAGTCTGAAGCAATATACAATAGATTTGCATGTTTATTGGTTTTTTGTTTGCAACGCTACTAGAGTAATTTTTTTTAGGATCGATTGGAAGAATTTTGTTGAAAGTTTCTTTTTTAACCAGTAATTGAGTTAAAATAAATGAATAACTGGCGCGAAAGTCCAACCTGGACCATGGCCATGTTTTGTGCAGACGTGTCTGATCAACAACACGCTCATAAATGGGGTCTTATTAACAATTGAGTGGGCTCATAGTCCGACACGTAAATCCCCTTTTTTATCGAAAACTACTGCATTCATTACGAATCAAACCGGGGCCCAGTGTATAGAAGGCGAACATGCTAACCGTTGCGCCATCCGGACTCCTTACTTACTAATTACAACTAGTAATTAAGTTGATTTCGTTTAAATTTCAATTGTATTGAACTAACTTGGTTTGAATAAATAATTTAGCTTATTAACCGAAATTCTTGAGGTTATTCTCCAGTTCTATAAATCGACACATTACTCACCACACATGAACATTACTCTGCCATCCCTAAACCCAGAATTATTCAAACGAAACCTCCACCATAAACCGCGAAAATACTTAACAGCCAAACCAATTCCAGCCACTGATTTTAATTGCCCTTATAAATTCTGAATGGCAATAGGTGAAATTTGATTCATTTATCGTTACGTGACATGGCAGAATAAGTGCCGACAAACAAGAGCCAACTTTACGATATATTAAGTATGTGAGAAAAGTTAAAGAGTCCTAAAGGAGCTAATATACTTCGTCGTATCAGGCGAACGCTAGCGTATCCGGAAACAAAATAAATATGATATTAGAGGCAGACGCCTATACTGCGATTAAATCACGAAAATAATGCAGAGGTAATTCATTTTAAGTAGGCACAATATCTTTCACCAACGGGGTAGTCATTAGGTTTTATTGTTACGTTTACATGCGGGAAAGAAAAGAATCCTGGCGGAATTAGCTTCTCGAAAAACTTTCTGTTGGAGACGTTTATTGTGTGGAGGGTCGAAATGAAAGCAAAAGAGACCCATTTTTGCTCGATAAAGTGAATATAAATTTTCGACTAATATTGTTCTATGGAAAACAGAGTGTTACATTATGCAAACTTTTCTGCTATCTCCAGATTGTAGTGGAAACGTTAGTTGGCGTTACTTAAAAGCAAGCATGTTTCATCGCTCCTAGGACATTTACCTGTATAATACAAATGCGCTCGTTTTTTTTTGTCTTATTCCCAGACCATACTGCCCATCATCTCGTCGACACCATTACATTCTCGAATCCGACGAAAAATGGGCTATTGTCTACTACTCCAAAAACACATCGGATACACCTTCAACATCCTCCTCTACCGCACGTCTTGGGGAATTGTTTTCTATCAGGTGTAGAAAGCGAAGGAAGGTCAATCTAATGTTCCTGCCGGGGTCGCTCAAATAAACACAAAGTTAATTAACATCTACGTTAATGTACAAAAACTTGTCTTCATTAGTGCAGGAGAAGTATGATAAATTAACATTGGGACCTGCTTGACTACAGAACACAGGAGGAAGTATAATGAGGTGTAAAACACACAAAGGATTGTCGTCATTTGTAAAAGAACAGTGATTTAGTGGATAGGATTTGTTGTTCAGACTCTTCACTTTTCATCATGTTTTGTCGGTAGTATTCATTGCGAGGTAGAAAATGAAATGTTAAATCAAGATGCTAGTTTGCTTCGTAATTTAAGCCAATTCGTAAGTTAAATTCGGCACTTGAATTTTATTTCTTATCAGGCCAGAATAATTAACTGCAAACTGAGTGGTAGGATTACTCGCTTCGCATCAAAGTTAAAAAAAAGTATGAGCTTCTCATATCTAATGGCGCATTTATTACACAATTGAATAAAAGGTTGCGAACCAGTTAAATAGCAATAACTAGCAAGCCATTTTCAGTAGTAAGAGCCAATGACCATTTCATCATCATCGTGGTGCGACAGCGCGACGTGGGGAATTGGCCGCCTGGATCGTTGTCCTCCAATTATCTCAGTCACGTGACCGCGTCCTTCAATCTTGGAAGCCCAGCAGCTGCTCGGCGTCCACATATACTGAGCTCTCCCAACGAGATCTTGGTCATCTAGGCAGTCTCGCTCCGTCAACTCGTTTTGCATTCATCACTCTCTTTGGCATGCGATCATCGTCCATTCGTTGGACATGCCCTGCCCATTGAACTCGTTGTAGTTTGACGATTTTCGAAACTTCCAGCTCATCGTACAGTTCACACAACTCATGGTTGCAACGAATGCGCTGAAGAGCGTCGGTGCCTGTTCATCGCCCTGCTTCAGACCAGTGCGTGTTTCAAATAGATCAGTAAGTCAATTATGGATCCTGACTTGTGAGACGGAGTTGGTCATCGTCATCTTTGTCAGTCGCACTAATTTTGCCGGTATACCAAATTGCAGCATGATGTTGTACAGTACTCCACGACCGATACTGTCGTATGACTGCTTGAAGTCGACAAGGATTTGGTATACGTTTACGTTGTACTCCCAGCACTTCTGGAGTATCAGTTTGACTGAGAAGAGCTGATCGGTTGTGGAGCGACCAGGTCTGAGACCACCTTGATATTCGTCAATGATTCGTTCTGCATACGGTTTTATTCTATTTTCCAGAATTTTCGTCAAAATTTTATAGGACGTACAAACTAGTGATATGCCTCCGCCTCTGTAGTTCTCACACCTTTTTGTGGATTGGACAGATCATGCATCTGCACCAATCGTCTGGGATCTCCTCGTCCTCCCATACTCGCAGGAGTAATTGATGTATGGCAATAGTAGACCCGTTCCACCGAATTTTAGCAGTTCAGTTGGAATCTCGTCAGCGCCCGGCGCTTTATTTCGTTTTAGTGACCGCAACGCGAGATCAAATTCCTCTACTGTCGGGGGTTGCATGGGTGGGCCTAGATCAACAATATGGTCGTGAGCTGCTTGTGTGGGGATGTTAGATGGTAGGTTGAGAAGCTCTTCAAAATAAGAGGCCCATCGTTTGTTAATGCCACCGGTGTCGCTGATGATGTTTCCATCCTTGTTCTTACAAGGGCTAGTCCTGGGTTGGTAGCCGTTCTTAATTGTATTTACTAGTTTGTACGCTTGTTTGTTGTTCCTATTAGCTAAGTTTTCGTTTATGTTCAGCAACTGCTCGTCGAAGTATTTACGTTTCTTACGTCTAATTATTCTATTCGATATTCGCCGTAGCTCGTCATATTTTTCTCTTCTGGCTCTGGTTCCTCGTTGAATCCCTTGTCTGTAGGCCTCTATTTTTGCGTTAAGTGAATTTTTGCATTCTTCGTCGAACCAGTCATTTCGCGCTCGCCGGGCTTTATATTCCGCGACCTTCTCTGCGAAATCTCTGATGGTACCCTTGAATTCTTCCCAGAACCCATGGACGCCTGTTTTGCTTATGTTGTGTAGCATAGGCGATAGTCGTTCCTCAAGGCCGATAGTATACGTCACCGCCGTAGCATCGCTCAGAAGCTTATCAACCGCAAAGATTTTGAGAGTGCTGATTCTCGATTGGTACACTCAGCAAATTCTGCATCTGTAGGTCTTCTTCACCAAGTGATGATCTGAGTTGCAGTTTGCTCCTCGATAGGAGCGGACATCCATCACACTAGACTCCCATCTCCTGCAAATGAGAACGTGATCAATTTGGTTGACGGTATGTGCGTCTGGAGATTTCCAGGTCTGCTTGTGAATGCGTCGATGCGTGAAACGCGTAGAGCTTACGAGTAGATTCCTGCTGCAGGCGAAGTCGATAAATCGCCGGCTGTTTTCGTTACATCTTTCAAGGCGACTGTGGCCTCCAGTGGCCCCCGGTGCCAACTTTCATCTCCGACTTTCGCGTTAAAATCTCCCAGCAGCAATTTGGCGTCGTTTGTTGGAAGTGAATCGAAGGGAGTCTCAAGGCGGGCGTAGTACTCGTCTTTTACTGCGTCTTCTTTAACTCCAGTGGGGGCATGCACATTGATGAGTCAGAGATTGAAGAATCGAGTCTTAATGCGAATCGCACATGGCCGTTCATTTATGGGCTTTAAGTCAGTAATGCGCGGCTTGAGGTGATTGTATACTATCAATGCTACTCAAAACTCCTTGCGGCCCGATGGTTTGCCACTTGTAAAAATTGTGTGCGATTTCTTGTCATTGATCCCGCTGCCAAGCCAATTTGTTTCCTGGACTGCAGTAATGCTCAGTTTGTACTTTTCGACCTGTTGAAAGAGGGCCTTCTCGGCCCCCGGTTTGTTCAGGGAGCGCACATTCCAGGATCCGAAAGAATTATCCTTTAGTCGTTTGCGTGTTCGTCGTTGTTGATCCGTCCAATCCGAGGCTTTTGTTCCAGGTTTCTTGACATGGAGTGATTTTTGCAAGGACGAGTTGTCAGCACGTCGCTTAACCCCATTCAGGGGATGGCCTCGGAAGATAGCTGGTTTAATAAACGTGCTGGAGTCCACACAACTATGTTGCATGTCCGACTATGCAAGTCATTCCATCCTACTAAACCTGAGACGCTTAGGTGTTGGTCAGCCATCCAGGCTACAGCTATCTGCTTTTTTCGGTAGTATTTTTCTTATCGCTAAGACTTGGCCGTCAGCGGTTTGAAACACTACCGTTACCAGGGGGCGCCCACGTGGGGGACTATGGAAAAGGTCTTTTGCCAACACCCCCGCCCCCCGCTATGACCATTTGCTCATAATTAAAATTCATAACTTCAGATAACAATTTATTGTCCACTTGAAGAACAGGTGTAAAAAGAAACAGGGTGTTCCGTTTCAGATGTTAAATACTCTAATGACAGATAGCACGGTTCATTTTTGGAAAATTGACACCCAAACGGACACTCTGTCTTTAACCGTTACAGAGTTTTTATGTTTATGCCAACGCTTAGGGGATACCCTTTGACGTGAGAGCACAGCCTTGGCACGATGGAAATTAGGGTAGTAGGGCTGCGATGGGTTTGGTTTGAATAAGGTACCCGTGTACGTTTCGTTCAAATTTTTGCAGATCATAACTGCAGGGGAAATCAGGTTGTTCCACATTCGTGTTGTTCTGGATACAAATGAATCATATTGTAGAATTTAACGGTACGACTAGCTCTAGCTAGACCAAGTTCGAGAAAATGAGGAACGGCACGACAGGCTAGCCGGGTATTACGCAAAGGAAGTGCAAGCTCAGGAATAAGACTAGATAATTCGTCAGGCGGTTGTAGTAGCGATAAATAAGTGATAAACAACCGACATTTTGCCGGTGTTCAAGCGGTTCGAGATGGGAAGTTATGGATTCATCGCCAATAAGCTTGAAGGCTTTCCGTTGAACTTAATCTAGTGTGGATAGGGTCAGTTCGACCTGGGTGTGCCCATTTGTAGCGACCGGTAGCGCAGTGTGTTGAGGCATCAGTTCCATGTTTGACTATCGGCGTTTCGGGTTTGAGTCCCGTCCACGACGACGTTCGTGGCCATGGATGTGCAGTAGGTGCATACTGGCAACTTCATTCTCCGAAACCAGTTTATGCCATCGAAACGACAACTGGGCCACATGCAACAGTTGACCCGCTATTCTCCACCAATTGAGAAAGAGAAAGCAGAGGTCAGCAACCTGCTGCCCGCCAGGCTATAACGAGTTATGTAATTTAAGTTATAGGATCTGAAAAACATGAGCATTATGTAAACGCACACAAGAACACACTTGTGGGTTTTAAAGATATGTGAAGTCCATAACAGACCAGAGGAAAAAAACCGAAGGGTTTGGTCACAGTTCTAATATTATCTAATATATCATCCCAAACATCACTTGATTGGTGACACAAGGAGTAGATAGTCTGTCTAGCAGTGCCTGCTCTTAAAAAAAGTCATTTCCTTAATGTTCGGTCTTTGCGTTGTACGAGCAGTAGGCAATACTCAACTCATAAGACAAAATTTGATGGTAGACCCCAAATGATCTACCATCAATTTTTTTCTAATTATTTCTAAAGCGGTGGTAGACATCATAAAACACCACCACACCACCAAACAATACTCAATTGCCCTAGCCCCTCGTGAGGTATAGTGCGCCAACTGTTCCATGCAGCCTAGTTGACGTTTCGTTGCCATAAACCAGTTTCGGAGAATGCACTTGCCAGCTTGCACCTTCTGCTCCCCCATTTAGCCGCCTACCTGTGACAAGTCAGGAAATACTGTGGCTTATTATTACGCCCCGCACGACAGGGAGAAGACAACACAAAGATCCGTAGCCACGAATGTCGTCGTGGACGGGATTCGGAATATTTTTAGTTTCCGGGGCCCGGGGTGAAAAAATCGTTTTTCACTCGAATTTTTTGTCACTTATCACTCGCGTCACCCTAAGACTCTCAGACTTGCAAAAAAAAAAAATTTGTTTAATTTTCAATTTTTTTTTTAATTTTCTTATTTTTAATCTTAATTTTTTAATTTTTTTTTCCTTATTTTCTTGTTCTAATGATTTATACTGAGTGTTTGGTGTGTTTAAAACTGATCAAAACGCTGTTGCACGCAGAGCGAGCGAAGCGAACGTTCATGTTTGGGCGATACTGTGGATTGCGATCCCTTAAGCGCGGAGCGAGCGTAGCGAGCGGAGCCCACGCAAGGGGATTTGCGAATATTTCAATTTTCTATGCTTCCAGTATTCCAAACACTCAGTATAAATTATGAGAAAAAAATAAAAAAATAAAAAAAAAATTAAAACTTAGAACAAAAATTAAATATAAAATTAAAATTAAATTTTTATTTTGCAAATTCTTGACTTTTAGAGTGACGGGAGTGAAAAGTGACAAAAATCCGAGTGAAAAGTGATTTCCCCAGCCGGGGCCCCGGAAACTAAAAGGTTACCCCATACGCTTCCGTGAAATTGGTCTGTAGATCTCGGCTGTCTATGGCCACTCAGCGATTCTAAATAGTTGGGATATTGCTGCAGTACCTGACTATTCCACTCGCAAACATCAATTCGACAAAAACTTCAAAATCGTCATTAATGGGAAGAGGGTGAGATTGCACTTTCTGTCTCTATTATCGTCTATACAGACGGATCCAAGACAGACGGAGGGGTTGGAACGGATGTCCGTTGTGACAGGTTAAATTTACGCTTACTTTTCCGTTTGCCTGTTCACTGTGGTGGTTTACAGGCTGAGGTCACGGCGATTTCGGAAGTTTTAATCTTGTTGGGACGGCATGTCATAACTGCTAGAGTCATTATTTTCAACACAGACAGCCAAGCTGAAGTCAGATCGGAATCAGTTTTTATAACTTCTAAGACGGTGGCAAATTGTCGATAATCCCCTTGCCTCGGGGTGTAACTGTCAGGTTGACAAGCTTCAAAAACAAGGTTCGTCGAAAGCAAAGCTACAGAAGTATTATACCTATAATAACATAATTTTCAAATCTGAGGCGATCAACAGAGCTAATGTTCGATGGTTTAATGGCAATACCTGTCATACAACTAGGTCGCTCTTGCCCATACTTGATGTCATCCGATCCGCAAATCAACTGTCGCACAAATAGAGAGCATATTGACTCGGTAGTGGGTGTTATCACCGGGCCCTTTCTCATTGGGGAGCATACCAGAAAACTTCGGGTTCCCTACAATGACTTTTGTAGGAGTTGTGACGATGTGAACGAGGAGAAGTGTAGCTTCCACGTTCTATGCTCCTGTCGTAATTTAGCAGCTGGAAAGAGGTGCTTGGATTCTAGTTCTTCACTGACTTGGAGGAGCTATGAAAATGTGAACGAGAAGGGGTGTAGTTCCCACCTACTCTGCTCCTGTCATACTTTAGCAAGTGGAAAGAAGTACATACTTGGATCCTATTTCTTCACTGACTTGGACGATCTGGATAGCGCAGATGTTGACAAACTCCACCGTTTTATTGTTAGCTTTGGATGGTTTTAATTATCAGTAAGGGTAATGGATTCGAGAAGGCGTTTGACAGCGTTGACCGGGAATATGTCTGGAGGGCTTTACGTTAGAGGCATACCTGATAAAATAATTTCCATCAATACGGAGTCCTATCAGAGTGCCCAATGGCACGTCTTACACAAAGGTAAGCTATTAGATTCTTTCGAGGTACATAGTGGAGTGACACAAGGCTGCATTTTGTCACATATACTGTTTTTAATTGCCATTAATGATGTACTAAGCGGCGCGCTTCAAGGACACCAGAACAAAGGTATAAGAAGGAAGTTGTTCAAATACCTTCAACACCTAGACTATGTTGACGATATTTGTCTTCTATCAAATAAATCGAATAAGATAGCTCAAATATCTGATGCTCTGCATTACGAAACCTGTAATCTGAGGCTTAAAATCGACGCTGCCAAGACTAACTACTTGAGCTTGGATCCAAGAAGGCAAAGCGGAATTTGTGTTTCGGGGCAGACAGTCGAGAAAGTTGACAATTTCTGGTACCTCGGAAGCGCAGTTGGAGCAGATGGTGGAGCGGATGCTGATGTCCAGTCTCGCATCAACAAGGCTCGAGCAGATTTTTAGGTTTGACTCCTTTCTGGCAAAACAATAACATTTCCAGACGCATCAAACTCCGGATTTTCGAAATCAACGTAAAATCGGTGCTTCTACGAGTATATGACTGTTGAACTTGGAAGGTAAACAAAAAGATAACACCCTACACATATGGTGGCTGGAGGTCATTTCTAACGACGACCTCCTTACTATTACTTGTCAGGGCAGGATAGTTTCTTCCATTAAAAGGCGAAAGTGGCAATGGATAGGTCACACTCTCCGAAAACGGCCGAACAACATTGCTCAACAGGCCCTCGATTGGAACCCGCAGGGAAGCAATGTTAGTCGCCGTGTTGGACGACCTAGTAACACCTGGAGAAGATCATTTAAGAGAAGGGTGCCTCAATAGGCAAGCCGTGGAGTGAGCTGAAAACAATAGCGATGAACAGGACGAGGTGGAAAGTAGGCGTGATTAATGCCCTATGCCCCACAAGGGGTTAACAGGAACCAGAGACAGAAGGGTAAGGGACGATGTATCCTGGTGGTGTCACAGCGGACCTATTGAGGTTTACGTGTGCTGTGGTTGTTATGGCAATGCATATACCTAACCTTGCCAGCATCTATGTATTCCTGTCTACCTATTTTGCATAAACAGCTATCGGAATGCCGTACATCACTTTCGATTGGGACTCAAAATAAGCTTTCCCACTGCCAAATCATTGTCTGAGGTTCTTAAAGGAATTTCCGTCTGCATTTTTCCACTGATACCTATAAGGGTCTTCGCAGTCGAATCCAATGCGAGAAAATTGTCTGTACTACTTTAAACGCTTGTTTTATTAGTTAGTGATTTGCACATAGCCCCACTTGTTGCAATCAAACGATTACGCAACTGAAAATTGGACATGAGCACCAAGCCTTACAGGTCGAATAAGGACCATTCACCACCACTAGCAAATACATAGTCCATTTATATTTTTTCTGTTAACTCTCCATTTTTATCGACATGGAGCAATTACAGTTTCATCATAGGAACTATCGTACTCAATGATGCCGGCATGCATATACATATAAAAAATGGAAATAAACGTGACTGGTTTGCCTATTCAGACGGATGTTGAAAAAATGCAATTTCCGTATCTTTTAAATTAAACGCAACATCCACGCAATCTAGATAGGAGTTAATCAAAATAAATTAAATAATTTTGTACGATACCAGCAATCCACCGCTTGCAATGATATCGACAAAAACAACAAGGGCAACAGCAACGAAACACCATTGAGATCGCAAGCCTTCCTCCATTTTATGTGTTCAATTTCAACTTGGATTTTTCAACTACAATTTAGCATTTTAATGTGTTCCGTTTTTTATTCGTCCTTTTCGAGACTTTTTGATTTTTTGCCCACTCATCTCTATCCACAATGAAAAAGCATACATCCATCCATATTTATGTGATTTCAACGTGAAAAATTGCCCATATAGGAATGACAGAGTTGATATTAATTTAAATTAAAAGTTAAATAATAATTTGGGCTGTCCAAAATCTCAGCATATAATAATAAATCATTTATGGGTATATGGTGACGTGGATGGAAAAGGCTTGAAGAGAAAAGGCATATTCCCAGGACATAAAATGGATTTAATGTTGAAAATATAATTAGTGTCCCGGAAATGAATCTGCTTTATGTGTCCAGGTGGAACAGTTTGAATATTTTAGTCATACTAACAATTTTATTAGCTAACAAAGCATTACATAATAAAGAAAGACAATTAAGTAATATTGAAAAAGTTTTGCAAATTTAACTTTTAATAAAACGATTCGCAGTTATTGCAGGCTTTGATTATTTGGAATGCTTTTGCGGGATTGCTATCATTCTTATTAAATTGGTGTCATTATATTTCTGTCAGGTACTCGCTTAAGAGTATTCCATTGAAAAGAGACACGTAAAATATCTATGTACTTTGGCAGACTTTCCGAGAATGTCTGTGAACTACACTCATGAAATACTAAGCTTCAGTTTGGAAAACAACACAATGACATGAGTGACGTGAAATTAAACTGTTAATAAAATATGAAATTTTACGCATTTAATTACAATGGGAAGATGTATTTAAGTAGGCGTGAATATTGCTTTTAGCTTTTTCTTTTCTGTATGGCATTGTAGAGTTTCGCTTTTCAGCACAAAATAATGCGAACATATTTGGACGAATTTCAAAATTTGTACGTTTTCAAAATTTTCAGGTTAATTCTCAAGCCCAACAAAAACCATCCCCTACTAATTATTCTCAGCCGCAACAAAATCAGCAACAATACCAACCAAAACCGCAATACAACCAACCGCAAAAAACGCAATATCAACAACCCCAATATCAACAACCTCAATCCCAATATCAACAACCCCAATCCCAATATCAGCAACCCCAATCCCAATATCAACAACCTCAATCCCAATATCGGCAACCCCAATCCCAATATCAGCAACCCCAATCCCAATATCAACAACCTCAATCCCAATATCAACAACCTCAATCCCAATATCGGCAACCCCAATCCCAATATCAACAACCCCAATCCCAATATCAGCAACCCCAATCCCAATATCAACAACCCCAATCCCAATATCAACAACCCCAATATCAACAATCTCGACCACAATACCAACAATCCCAGCCGCAATACGAACAATCTCCAGCCCAATCTCAACAAACGCCCCAATACCAAGCTCCACGATACGAGTCGTCTCCTGCTCCCCAATACCAATCCTCTGCCCCACAAACACAAAACAATTACAGCAGCACTGTATCATTCTCTGGTGGTGTTGCAAAAAGCAAATCTCCTTCGAGGCCAATAGCCCGTGAATATACACCAGGGCGCATTCAAATACCGGGGCAATACCAGGCACCAGCCCCAGGACACTTCGAGGCACTTTCACCACAATCGAGCGGCGTATATACTGCTCCATCCCAGGCATCCCCTCATTCACCCTCCCCACGAGGTTGGTCGCACGTTCGGCCACCAACACCCACTCGCGCCGGATATACTTTACAGGGTAGCTCCCCTCAGTATCAGCGAACCAATTCTGCTCCACAAGGATCAGAGCCATATTACGGAGCGTATCAGGTACGCCTGGGAACATTCATAAACAAGTGTCAGAATCTTTTATGGTTTTCAAAATCTTTTTAACAATATTATAATGACTTCTGGTTTTGTATTTCGGCGTAAATTAAAAATTTCTACCCCCTCATTTTTGCTAATTTTATGCTTTGTGGAGCTTTTGCTAACTACACTCAGTCTATTTTATGATCAACGAATTATTTTAATTAATTTATTTATTATTTACCCAGAATAACTATCAACCACAGGCAACACAAGCTTTTCAGCCTGTGAGCCATCATCCATCAGCGCAAGATTACAATACGCAAAGTTACACGCAACCACAGCAACAATATACGCAAGTTCAACCCCAGACATCTCCTTACGCGCGTGGACAAAGTCCAGGAGTGATTCAATTGCGCAAAGAAACCCCAGTTTCGCAAAAACCTGCGCCCGTCTACACGTCTCAACCAGCGACCCGAACTCTTAGAGGTTAGTGTAAATAATTTTCTGGAAGTATTTGTTGTAACCCGAGTTTCACAGGAGGTTCCCACATGCGCGGAGACATGAAGTGGCCACCGCAGGAGTACAAGCATCAGGTGGCAGTCGAAAATGAAGAACGCCGTAGAATCGCGATGGGACCAGCTTGCCGTCCAAGGCGTATCCATAAGGTGAGAATTCAATAACTTTTATTTCTATTCAATTAACCTGCGGAGGCCGATAACGCAGTGCGTTGAGGAGCCAGTCTCAACTAGTTATTCGGGTTCTAATCCCGTCGTGGACAATGGTATGTTTGTGTTGTCTTTCCCTGTGAGATGGAGCGTAACATAGTTTCCTAAAATGTCCCAGGTATGCGGTTAAAGGTTGCAGGAAGTGCATTCTAGCAATATGTGTCGTCCGAAACCAGTTGAGTTTGGAAAAAGGCAGATAGCTGTAGCCTGAATGGCTGACCAACACCTAAGCGTCTCAGGTTTAGTAGGATGGAATGACTTGCGTAGTTGGACCTGCAACATAGTTGTGTGAACTCCAGCACGTTTACTAAACTATCTGAAGCAGCTATCTTCCGAGGCCATCCCCTGAATGGGGTTAAGCGATGTGCTGACAACTCGTTCTTGTAAAAACCACTCCACGTCAAGAAACCTGGAACAAAAGCCTCGGATTGGACGGATCAACAACGACGACCACGTAAACGACTAAAGGATTATTCTTTCGGATTCTGGAATGTATGCTCCCTGAACAAACTGGGGGCCTAGAAGGCCCTCCTTCAACAGGACGAAAAGTACAAACTGAGCATTACTGCAGTCCAGGAAACAAATTGGCTTGGCAGCGAGATCAATGGCAAGAAATCGCACACAATATTTACAAGTGGCAATCCATCGGGCCGCAAGGAGTTTGGAGTAGTATTTATAGTAAACAATCACCTCAAGCCGCACATTACTGACTTCAAACCCATAAATGAACGGCTATGTGCGATTCGCATTAAGACTTGATTCTTCAATCTCTGGCTCATCAATGTGCACGCCCCCACTGAAGTTAAACAGGACGAAGTAAAAGACGAGTTCTACGCCCGCCTTGAGACTCTCTTCGACTCACTTCCAACAAACGACGTCAAATTGCTGCTGGGAGACTTTAACGCCAAAGTCAGAAATGAAGGTTGGTACCAGGAGACCACTGGAGGCCACAGTCTCCATGAAGAATGTAACGACAACGGCCGGCGACTTATCGACTTTGCCTGCAGCAGGAATCTAGTCGTAAGCTCTAAGTGTTTCCCGCATCGATGCATTTAAAAGCAAACCTGGAAATCTCCAGACGCACATATCGTCAACCAAATTGACCACGTCCTCATTTGCAGGAGATGGGCGTCTAGTGTGATAGATGTCCGCTCCTATCGAGGAGCAAACTACGACTCAGATCATCACTTGGCGAAGACGACCTACAGATGTAGAATTTTATATAAAACCATTATACGACCAGTGCTATGCTATGGCTGCGAAGCATAGGCTCATGCTTCCGGAAACATGCTAGACACATTTGAACGTAAGGTTCTGCGGCAAATTTTCGGGGCTGTTTGCGATCGAGATGGATGGCGCATCCGGTACAACCATGAGTTGTATGAACTGTACGATGAGCTTGAAGTTTGGAAAATCGTCAAACTACAACGATTTCAAGGGGCAGGGCATGTACAACGAATGGACGATAATTGCATGCCAAAGACAGTAATGAACGCAAAACGAGTCGACGGAGCGAGACTGCGAGGACGCCGAGATCTCGTTGGGAGAGCTCAGTATATGTGAACGCCGCACAACTACTGGGCTTCCAGGATTGGAGGATGCGGTCACATGACCGAGACAATTGAAGGACAACGATCCAGGCGGCCAAGGCCCGACGTCGGGCTGTCGCGCCACGATGATGATGATGAAACCAGTTAATGCTATTACAGTGTACAGCTTTGCTTCCGCCGTTTTCCGACAGACGGCTGCATCGGTGAGGGTTGGTCAAAATACGTAGTTCAAAAGTGTCAAAAATTGAGTTTGGATGTCTGTGAACGTATCGACATCCCCACATTAGTAAAAGTTGTTTGCATTTTTTATAAGATTCGCGATTCAAAATGTCTGTTTTCGAGCCAAGTTCTCGTCATTTGCGTGAAGTTTTGATCTTCTGCTTCCATTTGAAAAAAAAATTGCAGCTGAGGCTCATCGAATGCAAAGGCAAAACGTCACCATTAGGTAATTATGAGTGGAACGTGACGCAGTTATATTTTTTATACAAATCAGTGGTATTATGCGATAATTTTAACGGACACATAATGGGATTATGTTATTTCGCATGTATCGCGACCGGTAACTCAGTGCGTAGAGGTGTTCAAATCCGGTCCACGACGTCGTTCGTGACCATGGATTTTCGTGTTGACTTCCCCCTATGGTGCGGGGCGTAATAATAAGCCACAATCTCTCCCGACTTGTTGCAGGTAGGCGGCTAAATGGGGGAGCAATAGGTGCATGCTGGCAACTGCATTCTCCAAAACTAGTTTGTGCCAACAAAACGTCAACTGAGCCACATGAAACAGTTGACGCGCTATGCCCCACAAGGGATTTGTGCAATTGACTAGTTATTTTGCATACATCGAGGCGAGAGCCTAGGCTCACAAGGGATTTGCCCTGACGGAGAGAGTCGATAAAAAAAGTCGCAGTGTGTACTGAACTTTAGGTGTATGTAGCTATCGGTCTCTTATCTTCGGAAACTTGTTTCATAAATACATGAACACAAATTTGCAGTCAGAGTATTTTTGGTGTGTTGTTTTAATAGATTTGTTTAAATAATTTAGCACCTGTCGAGTGTATATAAATACGTACACAAAATGCTTCAGTACAGTAACAGAAGCAACAAAAGCATTTCTGTGTCATTGTAAATATTTTATTTAACCTTTAATTAATTTAATTCGTTTGACAATGCAATTACCATTGATTTTTTTTTTCTTTTGGGACGACATATTTATTTCTAGCAAACTTCTTGAGGGATTCCTAGAATAATCTCCGCATATTTCAAAGCTTACATGGAAATTCACTTAACGAAATATGCATTCCCATTCAAAGCTCATATGTATATAAAAAAATCATGATGAAAAACATTTCATTGATTGAAAACGCAAATAGCATTGTACTGATACAATTGGACCTTAGAAATAATTTTGTCAAGTCAGTATAAAATAGGGGGTACTGGCAAGTTATATTTTTCCGAAAATGATTACATTTTATAGTACCAATTTTCAATTCAACGTTGTATATGACCATAGTGATAATATGTGTATATAATCTTAGTGAAAAGAACGGATGGCACTTAGACGGAATCCAGTTCCGAATCCCTTGAGCTCCTTCTAATCACACACTTTCCAGGTTGCAAAGAAACCTGTACAGAGAGCCCAGAATCGAGTGATGCGGAATGCGCGCAGAGTGAATTTGTCCAATCCGTCATCACAGAGGAAATATCCTGGGCAATTAACAGCTTCTCCTCCTTCAAATCTCCCGGGCTAGACGGCAAACTGCCCATTATGCTGCAAGAATTACCAGATTTAGTTGTTCTCAGGCTGCTGGTGTTCTTTAGAAGCTGTCTTCGTCTCAACCATGTCCCCCAGTCGTAGCGGCGAGTTAGAGTCGTATTCATACCAAAGGTAGGCAAGAGAGGATATGAAAGTTCGAAGGACTTCAGGCCCATCAGCTTACCCTCCTTCGTACTTAAAACACTAGAGCGTATCCTAAACTTTCACATCTGACAATTCCTGGAAAGCTCACCGCTCTCGAAGCCACAGCACGCCTATATCAGAGGTAGATCCACAGAAACGGCTCTCCACGAGGTGGTGCGTGCCATTCAGCAGAGCCTTCTGTATAAGGAATGTACATTATCACCTTTCCTCGGCATAGAGGGTGCTTTCAACAACATCAGCATCGAATCTATTCACGACGCCCTATCAGATTTGGGAGTAGAGGCAGGGATCGGCAGCTGGATAGGGACTCTCCTAAGATCTGGAATAATTCATGCCGACTTGGAATACAGCCATCTAACCAGATTTGTATGCAGAGGAACGTCTTTCCACTGCTATGGCAAGTGGTCATCAACAAAATCCTAACAAGGCTTGACAGAGAAGGAACTAAAGTGATCGCGTACGCGGATGATGTGGCAATAGTGGTGTCAGGAATGTGCCTCTCCGTGGTCAGTCAAATCATGGAAAGGGCTCTGGATATGGTGAGCACCTGGACCACAAGCTGTGGACTGGGCGTTAACCCAGGCAATACTGAACTGATGCTATTTACCACTAAAATCAAAATACCGCATTTTACCCTCCCTAAACTAAACGGTCAGTTACTACAACTATCAACCAGCGCAGAGTATCTAGGTATCATTTTAAATACGAAGCTCAGCTGGAAGTTAAATATTGAAGAGCGGGTGAAGAAAGCCTGCATCGCTTTCTACACCTGTAAGAAAACCTTCTCAGCCGGTTGCCATGAGATGTGGTCAACGTAAAAACAAACTTCACGGTGCCGAAATTGAGGTTTGACAGAAGCTTCTCTGTCAAATTCCCCACCAGGGTTAAATGGAGGAGGGACGATGTGGTAAAGGGCTTTGACATCACGATTTTCACCAATGGGTCGAAAATGGACTGCGGCGTCGTGGCAGGGATCTTTTCTGAAGCACTGAATATCGGGAGTTATCGCCTCCCGGATTATGTCAACATTTTGCAGGCATAAACGCTCGCAATTATGAAGGCGTGTCTCACTCTCAGAGAGATACCAGATAACCAGAGCATCAAGGCACTGAACTCGGTGAGTACTTCCTCTTAACTGGTCGAGCGGTGTAGGGAATAGTTAACTCGTTTTGGCAGAGGGCTCAATATCACGCTGCTCTGGGCGCGTGGTCATAGAGACATTACTATAATACTTTGCCTTAACTCCTGGTGGGGCATAGCGCGTTAACTATTCCTGCGCGCCAAAGTATTCTGTTCTGGGCAATGGGGCGCAACTCCCCAAAGGACTTATCCTTTGCTTTGCCAGGTTTTCGACAGCATGCCGTATGCGCATTTAGCCTGGTTGATACGACGAGCGATGTCCTGCTCCGTATTACCATTTTCGGCAACAATGCTACCCAGGTAGACGAAGTTGTCCACCTTCTCCACAGGCTGCCCAATAATACTGATGGCAGTAGGTGTCGGATTTCTTTTTCGCAATGGCGGGCTAAGAACTTTGGTTTTGTTGGTATTAATCTTTAGCCCAACCTTGCTTGCCTCCCTCACAAGATCTAACGCCCTTGCGGACAGATACATGATTTTGTGGGAGAGTAGGCATATGTCGTCAGCGTAGTCAAGATGTTGTAGATAAGATGTCAAAGCTCATTGAATTCCTCTGTCTAGAATCTAGGATCGGTGAGAGGATGCACCCCTGCCGAGCTCCGCTGCGAATCTCAAAGTCCCCCGACACCTTACCTTTATGCAGAATGCGACATTTCGCGCCGTCATAAGTTGCCTTAATAATAGCCACAAGCTTCTCAGGGATGCCTCTTCTGCGCAAGGCCGCCCAAATAGAATCCCGGTTTACGCTATCGAAAGCCTTTTTTCGAAATCGATGAAAAGCAAGTGAAGCGGAGAATCGTATTCAGCGCATTGCTCGATGATGATTCCCAAGGTGTTAATGTCAACGACACAGGAGAATCCGGATCGAAAACCAGCCTGCTCTTTATTAATTGTGCTTTCTAAGTGGGCCTTTAGTCTTTCCAGGACGATTTTAGCTATTATCTGGCAACGGCAGGAAGCACACAAACGCCTCTCCAATTATTACAGTCTGTAAGGCTACCCTTCTTTGGAAGTTTAATGATCAAACCTTCCTTCCACTTATCAATAAGTGGGTGCAGCAGATCGGCAGTTACGCTTTTCGCTGCTTGATAAAGTTCGGCAGGGATACCGTCAAGTCCGGCGGCCTTTCCTCGTTTTAGTGCAATAATTGCAGCGACTATTTCCTCTTTAGTCGGGGCAGTGGACCGTATACGCACATTTTAATGGTTAGCTGAATTATCTATATGAGGGGGAACTTCACCAGAGGTTACACGGTTCAAGACCGCGGCGAAGTGTTCTTTCCACCGACTAATTTGATCTTCTTCAAAAATAAGTAGCTTTCCACCACTATCCTTCACCGGATGTTGGCAGGAGTTTCGACCACCTGTAAACTCCTTGATGACACCGTATACGGCGTTTAAGTTGTTATTTCTTGCGGCTTCTTCTGCTGAGGCTAAAAGAGAATTCGCATAAACTCTTTTATCGCGTCGCACACTACGCTGAACTTCTCGACGGCAAAGGAGTTCGATGCTCCTTCGATTGTCGTTTGATGCTGCAGCCAAACTTCAGCTCCTTTCTTTCAACAATCCGCTGCCATGAAGCGTCGGACATCCAGGGCTTATTCCGACAATCCGTGTTTGTTCCAAGGATGGTATTTGCGCTATCAATGTACGCATTTTTTATGGCATCCCAGTTTTTGTTTATGTCACTATCTGGGTGACTACTTATCTGAGCTGCTTTTTGCGCTAGATGGTCATTATATTGTTGTAAGACAGCTGGATTTTTTAGTCGATTGGTGTTGAATTTGCCGCCCCTAGATCTTTCGTCGCTGGGGCGGCGCACGGCTGCAATACGCAATCGAACATTAGCGATCATAAGATAATGGTCTCTTCCCATCCTAATATCGGCACCCTTCCGGTTTCGCACATCAAGGAGGCAACTCTTGAATCTTTTACTAATGGCAAAGTGGTCGATTTTATTTTGTGTTCTGCGCCGATCAACAGAGGACCAACTGATTTTGTTGTGGTCTTTATGCTCAAACATATAGGTAGTAACACCGATGAAGAAACTGTGAAAGTTGCAGAACTTTACAAATCTTTCACTGTTGTCATTACGATCACCAAGACCGTGTCTCCCCATCACATGTCTGAGTCCATAGTTATCAGCGCCAACTTTCGCATTCAAATCACCCATAACCATTATACCTAATGTGTGCGTTCAGAAGGAACTGAGCAACTTCCGCTCAGCGAACATGTTCAGAACGAGCGGGTTCAGAAGTGACCGAGCAACTTCTGCTCGAGTGAGCATGATCAAATTTCACCGAGCAAGAAATATTTCTGCTCACTGATCAGTGCTCAGTACTCAGGTTCTTCTTCTTCTTTTCAACCTCACGCTCATGTTGCGAGTTTCCGAGTTTTGACAGTTATCAAATTGGTTATTGTGTTTTCGCCGTTTTCGGCTTCTAGTTCTTTGGTTTTCGGGTGCTTTTGAATTTGTTTTCTCGTTGTTTGTGATTTTTGTAATGGACAGCGTGGGATTCATGTATTTTCCACTTTTCGGCACTTGACGTCTAAAATTATCATCGTCAGCTTTCAGCTGGTCGATTGGTCAGCTGGTGAAGTAGCGTTCAGCAGGTGCAGACTCCAAACCGAGCAGCTCCGGAGCTGCTCGCGAGCAGTTGCGGAGCTGCTCGCGAGCGGTTTCTGCTCTTTTGCCACCTTCTGAACGCACTCAATGTCACCTTTAGTTGTTCTGCTCTGAACGGCGTTTAGTTCTTCGTAGAAGGAGTCTTTTGCCAAGACATTGTCGGGTTCAGTAGGGGCATAACATTGTATTATTGAGATGTTCCTCATTTTGGTCCGGAACCTGGCGGTCAAGACCCTGTCAGAGACCGGTTCCCAGGATAAGAGACAGTTTCGCGCGGCTCTGGTTAAAAGGAGCCCCACACCTGACTCACGGCGACTACCGGTAGCTTTACCGGAGTACAACATTACAGTGCTGCCCGTTGGAGAGATGAATTCTCCGCTGTTCCACCATCTTATCTCACTAACTCCTAAGATATTTAATTTGTACCTCAGAAATTCACTCTCTAGTTGAAGAAATCGTGCGTTCTGGGGACCTTCTGATCCATTGTCCTGGAGAGTACGCACATTCCAGAATCCAATCGGTGTCATTGTACGATAGCCAAAAGTCGTAACCGTTGAGTCAGTCCTTATCCGAGGCATAGTTGACGTTTCGTTAGCATATAAAGATTTCGGATAGTGCAAGTTGCTGGCATACACATCCTGTCCTTTGATTGTCGGTTTTAACGACAGGCCCTCAAAGGGAAAGGCCGTGGTATTATTTTTACACCCCACACCACAGGAGAAAGATTTTCCTGAACCAAATCATCGCAGCACCATCACTGGCGGCTTGACGTTGGTTGGCAATGGTCAGTGGCCACTGCCGTTCCAGGGGGCGCCCACGCGGAGGACTATGAAGGAGGTATTTTTGCGCCCCAAATGCTCACGAACAGAGCTGAACCCTCACGCGAAAGCTCCACGATTTGATATTGCCATATGTATAGGTACATATATGCGGGTAGCTTGAAGCACGGTCCTCGACTGATTACTGTCAGTTGGGTTTCCAGATAATGTTTTTACATAGCGATGCTAACGCCAGTGGTTCGATGGTGAGACAGCTGACAGCTGGTCGCCTCAGCACCTCCGTAGTGACATTGCCGACGATGGGGATGCGGAGCGAGTGACTGCGTAGCTGCTGGTTGTTTGCTGGCATGATGGTCCGGTTGGTGCTGGGTCGATTAGCTTGTTACTGGGATCAATAAGCGGGCTGCCGAGGCCGATGAACGGGGCTGCTGGGCTGATAAGAGCAGCGGCTCTATGGACGGAAATAGCACAAGCGGTCGTGGTGTTGGAGACCACGATGGTGGATATTGTCAGAAGCTCGTTGGGATGGTGGAGCAGCTTGTGGTGGCGGTGCTGCGACGGTTGCAGGTGCCCAGTGTGCCTTGAGCGGCTGCGTGGCGCATGCTGTTGATTGTTGAGACGACGTGGTGTAACAGCATGCGGTGTGCCGTGACGCAATTTCCTGGGGCGCAGTATGTGGGCGCTCCGCGTTCTAGATTACCGCTTGCATGTGATTATTGAAAACTCGTAGCTTATCGTGGTGGTGCAGCATCTTAACGTGCTGTGAGCGTGGTGGAGAGTTGCAGGGGCTCGGCGTGTCGTGACCTGGCTGCGGCGGTGCAGCAACTCGACGAGTCGGGAGTGAGCTGGGCAGCAGTTCAACGTGCCTTGAGCAAGCTGCGGAGTTGCTGGTGCTCGACGTGTTCAGTGCGAGATGCAGGGGCTCGACGTGTCGGAAGCGCGCTGCATCATTGCGATTCGTCGCAATGCGGCAGGTATGATTGCAGTGTTACACAAATGCAGCACTCAAAAACTAAACCGTGTAGTCGCACGATGATTAGCTGCTGTGGCCTGGCCATGAGGGCCAGGTGGCGGCGTGAGGGACCGCTCGTGTTGGGCTGGACGTCGGACGTGTTGGGCGGGAAGTTGTGCGTGTCGTGCGTTTCGAGGCACCATGTGTTGCTGAGCGCCATTTGTTGCATGGCACTGTGTGTTGCTGGGCACCATGTATTGTTGGGTATCATGTGTTGTTGGATACGCAGCTGTTGTTTGAGGTGCCGTTTTAGTTGACGCCAGGGCCGTCGAGAGGGGGGAGAGGGGCGGAAGGGGCGAATCACACCGGTCCCGAGTTTTTTAGGGGGCCCGGAAATTCAAAAAATTTAAAATAAAAGAAAAAAAAAATTATTTTTTTCATAACACATTTCATATGTTAACTACAATATGGTATTTATGAAATCAAAATTATTATTAGTTAATACGTATTATAGATTTTTCTTATAATAGTAAGCCTGGAATTGACCGTGGCGATAATACAAGTGTTTTCAAAGCAATTTTATTTGACGTTGCCAGTATCCCTTATGGGACCCCATAAAAGTTGAGTCCCGGGCCCGGATTTTCTCTCGACGGCCCTGAGTTGACCCTGGGAAAAACTGCTGGAGAGGTGCGGCGAACATAATGGTCCCGGGTAGTCGAGTTCGGTGGCCTCATGTTCTCTTTTTCGGGGTCACCACTGTAGGAAAATCTTGTACGTTGCTGTCAACGTCCAACATAAAATAGGATTGTTCGCAGATAATCTGTCAACGACAATACGAAACTATAAAAACTAACTGCGTACTTTATTTAAAGAAAGATGTTGACATATCCACATTTGGATAGTTTGAAACACGGACCTCGACTGATTACTGTCAGTCGGGTTCCCAGATGATGTTTTTACTTAGCGACGCCAACGCCACGGCGCGGCGCTTCGATGGTCAGGCGTTGATAGCTGGTCGCCACACTCGACTTTAAAAGGCACAACGCCTGCCTTCCTACATTCAAAACCCTGTAACTGTCAGGAATTAAGAAATTACGATAAAATGATCTTAATTCGATTTGATCATAATAAAATAGAGAATAAATTTTCGAAACAGAACAAGTACATTATGTATGCAAAAATTCGACAAAAAGGTGATAAGGTGGTAAAAAAATTGTTTTTGAAAAAAAAAAAAAAAATATTTTCGTGCAGAGTATTAGCTGTTATTAACATTTCATCTGAGTGTTCTAGATTGCGTAATATTTAAGATATTGTGATTTTAGTAACGTAAGATAAACAATTTAAAAAAAAAATGCAAATGCCTGTAGCAGCTAAAGTGATAAGAATTCGAAAAAACCTTCCTTAATATATTTTGCTGGAAATTGGATAGGGAATCACATGACAGTGCCCGTGCGAGTTATATTATGTTTATAACACATCCTTTAATTTTGAAATAAAAACACATTAACTTTTCGTTATTATGTATTTATTATAACTTATAATTTTCTTATAATTTAACATATCGATTTTACACTTAACTTTTGAACTGCACTTAACTTTTATCGGAAATATATTGTTCTGGGTTGAACTCTGAATTCGACTTTCACACCCTTACTAACTTGTCTTGATCTTTTATACTATTCTGGATTGTTTACATTTGGTCTTAAAGTTCTAGAAGGTTCGGTAAATGACATATCTGAATCGTTGAAAGAAAGTTTTACGAGTTTATGTTATGTTGGTTTGGACAAATCTGAACGTTGAAGATTGTTCATAAAATAGTAATGAAATTATGATTTACGATTGCAAGAAGAGAAATGCTTATTAAGTCGTATTGGTAAGTTATCGGATTTCAATTGGATTTCGTTTAAGTCATATTGGTAAATTATCGAACTTTAATTGAATTTCGTTTAAGTCGTTAAATTGATTGAAAAGCTAGAATTTTAATTACGCATTTGTTAGGCAAACGGCGTAGATATATTATTATCCTTAGGGAATATTATAGTGATATGGGTGCATTGCACCTATACAACTTGCGCGGTAGTTGCGGGACACCCTGTATCAGAGGCGTCGACTGTTAGAAAATATTGGGGGGGGGGGGGGGGGCACAACAACTTTTCATACCGGCGGACGGATTGCCTTGTTGGGTGGTTTTTTTGCGATGGTATCCTCACAATAAAGTGACCTATTCTTTAAATAACAATTAACGTATCTCTTAGACTGTAAAAAAAATTTACTGATGGTGGGTTCACGGACAGAATGGCGCAATAGCCCTAGCTAAGTAAGTCGACGTCTTAAAACGGGTAAATATTTGATATCGATACGAATGTATAGTCTCATACAGTCAATCAAAATGGTCTCACGATTGAGGTGAACCAATTTCTTCGTCAAGTCTCGAGTTGTTCGGTCCCGACCGTGCAAATCATCAGCGTTGTATGAAAATGGCGTTTGTTGTTTATTTTTAAGAATTAAGCCAACTTTTCAAACATTAGTAAATGGAACCATAATGCCTTTTTGTTTGATAACACAAAATAATGAATTAAATTTTAATTAAATTCAAACTCAGATATTTTTACCGTTCATGTCTTACCGCTTAGTTATATTATATTGTGCATGAAAAACGTCCTCAAGACGCAACCAACGAAAATCAGCTGTTCAGCCTGTTATAGTTAAATCTTCTGTCGGCGTTCGTTTGACACATTTGAACTGTGAAAAACTGACCTTCTAACAAAGTTGCAATATTTTTTTTAAAATTAAAAGTAGAAAGATGCACTTCCAAGGGCATAAAAGTAACTTAGAACAAAATAAATAGTCGCCCACAGTTTTAAAACACAAGCATATGTGAATTGACACTTCGTGGCGCGTTGATTCCGACAAAGTTGAACTCGTCGTCGTGAGCCACGTATTGTTCGCGCAGAGTATACTTATCGCCATCTGAAATACATTGGTTCAACTTCATTTGACAGCAGAAGTCATGTTCGTTACGCACACTAAAATCCAGCCTTTAATATCATTATATTGTAGTTAGCACAACAGATCCATTTGACAGTATCTTGAGGAATCATAAGCAAATTGAACGACGAGTTTTAATACGTTCCTCCGGCAGCCGGTTCTTCGTACCGGAACGACCCGTTTTTCAACTAATACCACACGGGTTCTCATGATCCGGGGCCCGGGAGATTGATGGCTGTCAAGCATTGTTTATGGTGCATTACTTTTAGGCACACGATCGTCGTACATTATTCGCGGTTAGCGATCAAGCCATATAGCACGGAACACTATTTGTATGTATCTTTTTGATCGTCGCCTGCGATCGACACAAAGTGATGCCTAGCAAAACGCACCTTAAAGCACAGAATGCAGTGGTACAATCTTCATATACATATATGTCCTTTCTTCCTTCCCTATTCGTCATTGCTAAATACTTGTTTGATTGTTTGAACGAAGATGTCGAGTGAGGATCGCTTTTCTTGCAAAACGATATCTGTGCCTGAAATATTGGGGGGGCGTTGCCGTTGGATTGAGGGGGCAAAAAGTGCCTTGCCCCCATAGTCGGCGGCTATGCCCTGTATAGTCTAATGCATCCTGTATGTCCGTTGGTTAGGGCACTTTCCTTAGTGAACGTTAGGACGTCCTTTTTTCTTGGAATCCATGCTCAGGGAATTTCCGCTTTAGAAACTATAGGGTCTACCAATAGGGATGTCCGAACTTTGATATCACCCTGTGGCCATATTTGTTTATCAATATTTGACATTTCACGTTATTTGTTTTCAGTAAGGTTAACCATGAATAGGTTCACGCTCCTACGACGTTTGGAAATTTTTCAAACTTACTATCGAAATTCGTGTTCGATTGTCAAAACTCAAAGAGCTAATCGCATCAAGCATGGTTGCCATTCCGCGCCTAACGACCGAGCTATACACCGTTTAGTGGATAAGTTTGAATCGGAATTTACTCTTCACGACCAGAGGCCTTGAACCCGTGCACAAAATATGCGCAGTGAAGAAAATATCGCAGCCGTTAAGGCAAGTGTTGAAGTGAACGACAATTTATCCGTTTCTCGCCCTTCTTCCGAACTGGGACTGTCTCCCATGACAACCTGGCGTATTTTACGTAATGATTTGCGTCTACACCTATATAAGATGGTATTGGCACAAGAACTCAAGCCCAATGACCATTGCTTGCGTCGGGAGTTTGCGGATTGGGCCTTGGAAGAGATGGAAGCCGATCCTGACTTTCATCGAAAAATAATCTTCTCAGATGAGGCTCATTTTTGGCTTAATGGCTTTGTGAATAAGCAAAATTGCCGGTATTGAAGTGCTGAAAATCCACGTGTCGTTCATAAGTCGCCTTTGCATGACCTGGAAGCCAACATCCGCGATGTCATCGCGGGCATACCAACCGAAATGTGTCACAGGGTGATCGAAAGTTGGAAGGAGAGGGTGGCACAGTGCAAGATTAGTCGAGGAGGACATTTGAACGATATTTTGTTTAAATCTTAAATGGCATAAAGTTATCAATCGAATAAAGGTTTCCGATTGAAATTTGGCCTAATACTTTTTGCTTTATTCAATTTCAAAGTTCGGACGTTCTTAATGGTAGACCCCATACAAATCCTCCTTGTGTGGCTTCTAGGTCACGCCACGCGCGCCGCCCTGTCGTTGGTTGACCATTGCAAAAAATTGAGGACTATTCTTAAAGTAAGTTCACACGTCGTAAATATTTGTCAAAATTTGTTTGAGGAAAGATTTGCGCAGACAGATTTATTTGGCAAAGCAGTTTTCTCGCGTGTTGACATGGAGGTGAATATTTGCTACAATATTGTTTTATCCAAGCCATGGCAAAGATGTGACATACATTGTTAATTTGCAGCTTTCATAGCAAATTCAATTGCTCGTAGTTGTCATGGCAACTCATATTTGAAAAAATTTTATATAACAAAAAATATTTGGTAAATATTTCCAGTTCAAACGTACAGCAGAGATTTTCGCGAATATTTACCAAAGATTTGCGACGTGTGAATTCACCTTTCTTGATTAATTAAAATAGTATTTACATAACTAGTTAAAAAAGAGAAAAAAAAAAACAGTTTTTATATCGCTTTAAATAAACCAATTGTAGTCCGGATGGCGCAATGGTTACCTCGTTCGCCTTCTATGCACTGGGCCCCGGTTCGATTCCTACTGAATGCGGTAGTCTTCAATAAAGAATGGGATTTATATGTCGGACTATGAGCCCACTCAGCTGTTAAATAAGTACCCATTTGGGGTAGATAGCTCGGTTGAGCGTGTTGCTGATCACACACCTCTACACAAAACAAACCGTCCCGATCTAGTAAATGAAATGATGCTAACTCATCTCGAGGCCGTGGTCCAAAACTGGGCTATTGCGCCAGTTATTTATTTTTATTTTTTTATTAAATAAATCGATTGTAGGTTTTAATGTCTTATACATATGTATGCTGATCAATATTTTTTTTACTCATCATTTCAGGATTACTCTCAGTTCTTCGCGAAGAATGCATTGAATCATTACTACCCAGGCTATAAAATTCCGCCAGGCACCCAGCACATGTACAACCAGTACTAAACGTTTCAACGAAATTATGACGACGACTACTACCAACGTATTCACAAATCTTATGTTTGTATTTTGTCTAATAATCTGATTGGATAAAATGTTTAAATGGAAGATTTATGAATGTGCCTTTGGATATTAATAATTACTATTATTTTATTTATGATTTTTTTTTTATCGAAAAGAACAAAAAATAACTCTTAAAAATATAGCAAAAAAAGTATAATTGAATTGTTCTGCGTTATATATCTTTTGCCTATTCTTGCCCATATATTCGTATATATTATAATAGCAATTGGTGGAGAAATGCTTCCATGTATAATACATTATTATTTTTCTGAAAGAACCTACAATTGTAATCAATTAATTCAACGACACTATCATTACTTTTCTCCCTAGCAGCAATCTACATTTTTGCAGATTCAGTTCGATTATTATATACCATCTCAACAAATTTATGCAATTGCATATATTGCTGAACATGTAGATTGGCTACGGAGAAAATAGCCAACGGCTACCATCTTCAAATCTCATTGAAATGAAAGCTTTCAAGAATTGCTGTTTACTACAGGCTATCTGCTATCTGTATTTTATGAAAGCAAATAATTATTGTATAAAATGAAAATTTATCGCGAAATTGTATGAATATATTTTTAATGCTTAATGCTGTGTGAGCTTGTTAACGTACATAAAAAAAAAAGAAAAAAAAACTATATTTTGTTATTTTTTTTTTTATGAAAAATATTTTTAATTTAGTGGAGTCGAAACACAAAAGAAAAAATAAGCAAAAGGGAATATACGAACGAAAAGTTGTGGTAAAAAGTTAAGGAGATGTCTGTATCTTAAAAAGAAATATTTTACTCTCATAATTGTCACTGAATAACGATTTTTATTTCAAATATCAAAGCATATTAATGGAGAATAAGTTTGGAAGGTTATAGTTATTTGTATTAATTTTACAGAGCAGAATATTAATTCTGCAAAAATATTGAGGATGCTGTTAATACAAATATCATATAACCCTCGAAAACACATAAATAAATACAATTTATACCTAAACAATATTTCGGTTATGTTATTCTAAAATATTATATTAAAACATTATTTATATACCTATTTATGTATATTGATATATTTTTGATGTTATGTTTTTGGAAATCGAAGTACATAGAGAGAACAGTTGTCAATTGAGAATGTACCTTTCGCTAAACATTTGCTACAATTGTTGTTAATAAATGTGCTGATGACTGTAATTTGTAATTTTATTATATTTTAGTATTTCTAGATGATATTAAAGCCTGTCATCATCTTCATTGTGGCTCGAGAGTCCAACGTCGGAGCTTGGCCGTCAGAATAGTTTTTTGCAAATTTTCTCCGCGTCCTCAAGTTTCAGAATTTCATTATTTTGGGCCCTGTTCAACCAATAGCAATTCGATGGAGACATGTTAACATAGTACTTACTTAAAAATGAATACTATATATCGATGGTTAAGCGCACAAATGTTTTAAGTGCCGAATAATTTTCTTTTTTTTTTACAGGAGAGCAAAAATCATTTTATAAAGTCCTTAATTTGTGTATATTTCGCATTTCATTTACATAACGTATCTTGAAACTATTACGCGTAGTACGCAATGGGACCCATGAATAGATTCTTTTGCAAGTCCCAGGTATTTCAGTAGCTTTATTTGCGTTAGTTTTTACACATTTATTACTGTTATTAAATAAATGTGTAAAAACGAGAAAAAAGGTGGTGGATCCGAAAGTTGTTTAAAGTTGGAAATCAAAGCACGAGTAATCTCCTGGATACATTGAAAATGGAAGATGGCATGGGATTCCGAAATTTTTTAAGAATGTCCCCAACTGAATTCGAAATAATTCTTTCAAAAATTAGCCGTCAAATTTATAGGAGAAATACAAATTTCAGGGAGTCTATCTCCGCGGCTAATAAATTAGCAGTAACTCTCCGATTTCTGGCCAGCGGAGACGCATTCACCAGCCTAATGTATACCTTTAAGATTTCCAAACAATCTATATCGGAGTAAATTCCAGAAGTATATGAGGCCATCATTCGTGCTTTGAGAGAATATATCAAGGTAGGTAGGTATATCAAGGCCTTCCGCACATGACGCAACTCGTTTGAAACTCTAGTTGGAAACCAGTTTGCGATGCAACCAGTTTCGAAAGCACTTGCAACCAGTTTGCGACCTCCGTCCGCACACGGCGCGATTGACTTGCAACCCGATTTTCAAACGAGTTGCACACTAGATTTGGAATCACACTTATCACACTGGCACTTTTCATACTCTACTTACCTGTATAATTCACTGCGGCCACCAGCCGCCACCTTTTACTATGTTAATAAGCACAAATATTTGAAACACGACACTTTTCAACCACCGCATGCCCCACATAAAACATTTTGACAAACTGCACAGCTGACCAGATTTCTTGTGGTCGATGGGCAACAACAAAATACCTGTGCAACTTCTAACTGCAACTTTTTTGGGAATCCGGTCGCATGCAACGCGTTGCAAACTCATTGGGTGAATTCGGGCGTCACGGAAAAAAGCGTAATGCGCTGCATAGAAATAGCGAATTCCAAAGCAGCACATAACAATTTTTTTTGTGACGCCCGAATGGTATGCTGGCTCAGCTGTTGTAAATTGTCATGCCTGCATTCACAACCGGTAGTGCTACTTGAGCGCTCCTATTTTTGTCCCAATTTTGCACTGAATTACAACAACAACAATGGGAGCGCTCAGGTAGCGCTACGATTTTTGAATGCAGGCAATTCGTTCGAACTGTCAAATCTCCGCTAAGCCAAGACAGCGAACAAATTTTGTGCTGCTGAAAAGTGTTAGCGCTTAGCTATTTGCGCTAAGTTTAGCAGTGGTTTAGCGCAGCATTCGGAATACAAATCACTCCCGAATGCACCCATTGCAAACTGGTTTGCAACTGGTCGATTCGTGTGCAGATACCATTGCCATATACAGGCAATGCCAGAAATCAGTTGCATCGTGAACGGGTTTGCAACTCGAGTTCCAAGGCAGTTGCATCGTTTGCGGAAGGCCTAAATGTAATGTTAAGACTGTATTTATTGGTTTTGTTTTACTGTTCCAAAAAAAATTAAATATTATTCAAAATGTACAATATAAAAAATCAGAAATAAATTAACTCCATTTTACATACATACATACGTAGCAATATTACATATCCTCGAACTTAAATTGATGGGAATAGTTTGAATGCGATGGCAAAAAGACGTCCGATGACGACGACGATGTTGAAGCTGATGTTGCAAGTTGAACACATTCATCTGAATACTACCACCATTTTGTAGGTCAAACAAAATTTGTACGATTTTTTGCTTGGCATAATTGTTCTCAACAGCCGATTTGCTGCTAGTCCTTAAAAAAATCCTCGACGTATGAAGCAAATATTGAGGTACTGTCCCTTTATTTCATCGATTCCCTTTTTAGGGTTTTGTAGTAAAAAGAAAACCCTTATGAAATCGGTCAAATGTCTGTCTGTCCGCCTGTCCATATAATATCTCACGAGCGGCTAAAGCTGCATACATGAAATTTTGTAGGAATGTGTAGAATTACCATAATTCGCAGGAGAAAGCGAATCGTCGTAATAGGTCAACTTTAAGGGGAGGTCCCCATAGAGGGGAAATGAAGGTCGAATTTTTTTTCGTTTGCTGTAGGCAAGTGCGGTATCATAAGAAATGTACCGTCGGGTAAATTCCATTTTTGGAATTTTTTTTTTCAAATTTGCGGGGAGAGGAGAAAATATGTGATCCGAGTTTGTTTCCCCCCCTTGCATTTCGAAATCGCTAAACTTAGAAATATGAAAATTTACAGAAAAGCAGCATTTTACTGGCGTAGAAAACCTAGGTTAATAGAATTTTGAAATCTCATCAGAAAAGGTTAATAATAGTACATTTCTATAGTTGCAGTTAGCACACCTCTGCACCACTTAAGCGCACCCGAGGTCAAAAATATTGATGGCCGATGATAACCAACATCATAGGCAATAATATCTTTAAATTTCATTACAATCACATAATATTTAATAATAGTAAAATACATTCAGTCAAATTTTGACATTTTGACACCATCCATAAAAAATATGCACGTAACCGGACTCTGCTACATATTATGAGTACTGCATACTTGAATATTGTTTGTTGTTTTTCATAAAGTGAATTGGAGTTAACCATTTCTGAAAGGGTAAAGATTGGTGGTGATAACTTCGCTGTGACGGTCGTGTATTCTGAGTGAGACATCGCATTTAAATAGTTTATTTATACCCTAGACTTATAGTATAGGGTATATTGTTTTTGTCACGACGAAAATATGTAACACCTTAAAGGAGGCTCCGGAGGTATAGCAATGTATATACAGGGTGTCCCGATACTCAACGTCAAGCGGGCACTGGGTGAGAGACCAGCTTATACCAGTTCTTGAAAAAGCAAACAAAAAATTCTATGTCACTTGGTTAACTGTAAATAGGCTTTTTTGCCAAAAATGTTTAAGCCCACGCCCTAGACCACATATTTAGTTACTGTGTTCACAATTTTCCGAATTTTGCAATAATTCTTTTTATAACGTAATTCTAACCAACCATGCTATTGATTGCGATCATTAACTTAAGAACAAATATTGTTGGTTGCAAACTTAAACGCAGAGAATTATTTAAGTTTTCTTCAAAATGATTTGCAGAATCTATTGGACGATGTACCTCTAAATATTTATAGAGAAATTTGGTTTCAACAAGATGGTTGCCCCGCGCATTATGCTCGTTCTGTTCGAGATTATTTAAACAGACAGTTTCCTGAAAGGTGGATTGGTCGCCTTGGTACAATTTTGTGGCCTCCTCGTTCCCCAGATTTGAATCCAATTGATTTCTTCTACTGGGGTTGCCTAAAAGAAAAAGTCTATTCAAAACCTATTCCAAGTATAGACGAATTGCGCCACAGAATCACTGAAGCTGCGGAAGAAATGAACGAAAGGGGACTCACGCGACTGGTGCGAAGATCCTTTTTAAGGCGATGCAGAGCATGCATCCGTGCTGGAGGGAAGCATTTTGAACATTTAATTTAGTTTCATTATAAATAAAAAATACAAGTATTAAAATGGTTTTTTCGCTTTATTTTCATGAAGTTCAACATTAGGTGTGATTTTGGAAATTAGGTATTTTTGCAAAAAATAAGCAAAATAATTTTTCGTGGTTGCGGGAGTGGCAAGTGTTGTACCATTTTGAAATCTCTATAAAATGGGCCGTTTTTTTAATTAACTTGCCTGGGGTGTTGTAATACTTTTTTCTTAAAATATGACTTGTCAAAGTTGGCAGACATTTTTTTTTAAAAACACTATCAACTCAAACTTTATTTTTTTCTAATAAACCAACAATATTTGTTCTTAAGTTAATGATCGCAATCAATAGCATGGTTGGTTAGAATTACGTTATAAAAAGAATTATTGCAAAATTCGGAAAATTGACAGTAACTAAATGTGTGGTCTAGGCCGTGGGCTTAAACATTTTTTCCAAAAAAGCCTATTTACAGTTAACCAAGTGACATAGAATTTTTTGATTGCTTTTTCAAGAACTGGTATAAGCTGGTCTCTCACCCAGTGTCCGCTTGACGTTGAGTATCGGGACATCCTGTATCTAAATAATTGGGGTCACCTCTTTATTCGATTTAGCCATGTCTGTCTGTCTGTCTGTCCGTCTGTCTGTCTGTCTGTCTGTCTGTCTGTCCGTCTGTCTGTCTGTTCGCACGATAACTTTCGATAAAATGAAGCTAGAGCCTTGAAATTTGATCAAATGTTGGAAGTGTGATCTAGTTGGATGGTTTTAAAAATGGGCATGATCAGGCCAAGAGAACGCCTACCTCCCCTACATATGTAAAATACATAAATGTATCTATAACTCCCGATTAAAGAAACATGAAAAGCTCTAGCTTTGGTAGATTACTCATGAGGGTAATCTCATACTCTCCTGGGAAAATAAAACTGATAAGTTGAAAACTAACGGTAATTTTCTTACAAAGAACCCCGTACTACATTACTTTTCAGGTTTTTTGTCTATAACTCCTGAACCAATTGACGTAGACACCTGATTTTCGGCGTGTCACTTTGAAGTGAGAAGCTGCTTAAGTTCTAGTAAGTTGGGCATAATCGGATAAAAGGAACGCCTACCTCCCCTACAAATTTAAAAAAAATAAATATTCCTTTAATTACGATAACTTTCGGGGGGGGGGGGGGCAAAGACCTTTTCCATAGTCCTCCGCGTGGGCGCCCCCTGGTAACGGCAGTGTATCAATTCGCTGACGGCCAATGTCTTAGCGATAAGACAGTTTGGAAAAGGCAGATAGCTGTAGCCTGAATGGCTGACCAACACCTAAGCGTCTCAGGTTTAGTAGGATGGAATGACTTGCGTAGTTGGACCTGCTACATAGTTGTGTGGGCTCCAGCACGTTTATTAAACCATCTGAAGCAGCTATCTCCGAGGCCATCCCCTGAATGGGGTTAAGCGACGTGCTGACAACTCGTCCTTGTAAAAACCACTCCATGTCAAGAAACCTGGAACAAAAGCCTCGGATTGGACGGACCAACAACGACAACCACGCAAACGAATAAAGGATTATTCTTTCGGATCCTGGAATGTACGCTCCCTGAACAAACCGGGGGCCGAGAAGGCGCTCCTTCAACAGGTCGAAAAGTACAAACTGAGCATTACTGCAGTCCAGGAAACAAATTGGCTTGGCAGCGAGATTAATGACAAGAAATCGCACACAATTTTTACAAGTGGCAAACCATCGGGCCGCAATGAGTTTGGAGTAGCATTTACAGTGAACAATCACCTCAAGCCGCATATTACTGACTTCAAACCCATAAATGAACGGCTGTGTGCGATTCGCATCAAGACTCGATTCTTCAATCTCTGGCTCATCAATGTGCATGCCCCCACTGAAGTTAAAGAAGACGACGTAAAGACGCAGTAAAAGACGAGTTCTACGCCCGCCTTGAAACTCTCTTCGACTCACTTCCAACAAACGACGTCAAATTGCTGCTGGGAGACTTTAACGCGAAAGTCGGAAATGAAAGCTGGCACCGGGGGACCACTGGAGGCCACAGCCTCCATGAAGAATGTAACGATAACGGCCAGCGACTTATCGACTTTGCCTGCAGCAGGAATCTAATCGTAAGCTCTACGTGCTTCCCGCATCGACGCATACACAAGCAGACCTGGAAGTCTCCAGACGCACATACCGTCAACCAAATTGACCACGTCCTCATTTGCAGGAGATGGGCGTCTAGTGTGATGGATGTCCGCTCCTATCGAGGAGCAAACTGCGACTCAGATCGTCACTTGGTGAAGACGACCTACAGATGAAGAATTTCCTCAGTGCACCAATCAAGAATCAGCCCTCCCAAAATCTTTGCGGTTGATAAGCTCTTGAGTGATGCTACAGCGGTGGCGTACACTACCGCCCTTGAGGAAGAACTAGCACCTATGCTACACAACATCAGCAACACAGGCGTCCATGGGTTCTGGGAAGAACTCAAGGGTACCATCAAGGATGTCGCAGAGAAGGTCGTGGGATATAAAGCCCGGCGAGCGCGAAATGACTGGTTCGACGAAGAATGCAAAGACTCACTTGACGCGAAAAACGAGGCCTACAGACAATGGATTCAACGAGGAACCAGAGCCAGAACAGAAAAATATGACGAGCTACGGCGAATATCGAATAGAATAATTAGACGTAAGAAACGTAAATACTTGGACGAGCAGTTGCTGAACATAAACGAAAACTTAGCTAATAGGAACACCAGACAAGCGTACAAACTAGTAAATACAATTAAGAACGGCTACCAACCCAGGACTAGCCTTTGTAAGGACAAGGATGGAAACATCATCAGCGACACCGATGGTATTAACAAGCGATGGGCCTCTTATTTTGAAGAGCTTCTAAACCGACCATCTAACATCCCCACATAGGAAGCTCTCGACGATATTGTTGATCTAGGCCCACCCATTCAACCCCCGACAGTAGAGGAAGTTGATATCGCGTTGCGGTCACTAAAACGAAATAAAGCGCCGGGCGCTGACGAGATTCCAGCTGAACTGCTAAAATTCGGTGGAACGAGTCTAGTTGATGCCATACATCAATTACTCCTGCGAGTATGGGAGAACGAGGAGATTCCTGACGATTGGCGCAGAAGCATCATTTGTCCAATTCATAAAAAGGAAGATAAACTGCGGTGTGAGAACTACAGGGGCATCTCACTAGTTTGTACGTCTTATAAAATTTTGACGAAAATTCTGGAAAATAGAATAAAACCGTACGCAGAACGAGTCATTGGCGAATATCAAAGCGGTTTCAGACCTGGGCGCTCCACAACCGATCAGCTCTTCTCAGTCAAACTGATACTCCAGAGATGCTGGGAATACAACGTAAACGTATACCAAATCTTTGTCGACTTCAAGCAGGCATACGACAGTATCGATCGTGGAGTACTGTACAACATCATGCTGCAATTTGGTATACCGGCAAAATTAGTGCGACTGACAAAGATGACGATGACCAACTCCGTCTCGCAAGTCAGGATCCAGAATAGACTTACTGATCTATTTGAAACACGCACTGGTTTGAAACAGGGCGATGGACTGGCACCGACGCTCTTCAACCTAGCACTGGAATACGTTATTCGGGCCATGAATATGGACAACAGCAAGACGCTACTCATCAAGTCGACACAATTAGCAGCGTACGCCGACGACATCAACATCATGTCCCGAAGATTGGCTGACGCAGAAGAACTTCTGCATACGCTCGATACCGCTGCAAAGAAAGTTGGATTGCGTATTAACGAGGGTAAAACTAAAATAATGATGCAATCGGTGACAAGGACACCTGCACAACCGAGCATCAATGTGGGGGACCTCAACATCGAGTTCGTTAGCAACTGCATTTACCTGGGTTGCAACTTGTCAAGGGACGCCAACGAAACTGACGAAATCAAGCGACGGATACAGTTAGCTAATAAGACTTTTTTCTCGGTTCTCCCCATAATGAAATCGAAGCATGTGCACAGAAACACGAAGCTCCGCGTGTACAAAACCATTATACGACCAGTGCTATGCTATGGCTGCGAAGCATGGACCCTAACTCAAGCCTCCGAAAACATGCTAGACACTTTTGAACGTAAGGCTCTACGGCGAATTTTCGGGGCTGTTTGCGATCGAGATGGATGGCGCATCCGGTACAACCATGAGTTGTATGAAATGTACGATGAGCTGCAAGTCTCGAAAATCGTCAAACTACAACGACTTCAATGGGCAGGGCATGTACAAAGAATGGACGATGATCGCATGCCTAAGAGAGTAATGAATGCAGAACGAGTCGACGGAGCGAGACTGCGAGGACGACCGAGATCTCGTTGGGAGAGCTCAGTAGGTGTGGACGCCGCGCAGCTGCTGGGCTCCCAAAATTGGAGGACGCGGTCACGTGACCGAGATAATTGGAGGACAATGATCCAGGCGGCCAAGGCCCGACGTCGGGCTGTCGCGCCACGATGATGATGATGACGATAACTTTCGAAAAAATGATACTAGCAAGTTGAAAATTTGAAAGGATGTTGCTAATAAGACCTACTTCGTTGGTTTTGAAAATGGGCAAGATCCGACACAAGGAACCCCTACCTACCCTACAAATTAAACTTCAAATAAGCGATAACTTTTGATAGAATGAAGCCAGCAACTTGAAATTTTCGTCAAATGTTGAAAGTGAGATTGAGTTAGTTGGCATTAAAGATGGGTAAGAGCCGACCAAAGGAACCCCTACCTCCCCTAGAAATGAAACTTAAAATAAGTTTACGACAAAATAAAGCTAGCGACTTGAAATTTTGGTTTGTTTGTAGTATGATCCAGTCAGCTAATATTGAAAATACGTAAAATCCGACCAACGAAACCCCTACCTTCCCTACAAAAGAAACTTCAAATAAGCGATAACTTTCGATAGAATGAAGCTAGAGACTTGAAATTTTGTTTAAATGTTTGTAGGGGGTTAATGGAAATGCTGGGCAAGATCCGACTCAAGGAACCCCTACCTCCCCTACAAGTGAAACTTCAAATAAGCGTTAATTTTCGATAGAATGAAGCTAGCGACTTGAAAAATTGGACAAATATTTGTAGAATGGGTTAGTTAATTAATTTTGAGAATGGTCAAGATCCCACTGAATGAGTGCCAACCTCCCCGCTACCTACGCTTCGGCCTGGTTTTATTCTACGAATGTTTACACAATATCCGAAAAACGAAGAGGAATAGGGGATCCCCCCTATTCTACTAAGAAGCAAAGTGAAACTATTAAAGCAAGTTGACGACATGTCATCAAATCGTTTCCAACTCCTCGCCAATTTGCCCGAAAACGGTGAATCTTCCGGATCTACCGAGCCGATCGCAAAAAAAGGTAAAATGCCCTCCAATAGTGCTGCCCTCCATACAGCGATCCAATGTAGACGACATGATGTCTGAGCTAAATGTTAGTATAGATGTCTGAGCTAAATGTTAGTATAGAACAACCAATTACAATAAACGCACTATCATCTCCCCACCTTCCCATCCTATTTGATATTAGTCAAACAACAACTAGTGCTAGCAGTTACAGGAAACAATTCTCGCGAAAAACCACCTACTGGAGAAAGTTCAGATTCTTGCTCGAACCAGGTATAAATCTCAACGTACTAGATTAAACTACAATAACTTACTCAAACCAGGTGGACGACTAGCTAAACCACTTCAATTGTCAACTGTTGGGACGCCCACCAGAAATCAATGACAGAAATAGACTATGACTTATTAGCCTACAGGAAACTGGATTCTAAAACTAAAAACCTTATCACTTTAAGAAATATATTTAGAAGACAGTGGCAACGTCTGCGTCATACTCGCTTAAAAACATTGTGAATAATCTCACAAATAAAATTAAGCGGAACATTTTACATTCGAAAAATGATAGATGGAATAACTATTTGTCAACTCTCCAGAAAAACGATAAGCAGCTTTGGAAACTTAAGAAAATGCTAAACAAGAACTCGTATATACCACCGCTAATTGGAACTAGAGGCTTGATCTTCGATAGTCTTGATAAAGCCCAATTTATAGCCAAGCACTTTCAGGCGTCACATAATGCAAGTGCTCATCTGGGCAACCCGCTAATAAAACAAGTCGTTGAAAACTCCATTCGTAAGATCTCCAACCTTCCAGCGGAACCACTAGACGCATTTCTCTGTACCCCTAGGGAAATCAATAAAAATGTGAAAAGTCTAAAAAACAACAAAGCCCCTGGCTATGACAACATTACCAATTCATTACTTAAGAATCTCCCAAAAAAATGTTTCGTCCTACTTAATTATATCATAAACTCTTGTTTAAAAACTCATTATTTTCCGAACTGCTGGAAACACGCTATCATCCACCCTATTGCGAAGGCTGGGCAAAATCCGAAAAATGCAACAAGTTATAGACCCATAAGCCTACTACCGGCCTTAGGAAAGTTATTTGAAAAGATCATCCTTTCAAGACTAAACAATGTTGCCGAGTCGTTGAAAAAAATTCCGGAATACCAATTTGGATTCCGTGCCGGCCATTCGACTACACATCAAGTCGCACGTGTATTACTAAAGTGACACAATTTAGTGTCAATTGTAAAATTGTTACCCCATTGCTTTTGCAGAATTTTCAAGTCGTAAAAATCCTTATGGGTCAACTCATTTACGAAATATGGAGGGCCGTTCTTTTTAGCCACTGTAATTAAAGTCGCATACTGCTGTGGTACATAGATTGGGCAGGCTTTCATGTGTCTCTTAATCTGCTTCTCAATTACGCTGTGTACATTATCACCTTCATTTTGTGAGTGCCCACGTATGAGATATTTGTGAGTAATGCTGCGCAGCGTTGGAAAGTTGTTCACTGCATAAGAATATGCAGAAAGTATATATGTATTTGTTTTTTTTTTGCTGCCCCCACAGCAGTTATCTGAGTAGAAAATAATGTCCAGATTTATATTGTTAGTAATTTCTAAGACCTTTTTAAAATATTTTATAACACAGGTTCCGATTTCAATAGCACAGCGTTTTCCTTCAAGCTCATTCCAAAAATAGCTTTCGACATTGTGAACATTCAGATCGCTTATAGTGAAATTGAAGCAGTTTATTTTACTTTACTACAAAAGTGCGGAATGCGGAAACTTGGCCTCTGGGTACAAGCATTACCGCCTGTAAATTGTATACAGCAACGTGTGTACCGTTGAGATTTTTTTGTCGTTTTCTTTTTCCCTGCGCCATAACTCTTTTTGGTGAAGATCATAGACTGCTTGAGTTTCCTGTTTTCCCGCTTCATCGGCATTTTTGAAGGATTCACATAAATCGCATTGATCCTTTTTCGGTATATCGAAGGAAATGTTGTATTCACCTCGAAATATACGATTGAACATAGCTGCATTCGCAAATGGTAAGTTTTCTTTTTCCCTGTCTCCTTTGTAATCCCGATAGAGGTCCGCCAAACATTTACCACTGTCTATAAATTTCCGTGAAGTTTGAGCTCTTAAGTAATGTGATTCAATTCTAGGAATAGCTAACTTCCTGACACCATTTTATAATTGAAATTGATATGAAATCCGTTAAAAAATGATTCAATTAACTCGCTCGCGGTCAGAAAGCTTTCATGTTATTTCCCATCCATGCTACATAAATGTTGTAGTATTCATGTCCATAAACGTGTTAAGAATTGGTTTAATTTTTTTAAAACGTATTTAACGTAAAGCTGTTTTTTATTTCAATTAATGTAATAATGAAAGCCGTCCTGTATTACCTTAACAATAAGTCCTATTGGATCTTGACAAAGACGGATATTTGAATTTACTCTAAATACCAAATATACAACAGTTAGACGATTGATTTTAATAAAAAAGACAGTTATACTATGAAAAATACCCCCATCCATAAAAAGCGACATAACTCAAAATTACTCAGTATCATTTTTCAACAGTGACACAACTTCAAATAATCACAGCTTTTTATTTACCTTGAATCAGCTAAACCGACAAAACTCCAAATATGGCGATGTCTTGTCTAGCTTACAAAGAGCAAAAGCGGCACAAATCTAAAAAACACAGTTTCTAATTACGTGCTTAACGGCCATACACCACAAGAAAGGGTACTCAACTGCAAATGTGTCACTATTCCCGAATCTGTGTGAGTAGCTTTGAAACAAAAAGAACGACACAAGTGCCCTCCAACGGGCTGCATTTGAAGCTAATTTCATACTCTTTTGGTATGTAATGGAGGACTGTTTGTCTAATTACTGGATGGCCATAACTCAAAAATGCCAATTTTTGACTTGTGTCACTTTAGTAATACATGTGCGAAATGTTTAGAGTGTGCAAAAAAATCGAAGATGAATTTTCATCTAAAAAGTCAATTGGTCTAGTTACTTTAGACATCGAAAAAGCGTTTGACACGGTGTGGCATGACGGGCTAATACACAAACTGCTCTCATTCGGGTTCCCAATATATTTAATTAAACTAATTAATAGTTTCCTAGCCAGTCGTACTTTTGCAGTAAAAATTAATGAAAAATTATCGAACAATCATCCACTTAACGCTGGTGTACCCCAAGGATCGTGTCTCAGCCCCACTCTCTTCAACGTCTACATCGCCGATATCCCCAAATCCAACGACTGTGAGATGGCACTATTTGCAGACGCTATGTGTATATTCATTAGCTCCGATAACCCAGACAATATCCCAGCTGCCCTTGAAAAACAACTGGAATCATTATATCAGCTCTATCATAGATGGAAAATCAAAATTAACCAAGCAGAAACCAAGGCTGTGTATTTTACCAGGAAGTGGAGTAGGAATAAACTACCCAACCGCAAACTAAACTTTCTTGGTCAACAGATATCTTGGGAGAATGATATTGTTTACCTGGGGGTAAACCTGGACAAAAAAATGACCTTTAGTAAACACATAGAGCTGATCCTCTCTAAAATATCTAAAGCAACCCACTCGCTATATCCTCTATTGAATAAACGCTCACAACTTTCACTAGTAATCAAAACTTTAGTTCACAAAATCGCAATCCAACCCACAATGTCCTATTGTATCCCTGTTTGGGGCCAGTGTGCTAATATTCATAGAGCCAAAATTCAAGTTGCCCAAAATCATATACTAAAAGGAATAATGAAAAGCCTCGCTACTATTCAACTCGCAAACTCCATGGCAACACTAAAATTTTAATGATTTCTGAATTGGTCAGCAAAAGATCCTCTAGCTTTCAAGAAAATTGCTCCACCAGTACCAGTGCACTCATAAGATCGTTGTTTAACACTAATGAATTAATAATTTAAATTTAGTTTTAATACACAATTTCTTTGTTGAATTCAAAACCTAGACAGTATGATAGTTGTAAGTTATTTGGAAGTTAGGTATAGGTTAGCATAGGAGCTACACACAAGGTTTTTTCTAAATTTTCCTTGAATTGTAAAAATAATATGCTCATATGAACTCTCTGAATTGTAACAAACTACCAAGCAAGCTATACTCGGATTAGCAAAGACCTCATAAGTCTGTACTCTAACAAAATAAGAAACCGCCTTCGTGTATCTTTTTTCGATATTAATGAACTTAAACTTGAACTAAAGATTGGTGGTATAGAATTGGGAGGGGGGAGGTAGGAGGTAGGAAATGAGAATCAATATTTTTTTTTTCATCAGGTATAGGCAAGTGGGGTATCATGAGAAAGGTACTACCGAGTACATTCCATTTTCTGCGTCTTCATCACATTTGAAGAGAGGGGAAAAGGGGTAGAGGGGAAAATATGAGATCATAATTTGTCCCACCCCCTTACCATTTCGAGACCGTTGCACTTATAAATTTGAAAATATACAGGAAGGTGGCTTTCAACTAGCACAGAAAACCAAAAAATTATGGGATTTTGATATCTTTTCAAAATAGGTTGATAATAGTATATTTCTATTGTTACAGTTAGCACACCCCTGAATTTCTCAAACTCATCCGAGGTTGAAAATATTGATGGCCAACGATAATCAACACCATGAGCAATAATATCTCCAAGTTTCGTAATAATCACGTAATATTGAATAGTAGTACATTCATTTAGATTTGGCCATTTTGATATCATAAATACAAAAAATGCACATAACAGGTACGAGTACAACATACTTGCATATTGTTTTCCGTAGAACAAATTTAAGTTAACCATTTTCAAAATGGTAAAGATTGGTGGGAGAGGAGGGAAGGTATGCTGGTCGCTGACTCTACTTTCTATAAGTATTCAAACAATTTATTTTCAATATTTTTTACGCAAGCTTGCAATTTGCAATACCGTCTTAACATGAATGGTTAAGCATCTCTAAAAGTAGGACAGTTCATCCCCTATTTTCATGGGATACTACAAAGCCCTCGGATTGCGGGCGTAGCCCTCTCCCAACTAACAAACTCTCAAGAGTGAAAGTCTTACCGCTTACGAAAAGCCCTCATAAGACTTTAGTAAAACTCCCCGACACTCCTATAACATAATTCTTGGAACAAAACTTAAATTTACTCTCGCAGTACCATTCTGATGAGAGTTTAACTCCACTAGAATTAGGGAAACTTTCACTCTTCTAATAGGATCATCGCTGCAATCTTATTGAGCCTTTTTTAAAAGACTTAATCTCTTGAAAAGTTATACTCGCGTAGATAGCCCCTTATAAGAGCTTGAATGTAAAATTGCTTGTCATAATACTCTTATGAAACTCAAAATACTAGATCACTCATGCGGAGGGTATTATGAGCTCGAGTATTGTTATTGACTCGCATAAGTAGCCCGCTGTAAGAACTTAAGGAGCTTGAGTGTAAAATTACTTGCTGTAATACTCTTATGAGACCCAAAATAATAGATCACTCATGCTGAGAGTATTATTGTTGAGTAAACGTCAGTGTAGCTGACATTTCGTCAAAGGTGGAAAGTACGATACGATACGGTACGATAAAGCAGTATCATTCAAAATGGGAAAACATGGATTGGAAAAAAGTTAAAAGATCCACTATTTTCCGCAGAGAAGTTCTAAATATAAAAAATGGTGCAATCAGGATAGTTTTGGGCCAAACAACTGCGATAGTAACTATCAAACGCGCTGCGCATCCTTCGATTGTCCTGCCTTAAGCCCATAGTCATGATGACATACATCTCAAATTATGCAAATTCCACAACACCTACTGCAAGTAAACTCCGCGAAAAGCCGACGAACACGATGTAGAGTCTGCATAATTATTCTGGATATGTAGGACGATGATCTCCGAAGATCTATTTCCCCATGAGCAACATCAAATTTTTCATCAGTTTCGTCAGCGATGCAAGGAGAAACAATTGGTTGTCGTTGAATGAAATTGAAAACAAATGAGTTCAATTGAAATGATGCACATCTGCCCCTGACCCCGTGGTAATTCCCAACAGATAAATACGTCCGTCCGACCACGTCTCCATGTATTTCGTCCTTTACATTCTAATGGGTGTTTAGAACGTATTTGGTGAAAAACGCACTCATATGTGCGTCCTTTGTCCTTTCTCAAAAAATGAGAAATTTTTCTTTCTTTCTATATCTGCTTCCTTGAATTTTAAATTGTCTTATTGCGTTACGTTATGACAACGAGAAAAAGGTACAAGGTTCAAGTCGCATTACGTATGAGATTGTTGAAAATAAACACCTCGTCATAAAACCCTTTTTAAAACCCACTTGCATCGATGCATGTGTGATTCAAAGAGGGTTTTACGACGAGGTGTTTCTCAGCAATAGTTTGCTTCAATAGTTTTAAAATGCCAAATTGTATGAAAATTTTGTATCTGTGGTCTTATGATGACAAACGATTGTTATGATTGATCATTTACTATGTCATGTGCCGGTTTTGATAACAAGAGCTAAAGTCTCACTATGCAATCCGAACTCTGAGAAAAAGAGTTCATTCCTTACAAAGAGATTTGCATTATCTTTAAAAGACTGGCACTTTCATAATCTGATCATTAGTTTCATAATATTCTCATAAGAAGTATTGATCTATTGCTGTCATTGGAATAAACAAATTTAAGCTCTTATACGGATTTTTTTGATTTCATAAAAAGAGGAGTATTTTCATAGCGAGATTTTCATTTTTATAAGAAAGAACGACCAATGGCGGCCATATTTTTCTCCGATTGAAATTTTTTGAGTTGAAATATGATTTTTGACTTATGATTAATAAGCGTGATTTCGCATGGAAAATAATGATTGGTGATTTCTAACGTCATAAATATGTCGTTACGCAAATTTTATGCCAACTATTGAGGCGGAACACAACTTACATATTTTTCAAACAGTAAATTTTTTCTAGAAAATTCTATAAATACCGATTATTTTCATGGCGCTTTGCATTTTATCGAAGCAAAATGTCTATTATTACCAATAAAATTTCAATCGTATGAACTTTTTCGCTCATATGTGTGAAGAAAATGCAATGTTCTTTAATATAATATTATCATACGAACTTTGTAACATACATGTACCATCGAAAATATCCTATAATGTATTTGCTCTCGCTCTTCGAAACACAAATTAAATTTTTTGTTATGTCGTTCTCTTTCTAACAACAATGATCAAGAAAAATGACAGGAGTTTATACCTCTACTAACAAAAATATTATACTTCTTAATAGAGTAAAAATGTACTCGTATAAATAGACTATTTGTTTCCTTATGAAACTTGTGTAACTCCCAAGAGCAGAGTAACAGTGTTGTTATAAGGCAGCAATAGATATCATAAAGTGCGCCATTTAATTCTTCTAAGAGTCTCGTAAGTTGCTTACAGTACTCTACAAGGATGAAATTATGGGAGTGTGATTCTCAAAGGCAATCTGCCTTCACTCTCATAAGTCTCTCTTAGTGTGTTAAGAAATCAAAATTGTTAGTTGGGCTATTTCCCGGTTTCATTTTAATTTTGTGAGTGAGTAGGAATTTTCAGCGTAGTCAAGATACTACTGGTAAAATGTACGATATAAGCCCATCGAATTCCCCTGCGTCCTCCTGGTAGGGCTGCATTACACAACACCGGTCACTAACAGGGTTAAAATAGGTGAGAATATCCACCGCTTCAAAAATTCACTCCGAATCTTAAAGCCCTTTGACACCATACCTTCATAAAGAATGCTAAATTTCGCACCATCGTAGGTCGCTTTAATAATAGGCACAAACGTTTCAGGGATGTCTCCTGCGCAAAGCCGCCCATATAGACTCCCGGTCCACATTTTTGAAAGCCTTCGCGAAATTAATGAAAGGCAAATACAGCAGGGAAAAAGTACCTGACGTAATGTTCGATGGTGATTCGCAAGTTAGTAATATGATCGACACTAGAGAATGCTGGTCGAAAATCGGCCCGCTCTCCATCAGTTGTGCTTTCTAAGTAGTCTTTTAGGTTAAATTAATACGGAGCAAGAAAAAGGCCGCACTTGATCAGTTGCTATTTTCTGTACTTTAAATTTAAGAATAGGTTACACAGTTGTTCAGTTAGTACATCAATTGTAATTTACGAGTGTCTTAATAATAATTTAAAAACCGTGAAAGAAAATTTACTTTATTATTAACTTCCGAAGTCCCCTTGCAGATTTCTAGAACCGGATCGAAGTTTACATACTTTGAGCATGGCAATTCCATCAAATAGCCATTTACACAAACAAAGAAATTACTCGGAACAGCTTTATTTGGCATAAATTCGCCAGATTTAATATTTCCACATGGTTTAAAATCCTCTTGAGACCAAACTCCGATTATGATTGACAAGAGGATGAGTGAGCTGAAACCTGGAAAGAAAGGAAATTTAAGAAAAATGTTGCACTAAAGGCTTGAATTATGATTGGTAACTTAAAATAGCCCAATTTATCTATTAATATAAAGCAAAAGGCTAGTAAATAAATAGAAAATTTTCGATAATTTCGGATTTTTCGAATACGAACTAGAAAAAAAACAAATGTTTAAATTTCTTTGATGAGTCTAATAATCACTAGTCTTAAGGCATAACACTTTTTTTTCACTTCATACTCATTTTTTATGACACTAAATTCATTAGTTCTTTTGAACAGTAAGTATACACTTTCAATTGTCAATTGTCAATGCACTGTTAAGATATATGATGAAAATATATACTATAAAAGTATTGTAATATTCACCCTTCATTTTAATAATCCAAAAATATTTTCCGAACTGATTAGACACTCGTTTCTGCATGCAATGTCGAAAAAAAACACAGAGGCTTACTTAATATATCTTAAAAATTATCTAGACTAGTATCGGCTACTATAAATCTTCGTTAATCTATAGATTTTGTCAAAGGTTTAAATTTCTTTTCAAGTATCTTATCAGCATTATATATTTTTTTTTATATTTCCACAAACAACACACAATATAACATTTTTATTATTTGAGGAAATTGCTTCATTTCCGATTGCTTTGACAGCCTCAAGCTGTCTATGAAATTCAAATGTGCGATTAAAATCATTATCAATAGCGCAGCGCACCTCTTGTGCACATTGAGACATTCATCAGATAATCCTATCTTACTTTTTTTTTTCATTTGTAGATATTTTTTTTATTATAAGCTACTGTATGGATTTATGATTTCAGCTACAAGAAAAAAAGAGTTACCATATGAAGAACTGTTTCTTCAAGCTACAAGGGTTTTGTATTGTTAGCAAAATTGAGATTGTAGCAGACATGCGACGCGACGGCGAGCGCGCTACCCAAATGGTTTTTTCTTAGTATGGTAATTAGTAAGTAATCTGCCTAAGCAAATCTTGCCGAAAATGCCCTTTAATTAGTTAAAGAAAAAGAAATGGGTCACACAACCCTCATTGCGGTGTCTAATAAAATATACATAAAAGTGTAGAGGAATGGGCAGGGCAACCGAATATGCCAATCTGCCTCGTCCAAACTTGCAGGAAGTGGCAGGATGGCACAAAGGCAATGTTTCCGGTCGACGAACAACTCTTATCGCCGTTTCCTCTAAATGAGGTATCAAACCAAGGGTTTTAATGTCCTCTTTGCGGAAAACCAAATCTGCCTCGTAGAACCTTGCCAGAAGTGGGCAAAGTTGACGGTTCAGGTCGAGGAACAACCCTCATCGAGGTTTCTGATAAGTTAGGTGTCGAATCAAAGGTCTTGAAGTTCTCTTTCCGAAAAACCAAATCTACCTCGTGAAAAGGCTTGTCGGAACCGGGTGGCAGAAGTGAGCCAAATTGACGGTTTAAGTAGAGGAGCAACTCTCATCGAGGTTTCTGATAAGTCAAATGTCTTGATTCCCTCTTTCCGAAAAACCAAATCTGCCTCGCGAAAGCTTGCCAGAAGTGGGTGGCAGGAGGGGGCAAAGTTAACGGTTCAGGTCGTGGAACAACCCTCATCGAGGTTTCTGATAAGTCAGGTGTCAAATGAAAGGTGTTGATGTTCTCTTTCTGAACAACCAAATCTGCCTCGCGGAAGCTTGCTGGAAGTTGTAAGCAGGAGCGGGAAAAGGTGACGTTTCCGGTCGACGAACAACCCTCATCGAGGTTTCTGAGAAGTCAGGCGTCAAATCATAGGTCATGATTTCCGCCTTCCGAAAAACCAAATCCGCATCGTGAAAGCTTGTCGGAAGTTAGTGGCAGAGGCGGGCAAAGTTGATGGTTCAGTTAGAGGAGCAACCCTCATCGAGGTTTCTGATAAGTCAGGTGTCAAATCAAAGGCCTTGATGTCCACTTTGCGAAAAACCAAATCTGCTTGGCGAAAGCTTCCTGGAAGTGGGTTGCTGAAGTTGAGAAAGGTGACGTTTCCCGTCGGCGAACAACCGTCATCGAGGTTTGAGTCAAATGAAGTAACTTCAACATTCGGATCGCTGTTTTGGGTAGGCAATGTTCCGGAAACATTTGCCCAAAAATACTTCCACGCATCCCATTATGTATGGCTCAGATTATTGAGTCGTTCCAACAAGAGGTGGGAACAGCTCAAATGTTCGGAGCGCAAAAATTTAAATGTATCTTTTTAAACAATTAACCAATAGAAAGAATTGTTTCATATGAATGCATCTTTTCAAACCTAGGTCAAACATTATTCATTGCCTGGGAGTTCTATTAGGCACACCGGTTTTCGTTCGCGTTAAGGATCGGAACCTCCTCCCCCTTCTCTAGAGGTAGCATAGTAGGACAGTAATTGAACGAACACTGATACAGAGCGCGCCAAAAAATATATACGGTGCGAATATATTTTTATCGACTTGCGTTTAATACAATTTCCCGTCAGGTAGGTGATTTGTTTCTCTTTACAATTCGTACAGAATCCGCAGACAGTAAGGGCTCTATTGAACGCATACACCGTTTGAAATGTTTGAACTTTTTGTTCTATGACACCAGGGGCCTTTGCATTTTGCACTTTTATAATTGTGGCACAACGGCCCGTCGTCGGACCTTACCTATCTGGATAGTTATCATCCAATCGTCCCGGTTATTTGACCGACTATTCAGATTTTCTATACGGCCATGTTCCAACGACGGACCGTGGCACCGTAATGATGCAAGTGCAAGTGCCCCAACCTGCCACTCACTTCCGGCAAGCTTTTGCGAGGCAGATTTGATTTTTCGGAAAGAGAACATAAAGACATTTGATTTGATACCTGACTTATCAGAAACCTCGATGAGGGTTGTTCCTCTACCTGAACCGTCAACTTTGCCCGCTTCTGCCACCCAATTCCGGTAAGCTTTGGCGAGGCCTTTTTAGTTTTTCGGTATTAGGACATCAAAACCTTTGATTTGACAGCATATTTAGCAGAAAACGCGATGAGGGTTGTTCGTGACCTGAAACGTCAACCTTGCCAGCTTGATTTGACACCTGACTTATCGGAAACCTCAATGAGGGTTGTTCCTCGACCTGAACCGCCAACTTTGCTCCCTCCTCCCACCCAATTCCGGCAAGCTTTCCCGAGGCAGATTTGGTTTTTCGCAAAGAGGACATTAAAACCTGCTGATTTGCTTAGGCAGATTTGATATTTCGTGATTGCACATATCAAATCTATCTTCTAATTTCAGTCCCCGGATTGAAAACGCGATGAGGGTTGTCATCATGCGGTCGTCTCACAGACTAATTGTAGAAAAGATCTTGGTTTGGGGAAAAGATATCATGCACCTTGGAGTGCAGGCGTCGCTGAATGCAATTACAAAGGTGATTTGGTTTTAATTTGACTAATCTTTGAAGTGTCAAGATTTATAACTCAGCTTCCCTTCCCATGTATTTGTCAAACTCACAGTTTATAATTTCTGCTTAATAAGGCAAGCGTCTTCTTACAAAAAAAAGCATATGTATATACAACCCGTTGACATAAAGCACGGGAACGCGGCGCAATATGCGGGTATATTTTTTTATGTTCAAAATTGGATAGTCTACTCGATTCCGCTGCACTTCGAAGTATTAAGGCGTAGCGAGTAATACTGCGGTTTTGTTTTCTCTACGTTCGTTAGTGAATGCGTTCAATACCGCGGTTTTGTATATCGCTGTACTGGCTCGTAACTCGTCATTTCTGCTTGAAATTTTGGCTCGTAGAACAATAGTATATCACGTCTGCGAGCCAAGTTGATAGCTTCCAAGTTCAAACAACTGGTAGTGAGTCATTCGGGTGTTAACAAAATAATTTCGCTCATACGATGGATTTCACTCATCAGCTGCTTCTTCCATGGATTAAGGCAGCTCCTAGTAAGCGAAATTCATGGTGTAAGCGAACCCAAGCGACGGAGTGAATAGGCATCTAGCTGATTTTTTTTTTCTTGACAGTGGATAGTGAAGCAGTCGTTGTGACTTACGTCTAGTACGCACTGGGACTCTTTAAATTTATTCCTTTGCATCTCACCAGCCTCGACTCATTGTTGCCGTGATATTTTTACGTATTTTCTGCATCTTGCAATGGATCAAGGCAGGTGTGATTCTGGCGAAGAGCAAAAGAATCTATTCAAGACCCGCCACCGGTGACCTGGCGAACTTTAGCAGTTCTAAAGTTAAGATGCGTCTGAGGACTGTTTTAGCTGCCATTCACGCTGCTCAAGTTTATTGACGACAGCCAGCTTGAGATGACTCGCGGCCAAATCCTTAAAGAAACGGCCGCTGTCGCCGCTTTTTGGTCGTCTTACTACCAGTGGGGGACTTCTTTTTTGGCCGCTGGCGCAGGGATTGGTTTCGTCGAAGCTTCCAAGGGTTTCCCCTTCTATTTCTATCATATTTTACCGCTTCCGTGGCCGCACTCTTTGCCTCTCTCTATTATGGCGAGCCGAGCCACACACCAAATCCCGAGTCAACATGAATCCTATTGGGAACGCTGTGCGACGATGTTTTACTCGCTATGGCATATTCATACCCAGCAAAGTATATGCGAACCGTCAGTCAACCGAGAGTTTCTCATCGCCACCGACGCGCAACGCATCATTTGATCGCGACCTTTACCACTTTTGTATCATTACCATTTATTTTACATTTTATAATAGAACTCATCTTTGTCATGAACATCCGCACGTTTTATTTCAATTGGACCGTAACACCCAGACTGTCTAAAGCCGGATTTTCCTAAGCAGCGTGTTTTGTACGCGGCGTGCAACGTAATACGCCCAGCGTAACACGCCGTCACCTCTCAGTACGAATGCAATTCTAGTATTTTCCTACAGAGCGCAATACGTCGTACGCCAGCGTTGTACGTTTGGCGTGATAAGACCGACTGCATTCAGAGCAGTCAATTACGACATACGCGGCGTATTTTCAATTTGTTGTCGTGTGTGTTTGGTTTTTGCTTAAGTTTCGTATAATACACAATTGAATTGTGAAATACCGAATTCAGTGAAGACAAAAATACCTTTTACTGCTGAAGAGGACGAGCAGTTAATTGAACATGTTCGCTCCGTTTCTGGCTTTTAGTGGGCCTAGCCGTCGTTTCCCTTCCGGCAGTTTGCGGTCCGAGGTTTGTTTGCCTTGAAATAAATCCATGGGTATTATTTTTTTGGATTCAGGATTGGGTTTCCTGTTCTCAGACCATAGCCAATGCAATTGCCAGCATTTCCCGCTACTCCCCGCACCTATAGGAAAATCGTAAATTTCTGGCCATCCTTTCCTCTTTTTGGATCGCGAAGCAAACTCAATCGCGACTTCCCGAGAATTCCGTAGACCTTCACGCTACGGTTCATCTGCTACCCTTGAAACAAATCAAGCTTTTTCCCGTAACAGGTCGCTACTTTGTAGACCGCGGTTCACTTGATTCAAGGAAGGAATCCAGCAGGTGGACTTTCACCTCAATCACCAGTTCCAGCCTTTCACCTAGTCCCCGTGTTACTTGTGCGGAGAGTCTCATTGGCGCCCCTCTGCCTGGTACGGTCGAGAAAACCGTTTACACGACTAATACAACTGGTGATTGTACAGGTGTGTGGCAGTAACCAGCTCCGTTAGCGTGACATTTCACTTTGCGTTTTTCTACAGGAAGAGCAATCCCTCAAAAAAACTCATTGTCGTCCAAGAAGACGAACGTGTACATTTAAATGGAACGCATTACACTTATGCGTAACGACAATGCTGCAGTTTGCAGGAATCGTTTTGCAGCAGCAAGTCTAACGACAGCGGGAAGACTTCTCCCGCAAAACAAACGCAATGAGAAGATGAACACATCGTGATATATGGGGCGCATTTCACCTTCCGTTTTTTGGTTCAACGACAAACTAGAAACTCATGCACCCAGTGACGAAATTCCTGCAGTGCATCCATTGAGGACTGGCTGAAATTGTATCGGCCTCCCGACTTTTACCTACTATATTGCCACAAAAATAAAACCATCAATATCCTCACTGGGATATATTTATTTCTTTCACAAGCTCTTCCCGCAGAAAGACGCAATGTGTAATTATAGGGTTCTCTTCTTGAACGACAATGCGTTTTTTTTGCGGGATTGCTCTTCCTGCAGAAAAACGCAAAGTGTAATGTCACGCTTAGTGATGGCCATTTGAGTCCCTGGTCACCTTCCCTCGATGGGCACCGTCACGCATAACACCCCGAGGATTCACGTTATATCTGACACTCCATACGTGCCGCCTTGCCAATACCATAGAAGACATAAGCTGGCCTGGCATGAAGTATGACGGTTTCTTTCGTACCACAGAACGACGGTATTCCTGTTATGTGATAGTACATGCAACCGGCCCCACAGCTAGGCCAAAGAATAGAGATTATTGCCAAAGAGGATTGATAATTCTACAAGAGTTATCACTGCATATAACTTTCCCCTCTGCCAGGAGATTTGTATGTATTGACAAACTGTATAGACTTCACAAGAAAGCTGACTCCGCCTCCGGCCGTAGATTTGTATGTATTGATTCTCTTGTGTCTTTATACTGTGTAGTTTATACTATGTTTATACAATTTGTCAATACATACAAATCTCCTGGCAGAGGCGAAACTTCTATGGAGTGAAAACTCTTGTGGAATCTATACTATTTGGCTAGGCCTTCACAATTAGTGAAGTTTCCAGCGGCCACCTCGCGGACGTGCTGTATAGACTTGTCTGCGAGCTAGGCAGTTAATCTGTCCCTCCCCCACAGACCAGACCGTCTGTTTATTACCTCACAGATTATAAATAATTTTCTATCTGTCAATTTTAGTCATTTTATTTCACATTCTATCCTGACTATTAAATTTTTAATTGCATGAATATTATGGGGATTATAATTATCGTATTAAAGGGGAAAATTAAGTGATTACAAATTGAAATTGTAGTAGTCTTCCCGATGGCGATAAAATCATAAATCCCACGAAACCAGGAAAAGATAATCAAAATGAGGTTTCTGCCGTAGCAAAGGGAAAATCTCCGAATAATTATTCTTTGTGTAAGGGATTTGGCACCTACTTTACAACGGTTTAATTGTGATTTTCTACTATCTGCACGGAAGACATAGCCAGCATAGGGAGTCTGCAAAGTTGGCAACAGAAAATAATAATCGCGAAGCTTTGCTAGCGTCTACAACAATAGTCCCGAGTGAAGACGTACCATTCATTGTAGAAAATAAACCGCCTTGATCCAAGTTTAATTGGATTATAAAAATTCCCTTAGTGGATTAGGAAAATGCTGCAAAGTGCGGCGATAAATTATTTCATATTGCAAAATAAACTTTATGTGGCGAAGGTAAGGAAAATACTATAGGTAGGTTGTTGGGCAAGGATGTTAGATGTATTGAGATCCAAAATGCAATACTGCAATTATTAGTATTTATTATACTATTTGCACTAACTTCTGGTGGAAAATATCGCGTCAACTATTACCAAGAGGCTTAGTTTACGTTTCGTTAGCATAAACTGGTTTTCGACGACGTATGTTGCTACCATACTCCTCCTGCCCATTTACCCGCATACTGCGACAAGTTGTGAAAGGTTATGGCTTGCTCATACGCCCATCAGTGCAGGGAGAAGACAACACAAACAACCATGGACACGGCAAGATTCGAATCCTCGAAACCGGTCAGACGCCTCAACGCACTGAGCTACCGGCTATACTGAACCTAGAGTGAAGTCCTCGAATAATCAAAGATTTTGGCCTCTAACTGGGAGGAGTGGTTGTAGAAGTGCTAATCTTCTTGCTCTTTATGTAGTCGAAGACCGAGCAATGGTCTTCAACCAAATCACAGAATATTAGGCTCCAATTGTCTGCTTTATTCTTTATCCTGATTTTTAACTTTTCTCTGAGAGGTCAGCTAATAGGTTCGGAATGTCTAGATCATAAGCCTTGATCGAAGGGACCCTTTCGTAACGGGGAGAGTTAATTTCGGGAGAACATGAAGGGGCAGATACATCAGGGGGACTCACCTTGGCTGAGCTAACCGCAACTGGTTTCTTCGATTTCTTCGGTGGCCGGCGTACGAAGTTGAACAGGTTGTCAGTCGTCTACACGGTTTGTCGTCTCTCGTTTTCCGAATCTCCGCGATCTCGTCGTGAAGGTCCTGCGTCAGCTGCACTAACAATTTCCGAATTTCAGAAATGAAAAACTCACGTTTAAAATAATAATATTTTTATTTAAAGACAGATTTTAAAGACAGATGATTTCCTTAACAGCGAAATGCAACCGGCAAACACGATGCTAGAGTTCAACTGGTTACTAAAAACTAATCTTCTTACAGAACTAGCTGATTTTGCTCTACTGCAAGAATCAGATATTGTTTATCTTAATATGCCACCAAGAAAAGGCCAGATAAGCAAGTTAACTAGAACGAACTATTGTTTATGAGAAAAATGCAATAAGTTTATAATGGATCTAATTTAGTGTATGCTGACGATGTATGAAATAAGTGAAGTATATCTTCGCGGTTGGAGGTTTTATTTGTGATTTATGATTAAGATAAGAAAGCAAGTGAGTGATTTTGTCGGAGCTAGAAAATGCTGCGATTATCAGAATCGAATAATTTGCTGACGTAACTCTGCAACTGTTGCTCGAACAGTTTCCGGTAAACGGTTCGGTGTCGGTCGTCGTCCATGGTTCCAGGAATCGGTGGTGTAACTACCCTCTTCCTTTTACCTGATTCCGGGTGAGATACACTTTCGTCGCACGTGTTTCTGTTCGGCATTCAAAGATACTTTCCAGAAGTTACGTATGTACCTGACGGCACACAGACAATAACTGAATATTCTTACCAAATATACCTTTGCTTTATATTTTTCAATTTAATTTAGATATTTGAATATTATATGTACCATTTTTATACCCTAGACTTTTAGTATAGGGTATATTGTTTTTGTCACGACGGAAATATGTAACACCTTACACCTGTCTGTCTGTATGTCTGTCTGTCTGTCCGTTCGCACGATAACTTTCGATAGAATAAAGCTAGAGCCTTGAAATTTTATTCAGATGCTGGAAGTATGATCTAGTTGGTTGGTATTGAAAATGGGTATGATCAGGCTAAGAGAACGCCTACCTCCCCTACAAACGTAAAATAATAAATGTATTTATAACTCCCGATTAAATAAACATGAAAAGCTTTAGCTTTGGTAGATTGCTCGTGAGGGTTATCTTATACTCCCCTGGAAAAATAAAAACGATCAATTGGAAACTAACGTTTTCTTACAAAGAGCCCCGTACTGACCTACTTTTCAGGTTTTTTGTCTATAACTCTTGAACCAATTTACGTAGACAGCTGATTTTTGGCATGTAATCCTGATTTAAGAACCTGCTTGGGTTTTAGTAAGTTGGGCATAAACAGATGAGAGGAACGCCTACCTCCCTTACAAAATTAAATATTACTTTAATTACGATAACTTTCGATAGAATAACACTAGCGAGTTGAAAATTTGGCAGAACGTTGGTAGTAAAATCTCGTTAGTTAGCATTGAAAATGGGCAAATCCGACCCAAGGAACCCCTACCTCCCCTACAAATGAAGCTTCAAATAACCGATAACTTTCGATAGAGTGAAGCTAGAGACCTGACATTTTTGTTTAAATGTTTCTCACTACAAGTGAGACTTCAAATAAGCAATAACTTTCGATAGAATGAAGCTAGAGACTGGAAAAATTCGACAAATATTTGTAGAATGGGTTAGTTAAATGATTTTTAGAATGGCCAAGATCTTCCTGAATGTGTGCCAACCTCCCCTATAAGCTGGCCATATAGGAAACTCACTTTTAATGCATATGGTCGTTGCCAATTGGTACTTTTGGTATCACCACTAGGTCTGTACAAGTGTAGGGTATATACGCTTCGGACTCGGTTTTAGTTCGAAATTGTCCATTCATTCAAGTGCTTGTACTAATTAGGGGAACTCTACTTACGACCACCATCAAAGTCAATTCAGAATCTGGATCAAATTGCATTCCTTGTCGCGCACCATGCGGTATGAGTTTACGCAATGCCATACACATATTCATCCAACACTTAAGGCAGGTAAAGGGTGTTTTTTTAAGCCCGATAGAACTTGAAATTGTAAAAAATAACACAAAAAATGAAATTTTAATAAATCTATTTTTTTATTCGAAAGAGAAATAGGTGGCATTAACATTTGAAAATGATTTCGGGCACATGGCCACCGCAGCTGTTCTTGACGAAGCGCATTCTGGACGTCCAATAGTGGGCCACTTTTTCGAGCACTCCTGGCCGTATGTCACGAATAACACGAACAATGTTGGCCTCCAAGGTGTCAATTGTTGCTGGTTTATCAGCATAAACCAGTGACTTCACGTAGCCCCACAGGAAATAATCGAGAGGTGTCAAATCGCACGAACTTGCAGGCCAATTGACAGGTCCATTTCTCGAAATCAACTTATCGCCAAATTTTGATTTCAATAAGTCGATGGTTTCGGTCGCCGTATGGCACGTAGCGCCATTCTGCTGAAACCACATCTCGTCTGGATCAATGTCATCCATATTTTCAAACAGAAAATCATTGATCATGGTGCGGTAACGATCTCCATTGACTGTAACGCGAGCTCCGGCCTCATTTTTGAAGAAATAAGGTCCGATGATGCCACCAGCGTGTAAACCGCACCAAACGGTGCATTTTTCTGGATGTAATGGAGTCTGGAGGGTCTGTTGTGGATTGGTCTTACTCCATATGCGGCAATTTTGCTTATTAACAAACCCGTTAAGCCAAAAATGAGCCTCATCGCTGAAAACAATTTGGCGATAAAACAACGGGTCAGTTTCCAACTGCCTTAGAGCCCAATCGGCGAAAGAAAGACGCATATCATGGTCTCGTGGCTTTAATTCCTGCACCAGCTGGATCTTATACGCGTGTAGGCCAAGATCTTTGCGCAAAATTTTCCACGTAGTGGACGGGCAGAGCCCCAATTCCTGCGACCGACGACGAAGCGATAAATTTGGATCTTCTTCCACCCTTTCGTTTACAGCGGCGATATTCTCTTGAGTACGCACATTCCTTCGACGTGTTGGTCTTACTGCATCATGTAGAGAGTATGTGGTACGAAATCTATCCACAGTTCGACGGATGGCTTGCTCAGATGGACGATTATGTGCGACTGATTTTCGAAGTAAATTTGGATAATTTGGTAGCGTTGTTCAAACGTCAGTCTATTCATGATGATTTGCCAGAGTATACTGAAACAAATAATAAAAATTTTTTTATTAAAATTTAATTTTTGTGTTATTTTTTACAATTTCAAGTTCTATCGGGCTTAAAAAAACACCCTTTACATGTGCTCAACAATCAGATTCTGTGCAATGTGTTAGCGATTTACAACTATTTTGAGTAGGTTTTATAATTTTTTTCAAGTACCTCTTTTATAATAATAAACTAGGGTATAAAAAAGATACTCATAAAATGCTAGATAAAAGTCAAATCTATAAAAAAATGCCCCAGATAATACGAGTATGTAGATAGTACTATACTACATATATATGTTATCTGTTTATCGCACAAAGTCACATGTACGTACGCCTGCACCTTTGCAACCTGTTAACGCTGTAAAAATGTGCCGCTGGACGAGGGTTAATAAAATACCGATGTTCGTAAACTATTCACTTTTCTGGAAAAAATCAACATTGAAACGAAAATTTAAGAACTTTGTGAAGTTAGTACCGTTAATTGAATAAAATGCAGAAACGTGCAGGCTTTCCTGTACAAAGGACATTGTAGAGGTGAAATTAATATTTTACATCTGGCTTGCTTGATCTCAATTACAAAATATATGTCACGTTTTGTTGCTTCCTAAAATATCCTGCTGTTCATCGTTTGCTCTACGGATTTATTAAATTTCGGAAGTATTCCGTTCATAATTTCAAGAAAGTATGTACATATTTCGTGAAATTTAATTTCCACAGCCGCTACCCGTTCTTGGCTTAAATAAAATAAAAAACTGTTGTTCCTTCGACGAGAGGATCCGGCACGTTGGTGGCACGCTTTGGCCTTCATTTGCGCCAGTATTTATTGCCTTCAAGTTCAGTGTCGAAGAGCTAATGAGCTTCGTAGTCATTATAGAATTTCCCAATGACAATAAAAGCTGTTAATGCGAGAAATATTCGGTAGCCGGTGAATAGGGTGAAAATGATAAGGCTGCAGGGAAAATAGCGCGCGACTCTTATCTCCTCTATAATATACATACTTCAGTTAGAAATAAGCTCAAGAAATATTGTTTTAAAATTATGAGCAGTGATAATTATCAAATTATCTACCGTGGAATATCTGTAGGTAATAAAATCGTAGTAAAAGTAAAGATATTTCGTATGAAATCAATTCGCATTTTATTTACTTGATAATTTCGTTTTTAATTTGAGAAAGCAAATTATTTGCAGGCTTAGTACAGTGCAATTGAGATTGAGGATACAATCACCTCATCAAGATTGTACAAAATTCTATCCAAGAGCGACAACTGTCCATCGTTTATCAAAAAGCCGGACGATAGTTGGACTAAATCCACTAGTGAAACACTTCAACACCTTATGACGACACTCTTCCCAAGCAGTGAGGATCATTGCCACGATACTAGCATGACAAGTGAGCAGCCAATGTCGTGGGACGAAATTACGTCGGTTATCACGGCCCAAAAAATGGCGTGGGCCATCCAAAGCTTTCCTTCTTATAAGTCACCGGGCCTTGATGGCTTACTCGTATTTCCAGTTATTTTCCAGCAGGCACAGGACATAGTGATTTCATGGCTAGTAGCTATTTGTAGGGCCTGTATTTCGCTGAACTTTGCCCCCATGCCATGGAGGCGATTTCGCATGACCTTTATTCCAAAGGTGGGAAAACGCGGTCTCGATCCCGCGGAAGGGTTTCTACCCCTCAGCCTCATCTCTTGTGTCTTGAAGGTGTTGGCGGAAATCTTGGATAACCATGTACGGCAACTACTGCTGAAATCACTAATATCAGTACGCCAACATGCCTACCTCAAAGGAAAGTCGACCGAAACAGCGAAAACGAGGTAGTACTCACAATTGAATATGACTTAAATTACGAACAATACACGTTGGCGGCTTTCATAGACATTGAAGGCGCTTTCAATAATGTCAAGACTCAGACTATAATGGAAGCTTTTATCGAGTTAGGAGAGGTGTCCTGTTTCAGTAGATGAATTTTGGCCATGCTGAGTACCAGGGTGATCCAGTCGGACCTGGGCGAAAATCGGACCACTAAATACGTGCGCAGAGGGACGCCACAAGGTGGAGTAATCTCCCCTTTGCTATTAATTTTTGTAATGGACGGTCACCTCAGAATAATGGAGATGTCCTCAGCTAAAATAGTCGCCTATGAGGCAAATTTCTACACGTGATGAGCGACATCATGAACAACACCCTGAAGATAGTAACCACTTTGGCGGGAGACTGCGGTCTTAGTGTGAACCCACAGAAAACGAACTGGTGATTTTCACTACAAATTATACAAAGTATCTACACTGCATGCAGATACATCGGAACATGGATATGTCTTATGCCTACCGAAAGCGTGGGACGTGTTTTTTCGAATGATTTCATCCAGTATAACTATACTGGGATCTTTATAAAACTTACGTCAATATCTTCAACACAACAGGTTCCACGCAGTCGGTAGCCAAAGACATATCCATGTTCCGATATATTTGCATGTAGTGTAGATATGTACTTTGTATCATTTTCCACCAAAGGCCAATAACCTGTTGTAATGGACACCTTTATTTTAAATCTTCGCGCGCACCCATCACTTGGCGTCAACTTCATGTTGGCTCAGTGATGAGGGACGCGCGTTGACAGCCGTCAAATGGGGAGTTGCTCGTGACCCGCCAACGACATCGGCCTGGGTTTGTGCACGCCGACGCAAAAATATAAAGAAAAATCGTTAGTTGCGAATCACCCGCCAACGACATCGGCCAGGGTTTGTGCGCGCCGACGCAAAAATAGAAAAGAAAAATCGAGAGTGGCGAATAAACCGGCAACTACATCGGTCTGGTTTGTGCGTGTCAACAAAAAAATCGGGAGTTGCTTGGCACCGTTGAACGCCATCAGCCGTGTATTACGGATTCGGGAATTCGACCGCCTTTGTCTCCATTGGGAGAGTTATTGGATTGCTGGAGGATGCAATCGTGATTGCAGCGACAGAGCGGTTGTGTTCATTTTCGCGTCAAACGTGGAGATTCAATCTCACGACCAGTAGGCTGTGCCTTCCGATTTGGAAATAATCTCGTGGTGGCCCATGCCGATTCAAGCAGGGCGGAACGCCGCGTAACTTTGGTCTGGCTGTGAAGAGCCGCTGATTTGTATCGCCCCGATTTGATGACCCTAATGATTTTGCAACGAGTCCCTTTGTGGTAGTGCTGGCAACCGCTAATGCTGTACATACATTGACACATCTGTGTGTCATACCTGTCTGCGCGAGCAGTGCAAAAGGAGGAGGAGTATTTGTCTCAAGCGTCGATAACACCAACACCAGCAAACATTAACCCATTAATGCCTGATGGGTATTTAAATACCCATAAAACAACGGTGCATTCAAATAGGTATTTCTCCTTATAGGTTAAAAATTTCACTTTCATTTCTTTTGTATTACTTAGATTAAGGATAGTGCCGCAAATAGTTCCTTAGAAGGAATTGAGAATAATCAGGATTACTTGGGAGTTTCCCCAGTCGAAAATTATGATTTTTTTGGATTTCACGAGATGGGCGTCAAATTGGCTATATAAACAGAAAATCGGGAAAACTTTGCTAGAACTAATTAGCATCTAGTGTCCTTTATCTAATCAAAATAAAAAATCCACGGTAGATTTGGTTTTTGGAGTTCCAGACGTAATTTACTCCTTTGGGTATTTAAATACCCAACAGGCTTTAGTATGAACAAAATGCACATGAAATCTAGGGAAATGAGTATCTTGATGTATAAAGACCAATGTGTTCAGGACCCATCGAAGACCTGAAAATAAACATTACAAAGTATCAATAACATCAATATTTACCTGACACTAACTAGCTTCGTTGCAAATACATCCAAAACAGCAAATATCCGTCGGAACTATAACCACTGCAACCACGAGAATTTCCGCATCCTTATCCATCCTTTCCATTAGGACTCGTCATTACTCTCTCTGCCGAGAAGGATGGACTCGACGCGCTGAAACGGATGAAAAGAGGCACAAAGAATCATACTCTAGAGAATATTACATTAATACTTATCTGATCTGATTGTAATGTTGACCTGCAATTACACCACTCGTACTGTACCGAATGAACGAAGCAGAATGTAAACAAACTATTATGTCAACACAGCCATAACCTAAAATTAAGAGACTATTGTCAAATGTAATTGATTGTCTGTTCCAAAATTTGTTACCAGATGGCTTAGTATCGTTATATGTTAACATTCCGCCAAAACGCATTTAACGGTCAATTTATTATGTATTCGGGAACAAAGAATATATTCGATGTGTCAGAACTGATGGAAAATTTTGTACGCGGATAGCATTCGCTTAAAAACTATCGAACAGTCAACCTCGTAACTTGAATAATTTGAAATACGCCTTATAGATTGAATTGGAAAAATTTAAATACATTTTTATATCATTGAATTGGTTTAAATTAATAATTCCCAGGTTTGAGTCCGTGGTATCGGAATTTAAAATTGATTTGATTCGCACAGAACATTTGGTCCGTCGAGCCGGATCCGCCGGCATAGAAAGTGAAATTCAGCTTGTGAAGTGAACATTTGAACATTTGAAATTCGGGGCGCGGATTCGCGAATGTTGAGCTAAACAAAGACAATTGAAAACACAGTCTTCCCTGGTGAGTCCTTGGATCTTTTATCCTTGTCTTCCTAAGTGCTTCATTTGTGGGTTCTTTGGTCAATTTTTTGCGCCTATTTCGAATAACGGCCGCAATATTGCTCGTATCTAACTCGTGTTATACAAACAGCTATTTGTAATGGATAAGTTTATAGCAAAGCAAGACATTTTGCAAGGTCAGTTAGAACGGTCCTATGCCAATTTTAAAAAGGATTCAAAGGTTCGTAAGACACCAAATTATTTAAGAAAACTGCTGGAACGAATCGACAGTTTTCATAGCTCCTTTCAGAGCAATAATAAGTCGATTTTAGACTCATTGTCGGATGTTGCGGCAGAGACAGACTGCGAATATTTTGCCGAACAGAAAAGTGATCTATTCGAAGATATGTACTGTCAATTCTATGCGGAAATGCAAGACTTAATAGAGGAGGCACAATTCGCGACAAAAGATTAAAACTCTGTAACAAAATCTAGTGAAGTTAAACTTCCAAGGATATCGCTTCCAACATTCTCGGGAGAGTACGAGGCATGGATATCGTTTCGGGACTTGTACAAAAGTCTTATCCATGACAAAACATCTTTAAGTGATGTTGAGAAATTCCACCACTTGAAAGCAAGTTTGTCTGGTGAAGCAGCTAGCTTGTTAAAACAGTTGCAGTTAACGGATTCTAATTACGGAGTAGCGTGGGCTATACTGGAAGACCGTTACGACAACAAAAGCGCGCTATTGAATGCACAACTGAAGGGTCTGTTTGACATTGGATCAGCAAATGAATCGGCTTCTTCCTTAAAAAATTTATTGGATAGAACAGTTGAGTCAGTCCAAGGTTTAACCAACATGCGAATCAAGGATTTATGGCAAGCAGTCATCGTGTACATGACAACGCAACGACTACCCGTCGAAACTAGACAACTGTGGGAGCAACAACGAGCCACAAACGGAACCTTACCGACTTTCGATGAGTTGAAAACATTCATCCAAAGAAGATTTCGAGCGTTGGAGGCATCTGGAGTTAATGATGTGACGACAAATCTTAAAAACAAACCCTCTTCGAACGCTTTTCGTAACATCAATTCGCATCTCGGCGAAACTCAAGTATGCTGTGTCGCATGCAACCAGGGGCACACACTTCGGAATTGCAACAAGTTTTTGGCACTCAATCATTTCGACAGACTGAACTTCGTTAAACGTCATGGTTTGTGCATTAATTGTCTAAGAAAAGGTCATTTGGTGTCCAATTGTTCAAGTAAATCCAGATGCCTTAAGTGTAACCGTGCACATCACACGCTATTGCACCGCGAAGAGAGGGTCGACTTTGCGAACATCGATCAATCGAAGCAGCAGCCATCGTGTTCATATGGTGGGATGGTTGGCATTAATTCGTTGAATGTCGCCACACACAAACAAGTTTTATTGGCAACAGCATTAATAAATGTTGAATCCTCAAATGGTCGAGTTGTTTTGCGTGCGTTGTTAGATCAAGGATCGCAAGCATCCTTTATGACGGAATCCGCATTTCAACGGTTGGGGCTGAAACGTAATAAGATCCAGGCATCAGTCATCGGAATTGGGAAAACAAATATTACCTCGACTAATGGAGCAGTTGATGCAATCCTATATACCATCGATCACACGCCATTGGAATTTAGTGCTTTCATTCTCGAAAGATTAACAAACCTTATGCCAACTACAGTCGTCGAACAATCTATTTGGAAGGAGCTCGAGCTTCAGAACGTTGTACTAGCAGATATTCATTTCGACCGTCCTGGAAATATCGACGTGATCCTTGGTGCTGATGTTTACGCCAAAATCATCAAACCTGAAATTAGAACTTTGACATATGGACCAATACTGCAACGGACTACCCTTGGTTGGATTATAAGCGGAGAATTGAAGGATAACACGATTGGTAGATATCACAGCTTCAAGGTAGAAGTTATCGACGACCCTATTGATGACGTACTAAGGAAATTCTGGGAGTTAGAGGAATTACCAAAGGAACGAATGCCTACGAAGGAAGACATATGGTGTGAACAATATTACAAAGACACAACGACTAGACAGGAGGATGGACGCTTTATTGTACGGTTACCGTTTAAACCAGACAATGGAAAAGCCAAACTTGGAAACTCAAGATCAACCGCTTTAGCAAATTTACTACAGCAGGAAAAAAGATTCGCAAAGGACCACGAACGTAGAGACGAATACACAAAATGCCTTCGAGAGTATGTAGAGTTGGGACACATGGAATTAGTCCAATATGAAGGAGAGCATGTGTTCCAAGATGGAAAGGTATCATGTATCGCCCACTATTTGCCCCATCATGCAGTAATTAAAGATAGTACAACGACCAAATTGCGTGTTGTCTTCGACGCGTCCAGGAAAACCAACAGTAAAATAGCTTTAAATGATGTTCTTATGACTGGACCTGCAATACAAGCCGACATGATCTCTGTGGTAATGAAGTGGAGGCTGCATAAGTTTGTATTTGTGGCTGATATTGAGAAAATGTATCGCCAAATACGGGTTCATCCGGAAGATATCCATTATCAACGAATATTATGGAGGTCGGACATGAATACACCAATTCAGGATTACAAATTGAACACGGTAACTTTCGGGACGACTTGTGCACCATTTCTGGCCATTCGGACACTACATCGATTGGCCGAAGAAGGCAAGGAGACAGTTCCCGACGCCTACGACATAATCAAGGAGGAATTTTATGTCGACGATTGGCGTTCTGGTGGTGCAGATCTCGAAGAAGCAACAAAGAAAAGGACGGACATTGCTGAGTTACTCAGATCAGGAGGATTCCAGTTAAGAAAATGGATTGCGAACGATTCTCGCCTGCTAGCAGATATTCCCACGCAAGACATCGAAATGAAAGGAGCTGTTGATATGAATTTAGATCAAGGCTTTAAATCCCTGGGTATTATGTGGTATCCTAAAACGGACACCTTTGGTTATACAATCAACTTGAAAACAATGGATTTACCATTCACGAAAAGGCAACTTCTTTCCGACATCGCTCGTTTGTTCGACCCATTTGGATGGTTAGCGCCAATAATCATCTTAGCGAAAATTTTGCTGAAGGAAGTTTGGAAACTTGGAACTCATTGGGACGATCCACTCCCAGAAGACATACATGCTAATTGGACGACGCTGAGGAACACCTTGAAAACAATTGAAAAACTTAGAATACCAAGATGGATGTCATTTGACAATACTTGCCATACTGAGCTTCATGGATTCTGCGACGCTTCAGAGATGGCTTATGGTGCGGCTGTATATTTGGTAATTCGACGTGCTTCAGGAACACATGTTGGTTTGGTGATGGCAAGAGCTAAGGTTTCTCCCGTAAAGACTGTTACGATTGCTAAATTGGAACTATGTAGCGCAGTATTACTTTGCAAACTAGTTAAAAGAGTACAAAATTCGTTAAAAATCAATAAATCGAATACTTATCTGTGGGCGGACTCCGAAATTGCGTTAGCATGGATAAAGGGAGAACCTGCCCGGTGGAATATTTTTGTAGCAAACCGAACGACACAAATTTTGGATCTTGTCGGAAACACTACATGGCGGCATGTTCCATTTGACCAAAACCCTGCCGATATTGCCTCACGGGGTTTGTACCCTTCTGAGCTATTACGGAATGAATTATGGTGGTCGGGCCCTAAATGGCTGGAAATGGATAAGAGTCATTGGCCTCACCAAGGTGATATCAAGGATACGGAGGAAGAAGCAAGAAAGAAATTATCAGTACACCACGGAATCATTGAATCTTCGATTTTGAATGAACTTCTAGAGCGACATTCATCATTGACACGGATAACGCGAGTCATCGCATATTGTTTCAGATTTAGGAAAAATACAACGAAACAAGATAAAAACAACGGATTTTTGACAACATTAGAACTGCAACAATCATTCGAATTTTGGGTACGTTATGTACAAGGACTCGAATTTATGGACGACATTAACAAACTTCGTTCAGAACAACCATTATCGAATCACAGCAAACTCTTGAATTTGAATCCTTCTCTTGAAAATGGAATTTTGCGTGTTGGTGGGCGACTCTCAAAATCGGATCTTCCTCGCGATGAAATGAAGCCCATTATCCTACCGAAGAAAGGGAGATTTACCGAGTTGCTTCTTGATCAAATCCACAAGGCAACGCAGCATGGAGCTACGCAGTTAATGTTAGCGACGCTACGAAGAAGGTTTTGGTTAATAGACGCTAGAAATACAATTCGCCACTTCGTGCATAAATGTGTTACATGCTTTAAGGCGAAAGCAAAGGTATCAAATCAACTCATGGGAGAATTACCTGCACCTCGTGTTACTATATCCCGCCCATTCACACATACTGGAATCGACTATTGTGGACCGTTTGACGTAAAGGATCGGAAGGGTCGAGGAAGTCAATGTCGTAAGGCGTACATAGCGGTTTTCGTGTGCTTTTCCACAAAGGCTATACACATCGAACTAGTTGGCGACCTCACAACTCAGGCATTTTTAGCAGCGTTTCGACGATTTTGTGGAAGACGAGGTTTATGCGCTCATGTGTATAGTGATTGCGGATCAAACTTCGTTGGTGCCGATGCTGAGTTACGACAAATAGTGAAGCAAAACAACAGAATTGGAGAATCTTTAGCCAATGAAGGCATTAGTTGGCATTTCAATCCTCCCGCTTTCCCTCATTTTGGCGGCTTGTGGGAAGCCGGTGTAAAATCGATCAAGAGCCATCTACGTCGTATAATTGGAAACTCATCCTTAACATTTGAAGAATGGACAACCACATTGGTGCAAATTGAAGCTTGCCTGAATTCTAGACCATTATGTCCTATCAGTGATGACCCGACTGATCTAACTGCATTATCACCTGCTCATTTCTTGATTGGAGATACAATGCTTTCAGTCCCAGAATCGAATCTCGTGGATATCAATGTTAATCGACTGGACCGTTGGCAACTGACGCAGAGACTGGCCCAGAACTTTTGGCGACGATGGAGGGACGAATATTTGACTCGACTGCAGCAACGACCGAAATGGCTCACACGACAACCAAATTTAACCATTGGAGATATGTGCCTTGTAAAAGATGAAAGGTTTCCATCGTACAAATGGCCTTTAGGACGAATCGTCGATACACACCCTGGTACTGATGGCATCGTTAGAGTTGTAACAGTACGAACGAAACAAAGTACAAGCAAACGACCGATCTCAAAAATTGCATTGCTGCCCATGGACAAATCCAAAGGAACCCCTGCCAAAGTGGTTTCTGACTCAAGTTAGAAACAACATTAGACCGTTGAACCACTCGACACTCGAAACCTGAACCTCCAAATTAGAACCTGAACGTTGAAATTAGAGCCATGAACTTTGAACACTAGAAACACTCATGAACACTAGACCACAACCATTGCACGCACTTATTTTACAAATTAGCCCTACCTATAGAAAGCGAGTGAGACGCGCTATAACGTCTTTCGTTCCAGTGTTAGATAGTGTCGGCACGGTGGAAATACCGTCGACATACCGTCTAACAATTAATTTGCACGCACCAGCGACGATTTGGCACTTCAATATGATTGATGATCACACATTCTATCTTGTCATCGTAAACATGTTTCTCTGAGATTCATATCTCAGCGGGGGCAGAATGTTCAGGACCCATCGAAGACCTGAAAATAAACATTACAAAGTATCAATAACATCAATATTTACCTGACACTAACTAGCTTCGTTGCAGATACATCCAAAACAGCAAATATCCGTCGGAACTATAACCACTGCAACCACGAGAATTTCCGCATCCTTATCCATCCTTTCCATTAGGACTCGTCATTACTCTCTCTGCCGAGAAGGATGGACTCGACGCGCTGAAACGGATGAAAAGAGGCACAAAGAATCATACTCTAGAGAATATTACATTAATACTTATCTGATCTGATTGTAATGTTGACCTGCAATTACACCACTCGTACTGTACCGAATGAACGAAGCAGAATGTAAACAAACTATTATGTCAACACAGCCATAACCTAAAATTAAGAGACTATTGTCAAATGTAATTGATCGTCTGTTCCAAAATTTGTTACCAGATGGCTTAGTATCGTTATATATTAACATTCCGCCAAAACGCATTTAACGGTCAATTTATTATGTATTCGGGAACAAAGAATATATTCGATGTGTCAGAACTGATGGAAAATTTTGTACGCGGATAGCATTCGCTTAGAAACTATCGAACAGTCAACCTCGTAACTTGAATAATTTGAAATACGCCTTATAGATTGAATTGGAAAAATTTAAATACATTTTTATATCAATGAATTGGTTTAAATTAATAATTCCCAGGTTTGAGTCCGTGGTATCGGAATTTAAAATTGATTTGATTCGCACAGAACACAATGTATGAAAAATGATTTTATCATCTAAATAATACAGAGTTCACCCATACAACAATATAAGAAGACATTATTTGGCCTTTTTTCACCTTTCCCATATCCCGCGGTTAACAATTTTAGTAGAGCGAATGTATGCAAATCATGTAGATTTAGAACTCGTTAAAGCCTGTTGGGTATTTAAATACACATCTCATATCTCCGTTCTTCCTGCACATATCGATTTGAAATATATATACTATTATAACTAACAATAACTTTCTGACAAAATTTCAAAAAAATCGCTCGACGGGATCTATGGGCAGGCTTTAATGGGTTAAATGCTATTTTATTTTGATTTGTCTGCTATGATGGGTAGTTGTTGCGAACGAGGTTCAGGAACGACGGTGGAGCATACAATTTTCTTTTGTCAGACTGTGTTACCGCATCATAAATATTAACTAATTAATATATTTTTTCTTGAATTTGCTAAATTCTTATCCGATATTTTGCACCTGTATGATTAGTTGAAGCTGCTTCTTCTCCGGAATGATCATTGCGGATGCAGGGGTGAGTATAGTAACGATTTCTTTCTTTTGACTAAATATTCGTTTCCTTCCATTTGATTTGTTGTTGGATTTAGCAAATTTTGTTGTGATACTTTCTTTTCTTTAATTTTTTTTTTTTCGTGGAACTTCATTTGTTTTATTATTTTCCTAAAACTTTTGTAGTAGTCTTGAATTATACATTTTTTATTATAATGTTTTGAATCTTAAAATCCAGGCTTTTCCCTCACGGAACCTTCCCCAAACCCCTTTCAGGTTGTTGACGAGATGAAGTGAAGGCCTCATCTCTTGTTCCGCTTTGGGAGGTCCCAACATTTTTGCCGGCCAAAGGACCTCATTGGTTGGGTTTGCATGTTATGGGTAAAGAGGCCAAGGGTCCGCAACACCAGGGCCCGGAGCGTGTAGCATGAGCCGGTCGTCGGCCATTGTCACCATTTTGTTTTAGTAGTTTTTCTGGGTCAGTGGGACCCAGTTTTATCCTTTGTTGTTTCGTCTACCCCAGGGCACATGATACATGTTATCAATGTAATGGCTGGGGCAACGAGGTGGGCAAAAACCCCGCCCACATCTCCCGAACTGAGCTGGAACAAGCATGTTCCGCCGCTCAGCTCGTTGAGGAGCATTCGCTTTTAGCGTCGCCGGACCTTCACGGTCTTCTCGGCAAACTTCCGGCTCCGTCCCCAAGAACACCATCTGGTGACCACCTTGCTCATTACACTGTCTTACAAGAACCGATTCCCGATAAACCCGCCCCAAATGAAATTTAACACCCCCTTCATGAGACAGAGAGACATACCCCATTGAAAGCTAACGCCCCTATATGAACCGGATACACCCGTTCTATTGAGATTGAACACCCAACCACATGAGACAGATAGACACGCCCTATTGAAAGTCAACATTTATGCTGCTAATGCATCGTACCGTATGTGGAGCTTTTGTTCTATATGTTTATTGCACGTGTGGTGGGGGCCCACATTTTGGGCCAGTCAGACCTTAAATCGCCGCCACTCTGTCAAACTACGTCTGCGCATGTCCAAATGTTAGTCGAACTGACTACTTGCTACTTTTTCTGGGACCCTAGTGCTTCAGATAGTACAACGCGCCCTATTTTATTAAATGAATGAATGGGAGGGAATTCGCGGAAATTGAAGGTCATTGAAAGTCCTTGTACGTCCTTGACCTAAATAATGAGTAAAAATGGAATTTCATTCATTGTGACCTGAGATTGGGTCTATGCATGTGCACAATTTATTTAATGAAATGGTGAGAATGATATGAATGTATGAGAGGAGGAGGTCCGCTGGCCTGAGCGAAATTTCGCATACATTCGGAGACCATAAATTGCGTGTGAGCATGTCGAGCGGGGAGAGCAGAGGACTTCTTGCGACGTGTTCTCGGGGCCTAGTCAAGTTAGGGAGTACGGAGAGTGTTAACACCCTTATGACCACCGACTCCATTGTCGTCTACTCGGATGGCGACGGTGGAGTCGGTGCTGGCATCTATTCGGAAGGATTGGGAATTAACTTGTCATTCCGTCTTCCCGACTTCTGCACTGTCCTACAGGCGGAGGTTTCTGCAATCCTGGAAGCACTGAACTGGCTGGGAAATCATGTTGTGACCACGAGGGACGTCACTATTTACACGGATAGTCAGGCTGCAATTCGATCACTTGAATCCGTCCTGACTACATCGAAAACCATCGCGAACTGTCGTTTAATCCTCAGAGTGATGGGTGGTTATTTCAACATAACGCTCTGTTGGATACCGAGCCACTGTGGTCTCGCAGGTAACTGCGTGGCGGATGAGCTGGCTCGAGTGGGGACAACCGGAGTTATTGACGGGGACCGCGCTTACCTCAAAATGCCAGCCTCATCGTGCAAACTTGCTATCAAAGCCACTGTGGTTGATAGGGCGAACATGAGATAGTCAAACGGCGTTATGTGCCAAACAACAAAGTCGATTTGGCCGAAACTCGACCCTAGCCGCTCCGCGACACTGCTTTCACTAAATAGAAATCACATTGGCAGAGTTGTGGGGGTTATTACGGGACACTGTCCTATAGGAAAGCTTGTCTGGAGGCTTCGCATTCCTCACAATGACTACTGCAGGAGCTGTGATGACGTGGATGAGGAGGAGAGCGTTCTCCATCTCCTCTGTCACTGTCCGGCCCTGGCTGAGAGGCGGAGGAGGTTTTTGGGTTCCCGCTTTTTTTTGGGAACTGGAGGACCTTAAGGAAACGAGTGCAATACAGCTCAATCGTTACATTGCCAGCACAGGCTGGTTTTAATGCTTAGGTTTTTCATTAGGTGGATCTAGTGGTATCACAACGGACCCAGTGGTGGTCTATGTGTGCTGTGCGTTAGCATGGCAGCCCCTTTACCTAACCTAACCTAATACACAAAGAACTAATGGCCTTCTGATAAGGACCCGTCCAGAGGTGGCCAGGATTATCGCCGTTACAATGGGTCACTGGCCTATGGGAGAGCACGCAGCTCTACAACGAATGCTGTCTTAGTTACAAAGACAGTGGGGAGAAGGAGACTACTTTACACTTTCTTTGTAGATGTCCGGGACTGGCTAGGGCGCAGCACTGTTCTTTAGGCATAACCGAGATCTCCCCTTATGGAACAGGCAAGATACTTCCACAGGGTGGATTTAAGGAAATAACCCGCCTGACCCCTTTGATAGACTTAATAGCATCAGTTTTCCTCTTATGAGGTTTGTGGCGTCAAAACGGCGCGCATTAGGGTTAATTGGGTATTCTCCTTTTGGGGGCTCCACCGCCACCTAAACCAACCAACAAACAGTGCAATTAGATCAAAAGCTCAGTATAAAAAATAGTTTCCCTCCAACGCCAAATTGTTCTATCTACTCCTTCAGCCGAAGGTGTGAGAGGGGGACTAACATTTGGACCATCATGGGACATTTGCCGTAACTGTCATGCCCTAGGAAGTGTAACCTTTACCTCCGCGTGGTGACGGTTGAAAGCAGGCTGTTGGCAAAGTCTTACCTTTGCCATATGCAAATATAGGAGGGCTATGGCTGAGGGCCACTCTAGGGAAAAGGCCCGGGAGATAGCCCTCATATGTTCAGGGCCTAAGCCGTCGGTGAAGCGGGTACACTCTGAGGAGCAATCACCACAGGCTAACTTGGCGAAAAAAGCCAGGACTCGCGAAGAGTCCGGTAAGCCGTTGTATAGCCATAGGTAACAGCGGGTGTTAAGCTGGGGTTCTGCTCAGCTGATGCATCCACTACCTCCCTAACAACCGAGCAAATGACTCTTGTGCAGGAGGGTATTGTCGACGTCACGATCGAGAACAGGCCCGATGATCAGGATATGGATTTTGAGGCCTGTGTTCTACGTGCAGGCTGGCTCTTGCTGTCCTGTACTAACGCCGTGACAGCTGAATGGGTGCGAAGGAGCTTTGGATTTATCAAATCTAAATGCTCGTTCCCCATTTCACTTGTGGAGGACAAGAACTTCCCTCGACCACACGTTATACGTGGCTATTTTCCCCGCAGCTCTACGCTCTCCAACGAAAGGGTCATTGGATCAATTGGAGCTCAAAATCACCTTCCAACCGAAAATTGGAGGGTCATAAATAGGGGGGTAAATGAGGACTCCATTCACCTCGTCTTGGCAGTGGACGACGCCTCGATGGAGCGGCTGCTGGAGCGCAAGGGCAAAATTGTCTATCGCTTCACGCACGTCACGCTAAATCTGGGCAAGTGCAAGCGTCCTAATGTAGACAATGCGCCTTCCTCCAATAAACAAGATGCGCGCAAATTGGCCCCAACCGCCGCAGGCGAATCTGATCCTAAGGTTGCATTGGACCCAATTTCTACCAATGTGGGACCTGTCGACACCGACGGCAACTCGACATTTATCATAGATGCGATTACACCATCTACCAGTAGCGCATCTAAATTTTTCCACTGAATTTAAATGTCTCGAGGTAACTCTAGACTCGAAACTCACCTGGAATACTCACATAGATATTGTACTTGGCAAAGCCACACGCATAATGTGGGCTTGCAGAAGTTTCTTTGGACGGACATAGGGATCACCCCAAAGATTATTGAGTGGCTATACACCATGCTGGTTAGGCCTATGGTGACCTACGCAGCGCTTGTGTAGTGGCCGAAAACTCAGCAATCTTCTGTCTTACTGAAGTGCAATAAGCTTCAACGCCTTGCCTGCCTTGGCATCAATGTACCTATGCGCACTTGTCCTACGCCAACCCTGGAGGCGATTATTGGACTTACTCCGTTGCATATATTCATTCAAGCAGTCAGCAGCTCTAAATGCTCCTAGACTTCGTTTAACTTCCGACGTTCGTAGTGAAGAAAGCGGTCACATGAGCATTCTAAATCGAATTCCTGACGTGCAGATCTGCTTGAGATCAGATTACATGATCACGGAGGTTTGCTTCGGCAGAAAATTTTCAGCCCTCATCCCTGACCTCTCTGAATGGGTAAATAGCACACCCTGTCCAGACCCTAGATGTATTAAGTGGTTCACCGATGGGTCTAAAATAGAACAGGGTGTTGGTGCATGTGTTTTTGGACCCAACACCAGGATTTCAATCGCAATGGAAGTCTCGCCCAGCGTTTTTCAAGCTGAGATCCACGCCATTGAGGTCTGCGCCAGGGTAATCTTGGAAACTGGACTTCGCGGCGCTCACATTGCTATCTACTCAGACAGCCAAGGAGCTATAAAGGTCTCTTCAAAACTGGTGAAGGAGTGTTACGATCTCCTTCAACTGTTGGCAACCAAAAACCGAGTCTTCTTGTGTTGGGTGCCAGGCCACCAGGGCATTGAGGGGAACGAGGCTGCGGATGAACTTGCTATACAAGGATAATCCAGTCGTTTTCATGGACCTGAACCTTACTGTGGCTTTGGACTGGCCTCGGCTAAACTGCGAATCACAGATTAGTTTGCACTATTGCGTCAACAGAACTAGAATAACCTTTCAGGGCTACGTCAATCAAAGGAGCTGATAATACCCTTCAGTCACAAGGGCACTACTCATTTGAATAGAATCCACCTAAGACTCCTAGTGGGGTACTTATCTGGCCATCACCTGGTCAGATATCACCTGAACAAGATGGGTCTGTCAAGCGAGACTGAATGCCGTCTTTGTCTGGAGGACGTGGAAAGGACCAAGCACATCTTATGCGAATGTCCCGCCATGGCGCGTTTTAGGATGTCACTCCTCGGGCAGGCTACTATCAGTACTGCAGACTTCAGATTGATTCCTGCTAAAGACTTACTGCCCTTTATTAGAAAGGTGAACGGTCTTTTGGATTTGGGCTACGGCACAATAGACCTTTTATGGTCGCAGTGCCTTCCTGCTTGGACAATAGCTCGAATATTTTATCTTATCTTATATTATGTAATAAAAAGTCACACTACTTTGAGCGTCGGGTTTGGGAGGGAGGGGGTGGTAAGTGGGTGAAATGGTAGTTTTTGGCAGTTTTTTGCAAATATCTCGAAAGCACTACGGTTTAGCGCAAAAATTATTTATACAAAAATAATATACATTAAATTAAAAACAAAAAGGATTCTTTCCATAATCACGGTAAAGCGAACGGTTCCGGTTCAGATTTGTTGGAAAAACTAATTTCATGTTTCCAACAAATCTGAACCGGAACACTATGTAAAATGAAGTAACTCAAAACTTCCCGGTTTAGTACAAGCACGGCCGCGCCGCGAATGTGAACTTGTACTGTCATTTTTTCATGGTTCGTGATCATTTTTCTTTGTGGCATGAATTTGTTTTATATAGTAAATCACCGGACAATTACGAAGGTGATCTTGAGCTTTAGCAATAGCATGGGGTGAAAAAGCTCCATGAGCACGTTTAATGCGAACGTTTCACTTCGCTGAGTATTCACAATGAAATTATTAAGCAAAGTCAGCGCCAGCTCGGCATCAGCTTTGCTGCTGCAGCAGTAATAGTGCATTGGCCTCATCACCCAGATTCATATGACACTTTACTTGCCCATATTCGGTATCATTGAGGGGAATATCCTTTTTCCTCATCATAGGATTCAAAATGCCGTTAACAGTAGTCAAGTCCATTCCCCACTTTTCATACATTCGCCTCATGTACGAGTACATACAAAAATATTTCATTGGCTGCGTTCCTAAAAAAAATCGCTGGGTCAGCGCTTCACAATTGCTGACCAGCACATTGTCATTATTTTCGTGTCTTAAAGCGCGTTGACATGATCAAACTACGGTTTGACAAACCACCTACTTGAACGTGAGAACCCCTTGTCAAACTGGTTTGAAGTCTTGTGCTTCTGTCAAACCGTAGTTGGACGGTGCTCAATTTTACATCAAATGCTAGTTTGTCAAACCGTAGTTTGATCATGTCAACGCGCTTTTAGAAACGGCATGCTGGCTGTCTCATTTGTCAAAAGCCATGTTCAGTTTGTCATTTGACAGAAAACTCGAAATTTCCCGCTTTGATGAGTCCCAGGTGACACTCAAGATACGGTACCAACTTTCTTTCCCACAATAAGGTTTGACAATTACGTTAAAAACACGATTATCGACCACACACAACACAACCGAGGTTAGAATCGAAGTTTGACAATTGTCACAAATGTCAAATTTTGCGGTGAGCCAGAAAAGCGAGACAATTTTATGCTGACCACAAGTGAAAGCGCTTAGCCTCAGCACTTAGCTTAGCGCAAGGGTTTCTACAACAAATCACCATGCAGCACTATTCGCTTCTAGGTGCTGACTTAGCACGGGCGTTTTAGTAACGCAGCCATTGCATAGCTACAACCTGCGTATCTATCATCAAATTCTTCATTCCGCCGCCACACAAATTGCAACCGCCAACAAAAGATACAATTTCGAAAAAAGATAATTTTTCTACACCAGCGGCTGCCGTGCTCAATCATTCTCTCGGCAATTTCAAAGCCACACACAGATACGAGATACGCTCCACGGCATATCCAATTTTTTTCGGATCTGGCGCTCGAGTTGCGTAGCGCTCGTAGCCGCTTTGCTCAAACACGCTTGTAGTGGACGCATACTTATCAAAATTCATAATTTTGGATCTGGCGTGCTTTGCCGCTCGTTGACGTTTGTGTCGCGGAAGCTCAAATACGCTCCCAGTGGACGACCGCACTTAAAGTGTTAGTTTTCGAAGCTTCACATACTCGTCCATCTTCAAATCTAAGTCTGTCAGAAATGCAAATGGTACCTACATATGTGTATGTGCACGTTGTTTTTTGTTGTAGTTACAACAAACAAATATGTTTGGATACACGCTGAAAACTATTTCAATTTCAAGCATTCTCAAAGAACATACCCGAATGACCCTCCATTGTATTGTATAGATAAACTTTGCAATGAAGCCACCGAGTTTTGTTTTTCAGTTTCGATCTGAGTTCACGCTAAAAGCCTCCGAAATGCACAAGTTCGGGTTGTGGCCCTTTGTTGAGGAATTCGAAAGAATTGGTAAGTGATTTTTACGACTCAACGAACAAGAAATACTTTTCACTCAAACTTTTTCGAAATGTAACCTCAAATGAAACAAACAAATAAATGTAACTTTTAGTAAGCCTTCTTTTTAGTATAGTTGCAGTATCGAAATGAAGCAATTCAATTTGGAAATGCCATTCGGTACAAATAGGTAAAATTGATTTCAGCGACAATAATAAAAATGTCATTGTCGATCAAATTAAAGAAGATATTCATAATATGAGGGCTCTTATACCCGGTTCCCTTCCACTAGGCGATTTTTGTGGAAAGAGACTAGCCTAGACAAAAAACAGCAGAAAACAGCACTTTTAGCAGTGTTGACAGACATTTCAGTCGAAAGACAAAGTATTGTCCCGGTTTGTTTTCTCATTGGGTGCATTCGGGAGTCACGGTTGCTAGCTAGCTTTAAGTGCTGCCTCGTGATTTGTACTCCGCATGTTGCGCTAAGCCACTGCTAAACTTAGCGCAGATAGCTAGGCGCTAGCACTTTTAGGCAGCACAAAATTTGTTCGCTGTCTTGGCTTAGCGGAGATTTGAAAGTTCGAACGAATGGCCCGCATTCGCAAATCACAGCGCTACCTGAGCGCTCCCATTTTTGTTGATGTAATTCAGTGCAAAATTGAGACAAAAATAGGAGCGGTTAAGTAGTGCTACTGATTTGTGAATGCGGGCATGTCAATTTACAAACATGGCATCTCCTAGACGAATAAATTGTGCGTTTTCCATTGTTTTTATAGGTTTTTACAATGCAGAAAAGAACAACACATAATTACGAAAGGGAGAAAATGCCAAACTGAACTTGTTATTTGACAGGTGAGTCAGCATACCATTCGGGCGTCACAAAAAAAAATTGTTATGTGCTGCTTAGGAATTCGCTATTTCTATGCAGCGCATTACGCTGTTTTCCGTGACGCCCGAATGCGCCCATTGTCTCTTTACACGAAAATCGCCTAATAGAAACGCGGGTTTAGAGCTCGCGCGGACGGTAAACTTTTTAGTTCGCAGAAAAACGAAATAGTTTAATCAGAACCAGAGTCCGAAGCGTATATACCCTAGACTTGTACAGACCTAGTGGTGATATCAAAAGTACCAATTGGCAACGACCACATGCATTAAAAGTGAGTTTCCTATATGGCCAGTTTATAGGGGAGGTTGGCAATCATTCAGGAGGATCTTGACCATTATCAAAATCAATTAACTAACCCATTCTACAAAGATTTGTCGAATTTTTCAAGTCGCTAGCTTCATCCTATCGAAAGTTATTGCTTATTTGAAGTTTCACTTGTAGAGAAGGTAGGGGTTCCTTGGGTCGGATCTTGCTAATTATTGCCACCAACAAATAAGATCATGCTACAAACATTTAAACAAAATTTCAAGTCTCTAGTTTTACTCTATCGAAAGTTATCGCTTATTTGAAGTTTCATTTGTAAGGGAAGTAGGGGTTTCGTTGGTCGGATATTACGTATTTTCAATATTAGCCAACTGGATAATATTACAAACATTTGACCAAAATTTTAAGTCGGTAGCATTGTTTTGTCGTAAGTTATCGCTTATTTTAAGTTTCATTTCTAGGGGAGGTAGGGGTTCCTTAGGTCGGATCTTACCTATCTTGAATACCAACTAACCCGATCTCACTTCAAGCATTTGAACAAAATTTCAAGTTGCTGGCTTAACTCTGTCAAAAGTTATCGCTTATTTGAAGTTGCAGTTGTAGGGGAGGTAGGGGTTGCTTGGGTGGGATCTTACCCATTTTCAATGCCAACCTAGTAGATTTTACTACAAATTTTCAACTCGATATTGTCATTCTATCGAAAGTTATCGTAATTATAGAATATTTAATTTTTTGATATTTGTAGGGGAGGTGGGCGTTCCTTTAATCTGATTATGCCCAACTTACAGAACCTTAAGCAGCTCCTCACCTCAGCGTTACATGCCAAAAATCAGGTGTCTACGTTAATTGGCTCAAAAGTTATAGACAAAAGTCGTGAAAAGTAGGGTAGTACGGGGTTCTTTGTAAGAAAATTACTGTTAGTTTTATACTGATCGATTTGATTTTCCCAGGAGAGTATAAGATTATCTTCACGAGTAATCTACCAAAGCTAGAGCTTTTTATGTTTATTAAATCGGGAGTTATAGATACATTTAATTATTTTACATATGTAGGGTAGCTAGGCGTTCTCTTGGCCTGATCATGCCCATTTTCAATACCAACCAACTAGATCATACTGCTAACATTTGACCGAAATTTCAAGCCTTTAGCTTCATTATATCGAAAGTTATCGTGCGAACGGATATACATTGCTATACCTCCGGAGCCTCCTTTAAGGTGTTACATATTTCCGTCGTGACAAAAACAATATACCCTATACTAAAAGTCTAGGGTATAACTAGGGTATAAAAATAGAACACACGGCGATGTATGAGACCGCGCAAACAGCATACTAAACTATTAGGTAGTTATCGCCAACAGTTAAGAAAAACAAGCTAGTCTTCGGCTTCGCGTGAAGGGTATCATACCTTCGTTTTGATTTGTTGGCCATTTGCTACTTTGAAATTAAACTTGTTCCGATTTCACTGTTCCTATGAAGGGTATGTGAAATAGTGGGCCGATTTCAACCAAATTTAGAAGTGTTATTTAGCAGTAAATATGATTGAATAATGAAATTCGGTAAAGATATCTTTCGAAATAAAAAAGTTTTTCTAACAAAAACTTGATTTTGGAATGGTCGTTCATATGGCAGCCATTTCAACTAGATTCGGGAAGGTAGTTTACCAAAGGAACAAGGAATAATTTGAGATTTTAGAAAGATTCATTTAGAAATAAAAAAGTTCTCCTCACAAAGACCAAATTTTGGACCAGTCGTTCCTATGACAACCATATGACGTAGTGGTCCGATTCCATTGGTTACGACATATTTACAGCATGCAATAGAAAGAAGGCTTTGTGCAAAATTTCAGCTCGATAGCTTTAAAACTAGGGACTAGTTTACATAGAACCAGACGGACGGACAAAGCTTAATCGACTCATCTCATCATACTGACCAAGAATATATACATAAATAGTTTATATGGTCGGAGATGCTTCCTTCTGTGCGTTGCAAACTTCATGACAAAGTTAATATACCCTATCACATCCGTGAAGGGTATAATAAAGTCTTAGTGTCACCATACACTGTCGAACTCCAACCCGAATTCGAACATGATATATGTATATCATGTTCGAATTCGGGTTGGATGTGGATCGGTTTTCTTCAGGTTTATTTGAAGTGTGTGTGTGCCTTGAGCTATTGAGAGGCTATTTGTACCCGGTTCGTGTTCGAGTTTGAGTTCGACAGTGTGGTGACACTATTCTATCTAATTAGTACAATACACAATAATAACAATAATTCCAAACAGCTGATACAGACTGCTGAGATTTTGACAGCTAGAACTGTTTACGTTTGCACATTCAAATGAGGCAATTAAACTGGTCCCAAGGAGCAGAGTTCTGGATATTCATTCGAAGGAAACGGATCTGAAACCAACTCAGCCGCAAAGTAATAGGCGCGTTTTTTTCAAGATCCATATAGAGCGGAGCAGGTTAAGACCACACAATTACACTAACAATTTGATCGAGTTGCTCTCGATAGAACGTTAGTGCAGGATTTCTACTCTGTTAAATAGTTCCACATTTGAAATGCAGGCGGTTCAGGAGTTGGAAGTTTTTGGACAGCTTACAATTTGGGAAGCACATAAAGTTCATTTCCTCTCAATAAAATGTCCGTTTTGTGTAATTATTTGGAATAGTAAACATACAAAATAATTTTGCTGCCTAAAGGAAATTTGTCCGATTACATATGTACTAAGGATTTAAGTTTTTTCTTGAAATTCTAGTTGACATTTGAATTCCAACCAAACCAAGACACACTCCCTTAGCAACGACAAAAACTTTCTCCGTTAAATTGCTCTGGATCTTTTTTTTCGTCGCTTAACCTCATCGTCATCATCGTGGCGCGGCAGCCCGACGTCGGGGCTTGGCTGCCTGGATCATTGTCCTCCAATTATCTCGGTCACGTGACCGCGTCCTCCAATTTTGGGAGCCCAGCAACTGCGCGGCGTCCACACCTACTGAGCTCTCCCAACGAGATCTCGGTCGTCCTCGCAGTCTCGCTCCGTCGACTCGTTCTGCATTCATTACTCTCTTAGGCATGCGATCATCGTCCATTCTTTGTACATGCCCTGCCCATTGAAGTCGTTGTAGTTTGACGATTTTCGAGACTTGCAGCTCATCGTACATTTCATACAACTCATGGTTGTACCGGATGCGCCATCCATCTCGATCGCAAACAGCCCCGAAAATTCGCCGTAGAACCTTACGTTCAAAAGTGTCTAGCATGTTTTCGGAGGCTTGAGTTAGGGTCCATGCTTCGCAGCCATAGCATAGCACTGGTCGTATAATGGTTTTGTACACGCGGAGCTTCGTGTTTCTGTGCACATGCTTCGATTTCATTATGGGGAGAACCGAGAAAAAAGTCCTATTAGCTTACTGTATCCGTCGCTTGATTTCGTCAGTTTCGTTGGCGTCCCTTGACAGGTTGCAACCCAGGTGAATGAAGTTGTTCACGAACTCGATGTTGAGGTCCCCCACATTGATGCTTGGTTGTGCAGGTGTCCTTGTCACCGATTGCATCATTATTTTAGTTTTACCCTCGTTAATACGTAATCCAACTTCCTTTGCAGCGGTATCGAGCGTGTGCAGAAGTTCTTCTGCGTCAGCCAATCTTCGGGACATGATGTTCATGTCGTCGGCGTACGCTGCTAATTGTGTCGACGTGATGAGTAGCGTCTTGCTGTTGTCCATATTCATGGCCCGAATAACGTATTCCAATGCTAGGTTGAAGAGCGTCGGTGCCAGTCCATCGCCCTGTTTCAGACCAGTGCGTGTTTCAAATAGATCAGTAAGTCTATTCTGGATCCTGACTTGTGAGACGGAGTTGGTCATCGTCATCTTTGTCAGTCGCACTAATTTTGCCGGTATACCAAATTGCAGTATGATGTTGTACTGTACTCCACGATCGATACTGTCGTATGCCTGCTTGAAGTCGACAAAGATATGGTATACGTTTACGTTGTATTCCCAGCACCTCTGGAGTATCAGTTTGACTGAGAAGAGCTGATCGGTTGCGGAGCGACCAGGTCTGAAACCGCTTTGATATTCGCCAATGACTCGTTCTGCGTACGGTTTTATTCTATTTTCCAGAATTTTCGTAAAAATTTTATAGGACGTACAAACTAGTGATGATGATGCCACTGTAATTCTCACACCGCAGTTTATCTCCCTTTTTATGAATTGGACAGATGATGCTTCTGCGCCAATCGTCTGGGATCTCCTCGTTCTCTCATACTCGCAGGAGTAATTGATGTATGGCATCAACTAGACTCGTTCCACTGAATTTTAGCAGTTCAGCTGGAATCTCGTCAGCGCCCGGCGCTTTATTTCGTTTTAGTGACCGCAAGGCGAGATCAACTTCCTCTACTGTCGGGGGTGGAATGGGTGGGCCTAGATCAACAATATCGTCGAGAGCTTCCTGTGTGGGGATGTTAGATGGTCGGCTTAGAAGCTCTTCAAAATAAGAGGCCCATCGTTTGTTAATACCATCGGTGTCGCTGATGATGTTTCCATACTTGTCCTTACAAAGGCTAGTCCTGGGTTGGTAGCCGTTCTTAATTGTATTTACTAGTTTGTAGCTAAGTTTTCGTTTATGTTCAGCAACTGCTCGTCAAAGTATTTTCGTTTCTTACGTCTAATTATTCTATTCGATATTCGCCGTAGCTCGTCATATTTTTCTCTTCTGGCTCTGGTTCCTCGTTGAATCCATTGTCTGTAGGCCTCGTTTTTCGCGTCAAGTGAATTTTTGCATTCTTCGTCGAACCAGTCATTTCGCGCTCGCCGGGCTTTATATCCCACGACCTTCTCTGCGACATCCTTGATGGTACCCTTGAGTTCTTCCCAGAACCCATGGACGCCTGTGTTGCTGATGTTGTGTAGCATCGGTAATAGTTTTTCCTCAAGGGCGGTAGTATACGCCACCGCTGTAGCATCACTCAAAAGCTTATCAACCGCAAAGATTTTGGGAGGGCTGATTCTTGCTTGGTGCACTGAGGAAATTCTACATCTGTAGGTCGTCTTCACCAAGTGATGATCTGAGTCGCAGTTTGCTCCTCGATAGGAGCGGACATCCATGACACTAGACGCCCATCTCCTGCAAATGAGGACGTGGTCAATTTGGTTGACGGTATGTGCGTCTGGAGACTTCCAGGTCTGCTTGTGTATGCGTCGATGCGGGAAACACGTAGAGCTTACGACTAGATTCCTTCTGCAGGCGAAGTCGTTAAGTCGCTGGCCGTTATCGTTACATTCTTCATGGAGGCTGTGGCCTCCAGTGGTCCCCCGGTGCCAACTTTCATTTCCGACTTTCGCGTTAAAGTGTCCCAGCAGCAATTTGACGTCATTTGTTGGAAGTGAGTCGAAGAGAGTTTCAAGGCGGGAGTAGAACTCGTCTTTTACTGCGTCTTCTTTAACTTCAGTGGGGGCATGCACATTGATGAGCCAGAGATTGAAGAATCGAGTCTTGATGCGAATCGCACACAGCTGTTCATTTATGGGTTTGAAGTCAGTAATATGCGGTTTGAGGTGATTGTTCACTATAAATGCTAGTCCAAACTCCTTGCGGCCCGATGGTTTGCCACTTGTAAAAATTGTGTACGATTTCTTGTCATTAATCTCGCTGCCAAGCCAATTTGTTTCCTGGACTGCAGTTATGCTCAGTTTGTACTTTTCGACCTGTTGAAGGAGGGTCTTTTCGGCCCCCGGTTTGTTCAGGGAGCGTACATTCCAGGATCCGAAAGAATAATCCTTTAGTCGTTTGCGTGGTCGTCGTTGTTGATCCGTCCAATCCGAGGCTTTTGTTCCAGGTTTCTTGACATGGAGTGGTTTTTGCAAGGACGAGTTGTCAGCACGTCGCTTAACCCTATTCAGGGGATGGCCTCGGAGATAGCTGCTTCAGATGGTTTAATAAACGTGCTGGAGCCCACACAACTATGTAGCAGGTCCAACTACGCAAGTCATTCCATCCTACTAGACCTGAGACGCTTAGGTGTTCGTCAGCCATTCAGGCTACAGCTATCTGCCTTTTCCAAACTGTCTTATCGCTAAGACATTGGCCGTCAGCGAATTGATACACTGCCGTTGCCAGGGGGCGCCCACGCGGAGGACTATGGAAAAGGCCTTTGCCCCCCGTCGCTTAACCTGCTCTGTACGAAAAAAACCCGCCTAATGCTGAGAGGTGACACAGATATAGAATAGAATTGAACAGGTGGCAAAATTCCGCCAAGAAAATCAGCTGACTTTCTACTGCCTTAGCTGCACTGTGGACTGCATTAACATATTTTGAGCGTTGCATGCGCTAAGGTTAAATTTAGTGTCCCGGATAGCTAACTGGCAGTTTAACCAGACATTAGGAGCGTTTTTTCAAGATCCATATAGAGCAGAGCAGGTTAAGACCACACAATTACACTACCAATTTGATCTGAGTTGCTCTCGATAAAACGTTAGTGCAGGATTTCTACTCTGTTAAATAGTTCCACATTTGAAATGTAGGCGGCGCAAGTGTCGAAGTTTTCGGGCAGTTGCAGTTTGGGAAGCACATAAAGTTCATTTCCTGTCAATAAAATGTTCGTTTTGTGTAATTATATGGAATAGTAGACATTCAAAATAATTTTGTTGCCTAAAGGAAATCTGTCCGATTGTATACCATTTGTACTAAGGATTTAAGTTTTTTCTAGAAATTTGAGTTGACATTGAACTCTAACTAAACCAAGACACACTCCCTTCAAAGACATGCCTCGTTTTCGTGTTCGCTACGTTAATTTGCTCTCGATTGTTTTTTTCGTCGCTTAACCTGCTCTACTATGTTCTGTACGAAAAAAATGCGCCTATTGAGAAAACGGGCCTTATTGGCATGGTTTGACGGAGAACAAATATAGAACTTTTTCCTCAATTTTGGTTTATTTATTTTGGAGTGCTGAGTCCGAATTTTCACACCTTGTAAAAGTGATGCGTTTCGAGAAAATTGCCGGAAACTACTCGAAAATGATGTTCTTGCCTATAACTTCAAAAATACGAAAAAAACAGTCCGAACTGTATGTACCCTAGACTTCTACAGACCTAGTGGTGGTACCAAAAGTACCATACCTATTGGTAACGACCATATGCATTAAAAGTGAGTTCCCTGTATGGCCAGTTTATAGGGGTGGTTGGCGCTCATTTAGAAGGATCTTGACCTCAACATCGACTATCTAAACCACACTACAAATATTTGACGAATTTTTCAAGTCACTAGTTTCATTCTATCGAAAGTTATCGCTTATTTGAAGAGTCACTCGTAGGGAAGGTAGAGGTTTCTTTTGTCGGATCTTACGCATTTTCAATAACAATCAACTTAATCCCAGTACAAACATTTGACCAAAATTTCAAGTCACTAGCTTCATTTTATTGAAAGTTATTGCTTATTTGAAATTTAATTTATAGGGGAAATAGGGGTTTCTTTTGTCGGACTTCATGTATTTTTAATATCAGCCAACTGGATCCTACTGCAAACTTTGACGAAAAATTTCAAGTCACTAGCTTCATTTTATCGAAAATTATCGCTAATTATACTCTAGACTTATAGTATAGGGTATATTGTGTTTGTCACGACGAAAATATGTAACACCTTAAAGGAGGCTCCGGAGGTATAGCAATGTATATATACGAGTATAAATGATCAGGGTCCCCTCCTGATTCGATTAAGCCATGTCTGTCTGTCTGTCTGTCCGTCTGTCTGTCTGTCTGTCTGTCTGTCTGTCTGCCCGTTCGCACGATAACTTTCGATAGAATGAAGCTAGAGTCTTGAAATTTAGATCAAATGTTGGCAGTGTAATCTAGTTGGTTGGTATTGAAATTGGGTATGATAAGGCCAATAGAACGCCTACCTCCCCTACATATGTAAAATACTTAAATGTATCTATAACTCCCGATTAAATAAACATAAAAAGCTCTAGCTTTGGTAGATTACTCATGAAGATAATCTCATACTCTCCTGGGAAAATCAAATCGATCAGTATAAAACTAACGGTAATTTTCTTACAAAGAACCCCGTACTACCCTACTTTTCACGATTTTTGTCTATAACTTTTGAACCAATTAACGTAGACACCTGATTTTTGGCATGTAACGCTGAGGTAAAAAGCTGCTTAAGGTTCTGTAAGTTGCGAATAATCAGATCAAAGGAACGCTTACCTTCCCTACAAATTTCAAAAAATTAAATATTACTTTAATTACGATAACTTTCAACAGAATGATACAGGTAAGTTGAAAATTTGGTGGAATGTTGCTAGTAAGATCTGCTTGGTTAGTACTGAAACTGGGCAACATCCGACCCAAGGAACCCCCACCTCCCCTACAAATGGAACTTCAAATAAGCGATAACTTTTGATAGAATGAAGCTAGCGACTTGAAATTTTGGTCGAATTTTTGAAATGAGATTGAGTTAGTTGGCATCAAAGATGGGTAAGATCCGACTTAAGGAGCCCCTACCTCCCCTAGAAATGAAACTTAAAATAAGCGATAACTTACGACAAAATAAAGCTAGCGACTTAAAATTTTGGTCGAATGTTTGTAGTATGATCCAGTTGGCTAATATTGAAAATACGTAAAATCCGTCCAACGAAACCCCTACTTCCCCTACAAATGAAACTTCAAATAATCGATAACTTTCGATAGAGAGAAGCTAGAGACTTGAAATTTTGTTTAAATGATGGTAGGGTGATCTAATTGGTTGGCGGCAATGATGGGCAAAATCCAACCGAAGGAACCCCTACCTCCCCTACAAGTGAAACTTCAAATAAGCAATAACTTTCGATAGAATGAAGCTAGCGACTTGAAAAATTCGACAAATATTTGTAGAATGGGTTAGTTAGTTAATTGATTTTGAGAATGGTCAAGATCCTACTGAACGCGTGTCAACCTCCCCTATGAACTGGCCATATAGGAGACCCACATTTAATGCATATGGTCGTTGCCAATTGGTACTTTTGTTATCACCACTAGGTCTGTACAATTCTAGGGTATATAAGCTTCGCTTCGGCCTGGTTTTAAGTTTCATTTGTAGGGGAGGTCGGTTCTGGCCACTGCCATCTTTACTAACAGGCCGTAGTGTCAGCTGATTGTCAAAGCACCGACGACAGGACAAGCATTCAATCATATATAAACGCGTGCGGTAGCTCGGTGAAATTTCGCGATTTTCGTGCGTAAAAGTGAGTTTAGTGTCGCGATTTCAAGTGCAAATAAAAGTAGTTGTTATCAGTGGCGTGTGGAAGTGAGAAAAAGATAAAGTGCCGTGAAATACCGTGCAAAATGTTACGTTGAAAAGTCTGAGGTTATGAAATTGCGACACGATGCGACGGAAATTTCGCATTTTTCGTTAATTTGACTCCAATTTGGCTAATGTGATTGGTGCAGCACTACCATGGGACGAATCCTCAGGCGGGTGAGTTTAGCGGAAACTTTCGGAAGTGCCCCAAAAAGTGAATGCAAAGTGGTTATCAAATGACAGCGTTACAGGTAATTTCCCGCCTTTTCATCGGAGTTCATAGGGTAAGTATACGTTTCTTCGTTGTACTAATATTTTAATGGATTGATGCGCCCGAAAATGCGGGTCTTGAACAAATTCTTGACGAGCCAGACGAAAGTTTCACTGCAGCTGACAGGACTAGATGCCTGGTGGTGAAACTTTCGTCCGGTTCGTCAACATCGTGGTCAAAATCCGCATTTCCGGGCGCTTCACTCTACTAAAATATTAGCACATCAATAAAACGTATACTAACCCTATGAATTCCGATGAAAAGGCCGGAAATTATCTGTAATGTTGTCATTTGACAACCACTTTGCATTCACTTTTTGGGGCACTTCCGGGAGTTTTCGCTGAACTCACCCATCCGAGGATTCGTCCTAGGGTAATGCTGCACCATTCACATTACCCAAATTTCCGGAAAATTAACGAAAAATTCTAAATTTCCCGTTTCGCACTTTCATAAACACACTCATGCCTCGCGCACTTCCGAGCAGTTCATTTTGGTCGGTAGATCACGGCACCTTGCGTTTTTAGGGTTTTGTAAAAAATAAAACCCTTATGAAATCGGCCATGCGTCCGTCTGTCTGTCTGTCCATGAAATATCTCACGAACCGCTGAAGCGGTGAAGAAAGGTACCACTGAGTACATTCCATTTCCTGAATTTTCTTCAAATTTGAAGAAAGGAGAAAAGAGGGAGAGGGGAAAATATGTGGTCCGAGTTTGTCCCACCCCCTTGCATTTCGAGACCGTTACACTTAAAAATACGGAAATTTACAGAAAAGCAGCATTTCACTAACATAGAAAACTAAAAATAATGGAATTTTGAAATCTCATCAAAAAAGGTTAATAATAGTACATTTCTATATTTGCAATTAACACAGCATTACCCCCCAAGCACACCCCAGGTCAAAAATATTGATGGCCAATAATAACCAACAGCATAGGCAATAATGTCTCTAAGTTTCATTACAATCACATAATATTTAATAATAGTACATTCATTTAAATTTAGGCAATTTTACACTATCCATACAAAAAATACACCTACCGGCCTCATGCATAGGTGCGAGTACTACTTGCATGTTGTTTTTCGCAGAGCGAATTGTACAATAGTTGAACCATTTCTGTAAGAGTAAAGATTGGTGGGAGTGGAAGGAGGGTGGGGGGGGGGGGGTATGCAAGTTTGCAATTTGTACTGTCGTCTTAACATGAATGGTTAAACATCTCGAAGAGTATGACAAGGACAGTTTATCTCGTATACATTCATATCTATCTACAGTATAGCTTGTCGTATTAAAACTATTACTTTGAAAAGTGATAGATGGAGTCTTTTTTTATGGATTGACTTGTAACATACTATATCACGTGTAAGACATTTTAGTTATGGTGTTTTTATCCATCTGAGTGATACCAAGAAGACCAGGGAGCCAGTATTTACATGCCAAAATAAGCGCTTGCTACAAAACCCTCGGATTGCGGGCGTAGCCCTCTATATTCCGGTTTCATTTTTACTTTCACATGTGACTAACAAGCACTACTTTCAATTGCACTTAAAATCGCGACACTAAATTCACCTTTACATACGAAAATCGCGAAATTTCAAGATGTTTAGAGTTGTCGACTATGAGACGTCCAGCTGTCGCAACTCGTCATCGATGTAACAATCTGAAAATAGAAGACAACACAAAGCATCACAAAGTACAATATTAAAGGACTACTTATCTGATTTGGCGCTTTAATAGGCGCAATTACGACGGTGCAGCTGCGACCACTTCACTTCACACACGACGATAACACAACATTGAGACTAGTCAACAATTCGTTTTACACCAGACTTAACCTCACTTTCATTGTTTATATTTAGTTACTAAATTTGAATTGAATTGAGTTTATTGAGCGATTTGTACATGTATTTACTTAACCTATTACAGGCTGTTATAGATATGAATGGTGACTGATTAAATTATGTCACTCTGACATTAGTTCAAGCTACATCTATCGGTGAAACATAATATTATATTATAAATTCATTTCGTTTCGGAGAATTTCCTACAGTGCTCACTTGGAGGAACAATCTTTTTTTAAAATAGATTTTTTTTTTTTTTTTTTTTTTTTTTTTTTTTTTTTTTTTTTTTAATATACAACTTAAAACTAACTTATGACTAGAAACTAAAGATTATTATATGCTTATGGGACTTATGTTTGTATAACAATTCTTATTGTAGATTGCCACCCTAATTGTAGACTATATAAGAAAATATTGTACATCACTTTTAGTGGGCTGATCCTGAGAACGCATAGAGAAAACTATATACATCATGTTATAATAAAATTTATATAAAACAAAACCGGACTCTGTTACAGAGTGCCATAATACTTCTTGTAATAATAATGAAAATACAGTTTATATTGTAGAACATCTGGGTTGTCTTATATTATATTTTTTCATGAAATTAATTTTTTTCAAAGTAATTCATAAAACTGGAAGAAAATTTTTGTTTATTTCTTTTATTTTTAACTGAGCGTAAGGCACAAAGTTATTATGTTTATTCTAATTCAAAGGAATGCTTGATCAGGAAACCATTGCCGGTTGTAATAGACGTCCCATTTCACAATCAACCCCTGCGGATTTGATTACATTTTTTATCAAAAAATTTTGGTAAGAATTTGGGACTATTGACAGGTTCGAACATATCTGGGAGTCTTGACATGACTAACGAGAGGCCCGATACGAGGGTATTATTGGTAGGACGGGTTTGGCTGCGTTCAGCCATTCTTTTAACAAGAGGGTTAGGGTGGGCCGCCCAATTGCGAGTTCTATGGACGGCCAGTTCTGTGGAGTATTTTATGAACGGGGTGATGTTGGCTTTTTTGTAGAGTGACGCGTTTTTGAAGTGTCTTTTGTTAGGTCTACGATATAATCCAGTGCATGCGCGGAGAATTTTGCGTTCGAAGACTTGGAACTCGTTTGCCACTGTAGGAGAAATGGTAGCCCAAATTGGGAAACAGTATGATAAGATCGGTCTGATAAGGGTTTTGTAAAGTAGAGTTTTTGTGCGGAGGCGTAGAGCTCTACGGGATAATAGTTTTTTAACGGAGTACACGGCTTTTTTAGCCTTGTGTAAAAGAGTCCTCGCATGTTGGTTGAATTTCAAGTCGTACTTCATATGTACTCCTAAGTACCTTAGTTGTTTTTTGAGGGGGACTCGAATACCTTTGATCCGAATGGCAATGGCTTTGCTTTCGGTTATCACTCCGTTTTTACATTTTGTACCTGTGTTTCTAAAACAAGTAATTTCAGATTTACTCCCATTAACTCTGAGAGCCCATTTATCGAGGTACTCTATGCATCGATCGATTAAGGGTTGTAGAGTGCTTGCTGCACGAAGAGGACTAGGATCACTTGCGAATATTATGGTGTCGTCAGCATACATCAGGCCACCAGTGGTGGAAAGGGTGTCTGATGGTTCAGATGGGATGGGGTCATTCAATGGAATATCATGCACATATATGTTAAATAAAAGGGGACCCCAGATAGAACCTTGAGGGACTCCCGACTTAATATCTTTTGTACACGAAAATTCGTTGTTGATTTTGATTACGAATTTCCTATCAGCCAGAAAATTTATGATTAACCTTAGTAAGGGAGTAGGGCAATTACGGCTTATGAGTTTATCAATTAATCCTGCATGCCATACTGAATCGAAAGCTTTGGATAGATCCAGGGAACAAGCTACCGTACAGTTCTGTTGTTGAAGGTTAGACGTGATGTGTTCTTGGAGAATGGCAATGGCATGTTCTGTAGAGTGAGCAGGTTTGAAGCCGAATTGGTGGTGTGGGACTAAGTCCCTAGAGAAGGAGTCCAGTTGACGAAGGAGAATGCGTTCGAAAAGTTTGCCGATATTAGACAACAGGGAAATTGGTCTTAGGTCGTTGATATCTCCCCTGCAGCCCTTCTTGGGGGTAGGGATGATGGCAGCAGTTTTCCAGGAGATTGGAAAGTAGCCATTGTTAATACAATGGTTAAAGATGATGGTGAGGTGCGTGGTCAGTGAGTCGGCTGTTTTTTTGATGATGTAGTTAGATATCTGATCTGGACCACAAGATTTTTTGGTGTTTAGTAGTTGCATCTTCTGAGCTACTTCCCCGACGGAGGTAAATGCATCCGGGAATTGTGGGCAATCGGGTTGCAGAGCATTGTTTGAGTGAGAGAATATGGTGAGGAATGAGCCTTCAAGGCTAGTTATATGCGAGTGGACTCTGTCATACACCTCTCTGGCCCACGACTGATTATCCGGAGGTATTTCGGTAAATAGAGAGCTGAAGAAAGAAGCGCAGATATCTAATTTCTGATGTGTCGTCACAAATTCTGAATTATCGTGATTGATTACCGAAGAGTTGACATTGAATTCTTTTTTCTTACGCCCTGATAGTCTATCTACTGCACGAAAACAATCAGGGCCTGGTTTGATTTGTTTAAGAAACGACGAATAGGAGTTATTTAAGTCTCGGTTAATTTTTTGTTCAATGTTGGACGAAAGAAGGGCAATCTGGTTTGAGAAGAACTCATAGACATTGTTTGTCCTATTGTGGGCTCTATGAAAAATTCTTTTCCGTCTTTGTAACAATTTTTTCCTTTCCCGTATGAAATGTAATGTGTCTACGGTTAGACGGCCATATTTATAATAACGCGCATTAATACGAGGAGCGTGTTTATCGGTAGAATTTAAAATTGCCTCATTGATTGAGGAAATCTGGGTGTCAATTTCCAAGTTAGATATAAATGTATCTATTGGTAGTGAGGGGGGTAGGAGATTGGTAAGGTCACGGTTAAACTCGGTCCAGTTTATAGACTTATAGTTCCGAGCACCTGAGTTTATGTCTATGTTCGTGGCAGGACTTCCTATGTTTAGCTGAAGTGCGAGGGCAAGGTGATCGGAGAGAGCGGGTAAGGTAGAGCATTGTGAGTATTCGTCAAGTAAAGATGCGGATAATATGAATCCGTCCAGGAAAGAAGACCCGCGTGGGAAGGTAGGAGAGTCGGATGTAACAAAATCGACCCCTAGCTCAGGATTATCAAGCAGCCAATTCTCCAAAACAGAGCCGTTTGCGTTGGTTGCCGAATCACCCCAGGATGGACTCCGGCTATTGAAGTCACCACCGAGAATAGAGGCGTCGAAATTTATGGATACATTATGGAAATCGTTCAGGGCATTTTTCAGGTTATTACCAACGCTACAAGGTACATAAATTGCACCTATGAGAATTTTAATCGTATTATTGTTACTTATATTTAGTTCAGTCTCAATTGCTGTTATAGGGGCAACGGAAGAGTTAATGGTTACGGATCTAAATTTCAGGTTTGATTTGATGCATATTGCGGAGCCCCTACCCAAGTCATTTCTGACAAGCTTGTAGTTTTTTAAGAAGACTTTATTTCCTGGGGGTAGCTCTCCTAGTCTAGTTTCGGATAAGACAGCAAAGTCAGGAGAATGTTGAAGCAGAAGGTCAATGAGGGCAAGTCTCTTCCCGTTGGAGAGCAGCGAGTTTACATTTGAGTTAAGGATGATTAATTTACCCATGGGAGATGTTAATAATAAAGTTGAGATAAGCCATTTTCTTATCCTCATTGTTGAGCTGACGTGTAGAATGCCAAAAGGCAGAGATACGCTTTGTTAGAGCTTCTAACGACATTCCAAAGAGGGACTGAATTTCTTCTTGAAAGGCCTTAAATATGGATGTGGAACCCTGAGCCGAGAGAAGCCCCTGTCCTGCATTAGAGTTGGAACCTGCTATGTCAGCATAGGAGGTACCGCTTACGAAAGAGGGCCGACCCGTATTGTAATTAGGATTTTGAGCGGAGAAGTAGCTTTCCGGCGTCTTCCCAGATGCGCGTGGTAAAGTAGGCTGCTGACGTTGTTGCAGTTTCGCTTTATATCTAAGGCGTACAGGACAGTTGGAGTAGCTAGCTGGGTGACCTATCTCATGGCAACAAGCACATCTAATTGGAGGAGCCGAATCAGGGACAGAGCTACCGTGAGCCTGAATAGAGCATTCTTGTGAGGAGTGATCGCCCGCGCATTTTACGCATTTTGCAGGAGAGAAGCAGTTAGCTGAAACATGGCCGTAGTTTTGGCAGTTATAACATTGTGTTAAGTCATTTTTATTGGGTTTTTCCCATTTGATTCTTTGGAAGAGAAGCGAAGAGATGTTTTGGACGGAGGAGAGGGTTTCCCTATCGTCGACAGTTACTCGAAATACGTCAAGATCGACATTGTTGGATCTCGACCAAGCTGTGGTATGTTTGGAAACTTTGGCTTTGCTAGGAGCAATAACACGGTTCAATTCGTCTTCCACTTCCTCAATGGGAAAGGAATATAAACCACGAAGTATGGTTGAGTATTTACGGTTATTTTTTAAGGTGTACGAATAACCTTCGAGCTTGGCTGACTTACACGCCTCCATTAACTTGGAATGCGTATCCGGGTTATCTACCTTTACCTTGTGGGTGCCTTCAGAGAGATTAATCATATCAATCTTGCAGTTCCTGTCAATTTCCTTTATTAAATCAATTAGTTCTTTGGCCGAGACCTTGTGCACTGTAATCGGAGGACAAAATTTAGTTTTCGCGGGGTTGACCGTGGACGGACCGACAGTTGACCTAGTGGAGGGGGGATCCTTCATGGCCCCTAAAGGGGCATACCTATTTTGACTACCATTGCGCGAGGAGTTACCCATTACAATCTGAGGAGTATCATTATTAGAAATTTTTCGCTTCTTAAACACTAGCCGCCCTTTAGCCGGTAGGAATGAAGATGAATTGTCATAAATTTGCTTTATTTTTGCAGAGTCCGGTACATTTGGATTTGAACTTAAAAGTAAAAGAGCATTTGCTGCGCTGGAATGGCTATTATGGTCGTCACACACCATATTTGTTGTTTCGTCCGATAAATTAGCTGACGCTGCTTGTTGACTTGTCATATTGGGGTCATTTGGCTTATTGGCAGCATGTGCCCCTGATGTAACGTTGACCATTATTGAGGAGTCACTTTGACGGAAATTTGGCGTCCAAACATGAGGGGTTACCTGATCAGGTGTCGAAGAATCCTTCGAGGCCGTTGATGAATTTATTTTCTCGAACGAACATTCGGGAACGAAATTTTTGTTGATTTTGGCTACAGTATTAGCTTTATATGCATTCATGAAAGAGCGAAGTCTTTCACGCTTCTTTTGCGCCGAATTCGACTGAATTCCCTTTTCGTAACGGTTTCTCGACGGACCGCTATGAGCGGCTGGCGATGAATCCGTTATACACGTTTCTGTCGTACCGGCCACATGGCCGACCACTTTTCCGGCCAAACCCGTATCCGTGATTGATAATTACACTTCGTGAGCGTGAAAACAAAGTAGAACTGTACGGAAAAGACAAATTTTCCGAATGTAACTGTTTCGTTACACACACAAACACACGCACTGCTATTGCGCACTTAATGAGCCAAATGGAGACACGTCCGTACACGACAAGTTCCCACAGTGGAATCTCTTTAGTTACTAAATGTAGGTCAAAGACAAGTGTCAAATAGAATTGACCTACATTTAAAATTGTAATAGCTGAATTGATTCGTAATAGATTAACAGCTGATTGTTGTTGTACCGATCGGTTTTGATCTATACTTAAATTGTTATACTACAATATATTCTGTAGTATTTGTAAGGCGCGAATAATTCACTGGGAAGAGTACCGGAATTTTCAATATTGGAAAATTCCTGTATTTTCTCCCGGGGGGTTATTCGCGATCCTTTGTTCTTGGATCATTCGTAGTCGAACCTTCTAGCGCATAGTATTATTTTTTCGTATTCGAACCTTTGAATCTGTTAGATCGCGTTACATTTTATTTGAATTTTGTTGAAGTTGTTTAGTATCTTGGAAATAATAACTATTATAAAGTTTAGCATAGTGTTGTTATTTGAACGGTCCGTCGAGTTTTTTATTTTATATTTTGTTAATATTCTCTTGAACTTTTGCTTTGAACACAAGAGGTCGACCGCACGTGTTCTTCACTTTGTTTACTTATGGATCGCTGCTTGTCATGACGACATTGCTTTGACACTCCGGCCTGTTAGTAAAGACGGTGGTCAGGCCCATCTTTAATACCAGCTAACTAAATCCTACTTCAAATATTTGCCTAAAATTTCAAGGCTTAGCTTCATTCTATCTAGAGATATCGTACGAACGGACAGACAGACAGACAGACCGACAGACCGACAGACCGACAGACCGATAGAAAGACAGACCGACAGACAGACAGACCGACAAACAGACAGAAAGACATACAAATCGAATCAGGAGGTGACTCTGATCATTTAGATATATGTATACCTATATACACCGCTATACCTCCGGAGCCTCCTTTAAGGTTTTACATATTTTCGTCGAGACAAAAACAATATACCCTATACCATAAGTCTAAGTCTGGCATTACACTTTGCGTTTTTCTGCAGGAAGATCAATCCCGCAAAAAAATGCATTGTCGTCCAAGAAGAGGAACGTGTACGTTTAAATGGAACGTTTTACACTTATGCGTAACGACAATGCTGCAGTTTGCAGGAATCGTTTTGCAGCAGTAAGTCCAACGACAGCGGGAAGACTTCTCTCGCAAAAAACGCAATGAGAAGATGAACACACGGTGGTATATGAAAAGCATTACACCTTCTGTTTTTTGGTTCAACGCCAAACTAGAAACTCATGCACCCAGTACGAAACTCATGCAGTGCATCCATTGAGGACTGGCTGAAATTGTATCGGCCTTCCGACTTTTACCTACTATATTGCCACAAAAATAAAACCATCAATATCCTCACTGGGATATATTTATTTCTGTCACAAGCTGGTCTGACTCGTGGTCTAATAGGCGGTCTAATGGCTGGTCTAATACATGGTATAATGGCTAGTCTAATGTGCGACTTAATAGGCGGTCTAATGCGTAGTCTATTTGGTGGTCTAATGCGTGGTCAAATCGCTGGTCTTATGCGTGGTCTAATAGGCCATTAGTAGTAAGTTAAAAATAAAAGGCTTTTATGTGAGCTTTAGGTTGATTCTTAATGTATTTGGTCATTCTAAGTAGAATAAAAACAACCGTGATCCCATACGACAATTAGTTCAAAAGATATTCACATTTTTCACGATTTTTTTTTAGTTAAATAAGTTTTTTATTAAATAAGTCGAAAATAGAGAGCTGTGATGCCAGTTTTATGCTGTTTCCTAATGTATTTGGTCATTTTGAGTCGAATGAAACTAAAGGCAATTCCATACAACCGTTAGTTCAAAAGATATTCACATTTCTTCAGATTTTGTAATTAGTTAAATAATTCTTTTTAATAAATATTTTAAGTTTAAAATAAAAAGTTGTTATTCCACTTTTAGGTTAACTTCTACTGTGTTTGGTCATTTTGAGTCGAATGAAATCAACCGCAATTCCGCCCGATCATTTGTTCAAAAGATATTCACATTTTTCCAGATTTTGTTATTAGTTAAAAAAGACTTTTTTATTAACTAAGTTTAAAATAAAAAGCTTTTCTTTCTAGCTAAACTTTTATAAACAAGGTTGCAATATCTACGAACTGAGTCTAAACCAAAACTTTTAGCTTTTATATTTATTGAGATAGAGCTATTAAAGCTCAAATCGCTAAAAAATCATTTCTGCATTTTTGCTCACAACTACACTAAAAACGGGCCAATTTGAAAAGTATTGGGCTTATTAAACTTGAAATAGAGATATCTTCAGCTTTTGTCTAATGAGTTTTCTATTTGTAGCATCGGTTTGAGAGATATGTGAGATTGAAAAGGAAAATAGTGCGATTTTCCTCCAAAGCCTCATATGTGACGTTCTTCGAATATCGGTTTTGACTATACTATTAAATCAAATTCCAACTTTGAGCAATGCATTGGATGTAGAATTGGGCGCTCTTTAATTTAAATCCTATTAAGTTTTTCCATCCGAGGCACCGTTTACAAATTATGAGGAGAATATTAAGAAAAGGCCTCAAATTTTTCGGTTTTTCGCCCTCACAGCTACTCTGCCGCGGGGTCCAAGATGGCTCCATCTGTTAAAATGAATATATGGGGACCACCAACAATAATACCAAACGGCATTTCTCTATCATATTTTGCAAGGTGGCGGTGGCGTCCATTTATGTCGCTTAGCGTCCCAACTATAATGCATAGTCCCACTTCTTTTGCAGCGGTGTCAAGAGTATGCAGAAGTTTTCCTGCGTCGTCGGTCAGTTTCCGGGGCATGATGTTGATGTCGTCTGCGTACGCTATCAATTGTGTCGACTTGATGAGTAGCGTAGTAGTATCTTAAACTGTGTTATTCAAGCTATGTCTGAAGAATGCGACGCGATTGATAATACTATCGAGGAGAAACGGAAGACTGCTTTGGAGAACATGAACCGTGAGCGAATCAATTGGAAGGAGAGTTTCGGCGGAAAATATAGGAGGTGTATGCTGGCAACAGCATTTTCCGAAATCAGTTTATGCCAGCGAAACGTCAACTGGGTCTCATGGAACAGTTGATGCGCTATGCCCCACAAGGGGTTAGGCCAATTGAGTAACATCTTATGAAGAAGGTGATCTCGTAGTCATCCGAAATACCCCGACGTAACTGGCGAATCGAGGAAGTTGGAACCGGCTTTCAAAGGTCCATACAAGGTCATGAAAGTTCTTCGTCTCGATCGATATGTGGTCGAGGAGCAACGTTCAAGAAGCCGAAGAACATGAATCCCTGGTGTGCTCTGGCACCTGAAATCACCCTATTTAAGGATGATGATAGTTGCGACGAAGATGATGACCTCGGGACGAGCTCAGTGTGGGATGGCTGAGCTGTCATACAGACACACACACATAGACACACGGACCTGTATACGTGAACTGAGGCATGGGTGAAATTTGGACAAGAAAGGCAGTCGTAATTAGAGAGCTGTTTGAAACACTGCATAAATATGCTTTGTGACTTATAGAAATTTGCATTCTTGTTTTATCATCATGTATCCAGTAACCACTCTTCCATCGTTATCCTTGACACACATTTCGCAAAAAGTGGCATCTTTTCGTCTCGTCTTAACGGGGGACATGTTCCGATAAATTTCAACTCTATAAAACTCGAACATTGTGTTCTCAGTCGACTTTATCCCAAATTAAGTTTTTTATCTGTTTCCTGGCAGAAGTTAAGCATACAACTATCCACAACAATGACTGTCTGTTCGGAATTTTTGCCAGACTAAGTTCCCAAGGAGTTTTGTCAGATTTTGTTGATTTATGATAAAATTCTCTGGTGCTGACATATCCAGCATACTTCCAAAATTTTTCTCGTTAAACTTGCCATCAGACTCACGATGTATTCGCATTTATGTATATGAGAAGATAATGGATTTAAACGATGCTGATGCACTCTGTAGGCTTCACTGATCACTGCTAGTATCACCCACTTTATGTTAAATTTGGACTAGCAACCTTGTACGGTATTATTTCAAATATTTTAAAATATTCGATATTGCGCTACCGTATTATAATTCACCATTTAGAAACATGATTGTTCTATATGTACGTATGTATGAAAATAGACACATAATGTAAATATCAGAGGTTTTCGCTTCGGTGTGGATCAATTTTCCATACAAAACCACGATGAAATCTCCTTAGGTCAAAGGGGTTGTTGTTTTTGCTAAATACCGTATGTATATGGTTTGGCATCTTGGAAATACAGAGTTATTCCAGCATATCTCTCTCTCTCTCTCTTTTCGGGTCCTCTCAACCCTTTGTGGGGCATAGGGCATTAACCACGCCGACTTTCCACCTCGTCCTGTTCGCAGCCATCGCTTTCAACTGACTCCACGATTTGCCTAATGAGTTACCCTCGACCTCAACTGATCTTCTCCAGATGTTTTTAGGTCGTCCAACACGGCGACTTGCACCGGTTCCCTGTGGGTTCCAATCGAGGGCCTGTTTAGCAATGTTTTCCGGCCCCTTTCGAAGTGTGTGACCTATCCATTGCCACTTTCACCTTTTTATGGAGATGTCTATCGTGTCCTGGGCAGTAATGAACAGAAGGTAGTCGTTAGGAATGACCTCCGGCCAGCGTATGTGAAGGATGCGCTGCAGACACTGGTTCACAAAAGTTTGCAATCTAGTTGTTATCTTCCTGGTCACCTTCCAAGTTGAACAGCCATAAAGAAGCACAGATTTTATATTGGTTTCGAAGATCTTGAGTTTGGTACGTCTGGAGATGTTGTTGTTTTCCCAGAAAGGAGTTAAACTGAAAAAAGCTGTCCGAGCCTTATTGATAGGTTAGGTTAGGTGGCGGCCTCACGGCCCCGCATAGGCCACTTGGGTCTATAGCGATGCCACAAAGAAAAACAACAGAGTTAATTAGGTGTTGTTATCAGTCGTAATCAACAAGTCCTTGTTGAGCCCGAAGGTTTTCGTCGCGCTTGCGAATTTTAGAATTATATTAAGGCTTGCAATCGCTTTAAGGTTGCGGGGAAAGTAGTCTCCAAAATATGTATGTCTTGTCCTTGCGAGTGTCGGGCATTCGCACAGGAGGAGCTCCAAAGTTTCTTTGGTATTTGGCAGCTTGCAATTCCTGCAGCCGCTGTATGTGAGCAGTCCCAGTCTGTGTGCGTGCTCACCTATTAGGCAGTGACGCGTTAATAAGCCAACTAGCATTGCACATTTACCTCTAGAGAGGCCTAAGAGTACATCGGTTTTCTTAGTGTCTTATGAGTTCCAGAATTCTCTCGTAATTCTGGAGTTGATGGTTCTGTGCCAATTTTGGTTGGCCAGTTGCATCATCTTAGAGTCCATTTTTGTTCTTAGTGCTTGTATTGGAATAGGAGTTGCTATATTGCCATTGTGACATCCAATGCAGCTCCCTGCTTTGCGAGTCCATCCGCAATATCGTGGCCTGGTATCCATCGGAGTTCCAGCTTCCTTAAGGTGCCCAATCTCTGAAGAATTGAGAGGCAGTTAAGCACCGTCCCTGATCTGTTAGTGTCTGACTGCAGCGCTTTCAACGCAGCCTGACTGTCTAAGTGAATGTAGATGTTGCCCATCCTGCATGTTGTTGAGACTAGCTCCGCAGCTTTTTGTATCGCTACCACCTCCGCCTGGAAGATGCTGCACTCGTTCGGCAGTCGGAGCGATAGATTGTGTAGGAGCTCCGTCAAATGAACCGCGGCTCCAACACTTGTTTCCGTCTTAGAGCCATCCGTATAGAGGTTTAGGGAATTCTTAGGTCTGTTCTCGCCTGTGGAGTAGAAGTCCCTTTCCTCCCTGGGATCACTCAACTGCGTATCAGAAGTAGCGCCCAGCGGCTTAGTGCTCCTAGCATGTTTTACTATAAGGCCTTACATCCATTCTTTTCCACCTATCTGGATAAAAGTGATGTTGGATGGCACTAGTATGTAGAAAACAAATTTGTAAATTTGTATGGACATTAATTTTACATCCGGCGGTGGTCTCTAAACCCGGCAAACCACTCACACACACTGACCTGTGGGAGGTCCTGAAGATGTTGAACAGTGCCGCAGGCTCATGTAGAGGTGTTGTTGTTGCCTGCATGTGATCGGTCTTTTTAGTCGCCCCTTACGATCAAGGTGAGGCCCACATAGAGCTCTGTGAAGTTGGCACCGTCACATTCGCTGTTTCAAATTTAAATTGTGCAGTTCGTTTGCCCATCGTAGGCCCACGTTTGCCCAGGACAAATTTTCGTTTGCCCACCTCTAAAGAAGAGTTATTAACAAAATGCTTTTCTTCAAAATGCATAAAACCCGATTTTTTTTTCTCTAAAATTGTTATTTTTTTCGCTATTTCGTTTGCCCAACGTTAGCCCAGGATTGCCCACCCAAAATATTCGTTTGCCCACCCATCGATTTTTTTGTTATGCAAAAATTAAAATTTTTTATCCCACATTGGGCGCTACATTATACGCCTTCATAACGTAAACTAGCCCATTATAGGCCCTCGTTTGCCCAATAAAAATTTTCGGTTGTCCACCCTTGCAGAAAAAGTTATCAGCAGACTATTTTTTTTTAGGTTGGGAAAGCTTATACTGCTAATTTGACTCCTTAAAGGATAATTTTGTAGTACAAGCTGGGCAGTTCGTTTGCCCATTGCGGATTATTGTTTGCCCAGGAAAAACTTTCGTTTGCTCACCCTTGCCAAAAAAAGTTAAAAGAGAACTACATTTTTTTGGTTGAAAAGAGAAACGAAAATTTTGGGTGGGCAATCCTGTGCTAACGTTGGGCAAACGAAATAGCGAAAAAAATTCCCAACTTTGGAAAAAAAAATTTCGTGCTTTTTGCATTTTGAAAAAAAAAAAGTATTTTGTTAATAACTTTTTTTTTGTACGGGTCGGCAAACGAAAATTTATCCTGGGCAAATGTGGGCCTACGATGGGCAAAGGAGCTGCACAATTTAAATTTAAACCAGGCCGAAGCGAAGCTTTGGCCTGGAGTCCGAAGCGTATATACCCTAGACTTGTACAGACCTAGTGGTGATACCAAAAGTCCCAATTGGCAACGACCATATGCATTAAAAGTGGGTCTCCTATATGGCCAGTGCATAGGGGAAGTTGACACTCATTCAGTGGGATCTTGATCATTCTCAAAATCAATTAATTAACCCATTCTACAAATATTTGTCGAATTTTCCACGTCGCTAGCTTCACTCTATCGAAAGTAAACGCTTATTTGAAGTTTCACTTGTAGGGGAGATAGAGGTTCCTTGGGTCGGATCTTGCCCATCATTGCTACCAACCAATAAGATCCCCCTACAAATATTCAAACAAAATTTCAAGTCTCTAGCTTCACTCTATCGAAAGTTATCGCTTATTGGAAGTTTCATTTGTAGGGGAAGTAGGGGTTTCGATGGTCGGGTTTTGCATATTTTCAATATTAGCCAACTGGATCATACTACAAACATTTGACCAAAATTTGAAGTCGCTAGCTTTACTTTGTCGTAAGTTATCGCTTATTTTAAGTTTCATTTCTAGGGGAAGTAGGGGTTTCTTAGGTCGGATCTTACCCATCTTTGACGCCAACTAACTCAATCTCACTTCAAACATTTGATCAAAATTTCAAGTTGCTGGCTTCATTCTATCAAAAGTTATCGTTTATTTGAAGTTTCATTTGTAGGGGAGGTGGGGGTTCCTTAAGTCGGATCTTACCCATTTTCAATATCGACAAAGTAGGTGTTACTAGTAACATCCTGTCAAATTTTCAACTTGCTAGTATCATTTTTTCGAAAGTTATCGTAATGAAAGGAATATTTAATTTTTTGAAATTTGTAGGGGAGGTAGGCGTTCCTTTGATCTGATTATGCCCAACTTACAAAACCTTAAGCAACTTCTCACTTCAAGGTCACATGCCAAAAATCAGGTGTCTACGTCAATTAGTTCAGGAGTTATAGATAAAAAACGTTAAAAGTAGGGTAGTCCGGGGTTCTTTGTAAGAAAATTACCGTTAGTTTTCAACTGATCAATTTTATTTTCCCAGGAGAGTATAAGATTACCCTCATGAGTAATCTACCAAAGCTAGAGCTTTTCATGTTTCTTTAATCGGGAGTTATAGATACATTTATGTATATTACATATGTAGGGGAGGTAGGCGTTCTCTTGGCCTGATCATACCCATTTTCAATACCATCCAACTAGATCACACTGCCAACATTTGACTAAAATTTCAAGGCTCTAGCTTCAGTTTGTCGAAAGTTATCGTGCGAACGGACAGACAGACGGACAGACAGACAGACAGACAGACAGACGGACAGACAGACAGACGGACAGACAGACATGACTAAATCGAATCAGGAGGTGACCCTGATCATTTATATATATACATCACTATACCTCCGGAGCCTCCTTTAAGGTGTTACATATTTCCGTCGTGACAAAAACAATATACCCTATACTATTGTATAAGTCTAGGGTGTAAAAATCGAATGTGACGGTGCCAACTTCACAGAGCTCCCACCTAAGGGTAAGGAGTCCATATTCTAAGCCCGTCACCCCACGGTTCAATTTGATCAAAAATGTAAAGCACTTTATTTGCTCGGACATTTTTATTATGTGCATTGTAAGCTTTATGATTAGGTTAAAATGTTCGCCCCTTAGTGAAGGGCAAACAAAGTGTTTCGACAAGAAGCCGGCTCACACATTGGCAGTCGCCATGGCTAAAATTGGGTGCGTTTCTGTTTTTGACCGTATCGACACTGTTTCATAGATATTTTGCCAGGACGCTTACGTTTCAGACTCCCAAACCTGAATCTTTGAAAAGGGGAAAAGTATAATGATTTTTTTCCGATAAAATTTTCCCTTTTTGATTCCTAGTTAGTGGTTTTGACAGTTTGCTCTTGACAAGTTGTGTCACTCCACACGTAAACAAGTCTTTGTTGGCGTCAAAGTGCGTATGGTGATGGGAAAGTCTGTCCTCGCTCGTCACTTTGTTTGGAAATTGTGTACACTTTTAAGTGTAAAAACAATATACCCTATACTATAAGTCTAGGGTATAAATATCCCTTATTAATTGGCGAATCATGAATCGGAGAAGGGGAAATGGATAAGTAGCGGAATCACGACATTTTCTGGAACGCACCCAAAATTCAACTTTTGAGACGGTTATTCAAATTTCGGAATTAAATAAAATGTTTTCAAAGTAGGGATTCATACTTTAGTACACCCTCGTACAAATAAATAACTGGCGCAACAGTCCAATTTGATCGATATGAGTTAGCATCATAATGTCTTGTGCAGATTTGTGTGATCTGCAACACGCTCAACCGATTTATTTACCCCATAAATGTGGGTTAGTGTTTATGCTAATGCTTATACATGACCGTAGCAGTAGCATAAAACCCTCAAAGACAAGATGCAGCGACGACGATGAAGAGCGACGACGAAGATGACGAACAACAAAGGTCAACAGCAACGACGAGCCACAGCGTTAGTGTAAATCCTAATGCTCATACAAGATCCATTACCATAAAATCCACGAAGACGAGATGGAACTACGATTAGAATGAGCCATGACGAAGACGCATAATGCTAATGATACAAGGCCACCATGAGGATAACGAGAGACGACGAAGATGACGGACAACAAAGATTAATAGCAATGACGAACCACAGTGTTAGTGGAGGCAAGTTTTGCGTGGACCTTGACGACGAGTGATCAAGCTGTGAGCCTTGACCGATACAACGACGCGACGGTGCATTAGTAGAGTAATTAAAAAATATTGTGCAATATACTAAGGTAAAATAATAGTAAATAAACATAAAATACAATTGTGTTTCTTCATTATAATCAAAATCCCACATAAGAGTTGAGTGGGCTCATAATCCAACACGTAAATCCCTCTTTTTATCCGAAACTACCGTATTCAGTAGGAATCGAACCGGGGCCCACTGTGTAGGAGGCGAACGTGCTAACCGTTGCGCCATCCGGACTACACACCCTCGTATACTAATTAAAAATTTCCACTTTTCTTTTTTCTAGAAAAAATCCTTGATTTTTATTTTTCCAAATAAATACGAAAACTCGTTCCTTTTACATGAATATTTTTTCATAATGTGCCATTACACAAATACATATGAGCATACAATCACAACGCGCCAATAAATTTTTCATTCGCATTTCGCATATATAATATGAGAAATTTCCGTTCTGACATTTCTTTATTTTACCTTCTTAGTATTCATTTCATGTTTCAATTATTTGTGAGAAGCATCCTTAATGTTAATACAGTACATATGGCATATCCTCATTTGCAAACCAAGCGAAAGCTGCTCCTATTCCCAAAAACATATCACAACCCGGTATCGCCATTTGTATTAAAGTTTAAGGACTAAATGCACTCTGGGGAGCAATTCGATATTGGTAATGTTCCAAACGGTTTATTTCCCACGAAAAAAAAAACAGAAAAAATCAAAGCCACTTTCGAATTGGCATCAGATTTTATATTTCAAAAGTGTTCTGTATGGGTGTACATATTTCTGTGAACAGCAATAAATTTACAAATGATTCTAATATCCAATATTTTCGACAGTAAATACATGTGAATGAGTTTGCCAAACATGGTAGCAAAAATACAGTACTACGCAAGAAGAAGTGAATTTTTAAAGAAAAAAAAATTGGCAAATTATGCAATCATTATGTTAAGCATATATCCTCGCACAGTAGAAATACCTATTCCAGCTATCCGCTATTTCCAATTATTCATAACAGGTGGAAATAAAATCTTGAGAAAAAAAAATATAATATGACTAAATTTTCTTTTTATTTGCATTGGTTGGTTGGTTTTTAACTGATTTTTGAAGAAAGAAACAGTTATCCGACCCTCGTTCAATAACGAGTTTCGACCCCGGAGTTGGTTTTCTTTACGTTTCATGACCCCAGGAATCGAATGGCATCATTCGATTTTTTTAGTACCTTTTATATATACATACAATATTGTTGTGTGTACGGAGTGGGTATCTTTTACGACCCACACTGTACTAAGCTCTACCCTAGTCTCGATCCATCTCGAAACAGAACCATCGATAATGAAGCGGATTCTCGAACCTTCGTTGAGTAAGTGGAAACCCGAGACTGGAACATCTCGAAAAATCTTCGCTAATTGACGAATGCTTGGATTTCCAACTATAAAAGGCAGATGTCACCGAAGCAGAAAAGGAGTAGTAAGACTCGACACTCAGTGGCGGTTGGATCGCTATAAAGCGGAAAAGAAATAATATACAATATATCTCGTTATCGTTAGCGAATAGTTCGAGTACGCGTGTGTAGTTCGTTTTGTAAATAAAGTGTGTGTGTTTTTCAATCGAAGTGCATTATTCAGCACAAGAATATCTAACAAACCTAATTTCGCTTAGCAGAGGAAACATTACAATATATATATATCCGCAAAATGTTGTGGACAATATAACAGTCGAACGGAAGTCATAAGCGAAATGAAACTTTTCCAGTTGATAGATGTCAGTGGGGAGCCGGCTGCTATTGAAATCCAGCACTATCCGCAGAGCGGTTAAAAAGTCACAGCTATATAACGGCAAAAGTATCTGAGCCTATTAACTTCATAACTGAAAAGGCTTGCTAAACCAAACTTGCCCAGTAAGTAAACGTTAATAAGGACTAGCTTATTATTGAGTTTCGGGAAAATCCATCTAGCGGTTAAAAAGTTACAGCTATATAATTGCATAATTTTATAAACAAAATAACTACATAACGGAAGAAGCTACATAGCTCGGCGAAACCTACCCAGTTGGTGGATGTTAAGGAGGACTGAGCTACAATCTAATTTCAAAAAAATGAATCGAACGATTCAAAAGTTACAGCTATATAACCGTAAAATTTTCTAAGCAAAATAACTCTATAATGCAAAAAGCTAGCTGGGTGAAACTTTTCTAGCTGGTGAGCCATCATCAGGACTGGGCTTCTATTTAATTTCAGCAACATCAATGAGTCAGTTCCAGAATTACAGCTATATAACCGCAAAATTTTGGGAACTCAATTAATTTATAACGGAAAAGCTAGTTGAGCGAAACTTGTCTAATTGTAGTGAGGAATAGCTTCCGGTGCAGTTTCAGGAAAATCCACAGTACAGTCGAAAGGTTACAGTAATACAACAGCAAAAAGTAATAAGCAAAGATTTACCTACACAAAAGGCATTTAGTTGATGAAACTTAAATGAAACTGGAGATAAATTCATAAGTAAAATCAATCGAACAGTTAAAAAGTTTCATCATCTGAAAACATCTCCGCAAATATCGAAATACAAAATTCTGCAGCCCACACTAACAACTGCAGTTAAGTATCCCACCCACAGGGCCGCTGAGAGAAAATCCGGGCCCGGTACTCAACTTTTATAGGGCCCCAGTTATTGCACTCATTTTTTTTCGTGTTTTCCGGGGAACTATCACTTTGATATGATACGAGGTTAAGCTTTCTACGAAGAGCGTTTGTCGAGTTACGATTGATTCCCATCATCCTTCCTCTCATCTCCCTCCTGCACTCAACATTTTCCTATCCTCCTACACCTACATCTCCTGAAGATGAATCAAAAGAAAAAATGCCGCTCGCCAGTTTCCCATAATCTGCTTTTCTTACATCTTTGCCTATGGGATTGTGAGGCTATTTTAGAGTATTAGGAAATATTTTAGACCTCCAGCTTAAACGCCTGTTGTTCTTTTCCTCCACCTGCCAGGATAAAGACCACAATTTCCAGCTGCCACCCTGCACTTTCCTAGTCTCCTACAACCCCTTGAAGAGAATCCACTAAGAAACCGTGTTCAACTAATTTTTCATACTCAACTACCTTCAGCTCCTAATTTGTTAAATGACTATCAGGGACAATGGCAAAACGTCAAATGAAATTACTTTGAAACACTTGTATTATCGCCACGGTCAATTCCATATTGGTCTATAGAGTGCCAGGCTTACCAATATAAGAAAAACCTACAATACATATTAATTAAGAATAATTTTGATTTCATCATTTGCATATTGTAGTTAAAATATGAAATGTTTTATAATAAAAACTATTTTTTTTATTTTAAATTTTTCTAATATCCGGTTCCCTCCAAAAAAAAACACGAGCCCGGGGCGATTCGCCCCTTCCGCACCCCCCTCTCGACGGCCCTGCCCACCCATGTCATAATTATACATAAACTCATAAATGATCCCGAATTAGCCCATATCAAAAATTAGTTCCTCTGGCTTCATTGCGCCAGATGTCTTTTATTATTTGCATTATTCCTTACTTTATCTTAAGGACAAATGACTCTTCAAGCCTCTTATTGTTCGAATACAAATACATACGGTGCAGCAGGGCTGCCAGATCCGTTGCTCTATTAATCCGCATATTGGGAATAAGAGCGGAGAAGAAACTTTCAAAATTCCATATGATTCCGTATGAACTGGAAACTCCAAAATTCCGTATAATTCGGTATGAACTGGAGACTCTCTTGACTCAAGTACGGTATGAGAGATATGAACGACTATCCCCAGCCAGACAAGAATCGAAAATGGGTCGATTCTAGATCGTAGACTAACTATAAGGGAACCGATGATACAAGGTCGCTTTTGCGATACCGAAAATGTTGGGTTGGGGAAGTTGGAAGAAACCACAAATGTTGGGTTAGGGGGAATTGGTAAAGGTGTGGTCGCTACTTACGGAAATTTCAAAACTTTGATTCCGAAGGAAGATTCATGATGTTTGGCTCCGTACTGTCCTCACCATCAACAAGAATGTGCAAAAGAAACGCGTAAGTCTTCTTTTACGTTATAGGATTTTTTTTTAACATGCAGAAATCCACAGGTCGTGAACTTGACTACTCTCCTACCAGTATGCAGAAAGTAACCAAACCCGTTTTCGTAAGTAGTACATAAATATAAGATTTCTCGCTCTTTAATAACAATTTCAAGAAGAATACTATTGGTCAAATTTAACTAAATTCACAACAGCATTAATACCTTTAATTGACATTTGAATTGTTTTTGTTTATGTTCCAGTAGTGGACTGGTCCGTCGGTGATTTTCAGCGGCAACATCAGCATCAGATAAATTCAAATTGTTTTGCAAATTAAAGTAGTGATTCTTTGTTACTTTATTTGATTACAGGTGGAATGAAGGAATCATTTGATTCGAAGGTCCAGCACCGTATGAGTCTGATGCGAAAGCTAAATGTCTTGTTTTTCCAGGTAAACGAACCTCGTCGTACATCTACAAACAGAAAATGAAACCAGGCCGAAGCGAAGCATATATACCCTAGACTTGTACAGACCCAGTGGTGATACAAAAAGTACCAAATGCCAACGACCATATGCATTAAAAGTGAGTTTCCTGTATGGCCAGTTTATAGGGGAGGTGGGCACTCATTCAGGAGGATCTTGACCATTCTCAAAATCAATTAACTAACCCATTCTAAAAATGTTTGTCGAATTTTTCAAGTCGCTAGCTTCATTCTATCGAAAGTTATTGCTTATTTGAAGTCTCACTTGTAGGGGAGGTAGAGGTTTCTTTTGTCTACCCTCGCGCATTTTTAATAACAACCAACGAGATCCCAATACAAACATTTTACCAAAATTTCAAGTCTCTAGCTTCATTCTATCGAAAGTTATCACTTATTAAAAGTTTCATTTGCATGGGAGATAAGGTTCCTTGGGTCGGATCTGGCCCATCTTTAGTACTAGCTAACTAAATTTCACTTCAAATATTTGGCGAAAATATCAAGTTGCTGGCTTCATTCTATCAAAAGTTATTGCATATTTAAAGTTTCATTTGTAGGGGAGGTAGGAGTTGCTTGCGTCGGATTTTGTCTTGTTTCAATACCAACTAACTAAATCCTACTGCCAACATTCTATAAAAATTTCATTTCGCTAGTGTCATTCTATTGAAAGTTATCGTAATTAATATTTAATTTTTGGAAATTTGTAGGGAAGGTAGGCATTCCTTTGATCTGATTATGCCTTACTGAACTGATTGAACTTACTGAAACTCAAGCAGCTTCTCACATCAGGGTTATATGCCAAAAATCAGGTGTCTACGTCAATTAGTTCAAGAGTTATAGACAAAAAACCTGAAAAGTAGGGTAATACGGGGCCGTTAGTTTTCAATTGATCGATTTTATTTTTCCAGGAGAGTATAAGATGTATGAGCAATCTGGCAAAGCTAGAGCTTTTCGGGTTTATTTTGGGGAGTTATAGATACATTTATTATTTTAAGTTTGTAGGGGAGGTAGGCTTTCTCTTGGCCTAATCATTTCCATTTTCAATACCAGCCAACTAGATCATACTACCAACATTTCACCGAAATTTCAGAGCTCTAGCCTCATTCTGTCGAAAGTTATGGTCTGAACGGGCAGACAGACAGACAGACGGAGCCTCCCTTAAGGTGTTACATATTTTCGTCGTGACAAAAACAATATACCCTAGACTATACTAAGTCAAGGGTATAAAAAAAGGAATCAGGAAATGGAGCCAATGTAGAATCGATGACTGCAGGTTATAAAAAAACCCGGAGTCCGAAGCGTATATACCCTAGACTTGTACAGACCTAGTGGTGATACCGAAAGTACCAATTGGCAACGACCATTTGCATTAAAAGTGAGTTTCCTATACGGCCAGTTTATAGGGGAGGTTGGCACCCATTCAGGAGGACCTTGACCAATCTCAAACTCAATGAACTAGATAGATAGATAGATATAAAGATTCGAGCTACTTTCCCAGCAGGAAGGCACTGCGACCATAAAGATCTATTGTGCCGTAGCTCATTAATCCAAAAGACCGTCCACCCTTCTAATAAAGGGCAGTAAGTCTTTAGCAGGAATCAACCTGAATTCTGCAGTGCTGATAGTAGCTTGCCCGAGGAGTGACATCCTAAAACGCGCGATGGCGGGACATTCGCACAAAATGTGCTTGGTCGTTTCCACGTCCTCCAGACAAAGACGGCATTCAGTCTCGCTTGACAGACCCATCTTGTTCAGGTGATATCTGACCAAGTGATGGCCAGATAAGTACCCCACTAGGAGTCTTAGGTGGGTTCTACTCATTCGAGTAGTACCCTTGTGACTGAAGGGCATTATCAGCTCCTTTGATTGACGAAGCCCTGGAAGGTTATTCCAGTACTGTTGACGCAATCGTGCAAACCAATCAGTGATCCGCAGTTTGGCCGAGGCCAGTCCAAATCCACAGTAAGGCTCAGGTCCATGAAAACGACTGGATGATCCTTGTCTAGCAAGTTCATCCGCAGCCTCGTTCCCCTCAATGACCTGGTGGCCAGGCACCCAACACAAGAAGACTCGGTTATTGGTTGCCAACAGTTGAAGGAGATTGTAACACTCCTTCACCAGTTTTGAAGAGACCTTATATGAGGAGAGCGCTTTTATAGCTGCTTGGCTGTCTGAGTAGATAGCAATGTGAGCGCCGCGAAGTCCAGTTTCCAAGATTACCCTGGCGCAGACCTCAATGGCGTGGATCTCAGCTTGAAAAACGCTGGGCGAGATTCCCATTGCGATCGAAATCCTGGTGTTGGGTCCAAAGACACCTGCACCAACACCCTGTTCTGTTTTAGACCCATCGGTGAACCACTTGATACATCTAGGGTCTGGACAGGGTGTGCCATTTACCCATTCAGAGCGGTTAGGGATGAGGGCTGAATATTTTCTGCCGAAGCAAACCTCCGTGATCATGTAATCTGATCTCAAGCAGATCTGCACGTCAGGAATTTGATTCAGAATGCTCATGTGACCGCTTTCTTCACTACGCACGTCGGAAGTTAGACGAAGTCTAAGAGCATTTAGAGCTGCTGATTCTTGAATAAATATATGCAACGGAGTAAGTCCAATAATCGCCTCCAGGGCTGGCGTAGGACAAGTGCGCATAGCTCCAGTGATGCCAAGGCAGGCAAGGCGTTGAAGCTTATTGCACTTCAGTAAGACAGAAGATTGCTGAGTTTTCGGCCACCACACAAGCGCTGCGTAGGTCACCATAGGCCGCACCAGCATGGTGTATAACCACTCAATTATCTTTGGGGTGAGCCCCCATGTCCGTCCAAAGAAACTTCTGCAAGCCCACATTGTGCGTGTGGCTTTTCCAAGTACATTATCTATGTGAGTATTCCAGGTGAGTTTCGAGTCTAGAGTTACCTCGAGGCATTTAACTTCAGTGGAATAATCTAAGGTCGTGCCGCCTAACGAAATTGGATCCAAAGTTATATTTCGTTTTCGTGTGAACGGCACAACGACAGTTTTCTGTGGGTTTACATGTAAGCCCACAGCCACACACCAGCGTAGAACTATGTCAAGGGCCGACCTCATCACCTCAGTGATGGTAGATTCGAATTTGCCCCTGACTATGATAGTTAAATCATCCGCGTATCCGATAGTGAGATAACCGCGCTCATTAAGCATGGAAATCAGTTCGTCTACGACAAGGGACCACAAAAGGGGTGACAGAACGCCACCTTGTGGACAACCCTTTACGGCATTCACGCAAATGGATGTACTGCCTAGAGTTGAGTAAATATCCCGTCCACGGAGCATGGCGTCTATCCATGCAATGGTAGCGGGCGGGATGTCCCTGAGTTCCAGTGCTCTGGAAATGCACTCGTAGCCAGTATTATCGAAAGCCCCCTCAATGTCAAGAAACGCGCACAACGCGATTTCCTTTTCACTGAGGGACTTTTCGATTGTACTGACAAGGCTATGCAAGGCGGTTACTGTTGACTTACCCTTCGTGTACGCGAATTGCATACGATGTAGGGGGATTGACAGTTCCATCTTGTGCCTGATATGCAAATCAAGCAACTTTTCCATGGTTTTAAGGAAGAAGGAAGTAAGGCTAATCGGTCTATAGGATTTGGGCATATGTTCCGGCTTATTGCCCGCTTTGGGTATGAATGAACTAACACATTCTACAAATATTTGTCGAATTTTTCAAGTCGCTAGCTTTATTCTATAGAAAGTTATTGCTTATTTGAAGTGTCACTTGTAGGGGAGGTAGGGGTTCCTTGGGTCGGATCTTGCCCATCATTATCACACATCACTAATTAGATCACCCTACAAACACTTAAAAAAAATTCAAGTCTCTAGCTTCACCCTATCGAAAGTTATCGTTTATTTGAAGTTCATTTATAGGGGAAGTAGGGGTTTCGTTAGTCGGATTTTACGTATTTTCAATATCAGCCAACTGGATTCCGCTGCAAACATTTGGCCAAAATTTCAAGTCGCTAGCTTTATTTTGTCGTTAGTTATCGCTTATTTTAAGTTTCATTTCTAGGGGAGGTAGGGGTTCCTTGGGTCGGATCTTACACATTTTCAATAACAACTAACTAGATCGTACTACCAACATTCTGCCAAATTTTCAACTCGCTTGTGTCATTCTATCGAAAGTTATCGTAATTAAAATAATATTTAATTTTTGGAATTTTGTAGGGGAGGTAGGCGTTCCTTTGATCTGATTATGCCCAACTTACTAAAACTCAAGCAGCTTCTTTTTTCAGGGTTACATGCCAAAAATCAGGTGTCTACGTCAATTGGTTCAAGAGTTATAGACAAAAAACCAGAAAAGTAGGGTAGTACGGGGCTCTTTGTAAGAAAATTACCGTTAGTTTTCAACTGATCGATTTTATTTTCCCAGGAGAGTATAAGAATACCCTCACTAGTAATATACCAAAGCTAGAGCTTTTCATGATTTTTTAATCGGGAGTTATAGATACATTTAAATATTTTACATATGTAGGGGAGGTAGGCGTTCTCTTGGCCTGATCGTGCCCAATTTCAATACCAACCAACTAGAATACACTGCCAACATTTTACCTAAATTTCAAGACTCTAGCCTCATTCTATCGAAAGTTATCGTGCGAACGGGCAGACAGACAGACAGACAGACAGACGGACAGACAGACAGACAGACATGGCTAAATCGAATCAGGAGGTGACCCTGATCATTTATATATATTCATTGCTATACCTCCGGAGCCTCCTTTAAGGTGATACATATTTCCGTCGTGACAAAAACAATATACCCTATACTAAAAGTAAAGGGTATAACAAGAAACACCCCAGCCAGGCTATAGTTCTTCAGCTTCATGAAGCGTTGATTACCTGGCAGCTTCATGAAGCTCCCAGGTAATCAACGCCTAAAGGAAGATGAAGGGAATTGCCCATCGAACTTAATAAAAATGTTAGGTAAAACCTATAATGTAACTTAGGTATAATTGTAATTATGTAGTATAAAAGTGGAATGTAATTTTTAAAAATTGTTAGTATATAAGACCGATTGTAAGCCTTGACATCTTTAGAAACAAAAAGCACTGAAGAAGGGAGTAAGTAACTCCCGAAATACGTATATGCGGAAATAAATATATTTTGTAGTAAGGAACCTTTGTTTCTCCTTTAACTCACCAGTATCTGACTGTTTCTAACTACTCGGTTGCCCTATCCCCTTGTGGCGCATGGCGCATCAACTGTTCCATGTGGCCCAGTTGACGTTT